>OW203902.1:1236452-2472904 GCA_934046635.1 Buathra laborator | reverse complement strand
GTTATCCAGCTGGAAGCAAAATCGACAAGAATTGGTGTGAATGACTCGGGGATAACATCGTTGCTGTGATGTGGGGCTGAAGAGACGATTGGCATGAAGACCGATCGATATATGTCGATTTTTCGTGAGTTATCCAGCTGGAAGCAAAATCGACAACAATTGGTGTGAATGACTCGGAGATACCGTCGTTGCTGTGATTTGGGGCGGAAAAGACGATTGGCATGAAGATCGATCGATATATGTTGACTTTTCGTGAGTTATCCAGGTTGATGCAAAATCGACAAGAATTGGTGTGAATGACTCGGGGATAACATCGTTGCTGTGATGTGGGGCTGAAAAGACGATTGTCTGGTGGACCGAACGATTTATGTCGATTTTTCGTGAGTTATCCAGGTTGATGCAAAATCGACAAGAATTGGTGTGAATGACTCGGACATACCGTCGTTGCTGTTATTTCGTGCCGAAAAGACGATTGGCATGGAGACCGATCGATTGATGTCGATTTTTCGTGAGTTATCCAGCTTGAAGCAAAATCGACAAGAATTGGTGTGAATGACTCTGAGATACCTTGGTTGCTGTTATTTGGGGCTGACAAGACGATTGGCTCGAAGACCGATCGATATATGTCGATTTTTCGTGAGTTATCCAGGTTAATGCAAAATCGATAAGAATTGATGTTAATGACTCGGACATACCGTCGTTGCTGTGATTCGGGGCGGAAAAGACGATTGGCATGTAGACCGATCGATTTATGTCGATTTTTCGTGAGTTATCCAGGTTGATGCAAAATCAACAAGAATTGGTGTAAATGACTCGGACATACCGTCGTTGCTGTGATTCGGGGTGGAAAAGACGATTGGCATGAAGACCGATCGATGTATGTTGACTTTTCATGAGTTATCCAGGTTAATGCAAAATCGACAAGAATTGATGTTAATGACTCGGACATACCGTCGTTGCTGTTATTTCGGACTGAAAAGACGAATCGGCATGAAGACCGATCGATATATGTCGATTTTTCGTGAGTTATCCAGCTGGAAGTAAAATCGACAAGAATTGGTGTGAATGACTCGGGGATAAAATCGTTGCTGTGATGTGGGGCTGAAGAGACGATTGGCTGGAAGACCGATCGATATATGTCGATTTTTCGTGAGTTATCCATGTTGATGCAAAATCTTCAAGAATTGGTGTGAATGACTCGGACATACCGTCGTTCCTGTTATTTCGGGGTGAAAAGACGATTAGCATGCAGAGCGATCGATATATGTCGATTTTTCGTGAGTTAGCCAGCTGGAAGCAAAATCGACAAGAATTGGTGTGAATGACTCGGGGATAACATCGTTGCTGTGATGAGGGGCTGAAGAGACGATTGGCATGAAGACCGATCGATATATGTCGATTTTTCGTGAGTTATCCAGCTTGAAGCAAAATCGACAAGAATTGGTGTGAATGACTCGGAGATACCGTTGTTGCTGTTATTTGGGGCTGAAGAGACGATTGGCTGGAAGTCCGGACGATTTATGTCGATTTTTCGTGAGTTATCCAGCTTGAAGCAAAATCGACAAGAATTGGTGTGAATGACTCTGAGATACCGTGGTTGCTGTTATTTGAGGCTGACAAGACGATTGGCTGGAAGACCGATCGATATATGTCGATTTTTCGTGAGTTATCCAGGTTAATGCAAAATCGACAAGAATTGATGTTAATGACTCGGACATACCGTCGTTGCTGTGATTCGGGGCGGAAAAAACGATTGGCATGTAGACCGATCGATTTATGTCGATTTTTCGTGAGTTATCCAGGTTGATGCAAAATCAACAAGAATTGGTGTAAATGACTCGGACATACCGTCGTTGCTGTGATTCGGGGCGGAAAAGACGATTGGCATGAAGACCGATCGATGTATGTTGAGTTTTCATGAGTTATCCAGGTTAATGCAAAATCGACAAGAATTGATGTTAATGACTCGGACATACCGTCGTTGCTGTTATTTCGGACTGAAAAGACGAATCGGCATGAAGACCGATCGATATATGTCGATTTTTCGTGAGTTATCCAGCTGGAAGTAAAATCGACAAGAATTGGTGTGAATGACTCGGGGATAAAATCGTTGCTGTGATGTGGGGCTGAAGAGACGATTGGCTGGAAGACCGATCGATATATGTCGATTTTTCGTGAGTTATCCATGTTGATGCAAAATCTTCAAGAATTGGTGTGAATGACTCGGACATACCGTCGTTCCTGTTATTTCGGGGTGAAAAGACGATTAGCATGCAGAGCGATCGATATATGTCGATTTTTCGTGAGTTAGCCAGCTGGAAGCAAAATCGACAAGAATTGGTGTGAATGACTCGGGGATAACATCGTTGCTGTGATGTGGGGCTGAGGAGACGATTGGCATGAAGACCGATCGATATATGTCGATTTTTCGTGAGTTATCCAGCGTGAAGCAAAATCGACAAGAATTGGTGTGAATGACTCGGAGATACCGTTGTTGCTGTTATTTGGGGCTGAAGAGACGATTGGCTGGAAGTCCGGACGATTTATGTCGATTTTTCGTGAGTTATCCAGGTTGATGCAAAATCGACAAGAATTGGTGTGAATGACTCGGAGATACCGTTGTTGTGTTACGTCGCCGATTGTTAATTACTCGAAATTTATCTGAGATTTGATTGAATTGACGTAGCGACGCGAACTGAACGTATTTTTAGCTCCATTGTTGAGACTGGAATGCGCCAGTCAGGGATAGGAGCTGTGTCTCGGTGATTGATGAACAGATGATTAATTATTTATTGTTAAAAGGTAGTTAATTACTTATTAACAATGATTGGAAAGTCCGATTGAGCGTAGCGGGTATTTGATTAATATTTATTTAAAAAGATGATCAAACAATAACACTTATTAATGATGATGATACGAAGTTGCGGTACAGAACTGAATGAGATTGTTGTAATTTTATAATAATTGTGGATCCAATATTTAACGTGCGCGTACATGGTTGTCGTAGCACGGAGCTAGACTCGCGAGAGATGTTGCTGGTTTGAACGCAGAGACTAGACTAAAGATTTGTTTAAATGTTTATAAATGTTGAATCCAAATTAATTGGTCGATATTTTACGTGCGCGTACATGTGTTCGCACGGAGCTAGACTCGCGAGATGTTGATAGTTGGAGGGCTGAGACTAGACTGAAGAGCTCTGAAGGAGCTCTCCATCACGCGATGAGCGTGGAGGGGATGGCAAGTCCCATCTCTATAAGGTGGAGGGGCAGCCGCTCTCGGAGGCGAAGGCGCTGCGCTGAACGATGGTGGGGGCATCCGCGCGTGGAGCCGTATGCTGATGCAGCATCCCACAGTACAACCGTCGAGTTAGCGAATTTGCACGTGTGCAAACGAATTTCTCGAGAAGCGAGATTATAATTTTGCTGATCAAGTGTCTGTGCCTCATCCGGTCTCACACTTGGTTAGATATTCGATATTTATTGTTATCGCATTCATGTACGTGACTGAATGCTAATTACAATTTACTGCGCAGTATTTTAATTATTTAACAATTTGTTAGAAAATATTATTTATAATAAATCAGCATGTATCTTAAGTCCATATAGTTATTTGTGATTGATTTTCGCTTCACGCGGTGAAAAGTAAATTTTATTGATATTCTCCGGTCTCCGTTACGTTATTTCAGAAAAACGTAAATAACTCGTAAACTATGAGTTCTAGAGCAATTTTAGCAGAGGATTTTTATATCTCCTAAATGAAATGATACATCGAATGGACCAATCAGAATTTGTTTATGTATTATACTTGAGTTGTTATTCAAATTTTAATGTTGAGATTGAGACTCGATTCTCTATATTGCGATTATTTTTCGTTTGTTTAAGAAATTTACTCGATTATACAATAATGATTTTGTTCAATAAAAGAATTTAATAGATTAGTTATAAATTCGAGTTACATAAAAGTTAGTCTCAATGTTACCGAATTTTCAACTGGCCGTCGAACCCAGGACGTAACAGTTGCTGTCATTTCGGGCCGAAAAGACGATTGACATGAAGACCGATCGATTTATCTTGATTTTTCGTGAGTTATCCAGCTGGAAGCACAATCGACAAGAATTGGTGTGAATGACTCGGAGATACCGTCGTTGCTGTGATTTGGGGCGGAAAAGACGATTGGCATGAAGACCGATCGATATATGTTGACTTTTCGTGAGTTATCCAGGTTAATGCAAAATCGACAAGAATTGATGTTAATGACTTGGACATACCGTCGTTGCTGTTATTTCGGGCTGAAAAGACGATTGGCTGGAAGACCGATCGATATATGTCGATTTTTCGTGAGTTATCCATGTTGATGCAAAATCGACTAGAATTGATGTGAATGACTCGGGGATACCGTCGTTGCTGTGATTTGGGGCTGAAAAGTCGATTGGCTTGAAGACCGATCGTTTTATGTCGATATTTCGTGAGTTATCCAGCTTGAAGCACAATCGACAAGAATTGGTGTGAATGACTCGGAGATACCGTGGTTGCTGTTATTTGGGGCTGAAAAGACGATTGGCTGGAAGACCGATCGATATATGTCGATTTTTCGTGAGTTATCCAGGTTAATGCAAAATCGACAAGAATTGATGTTAATGACTCGGACATACCGTCGTTGCTGTGATTCGGGGCGGAAAAGACGATTGGCATGTAGACCGATCGATTTATGTCGATTTTTCGTGAGTTATCCAGGTTGATGCAAAATCAACAAGAATTGGTGTAAATGACTCGGACATACCGTCGTTGCTGTGATTCGGGGCGGAAAAGACGATTGGCATGAAGACCGATCGATATATGTCGATTTTTCGTGAGTTATCCATGTTGATGCAAAATCTTCAAAAAATTGGTGTGAATGACTCAGACATACCGTCGTTCCTCTTATTTCGGGCTGAAAAGACGATTGGCATGAAGACCGATCGATGTATGTTGACTTTTCATGAGTTATCCAGGTTAATGCAAAATCGACAAGAATTGATGTTAATGACTCGGACATACCGTCGTTGCTGTTATTTCGGACTGAAAAGACGAATCGGCATGAAGATCGATCGATATATGTCGATTTTTCGTGAGTTATCCAGCTGGAAGTAAAATCGACAAGAATTGGTGTGAATGACTCGGGGATAAAATCGTTGCTGTGATGTGGGGCTGAAGAGACGATTGGCTGGAAGACCGATCGATATATGTCGATTTTTCGTGCGTTATCCATGTTGATGCAAAATCTTCAAAAATTGGTGTGAATGACTCAGACATACCGTCGTTCCTGTTATTTTGGGCTGAAAAGACGATTGGCATGAAGACCGATCGATATATGTCGATTTTTCGTGAGTTATCCAGCTGGAAGCAAAATCGACAAGAATTGGTGTGAATGACTCGGGGATAACATCGTTGCTGTGATGTGGGGCTGAAAAGACGATTGTCAGGTGGACCGAACGATTTATGTCGATTTTTCGTGAGTTATCCAGGTTGATGCAAAATCGACAAGAATTGGTGTGAATGACTCGCACATCCCGTCGTTGCTGTTATTTCGGGCTGAAAAGACGATTGGCATGAAGACCGATCGATTTATGTCGATTTTTCGTGAGTTATCCAGCTGGAAGCAAAATCGACAAGAATTGGTGTGAATGACTCGGGGATAACATCGTTGCCGTGATGTGGGGCTGAAGAGACGATTGGCATGAAGACCGATCGATATATGTCGATTTTTCGTGAGTTATCCAGCTGGAAGCAAAATCGACAACAATTGGTGTGAATGACTCGGAGATACCGTCGTTGCTGTGATTTGGGGCGGAAAAGACGATTGGCATGAAGATCGATCGATATATGTTGACTTTTCGTGAGTTATCCAGGTTGATGCAAAATCGACAAGAATTGGTGTGAATGACTCGGGGATAACATCGTTGCTGTGATGTGGGGCTGAAAAGACGATTGTCAGGTGGACCGAACGATTTATGTCGATTTTTCGTGAGTTATCCAGGTTGATGCAAAATCGACAAGAATTGGTGTGAATGACTCGCACATCCCGTCGTTGCTGTTATTTCGGGCTGAAAAGACGATTGGCATGAAGACCGATCGATTTATGTCGATTTTTCGTGAGTTATCCAGCTGGAAGCAAAATCGACAAGAATTGGTGTGAATGACTCGGGGATAACATCGTTGCCGTGATGTGGGGCTGAAGAGACGATTGGCATGAAGACCGATCGATATATGTCGATTTTTCGTGAGTTATCCAGCTGGAAGCAAAATCGACAACAATTGGTGTGAATGACTCGGAGATACCGTCGTTGCTGTGATTTGGGGCGGAAAAGACGATTGGCATGAAGATCGATCGATATATGTTGACTTTTCGTGAGTTATCCAGGTTGATGCAAAATCGACAAGAATTGGTGTGAATGACTCGGGGATAACATCGTTGCTGTCATGTGGGGCTGAAAAGACGATTGGCTGGTGGACCGAACGATTTATGTCGATTTTTCGTGAGTTATCCAGGTTGATGCAAAATCGACAAGAATTGGTGTGAATGACTCGGACCGTCGTTGCTGTTATTTCGTGCCGAAAAGACGATTGGCATGGAGACCGATCGATTGATGTCGATTTTTCGTGAGTTATCCAGCTTGAAGCAAAATCGACAAGAATTGGTGTGAATGACTCTGAGATACCGTGGTTGCTGTTATTTGGGGCTGACAAGACGATTGGCTGGAAGACCGATCGATATATGTCGATTTTTCGTGAGTTATCCAGGTTAATGCAAAATCGACAAGAATTGATGTTAATGACTCGGCCATACCGTCGTTGCTGTGATTCGGGGCGGAAAAGACGATTGGCATGTAGACCGATCGATTTATGTCGATTTTTCGTGAGTTATCCAGGTTGATGCAAAATCAACAAGAATTGGTGTAAATGACTCGGACATACCGTCGTTGCTGTGATTCGGGGCGGAAAAGACGATTGGCATGAAGACCGATCGATGTATGTTGACTTTTCATGAGTTATCCAGGTTAATGCAAAATCGACAAGAATTGATGTTAATGATTCGGACATACCGTCGTTGCTGTTATTTCGGACTGAAAAGACGAATCGGCATGAAGACCGATCGATATATGTCGATTTTTCGTGAGTTATCCAGCTGGAAGTAAAATCGACAAGAATTGGTGTGAATGACTCGGGGATAAAATCGTTGCTGTGATGTGGGGCTGAAGAGACGATTGGCATGAAGACCGATCGATATATGTCGATTTTTCGTGAGTTATCCATGTTGATGCAAAATCTTCAAAAATTGGTGTGAATGACTCAGACATACCGTCGTTCCTGTTATTTCGGGCTGAAAAGACGATTGGCATGAAGACCGATCGATATATGTCGATTTTTCGTGAGTTATCCAGCTGGAAGCAAAATCGACAAGAATTGGTGTGAATGACTCGGGGATAACATCGTTGCTGTGATGTGGGGCTGAAGAGACGATTGGCATGAAGACCGATCGATATATGTCGATTTTTCGTGAGTTATCCAGCTGGAAGCAAAATCGACAACAATTGGTGTGAATGACTCGGAGATACCGTCGTTGCTGTGATTAGGGGCGGAAAAGACGATTGGCATGAAGATCGATCGATATATGTTGACTTTTCGTGAGTTATCCAGGTTGATGCAAAATCGACAAGAATTGGTGTGAATGACTCGGGGATAACATCGTTGCTGTGATGTGGGGCTGAAAAGACGATTGTCTGGTGGACCGAACGATTTATGTCGATTTTCGTGAGTTATCCAGGTTGATGCAAAATCGACAAGAATTGGTGTGAATGACTCTGAGATACCGTGGTTGCTGTTATTTGGGGCTGACAAGACGATTGGCTGGAAGACCGATCGATATATGTCGATTTTTCGTGAGTTATCCAGGTTAATGCAAAATCGACAAGAATTGATGTTAATGACTCGGACATACCGTCGTTGCTGTGATTCGGGGCGGAAAAGACGATTGGCATGTAGACCGATCGATTTATGTCGATTTTTCGTGAGTTATCCAGGTTGATGCAAAATCAACAAGAATTGGTGTAAATGACTCGGACATACCGTCGTTGCTGTGATTCGGGGCGGAAAAGACGATTGGCATGAAGACCGATCGATGTATGTTGACTTTTCATGAGTTATCCAGGTTAATGCAAAATCGACAAGAATTGATGTTAATGACTCGGACATACCGTCGTTGCTGTTATTTCGGACTGAAAAGACGAATCGGCATGAAGACCGATCGATATATGTCGATTTTTCGTGAGTTATCCAGCTGGAAGTAAAATCGACAAGAATTGGTGTGAATGACTCGGGGATAAAATCGTTGCTGTGATGTGGGGCTGAAGAGACGATTGGCTGGAAGACCGATCGATATATGTCGATTTTTCGTGAGTTATCCATGTTGATGCAAAATCTTCAAAAATTGGTGTGAATGACTCAGACATACCGTCGTTCCTGTTATTTCGGGCTGAAAAGACGATTGGCATGAAGACCGATCGATATATGTCGATTTTTCGTGAGTTATCCAGCTGGAAGCAAAATCGACAAGAATTGGTGTGAATGACTCGGGGATAACATCGTTGCTGTGATGTGGGGCTGAAGAGACGATTGGCATGAAGACCGATCGATACATGTCGATTTTTCGTGAGTTATCCAGCTGGAAGCAAAATCGACAACAATTGGTGTGAATGACTCGGAGATACCGTCGTTGCTGTGATTTGGGGCGGAAAAGACGATTGGCATGAAGATCGATCGATATATGTTGACTTTTCGTGAGTTATCCAGGTTGATGCAAAATCGACAAGAATTGGTGTGAATGACTCGGGGATAACATCGTTGCTGTGATGTGGGGCTGAAAAGACGATTGTCTGGTGGACCGAACGATTTATGTCGATTTTTCGTGAGTTATCCAGGTTGATGCAAAATCGACAAGAATTGGTGTGAATGACTCGGACATACCGTCGTTGCTGTTATTTCGTGCCGAAAAGACGATTGGCATGGAGACCGATCGATTGATGTCGATTTTTCGTGAGTTATCCAGCTGGAAGCAAAATCGACAACAATTGGTGTGAATGACTCGGAGATACCGTCGTTGCTGTGATTTGGGGCGGAAAAGACGATTGGCATGAAGATCGATCGATATATGTTGACTTTTCGTGAGTTATCCACGTTGATGCAAAATCGACAAGAATTGGTGTGAATGACTCGGGGATAACATCGTTGCTGTGATGTGGGGCTGAAAAGACGATTGTCTGGTGGACCGAACGATTTATGTCGATTTTTCGTGAGTTATCCAGGTTGATGCAAAATCGACAAGAATTGGTGTGAATGACTCGGACATACCGTCGTTGCTGTTATTTCGTGCCGAAAAGACGATTGGCATGGAGACCGATCGATTGATGTCGATTTTTCGTGAGTTATCCAGCTTGAAGCAAAATCGACAAGAATTGGTGTGAATGACTCTGAGATACCTTGGTTGCTGTTATTTGGGGCTGACAAGACGATTGGCTCGAAGGCCGATCGATATATGTCGATTTTTCGTGAGTTATCCAGGTTAATGCAAAATCGACAAGAATTGATGTTAATGACTCGGACATACCGTCGTTGCTGTTATTTCGGACTGAAAAGACGAATCGGCATGAAGACCGATCGATATATGTCGATTTTTCGTGAGTTATCCAGCTGGAAGTAAAATCGACAAGAATTGGTGTGAATGACTCGGGGATAAAATCGTTGCTGTGATGTGGGGCTGAAGAGACGATTGGCATGAAGACCGATCGATATATGTCGATTTTTCGTGAGTTATCCATGTTGATGCAAAATCTTCAAAAATTGGTGTGAATGACTCAGACATACCGTCGTTCCTCTTATTTCGGGCTGAAAAGACGATTGGCATGAAGACCGATCGATTTATGTCGATTTTTCGTGAGTTATCCAGCTGGAAGCAAAATCGACAAGAATTGGTGCGAATGACTCGGGGATAACATCGTTGCCGTGATGTGGGGCTGAAGAGACGATTGGCATGAAGACCGATCGATATATGTCGATTTTTCGTGAGTTATTCAGCTGGAAGCAAAATCGACAACAATTGGTGTGAATGACTCGGAGATACCGTCGTTGCTGTGATTTGGGGCGGAAAAGACGATTGGCATGAAGATCGATCGATATATGTTGACTTTTCGTGAGTTATCCAGGTTGATGCAAAATCGACAAGAATTGGTGTGAATGACTCGGGGATAACATCGTTGCTGTGATGTGGGGCTGAAAAGACGATTGGCTGGTGGACCGAACGATTTATGTCGATTTTTCGTGAGTTATCCAGGTTGATGCAAAATCGACAAGAATTGGTGTGAATGACTCGGACCGTCGTTGCTGTTATTTCGTGCCGAAAAGACGATTGGCATGGAGACCGATCGATTGATGTCGATTTTTCGTGAGTTATCCAGCTTGAAGCAAAATCGACAAGAATTGGTGTGAATGACTCTGAGATACCTTGGTTGCTGTGATGTGGGGCTGAAAAGACGATTGTCTGGTGGACCGAACGATTTATGTCGATTTTTCGTGAGTTATCCAGGTTGATGCAAAATCGACAAGAATTGGTGTGAATGACTCGGACATACCGTCGTTGCTGTTATTTCGTGCCGAAAAGACGATTGGCATGGAGACCGATCGATTGATGTCGATTTTTCGTGAGTTATCCAGCTTGAAGCAAAATCGACAAGAATTGGTGTGAATGACTCTGAGATACCTTGGTTGCTGTTATTTGGGGCTGACAAGACGATTGGCTCGAAGACCGATCGATATATGTCGATTTTTCGTGAGTTATCCAGGTTAATGCAAAATCGACAAGAATTGATGTTAATGACTCGGACATACCGTCGTTGCTGTGATTCGCGGCGGAAAAGACGATTGGCATGTAGACCGATCGATTTATGTCGATTTTTCGTGAGTTATCCAGGTTGATGCAAAATCAACAAGAATTGGTGTAAATGACTCGGACATACCGTCGTTGCTGTGATTCGGGGTGGAAAAGACGATTGGCATGAAGACCGATCAATGTATGTTGACTTTTCATGAGTTATCCAGGTTAATGCAAAATCGACAAGAATTGATGTTAATGATTCGGACATACCGTCGTTGCTGTTATTTCGGACTGAAAAGACGAATCGGCATGAAGACCGATCGATATATGTCGATTTTTCGTGAGTTATCCAGCTGGAAGTAAAATCGACAAGAATTGGTGTGAATGACTCGGGGATAAAATCGTTGCTGTGATGTGGGGCTGAACAGACGATTGGCTGGAAGACCGATCGATATATGTCGATTTTTCGTGAGTTATCCATGTTGATGCAAAATCTTCAAGAATTGGTGTGAATGACTCGGACATACCGTCGTTCCTGTTATTTCGGGGTGAAAAGACGATTAGCATGCAGAGCGATCGATATATGTCGATTTTTCGTGAGTTAGCCAGCTGGAAGCAAAATCGACAAGAATTGGTGTGAATGACTCGGGGATAACATCGTTGCTGTGATGTGGGGCTGAGGAGACGATTGGCATGAAGACCGATCGATATATGTCGATTTTTCGTGAGTTATCCAGCTTGAAGCAAAATCGACAAGAATTGGTGTGAATGACTCGGAGATACCGTTGTTGCTGTTATTTGGGGCTGAAGAGACGATTGGCTGGAAGTCCGGACGATTTATGTCGATTTTTCGTGAGTTATCCAGGTTGATGCAAAATCGACAAGAATTGATGTTAATGACTCGGACATACCGTCGTTGCTGTTATTTCGGACTGAAAAGACGAATCGGCATGAAGACCGATCGATATATGTCGATTTTTCGTGAGTTATCCAGCTGGAAGTAAAATCGACAAGAATTGGTGTGAATGACTCGGGGATAAAATCGTTGCTGTGATGTGGGGCTGAAGAGACGATTGGCTGGAAGACCGATCGATATATGTCGATTTTTCGTGAGTTATCCATGTTGATGCAAAATCTTCAAGAATTGGTGTGAATGACTCGGACATACCGTCGTTCCTGTTATTTCGGGGTGAAAAGACGATTAGCATGCAGAGCGATCGATATATGTCGATTTTTCGTGAGTTAGCCAGCTGGAAGCAAAATCGACAAGAATTGGTGTGAATGACTCGGGGATAACATCGTTGCTGTGATGAGGGGCTGAAGAGACGATTGGCATGAAGACCGATCGATATATGTCGATTTTTCGTGAGTTATCCAGCTTGAAGCAAAATCGACAAGAATTGGTGTCAATGACTCGGAGATACCGTTGTTGCTGTTATTTGGGGCTGAAGAGACGATTGGCTGGAAGTCCGGACCATTTATGTCGATTTTTCGTGAGTTATCCAGCTTGAAGCAAAATCGACAAGAATTTGTGTGAATGACTCTGAGATACCGTGGTTGCTGTTATTTGAGGCTGACAAGACGATTGGCTGGAAGACCGATCGATATATGTCGATTTTTCGTGAGTTATCCAGGTTAATGCAAAATCGACAAGAATTGATGTTAATGACTCGGACATACCGTCGTTGCTGTGATTCGGGGCGGAAAAGACGATTGGCATGTAGACCGATCGATTTATGTCGATTTTTCGTGAGTTATCCAGGTTGATGCAAAATCAACAAGAATTGGTGTAAATGACTCGGACATTCCGTCGTTGCTGTGATTCGGAGCGGAAAAGACGATTGGCATGAAGACCGATCGATATATGTCGATTTTTCGTGAGTTATCCAGCTGGAAGTAAAATCGACAAGAATTGGTGCGAATGACTCGGGGATAACATCGTTGCCGTGATGTGGGGCTGAAGAGACGATTGGCATGAAGACCGATCGATATATGTCGATTTTTCGTGAGTTATCCATGTTGATGCAAAATCTTCAAAAATTGGTGTGAATGACTCAGACATACCGTCGTTCCTGTTATTTCGGGCTGAAAAGACGATTGGCATGAAGACCGATCGATATATGTCGATTTTTCGTGAGTTATCCAGCTGGAAGCAAAATCGACAAGAATTGGTGTGAATGACTCGGGGATAACATCGTTGCTGTGATGTGGGGCTGAAGAGACGATTGGCATGAAGACCGATCGATATATGTCGATTTTTCGTGCGTTATCCAGCTGGAAGCAAAATCGACAACAATTGGTGTGAATGACTCGGAGATACCGTCGTTGCTGTGATTTGGGGCGGAAAAGACGATTGGCATGAAGATCGATCGATATATGTTGACTTTTCGTGAGTTATCCAGGTTGATGCAAAATCGACAAGAATTGGTGTGAATGACTCGGGGATAACATCGTTGCTGTGATGTGGGGCTGAAAAGACGATTGTCTGGTGGACCGAACGATTTATGTCGATTTTTCGTGAGTTATCCAGGTTGATGCAAAATCGACAAGAATTGGTGTGAATGACTCGGACATACCGTCGTTGCTGTTATTTCGTGCCGAAAAGACGATTGGCATGGAGACCGATCGATTGATGTCGATTTTTCGTGAGTTATCCAGCTTGAAGCAAAATCGACAAGAATTGGTGTGAATGACTCTGAGATACCTTGGTTGCTGTTATTTGGGGCTGACAAGACGATTGGCTCGAAGACCGATCGATATATGTCGATTTTTCGTGAGTTATCCAGGTTAATGCAAAATCGACAAGAATTGATGTTAATGACTCGGACATACCGTCGTTGCTGTGATTCGGGGCGGAAAAGACGATTGGCATGTAGACCGATCGATTTATGTCGATTTTTCGTGAGTTTTCCAGGTTGATGCAAAATCAACAAGAATTGGTGTAAATGACTCGGACATACCGTCGTTGCTGTGATTCGGGGTGGAAAAGACGATTGGCATGAAGACCGATCGATGTATGTTGACTTTTCATGAGTTATCCAGGTTAATGCAAAATCGACAAGAATTGATGTTAATGATTCGGACATACCGTCGTTGCTGTTATTTCGGACTGAAAAGACGAATCGGCATGAAGACCGATCGATATATGTCGATTTTTCGTGAGTTATCCAGCTGGAAGTAAAATCGACAAGAATTGGTGTGAATGACTCGGGGATAAAATCGTTGCTGTGATGTGGGGCTGAAGAGACGATTGGCTGGAAGACCGATCGATATATGTCGATTTTTCGTGAGTTATCCATGTTGATGCAAAATCTTCAAGAATTGGTGTGAATGACTCGGACATACCGTCGTTCCTGTTATTTCGGGGTGAAAAGACGATTAGCATGCAGAGCGATCGATATATGTCGATTTTTCGTGAGTTAGCCAGCTGGAAGCAAAATCGACAAGAATTGGTGTGAATGACTCGGGGATAACATCGTTGCTGTGATGAGGGGCTGAAGAGACGATTGGCATGAAGACCGATCGATATATGTCGATTTTTCGAGAGTTATCCAGCTTGAAGCAAAATCGACAAGAATTGGTGTGAATGACTCGGAGATACCGTTGTTGCTGTTATTTGGGGCTGAAGAGACGATTGGCTGGAAGTCCGGACGATTTATGTCGATTTTTCGTGAGTTATCCAGCTTGAAGCAAAATCGACAAGAATTGGTGTCAATGACTCTGAGATACCGTGGTTGCTGTTATTTGAGGCTGACAAGACGATTGGCTGGAAGACCGATCGATATATGTCGATTTTTCGTGAGTTATCCAGGTTAATGCAAAATCGACAAGAATTGATGTTAATGACTCGGACATACCGTCGTTGCTGTGATTCGGGGCGGAAAAGACGATTGGCATGTAGACCGATCGATTTATGTCGATTTTTCGTGAGTTATCCAGGTTGATGCAAAATCAACAAGAATTGGTGTAAATGACTCGGACATACCGTCGTTGCTGTGATTCGGAGCGGAAAAGACGATTGGCATGAAGACCGATCGATATATGTCGATTTTTCGTGAGTTATCCATGTTGATGCAAAATCTTCAAAAATTGGTGTGAATGACTCAGACATACCGTCGTTCCTCTTATTTCGGGCTGAAAAGACGATTGGCATGAAGACCGATCGATTTATGTCGATTTTTCGTGAGTTATCCAGCTGGAAGCAAAATCGACAAGAATTGGTGCGAATGACTCGGGGATAACATCGTTGCCGTGATGTGGGGCTGAAGAGACGATTGGCATGAAGACCGATCGATATATGTCGATTTTTCGTGAGTTATTCAGCTGGAAGCAAAATCGACAACAATTGGTGTGAATGACTCGGAGATACCGTCGTTGCTGTGATTTGGGGCGGAAAAGACGATTGGCATGAAGATCGATCGATATATGTTGACTTTTCGTGAGTTATCCAGGTTGATGCAAAATCGACAAGAATTGGTGTGAATGACTCGGGGATAACATCGTTGCTGTGATGTGGGGCTGAAAAGACGATTGGCTGGTGGACCGAACGATTTATGTCGATTTTTCGTGAGTTATCCAGGTTGATGCAAAATCGACAAGAATTGGTGTGAATGACTCGGACCGTCGTTGCTGTTATTTCGTGCCGAAAAGACGATTGGCATGGAGACCGATCGATTGATGTCGATTTTTCGTGAGTTATCCAGCTTGAAGCAAAATCGACAAGAATTGGTGTGAATGACTCTGAGATACCGTGGTTGCTGTTATTTGGGGCTGACAAGACGATTGGCTGGAAGACCGATCGATATATGTCGATTTTTCGTGAGTTATCCAGGTTAATGCAAAATCGACAAGAATTGATGTTAATGACTCGGACATACCGTCGTTGCTGTGATTCGGGGCGGAAAAGACGATAGGCATGTAGACCGATCGATTTATGTCGATTTTTCGTGAGTTATCCAGGTTGATGCAAAATCAACAAGAATTGGTGTAAATGACTCGGACATACCGTCGTTGCTGTGATTCGGGGCGGAAAAGACGATTGGCATGAAGACCGATCGATGTATGTTGACTTTTCATGAGTTATCCAGGTTAATGCAAAATCGACAAGAATTGATGTTAATGACTCGGACATACCGTCGTTGCTGTTATTTCGGACTGAAAAGACGAATCGGCATGAAGACCGATCGATATATGTCGATTTTTCGTGAGTTATCCAGCTGGAAGTAAAATCGACAAGAATTGGTGTGAATGACTCGGGGATAAAATCGTTGCTGTGATGTGGGGCTGAAGAGACGATTGGCTGGAAGACCGATCGATATATGTCGATTTTTCGTGAGTTATCCAGGTTGATGCAAAATCGACAAGAATTGGTGTGAATGACTCGGACATACCGTCGTTGCTGTTATTTCGTGCCGAAAAGACGATTGGCATGGAGACCGATCGATTGATGTCGATTTTTCGTGAGTTATCCAGCTTGAAGCAAAATCGACAAGAATTGGTGTGAATGACTCTGAGATACCTTGGTTGCTGTTATTTGGGGCTGACAAGACGATTGGCTCGAAGACCGATCGATATATGTCGATTTTTCGTGAGTTATCCAGGTTAATGCAAAATCGTCAAGAATTGATGTTAATGACTCGGACATACCGTCGTTGCTGTGATTCGGGGCGGAAAAGACGATTGGCATGTAGACCGATCGATTTATGTCGATTTTTCGTGAGTTATCCAGGTTGATGCAAAATCAACAAGAATTGGTGTAAATGACTCGGACATACCGTCGTTGCTGTGATTCGGGGTGGAAAAGACGATTGGCATGAAGACCGATCGATGTATGTTGACTTTTCATGAGTTATCCAGGTTAATGCAAAATCGACAAGAATTGATGTTAATGATTCGGACATACCGTCGTTGCTGTTATTTCGGACTGAAAAGACGAATCGGCATGAAGACCGATCGATATATGTCGATTTTTCGTGAGTTATCCAGCTGGAAGTAAAATCGACAAGAATTGGTGTGAATGACTCGGGGATAAAATCGTTGCTGTGATGTGGGGCTGAACAGACGATTGGCTGGAAGACCGATCGATATATGTCGATTTTTCGTGAGTTATCCATGTTGATGCAAAATCTTCAAGAATTGGTGTGAATGACTCGGACATACCGTCGTTCCTGTTATTTCGGGGTGAAAAGACGATTAGCATGCAGAGCGATCGATATATGTCGATTTTTCGTGCGTTAGCCAGCTGGAAGCAAAATCGACAAGAATTGGTGTGAATGACTCGGGGATAACATCGTTGCTGTGATGTGGGGCTGAGGAGACGATTGGCATGAAGACCGATCGATATATGTCGATTTTTCGTGAGTTATCCAGCTTGAAGCAAAATCGACAAGAATTGGTGTGAATGACTCGGAGATACCGTTGTTGCTGTTATTTGGGGCTGAAGAGACGATTGGCTGGAAGTCCGGACGATTTATGTCGATTTTTCGTGAGTTATCCAGGTTGATGCAAAATCGACAAGAATTGGTGTGAATGACTCGGAGATACCGTTGTTGTGTTACGTCGCCGATTATTAATTACTCGAAATTTATCTGAGATTTGATTGAATTGACGTAGCGACGCGAACTGAACGTATTTTTAGCTCCATTGTTGAGACTGGAATGCGCCAGTCAGGGATAGGAGCTGTGTCTCGGTGATTGATGAACAGATGATTAATTATTTATTGTTAAAAGGTAGTTAATTACTTATTAACAATGATTGGAAAGTCCGATTGAGCGTAGCGGGTATTTGATTAATATTTATTTAAAAAGATGATCAAACAATAACACTTATTAATGATGATGATACGAAGTTGCGGTACAGAACTGAATGAGATTGTTGTAATTTTATAATAATTGTGGATCCAATATTTAACGTGCGCGTACATGGTTGTCGTAGCACGGAGCTAGACTCGCGAGAGATGTTGCTGGTTTGAACGCAGAGACTAGACTAAAGATTTGTTTAAATGTTTATAAATGTAGAATCCAAATTAATTGGTCGATATTTTACGTGCGCGTACATGTGTTCGCACGGAGCTAGACTCGCGAGATGTTGATAGTTGGAGGGCTGAGACTAGACTGAAGAGCTCTGAAGGAGCTCTCCATCACGCGATGAGCGTGGAGGGGATGGCAAGTCCCATCTCTATAAGGTGGAGGGGCAGCCGCTCTCGGAGGCGAAGGCGCTGCGCTGAACGATGGTGGGGGCATCCGCGCGTGGAGCCGTATGCTGATGCAGCATCCCACAGTACAACCGTCGAGTTAGCGAATTTGCACGTGTGCAAACGAATTTCTCGAGAAGCGAGATTATAATTTTGCTGATCAAGTGTCTGTGCCTCATCCGGTCTCACACTTGGTTAGATATTCGATATTTATTGTTATCGCATTCATGTACGTGACTGAATGCTAATTACAATTTACTGCGCAATATTTTAATTATTTAACAATTTGTTAGAAAATATTATTTATAATAAATCAGCATGTATCTTAAGTCCATATAGTTATTTGTGATTGATTTTCGCTTCACGCGGTGAAAAGTAAATTTTATTGATATTCTCCGGTCTCCGTTACTTTATTTCAGAAAAACGTAAATAACTCGTAAACTATGAGTTCTAGAGCAATTTTAGCAGAGGATTTTTATATCTCCTAAATGAAATGATACATCGAATGGACCAATCAGAATTTGTTTATGTATTATACTTGAGTTGTTATTCAAATTTTAATGTTGAGATTGAGACTCGATTCTCTATATTGCGATTATTTTTCGTTTGTTTAAGAAATTTACTCGATTATACAATAATGATTTTGTTCAATAAAAGAATTTAATAGATTAGTTATAAATTCGAGTTACATAAAAGTTAGTCTCAATGTTACCGAATTTTCAACTGGCCGTCGAACCCAGGACGTAACAGTTGCTGTCATTTCGGGCCGAAAAGACGATTGACATGAAGACCGATCGATTTATCTCGATTTTTCGTGAGTTATCCAGCTGGAAGCACAATCGACAAGAATTGGTGTGAATGACTCGGAGATACCGTCGTTGCTGTGATTTGGGGCGGAAAAGACGATTGGCATGAAGACCGATCGATATATGTTGACTTTTCGTGAGTTATCCAGGTTAATGCAAAATCGACAAGAATTGATGTTAATGACTTGGACATACCGTCGTTGCTGTTATTTCGGGCTGAAAAGACGATTGGCTGGAAGACCGATCGATATATGTCGATTTTTCGTGAGTTATCCATGTTGATGCAAAATCGACTAGAATTGATGTGAATGACTCGGGGATACCGTCGTTGCTGTGATTTGGGGCTGAAAAGTCGATTGGCTTGAAGACCGATCGTTTTATGTCGATATTTCGTGAGTTATCCAGCTTGAAGCACAATCGACAAGAATTGGTGTGAATGACTCGGAGATACCGTGGTTGCTGTTATTTGGGGCTGAAAAGACGATTGGCTGGAAGACCGATCGATATATGTCGATTTTTCGTGAGTTATCCAGGTTAATGCAAAATCGACAAGAATTGATGTTAATGACTCGGACATACCGTCGTTGCTGTGATTCGGGGCGGAAAAGACGATTGGCATGTAGACCGATCGATTTATGTCGATTTTTCGTGAGTTATCCAGGTTGATGCAAAATCAACAAGAATTGGTGTAAATGACTCGGACATACCGTCGTTGCTGTGATTCGGGGCGGAAAAGACGATTGGCATGTAGACCGATCGATTTATGTCGATTTTTCGTGAGTTATCCAGGTTGATGCAAAATCAACAAGAATTGGTGTAAATGACTCGGACATACCGTCGTTGCTGTGATTCGGGGCGGAAAAGACGATTGGCATGAAGACCGATCGATATATGTCGATTTTTCGTGAGTTATCCATGTTGATGCAAAATCTTCAAAAATTGGTGTGAATGACTCAGACATACCGTCGTTCCTCTTATTTCGGGCTGAAAAGACGATTGGCATGAAGACCGATCGATGTATGTTGACTTTTCATGAGTTATCCAGGTTAATGCAAAATCGACAAGAATTGATGTTAATGACTCGGACATACCGTCGTTGCTATTATTTCGGACTGAAAAGACGAATCGGCATGAAGATCGATCGATATATGTCGATTTTTCGTGAGTTATCCAGCTGGAAGTAAAATCGACAAGAATTGGTGTGAATGACTCGGGGATAAAATCGTTGCTGTGATGTGGGGCTGAAGAGACGATTGGCTGGAAGACCGATCGATATATGTTGACTTTTCGTGAGTTATCCAGGTTAATGCAAAATCGACAAGAATTGATGTTAATGACTTGGACATACCGTCGTTGCTGTTATTTCGGGTTGAAAAGACGATTGGCATGAAGACCGATCGATTTATGTCGATTTTTCGTGAGGTATCCAGGTTGATGCAAAATCGACAAAAATTGGTGTGAATGACTCGGAGATACCGTTGTTGCTGTTAGTAGAGGTCAGTACCTATAGACAATATTTCAAAATGGCGGCGGTTGGTAGTGGGGATGCTTGTTCCGTGGCATTTCGCTCTCGCTCACTCATCCCCTCTCTCTCGGTGGTCAGCTGGGGAGCCTTATGCCGCCGCTCGAGCTGACCCTAGGGTGGGTGGGGGGTGGGGGTGGAGAGGAAGATGTTGCTTCATCGACGTCCGGATCCCAACCACCCACCCTTGGTCGATCACTCGACTAGCTCGACGCGTAGTCTGATGGTGGGGGAGTGTAGTGGAGGGAGTTTGAGAAGAGAGCGCGTGGGGATCGTCAGGCGCTCGGTGCCCTAGGGCCCATCGTGGCGAGCGCGGGTACTAATGGGGTCAGAAGTGCGCGGCAGGCCGCTGTTCGAAGGTCATCGCTGGCGCCGCTGGCGCGTGGTTCGTGGGGTTCGACGCTGCCCGAGGCCCTGTGGCACACAGGCCTTACGTATGATTTTTTTTTCTCTAGAATTTTAATAAAATTAGGAAAATTTTAATATAAAAAAAAAATAGTTGGACCAGAAGGAAGGTAAGTAATGAAGAAAATATTTTCACAAAATATTGTTATTATTATTTTTAAAAACTAAGTATACATATATATATATTAAATATTGCCTATCTCTTTACAAAAAAAAATTATTTAGTCTTGGACAGCAATATTGAACATATTTTCTAACATAAAGACCCCTGCCTGTTAGTGATTTTCCAGAAAGTTCATTTACACTTTTCAACTGGGCAGGGCTGCGAGTCATTAATCGTTTGTAAAAATTAGCGGCGATGCGGTCGTTTCGCTTGAGATCGGCGGTGAAAATAGACCCGAATTGTAGTAGAGATCCCCCGCGAGACATATGATGAAGAAACATAACACAAAACTGGCCACACACATTTGAAGACAGGCTCTGAATTTGTTTCGTATTCCATCGATAGAGCGTGCAATTCTTTCGCAGACGTCGGATATGATTTGGTATAATCGGGGGAATGCCGTAACTGTCGAAATATGATCCCCGTCCTCGGCCATCGATGTAGATTGCGATCCAGTGAGTCCCGGGGCGTGTGTGGTCATCGGTGTTAACAACAAGAGCCGTCGGTCTCGTCAACAGAGCTGGAATCTGATCTGCTGCGTCACCACTTCGCGACACTGTCGAGTGTAAACCCTGCAATGCCTGGCCAATCTGGGTCGTATTCATCACTTGTTACAGTCGGAGAGTATAAGCTGCGTTTGTTGTTTTGATTTGCTGTGTCAGGTAAGAGGCGTGGTGATGATGTCAGCGGGGTTGTAGGAGCCACGTCGCGAAGTATCCACTCTTTCAATTTGGCGGCGTTATGTAGAGCACAAGATAGTTCAGGTCTTTTCAAGAGTCCGTGGTGGAGACACACTTCTACCGAGGAGAGAAGATCATTGAATGCCGGACAATCGGTGTCCTCAAGGTTTTTTATATCTCGTGCAGTAACGTTTTGCAAATATTTTGCTTTTTCTCGGCCGCGAGTGTATATGATTCCAGCAGTCCTGGTGATCTGACGAAGGTTTGCATGTAGTGTTCTTAGTGGTACATCCCCTTCGAACCACTCGAGACCGTGATGATGACGAGTTGTCCAGTTATTCTTTGCGCGCACTAGCTTTGGGAGCTCCGTGAAAATGTGTGGCGGAGATGCTATCCAGTGGGCAATCAGAGGCTTGTCAAGGGCTAGTACGGCTACCTCTTTAGCAATAAAGCGATCATCCTTGTCGTAGAATCCTTGAATATCAATCACGTAGTCCATTTTTTTAATGAGAAAAAATACGTTCGACTGTGCTGAAATCTCGCAGTATACTAAAGTCTTGAGCCGGAGATGCATTTCCGTAGGGGCTACGGAAGGACCCCTGTGGTGGTGGGGAGAGAAGGCTGTGACAGGGTCATCCCCGCGTTACGCCTACAATTGTAGCGTAAACAAAAGTCCAAATATCTACTCCCCACTACAATTTACGCTGGGCCGTCGTGCAAGGAGTGAGGCTTCACTTGTATTGCAATTCTCAAGACGGCCACATAGAAAAACTAAAAATGGAACGCTCCAATAAGTGTTTTCGGTCACCAGCACGCGGGTTCCGAAAATGTCAACCGCCACCGAGGGGAAAAAGTATAAAACCAAGAGTGAGGATAGTAGTCTGGCAAGAGAAGCCGCGAATGCATGGAAATGCCGATAGAAAAAAAATATGGCATATACGGAGACGGCAATATCTCGCGCGCGAGAAACGAAGACAGCAGCGCGCGGCGGTATGTAGAAATATAATTAATAATAATTAAATTCTATAAAGTTAACACGGTTTGTTACTTATATATTTGAATGTTGTAGCAATTCAGCGAATCGTGCAAGACCATCGCAGTTGGAAAGAACGATGAGAAAAAAGCGACGGAAGAGAATTAGATAAAGCATGAAGAAAAACGCATACACGACAGTAGTGATCGTGAAATGCAGGAATTAATCAAAGGTTTCGAGAGGATTCAATTGAATGACAAATAAATAAAAAAAAATATAAACAGCTATAATTTGTGTTGACATATTTTATTTTACCATAACATATATATACGATTACATAAAAAAAAAAGTGTAATCTTATCCTGAAAAGTCTACGACGACTTGTCGCGAAGAGTCAATCTCGACCACGTTGTCAAACTCAGAGTAAACTATACAATTCAACGTATTTCTTAAAGCAGTAGTAAATCGTACTTCCAGACGCACACTGCCGTGACGTACAAGATTCCAATGTCCGGCTCTACCAGCAGACATGTCCGGTGTCAAATCGAAGCAGTACAAGCAATTACCATATGGGAACGACTCGCGGGTTATGCCGCAACTATCGTCATCCCAGAGTATTCCTGTACCAGATATCAGAGTGTGATACGATTGAGTGTACAAATTATGGTGATAATCAGGCTGCAACGGTTTACTAGGAACCTGTACACCATCCACGTAAAGAGACAAGAAATTTACGTCAGAGTGATAGAAATTGAATGGGTTCAAGGCTCTATCTCCATTGAATGCACGATTGTCAACAAAGCCAATAACCATACGCTTAGGCAATTGGCCGAGAATAACATTGTCTAGCGTTTCACCGTGAACACCCGCATGAATCGTAAATGGTTTTACTTCTACACGTGTAAATGGATATTTGGCCGTCCCTTTACTTAAAGCCTTAGCATGTGCTACTAAAACACCAGGACTAATTTTCACACGTCGAACAATGAGACTCGCGTCGGTAATATGCAGACTATAATCTTTTCCTGAGGCATCCATTATGCAAAACGCATCTCGTGAACGTACAAGACGAAGACGTAGCTCAACGCCATTAAGTAAAAACTTCTCCTGGTTGAATATATCGGAATGTAAATATCCAATAAGGTCGACCGACTTGCCGTTTGCCATCAATGCTTGTCGTGCCGATAGACCCTTATTCTTTTGTACGGGCGCAACAGCTCCGGCGGCCACCTGTGCGGTGGAAACAGGCGCCGCATCAAATTCTGGAGATGTATCATCAATCCACATGCTGGCGGCTAGTTGGTTTGCTTTCGTTGAAGATTTGTAGTTTAGCAGTGTTTCTATATATGCTCGATATGCGTACGCGTTGTTCGACGGTGATACAAGTTTTTGATTGAATGAGACGTCTAGCTGGTTGAATAATGAGTGTAACAAATTGTTCACGGGTGCTACTCTGTCGTGCTCGTCCATTTCACCACTCCTGGGCTGTAGTTTAACGCGCAAACTAAGCATAGTATGTGCTAGATCAATGTATTCATCGCCATGTCCTGGTACAACAAATTCAATGGGAGCTTCATCGGTAAGCGATGAGATAGGCTTGTAATGAAGACCTTGCGAGGCTTCTATACTTGTTTGAGTTGGCGGCAGAGCGAATAAATCCAGTTCTGACTTCAGACATTCACAAGAGTGTGCATGTAGGAACGCCATTTTACAATTTGTTAATAATTATCCGAATATGTCGGCAGCCGTGCGCTTTTTACGCTTCGCAATTTTTCGATTTTTAGTCCTGCTGCCCGATTTTTTCTTCGATTTTTTTCCTTTTTTATTGCGTTTAGCAGGCAAAATTTTCTTCTTGTTTTTCCTCGTAGATTTTTTAGCCTTACGGGCCTTAGTATATTTCAAAGCTTTAAGAGCTGAAGGACCGATGTGCGAGCCCGGGTGACCAAACAACGAATGATGCTGTGAAGAACGATCGTGTATTTTATATCCTGAACCCTTCATGAGATTTTCAAATGTTTCTTCAGCCTTTCGTTTAAGATTTCTCCCACTTTCAGTTATACGCGTTCTAAACGACTATTTGAATGGCGTATTATGAGCAACATCATCCAATATATTCCAACCAGTGTGTAGAGCCTCTTTTCCAACGGCACGAGCCCCGCGAGTCAGTAACGGTAGTGCACGTCGAAATAAGCCACTCAAAAAGCTTCCTAGACCATGACCTCTCTAATAAGGGGCCCCCATGAACACTCGATCCACCCCACCTCCAACCTGACTTGAGTAGTGATCGATATATCGATCCATAGCGATATATGTCTTTATCGCACACGCTTAAAATGTAATGTAACCGTCAGCGTTCCGCGCTGAAATGGTACGGGTTTGCCTGTGTCGGTCCTTATATCTATCTCGATAGTACTGAATTCAGTGCGTAATAAGGGTATGTAGAGCGGTGGCGCGAATGTTTTTGTTTGGGTAGAGCCATAAGCATAATTTGTGTTATCCACAGGTACGATACGTAGCAGAGGCGTCTGAACATCTCCTGTTATATAGCTTTCGCAGATATCTGTATATACAAATAATTTGTCGGGGAGACTCATGGATAGGTTTGCCGGATAGTTGGCAATGAACCTGTATTTATGTATGTCCAGGAGCTCTTCTGCGGGTATAAAACCTAAAGCTTTGGAGAGTTTAGCATCTAAATGTAACAAATGAGGCAATTCACACTCATCAGTAGCGCAGCTATCGGGGATCCAGTTTATACACGCTAGTCCACTAATATTCTCATCGTACTCAACACGAATATGATTTTTAAATACTTCCGTATTGTTAATAGTGTCGACTAGAGTCCTGATGGACGCGTAGACTCCGGCGGGGATTTCGACCTTATGAGTCGTTTGCGTCTTAACGGATAATTGTTTGTTTTCACGGTAGCCTGCCTAGTTACTCGTTTGTTGTTTTTATGGTGGTACTAGCCACTGCATCTGTTGATGATTTAGGGTGATCTATTTTATGAGTAGTATAGGCTGTAATTGGAGTAGTTATACGGTGTTGGCCTTCAGCCGGATCTATATGAAGAAATGTGCGAGGAAATTGAATTTCCGTCAGGGCCACGACCCATTAGTAGTAGTGTACAGCTATAGGGAGACAGGATTTACCCCCTCCACGCGGCCACTGGCGCCAACCCCACCACCACCGTCTACTCCCACCCTCTCCCCCCACCCCCACTGTCTGGCCCCCACTCCTTCCCCCACCACCTGTGGTCCCCTCCCCACCCCCTAGGGCCCCTTAAGCCACGCCCCTTGGGTTATAGGGAACCAATGAGAGAGAGGCTGGGAAAATCTCTGGACCGTGATTGGTCGTCTCATTTTCCCCGAGCCGTGATTGGCCGACTGGAAATTCCCCGAGCTCTTATTGGTCGACTGATTTTCCATGGCGCCCTCTATAAATTTTCATCGTGTTTTCTGTACTAATGTTCTTCTAGTAAACTTGCTGCGTTTTGATTGGTCGTCCAATTTCTCCTGGTGCCCTCTAGGAATTACCGACAGTTTTTTAATACTAATAATATTCTGCAGTCGGTAAATTAGTTTTCGTCTTTTACTATTCTAATGGTAATACCGTACCGCCAAATAAAAAAAAAACATTTACAAAATTATTTTTGTTTATTAAATTTTCTTGCATTGACATTTTACAATATTTCATCGTTACAATTTTTTAAAGATCAGTGGTCTTGGGTGGTGGGTCAAGGGTCATGGCAGAGTCGGTTGACGGCAGTGGTGTGTCTTGCTTGCGGTCAGACTCGGCCCTTGCCGTAAGCGGCAATACCTTCTCGGGTTGGTCCGGCGGTGCCGTTGACTCTTGTTCCGCGGCCTCCTGTAGACAGTCCGTGCATTCTCTCTGGAGTGGTGGATACCCTTCGAGCTGCATCTTTAGATCCTTGGGTGCCCAATGTTTTTTACAGGCTCTGTATGATGCAACCTCGGGGTACTGTCGAATATGTTGAGGTAGTTTTGCCCACAGGATGTCGATGTATTCACTCCAGTGCCTCAGTAGCAAGGGTTTGGGAATGTATTCGAGCTCCTCAGGGAGTAGTTCCCAGGGATCCTTGCCACAGTCAATGACGAGTATGCCGCTGATGATGTCCATTTTTGTGGTGGGTTGTTGACGTTGCCACGAATCGTTGACAAGTGTGCTTTCTCGTGTGGAGAGGCCGTCTTTTATATCAGCTGATGGTGGTGGTGGTGGTGGGGGACCGTGTGTTGACGATGAAGATGAGATGAAAACTTTTTTTCTTTTCTTTTGTTACATTCGTTTATTTACAGGTGACAACCGAAACGAGCTGTACATGTTTGTATACACCGTGATGTACAGCCATTACCGCTGCCCTTCAAAAGTCTTGTTCGTCGGGTGTTTGAGACGTTTCGTCGTCTTGTATGTTTCACATATCGTAGATTCTTGTAGTAACGTCGCACAATATTATCGTTTTTTACCTTATTAGCCGAGAATAGTTTGCAAAAAGCAGCAAGGTTGTAGCCCCGACACATATAGTCAAGAAACATAACACAATATTCTCCACACACTCGAGACTTGATACACTGTAGGGGCTTGGTGCTCCACTCGTAACTCGTTGTATTTCTTCGCAGTCGATTGCGATGTTGGTTGACAAGTGGAGGCAGTCCGTAACTGTCGAAGAAGATCCCTTGACCATTGTTGTCGACGTATATGGCTACCCAATGAGTTCCTGGCTTCGTATGATCGTCCGTGTTTGCGACGATGGCTGTGGGTCTAGACCAGCGACTCGGGATGCGATCGGCGGGGAAGACTCCTTTCGTCTGTGCCGAGACATGTCGTAGAGCCTCCAGCACTTCTAGGCTGTTCATTGCATATGCTTCCTGTGCCGGAGTGGGGGCGACGTCTTCGTGAATGCTGATGCTGATGATGATACTGATGAGCGCTACGGGGGATGGTAGGCGTAGGCTGGCGCTTCGGTGGTGGTGGCGGTGAGAGTTGTTTATTACGGTAAAGGGCAACTATTTCACCCTCCGCAGGTACCGTGGCGTCGCAGGTGTTCGTCGTAGCACTGCTGTCACTGCTCGAAGGTGCCGGGACTATATAGTCTCCCATTGTCGAACCGTGATCTGTATCGCTCGGAATTTCGATATGTATCGCTTTTCTCGGTGTATCGTTTGGCCGATCTCTCCGTTGCACGGCGCCCACTGGTTCTGAGTAAACGGGATTCTCCTTATCCAAAATCTGAGTCCGAAGCCAACGTTTTATTTTTCCCACGTTGTTTAATGCGCACTTCGCTGCATCCTCCTTTGACACACCGTGATAGATGCACCAAGTGTCGTAGGTCGGCATGTTTTTGAAGCTAGGGCCCTCGTAATCTTCCAGGTTGACTATGTCGCGGCCCAGCACGTCACGTAGAATTTCCGCTTTTTGTACGCCTCTCGTATATATACGAAGTGCGTATCGGCACATGGCCTTTAGCGCAGTGTATACTTTTGGCAATGGGGTATCACCGTCAACCCACTCGATACCGTGATGAAAGCACGTTAGACGATTATTGCTCGCGCGCACTTCTTTAGGTAATTCACCAAAATCGTATGGTGAATCGATAACCCAATGGCCGATATGATCGCCCTGTAGTGTAGTAACGGCGATCTCCTTAGGGAGAAACTCGCCATGCTTGCCGTATAGCGCTTGAATATCAACTATTGCGTCCATGCTGAAGGCGTGAGACGAAATGATGTCGAATGCTCGCTCGTAGTCGGTCTTAAATACGTTTCGGCTGTACGTATAGCGCCCTCACCGGGGAATGTGTGATCGTGTGTTATGCATCGGAAGAGGGGATTGGACGCTCAAGCACTAAAATCCGTGATTACTTGACGTGCCGAGTCAATTTCAATAACATTGTCATACTCGGCGTAGACAATACAATTTATTGTAGATGAGAGAGGTTTGGCGAAACGTACTTCGATTCTCACGGTACCGTGTTTCACGAGATTCCAGTGGGTGAAACAGTTGGCGGATAGATCAGGCGTCAAGTCGAAAGCGAATAGACAATAACCTTTTGCGTAAGCGCTGCGTGAAATGTCTATACCGTCGTTTTGGAAGTGTATACCTGTGCCCGAAAAAAGGGTGTGGTAACATTCAATCCAAGTTCTGTTGGTGTCGAACTCTGGTTGCAGTGGTTTTCCAGGTATCTGTTGACCGTCAACGTAGAGTGATAGAAAATTTATCGAATAATTTTGAAAATTAAAGGGGTTTGACGTTCTATCACCGTTGAAAGCTTTGTTGCTAACAAAACCGAGTATTATACGCTTTGGTAATTGACCGAGTATTACATTGTCCAGTGTATCGCCCGCGACGCCGCTATGCATGGTAAACGACTTAACCTCCACGCGCGTTATAGGATATTTCGCTGTTGTTTTAGACAGCGTCTTCGCATGGGCTATAAGTACTCCTGGGTTGATTTTCGCTCGTCTTATCAGCAGTGTCGTATCGTGAATTAATATCTTGTGTGTGCAATCTTTTGATGGTGTTTCCATAAGACAAAAATCGTCTTTTGAGCGTACGAGACGTAGTCGTACTTCGACGCCGTTCAGCAAAAATTTGTCTTGATTGAATACATCACAGTGTAGATGGCCAATCATATCCAAGGTCCGACCTCCTTTGACATAACGGGCTCTCGCGTCTTGGCCATCGTTGCTCGGACTCGCGCCCGGTAGCAACTCGAAACCACCTGGAGTATCGGCATACCACAAAGCCGTAGTGAGATGCGATGCTTTTGCCGCAGGGCCATAGTTCAACAACGTTTCAATGTACGCCCGGTAGGCGTAGGCATTATTAGGAGGCGCGACAAGTTTTTGATTAAAAAACACGTCTACCTGATTAAAGAGGCTGTGCAAAAAATTATTTACGGGCGCAACTTTGTACTCTGCGCCACCGCTGGATACCACTTTAAGGCTTACAGCGATCATAGTATGCGCGAGATCCAGGTATTCCTCCCCGTGGCCAGGTATCACAAATTCGACGGGCCCGTCGTCCGACAACGAAGAGACCGGCTTGTAGTGAACCCATTGCGATGATTCTATAGATGTTTGCGTTGGCGGTATTGTGAATAAGTCGAGTTCCGACTTCATACATTCGCACGAGTGTGAGTGTAGAAAGGACATATTTAAGCACTTCCGAAAATATCAACGCGTCGTCTCTTTTTATTTTTTCGAGTCTTCGTCACTTTCCCCGTCTTCGTCCTTCTTTTCTTTCTCCGCGATGTTGCACTAGTGGCGCTTCTCTTTTTTCCCCTCTTCGTCTTCTTGTTCCTCGCGGTGGAAGATCTCTTTCTCGTGGAGGTGCGCCGAGTTGCGCGTCCAATCAGCGACTGCATCGTTCTCGCGGCGATCGCACTATTATAGCCAGATCCCTTCATACGTAGTGCAATTTTCTCGTCGGCTTTTCGTTTCAAATTTTCGCCAGATTCTCTGGCCCGACGCTTTAGCGACTCCTTGAATGGTACATTATTACCGCTTACATCTTCAATAACGTGCAAGCCGGTGCGCAAAGCCTCGCGTCCTATAGCTTTAGCGCCTCTCGTGAGGAGCGGTAGTACACTTCTGAAGAGTCCGCCGAGAAATCGACCAATCCCATGGCCCCTTTGATAAGGTGCACCCACGAAAACATTGCTCATACGTCCACCGCCGCCGATTTGATTCTCGTAATATGACGCGTAGTGGCTCGCCATTTCGTCTACGAGACTCGCTTAAAGTGAAGCGTCAGCGTTAACGTTCCGTACTCAAATGTGATTGGCCGTCCCAACTTGTCTCTTATATCTATTTCGATCGTACGAAAGCAATTATTAAGCAGCGGTAAATAATTTGCCGGCGAAAAATATTTCACCTGTGTCGAGCCATACTTGTACTTTGCTGTATTCAGATTTACTATCCGCAACAGAGCGGCCTGTGTGTCACCAACTGTGTAGGGTACGCACAAATCCGTATAGACAAAGATTTCTTCGGGTAGAGCGCGGGCAATGCAGGCAGGCATCTGACTTTCGCGTTGTATACCACGGGTAAAGCTGACGTACGAATTCCCGGCGCTTTCCCAATCTTTACCCAGCGTTAACTCGAAGCCAAACACGTGACGAAGCTTGTCGCTCATTTGCAAGAAATTCGGCGATTCCTCAATTTCTTTGCCGCACTTTTTACCCTCAATCGCCACGTAACCGCTTGCATTTTTTGCATTAACTAGTCGTATACCGGCCTCGCTTATACCGGGCAGACTATTTATACTTTTCATTAAAGCCTCATGATTGTCGTATACGCCGTACGGTATATGGTTGATTTTTAGGTCTTTTCGGCCACACGGTGTCCACTGAATTTCAGTCTCATCACGCTGGATATGTATCATCGTGCAAGGTATGTGAACTTCCGTTAAACCCACGACCCAATGACCGTTGAGGGTTATTTCACGTGAAAGGTGTGTGGTGAAATTTGTCGTAGTGTTGTTCGGAAAATACTTCATGCTGCTGTTGCTCGGCAGGACGAGAAAAAAATGTTCGTCATTGTACATGTTGGCTGAGCGTATTCACTACACTAGCCTCCAAGGTCGCGAGCGTTAGACGCCGGAATCCACGAGTTGAATTTCGACGGGTAACCGACCCAGCTGACAAAAAGCTGTTTCTTCGCGCCGCGACCTTTTGTTCGTATTACACGGTCGATTTTGAATTCTTTATTTTCCGCAACACGTTTCTCGTGTACAGGCGTGATTTCTTCCGTATAAAAAAATCCGTCGATTAACTCTCCCTCAAGATCATTTAATTCGTAAACTCGGATACCCTGACGGACCGTAACTTTTGTGATTCGGAAAATTTCTTCACTCCAATTCCGCTCGTAACCCTTCTCGAAGGTGCCTTTTGTTCGACTAATCCTAACGTAATCGCCGCACTTGTATTTAACGTCGGTGAAACGCCTTTTTCTGCGTTGCCTCAACGATGCTCTCGTCATATTCTCGTACGCTACATCAGCATTGTGTAAAGTCACAGCGGCCGGTTGCATCTTAATTGACGAGTGTTTCGCATGGTTGTACGCGTCGACGAGTTGTTGTAGAATGTCAATGTATCGATGCGTATTTCGGTGCGTGAAGTAACGCCACATTCGCTCTTTCAACGTACGATTGAAGCGCTCGACAACTGCTGCTTTTATATCAGGGTTACGCGTAACTCTAAACACAATATTGTTCTCCTTAAGAAAGACTTGCAACTCTTTTCCGACAAACTCCTTGCCTTTATCGGTCTGTAGACAGGCGGGTGACCGTCCGGTGCTTTGTTCAAAAATCCTTTTAAAGGCTTGCGTCACAGAGTGCACTGTTTTGTCTTGTAGCGGTTCGACCCATGCATACTTGCTCAATACATCAATGACTGTGAGCAGGTAGCAGGTATTATCGTTGTAACTCTTTAACGAGCGTAAATCGACGAGATCAGCCTCCCAAACGTCGTCTATGTTGTCAACACTGTAGCGAAGTCTTGGGAAAAGCCGCTTGACGGGCTTGTGAATGGTGTACGCGTCTTGTTGGGTCAACCAGTCATAAACAGCGGCTACTTCATTTTTTTTATCTGTCAGTCGTCTTGCACCGGCGTAACCAGCGGGGTGTGAAGGGTCGTAATACACTTTTCCGTACGGCATCTCTCTCGCTCTCTGACGGTTATGCTGCAGCAGACATTGGACTATTCATAGTTTTAGCCAGTGTGCAAACCCTCGTGGTATTTGAACGGCCTCGTCTGAACGTGGTGTCGTCGTAATGTTCGACCGCTCGGCAGCCTCCGTATCCGCGGCCATACTATCCTTCTTGTTCTTCTTCTTCTTTGACTCGTCCTTTTCACTCTGTTTCGGCGAATAGTCGGAATTTAGCCCACGACGATTGTTGAACGTCTCTTCACGACTAGGTCTAGTTCTAATACCAGCCGCACTTTTACCCTCAGACCGTTTTACTCTCGCAGCTATAGCATTGTCAACGGTTCCTTCTTCTTTTTCGTCCTCGCTGCTGTAATAGGGGCTTTCGTCGTTATCCACGCCCGGATTATTTTGTGTACGCTCAACACCGAATCGCTCCTCTCCCAGTGTCCATAATGCGGTGTTTCCGATAAATTCACGTGGTATAGAGATATCTCGTAGACTCTGAATAAAGTCACGCCGACCCACGGCTTTAAACTCCTTTCTCGATCGTACCGCGTCGTTAATAAGATCGACAATATTTGAATTTGGTACAAGCTTGCCGTCTATAGTCACGCGCCCCTCTTGGTCCCATCTGATGCGCTGTACTGCTCCCGGTGAATTGCGAAGATAAGACACGAGAGCTTTAGCTTTATGTCGAAACTTTTGCGGCACGCTGTCTATGATTATCGTATCATCGAACGTTCCATTTGGCGTCTGCTGTTCACGAAACACGGCAGAGGTCGCTCCAGGTAACGCCGGATCTATCGGGCCTTTTCGTACTTCGAGCAAAAATAAATACCTCTGCAACACCTGTAGATATTGTTTCCACTTTTCCGAGTCATCGCGATACTTTTTTGAGTGTAAAATTCCCGAAAGCTCCTCGTCGAGTCGCGATATAGGATCACCCGGCGTCTGTACACTTGGTGGATCGACAGACGGCGCACGAGTTCCTCCGCCGCCGCCGCCGCCGCCGCCGCCTCCGATCATCGGGTCTTTCCATATCCCCGCCTCTTCAGCCGGTACTAAAATCATTTTCTTCGCGTGTTCCATTAGATCTCGCACGTTTAAATTAAGAGTCAGTACTTCCGCCACCGCTGCCGGTAAACAGTCTACTGACCAAACTCGTGATAATCGGTGCCAATAAAAGCGGCAAAAATGCTCCACAGCCTTTCTGCATGATGAGACGTTTTTTCGCTCTCCAGTTGAATTTTCGTCGTTTACGAGCGGTGCCGTTGGCTCTACTCCGGCCGCCACCGCCGCCGCTCTGTCTTACTGCGGACCACGGCGCTAGTTGTCGCAACACCTTTTTATATCTTTTAAGACGATTTTTCACACCGTTTTTAAGCGATACTACGCCGTGTAAGACGTTCAGTGCGCATTCGCATATACACTTGACCAGCGATTCATCGGCCGTGCGTAGCAGCGCTCTTTGCTGCTCTTTACTAGCATGACAGAGGGCGTTCAGAAAAGCGGCGTGCCGTTTATCGATCGGTGATCGCACAGAACACGCTGTTCTCTTCCTCTTCTTCTTTACCGTCATCTTCCCCATTGTCGCCCTCCACGCCGAGATGTTTGCGTAACCGACACTCGAGCGTTACTGATGTCTTTGCTGTTCCGCCATTTGACTAAATACGCGCCCATCCACCGGTCATTTCAATTGACAAAAGCCACGTTTGTTTTTCGGTATATATACATGCATTTGTGGATCCTCGGGAAATATATTGGTGCGGCATCGACACATATCGGGCGTCGATTGCTTTAGATCCAGCAGTAGATATCCATGCGGCTGCGCAGTCGCATCGTGATAGGCTTCCGTTAAAAAGCGTGGATCCTCGGGATAAACTTGTCTCGCAAGATGCTGAATTTGTGCCCGATCTCGAGGATTTTTAAAAATAACAATATAATTCGCATTCAGCGAAATATCGCGTTGCCCGTGTCCCTGATGAAAAATATTTTGCGTTATGAAAATAACGCTGATATTTTTATGATGACTGCCTTTCGTGAAGAGATCTACTATCGTATTGTTTGACGATTCCCTCATCAAATCGTCGATAATAACCAATTTCTTACAGTCGTTATCTTGTGAATAATCCTCCGGCTGTGGTAGTCCTTCGTGAAATTCGATTTTAATATTAGCGCTCGTTGAATCCTCATGCGACGAATTCTTGAACAGAGCGGCAGTATCGGCATCGAGATTATCGCCGTAGTAAAATATAATACGGCCGAACGTTGCATCGCTCATAGCCGCTAGATGGCGCAAGAATCTTCGCACGAAAACTGTCTTACCACAGCCTGTTGGCCCACAAATTAGTGAAGTCCACGGATGTTTCCATCGTACGTCCATTTTACGTTTTTTTTTTCTTTTACTCGCGTTTCGCCGACGCAGCCAAAACTCACACTGAAAACACTTATAAATATACTCGTTTTTCACGCGACTATAAGCTTAACACGGCGGCGGCGGCGGCGGCGGCGCGGAGGACACACGTCGCGGACAAGCTAACTCGACGTGTGCGCGGCGGTGGTCCAGCTAACACAGGCGGTCCGCGCGCTCGCAACATCAGCTTATGAGCGGGCGAGCGCACGCGCGTGTCGATCAGCTCTTATACCGCGCCCACATGTGCACTATAAGCTCATATTGCGCATGTGGTGCCGCCTAGCTTATAATAAAAGAAAAATTGTCAACAACGGGCAGGAATACGTTTGAATGTTTTTTATTTTTAAATTAACAAGACTATCGTGAAATCGTGTAAAGCATAAACATATTTTATTATATAAATGTATAGAGATATGTGTGTTTGTATATATTTATTCTTATTTTAAAATCACATATATTTACAAAATCTTTTTTTTCTTAAAGATATACTCAGTTTTATAAACATTTTTAATCTTCATTAACAATATTATGTACATTCACGCTGTTTATGTTATATACACACACACACACGCATGCACCTGTAGCACCAGTCTTATTTCTAGTTTACATACAAATTTACAATTTAAAACTATTTGTATTAATATCTAAATTATGCAATGACAAGGAAGACAACGATGCAAATTAACGTTATACGGCTACCGAGGGTTAATCTTTGTATCCGAACGGTAGTGACAGCGTGTGAGTCACATGACGTCGTTTATGGCAAACGACACGGCAGGTTTTCGACATTGCGCGAGTTACGACATCATGGAGGGCCGTTCGCTGAATCGACGAATAATTCAATTGAATCGACTCTACATTCTGTCTCGGCAAATCAGCTCTAATCATTTCACGTATCGAGTCAAAATTTATTTTTTGGGAATTTTGATAATTTAGACTTAACCCTTTCACCTTACACTCTGTTTTAGTAACCGTTTCGGGGCGCGCGCTATTCACCACCTGATACCCGTAGAATTTGGGGCCTCCCGAGACAAATGACTTTATATAGTCTGTCGGTTTCTTGAGCTCACTGGTCATGTCCCCAAGGAAGTTACCGAGCGGCGGTACCCATTCACCCGGTTGACCTGTGCTAACATAAATCACCGAATCGGTGTCATAGTACAGCACGCGTCGCTCTAGTCTCTCCAAATAGCTATATAATTTTAAGCGCGCTTGAGCTGTTGTGTACGCAGCTATTACGACGCTCGTTTGCGAGGAGGGTATTATTGCCTCGTCTATTGACACCCAGTTTGCGTACAAAACATCGTCGTTTACCGGTAGTAAGCGTTGCACATCTTTGTCATTATCCCCCAAAAGCAGCAACAGCTGCTCGCGAGTATTAATGACGGACGTTTGCGTTAAATTATCCCGCTGACCGAATTTTCCCCAAAACGAATTAAGGCAAAGTTTCGCAACGGAACGCAGACCCGAGTTTTTGTTAATTTTTTCCGGCGTTAATCGAATACCTTCGGCGCTCTCGTAGTCGGTAATGTATTTTGTCCGCGAGTCTGCATCGACACATTCCGCCGGCCAACCGCTAGCCTCTTGCTTAATCTTCAAAAAGGTGTTTATGTAATCGACAAACAGCCCACCCTCGCGTGTTTCCGGATCATACTGAGTAATTTCATAGTCCCAAATAACGGATATTTCAACGATTCTATAGCCGACCTCAAGTGCTTTGCAAACTTCGTCAATTACCCATGTACCGGTAAAGACACGCTCGTTTACATCCTCATGCGGACACGACGACTGTGTCTTTTCCTCGGCACATGTACGACACAGTGCAAAGAGCAACTTGTGATGCATACGCACTGGTAGAACCGGATGAAAAAGATCTCGCGGCGGTAAAATCGTACAGCGAATCAAACCATTAACCGTTGTACCCAGAGCATCGAAAGAACCGTTTAGCAAAGCGTCGCATTCCGAACCGACGTAAATTTTAGGATGACCCTTCGGAAAACGACCCGTTTTAGAAATATAAGGATAGAGCGAACAGATGTCGATATAACTGATTTTTTCGCCCTCCGCAACATCGTACGAGGTCACAGTGTTACCTGTCCGGCCGCCAAAGAACGCGTCGCGAGGATTCAGACGCTCAGACTTTAGTCGCGGATGCTCACGCAAAAACGCGCCGATCGCCGGATTGATGCTTCGCTCATCGTTAAACGCGCATTCCCACATGACCTCTAATACGTAACCCTGTTCGCGAATCTTAGTGTCGGTTGCCAGAGTACGTTCATAACGATGTTCGTACGATTCATCGTTGGCGCGTGACCGTGCTGTACGGTTCTCGGGGAAACAACGGGGGCAGCCGTGCCAATAACAGCCGTGAAATTGGTAGACAAATCGATCTTCGCCTCTCTGAGCGTACCCATCGACAAGTATCCCTTCAGGTAGCCGAAACTCACGACCGCGCGTAGCATGAGTTATCTCGTGACCCACGCAATGCTCGACCCATAAAAGCCACTCATTGGCTTGCTTCGAGTGGCTGTCTGCGAGTCTCTACCCGCCGCTTGGTATGAGGCCGATAGTCTGTGGTACGAGGAAGTTACGTCTAAATACTTTTGAACAAGCCGACGCGATTGTTGCTGCCTCTGTAAATGGGCAAACATTCCCGACTTCGAGAAATATCTTTCGGAATTCATTGCAGGCCCGTCGCAAAATATCCACGTCCATCACACAATATTTTTCGATCTCGGTTTGAAAATCCCAAATCTCATTCATAGCTGCTGTTTCGGCATACCATTCATAGAAAGCCGTATACCCCTCGGGACTCATAGTTTCCGGCGAATAGAACTCGGCGGCAGGTAGTTTACCTATATAGGTCTGATTCTCTAGCGTATTGAACAAATGCGGAAAGTATCCTTTGCCCATTTTATCTTTGAAGCCGAAGGCCTCTGGGAGTGCACTGAGACGCATATGGAAATAATTCATACTGTCGATGAAAACAGTACGGCCTATACGCATCGAGATTATCGAATTCCCCGTAAGAATGAGTTTCGGCACACCGATATCCTTACAGTGTTCGACGACGTGACGCAAAATAAACTGCGCGTCGAACGCCTTTGCGTTGTGAGCGATACAGACAATTTTACTAAAAGATGTGGAACGGCGCACCGCGAGTTCGACTAATTCCGCGACGGGCGATCTGCGAAAAATGTGGTTTCGTACACCGCACCAACAGCACGCTGCACCGGCGCTTACATCATCAACGGAAGATAAACATCTTTCGCACAGCTGCTGTGCTACACAAAGTGTGACAATGTGCTCGCGAGTATCGTCACCCGGTGTTTTGGTGTAAAACGTGTCTTGACGGGTCTCAAAATCATAAAAAATAAAGAGCGCTCGCGGATGTTTTTTCTCGTCAGATAGAATACGCGGTGCCACCGGCTGCATGTAACAATACTCATTGTACCCGTGTACGCTTCGGCATAGTTGGCAAAACGTTTTACCACAGTTGTGTGGTTTTAGCGTGGCATCGAACAGCTTTAAGCATTTTTTACAAAAACGGACTGTCTCACAAACCGATTTTCGCACGGAAGCGTGTGTTTTGACTCGATATTCCCGAGCTTTGAGATGATTGTCAAAACACGCTACGCTATGAAAAAACCGGTTACAATTCTCGCACGACCGTTCATAACCGACTATAGCAGCATCGTGATCGTTAGCGTCGATGGGTCTGACCGGACACGGCGGTGACGCGTAGCAACGAGGACATTTACTCGTACACACGTGCCGCTGTAAAAAACGGTACGATTTGTTGCACGGTGTACAATAGTTTCTACCACCGGCCGCTGCTAAAAGATTTGTGATCGGTGAATAGTGGTCCTCGTCCGCGAAGTGCGCAATGTTCAATGTCGTGTGTGCCGGAACGTCTTGAAACCGCGAGTGCCCATTGAAGATGGGTTGCACACCGCTACCTAAATAGGCCCAGTCGTATACGACTATAGCTATACCGGCAGCCATAAAATGTCTTTGGAAAACCTCGATTTCTATATTACCGCACCCCGACGCCGGTACTACTACGCGAGCCTCGTTTACAAGCTTTTCAGCCTCGTCCCGTTGAAGTTTCGATTTTTTATGTCAAATCTTGTCGTAAAAAACTTTCGATTCTTCGCTTCGATCTTCTTTATTGCGCGCATTTGCGAGACTTACGACAAGCGATCGAGGGAAACACAAATTATCAAAATTCCCGATTTGAATGATGGACCGATTACTCGCGATTTTACTGTCTAAGCCACCCGTGCCGTTTACCATGTCAACGTACGTAACGGTGAACACTAGAGTGTCATAAACCGAAAGGATTCTCGCGCTTTGATGGACACTGCAAAGAAGGTCCCATAATTGTTCGTAATTGAACCGCCATACGGGCCTCATGGATACACCGGCTGTACCATTCGTCATACCGGCGGCCTCAAACGCGACACCGATTCTATCGGCCGGCGAGCGGCCTTGTACAAAATGATGATGGATATCACGAATCGCGTTTCGTATCCATGATATCGGGTTGATACCGTGCGGCGGAGTTATTAAAGACACTTCGGTTCGTCCACTATTTATTTTAAAATTTTTTAATATGTGATCCCGCGGTACACCGACTATTCTAAACCGATGACCCACGGGTAAGACGTGATCGTCGTCATCCACGACTTCTTCCCCGTGGGCTATATCGTTATCGTTAACGCTAATGTCATTGCCGTCCTCATTGAGGATATTTTTATTAATGTTATCGGCATTTTCAATTATTTCGCCAACGTCATTTGGCCGCGCAGGACCTCCGCCTATTTGCGGTACATTATAGCCGTCACTCACCAATTGCGCGACGGCCGCCTCTGTCTCAGCGATCCAGGATGCGCTTAACATCGACGAAGCCGATGCCTGCGACGATGACGATGACGATGACGATGACGATGACGATGACGATGACGATGACGATGACGATGACGATGACGATGACGATGACGATGACGATGACGATGACGATGACGATGACGATGACGATGACGATGACGATGACGATGACGATGACGATGACGATGACGATGACGATGACGATGACGATGACGATGACGATGACGATGACGATGACGATGACGATGACGATGATGACGATGATGATGATGACGACCGTGCCGAGCTCGACGAGGATGCTCCTGAACGGTCTGTGGAAGGAAATAGGATAAGGTGTGACAAATAATTACTGTTCTGGGAAACGTCGGGACGATTCGATAATTCGAATGATGATTAGATCATCATCCTCGTCGTACGAATCGGATCCTAAACCCATCACCCCGCGCGAATCGTGCCACGGTGCTTGCAGCAAGTGGTTCGGTATCGCGCGAACGGCGTCGGCGTCGGAGTGATCCGCATCGTACGACGAGGGTGATTCAGATTCCGGATCGCTAATCGACAATGATGAATCTGAATCCGAATCATCATTCGACGCAGGGTCATAATGACGCGAGGAGACCGGGCTATTTACAAGGGCAGGATCGGGTCTCTGGGTCACAGGAGGATATTCTAAAGAGGCATGACCGCCCAGGCACCAGTCGCCGTGCGCGTCGCACGGTTCAGCAGCGCGCAATAACCATCCGTGCACACCTGTGGTTTAACAAATAAAGTTAAACCAATTTGAAGGGGCTCTACGTATTAAAGGATATGCGTGTATATATATATATATAAACAATGTAAGTATATCTACATATACATATATATATATATACATGTATTTGTACGTTTATATGCACATATGTATATATGTGTATACATTACATTGCCTTTTTTAAAATAAACATTGACTTACCCATTGTCGCGGCTGATTGACAGTCCATTATCGCGCCAACCTCCATGTCGAGGTTCCTCGTCGCTGCAGCTTCTTCGTCACGAATGTCCATCGGTTCGTCGCAAGGATCCATTGCATCCGATGCTGTAACGATGAGGGTTTCGGCGGTTGACAGCGTATCGAGACGTTCGCTGTCGTAATCGCCGCCGGCAGTAGAGCCCTCACTATCGCTGTCGTCGTCATCCTCGCTGACACCGTAGGCCTCGGCATCGGTGTCGTCGCGCTCATCCGGCGATGCGAGGATAAGTGTCTCGGCGGTAGAGTTCGTCTCGTCTTTATTCTCCTCTTCCGCGCTGCCCTCCCCGTCGTCTTCGTCGTCCTCGCTATCCTCTTCGCCGTCCTCGCTATCCTCTTCGCCGTCCTCGTTGTCCTCGTTATCGTCTTCGTCGTCCTCGTTGTCCTCGCCATCGTCTTCGTCGTCCCCGTTGCGACCGCCGTTGCTATCGTCGTTGTCCTCGGCGTCAACGCTCTCATCGCTGGTCTCGTCGTCGTCGTCGTCGTCGTCGTCGCTTTCGGTATCCGACGCCAACATATCGAGACCGCATTGAGCGTTCTCACGGCTATTGACGAGGTCGCGGACAACATGCAAATGGCCACTGTTGCGTTCTTCCACGACGCTCACCGCAATGGCGATAGCGTCGAGCGAATCGCTAAACGCTTGATAGCTGTGCAGCCGCCCAATGACCCTCACAGGCAATTGCCTCAGGATACAGCGAAACTCTCGCTGAACCTGTTGAAGGGTCATACAGTTGAGCCGCTTAGCCCAAGGTGCCCCACAACGTCTCGCAATCACGGCACTCCTGAATCTCGCAAAACCAACGGCTTTATGCACAGCCTTGACGAGAACACGAGCACGGTACGATTGCATTTTTTTTTAAATTTTTTTTAGTTCGTTGAAAAATTAAAATGCACAATGAATCACGAGATTCCACAACACAAGATTTTCACACACTGCAGCACAGAATGTATGTATATATATATATATAAAACCTTAACACCGTAAGAAACGTATGTAAAGGCACGTCACGTAACACGTAAAGTTTGAAGCTTCACGAATGACTTCTCGACAAAGAATTGTCAAAGTTTTGTCTTTCCGAAGCTTTTATAGTTTTTCGCCTACACCCCACCACAATTTCCGGCCTATGAAAATGCGGAAAAACAGAAGACGAAACACCGTCTCTGGTAAACATTACTACGATTTTGGTGGACATTGTTCTCATTGCCTTAAGTCGGCTTATTTTTTTCACCTCTTTTCGTTGTCTCAAGACATTGCACAACGATGGTGAAAATATAGGCTACCCGCGGCGTAGCTTATTCTATTGACTTTGCGCGCATCCTTGCGCCGAAATACGACGCTCATCTTATACATAAAAACGTTACTACCTGTAACCTACCGCACCGCCGAAAATACGGCTAACATCGTATACATAAAAACAATACTAGCTGCAACTTGTCGCACCGCCGAAAAGCCATTGAATAGCAGCCTCGAGGACGCTTCGGATTGTTTTCGCCGACACTATGAGTAATAAAACGAAAAAAATTCTGTTCCTCGAAATTCCGCTCGAAGGGTTGTGCAAGAACCTAACAGTCATAAAAATACCGATCTACAGATAGCCGTTTACCACCGACACCCTTTTGAAATAGATCTGGATCTATAGACCATTGCAATACACAGAGCTCGCGTCCATTGTATCTCACCGTCAAAACAATATCGAGGTAACAGTTGGACACGATCTTCGAAGCTAAACTCCTTTTCATCAAACTAAACAATACGGAAACCCGAGACAAATATCGCCTCATCTCAAAGACGCTGCACATTTTTTTTTTTCATTTTTTTTTTATTTTACGACTTAGAAATTTTAACGGCTGATCTAGATTGGTTTTACGACCATGACAGAACGCTACAAAAATCCATAAATTTCAAGTGTAAGGTCAACATGTATTCCTCGTTGTGACCGTCAACTCTTCGTATTTTTATGACTTTTCACGGGCCGCGGATCTCCAACTGTGAGGTCCAGCGATCGATATCGTCGATCTCCGGGATACCAGATTTATAGCTCCGGTGTTTGTTTGTACTCAAAGATCGATATCTTTTCTTTATGTATATCGGCTTTTCTTTCCCATATGCAGGTGTTTTCTTTACGGTATATGCGTCATGATCTTACAACCGGTTCTCCCCTCTCCTAGAGCATGTGAAATCTTCAGAGATACTAGCGCCGTGGCGCCCCAGGATCGCATATAACCGACGCGATACACCAAACAGCGGCAGTCCGGCCCGTGAGGTCATTAAAGAGATTTGAGTTTAAGCTTTCGAGTTTCTTCTCGTTAATTTTTTGCTAGTCTCAGTGTATTCGTGGACCATTGTTTAAGATGAGTCAAGCTAGTAGTGTTGAAGATCTTCGAAACAGTGATTTACAACGTTCAGCCATGGAACTCGGATTCACGGAAGACGACAAAAAGCGTCTTGAATCGCCACTGATTCTCGGTACAACATATACTCTCAACCAGTCCGAGACAAAAAAAGTGAGCATTGGACTACAACTACGCGCCGACGGTAGTATACAGCCTATCGTAAAACTTCAGAACAATAGCACGGCCGGTGGTATTGTCTTTGAACCGGAAGCTTGGAACTTGCTGCAAACTCATCTACCGACCATTTCGAAGTACTTTGACGGTAGTCAAAAGATCGCCTGGGGATCGGGTTGGCGCACCCCATCATCCATACGTGTCGGCGACTGTGAAATCGTGTTTACAACAAGTTTCGGTTCAAAATCTGTCGCGTTTGATCGGCGCGTTCAAGAAAACCCCACGGAGAAGGACGACGACGAGGGATTAGGATCACCGACAAAGAAGCGAAGAAAGTATTCGCCGGCCGTTGTGATGCAAAAAACATCGTTTGACGGACTTATCGGCTTAATGGTATGCACGGACGAACGTTTCAGACGTCTACAGCGAAACGTCACACATGTTCAGAAGTGTCTCGACGTACTTTGTGCCGAATTACTGATGTATATCCCGCCGATGGAGACGCCGGAAAAGATAGACAGTTCACGTGTCAAAGATTTGATAAAGAATAATTTCAAGTTATTGAAAGAAGCTGTTAAACGCCGATTGGACCCGTCGTTTATCGAGCTCACGTTTGGCATCGTATTCCTTGAACTGACGGTACTGGGTATCCCTTTCATCGTGAACGAGATGAAAAAATACCTCATGAAGAATAAGAAAAGTGCGAATCAATAGTCGCGTAATCGTATACATATCCTTTTGCTGATATGGATATGCTATCAACAGACATCAGACCATGCGTATTTAGCAGTAACTCTACCGATTGGTAGTCAATTACGTCGATCCAGTATTATTAATTATATTGTTTCTCATTGTATTCATTATTATAAGTAGATTTAAGATTATTTCTCGTCGGTCTTCACTATGCGTCACTTGCCCTTACTTATATGATAATCATGTATGAATAAGTATTTTATGTTTCGTTAACCGTACATTGTAAACTTTCGTTAGTCTGGGAGGATGAGACATGGGAGGGGATGGATTATACAGAACGTCTAAGCTACTGAATAATAATTCGATATACTTAAAACGCCGATTTATTTTTACCTGCTTCGAATTACCATCATAAGGATCCGGCTGAACCCCATTTTACCGACTACAGAATATTTTAGTATTGAAAAGAAGTCGGCAACTCTTAGAGGGCGCCTTGGAAAAATTCTTCGACCAACCAGAATATCGGAAAAATCGGACGTCCAATCATTATAAAGCGAATGATTGGATTAATACTAGTACATAAAAGACGATGAAAATTTATAGAGGGCGCCATGGAAAATCAGTCGACCAATAAGAGCTCGGGGAATTTCCAGTCGGCCAATCACGGCTCGGGGAAAATGAGACGACCAATCACGGTCCAGAGATTTTCCCAGCCTCTCTCTCATTGGCTCCCTATAACCCAAGGGGCGTGGCTTAAGGGGCCCTAGGGGGTGGGGAGGGGACCACAGGTGGTGGGGGAAGGAGTGGGGGCCAGACAGTGGGGGTGGGGGGAGAGGGTGGGGGTAGACGGTAGTGGTGGGGGTTGGCGCCAATGGCCGCGTGGAGGGGGTAAATCCTGTCTCCCTATAGCTGTACACTACTACTCCCATTCTCCAGACATTTTCAGCGGACTTGGTAACTGCGTAATGTAGTGGGTCACTGTATTCTCGGGATAGTACTTCATACTACTATTGCTAGGCAAGACGAGATAAAACTGATCTCTCATTTTTTAGGCACTCACTATAACAATAGGCAAAGAGTGCCTATTAAAATGACCATCGAGGCTTCTTCACACAGCTTTCGATGGGGATTCCCCGCAGCGTATGCTCAAAAAAAATTAGTTTTTCAGAATTTACTTCGGTGTACCTCCAACTTCATGCGCAGTTAATTTGAAGTGACTCCGATGACTGGAAATATTTTTTTTAGCCTGCGGTTGAATAAAAATAGCTTTTTCACTGAATTTATCTTCTCGGACGTCCGTATCACAGTGTAACTTTGGATCGTGCGAACCAATTTTGTTCTCCTTCGCAGGAGTGTTTTATCACATCATGCCTATTGTGCACAAACATTTTGAAACTACTGCGAAGCCTTTAATGAGTTGTTCCAAAATAAAAATTCAATTTTGTTCCGGTAAATATCCGTACGGTGCTCCAATTATGAAGTCTACGAACCAAGTTTTTTCTTTTTCGCAGCATTATTTTATTTTATCGAAAGCACTATGCACAGAAAATTTGAAGACATTCCGACGTCTCTGAACATTTTTTCCAGGCATTTTCCATTTAAAAATCCATTTTCTCCTGTCAAAGGTCCGTACGGCGCTGCAATTTTGAAACCTACGAACGAATTTTTTTCTAATTTTCAGCAATATTTCATTGCATCGAAAACACTATGCACAGCAAATTTGAAGACATTCTAACATTTCTTAATATTTTTATTCTACAATTATTTCTAGTGAGGAATTATTTTAAAGGTTATGTTACTTTAATTTTCCAAAAAACAATTTTTCATCATGTCAGAAAAGAAAATTTGGTTGCGAAAAATAAAACACGAAATATCACACATTGATTTACAAATATTAGCCCTTTTTATTTCGAAAATAATATATTTTGAACGAAACTATTCACAATATTTTACAATACATCATTCACATTCGTAATAAAAATCATAAATTTCACGGGTGCACTGAAAAACTTGGTTATAATTTCACAAAGAAGAATCATCGAATATCCAAAATTATTGCAATTTGCCAAATAAAATTGAAAACAATCGCGACTATTTATTTTTTTTCCGTTCATTCTATCTGTCAAACTTTGGAAGCCGACGACAATTCCATAGCAGACGTGATAAAGTTCGCACACGCCGCGACGTTGATATTCTGTGGCGGGATGATTTGAAATGAAAAAAAAAATCTCAGCTTTTTTTTAATTTTTAATGTAAATTACTTTAAATATTGGGAAACTGCAATTTAATTTTTTCAAATCTCTTTAAAATTTTTTCGAAACAAAAAAAAATTCAAATTTTATCTCGAATTTTTCCAACCACCCTTCTACTTTCTTTTCAATTGTTTCAATATTTCTATCTTAAAACACACAGGAGGTTCAGGTGAAACGTGCAGCGCGACGTATAAACATATTCGATACGTAGCGCATAACGCGAAGTGTAATCACACTTGGTACGGAGCGCGTAGCGCGACGTGTACCCCCGTGAGTGCCTTAAAAAATGTCCCCTCGGGACATTTTTCGGGGGGTTTGGGGGGCGGAGCCCGCAGGGCGCTGAGGCGCTTGTTATTCACTATATTCGCTGCGGCGATCCAAGAGTTGAATTTTTCTGGATATCCTCTCCAGCTAACAAAGTGTTGTTTATTACGGCCTTTGCCTTTAGTTTTGAGAATTTTTTCGATTACAAACTCCTCAGCATCGGTCTTCTTTTCGACGATACTCAATTCTTCTTCGTAGAAAAATCCATCAATTTCTTCGCCTTGTAGATCAACCAGCTCATAAATAGGAGGCTGTCTGTTTGTGAGAACTTTGTGAATTTTGAATATCTCTTCGGTCCAGCGGGATTCGTAACCTTTCTCGAACGCTGCTTTCGCTTTACTGATCCGTACAAACTCTCCGGCCTTGTATTTAACCCCTTTGGAATATGATTTGTAACGCTTTTCCATATTTGCATTTGCTAACGCTGCATTGTAGCGGGTTACTGCGGCCGGAGGCATCTTGATCGTAGAGTGTTTTGTATCATTATAGCCCTGTACTATAGCTTGTAATACATCGATATAACGGCGTGTATTTTTATGAGTAAAATATCGCCACATTCGCTCCTTCAGTGTTCTATTGAAACGTTCTACGATAGCAGCTTTGATATCGGGATTTCGAGCAACACGAAATCGTATTCCACGACGCTTTAGAAATCTTTGTAAAATGCTACCGACAAACTCTTTGCCTCGATCTGTCTGTAACCATACAGGAACCCTAGGCTCGCTCTTGGATAGTATTTTTCTGAAGCCTTCTGTAGTTTCAGCACATGTTTTATCGCGTAGTAGTTCAACCCACGCATATTTGCTAAGAACATCGATAACCACCAAGAGATAAACATTGCCATCGTTATCATCTTTGAGAGCTCGTAGATCTACGAGATCAGCTTCCCATACATCATCAATATTATCAACACTATAGTGTCGTCGTGGAAATCTTCGACGTATAGGTCGATGTAGCGTATAAGCATCCTGAGCTCTCAACCAGTTAATAGCATCGTCGCGAGGAATCTTTTCTTTGTCAGCCGCGCGCAACAAATTTGGTGCACCGGCATATCCCGCAGGGTGTGAAGGATTGTACTAAATTTTTTTTAATGAAGTCATTAGATCTTCAATTTTTTCCACGATCTATTTAATAGTTCACTAGTAGGTGTACGGCGACGGCCGCTACTACCGGAAGAATTTAAACTCGTGTTAGGCGTATGGTTAATATTTGACGAAGTTGACGCGTTGAGTCCGCTTAAGTTAGAGTTTATCGCAGAGTCCAATGAAAGATTCTCATACAATAGGCTTGTATTACCGATAAATTCGCGAGGGATGCCCAGTCGCCGGAGTTCAGCACCAAACTGCTCACGACCTTGCGCGCGCACTGTTTTTCTATTACGCATAGCTTCATTTACGAGATCCATTATATTGGAACCTTTTATCGGCTCATTGTTGATACGAACCAGCCCCGTTTTATCCCACGATAGCCTATTACTGATACTCGAGTGAAGATACTTTAACAATTATTCGGCCTGTTTCTTGTATGTTTTCGGTACGGTAGATAGGATGGTTGCATCGCTCATACCTGACGCTTCCTCGGGTGCTTGTGGAGTTTCTTCAACTACTGGAGTTATATCGTCAGGGTTTTTATCGCTAGTCACTGGACTCGCAGGGATTTTGGGGCGACGTTCCTCATCGCTGAAGAACTGATAACGCTGCAGCACTTGCTGATAAAGCTTCCACTTTTCGCGTTGATTTGAAGGTGTTACTGAACGAAGTATATCATCCATTTCCGCATCGAGCCTAGTAAGCGTAGTGCCAGGCGTTTGAACGCTCTTTGGCTGCTCTACGGCGTCTTCGGGCATCAAAATCATTTTCTTTGCGTGCTGCATCGTTCGTTTGTATTTTTATTTAATTACGCGTGAAAACACTGGAGAGAACACTGCCTATGATGGGTAGAAGAAGTGGCAATAAAAAACCGCTGCCTTTTTGTACAATTACGCGCTTCTTCGATTTCCAGCAGCCGGCTTTCTTCACTAGATGCCGTAAAATTTTTTTATGCTTAGCTAAACGCAATCGTTCATTCTTTTTCAATGGTACGACACCGTTGAGCGTATTTAAAGCACACTCACAGATGGATCGCACACCGTTTCTATCGATAGTACGCAATAATGCTGCACGCTGCTGCTTATCGAGGTGACATAGAGCATGTAGCAAGACTATGTTTTTTTTCCCAATAGAAGCACTGGCCACTGTTGTCGGAGCCATAGCAAAGAATCGACTGATTCTCGTAAATTCGGAAACGTCTATTTATACGCGGACACTACTGCCGCGTTTCGGAACGTACACAAAATTGCGCGGATCGTCCGGAAAAATGCAAGTTCTGAAGCGGCAATTATCCGGAGTCGATTGCTTGAGATCTAGTAGTAAATAACCGTGTGGTTTTGACGTGGCATCGTAATAAGCTTCTTGTAAAAACTTTGGATCTTCAGGATATACCTGACGCGCCAGATGAGAAATTTGTGCACGATCGCGAGGATTTTTAAAAGCTACAATGTAATTTGTGTTGAGAGAAATATCGCGCTGTCCGCGGCCTTGATGAAAAATATTTTGCGTTATGAAAATTACGCTGATATTTTTATGATGACTGCCTTTAGTAAACAAGTCCACTATCTCGCCGTTTGAAGATTCTCGCATCAGATCGTCAATAATTATAAGTTTTGGCCGAAAATCGCCAGCAATGTCGGAATTTTGAGGCAGACCTTCTAAAAATTCGATATTTTTTCCGTAGTCTTTATACCCATTTTGCCACTCGGAATAATAAAAGAGTATTCGCGCAAACTCTGTGTCGGCCATGCATGATAGGTTTTGCAAAAATTTTTTCACAAAACACGTTTTACCGCACCCCGTGGGACCAGCGATAATTGACGTCCAGGGATGTTTCCAGCGCGGATCCATATTTATAAATGAAAGGATGATGGAATATGATGGGTATTATATATATAAACATATATACTGTATTTAAAAATGTATTAAAAAAAAAAATAACAATGAAAATTTTGCACATTTATAATATACTTTTTTTTTTCTTTATATACATTTTTCTTCTTTCACCAGGGACTCACAGGGAAGCCTGAATCGGCGAGATCAGTATACAAAACGTCGGCTACACTGTCGCTAAATAAACGTAGCGAGAGGTCGGGATCTGAAACAGCATTTAAAAAATGATTATTTTCAGGGTTCGAAAAAGTAGTAGCCACCGCCGCCGCAGCCGCCGCCGCGTGCTCGCGGCTACATACAAGATAAGCTTATTGTATGTAGCACCGGTATATCACTGTGTATGAGCTAATCTCCACAGTGTAGCGCGGATATACATACGCAGAGAAGCTCATCGTTGCGTATGATAGGAAGGAAGGCAAAGGAGGGGCTTTAAGCAAAAAAAAAAAATAATAATTTACAAAAACATATCTTTATTTTTTTATACATCTAAATTTACATTTGTAGTGACTGGAACTAGCTAACTACAAATCTGGGTACAAGTCCCACAAGCACCCTGCACCTAAAATTAAACGTAACTATTTTTAAAAAATGTATTTACAATAAAAATCGTATGTCTATCTCTCATTCCAAGTAGCCATACGGCAGCGAATCGTACTCGCCCCATCGTCGTCTCTTAATGAGAACCGGCTTGCAAGTTTTTGATTCCTGTCGTGTGACTACTTGATGAAATTCGTCACGTCGGATGGCCGCAAATTTTACGGTTATATTTGTGTTCGGCTCTCGAATCAACCGGCATATCGACTCAAAATTAATTTTTTCGGCATTCTTGTAATTAAGGCCGATCCCACCGACCGAGGAGCCCACCTCGTTAAAATAAGCCGGAATCTTGTGATGTTAATCCACCGTGTCCAAAAGATGTATGGCTCCCCGTTAGAGAGTCTCAAACGGTGTCCTTCAGATACCTGGCGCCCTCTGATTGTATTTAGCCTTCCTGTAGTAAGCAGGCTCTGCTACAGGCGACCTTCTTTCCTAGCACACTCGTGGGATTAAAAATGAACACTTCTTTTAAATCTAAACCAAACGAGAGATCTGGCTCGTCAAATCCAGATCAAACTCAGCATCGACAGAAAACCACATACCGGAACCTTGAGCTACATCCGTCCTCTCAATCTAGCGATAATTCTGCTCCTCGTTTTTTGGTCATCAAGCCGAAAGTGGGAGACTTTTCGAAGACAAGCCCATTTCTTATAGAAGCGCAGATAAAGAATCTTATAGGCACAATTAACTCTGTACGAAAGATCCAAGACGGACTGTTGCTCGAAGCCGCTAGTGCAAAGCAAGCAACAAAAATACTCGAACTTACTCGTTTTGCTAACGTTGACGTCAATGTAATACCCCACGGTAGTCTGTTACGTCCTGGGTTCGACGGCCAGTTGAAAATTCGGTAACATTGAGACTAACTTTTATGTAACTCGAATTTATAACTAATCTATTAAATTCTTTTATTGAACAAAATCATTATTGTATAATCGAGTAAATTTCTTAAACAAACGAAAAATAATCGCAATATAGAGAATCGAGTCTCAATCTCAACATTAAAATTTGAATAACAACTAAAGTATAATACATAAACAAATTCTGATTGGTCCATTCGATGTATCATTTCATTTAGGAGATATAAAAATCCTCTGCTAAAATTGCTCTAGAACTCATAGTTTACGAGTTATTTATGTTTTTCTGAAATAAAGTAACGGAGACCGGAGAATATCAATAAAATTTACTTTTCACCGCGTGAAGCGAAAATCAATCACAAATAACTATATGGACTTAAGATACATGCTGATTTATTATAAATAATATTTTCTAACAAATTGTTAAATAATTAAAATATTGCGCAGTAAATTGTAATTAGCATTCAGTCACGTACATGAATGCGATAACAATAAATATCGAATATCTAACCAAGTGTGAGACCGGATGAGGCACCGACACTTGATCAGCAAAATTATAATCTCGCTTCTCGAGAAATTCGTTTGCACACGTGCAAATTCGCTAACTCGATGGTTGTACTGTGGGATGCTGCATCAGCATACGGCTCCACGCGCGGATGCCCCCACCATCGTTCAGCGCAGCGCCTTCGCCTCCGAGAGCGGCTGCCCCTCCACCTTATAGAGATGGGACTTGCCATCTCCTCCACGCTCATCGCGTGATGGAGAGCTCCTTCAGAGCTCTTCAGTCTAGTCTCAGCCCTCCAACTATCAACATCTCTCGCGAGTCTAGCTCCGTGCTACGACAACCATGTACGCGCACGTTAAATATTGGATCCACAATTATTATAAAATTACAACAATCTCATTCAGTTCTGTACCGCAACTTCGTATCATCATCATTAATAAGTGTTATTGTTTGATCATCTTTTTAAATAAATATTAATCAAATACCCGCTACGCTCAATCGGACTTTCCAATCATTGTTAATAAGTAATTAACTACCTTTTAACAATAAATAATTAATCATCTGTTCATCAATCACCGAGACACAGCTCCTATCCCTGACTGGCGCATTCCAGTCTCAACAATGGAGCTAAAAATACGTTCAGTTCGCGTCGCTACGTCAATTCAATCAAATCTCAGATAAATTTCGAGTAATTAACAATCGGCGACGTAACAAGTCTAAACTCTTCCAAAGGTGTTGTAACTTGTCGCGATCTGCTTAATTGTTCAGAGGAAGAGATCAAGACTGGCTTGGCGGATGAAGGAGTAACCGATGTTAGGCGAATAACAGTCAATCGAAACGGAAATCGTGAAGCTACATCGTCTATTGTCCTTACATTTAATACACCGTCGCTTCCTCAAAAAATAAAGGCCGGTTTCCATGTCTTACCCGTAAGAGTGTATATTCCAGCTCCAATGCGGTGTTACAAGTGTCAAGAGTTCAACCACACATCGTCGAGGTGCGAAAACGCAGAAACTTGCCATTGCGGCTCCCCCCCCGCATGAAGAACCGTGTACTGGTACACCGTACTGTGTAAACTGCGAAGGAACTCATTTTGCCAGTTCAAGATCGTGTCCAGTGTACCGAAAAGAAGCTGCAATACAACGTATCAAAGCAACGGATCGACTCAGTTACATTGACGCAAAACGAAGATACGAAGAACAGAATCCGCAACTGTCGCGTTCGTACGCTCACGTGGCGAACGTATCTGCAAATGTTAATACTCAGTCGTCGAGTATCAACGACCTAGCCAAGCTGCTTATACCTGAGCTATTCCGTCTTTTTGAAGATCACTTTCAGAAACGTACCTCTAGTGCGCCGATAACACCACAATCAAATGCTCAAACACCTGCAAGACTGCAAAATCCGATTCCAACCGTGGTTCTATCAAAAATCGCACCTCCTGCTCGGGCATCAAAGAAACAAAATAATGAATCGAAGAATCCAAGACCCACTCAACTATCGACACAGAACCTAAGTACCGAGAAAAATGCAAAGACTAACGCCGGGAACTCTCCCAAAGAAAGTCTAAAGCGTCTGCAAGAGCAAGCCGAAAAACTATTGTATGACTTAGATCCTTCCGGTAACATGTCATCTTCAGCTGAGAATTCCAGAGATACTTCATGCACTCGTGAACGTAGTCGCTCGCACTCATCCGATGATTATCCCCCTAGAAAAAACAATCAAATGCCTCATCTCGAGTAACAAGCCCAGAGAGCCACCCACCCCAAGATCTTCGCCAACTGCAAACAACGACTGAGAGAAGAGACCTTGATATGGACACAGAACAAATCTTTGATTGGAATTCGTCAGAACAGAAAAAGTATTCAAAAAGAAATAAGTAATTCTCTATTTTCAAATAACTAAAATACCCTATCAACATTATGTAATCATTCAAAAACGTAACACTAATTTAATGGAGCAATGAATGCAACCATAATTCAGTGGAATATTAACGGAATTAAACAACATATTCCGGAATTACAAATGTTGATTTCCCATCTACAACCGTCTATCATTTGCCTTCAAGAAACGCATCTGAAAGTGAACGACTACTTCAATCTCCGTCAATTTGACATCTACCGAAACGATTGTACCACTGGTGCAATCGCCAACGGAGGAGTAGCCGTCATTCTCCGAAAACATATTGTTGCTCATAGTGTTCCTTTACAAACACAACTACAAGCTGTAGCAGTGAATCTGCTGTCACCGTTTAAATTGACAATATGTTCAATTTACTTGCCTAATCGCCATTGGAATTTGGCTGATTTACTGGACCTTGTAACACAGCTTCCTACACCTTTCATGCTTCTCGGTGACTTTAACGCACATAACGACCTTTGGGGATCTATACGGACTGATACATGCGGCCGTCTGATGGAACAACTGATTGACGCCACGAACTCTGTTCTCCTGAACACTGGAGAAAACACTCACTTCTCAGCGCAGACCGGAAATTTCTCTGCAATAGATTTATCTATTTGCTCACCAGGTATTGCTCTCAAATGGTCGTGGGCTCCCGCCCCCGATCTGTACGGTAGCGACCACTTCCCTATCATCATCACCGACAGTGCCCCATCCCGCGAAAAACGCGTCACAAAGAAATGGTTAATCGATCAAGCAGATTGGACTTTGTACAGAGACTCGATGGAAGCGATTAATATTCCCGAAGATCCTTCTATAGCGACTGAGATATTAACGCAGGCTATTTTGAATGCAGCAGACTTAGCGATCCCTAGGACTTCCGGCCGCATACGAACGAAGAATCTCCCATGGTGGACCCAAATAACAGCCAAAGCAATTAACGCGAAAAAACAAGCACTAAATTTTTTTTTTTTTTATATGGTTTGTCGGCAGCGGCTACTGTGGCCATTAGCCCGTACTATTTCTTACCTGAGATCTGTCTTTTTTTTTTTTTTTCTTTTCTTTCTTTCTACATAAACAATACAGATTATCGTCATTACATTTCTTTCATAACTAAATTTATTTAAGAAAAGACCTACAGTAGAAAATCTAATAACGTTTAAACAACTTCGCGCCAAAGCGCGTCGAGTAATTAGAGACGCTAAGAAAAAGTCATGGGAAGAATATGTTTCTTCAATTACCCCTTCTACGCCGATAGGCAACGTATGGAAAAAGGTTCGAGCAATTGCCGGACAAGGTCACGATATAGTAGGACCTCTAAAAACAGAAAATGGGTATATAGCAGATGATCCGAAAGCGATTGCAGATATTCTCGCCAACGTTTTTGAAAGCGTCAGCAAGACCGCAAACTATAAGCAAGAGTTCCAAATACGAAAGTCTGAAAGTGAGACACCTATTGATTTTACAACTGATAAGATGTTGCCTTACAATACACCTATAACCATGGAAGAACTAGAACATGTGATGAGGAATCTCAAGAAAACCGCACCAGGCCCAGACGAGATCCCATCGGCAATGATCAAAAACCTCCCAGTTACAACAAAATCAGCCCTACTCCAAATTTATAATAACATCTGGCGACTTGGCCAATATCCACAACAATGGCGCGAAGCTATCATAATACCCATCTTAAAGGAAGCAAAACAACGACAGGACCCGACTAGCTATCGTCCTATATCGCTAACTTGCTGTATGAGCAAAATCTTCGAAAAGATAGTGAATAACCGTCTCATATGGTGGCTAGAAACACGTGAGCTGCTATCAAAAGACCAAAGCGGATTTCGAAGATATCGTTCAACGCTAGACTAATTAGCAAACCTTGAAAACGCAATCCAACAAAGTTATATGCGTAAAGAACATCTGGTGGCCGTATTTTTTGACTTGGAAAAAGCTTACGACATGACGTGGCGACACGGAATCTTAAAGAAATTATACGATTGGGGCATGAGAGGTGAACTTCCTCATTTTATTCAGACTTTCTTAACAAATCGAAGCTTTCGTGTAGGAGGCGAATTTTCTTCGTCGCGCTTCTTGGAGAATGGCGTGCCACAGGGATCTACAATAAGCGTAACATTATTCAGCATTGCGGTCAATGATATTACCGCGGGACTACCATCAGATATCGGACGATGTTTATATGTTGACGACCTCACGATTTTTGCAACAGGCAAATACATGGGACTTATACGACAAAGACTGCAGAGGGCAATTGATATAACAAACGAATGGGCCAACGCAAAAGGTTTCCGTTTTGCTGCAAACAAAACACAATGCATTGACTTCTGTAGGCTTCGCAATGTACAGGTCGCACCTAGAATCCGACTAGGAGAGACTCCCATTAAAGTAGCTGACGCCATTCGTTTCCTTGGGGTAGTTTTTGACAAAAAACTAACGTGGAACGAGCACATAAGGTCACTAACCAACAAGTGTAAAAACGGCCTGAATGTTATAAGATGTATGGCCAACATCTCATGGGGATCGAACAGAGATACCTTGATACAGGTATACAAACTACTTATCCGATCAAAAATAGACTACGGATGTATAATATACGCATCTGCACGAAAATCAGTCCTAACGAAACTAGATCCGATACAAAACGCAGGAGTCAGGTATGCGATCGGCGCCTATCGTACAAGTCCAATAGAAAGCTTGCTTTGTGAAGCAGGAGTTACACCATTGAATGTCAGACGAGACCACTTGACCCTAAATTATGCAATAAATGTGCGAGCACAACCGAATCACATTAATTTCGCTGCCCTCTTCACCAATGCCGAAATCACAAACACAGCAAGTGATCAGTCGCTCAGGGCAAGAATCCAAACGCTAGTTCAGGAAGCAGATGTAACAGACGGTCAGCCACTTACGAAAGGCTTCAGTGAGTACCCGCCATGGCTCATACCGCAACCACATTGTAACATAGATCTTGCGGCTTACAACAAAGCGGAGACGACTAGCGAAGAGTACAAAGCGCAATATCGACATCTGATGGATCAGTATAACGACGCTATGCATGTGTACACAGATGCATCAAAAATATGCGGCAGAGTAGGAGGAGCGATAATCTATGGCAATATGGCTCAGAAATGGGCTATGCCGCGGTCACCAAGTATTTACACAGCGGAAATGTTCGCAATACATAAAGCACTGCAGCTATGCGAAGTTCAGAACAAGAGTACTTATGTTATTTTCACAGACTCTCTCAGCTCGATTATGGGAATAATGGATACTTTTTCAAACGACCCATTAGTCCAGAAAATATCCACATTAAGAACCAAACTTGAAGAAACTAACAAAAAAGTAATATTTGGATGGATACCCGGACATTCCGGAATTCAAGGCAATGAGAAGGCAGACAGAATGGCGAAAGAAGCGGCTAACAGCGGAGAAAACTATATAGCCATCAAAAGACCAGAAGACCTGAAAAACGAGGTCAAAGAACACATGAAAACAGAATGGCAACGAAGATGGCAGATGAGCACGGCGAAATTGAAGGCAATAAAACAGAGCGTTACCGAATGGCATTTGCCAATGGGAATGAATCGTCGTGACGATGTAGTAATTACGCGCCTACGAATAGGGCATACAAGACTCACGCATAGTTATTTACTCGAAAAAGAATCAAAACCGATATGCATGGAATGTGGTGTTGATCTGGATGTCGAACGCATACTCACTAAGTGTATGAAATATAGACGAATACGAAGGAAACTAAGAATGCCGAAAAGCATCGGCGAAGTATTGGAAAACAACGAAAATGCCATAAAATTAACACTGGAATTCTGTAAGAAAATAAACATTTATAAAAAAATATAACGCAAACGGAAATGAATAACGAAGACATACTAACAAATATTGAAACAATATAAAATGAATCAAAAATCGAAGCCAAAAGTAATATAAAATAAGATGTATACAAGACAATGAGTTCGGGCTAATGGCCACACTAGCCGATGCCGACGAAAAAAAAAAAAAAAAAAAAAAAAAAAAAAAAAAGTCGATTGGCTTGAAGACCGATCGTTTTATGTCGATTTTTCGTGAGTTATCCAGCTTGAAGCAAATTCGACAAGAATTGGTGTGAATTACTCGGAGATACCGTCATTGCTGTTATTTCGGGCTGAAAAGACGATTGGCTTGGCTTGATCGTTAAATGTCGATTTTTCGTGAGATATCCAGCTGGAAGCAAATTCGAGAACAATTGGTGTGGATTGACTTGGAGATACCGTCATTGCTGTTATTTCGGGCTGAAAAGACGATTGGCTGGAATACCGATCGATTTATGTCGATTTTTCGTGAGTTGTCCAGCTGGAAGCAAATTCGAGAAGAATGGGTGTGAATTAACTTGGAGATACCGTCATTGCTGTTATTTGGAGCTGAAAAGTCGATTGGCTTGAAGACCGATCGTTTTATGTCGATATTTCGTGAGTTATCCAGCTTGAAGCACAATCGACAAGAATTGGTGTGAATTACTCGGAGATACCGTCGTTGCCGATATTTCCGGCTGAAAAGACGATTGGCTTGGCTTGATCGTTAAATGTCGATTTTTCGTGAGATATCCAGCTGGAAGCAAATTCGAGAACAATTGGTGTGGATTGACTTGGAGATACCGTCATTGCTGTTATTTCGGGCTGAAAAGACGATTGGCTGGAATACCGATCGATTTATGTCAATTTTTCGTGAGTTGTCCAGCTGGAAGCAAATTCGAGAAGAATTGGTGTGAATTAACTCGGAGATACCGTCATTGCTGTTATTTGGAGCTGAAAAGTCGATTGGCTTGAAGACCGATCGTTTTATGTCGATTTTTCGTGAGTTATCCAGCTTGAAGCACAATCGACAAGAATTGGTGTGAATTACTCGGAGATACCGTCGTTGCCGATATTTCCGGCTGAAAAGACGATTGGCTTGAAGACCGATAGTTTTATGTCGATTTTTTGTGAGTTATACAGCTTGAAGCACAATCGACAAGAATTGGTGTGAATTTCTCGGAGATACCGTAATTGCTGTTATTTGGAGCTGAAAAGTCGATTGGCTTGAATACCGATCGTTTTGTCGATTTTTCGTGAGTTATCCAGCATGAAGCACAATCGACAAGAATTGGTGTGAATGACTCGGTGATTGCGTAGTTTCTATTATTTGGAGCTGAAAAGACGATTGGTTTGAACACCGATCGTTTTATGTCGATTTTTCGTGAGTTATCCAGCTTGAAGCACATTCGACAAGAATTGGTGTGAATTACTCGGAGATACCGTCATTGCTGTTATTTCGGGCTGAAAAGACGATTGGCTTGGCTTGATCGTTAAATGTCGATTTTTCGTGAGATATCCAGCTGGAAGCAAATTCGAGAACAATTGGTGTGGATTGACTTGGAGATACCGTCATTGCTGTTATTTCGGGCTGAAAAGACGATTGGCTGGAATACCGATCGATTTATGTCGATTTTTCGTGAGATATCCAGCTGGAAGCAAATTCGAGAACAATTGGTGTGGATTGACTTGGAGATACCGTCATTGCTGTTATTTCGGGCTGAAAAGACGATTGGCTGGAATACCGATCGATTTATGTCGATTTTTCGTGAGTTGTCCAGCTGGAAGCAAATTCGAGAAGAATTGGTGTGAATTGACTCGGAGATACCGCCATTGCTGTTATTTGGAGCTGAAAAGTCGATTGGCTTGAATACCGATCGTTTTGTCGATTTTTCGTGAGTTATCCAGCATGAAGCACAATCGACAAGAATTGGTGTGAATGACTCGGTGATTGCGTAGTTTCTATTATTTGGGGCTGAAAAGACGATTGGCTTGAAGACCGATCGTTTTATGTCGATATTTCGTGAGTTATCCAGCTTGATGAAGCACAATCGACAAGAATTGGTGTGAAAAACTCGGTGATTGCGTATTTTCTATTATTTGGAGCTGAAAAGACGATTGGCTTGAAGCCAGATCGATTTATGTCGATTTTTCGTGAGTTGTCCAGCTGGAAGCAAATTCGAGAAGAATTGGTGTGAATTGACTCGGAGATACCGTCGTTGCTGTTATTTCGGGCTGAAAAAACGATTGGCTTGGCTTGATCGTTAAATGTCGATTTTTCGTGAGATATCCAGCTGGAAGCAAATACGAGAACAATTGGTGTGGATTGACTTGGAGATACCGTCATTGCTGTTATTTCGGGCTGCAAAGACTATTGGCTGGAATACCGATCGATTTATGTCGATTTTTCGTGAGTTGTCCAGCTGGAAGCAAATTCGAGAAGAATTGGTTTGAATTGACTCGGAGATACCGCCATTACTGTTATTTGGAGCTGAAAAGTCGATTGGCTTGTAGAACGATCGTTTTATGTCGATTTTTTGTGAGTTATCCAGCTTGAAGCATAATTGACAAGAATTGGTGTGAATTACGCGGAGATACCGTCGTTGCCGATATTTCGGGCTGAAAAGACGATTGGCTTGAAGACCGATAGTTTTATGTCGATTTTTTGTGAGTTATACAGCTTGAAGCACAATCGACAAGAATTGGTGTGAATTTCTCGGAGATACCGTAATTGCTGTTATTTGGAGCTGAAAAGTCGATTGGCTTGAAGACCGATCGTTTTGTCGATTTTTCGTGAGTTATACAGCTTGAAGCACAATCGACAAGAATTGGTGTGAATTTCTCGGAGATACCGTAATTGCTGTTATTTGGAGCTGAAAAGTCGATTGGCTTGAATACCGATCGTTTTGTCGATTTTTCGTGAGTTATCCAGCTTGATGAAGCACAATCGACAAGAATTGGTGTGAATGACTCGGTGATTGCGTAGTTTCTATTATTTGGAGCTGAAAAGACGATTGGCTTGAAGCCAGATCGATTTATGTCGATTTTTCGTGAGTTGTCCAGCTGGAAGCAAATTCGAGAAGAATTGGTGTGAATTGACTCGGAGATACTGTCGTTGCTGTTATTTCGGGCTGAAAAAACGATTGGCTTGGCTTGATCGTTAAATGTCGATTTTTCGTGAGATATCCAGCTGGAAGCAAATTCGAGAACATTTGGTGTGGATTGACTTGGGGATACCGTCATTGCTGTTATTTCGGGCTGCAAAGACGATTGGCTGGAATACCGATCGATTTATGTCGATTTTTCGTGAGTTGTCCAGCTGGAAGCAAATTCGAGAAGAATTGGTGTGAATTGACTCGGAGATACCGCCATTGCTGTTATTTGGAGCTGAAAAGTCGATTGGCTTGAAGACCGATCGTTTTGTCGATTTTTCGTGAGTTGTCCAGCTTGAAGCACAATCGACAAGAATTGGTGTGAATTACTCGGAGATACCGTCGTTGCCGATATTTCCGGCTGAAAAGACGATTGGCTTGAAGACCGATAGTTTTATGTCGATTTTTTGTGAGTTATACAGCTTGAAGCACAATCGACAAGAATTGGTGTGAATTTCTCCGAGATACCGTAATTGCTGTTATTTGGAGCTGAAAAGTCGATTGGCTTGAAGAACGATCGTTTTATGTCGATTTTTTGTGAGTTATCCAGCTTGAAGCATAATTGACAAGAACTGGTGTGAATTACTCGGAGATACCGTCGTTGCCGATATTTCGGCCTGAAAAGACGATTGGCTTGAAGACCGATAGTTTTATGTCGATTTTTCGTGAGTTATCCAGTTTGAAGCAAAATCGCCAAGAATTGGTGTGAATGACTCGGTGATTGCGTAGTTTCTATTATTTGGAGCTGAAAAGACGATTGGCTTGAAGACCGATCGTTTTATGTCGATATTTCGTGAGTTATCCAGCTTGATGAAGCACAATCGACAAGAATTGGTGTGAATTTTTCGGACATACCGTCGTTGCTGTGATTTGGGGCTGAAAAGACGACTGGTATGAAGACCGATCGTTTTGTCGATTTTTCGTGAGTTATCCAACATGAAGCACAATCGACAAGAATTGGTGTGAATTACTCGGAGATACCGTCGTTGCCGATATTTCGGGCTGAAAAGACGATTGGCTTGAAGACCGATAGTTTTATGTCGATTTTTCGTGAGTTATCCAGTTTGAAGCAAAATCGCCAAGAATTGGTGTGAATGACTCGGTGATTGCGTAGTTTCTATTATTTGGAGCTGAAAAGACGATTGGCTTGAAGCCAGATCGATTTATGACGATTTTTCGTGAGTTGTCCAGCAGGAAGCAAATTCGAGAAGAATTGGTGTGAATTGACTCGGAGATACCGCCATTGCTGTTATTTGGAGCTGAAAAGTCGATTGGCTTGAAGACCGATCGTTTTATGTCGATTTTTCGTGAGTTATCCAGCTGGAAGCACATTCGACAAGAATTGGTGTGAATTACTCGGAGATACCGTCATTGCTGTTATTTCGGGCTGAAAAGACGATTGGCTTGGCTTGATCGTTAAATGTCGATTTTTCGTGAGATATCCAGCTGGAAGCAAATTTGAGAACAATTGGTGTGAATTGACTCGGAGATACCGTCATTGCTGTTATTTCGGGCTGAAAAGACGATTGGCTGGAATACCGATCGATTTATGTCGATTTTTCGTGAGTTGTCCAGCTGGAAGCAAATTCGAGAAGAATTGGTGTGAATTAACTCGGAGATACCGTCATTGCTGTTATTTGGAGCTGAAAAGTCGATTGGCTTGAAGACCGATCGTTTTATGTCGATATTTCGTGAGTTATCCAGCTTGAAGCACAATCGACAAGAATTGGTGTGAATTACTCGGAGATACCGTCGTTGCCGATATTTCCGGCTGAAAAGACGATTGGCTTGAAGACCGATCGTTTTATGTCGATATTTCGTGAGTTATCCAGCTTGATGAAGCACAATCGACAAGAATTGGTGTGAATTTTTCGGACATACCGTCGTTGCTGTGATTTGGGGCTGAAAAGACGACTGGTATGAAGACCGATCGTTTTGTCGATTTTTCGTGAGTTATGCAACATGAAGCACAATCGACAAGAATTGGTGTGAATTACTCGGAGATACCGTCGTTGCCGATATTTCGGGCTGAAAAGACGATTGGCTTGAAGACCGATAGTTTTATGTCGATTTTTTGTGAGTTATACAGCTTGAAGCACAATCGACAAGAATTGGTGTGAATTTCTCGGAGATACCGTAATTGCTGTTATTTGGAGCTGAAAAGTCGATTGGCTTGAAGACCGATCGTTTTGTCGATTTTTCGTGAGTTATACAGCTTGAAGCACAATCGACAAGAATTGGTGTGAATTTCTCGGAGATACCGTCGTTGCCGATATTTCGGGCTGAAAAGACGACCTGTCGAGGTAGGGAACCACTCCTACCATCTCACACCTCGGACACACATACTCAAGAGAACTGGGACTGGTCACAAACACTTACACAAACACGTCCGCGTGACATGTCGGTGGTGCGAATGATCGGGGACCCTATAAACGGGTCTTCCCGTGAAAGCGAATGCCTCCGGGGCTCCCTATAAATGGGTTCTCCCGAAAAGCGGATGTGCGGGGTCCCTATAAACGGGCTTCCCCAGAGTGAATGAACCGGTATATGTCACGGAAACGGACACTCAGAAACACGCACACTTAACATCGGGTGATAATGCGAGGGTTCCTTCGTCGCTCAACGCGGCGGGCGGCCTTGGTGCGGGGGCTAGAGGGTACCCCGAGAAAACCAGGCTTGATGCTCCTGGGCCGCTGGATAGTACAGGGGCCCGGGTCCCCTTAGCCAGGTGGACCTAGCTGCCCTATCAGCCAGCGAAAAATCCCCATGCTGTTGTAGTGCCGGGTGGCGCCCGGATAGGGCCATGCAGCAGTAGCGGGGGGGCCTTGGTGAGGCAACTGGTACCCGCGGCGCGGCGGTCTGTGGCGGAGGCAAGGTGACGGAGGGGCTGTGGCATCCCATCCCCAAGCCACACTTTTACACACACAAACAAAAGGGGTAGAAGCGATGGAAAAACAAAAATGATCGGACAAAACACGGGAAACAAGACAAACGCATCAAAAAACACGGGGACCCCAACCCCAGTAAGAAAAGAGACTACGGACGGACGCACAGGACAGAAGACTGTACTGGCCCCGGCCGTCCTCGGACGTCCCGGCACGTCCAAGGGGGAGACGGCCGAAGTCATGATTCGAACTGACCCGACCCTAGTACGAAAAGACGAGACTACGGGCGGACGCCCAGGACAGAAGGCTGGACTGGCCCCGACCGTGGCGGAGACGGCTGAAACCAGGATTCGGGAGCAGTTGCAACTGATTCGCGAATGCCTGGTGAAAATGGAGGAAAAGCCACGCGTGCAGAGGAACATCAGCAACGTGATCACGACCAACATGGCCAAAATCAGGGAAGCCACGGACGAGGCATGGCATGAATGCGACAGAATGCATGTGCTCGGGGCGGCAGGCGGAAAAAACGGCGTGGACTGTGAGACACCTCCACAGACGAAACGAAAACGGGAGACCACGGGTACAAGCCCGGAACTCACGCCGGCCAAGAGACCGTCGGAGGGAACCGAGCTTACCCCGTGGCAAATGGTCGAGAGAAAACAAAAACGGAAGACGACGGATGCACAAAAGCGACAAACGACAGAAACGCCTACCGCAGCGACAACGGCAACGACGGTAATGATGGGGAAGGGGGGCCGAACAACCCGGAGACCCGGTGTTGGAGTGGTCTTCATTAAACCCACAGACGGAAAAACGTACGCGGACACACTGCGACGTATGAAAGCCGTCGACCCAGCTACCGACAAGGTGCAGGTTAACGGCTATCGAATGACGAAAGACGGAGGTGTCCTCCTCCGCGTAAAAAGCGGAACAGGAGACAGACAAACCTTCCAGGACAAGCTTCGGCAAGCCCTGGGAGGAAACGCACAGGTACGAGACATGACATCGAACGTTCAACTAGAGATACTGGATCTGGACTGTGTGACAGACAAAGAGGAAGTGACAGAGGCACTGCGACAAGAGACGGATGATGCGAGGGACCCGAAAGTTCACATCTTCGGCCCCAACAGACATGCCCCAACAGTGCATGGCTGTCTGTGAACTTGAGGAGGGCGCCGCAAACGCTCTGCTCAAGAAAGGACGGCTAAAGATAGGATGGGTGAACTGCCGCGTCAGACCAAGAATGACCGTGAAAAGGTGCTACAGGTGCCTTAGGTACGGTCACATTAGGACAAAATGCAACGGACCGGACAGGAGATTGAGCTGCTGGAAATGCGGCAAGACGAACCACGTTGGAAAGGACTGTACGCAGGAACCGACGTGCTTCCTGTGCACTGAGGCGGGGCACGAGGGTACCGCGCACACGCCGGGTTCCGGGGCGTGCGCGGTCTTCAGAGCTGCGCTGGAGTAGTGCAGGAACAAGACAAAGACATGACAGTGTTACAAGGAAACATGCACAGATGTGAGGAAGCACACCTTCTGCTTCCTCAAATTGCGACTGAATACGACGCCGACGTACTGATACTATGCGAACAGTACAGGGACATGACGACCCCGACGTGGTTCCGAAATGACGCGGGCACGTCGGCCATCTGGGTCAGGAACACAAAAACTCGAGTTATCGACAGCGGGGCAGGTGACGATTACGTCTGGGCGAGGGTCGGCAATCTGACTTACGTCAGCGTCTACCTGACCCCAAACTGTTCCGCTGGAGCATTCGAGGACAAGGCGGACATACTGGAGGACGCGTTGAGGGAACTGCCGGGTGACTTGATTGTCGCAGGCGACCTCAACGCGAGAGCGATCGAGTGGGGTATGACAAAGACGGACAGACGAGGACGACTGTTGCTGGAAATGGCAGCAAGACTGAACCTGACAATTGCAAACACGGGATGCGTACCGACGTACATAAGACCGGGGGTGGGCACCTCGATACCGGATGTGACGATGGTCTCGGACAGTATCCTGCCGCTAGTGAAGCGATGGTGGGTGATCGATGACTACACGGCCAGCGATCACCAATACATCGTTTTTGAGATAACGAGATCCACACCGACGCAACGCGACGGATCGGAGTGGGCACCGCGGTGGAACGTGCACAAACTGGACAACGACAGGCTTTCGAGGGTGCTGCTGGAAGCAGTCGCACCCGTAGAAGCCATTACGGACGAACTAACAGGACGAAGAAAGACAGAACGACTCGTGGACGAGACATTAAAATTGACAGTCCGCTTATGCGAAGCCTCGATGCCGCGCAAAAGCACTGGACAACATAAACGCGCGACTTACTGGTGGACGGACGAGATCGCCCAAGTACGGAGGCTGTGCATCCAGGCTAAGAGGCGAATGTACCGGGCCCGAGAGAGGAACAAGACATACGCGGCCGCTCTTACGATACAGTATAAGACGGCACGGAAGACGCTGACAAACATTATTAAAAACAGTAAGAAGCGCTGCTGGAGGCAATTATGCGAGGAGGTGGACAGAGACCCCTGGGGTTTGGGCTACAAGATTGTAACTCAGAGACTGGGGGCTCGAGGTCCACCAGAACTCAAGGACGCGACGACCATGGAACGGATTGTGGACGGACTCTTCCCGAATCATCCGACGAGGGAGGAGGTGACGGACGCAAACGACAGACGCGACGTCCCCGTCTTTACGGAGGAAGAGCTTACCAGAGCTACGACCTCTCTGAAGGCAGGGAAAGCACCGGGACCGGACGGCATACCAGGGGAGGTCCTGCGGCTGATGGCTCGCCAGAGGCCTGGGGTACTCCTCGACATGTACAACGAATGTCTTAAGACAGGGATTGTCAGCACGCGCTGGAAGACGGCTAGACTGGTTCTCCTTAATAAAGGAAAGGGAGAGCCTCATATGCCGTCTTCCTATAGACCACTGAGTCTCTTGGACACGACGGGAAAAGTTTACGAACTGCTACTGAGACCACGACTGGCAGAGGCGATAGAAGCGGCTGGGGGACTCTCAGAAAGCCAGCACGGCTTCCGTAAGGGGCGATCGACGATAGGGGCAATCCGCAAGGTCATCGAGACCGTCAGGAGGACGGACGAAGCATGCCACGCGGCAAGGCCCCTGGTTATACTGGTGACATTGGACGTGAGGAACGCCTTCAACTCGGCTAGGTGGGTGGACATCTTGGGAGCGCTGGAAGACACGCTCCGGATTCCCCCTTATCTTTTCCGGGTACTGAGGGATTACCTCAATGACAGACACATTACGTACGAGACAGAGGAAGGACGGGTGACTAGAAGTATAACTGCGGGGGTCGCACAAGGATCGATTCTAGGACCGGACTTATGGAACGTAACGTACGACAGCCTGCTGAGGCTGGAGATGCCACGCAACGCATCACTCGTCGCCTACGCCGACGACGTAGCGGCAGTGATTGTGGAGCGCAGTGCAGACCTGGCCCAGCTGACACTTAATCAAGTCATGAGGCGTGTAGACAGATGGATGACGGACCACGGGTTGACTCTTGCACTGGACAAGACGGAAGTCCTCATGCTGACCAGACGACGAATACCGACAATCATACCTATGATGGTCGGGACGGAACAGACGGAAACAAGGGGAGAAGCCAAGTATCTGGGGATAACCCTGGATACGAAGCTGACCTTCTGGCCACACATAAAACGAACGGCCGAAAGGGCGGCGGTGAAGATTGCTTCGCTTGCCCGCCTGATGGCAAACACGCACGGACCGAAACCGTCAATACGGAGATTACTGATGTCGACGGCCCACTCGATCCTCCTATACGGCGCAGAAGTATGGGCGGACGCACTTGCCATTAAGAAGTACAGAAAGACGATGACATATGCACAGAGACAGGGGGCACTAAGGATAGCGTGCGCCTACAGGACCGTCTCAGCAGAGGTGGTCCTGGTTGTGGCGAGCGTCATTCCGATAGACCTACTAGCCACGGAACGGAAACGGATCTACGAACGCGACGAACAGACCGAACGGGCTGACGCGGCAAGACGCGAAAGAGAGAAGACTCTGACGGACTGGCACGCACGATGGACAGCAGAGACCAGCGGACGGTGGACGAGACGACTAATAAAGGATTTGAGACCGTGGACCGAACGGGGATTTGGGGAGGTAAATTTCTACCTAACCCAATTCCTTACCGGACACGGACACTTCCGGAGTTATCTACATAACATGAAGCGAGTACGGACGCCGGACTGTAAGTACTGTGGACATGTACGAGACGACGTGGAACACACGTTTTTCACGTGCGACAAATGGACGGTGCAGAGACAGCAACTGGAAGACAGAACAGGAAGCATCACGCCTGACAACATAGTCGGACTGATGCTACGAGACGAAGACTGCTGGACACGAATTGACACATTCGTCGAGACCGTCCTGAGGCGTAAACGAGAGGATGGATGCTTGGAGAATGAGTAATAATGACAATACATTGACACGAAAAAATCTGGACTGACAAACGACACGATACGAACGATGGACAGGTCCCGCGGGGGTGAGGTTATACCAACGTGTTGCCACCCCGCGGAGACAGGACAGAGGCGGTTTTTAGTCGGTAGGCCTTCACAGGAGAGTCCGACACACGGGAGAGACCGTGTGTCTCTCCTACGGTGCCTAACGGATTTTCCTCCTCTTAAAAAAAAAAAAAAAAAAATAATAATAATAATAATAATAATAATAATAATAATCCCGTGTCGGGTTGCTGGTCCCGCATCGGGCGCCTCCCCAGGTGGCGGATAGAGGGATGCCTTCCAGACATGGATGGTACCGAAATACTCGGGGTGGACCAAAATCAGCCTACACATACAGATACACAAGATACAACACACACGCACGAACACGTCCGAGTGGCACACCGGTGATGCGAATGACCAGGGGCCCAATAAATGGGACACCCTGAAAAGCGAATGGTCGGGGTCCCCTATAAACGGGGTCCACCCGAAAACGAATGCGCGGGGGCTCTATAAACGGGCTGCCCCAGTGCGAATGAACCGGCGAACGCCACAATAGCGGACACTCAGAAACACGAGCACTAAACACTACCTCAGGGGCCGTGCAATGTTCCGGCACGGTACGGGAGGTCGCGACCCCGAGAGACCCGTAGCATTCAGGAACAACAACGATGAGATGCACAAGCAAAAACAGGAATTACCTCAGGTGGTACCCCCTACGCAGGGGCAATCCACCCTGGGTTCCGATCGGGTGAAAGCCCCGGTGGCCCATGGCAGCGGCACGGATTCTGAGGGCCGCAAATTGTGCACTGAGTCGACAACGACCTCGAAGACGACAAAAACTGACAAGAAGTACGATATAGTTGGCTGGGCCCTCCAGGGTCGGCCGAGACGGGACAGGATGACGAGTGCCTCGAGCGCAGGAAGCGTATCAAGCCTCGCCTCCGTCAATGACAGTGACGACAGACAGACGAACTTAAAGACGGGACAGACACAACATACAAAAACGCACGGCACGATACTGCAACGGGACGAGTGTGACTTGACGGAACTGCTCGAGCTAATACAGACGACAGCGACGAAAATGGCCGAGGTAGCGACCGTACAGAAGAACATAAACATGACGATTAAGACGGGAATAAAGACGATTCTGGAAGCCGCCGACGTCGCGCTGAGCAAGCGCGCCACGGCTGTCCCAGAAAGACGGACAATTGGCGATGACACAACGGAAACAGAAACGGAGACTAACAAACTGGTAACGCCACGAACGAAAAGAAAACGGGAGGCGACCGGAACCACTCCGGAGTCCTCACAAAAGAGAGCTCCGGGAGCGGCGACGGAGGCCTCCTGGAAGACGGTGACAAACAAGAAGACGAAATCGAAGGGACAGAAAAAGACGAACGCGACGAACGAAAGCACCCGGGCGGACGGACACAGAGCGGCCCCCAAACAACGGGGACTGGCTGTCCTGGTCAGGCCGGGAAAAGACAAGACATATTCCGACATAGTGCGGAAAATACGAGCGACGGTAGACCCGACGAAGAACAATATACAGGTGAAGACTGTTAGAAAGACAAAGGACGGACTGTGCCTAATAAAGATGCAGTCAAACACAGACGGACGTGATGACTTCCGACGCGCGCTCCAGGATGCGGTCGGCAACGACGGCAGCGTCAAATCCATGATCTCCCGGGTTCAAGTGGAGATCATGGACCTGGATTGCGTCGTGACGAAAGACGACGTGACACAGGCACTGAGACGAGAGACAGGACGGGACGGGGACTTCGGCGTCCATATCTTCGGCCCGAACCGGGCCGAGCAGTACATGGCGGTCTGCGACCTCGAATCGCAGGAGGCCGACGCGCTGCTCGGACGGGCTCGGATCGGGATCGGATGGGTCCACTGCCGCGTCCGAAAGAGATTGACGGTAACGAAGTGTCACAAGTGCCTAGGGTACGGACACACTAAGGCAAATTGTGAAGGAACGGACAGGACCAAAAGCTGCAGGAAATGCGGCGAGACTGGACACTACGCGACGGACTGCAAAAACAGACCGGCCTGTCCTCTGTGCGCCGAGGCGGGGCACGCGGACGCAGCGCACCTACCGGGATCCGGGAAGTGCGCGGTGTTTCGGGCTGCGCTGGAGGAGTGCAAGAGGCAGACCGGACGACGGACAGCGTAATTCAGGGAAACCTGAACCGCAGCAGGACAGCTGACATGCTACTGCCCCAGATAGCAGACGAACACGACGCCAACATACTGATACTGTGCGAACCATACAGAAAACGAACGACACAGACGTGGATCACGAACGACGCTGAGACGGTCGCTATCTGGGTGAGGGGCGCTGCCCGATCTCGGATAACCGATCGCGGCGTGGGGGAGGACTATTGCGCCGTAGCGGAGTTCGAGAGAAAGGTCGCGACCCTCGAGGACGGGATAAGGGAGCTGCCCGGGGACGTTGTGGTTGCGGGGGACCTCAACGCGAGAGCGGTCGACTGGGGCATGACAGTGACGAACAAACGGGGACGGCTGCTGCTGGAGATGGCCGCAAGGCTAGACTTAGTGGTAGCAAATACAGGAAATACGCCGACGTACAGACGACCGGGATACGGAGACTCCATTCCAGATGTAACGATGACCTCGGACAGACTATTTCCGCAGGTGGGTCGGTGGCGGGTGGTCGAAGACTATACGGCCAGCGACCACCAGTACATCGCCTTCGAGATTGCGGGACAGACAGTAACGACACGGAATAGGACTCGACACCGCCCGCGGTGGAACACGAACAAACTCGACGTACGAAGGTTCTCGGAAGAACTGGCGCTAGCGCCGGCTCCGATTACCAACGTTCCCCCAGGGCTGACTGGCCGGCCCCGGGCGGAAAGACTAGCGGACGAGACGGCCAAGCTGACGGAGCGGCTGTGCAACAGCACAATGCCGAAAAAACACTACAGACGCGACAGACCGTCACAATACTGGTGGACCGACGAGATAGCCGAACTGCGGAAAGGATGCCTCGCAACACGAAGACGAATGACAAGGGCCAGAGGCAGACCCGAAAGGGAAGCCCTACAGGCCATATACACTACGGAACGAAAGCGACTGACGAACGCAATACGGGACAGCAAGGCGAAGTGCTGGAAGACGCTCTGCGAGGAGGTGGACCACGACCCCTGGGGTACCGGCTACAAGATTGTAACCGGTAAACTAGGGGCCCGCGTATCGCCGGAACTCAAAGATGCGGAAACCACGCGACGCATTGTGGACGGACTTTTTCCGACACACACGACGCGAACGGACGCAACAGACGCCGACGGGACGGAGGCAATAACCCCCTTCACTGCGGAGGAACTCACCAGATCAGCCAACGCGGTGAAGGCTGGCAAAGCGCCAGGGCCCGACGGGGTACCGGGAGAGGTTGTCCGGCTGATGGTCAAACTGAGGCCGGACATACTCCTCGACCTGTACAACGCGTGCCTACAGAAAGGGACTTTCAGCGATCGGTGGAAAGAGGCGAGGCTGGTCCTTATCCCCAAGGGTAAGGGCGACCCCAGCACGCCTTCGGCCTACCGGCCGCTGAGCTTACTGGATACGACAGGTAAACTGTACGAACAACTACTCAGACCGAGACTGACAGACGCGATAGTGACTGGAGGAGGCCTCTCGAACCAGCAGTTCGGTTTCAGGAAGGGCCGATCGACGATCGGAGCAATCCAGAAAGTCGTCGACACCTTTCGGGACACAGACAGATTCTGCCACGCAGCGCGACCTATCGTATTGCTGGCGACATTAGACGTCAGGAATGCCTTCAGTTCGGCCAGGTGGGTGGATATCCTGTGGGCGCTCAGAAACGCCTTCGGGGTCCCACCCTACTTGCTCCGGGTGGTGGAGGATTACCTGCGTAACCGACGACTGACGTACGAGACAACGGAAGGACAGGTTACAAAACAGATCACCGCGGGGGTGGCCCAAGGATCCATCCTTGGGCCAGACTTTTGGAATGGAGTCTATGACAGCCTGCTCAGACTGGAACTTCCCCTCGGCGTTTCCCTCGTCGCATACGCCGACGGCGTGGCGGCGGCGATCGTCGAGCGGACTCCAGAACAGGCGCAGTTAAAGCTGAACCAGACTATGAGACGAGTAGGACGTTGGATGACAGACCACGGACTGCAACTCGATACAGAAAAGACAGAACTGCTCTTCCTCACAAGGAAACGCATTCAGACGAGACTGCTCATGAGGGTTGGGACGGAAGACATCGAGACCAAGGGGGAAGTCAAGTACCTGGGGGTGACCCTAGACACGAAGATGACCTTCTGGTCTCACATACAAAAGACGGCTCAGAAGGCGGCCGAAAGGATAACATCCCTAAGCCGCCTGATGGCAAACACGAACGGACCGAGACCGGGAAAACGGAGACTGTTGATGTCGACCGCTCACTCGATCCTCCTTTACGGAGCGGAGGTGTGGGCAGATTCCCTTACGACGAAAAAATACTGCCACGCGATGATGACGGTACAGAGACAGAGCGCGCTGAGGATCGCCTGCTCCTACCGGACGGTCTCCGCGCAGGCTGTGCTGGTGGTAGCGGGCGTGATCCCCATAGATCTTCTTGCATTCGAGCGCAAGAGGATCTACGGAAGAAGCGCCGACATCGGACGACAGGATGCGGCAACGACAGAGCGAGACAGGACGATGCGCACATGGCAACAGCGCTGGACGGAAGACACCACAAACGGAAACTGGACAAGACGCCTAATAAAGGACGTGAGACCGTGGACCGACCGGGAGTTTGGAGACGTGAATTTTTACGTCACCCAATTCCTGACAGGACACGGATACTTTAGACAGTACCTGTACAGAATGAACAAAGTACGGACACCGGACTGCACATACTGTGGACACGAACGAGACGACGTGGAACATACGTTTTTCGTATGCGACCAATGGACAGATCTCAGACAGAGACTAGAAACGACCGTCGGAGCTATCACTCCTGATAATATCGTGGATGTGATGCTCCGCGGAAGCGACTGGTGGCTACAAGTAGCCACATACGTAGAGACGATACTGAGACGGAAAAACGCGGACGGCTGCCTGACATGACGGACGCGATGTAAAATACATGAAAACACGGACAGAAATCCCCAGTTCAGAAGTAATACTAACGTAGTCCCTGACTGGGGGGTGACGCGAAGGACAACGCGGACAGAAGTGGTTTTCCCACACCTGATCAAAAATTTACCTGTTTTATTTTTGGCCAGGGGCGGGGGGGTTTAGCTGGTAGGCTTCTTGTGGAAAACGGTATCGAGTGGGAGGTACAACCCCTCGCTCGACCCAACGAAGCGAGATGAGAGTCCAGCACACGGGCGTGGACGTTCCTCCTGGTGTTAAGGGGCAACCTCTAACTCCGGGCGTAGCGAAGACGCCTAGGTCTATAAAAGATTCGCCCTATCCTTTTACCACGATTAAAAAAAAAAAAAAAAAAAAAATAATAATAATAATAATAATAATAATAAAATAATACAAAATTTTAAATTAGAAAAAAAGAGATATATTTCCTTTTAATAATAATAATGATAAAAAAAAATATATATTATTAAATAATAATAAATGAATAAATAAAAACGTTTCTACCCACTTACATACTGAGTAGGAAATAACCGCGCTATCGATAGGACCTGTGTATTTGATAAATTAAGACGAAACTCATTCAATAAATCATTTCATGAATTAAACTTAGCAATACAAATAAAAAAAAAACACAAAAACTGTATGAACGATTAACAACGCCTTCACATATACATATATGCGGTAAAATTCATAAGTAACGTTTCAAAAACAGGAACGTGTGGAACAATGGCTGTCCATCACTGCTACTGTACGGAGTTCAGTTGGTGTCGACCACTTATGAACGACACCCACGAAGACCCACTCTGGATATGTCTTAATCGAATAAGACCCCGGGTCATTGTCCCCGGAACAGAAGCCTTGTTCTGTTATTGGAAAATCGCTTTCTATTTGGAGATTCCGAAAAGAAGAGTAGATTTATATGTACCACCCGAGTGGCGAACGATCCAACCAGCGGTGTTGGACGAATGGATCGGTAAATTACGCGATAATCCATACGAAGACATAGTTCTCGGAGCTACTCTGTACAAATGGTTACCCGATGCACTTGTGCCGCTGGGACAAAGATTATCGGATATCCCGATGGCTGGGCGCAATGTATGGCCAGAATCTCGGGAGGAAACTCCTTTTTGGGGCGAACCTAGGCTTCAATACTCCGACGGAACAGACCTACCCGTAAGAATAAACCGACAGGTACCACACGACATCGTAAATGGAATGGAAAAAATATTTTGTTATTGGAAAATCGAATTGTGAGTGGAGAAGGCTCAATAAAGAGGGACGAGCGCGTTACACCTAGCTGTTATGTGAGAATATGTATCAACCCATCACCCTCGGAGGAGTGAGATACACATGGAGAGGCGATTCTCTTCTTCCAGAGGGACAATTAATGGAAACAATGGAAAGCCAGGGGTACGGACTGTTCAATTACCACCCGCCAGAGGATACCGATGAAGACGAGGACGAGAATACAATAGTACCAACGACCCCGTACGAAACGGCCCCGGGGTCCGGAGACGAGGAAGACGGAGCTAGCGATAATAACACTGCCCAAAACAGACCCCAACAAACAAGCGAGAAAGAAGTTTACGAAGAATTATGCAGGAAACTATTCACTCACATCGAAGAGGAAGATGAAACCCTCGAACACAGGAATCTATTAGAAACTTTGGTATAAAAAAAAAATGAAAAAAAAATGACCCCTATATACAACCGAAAGAACCACTTTAAACAACTAAACGGTTAAAATATACACGAATAAAGGAAAAGAAGGAAGCAAACGTAGGAAAATACAAGTAAGAGAATTAAATAGAGATACGATAAATAAATTTAAGTACATAAAATACCCATACTCATAATGAAAACATAGAATTTAGGGAAAAATATTCTAATAAACTATATGTAGGAGAAATATCGCATTATTAATAACGTTAATAAAAAAAAGGGGGATTTGTTACATAAAACGAATAAATCGGTGTAGGGACGGGAATAATTGTACTACCTATATGAAAGAAAGGATAGGAATAAGAAAAGAGATGGGAACTCAGGGAAATATAAAAAAAAGGGGATAACGAATAGAATATAGGGACGATAAAGGAAAGTAGAGGAAAATTTTATATAATAATGCATAGGAATTTAAAGGGGATCTAACACGCTTTGGAAATAATTAAATTGAATAAGCTAATTAAGAAAGGAAAAAAAAAAAAAACACATAACAAAAAAAAAATAATAAAATAATAATAATGAAAATATATATATATATAACTATACGTATTGAAATAAATAAAACATAGGTAATAACAATAATGACAATAACCATCAGAATAAGGAAAAACATATCTACAATAAGGGATAATAAAACCTATGTATGAAAAAAAAGAGAGAAAACATCATGAAATCTTCATACAATTATGAGGATCAATGATAAAAAAAAAGAAAGAAGGAATTTTTTTTTATAATAATAATAATAAAAGGAAAGCGTTACAAGGAAAAAAATATATATATGGAGTTCGTAACAAACTCAATTTGAAATTTAAAAAATAAAAAAATAAATAAATAAATATAATGCTGAAGTAGGAAAATATCAGGAGTCCATTGGGGACTCAATAAGGGAAACAGTAATAGGGAAAAATAATATACCAGGAGTTCGTGAGGAACTCGACCGGAAAAAAATATATAGAGTAAAGTAAATGTCAAGAATTAAAAAAAAAAAAAAAAAAAAAAAAAACATATTATAATAAGGGAAAAATATCAGGAGCTCCTAAGGAACTGAACAAAAAAAATATATTAGGAATAATAATAAAAAAAAATATATCGGAATTCTTGGAGGAATTCCAATGGAAATACAAAAAAATATATAAAAAGGGAAGAGAAAATTTAAACAAATTGTTGGGAGTCTTGAGGACTCAATCCGACGGAAAAGAAATGATAACAATAATAAAAAAAATACATATGAATAAAAAAGAACGATAGATTTAAATATTTTTCAGGAGTCCCGGAGGACTCTACCGACAAGAGGAAAATTGATGATAAAAAAAAACATGAAATTTAAATATTTGTCGGGAGTCGCGGAGGACTCGACCGACAAAAATAATTTAAAAAAAGAGAAGAATTAAAAATTAAACAAAATTGTTGGGAGTCTTGAGGACTCAACCAAGAATAAATAAAAAAAAAACGTGAAAATTTAAATATTTGTCGGGAGTCGCGAAGGACTCGACCGAAAAAGAAGGAGAACGAAAAAGAAATAGGCTATCGGGAGTCGCGGAAGACTCGACCGAAAGGGAAAGAGAAAGAGAGAGAAACAAACTATTGGGAGTCCCGAGGACTCGACCGAACTAAAGAAAGAACGCCTGAAGGACAAAAGAGAACATATACTGACCCATGACCCCTGATGACCCATGACGAGATGAACGAAGGACTGTTGACGGAACGACAGCCCTAGGGAACGATCGAAAAAAAAAAAACAACAAGAACCGTTGACAGAACAACGGATGAAACGCAGCCGCAAATAAATTAAAAAATAATAATAAATAATGAAAACGAGGTAAAACCTCCGCATAAAAAAAAGAGAAAGAAAGAAAAGGAAAAACTAAGAAAAAAATAATTAAAAAAAAATAAAATGAAAATAATAATAATAATAAGAAAAAAAGGGGGGAAACATAAATATAATAATGAAAAATAAATAAATAAATAAATAAATAAACGTAAAAATGTATTTTTAAGCCTTTTCCAGGCATTTATTAATAAAAAAAAGCCCGTCCCAAAAATAAAAAAAAAATGAAATAAAATACAATAATAATAAAAATAGTTATAAAAAAAAATATATATATATATATTTACACAATAAATAAAAAGAAGAAAAGGGGAACACAAAATTGTATTTTTACGCCTTTACAGGCATTTATTGAATAATACAACAAAAAAATATTTTTTTATATAAAAACTAAGAACTATAACTACAAATTAAAAACTATACTTAAAAATAAAATAAAAAAAAGATATATGTATAATAACGAAAAAAAATAATAACAAAAAAATACACATAATCATAAAACCTTAATTAAAATCAATTAAAATAAAAAAAAAAAAAACACACTCTTACAATAACCTATACTATATGTAACGGCTAAAAACTAATCCCCCCGGAACCCTAATAGGGCCAGTACCGATAGCTGAAACAAAAAAAAATACATAAACATTAGTCCGGAAAAAATAGAGAATATGAATATATATATACAAAAAGAAAAAAATATATATACCCGCGGTAAAAGAATGGTGGGTGAACGGGGCCACCTTCATTTTCCGATGCCTCATCTTCCCCCGGATCGGTTGAATGACCCGACCCCCCATTGTCCTCCTCGACTTCCATCTCATCGAGCCCCCGAGGCTCTGCCGAAGGGAGCGCGACGTACTCCTCCGGATCGAAATCCGAAAGAGGATCGTCCCGGTGGGAAAAGCCTCCCTCGTCGAGGTCCATCAGCCCAGGCAGGAGGTCCGGGAAATTAGAGGAGGCAGTGGGAGGATAAACCCCCCTCTCCCGCAGGACCTCCAGATAACTGGGACCCGACTCCTCGGCATCCCAGTCCTCCTCCTGACCCTCCGTGGTCAGATTCCGCTGCTCGGTAATCTGGAAAAAGAATAAAAAAGAAAAAATAAATAAATACATAAATAAAAAGAAAGAAAAAAAAGAGGAACATAAATACTATAAAATAAATGATTTACACTTACCCTTCTATTAAACTCCTCCTGCGATCCGCCACGGACCAGAGCACAATACGCCGCCATATAGGCCGCGTTCATTTCCTCGACAGTCAAAAAGAAGCGCGACATAGTGCAATGAGTTTCGAGTTCAATGACTTGAATGATTTTCTTCTTCCCCGATCTCGGTTTAAATACACAAATCCCCACTCTCAAGGTTCACGAGAACTCGGCGCGATAATCCTCGTACCACTTGTCGAGTTCCCTCCGCAAGGGAAGGAAATTTTCCTATTGGTCAGGCCATAAAAAACCCCCGTCTTCTCGCGTTCACAAAATACAGAGTAGAAACAAATATCGAAAAAAAAAATATATGAATTATTGAATACTCGGTATCTCACGAATGATAATATTACAGACAATGAAGCTCGGAATTCTACTCGCATGGAGTTCACTGATCTACTTAAATTCACAAATCTCGGTGACTCATGGATTGATTGGGTACGATTGCGCCGGTGTTACGTCAAACATCACCAGCGTATCATTACTAGGAGTGGGAGAATGCAACATCCCCCAGCAAGAAGTTAATGTCACTCGCACCTATATTCAACTTATACAAATCAATGAATATTCATCTATAAAAGTAAGGCAATGTAAAGTGGAAATTTATCGAACGATCAAAAGATGTGGAATGCATTCCCATACGATGGATGTAACCAACGGAGAATACGGATTTATAGATAGCGTCAACCGAGAATCTTGCCTCGACATGGATCGATACGGTAACGTTAAGATAGGACAAACCACAGTCACGGGGATTACGACAAACGGAACAATTACGCGACCAATACACATAGCAGGGTCAATTAATAACGACGGGTCTTGCGAAGGAGGTACTTATTCCGATCCTTACGGTGCATGGGATAAAGTAATAGTACATGGAAGTGTGAAAATATCATTGAGAGATTACAACGCTCGGGTAAACGTAGATACTAATAAAATACATTTACGATCCGGAACGAACTGCGAGTTGAGCGAGGGCCGTTGTGTCGACTTCGACGGCGCCAATACGTTTTGGGACCCGTTGCCCGAAGACAGTTGTAAAACCGGCAGGTACGGACTCTTGTACGAAGGGATTGCCGATAGAATTGCGGATTACGACGTTGGCAACGAACAAACAGTGTACACTCTCACTGAAGGAGATGTAACATTCGGACTTTCAAGAAAAAACACAATTAAAGTCTGCGGGTATATTTTAACTAAGACCGAGCATCCTAAACTGCTTATTGTAGAGACTACACGAGGAAACCCCTTCATTGCAAAAAGACCCATCGAGGTAAATAATCTGGATATTTTCACATACATGAATTCCTAATTCGTATTTGTAGAAAAACATATCCGTACGCAAATTAAAGACATGTATCGCGATATATTAATGCAACGATGCAACCTCGAACGACAACTGTTGCAAACTACGCTGACAATAGCGAGAATTTCTCCCGACGAATTTGCTTACGATTTAATGAAGGGGCCGGGATACATGGCTGTGATAGCCGGAGAAGTGGCACACATCGCTCAATGTATTCCCGTCGAAGTAAAAATTGCCCGAACCACCGAATGTTACAACGAATTACCTGTAACAATGGGAAATTTCTCTTTCCATCTGGCACCGCGAACTCACATACTACTAAAACCCGGCACCGAAGTCTCCTGTAATCGACTACTCGCTCCTATGTATTTGTTAGACGGAGACTGGTATTCTTTCAGACCAACACCTATGCAAACTCAAACTCCTACTGTTCTCAAGCCTCTCACTAAACCCACGTGGAAATACGTTGGCCCTTACGCATTAGCAACAAGCGGAATATATACACAGAAAGAATTGGAAGAACTTCGCGATCATTTAATGTTTCCCGCTGAAAGACCGGCGATACTAAATTCATTGGCGCGAGGAATCACCGGACACTCCACTATTGTTCAAGGGGGTTCGCTATCAAATCTCCTCGACGAAGAGGCGTTAAATAAAATTGTAGAATCCGCATGGGACAAAACATGGGGTTATCTCATCAGATTTGGGAACGTGAGTGCAGGATTAATTGGAGTAATGATCATCATCAGGGGAATTAAACTCATCTTCGATACGATAATACATGGTTACGCTCTACACACTGTATACGGATGGTCCATACATTTGTTAGGCGCTATTTGGGACTCTGTTACGAGCTTGTTATTGCACCTGAGTAATAAACCACCTAAGCCGAATAATAAGAAAGAGGATGGTACGAATATCGACGCAGAGGCATCCGAACCATTGCAACCACCGGCATACCAGCCTTGCGGAGCCCCCAATGGAGACCTATCTCTTATCCCACCCAATGGAGACCTATCTCTTATCCCACATATGAATTCGATCCGAGAATTCGCGAATTCAATGCAACCATGAGACACTCTGGATCTAATTTTCGTACATTACCACACCCAAACCGAAAAGAAGAAACATACCCTACACAAGTATTAGCCGGTACACAAACAGACGGGGCCGGGGAGACAATAGCTATTCACACCCGCCCGGTTTATGACACACTGCCCAGGGCAAGAGCCGTGCCGCCAAGGAATACTATCGCCTCCACTTCAACCACTTATACAGATGGTGCAGAGGAGCTTAACGAACCCAACACTTTATATCCCGATCTCAAAATCGATGCACAAGAGTCAGGCGAGGGATCAAACGCAAAGAATAAACAACAATATTTCCTATTACAAAGACCGAAGAAGGATGATAAGCAATAACCCGAAAAAAAAAAACAACGGCAAAATAAGGAAAGGAAGAGCGAAGGAAAAAGAACGGATTAGGAAAAATCCATAATAAAATATTCATATCAGTAACAACTGCCAGATAATAAAAAGAAAAAAAGAGACGAGAAATGAACGAAAAAAACAAAAATAATAATAATAAAAAAAAGGGGGAAGATATAAAAGAAAACGAAAAAACAAAAAAAAATATTAAATAATATCAATAATAATAATCAACATTTAATTTAATTACAAATATACTGATAACACCCTAGTTAAGATTACATACGTAGACCCCCTGACAAATGACGGACTGGGGCTTGGAGAAACGCTATATTAAAGACTACGGCAGATAACAAATATGAAGTACGATTATATTTTTTTTTTTTTTTGACCCGAGCTAACTCAAGGATACAGAATTGATTAATGAAAAAATATATATATATATCCAACAGGATAACTTTTAAATGATAATTTTTTTCTCCTCCCCTCCCTTTGGAAAAAGAGGAAAGGAAAAAGGAGGGGAATATATAATAAAAAAAAACATAACGGATAATCGATAAATTTAAAGCACACTATCTATAATAATTTAACTATGACTTATTAGCCAAAAATAAATCGGAATTGCACAAATAATTAATATCAATAATTAAAATTTAACAACAGAAATCCGAAGACATGGCGAAATGCAAATGCGGACGCGAAATTACTGCACTAATACAAACCAGATCCGATCAACATGCACCACTCCCGGAGACACTAAAAATCAGAATCAACGAGGTGGCACCTGCGAGCGTGGTACCCGAAACTGCTGTTATTTACTGTTACTGGAAAATCTCTTTATACATAGATATCGTTGAAAAACCTTTCCTCCTGTTCGTACCACCCGAATGGCGACATATCGAAAAGACGCGTTTGGAGGAATGGACCGCGCAACTACGGACTAATCCGCTCGAAGATATTACTTTGGGGCAAACGCTATATGAGTGGCGCAACGATATCCTTATGCCACAGGGTCAACGATACGCTACGGTTCCCATACCCGGCACAAGAGGATGGCCGGTGATTAACGAACCGGTACCTGAATGGCACGAGCCGCTTAAGCTACCAGGGATCGGAAGACACCTGCCGATCGCCGTCAATCGACGATATATTAGCCCTAGGCTGGGAATGGAAAAATTCGTCTGCTACTGGAGAGTAGCATTGGATCCGCCAGGTTATCAACAGCGATTTATTTACGTACCGCCGGAATGGTGCAGACTGGCCCAGAAAACACGTGACCAATGGTTAAGACGAGTATCCGACCGGCTCGGACAGGATATACATCTCGGTGGAGTTACGTACGGATAGTACCTCGACACATTGACACCTCTTACACAAAAGCCGGACCTCATCGAATACATAGGAAAGGGGCAATACAGTGATGTAGAAGTCGAAGAGGCCCACAGCGAAGAAGAAGCCAGTAGCGAAGCTCTTGATCTTACAAATAAATCAACATCCGAGGATATGGAAGTAGAACGATACTCGCTGCAGAGACTCTTGGAGGTCGATACTCGCGATGTACCGTCAAATCTATCAATTCGCAGCATTTCGGGACTCGAAGAAGAAATAAGCAAGTTGGAACATGCCAGGAATCTAGCAGGAAAGGGAAATGGAGAATAACAACATACGAGTAACAAGTAAACGGTTATGTCGATGGTCAAGTGAGTTCACCCCTTTTTCCAATTTTTCCTCCTCTTATCAAAATAATAATATAATAAATAATTTATATGCCATAAATCCCTATACAAAAAAAAACAAACAAAAAAAATAATATTAATAATAAAAAAAAAATATATATTTTTTTTTTAACAAGGAAAAAGTTTTCTATGCGCCTAACTAATGTAATCACAGTAAATATTGGCAGATGGTCCAGTACATTTTGCCGATTGTTATCAATCCTCCGAAAACTAACAAGCGGAGGGCATTCCTATCACAACTTTATTGGCCTTTGGTACCCGGTTGCTACGTACCCCCGGAATGGAGAGGAATCCCTAACGGCGTACTCGAGGAATGGACACGGAAACTACCACGCCAAGGCCGATCCGTTATTCTGGGCGGAACAAAATATACAAAGGTGGAAGACGTCTTACTACCACAAGGGCAAACCTTCGATACAATAATCACCACCGACGAGGTTGGCGGCTATGAGGCTGAAATATGGGTGTAATAAACCCGGACCAATAAATCGTCAAGAAGAAGACCTCACGCCTACACACACAACATCGTGCACCAAGACAAACCCGGAAACTCGCGTAGGTTAGCGACTAATTATAAAAGAAGGCAGTTCCGAATTTTATTGTTAATGGTTATTATGTTTAAATTTTATATATATATTATACAAAAGTTAACCACGCTTAATGCCAAAGTAGTGGCTTACATTGAAATTCTATTACTCATAAAAGCTTACTTGCCAAAAAGTATAAGGGACAAGGAAAATCACATAATCACTTAGCAGTAAGTTACGTATAAGAGGAGAGGAAAAACAATTACACCAAAGATAATAAAGCCATAATTTCAAACTTACCAAAAATAGAACGTAACAATCCATTATCTTTGATTCAAATAAAATATACATAAAAAAAAGGAAAAATATCTCGAACGAAGGGACAACAGATTATGGTAATAATATCAAGAGCCATACATTTAATTAATTATTACTAAGAGATATATATATGGATATGGATACACACCCATTGGAATGATCGTTAGGCTTCCCCTAACAATCATCTTAACGGGGGAGGTGTTACGTCCTGGCGTAACGCTCTCTATTTCTTTTATTAATAATAATTTTCGCAACTTATATTTCTGCTTATTTTTTCATATTATTTGCAAACCCGCTCCTTCCAAAATAATTCCTACATTTCACAAAATTCAAACATTATTCATTATCATTAAACTCATAAAAGGAGTGATATTTCTTATCGATCGCTGAACGATATTCCAGGAATGGATCTCCTCTGGAAAATATTTCCAATGAGATCTCAAATACTCGTCGTGTGAATTAAAATTTACATGGGTAAAAGATGGAAATAGAATTGTTTATCACACGAGATAGATGCGGACAGAGGTTTGAATCTCCCTCGACACACGCACTACCCTCGGTAAAACAGCGAACTCCGCTGCCGACGTCGATACGATCGACCGCAGCATCGACCCAAGGAGCATAGATCCAAGCTTTTACCCTGCGGCTAGACCGTTGGAGTTTTCCTAGCCGAATAACCTAACGGGCTTCCATCGTAAAAAAGGGAATCTACATTACCTTATGTATGGAAGTTAACCCTGCCCATCGACACAGTTTCGGTATTTTAACACCGAACAACGTCGCGTAATATTCCTGAATATGTGGGTCACACGATTGAGAGTCAGAATACTCCTCGTACCATTCAATCATTCATCATCATAAAGAAATAATTTCTCCATCAACAATTCTAAAATTCGTTTCATACTCCCACACGTTTTCTAACATTTAACGAAAAACGATAAAAACGATCGATGAAATTTCGGCAGCTACTTAATATAAAAACTACAGTATGAATTGAATCAAACATAATAAAATTGTCCAGGATATTAGGGAAATTAATCAATACGATTTGTCGACAAAGGCGATTAATAAATTCGAAATCGACAATATTCAAGATCATAGGAATAATATTCGGTATAGCTTAGTCATAAAAACAGTCAATACACCAAAAATAAATTATAACTGAACAGAGACCAGATCGTAAATTTGTGCGAAGCCATGGAATTTGATACGAATAAAGGGGCCACTAACTTCGTAAAGTGCGCTCTAGTTGCAGTTAATATAATATACGACTGTTGAAGAAAAATAAAAAAATTGCCCGAAATTCAAAACATAACAAACTAGTAAGACCGAAAACCACGTTGCCAGGCTAAACATTTAAGGAAAGACGGTCGTAAAAATTTTACGACCCACCGAAACTGAATTGCGGTAGGACGTAGAATGGATGACAAGTGTGCCTCAACGGTGACACATGAGGGGCGAGCGGTTCGACTCCCCCGAAAGAGAAGATGCAGTCCACTTTAAAATACTAATGCACCGCGCGCAAAGAAATGGCTCCCTACGATAGGGAGAATAAAAAAATAACATTTTAACTACATCAACATTTTAAGGAAGATTTTCTCTATAAAATATAATTATTATTTTTCCGATTATGCTTACCGTTAAAGCGGAAATTAAGAACAAAAATTTATTCCATGGATTGCGTTTTCTCGATTTATGGTAGGAAAATTACGAACCGATAATTATATCAAATTAATCAGGAATATTCCACTAATCTAACGCTGTTATTATTTTTCCGAAATTATATGCCGTTTGTGGGAAATTTATAAAACAAGTAGCAACAAAATATTTGGAGCGAAAAACGTACACCGCGTAAAGGAATTCGGTTTCCCCTCGATTTATAATGCAAAATATCAAACAGCGGTTTATACCAAAATGTTCGGGAATAATCCACCTTTAACATGGAATTATTACTTTTCCGATATCACTTAACGTATGATCAGGACACGCCGCGAAAGACAGAAATTAAGCTAGAAAAGGCAGGCGGTAAAGATAAAGGGGCCCGTGCAAAGGAACGAGTTGCGTACGCCAAGTCGCATAATGTCAAGGCTAATTCACGACGATAGGGGAAGATCATCAGGTACACCGAAAGAGGGGAATTTTACAGCTCGCCCGGGCAAACGGAACATTACTTCCGGAATGTCCATATAAGGAAATAGGATGATCGGACGGCACTGTTACCAGGCACTTGCAATAGCTGGTGCACGGCTCCCAAAGAGGGGGGCAAAGCCCCAAGAAATCGGCCCGGTTATGCTACCAATACCTCGAAATCTTATGAAACGTTTTGCCAAATAATAAAATAATTTGTACAAGAGCCGAGATATATTTTCAACTTTTAGGCATATAATATTTTGACACCCAATACTTGAATTATTATAATATTATAAAATGATTGCCGATAAAATGATACACATTTCTCGACTCTTATTATCAGTTTACGGATACGTATACGTATAAGAGAAGTTTACGAACAGTAACAATATATCTTCTCCTCTACGTTAACCATATCGAATATCAATTATATTAAATATTTAGTTATGAATCATTAATATTAAGTTTTACAAATAAGTCAGGCAAATAATTATGTATAAGGGAAACTGAAATTCAATGGAAAATGGATAAATCCACAATTATTGAATAATAAGAGAAATCGGCAAATCCAAGAATTTCGAACAGGCCGAGAGGAGAGTAACGAGGAGCGAGATTACTCATCAGGGGAGTACGCTCCAGGCAAGTATTAGGCAGGGACTTCGTTCCCCCTCTGGATTCATTTCCTAGCATATAAGAAGCCGCGGAAAAGGGCGCGAGCAGTGCAGAGCAGACCAGAAGTAGATTTTTAGTAGTCCGGCCCGTAAGCAACTAGACCAAGTAGAGAGAGACGGAGCCGCGTAAGAGCGAGCGCGGGATCGGTAAATCCAACAAGTAGGCTGATACTCCGGCTAGGCGACGAGAGAGATAGAGTCAGAGACCGCGTTGTTCGTTATTCACCATACTACAAAAAGATCGCGAGTCCGTTGTGCGACCACAAAGAAATAGAGGAACTCTCCTATTGGAGGATTTTGTCGATAACCCTTTCCATCTCCAAAAATTGTATTCATTTTTTCATGCAACCAGAGTTTTCTTGGGTTAATTCAGTTCACCGAATTACCATTCTCAAGTCATCTCGTGGAACGAAACCATCTTTCGTTTCACCATCAAATTTTCTTTTACTCGATAGTTAAAAGACAATTTTGTACGAATTCTTATTCCAACGAGTCATCTGTACTCTCCGAAAATCACATTTTTGTACTTTCGAATTTGCCTGAATTATTTTCTTTGAATAAATTTCGAATATCACGGCATATCGCGTGAAATTTGTGTTCAACCAATCCACTACATCGCGAGCAGCATCATCTCAACAAATAACGTAAGTACAATTTAATTCTATTCCCTTGATAAATCTATAAGTGAAAAGTGTGCAATATTCTCTATTATTCAAACTCCTCGTTAATTCGCCCAGCCGTCGCCAGACATCATCAACACTACTCACCGAATATAATTCAATTATAAAATCATTTCTATATCGCGGTGAAACAAATCCGTTTAAATCAAATTATCAACGATCATTATTTTAATTACGCAACGGATAAAGAAATTTTATAATACCTCTAAGACAAGTCAACGAATAGCATTCCAAGCCCTATCCTTAGTAAATTTCCTCACGGTTAGACTAAAAAATGGGCAGTTGCGCCGATAATTGATGCCAGGAGCGGTAAAGGAGTGAGAAATCTCTCTTGACCAGCGCGTATTCAATCGTACTCGACGCAACCTCGCGTTAAAATTCAGGTGAAAGAGAAACACCCGCATTTTTGACGTGACACCTTTATTTATTATATACTTCTTCATTTAAAGGGCGTAGAAGAAATAATATATGCGCACAACGTGAGACTTGGCGCATAGAGCCTCTGACGAGTCACGCGCAAATGTATGTGGTACGACACTCTGCCGAGACTCTCGATTAGACAGCAGATTAGTAATATGAAAATTACGATAACAAAAAAGCGAATGTGAATCTCAAAACTAAGTATTCATAATCTTTGAAGAGATCTATCAGTCTAAGAGGAAATTGAAATTCGTAGCGGTTACACTGCTCGTGTAAAAATATTCGATTTGCTTGTATTTTGACAAATTTAACAAGTTCAAATATCATCGTACAAAATACACTATGTTGCTTATTCAATGGAGCGCTGTATTGCTTTGCCGACTATACTGACTTCTAATTTTGACCGGTTGCTTTCGATGACAATAGAAAACGCCCAGTAGTACCATGACGATATTTTTATTGTTCTACCAGCGCCCACTGCCACCGAGGTATCAATGCCAGGAAGATTTATGATAAGTTTCTAAGGAAACACCGTGTTTCAAGTACCGAAGGTATCGTGAAAATAGAATTTTTTCTAACTAGTATGTAAGGAGACACGGTGTTTCACTTCACAACGGTAACGTTAACAACAGACTTATTTTGCCCCCTTTTACCTGTATTATTTAAAGGGTCAGCATTTTTTCGTGTCGTTCGCTTATAAAGATAATAGAATGGGTCGGACACATACACTAGTAAGAGAAACGTATTGGTTACATAGATCTTTTCGCTAAAATCTTAGGATGCATCAAGCATTAGAGAAAATGTCAAACAAATACGCCCAAAACTGCTATAGTGGGGACAATCCGTATAAATCTGTCACGTTCTTGTTGCCTTTCGTCAGACGTCAAAACCGAGTCGCCGCACAGCCAAAAGGAGCTTTTTTCGTTCACCTGCAGATATAGACAGGTGACTTTTGTGTTCCGTGTTTTTCCTTCTCGTGTATTATTTTGAGTTTTGTGAAACTTTGCGCGTTACATCATACGTATTTACTGTCTTTTATAGTCAAAGCATGAACGCATACACCTAATTTAAATCGACATCTTGGCGAGATACCTCTAAGAAGGAAGAAAATGCGGCCAATTACGGAAATACCGATCAAGATATCCGTGTTATTCCAACGTCCGCGGATTTATGGGGTTTTCATGACGAACCGAGCTGGGATTCAGAGGAGGAACCACAACTCCTGGCTAATATCGTGGAACGTTTTGCATCGGAAGTTGGACTATTGGACAAAAGAGAAAGTTGTGGGCCAATCAGACACGGCCGAACGCGTCCCCGTGTCAACATTATCGAGTCGTAAGTACAGTTTTTGTATTAATTTAAACATTTTTCAATCATTTTGTTTAATCTAGGCGAGCGCCATTTCGTAAAACTGTATTCATCCATTTTACTTTGGTTTTTGTTTACAGAAAAAACTCAAGAAAATGTCAAAGTACACCGTACGTTCGAAAATCAAAAAGCTCGACAGGCCAAAGCGGCAAATAATAAACTGCGATTCATTGAAATTTGTGTCTCTACTTTGTTTAAATTTATTTGTCGGTAGAGATTTCATTATTTTTTTGCGGCTAGGTGTGTTTTTCAGCGTCTGGAATGAATATATTTTATTTTAAGTGACGTAATCATGCTACTCTAAAATAAGAATATGATATTTACGGTATTGTGCAAAAATATATTGAATGTTTGTGAAGGGTTTATTCTGTTGGATCATGTTTGGTGAGCTTGCTCGATAATTGGTTTGTATTTAATATAATCAAATAAATATGAGTATGAAACAGCCCTATTTTGAATAATGAGATTTTCGTTAATTTTGTACTCATGATAGAAAAACTATTCGACCCAAATTCGTGCGGTGAACATTTGGCAAAGTTTTCGTAAAAATAAAAACAGAAAATATTGAGTAACTTTCATATATCTATTGTTTGAAACATTTTGTATAAATTTTGCATAATATAATCAAATAAATATGAGTATGAAACAGCCCTATTTTGAATAATAAGATTTTCGTTAATTTTGTACTCATGATAGAAAAACTATTCGACCCAAATTCGTGCGGTGAACATTTGGCAAAGTTTCCGTAAAAATAAAAACAGAAAATATTGAGCAACTTTCATATATCTATTGTTTGAAACATTTTGTATAAATTTTGCATTCGTGATCGACAAAAAAAATTGAAAAATGAAATGCAAAGTGTACGACAATTAAAAAAATGTTGAAGTGAAAATTAACAAGCGCCTCTGCGCCCGCAGGGCGCAGAGGCCCTTGTTGGTGGGCTCCGCCCCCAAACCACCCGAAAAATGTCCCGAGGGGACATTTTTTAAGGCACTCACGGGAGTACACGTCGCGCTACGCGCTCCGTACCAAGTGTGATTACACTTCGCGTTATGCGCTACGTATCGAATATGTTTATACGTCGCGCTGCGCGTTTCACCTGAACCTCCTGTGTGTTTTAAGATAGGAATATTGAAACAATTGAAAACAAAGTAGAAGGGTGGTTGGAAAAATTCGAGATAAAATTTGAATTTTTTTTTTGTTTCGAAAAAATTTTAAAGAGATTTGAAAAAATTAAATTGCAGTTTCCCAATATTTAAAGTAATTTACATTAAAAATGAAAAAAAAGATGAGATTTTTTTTTTCATTTCAAATCATCCCGCCACAGAATATCAACGTCGCGGCGTGTGCGAACTTTATCACGTCTGCTATGGAATTGTCGTCGGCTTCCAAAGTTTGACAGATAGAATGAACGGAAAAAAAATAAATAGTCGCGATTGTTTTCAATTTTATTTGGCAAATTACAATATTTTTGGATATTCGATGATTCTTCTTTGTGAAATTATAACCAAGTTTTTCAGTGCACCCGTGAAATTTATGATTTTTATTACGAATGTGAATGATGTATTGTAAAATATTGTGAATGGTTTCGTTCAAAATATATTATTTTCGAAATAAAAAGGGCTAATATTTGTAAATCAATGTGTGATATTTCGTGTTTTATTTTTCGCAACCAAATTTTCTTTTCTGACATGATGAAAAATTGTTTTTTGGAAAATTAAAGTAACATAACCTTTAAAATAATTCCTCACTAGAAATAATTGTAGAATAAATATATTAAGAAATGTTAGAATGTCTTCAAATTTGCTGTGCATAGTTTTTTCGATGCAATGAAATATTGCTGAAAATCAGAAAAAAATTCGTTCGTAGGTTTCAAAATTGCAGCGCCGTACGGACCTTTGACAGGAGAAAATGGATTTTTAAATGGAATATGCCTGGAAAAAATGTTCAGAGACGTCGGAATGTCTTCAAATTTGCTGTGCATAGTGCTTTCGATAAAATAAAATAATGCTGCGAAAAAGAAAAAATTTGATTCGTAGACTTCATAATTGGAGCACCGTACGGACATTTAGCGGAAGAAAATTGAATTTTTATTTTGGAACAACTCATTAAAGGCTTCGCAGTACTTTCAAAATGTTTGTGCATAATAGTCATGATGTGATAAAACACTCCTGCGAAGGAGAACAAAATTGGTTCGCGCCATCGAAAGTTACACTGTGATACGGACGTCCGAGAAGATAAATTCAGGGAAAAAGCTATTTTTATTCAACCGCAGGCTAAATTAGTATATTTTGCACCAAGGGCGGAAAGTTGGAATGCCAACTCCGCCCGCGGTGCAAATACGATTTTTTCACATACCTGCATGGTAAGTTCGTACTTGGCTCGCTGATGAAAGGGGAGAAAGTGGGCACTTTCCTCCCTAGGGAGTTACTTTCCGCCCTTGGGCGAAGATATCTCCCTAGGGAATAAAGTACTCACTTTCTCCCCTCTCATCGGGGAGGAAAGTACGAACTTTCCGTGCAGGTATGTGAAAAAAAATATTTCCAGTCATCGGAGTCACTTCAAATTAACTGCGCATGAAGTTGGAGGTACACCGAAGTAAATTCTGAAAAACTAATTTTTTTGGAGTATACGCTGCGGAATCCCCATCGAAAGCTGTGTGAAGAAGCCTCGATGGTCATTTTAATAGGCACTCTTTGCCTATTGTTATAGTGAGTGCCTAAAAACGGTATTAAAACACATTAAGAATCTTCCGTGTACCGTTTTTTTTTTAAATCCATGATTCTTGTATCCGTGATAAACAAAAAAATTGACAGTTAAAAACGCTTGACAAATTTTCATTCCTTCGTAAAAAGAATTTTTTTCTATTAAACATAAAATATGAACCCAGGTAACTATTATTTGACAGATTCTTCATGAATTTTCTACTCGTGATAGAATAAATATTCGATCCGAATTCGTGTAATGAATAAAAAAATAAAAAAACATTTTTTTGCAAAAAATGTAAAAAATGTCGCCAAGTAGTTTAAATAGTTTTGTGAAAATAAAAAAACTCGTAAAATAGTAAAAAATCATCTGAGCCAAGTGAAAAAAAAAAAAAAAAACTTTGCTCGTCCTTACTTTCGATGCAACTACATTTATTTGTATTCTAAGGACTCGCCAAGTTTTTTTTTTTTTTTTTTCACTTGGCTCAGATGATTTTTGATTATTTTACGAGTTTTTTTATTTTCACAAAACTATTTAAACTACTTGGCGACATTTTTTACATTTTTTGCAAAAAAATGTTTTTTTATTTTTTATTTCAATCGTTTTTTTAAATTTATTATTCTATTATTATTTATTAAAAAAAAATGTTTTATTACTTGATAACGTTAAGAATCCGCATGACACGATTTTTCTTGTATCACATGCACAATATTTATCAATTGAAATGACCTCTCGTCCGCGATTATTTGAACAATTTTATCAGACGAACGACGCATTTTGTTAACCGCACGAGAGGGTCCTTTTTTTTTTACTAATTTTCGCGAAAAAATGAAATTATAAATAACCTCTACTTAACCTTCTTTTCGATCACTCAGTGTGATATTACTAGTTGCTGTATTCACGAACTGACACTTAGAAATTGATAACAGCTGATCGTTCGTTCCGCTTATACCGTTGTGTATGCACGGCACACGCATGGACGCACGAACACACCACGCAGGTCATGGGACATCGGACAAACAGCTGACAGTCGAAAAAATCTCTGAAGAATTTTTTTTATAATGAAAGTGAGGATTTTTCGGGCGAGATCGCGATATCTCATCATTTCGGACACCGATCGGTCTGATTCCAGGCGCATTTTAAAGCTTGTATTCGATTTATATAATGAAAGTGTCTTTAGAATTTAGATCCGATGTCTCGTTTCCGAGAAAAAAAATGTCAAAGTTTAGGGGGCTCAATATTGGCGTATAAGGACACAGTAGCGCTCGACGCGCGCGGTTTCACCGCGCGGACTTTTAACTTTAAACTACTTGGCGTCGATACGCTACCGCGTCTCTTGATTTGGCAAACAATACTGAAACATTTTTTATAAATTTTGTATTCGACAAAAAAAAAATTTTAAATGAAATGCAACTTCAAGTGTACGACAGTTAAAAAAATTTTGAAGTGAAAATTAAAAACGGTATTAAAAACACATTAAGAATCTTCCGTGTATCGGTTTTTTGAAAAATTCATGAATCTTGTATTCGTGATAAACAAAAAATTTGACACAGTTAAAAATACTTGACAAATTTTCATTCGTTCGTAAAAAGAATTTTTTTTCTATTAAACATAAAATATGAACCCCGGTACCTTTTATAAGTGCGATTATTTATGAATTTTCTACTCGTGATAGAATAAACATTCGATCCGAATTCCTGTAATGAATATTTAGCAAACATTTTTGTAAAAATAAAAAATATTAATAAATATTTAGCAACTTTCATGTGCGTATTGTTTGAAAAAGGTTGCATAAATCTTGTTTTCGCGGCCGACAAAAAGAAATAAAAAATGAAACGCAAATTCACGTGCACGAAAATTCAGAAAATTTTCTCGTCAAAATTAAAAAAAAAATACTAATAAAGAACACATTGAGCATCTTCCATGTACCTATCTTTTGAAAAATGCAATGAACCGTGTATTCGTGTTTGAATGAAAAAATTTGAATACTTCAAAATGCTGTAATGAAGTACACCGGACATTTCACCAAAGGCTCGATGCTCGGGCGGACGGGGCCGAGTTTGACGGAACTTGACTGACGGAATGCGCCACAGGGTTAGTCTAGTAGATTGTCGATATTAAGAAATGTTTTATTTTATAATTCACATTAGTTAGCATAAACTTCTCGTATTCAAATAATCGGAACATGGAAGATTCTCATTATGTTTTTATTGCTGTGATTTTTTGTTATTTTTACGAGAAAATTTCTAAATCTTCATGCACTTGCATTCGCGTTTCTTTTTTTCATTTCGTTCTGACGAACGCAAATACAATTCAAGATGCAAGACGAATAAATAAAAGTAAATATTTCTGTCTTTCGACTGTTTGCACGAAAATACCCGTGCGGTAGCAGAGAATACGAATAGGTTTACAAGCTATAGAATATTATTAGTATAAACCGGCACCGATGGTTAAGTGGTTAGCGTTCGCGTCTAGTAATGTCGGCGACCAGGAGACTCGGGTTCGATCCCCGATTTGGGCGAAAGTTTTTTCTAGTTTTCCCATATTTCCTATATTCCTATATGTCCTATACTTGACATTTTTTGTAAATGGGTATGGTATTATCGGGAAATCAACAAAGGTCGGAAACTAATTTACCGACTGTCGAATATTATTAATATTAAGATTGTCGGTAATTCATAGAAGGCTCCAGGGAAAATTATACGACCAATCACAGCACCGGAAATTTACTAGAAAAATATTAGTGCTAAAAAGACGGCGGAAATGTATAGAGGGCGCCATGGAAAATCAGTTGGCCAATAAGAGCTCGGGGAATTTCTAGTCGGCCAATCACGGCTCGGGGAAAATGAGACGCCCAATCATGGACCAGAGAATTTCCCTACCCTCTCTCTCATTGGTCCCTCAACTCAGGGGCGCGGCTTAAGGGGCCCTAGGGGGCGGGGAGGGGACCACAGGTGGTGGGGAGAGGGGTGGGGTAGACGGTGGTGGTATGGGTTGGCGCCAGTGGCCGCATGGAGGGGGTAAATCCTGTCTCCCTATAGCTGTACAATACTACTCGTTTAGCCTCGGTGGTATAACACCTATCACAGCCGTGGAAGAAACATCCATGGAACTGTAGCACGTGCTCTACACCGTCATCGGTTACGACAAAACCATCTACGAATGTACCAATCGCGTAACTTATGCTCTCGACCTCGGCCCGCGTGAACGATTTGTTTACCAAAACAATGCTCTTCCTGTAGGAGCCACTCGATAGCGATCTCCGATTGTCTATCGGCCCGACGATATCCGTTTCGCGGTAAGACAGCGATTTTATCTTCAGCTAAAAAGTTTCGCCGGAAAACTTTGTTACATGCAGAGGCGATGGTAACTGCCTCTCTAAACGGTTACACTTTCCCGCGCTCTACAAAGATTTTCCGGAATGCAACGCACGCTTTCCTGAGAATACTCACATCGCGTCGACAATATTCGAAGGTCTCCGTTTGAAAATCAAACTCGTAGTCAGCCGCTGACATTCGCGCGTGCCAGTCAATTAATATTTTCCGATCGGACGGTGACATCGTATCGGGGGAGTAGGTTGCGAGGGGCGGCAATGGTCCCTTATATTTTTGATTTTCTACTCTGTTAAATAAGTGAGGGAAGGTACCCTTAAAAACATTTTCGCCCAAGCCGAATGCTTTCGGGAGCTTACTCAATGACATATGGAAATAATTCAAGCTATCCATGAAATGCAATTTACCGATATTCATCTCCATGATGCTCGTCCCGTTCGTTATCAATTTAGGCATTTCGTGTTGCTGCTCGACGAGATGCTCGAGGATAAATTGCGCGTCAAAACCTTTAGAGTTATGCGCTATGCAAATTATTTGACCAATTTCGCGATCTTTCAGTAGGAATTCTAAGAATTCCTCTACGGATTTTTCTTTAAAAATCTTTTCGTTATCCTCCCCGCACAAACTACACTCCCACGTGTCATCCGGAATTTCTATACACCCGGAGCAGCGCTGCTGACAAACACGTAGGTTTGGCTCGTGCAGAAACACTTCATTTACTCCTTCGACTTTGCCCTCCTGACGAGTTTCAAAATCGTAGAAGATAAATAAATCCGGTCGCTTCGATGGTTTAGCAGGTTGCAGTGGGGCCATGAAACACTGATGGTTTTCAGGTCTCATCTGCTTGCACGTTTTGCAGTAGAATCGATCACACTCGTGTGTCGCACTGTCTTTTTTGTACACCTGTCTCAAACAATCTTTACACATCTGAAGCATATCGCACAAACGTGTTTGAGCGCCGTGTGATCCAACCTCCCCGTGCCGGGCAAGGCACTCATCACCGCGAAAAAAACGCTTACACGTTTCGCAACGGATTTTTTCCGCGTTGGGATCACACGGTGGACTACCCTTGCAGTACGGACACTTTTCGGCACACCGATGCGCTGTTACCCTACTGTACGCTTTGCTGCACGGGACACAGAAAAAACTAAAACCCGCCGCCTGGGCGAGTTTCAAAATCAAATCATAGTGCTGACGCTGCTGGTCGTACAACACGTAGATATTGTAAACGACTTCGGGAACATAACTTAATACTGTATCCGTACCGTTGAAAAAGGGTGGCGCACTACTGCCAAAGTTCTCGCGATCGAACGCTATTAACGCGATACGTTCGAGTGCGAGCACCTCCTGGAAAGCGGTTAACTCCGCGTAACCGCACCCGTCGTCCGGAATCTCTACTCCGGCTGCAGCGGTCAGAGCTACGGCTAGCTCTTTCTGCCGCGACGAACGGTTTCGGTGGACATTATCCCACTCCCTTTGAAGCTCACCTTCGCGGATGTGGCCTCGTTTCGCGTACACTCTACCGGCTACAATCGCCCGCGGAAGACAGAGGTTGTCGACGTTTTGGATATGGAGAATGGAGTTCTTCGAGAAATCTCCTCCTATTGGTTTTTTGGGCCTTCCCGCGCCCACTGGCATAGAAATTACGTTGCGCACGATCGTAAATGCATCATCGATACAAAAACCCGCCGAGCTTTGGGCCACACTACTGATCATCTTAAAAAGCTGATCGAAATTAAAATCTGCTACGGGGCGGTATGACATACCCGCGGGATCCCGTGTAAACGCTGTACTACGAAACTCTATACCTATCATGTCGCGTGGTTCACTGCCGCTCACCAGAAGGGTGTGAATTTTACGTAACGCGGCCTCCAACCACTCGACAACATTCGCATCTACAGGCGGCTCGCGGATTTTGAAAGTAATTGTCGAACCCATACTCTTAAATTCATCGAACCACCGACGGTTCTCCACGCGGTGAATAATATTAGACTCACCGGACTGATCTAGAGTAGGCTGCTGCTGCTGCGCGTCCTGCTCCTGAGCCTCCGGCGGTTGTGGTTCCGGTGTCTGCAGCTGCGCCAGCGAGCGACCCTCGATAATCCGGTCGATCAGTACACCGGATCTCGGGGGTTGCGACGCCGGGATGAAATCCTCGTCGTCGTCATCGCTTTCTGCCACAATCATGCTGTGGTGTGGCGGGTCGCTTTTGATTTGCGACGACGGAATATAGTCGTCGTCATCGTCGCTATCCGCCACAACCATGTCCCGCGCTTCTAGGGGCACCACTCCGCCACCCACTTGCGATGACGTCGCTAGCGGCTGCGCGTCCAGCCCAGAAGCGCCCCGTCACGCAGAACTTTTTCAGCGTCGGCTATCGACATGTTTAGCGTCGAGTTGAGGAGCTCCGAAAAATGTGCGGATGCTGGAAGTAAAAGAAAAACGGTGTGAGGGGATTTTTCCCTTCACACTTCGGTCGTTCTTCGTCGGCCGAACTAACTCTAAATAACGAAAAAAACGAAGGTTGGGCGCCAGCCATCCTTTTTCACCGGGGATGACGAACCGGTCAATAACGCAAACAAAACTCTCAATACTCAAAAACATACAAAATTCCCTAATCGCAAAAAAAAATCCGGAAATACGGCACAACTAAATACTAACGACGGAGACGCGAGCGGTATACCAGGGTCGCTCATTATGCTAGGTTTTGGTAGAGAGGGTCGGAGTCACAGGAAAGAAAGAAATCGGGTACTCAAAAAAAATGCAAAATTGACCTTACGTGTTCCACTATTGATAAATTATTGCGATTACAGTGTAGCAAAGCATACAAGCGTTCAAGAAAAAAGAAATGAAAGAGAAACAAGAACTGAGAGACATTGGTCGATTTTCGCGTTGAAGTCAACGGAAAAGACGAGCCGAAATTAATTAATTTTGTGCGTGACGCAACGGAGGCGCATACGATTTCGCGGTTAGCGACGAGGCGAAGGCTGGACGATTATCGGCGACAGACGGCTATGCCGTACTTACCGAAAGCGATAACGACGAAAAACCACTCACTCACCGTTCGTAGCTTTCGCTACCGAGATCGGAGCGAGTTGTTCACCGCGCTAACGTAGTGAGGGGTTCGACTCGAGCTCGAAACTTTTATATTGCGGTATCTCGCAATTCTCGCGGAGTTTCTTCTCGTGACGAGAGAACTCAACGCGCTAATTTTTCCCAACGGAATAATTACGATGAAAAATCGAACTCAATCGAAAGAACGAGAATTCAAGATTTTTATCGAACGGGATCGAAATAAAGCGTCAAAATAATCCAAGGAAAATAATGCATCACTTACTTGCTCACTTACTTAACACGTCGGAGGTGCGTCCCCACGAGGCACTCACGGTAAAGGCTACCGGAGACTTCCTCGGGGATCCTCTCTCGACGACGGCTCGTACCAGAAGACTCGTAAACTCAAGAATTCTCAAAAGCTCACGCCAATCGAATTTCCGAAATTCGCGTAGAGAGAGCCGTGTGCAAAATCTCACACACACACACACACATTCGTCACTTCAATCCCCACTCACCGGGTTACGCATCGGGCTGGTGTTAGGCCCGATATTTCCCGCCCACCGTCCTCTCGTTCTACGAGGTTGGGAGGGATATCCCCGCGGTCACACACACAGAGGCAAGCTCGGGACCCCTACTCTAAATGGACCCGGCAATCCTTGCCGACGGGGTGGTCCAATCCCCGCCGACAAGGCCTTCCAAACGCGACATTCGCAAAACTCAAAATCTCGGAATTCTCATCGAGACACAACACACGAATACATATATCTCCGACCTCCGCTTGCCTCTCTATCAACTGTGCGCCGGTTTTCCAGCCGGACTCGATAATCCGCGGGAAGTCTCATAGGATTGGGGTGATCGGGTGGTGGGTAGCACGAATTGTCGGCTCCTTTCCACGCCACCCTTTCAACCCCTCCTCCTCCAACTAACGAATATTTTCCCCATTGTAATCTCATTCATACTCTCACATACACTCAAAATTCAATTCATACAACTCGCGCTCATACTCGAGATTCGCACTCAACTCAATACTCGACTCAACTCAAAACTCAAAACACAAACTCCAAAACTCAAATCATACACTCCGTCAATCTCACTACATTCTCACAAACTTCATACTCGGCCTCTCCACTACGCGACATACTCATACGGTATCGATGTTTTACGTACCAAAATCGTTATCTGTACTTTTGTTATTTTATAATAATTCTTTTTTTTTTGTTAATTCGAGATCAATTATTTCTTTATTTCGGGAACAAGTTCCTCGTCTCATCCTCGTCCAACGCGGGTTTTGTTGCGTTTGCTCTTTATCTCGCCTATATTTGCCTCGCCTCGTCACTAACCTGGCCGCGCGGCGCGCGTGTGACGCTCGTCGCGAAAAACGGCGTCACAACGGTTACATTGTTATATATATATATATATGAATTTTTAAACAAATTTCTTACCTTGACTTTCACTCGTAGCAAAATGGCTGACATCGGAGTTCAGCGGTGTTGGAGGCTCGTCTTGGGTATTACCCCACAGACTCGCATTTATCTCCGCAACCGCCTTTGCCGTGTTGGCGCGGGATAAATCGGCCGCGACTCTCACCGCCTCCGCGGCCGCTTCCGCAGCCTTCTCGGCTGCCTTCCGCGCGCGCTCAGCCTCTACGGCGAGTTGCTGCGAGACTATTAAGGCTCTTTGAGCCGCTGCAATTAGAAAACAACACAAATTTTAAATTTAAATAATTTTTAAAATTTTTTTAAATATTAAAATTAAAAATAAAATAATAATAATTAATAATATTTAATTAATAATAAATAATAATAATAAATTAATAATAATAATAATAATAATTTCCGTAGGTGGTGGGAGGATGTAACACCCCTCCCACTCGGGATGTGACGACCCCGCGGACACCGAGTAAGTCGAGGGGGACTGAAGTCGGCTCGTGTCCGACGGAAGACCCCTGAGGCGACCCCAGGGGTGGTTGTAAAAACCCTCTCGCTCGGGAGGTGACGAACCCGGGGCACCGAGTAAGTCGAAGGGGACTGAAGACGGGTCGTGACCGACGGAGGGCCCCTAAGGCGACCTCAGGGGCCGGGCCTGGTTCCCGCCCGGTACGGGAAGTCGCGCCCCCGAGAGGCCCGCAGCCTTATGGAGCACCCCCTTATGCGATGCACAAACAAAACAAAGATGTACCTCAGGTGGTACCCTCTACACAGGGGCAATCCACCCTGGGCTCCGATCGGATGAAAGCTCCGGTGGCCCATGGCAGCGGCGAGGATTCTGAGGGCCGCAGAATGTGCAATGACCCGACGACGATGAAGATGAAGAGGACGGACAGAAAACAAGAGATAGGAAGCAAGACACTCCTGGGACTACTAAGACGGGAAAGGACGGTGAGCGCATCGAGCGCAGGAAGCGCATCGAGCCTCATCTCCACAATCGACAGCGACGACAGACACACATACTTAAGAACGGGACAGACAGAGTGTACAAATACCAACGCTACGACACTACAACGGAACGAACGAGATCTGACGGAACTACTGGAACTAATAAGTACGACAGCAACAAAAATGGCCGAGGCAGCGGCAGTTCAGAAAAACATGAACATGACTGTCAAGACAGGAATTAAGACGATCCTCGAGGCGGCCGACGCCGCGCTTGCTCAGCGTGGCGAGGCAGTCTCGGGAGGGCGGACAAGGGACGACGAAACTACAGAGACAGACACGGAGACGAAAAAACTGGAAACGCCACGGACGAAACGAAAACGAGAGACGACAGGGACCACCCCGGAGACCTCACAGAAGAGAACTCCGAGAGCGGTGGCGGCTGCTCCTTGGCAGACGGTAACAAGAAAGAAGACGAAAACGACAAAACGGAAAAATAGGACAAACGAGACGGACGCGAACGCCCGGACTGACAGGCACAGACCGATCCCGAAACAACGGGGGTTGGCGGTCCTCGTCAAGCCTGCAAAAGACAGAACGTATTCCGACATTGTACGAAAAATAAGGGAGACAGTGGACCCGGCGAAAAACAACGTCGAGGTGAAGACTGTCAGAAAGACGAAGGACGGACTGTGTCTCATAAAGTTGCAGTCAAACACAGACGGACGTGACGACTTTCGACGCGCGCTCCAGGAAGCGGTCGGCAACGACGGCAGCGTCAAATCCATGATCTCCCGGGTTCAAGTGGAGATCATGGACCTGGATTGCGTCGTGACGAAAGACGACGTGACACAGGCACTGAGGCGAGAGACAGGACGGGACGGGGACTTCGGCGTCCACATCTTCGGTCCGAACCGGGCCGAGCAGTACATGGCGGTCTGCGACCTCGAATCGCAGGAGGCCGACGCGCTGCTCGGACGGGCTCGGATCGGGATCGGATGGGTCCACTGCCGCGTCCGAAAGAGACTGACGGTAACGAAGTGTCACAAGTGCCTAGGGTACGGACACACTAAGGTAAATTGCGAAGGAAAGGACAGGACCAAAAGCTGCAGGAAATGCGGCGAGACTGGACACTACGCGACGGACTGCAAAAACAGACCGGCCTGTCCTCTGTGCGCCGAGGCGGGGCACGCGGACGCAGCGCACCTACCGGGATCCGGGAGGTGCGCGGTGTTTCGGGCTGCGCTGGAGGAGTGCAAAAGGCAGACCGGACGACGGACAGCGTAATTCAGGGAAACCTGAACCGCAGCAGGACAGCTGACATGCTACTGCCCCAGATAGCAGACGAACACGACGCCAACATACTAATACTGTGCGAACCATACAGAAAACGAACGACACAGACGTGGATCACGAACGACGCTGAGACGGTCGCTATCTGGGTGAGGGGCGCTGCCCGATCTCGGATAACCGATCGCGGCATGGGGGAGGACTACGTCTGGGTCAGAGTGGGCTCTGTCACTTATGTCAGTGTCTACTTGACCTCGAACTACGCCGTAGCGGAGTTCGAGAGAAAGGTCGCGACCCTCGAGGACGGGATAAGGGAGCTACCCGGGGACGTTGTGGTTGCGGGGGACCTCAACGCGAGAGCGGTCGACTGGGGCATGACAGTGACGAACAAACGGGGACGGCTGCTGCTGGAGATGGCCGCAAGGCTAGACTTAGTGGTAGCAAATACAGGAAATACGCCGACATACAGACGCCCGGGATACGGAGACTCCATTCCAGATGTAACGATGACCTCGGACAGACTATTTCCGCAGGTGGGTCGGTGGCGGGTGGTCGATGACTATACGGCCAGCGACCACCAGTACATCGCCTTCGAGATTGCGGGACAGACAGTAACGACACGGAATAGGACTCGACACCGCCCGCGGTGGAACACGAACAAACTCGACGTACGAAGGTTCTCGGAAGAACTCGCGCTAGCGCCGGCTCCGATTACCAACGTTCCCCCAGAGCTGACTGGCCGGCCCCGGGCGGAAAGACTAGCGGACGAGACGGCCAAGCTGACGGAGCGGCTGTGCAACAGCACAATGCCGAAAAAACACTACAGACGCGACAGACCGTCACAATACTGGTGGACCGACGAGATAGCCGAACTGCGGAAAGGATGCCTCGCAACACGAAGACGAATGACAAGGGCCAGAGGCAGACCCGAAAGGGAAGCCCTTGTTACGTCCAAACTAGCGCTCTTTTTAATTACTCTAGTTTGCACGGTAATTGTTGCTGCCGTTATTATCGCACGCGCTGGTCAGGAGAGCGTTGCGCCTACCTTTACCACACCTGGTGTCGATACCGGATACAACGTTTGCTCCTTTTTAAAGCCTTAACCTTTCGGAAAATTGCTTGGGATGGAGCCCTTAAGAATGCTTGCCGTGTTTATGTGTTTGGAAGTTAGCTAAGTAGTTGCGGTTTTGAGTTTTCTTGAAAAGAGAAACGGAGAGGAATTCTTTGACGCGCCTACGGGTACCTGCCGTCCTTTTCGAACAAGGTGGCAGCGCGAGGCACACGTGTACGGAGAACCCTAGGAGACCTTTACGGATCTCTGGGCTTTGACAAGAACGTAGAATTAGGTGCAATAAACACTTGTAAAGATGTACTTACGGTGGTTGATGATGTTTTGCCGCCTGTGTTTAAAGATGGTGTCCTTTCTCGTCTCGAACTTCGTCTCAATTTGTTATTTCGAAGGTGATAAAGAAATGGTTCGCGGATGCAAAGGAGATTGAACACTTTTTAATGATGAACTCAATGAAAGTATACAATATGGATTCTAGATGTGATCCTTTTACAAATTGTCGAAAAATAATTGGTGTAACTTCGTAAATTGTTGAAAGTAAAGAAATATTTGCGGATGGTGTAAAATTGCGCTATATCTGAACCACAAATTGGTCAGTATAACGTTCGAAACGGATAAAATTCGCGTAAAAAGTTAGGACTACTTATTACTCGAAATTTTTGGGTCTGAATGTCAGTGTAACTGTGTGTCCCGAGCCCTCAATTTCGAGGGGTTTTATACCTTTTTTTCTTAGCGATATATGGTGGGGATTGAACATATTTATGGGAGTGTCCTTTCGTATATCTATTTTCCTTATGATTTTGGATACTGTCACCGAGAAGATGAGGGAGGTGCATTGAATCTGACCTTTTGATTGGACCTCGGATTTTTTTAGGCCCTTCTTCTAGTTGAACTCGCGTGAATCAGGCCCACGCCGTGGATGACGGAGTGGGGTATCGATTGTAAAGGGCGCGAAACAAATCACGTACGCACCATTTCCCCTCTTCTCGCATTCTGTATTCTGAGAATTCGTTTATAGGTTTCGGCGGAATGCAATGACTTTGAGGCAGGGTATTTCTTCGTAGAGAGCGCTATACGGAGTCTATTTATAGAATGGATCTCATCAATGCTCTCAACAAAGAAAACTGTCCTTATGATTCGGAGATGCGCTGAGTCATAAACTCCATGTGAAAGTATCAATCTCTTAAACTAAATTAACGTTCGGTAAGTATACGCAAAAAAAAAGGTTTCTTTTAACTGTAACAATTTCTATGTAAGTGTAGAGTACTTTAAATGGTTCTCGCTTATTTTATTAAAGAGTAATTATCTTTTCCTCATCGTATCTGGACTTTATTTTGAGTATTGGTTTCGAAAACCTTGGCAAATCTCCAACAAATTGCGGTTTCAACCTTTCGTGGGAGTTTTCTCGGGGTTTAATAATTTTATATGGTATATGCGAGAAAAATTTGTATACTGTTCCGGGTTTTACGGTTATCGCTAGGAGTGTATAGATTGCCTTTGAATTGTGTTCGGAGGGCTTTTTACTTTTCGCGACTCAATGCGGCTGGTTTCGTCGTATGACTTATCCTTTGGCTGTTATTGGTGAGTCGGGCCCTCTTCTAGCATCTATAGTAGTTTCACTCTTTATACTATACTACATTTATTATCTAGGAATACTTATTTCTTATTAAGGATAGACACAGGCGTTTAAAGGAACAAATCCAATTTTTAAGAATACTTTTCAATAATTGATATAGAGATATCAGTTATTTCGTTAACGTTTAATCTATCAATGGTGTGGTGATTTTGTTTTCGTTATTTGTTTTGTGATGCTCTCGAACGCCGGTTATTATTCTGTAATTATTTATTTTCCTGCTGGATTTTGTTATTTATATAAATGAACAGGAAGAAAAGTTATTTCCATTTCCACCGAGATCATCGATCGAAGCCCCCTTTTTCTTCCCTCTAAGCAGTGGAGCTTTGGTTCAACTATGACACCGTTAAACGTGTGATCTTTTTCGAGGATAATTTGTCGGCCGTTTTTGACTGACCCCTGGGCATGAACTTAACTCAGCTGACCGCAAACTCCTCTTTTTCCAACTGGTCTTTGGCCGTGGTAAAGAAGATTTGTCGGTCTATGGATCTATAGGGCCCCGGGTAGGGCCCTATAGGGCCTGGGCCTGGGCCTGGGCGATACAGGGTAATAGTAGAGCTCCATGTTGACAGCTAGTGGGGCCTCGCGTCTTTAGCTTCCTGCTGGTACTCCAGGGGGGAGAGTTCGGAGGAGGGGTCAGAGACCGCCTTTTCCGACCTCTGCCCGAGGTCCTTTGGGCCTGTTTTATCTAGGCTCGTTGGCGTTAACTCGCTAAAGTCGGCTTCGGAGGAATTTAACCTAATAGAGATCTCATGTGGATAAAGAAACTATCAGTAAACCAATTTCCTTCTTCTTTGTTTTTTTTTTTAGAGAATTAACTTTTAAGGGTGGTCAAAGAAAAATACATAGAGCGTTACGCCGGACGTAACACCTCCCCCCCTTAAGTTGATTATTAGGAGAAGCCTAATAATCACCTCCGCCATGCGGGGTGGAAATGAAATTTTGTGTATAATGTTATATTTTTATTAATTTTTTTTTCTCTTTCTCTCCCTTTTTTCCCTAAGTTTCCTTTTTTCACCTATGTTTATCCTTGATTGTACCTTCTCTTTTCGTCCTTAATATACTGTGCGAAAAATCTCCTCTCTTGTATTAAAAGTCTCAAAAAAAAATTATTATTATGATTATTATTAGCTTCCTTATTCGGGTTTCCTATTTACTCTATCGGTTATATCTTCTTATGTGTATATTGCTTAACTTTATCGATGATCCGTGTAATTGAGTAACCTCATAGGTTGAGTAGATCGGCGATCAAACGTCTGCGAACGTGAGGGTTTCGAGGGAGGCCAGCTCTCTGTTGTATCATCTCTCGTTCGATGGGCCGTTCCTCGTAAGCTAGCTGTGCTCGTGCGTCGTCCTCAGTCATAATGTACTGTGCCGCTTGACCCCAGGGTAGTAATAGGTCATAGTGTAGGAAGTAGGTAGTTCCGCCGATGACTGCAGATTCAGATTCCTCAGGTATCAACTGGCACCACTCCTCGAGAATGCAGCTAGGCACATCCCTCCATTCCGGGGGCACGTAGACTCCTGGGAGGATGCTCCAATAGTATAATTTACTATGCTTCATGTAGGTGTTGTCGATCGGCATGATCAGTTTATATTGAACCATTTCCTGTGGATTGCACGCTGTTAATTCTCCCCATGGTTTCATCATCGAAGGTTAAATATAGATATGTATGTGTTTATAAAACTATCTGTAGAATATATCTATATATATGTATATTTTTTTTTTATGTAGCTTTTTGTATATAATTTTTTTTTTTTTTTTTCGTATTTTCGTAGCTTCTCCCTTTTAAGTTTAGTATATTATCTAGGTTTTATGAGGTAGTTCTTAGATTTGTTAGTAGCGCATATTTATATATATATTTTTTCTCTCTGTCCATTTTTTTTCAAACGTCGGTCTCAAGCACCTTGTAGGGGCTCGTGTAAATACCCCCCTCTTGCTGGTCAAAAGGGTCAGTGTATCTCACTGTTAATTTTGAGACTGGTTTCGCTTCTTCTCTTAGAAGAGAAGTGTAAATCTTTGACTGGCTACTTTTTTCGCCGAGTTGTACTGCACGAAGGGGGGGTGGCGGGAGGTTCCAGGTTTTTGGCCGGCGGGGCGGCGGATCGGTTTCGTGTTGATCATGGAAAGGCTTATATCGCCCGCATCCCTCGTATTCTATCGACTGGGGATTCTGACCATAGGGAACTAAAGTATCGCAATCCCAGTAATAATGCGTTCCTCCTACTTCGATCGGTTGTTCAGCGTTAGCGCCAAGTCTGCGCGCCCACAGAGATCGAGTCTTGTCCGTGAGTCTTCTCCATTCGGGTGGCACCCATACATATCGTCTTGGCTGTGATGTTCTTGGTAACCGCATTCGCCAATAACATACCACGTCTCCCATGCCTAGACAGGGGGGAAGCGGGCTGCGATTTATAGTGATGGCGAGTCGGCCCGTCTCGTGGCTCAACCTCGGCTGATTCCATATAGGCGTACGTTCGAAAAAGTTTGGCCAACCATTCCGGCCGTGAATAGGGACCGTCCGGTAATCTTGTCGGGCGGGTAGGAGAACGTCGATGGTCCAATGATACTGAGTTCTTCCTAATACAATGTCCTCGAATGGTCGGTCCCGTTGTCGTCCGACCCAGTCTTCCAATCTTTCGGGGGTTAAGGCCCTCCATTCCGGCGGGACGTATAGTTCGATATCCTTTTTCGCAACGTCGATTCGCAGCTTTATTTTCCAATAACAATAGAGCCGGGATGCTCCGGGGACGAGGCACACTGGTTTCGGCCGTCCCACCTCAATGGGAAGAGTTTCGCCGGGATTGGCGGGTCTCACAGGTTTTCCCAGATTCTCGGTGCATTGGTTTCCCCTTGTACATGTACATCGAGACATGTCGGTGGTACTAACACATACAGATAATGAGTGGGTTAGTGCTTATGTAGTATTATGTTTCCTACTCTATTTTTTTTCCCCTTTTTTTTTCGTTGGGTAAAATATTATATATATATAAAAAAAATGTATTAGTTTTATTATTATTGTATTTTTTTTGTATTCATTTTTTTTTGTTTCTTTTTTTTTTTCGTTTTCTTTGTGTTTTTTTTTTTTCGTATTATTTCCGAAGATTTTGTTAGGTTTTGTCGATTGCTATCGGGACTACTACTGTTAATGTTATTCTTTATTACTAAATTTCCTTCTCCCCTCCCGTTTTTCCTTGTTTTTCTGGTAATTTACTCGCTGTTTTTCTTAACTTCTTAACTATTCTGGACGCTCTTGCTATCTTCCTCTCTGGAGTGCAATTTGCAGACATGTGTCTCTCTAATCCCAGTTACTTTCGTGGGCGATGGTTATTTTAATTCCGTACTCGATATCAGCTCCACACGCAACGCACTGCTTTAGTTGGTTCACGCAATCAGTACAAAGATTGGCATGGCGACAAGGTAATACCACTATCCCGACTTCACGCTGGTGGCATAGCTGACACAAATGGTTACCAACGGTTTGCTCAATGTCAAATTGCTGGCTGGATTTGTTTTGTCCGGGGGTTGTAAGGGGTGGCAAGTATTCGTTTTCGGAGAGATTTTGCGTAACAATTTCCAGTGGTGGAATATTGCGTGCTTCCTCCTCGAGGATCGTAGCTTCCCCTTTTTCGGTAGCGAATTTCCCTCGTCTAGTTGTTTTCTGTTTCATCGTAACTTCCTTTTGTTCGGACGCAGCTTCTTTCCGTTTGATCACGACTTCTTCTTGTCCGGTCGCGGTTTCTTCTTGTTCGCCCGCGGCTCCTTCTCGTTCACCCGCGGCTTCTTCTTGTTCGCCCACGGTTTCTTCTTGTTCGCCCGCGGCTTCTTCTTGTTCGCCCGCGGCTTCTTCTTGTTTGCCCGCGGTTTCTTCTTGTTTCCGGGTATTTCGAGGGGCTAATCTTCTCATTGCTCCAAACACACTCAATACACCGCGCATATTCGAAATGACAGAGGAAGAGGAGGAATAAGAGGAGGAAGAGGAGGATGAAGGGGAGGATGAAGAAGAGGAGGAAGAGGAGGAGGAGGACGAGGAGGAGGAGGAGGGGTAGCCGAAAGCCACGGGTCTGAGACATTTTCCTTGAGTACGCAGAAACTTGCACTTAGAAAACCATTCCCTATGTTTTTCCCATGCAGTGTCGGTGGGCTGCCAGTCCTTTAGTCCTCCCCCGCAGAAATAGCATATCGTCATATCGCCTTTTCCGGCGTAGAAAAATCCTGCCTGCGCTAAACTTTCCTTAGACACGGGTGATGATGCCGACCAATTCGCGAAACTTCGGAGTCGCGTGCCATAAGTGGCATATGAAGGGTGGACAGGTTCTTTTACTTTATCGCCGTTCAAAGATGGTTCTCCGTTGCCGTCACTTCGGTGGGGGCTGGGGTTCCTGGTGTCATACGGTGCCTCGGGTGAATGCGCGACGGGTATTCTGGCAGGGTTTACACCGAAGGGTATATTACCGCAGGGGATTCCTCGTACAAACCGATATTTGTCTTGCCATTTTTTGTGTTCTTTCATAGGGTTATCCTCGAATTCCCATTGACTCAAAGTGAGTTTGCATTCGAAACAGGTAGTTGCGTCTCCTTGACCGGTGTAATAAAATCCTGCTTTCGCCAAATCAATGGGGTCGACGGCGTCGTTATTCCAAGGTAGGAAAGAGAACAACCGCATTGCCGCATTTCGGAAGTTGTGCCTATCCTCTCGCTGACAATCCATTGTTTATTTTTTTTCAGAAAGTTCTCGTGTTTCTTGATCTTCCCTTCCCTTTTTCCTTTCCTGTTGAAGATTTCGCCAAGATTTATTGCGTCGGCGTTTGGGTCTTCCGGACTTGGAGCTTCCTTTAACGAAAAATATCGTTTTGATTTATTTAGGGTCTTTTAATGTATTTTAAAAGGGCGGAGGTTGTTATTGGAGTGATGTTTTTTTTTTTTTTGTTAATTTGTTATTAAATGAGTGTAAGTGGTTTCATTTCCTCCACCCTTGCATTTTCATTTATTTGTTCAATCGTCTTTCGAGAGAGAGGAACATCTGTCTCCTTTCGGGGCACGGGGTGTGACCGGGGACTCTTTTAATTTTTTCGAGGGTAGGGTATATTCTTTCCGCACCCTTGTTGCTTGTTGCCGATTCTTCGCTAGTTTCTAATTCCGAGAGAGATTCGACTTGTTCCGGTATTAGTGATTGTTGCGTCGTTTCGTTGCGTAGCATAGGCTCTGGGGGTCCCTGGGGAATACATTCTCGTGGCTCAGCCATGAGTGTTGTCGCAAAGGGCGGTGTCAATCCTTGCGTTAATGGTGTTAATTCCTTTGTTTCCATACCGTGTTCTAATAGATTTGTTTTGTAGTTTGTCATTAGGGGTCGAGGGGTTTTGTAATGTATTTTATCCTCCTTTATTCTATTAGTTCTTCCATGGGTACTGCGTGGTAATGTCGCGGCTTCCGGACTGAGATATGACGGTAGGGTGGGGGCCTGATGTATAGTCACAGGTACTTGGTATTGATGACTCGGTCCCTCACGATTTAAAGTCCGTTGGAGATCGTGGATTCTTGGGTCGAACCCGAAATGAAAAGGCTCCAGATTAAATGTAGTAGTTTTTCTTTCATTTTCCGCATAATAGCTCGGCGGCTGGGGTTGTAGTGGGGATTTATGGGTAGGTTCCTCGTCATCCTTATCATCCCCTCCGTTATCTTTGGGAAATTTTCTTCCTAAATGCAGCAGTAGGTTCGTCACGGAATCCCAAATGGCTCCAATGAGGTATAATGACCAACCGTATACCGTGTGTAGAGCGTATCCATGTATCACTGTATCGATTATTAGTTTTATTCCTCTGCACAACATAACGATGCCAATTAATCCTGCGCTAAAGGTGCCAAAAGTTGAGAAATATCCCCATGATTTTTCCCAGGAACTCTCGATTATTTTGTTTATTGCTTGTTCGTCAATCAAATTCACAATAGATCCTCCTTGCGTAATAGTGGGTTGGCCTGCTATACCTCTTGCTACGGAATTTAGGATGGCGGGACGTTCGGCGGCAAACATAATATGTTCTCGCAAATCATCCAAATCTTTTTGCGTATATATTCCGCTGGTGGCTAGTGCCTGCGGATTTCTATATGTCCATGTGTGCTCGGAAAGAGGCTTAAGTATAGTTGGCGGCGTCGCGTGGATAGGTCGGGGTTCCAATGAATACCATTCTCCTTCGACACGGTACATAGACGGCACAAGTGTATTACAGGTGACCTGGGTACCTGTTCTCTTTAGTATGTGTGTGCGCGGCGTAAGATGGTAAGAATGGTTTCCTACCTCCACAGGTAGCTGAGTGTAACACTCCTTCGTCTCTCGGATCTTTACCTCTATTGCAATACATTTTACAATATGAGCTACTTCTCCCGACAATGCGGCCATATATCCTGGCCCTTTCATTATATTATAAGCGAATTCGTCGGGTGATTGTGTGGCGAGGCCGATGGTGTTTTCCAAAACTCGTCTCTCGAGATTGCATCTTTGCATGAGGACGTCTATGTACATTTGTTTCATTTGTGTGCGTATATATTTTTCTACGTATACGAATTTAGAATTTACATATGCGAAAAGATCGAGGTTGTTTACAGATATTGCTTCCTTTTTTATGAAGGGATCTCCCTTCTGTATTTCTACAATCAGTAGTTTTGGGTGCTCGGTGCGAATTAACGTGTATCCGCATACGCTCGCATGCCCCTTCGCAGTTAAAGCGAAAATGACATCTCCCTCTGTTAGTGAATACATTGTTTGTTTATTTTTTGTGTCGATGTCAGTGGTGCGTTTAGCCGGGCCCTCATAAAGCACCCCGTATTGCTTGGTGTGGCAGCTATCCTCGGGGAACGGTTGCCAAAAGGTATCGCCTCCATCGATGTCAACGCAACGGCCTTCGCTGAGCTCACACCGCATACCTGACTTTAAATGAACTTTATTGGTATCTACGTCGACGTCCGCAGAGTAATCACGGAGCGAAATTTTAACCGTTCCTTTTACGAATACTTTGTCCCAGTTTCCGTAGGGATCGGAGTAAGATACCCCCTCACAGGATGCATCTTGATTCACAGTTCCAGCTATTGAAATGGGGCGCATTATCGTGCCGTTTGCATCCGCTCCATATATTTCGGTTTGTCCGATTTTAATTTTTCCAGTTTTATGGAGGTCGGTACAAATATCGCGTGAGACTGTGTCGATGTATGCGTATTCTCCATTGGGTACATCCATACCGTGTGACCACATACCACATCGGCGGATCACGCGGTATATTTCGACTTTACATTGCCAAACTTGTATGGAAGAGTATTGGTTCAATTGTAATAGTTGTATATGGACGGCATTTTCATTCACTTCCTGTGTGGGAATGTCGCATTCGCCGATCTCTAAGAGTGATACGGTCGTGATATTCAAGGTGGCGCCGGTGCAATCGTATCCGATTATTCCTTCCGCAGGGAGTGGGGAATACAGCAGTAGTAAGAGCGCTAATCCTCGTGCGAGTAACGCCTTTTCCATCTGCAACGTCATCGATTTTATAGGTAAAAATCGGGGAGCAGCAACGCTCCTAAAGTCGGGAAGGAGAGGGGTGCGTGTCGTCTATTGGTAAGATGTACAGGATTCCCGTTGGTCCTCTGAGCGTCAGGAGTTAACGCATGTATTAGGAAGAGGATGGGAACCTTTTCTTAGGGCCTCATCGTATCGTTTTAAAAGAGCGTGTATGTTCCTAAAATTTTTATTTCTATAATCCCCTTCGTCTTGTCAAGAGTTGATCCCGTTGAATTTGTTTTTGTCTTGACCAATCTAAATATGCCGCGTGTGTGTGAGCCTATGACTCCTTCCCTGCAGAGGTTGCTTGATAGCAATCCACGTGTACCGGGTACAATTTCTATTGCTGTGCAGAAAGGGGTTCGTCGAGTGCGTTTTCTTAGAAGAATGTTGAATGAAGCAAGGTAAGTGTACTACGTGCAGTTTATTCTTACTTTGTAGTGTCGTTGGTATATATATTTTCATAGTTTCTCTTTTTTTTTCAGCTGGGACTTACAGTACGAAGATATCTTTGACCTTCGCCGGAAATGGTTCTATGGAAAACGTCGGGATGCCTTCCGATCAGTTGGCCGGGATTGTCGCCGAACGCCAGGTCGTACCTCGGCATCCCTACCGGCGTTTTTGTTAGTTCGTGATTTTCTCCCTCCTTTTTTTCTTTTTTTTTTTTCAGTGCGTTTTCCTTTTTATTTACTGTGATGAATCTTCTTATTTCAGCATAATTTGTCGTTTGTTGGGGCCATTCCTAATTATAATGTCATGAGGAATTATACATTTATTGTTTTGGTTGTAACACATCTCTTTTTTTTTCTCTTTTTTTTTTTTTTTTAATAAATTTTGTGAGAGATTATTTTCTTGAATTTTGTGTTTATTCGTTTCGTTCTCCTTTTCTTTGTATTGATTCCTTCTATCTCCTTATTTTTATTAGCGTTTTTCCTACGATTGTTGTTATATTCGTTCCTTTTACATAGGTTCGCGTAGAAAAAATGTCGTTTCTCCTTCTCTCTTTTTTTTTCGTACTCCTATTCGTCTTGGGTGAGGTAACCGCGTTCTCCTATTCATCCCGTAGTTTTCGCGTTTCCCTGCCCTTCCGGCTGGGCTTTTCAATTGCGTTTTCTTCGTCTAGCCGCTGACCATTGGCCGTTCATCCCCGCTTCTCTATTTTCCTCACCAGTGGAGAGAAACTCCCTTGACTTGGGTATATAAAGGCCAGGTCTTTGCCATTTCCACATCAGTTACTTCTTCCCTTTCGACTTCAACGTTGTAGAACTTCCAACACCTTCCAACAATGCCTTTCTACGGAGCATACTTCACCAACGAGGAAGTTGATTTTTGCGACGCGTACGATGTCCTGTGGGCATCGTATCCTTTCGGTGGGACTCGGGATCTCCGAGGCAAGGCTTTCGAAGAGATGGTGGCCAAGACCCGGGCTGAACGCAGAACCAGTAACCCGTAAGTAGCCCTATTTCCTTTTTTTTTGTGTGTTTTTTTTTATTCCGATTTTTTCCTTTAACATTTGTTGCCCTCCTCCTTTTTTCCAGATGGGGATACCGCTCAGAAGACCGGTATGCCTTGCGGATAATCTTCGGGATAGACCCGTATGAGGTTGTCTGCGAGGATTGGGACGACGAGTCCCCAATGCGGCTGGACCAGGAGCCTGCGCTGGACGAGGATGAGGGGGCGCGCTTCGCCCGGTTCCTCGCGGAGATGGAGGGTCGCCCCATGTGGCACCCGACTCCCCTTCCGGCTATGGAGTGGGAACCGGAGATTCCGGAAATCTCCATAGTCTACGAAAGACTATTGCCGATTGGACCTCCCCCTAGTCCGGCCAGTCCTCCTCCCGCCGAGCAGGGTGTTAGGGGGGGGCTAGTGGAGCCGAGGCGGCCGAGGCCAACTTTGTTAGACGAACTGGCGGGCCTGTTTTCTGGCCTAGGTAGGGGCCTTTTGCGGAGACGGGCTCTCTCCCCTGCGTCACGGGGTCATCTTCGGCGTCGCCTGGTAAGTTTTATTGTTTGTTTTCCTTGTATATATTCATATATATATTTTGTTTTTCCTTGATTTTAATCCGTGTTCTGTTTCTTTTTGTTGCAGGAGTAGCTGTTGGGGAACAAGTCCCATGGCCAAAATAGTTTTAATTTTTAGTTTTAGTATTTTTTGTAATTAGGTATATGTTATGTTCATAGTATATATTTTGAATTACGTAGCATAAGGTTTTATTTTCAGTGTTTTTCCTTCATCCGTGCTTTGTGGTTTCTTTTAAATAAACACAATCCCGAGAGGGCAAATTAACAAAAATTTATTCTGTGTTGTTTAACTTATTATTTTTTTCTTGTTTTGTCATTTCCTTATTTTCCTCCGTCCTCATCGTCATCTTTGTCTTCGTTGTTTCGTTTCCCTTCATCGTTCTCGTTCGTCTTCATCGTTTCTTCGTTTTCATCGTTGGTTTCATCTTCATCGTTGTCTTCGTCTTCATCGTTCTCGTTTGTCTTCATCGTTTTCTTCGTTTTCATCGTTGGTTTCGTCTTCATCGTTCTCGTTTGTCTTCATCGTTTTCTTCGTTTTCATCGTTGGTTTCGTTTTCATCGTTGTCTTCGTCTTCATCGTTCTCGTTTGTCTTCATCGTTGTCTTCATCGTTGTCGTTTGTCTTCATCGTTTCCTCGTTTTCATCGTTGTCTTCGTCTTCATCGTTCTCGTTTGTCTTCATTGTTTTCTTTGTTTTCATCGTTTTGGTTTTTTTTTTTTTTTTTTATTTACACGTGTACATATATATATTGTATATATATGTACCTTAATTGTTATTGTGATTATTATTATTATTATTATTATTATTGTTATTTTATTATTATTATTATGATTATCCTCTTTTTTTTTCTTATTTATTTATTTTTCTTTTTTTTTTTATTCTTATTATGTAAGAAAATTTTCTCTCTCTTTTTTTTTCAGTTTGTTATTATTTATTTGTCATATATATACTTTCCTGTTATTATTTCGTAGTTTATTATTATTTATTCGTTATTGTGTTTTCCCCTTTTTCTCTCTTTTTTTTTTATATGTATGTATTTTGTACCTTGTCTGCGTGTGTTTAATAAACGAATCCCGAAAGGGGTATTTTATCTGAAATCCGTTATGTGTTATCGTTTTTTTTTTCTTGCGTATCGGTGTAGTCCGATTGGTCGCCTCTTCCTTCCCCCTGTAGTTGGTAGATGTTCCTCGCGGGCGCGTAGATACATTTCAAAAATTTGTGTAATTCTTTCATGCTTCGGAATGTTTGTTGAGCTATTGAGCGTCGCGGTTCTCCGATAATTTTTATTCTAACTGCTTTAACTAGTTGTTCTTCGCTGGAGGCATCCAGCATCTCGAGTGCCTCTTCGCAGCATTGTATGAAGAGATTTAATGAGGTATTTGTCCCGTCGTACGTAGGGATGACGCCCAACGCATCTTTGAGAGAAACCTTTAACCCGGAGTTTGCCATTTCGTGTCTTCTTTCCGTTGGTGCGTGTGAATCTCGCTGGGTGTTTCTGGGGTCAATTCTTATACTCTGGCGCTCACTTGTCTTGTCTCCTGCCGTCAAAGTTTTATTGAGGTCGCTTAGGGGTGGATCCAATTTGTGTAATTTCGCTGGAAATACCTTCGGCTTCGTGCCGGTGTACTTAGATCCGTCTCCCGTTACAATGAAAAGATTACGTTTAACAGTATTGAGTTGAGAGGGGGAGGGTTTAAAGACAACGTAGTCGTCGGTTGGGGTGTAAAACTTTTCTTCGTTCGCTGTAGAATCCGCGAAGCTTTTGTAGATAGTCTGGTCCAAGAGAGATTGGTAGGATGCACCTGCGTCTATATCTTTCTCGGAAAAATTATCAATTACTGTATGCGTACTCTCGTTGTCAGATTCGAGGGTGACGTCGGCAAAAAATGGTACAGGTGTATCGGGTCTTTTCAACGGGTTGGTGTCCGCTCGAGGAGTTGTTTGCTTTATTGGCCCAGATGCACCGGCCTTCGCACCTTCGTCCGCCAACGTCAACCCTTGTGTCTCGGTACTCAAGAGCTCGTATTGTTCCCTTAGTTGTTCCTGGTCGGTTTTTCCTTTGTCTGTCTCTCTATCCTTATTCTCGAATTTTTCTTTTACTATTCCTATTCGAATCTCTGCCTCTTGATTTGCCTCTTCCAATTCTTTCAGCGTTTCGTGAATAGTTAGAAGGGTGTCCCTTTCGGTGATAGTGGTTCCAGTAATTAATGGCTTGTGAACTTTGCTGCTTCTTCGTTCGCTAACGTAATCGTGTATTATGTCGTCAGGGAGAGTGGTGTTAGATCGAGTTGAGCGAGTGGTGCGGGACGGGGGTTCACTTGTCTTATCGGGGTTATTAGAACTCATTTAGATTGTTCGAGAGGAGGTGGGTGGCAATTATTATGTTATTATTGTGCGTCTCTCTTGGTTTCTCGTATTTTATACCTTTGTGGTTTGTCTTCTATGTTTGCGGGAACGCGATCGAATGAACGATATCTTGTGTTTCTTAATAATTTTTACCTTTTGGTGTCGGTGAGATATGAATAGATAGCAATAGTTTCGAATCAATCTCTTCAAGATCCTCAGGGCGGATTCGGCTAGCATGTGGAGATTAATATTGTCTTTTTCCTCCTTTATTTCGTCTAATATCCGTTGTGTATTCTTTTCGAAAATATTATATTTTTTCCTTTCGCAGGTAGAGTAATCAATAGTCTATAAGAACCCAAAATTATTGAAACCAATTTCTAGGGACAGCAAACGTTCCTAACGGTTTTATGGGTGTGATTATTAGTTGCACTGTTTCGGTTTTAACAATTTGTGGTTTATTTTCAAGGGTCTTCGCAAAAGTTTTTATCGTTAGGGGATTCCTCCAAATTTCACAGACTACTGTTTCGTTGGGAGTTAGGTGCAAAAAATCTATTTCTACTGATTTTCCTGTCAATTTTTCTTCTAGCGGTGTCGCGATAGGATTTGATTCAATTAAAGGTTCTTTTTCGTTATCATAACTTAGTTTTTCTGTTCTCTTCGCGATTAATGCTCGTAATTTTCGTCGCCAGCCTCCTTGCTTTGGCATATAATACGTATATTTTTTGTTGATGCGAGGAGAGGAGAGGAAAAAAAAAAATTCTTCGTATACAGGGTAGGGAATTCAGGTATGGTTAGATTCTCGAGTGGTATTAATGTATGTTTTAGGAAAATTGTTTGTGTTTTGTTTGCGTTTTGTTTGCGTTTTTGTTTGCGTTTTTGTTTGCGTTTTTGTTTGCGTTTTTGTTTGTGTTACTCCATCAAATAGTTCGCCTATGGAAGCGTTTAAACAAATGATGGTGTATAACTACTGTGTTACTTCATCAAATAGTTCGCCTATGGAAGCGTTTAAACAAATGATGGCTTATAGCTATTGTGTGTTACTTCATCAAATAGTTCGCCTATGGAAGCGTTTAAACAAATGATGGCTTATAGCTATTGTGTGTTACTTCATCAAATAGTTCGCCTATGGAAGCGTTTAAACAAATGATGGCTTATAGCTATTGTGTGTTACTTCATCAAATAGTTCGCCTATGGAAGCGTTTAAACAAATGATGGCTTATAATTATTATGTGTTCATCATCAAATAGTTCGCCTATGGAAGCGTTTAAACAAATGATGGCTTATAATTATTATGTGTTCATCATCAAATAGTTCGCCTATGGAAGCGTTTAAACAAATGATGGTTCAGGTAGGAAGGAGGAAGTGAGTGGAACGTGTATTGTTATTTTCCCCCTTTTTTTTTTGTAAAATTATCTTCTCTTCTTTTTTTTCCCTTCAGACAAGCACTCTAATGATCCCGGACGAGCCCCCAAATTCTGTTACGTCCAAACTAGCGCTCTTTTTAATTACTCTAGTTTGCACGGTAACTGTTGCCGCCGTTATTATCGCACGCGCTGGTCAGGAGAGCGTTGCGCCTACCTTTACCACACCTGGTGTCGATACCGGATACAACGTTTGCTCCTTTTTAAAGCCTTAACCTTTCGGAAAATTGCTTGGGATGGAGCCCTTAAGAATGCTTGCCGTGTTTAGAAGTTAGCTAAGTAGTTTGTTTGGAAGTTAGCTAAGTAGTTGCGGTTTTGAGTTTTCTTGAAAAGAGAAACGGAGAGGAATTCTTTGACGCGCCTACGGGTACCTGCCGTCCTTTTCGAACAAGGTGGCAGCGCGAGGCACAGATGTACGGAGAACCCTAGGAGACCTTTACGGATCTCTGGGCTTTGACAAGAACGTAGAATTAGGTGCAATAAACACTTGTAAAGATGTACTTACGGTGGTTGATGATGTTTTGCCGCCTGTGTTTAAAGATGGTGTCCTTTCTCGTCTCGAACTTCGTCTCAATTTGTTATTTCGAAGGTGATAAAGAAATGGTTCGCGGATGCAAAGGAGATTGAACACTTTTTAATGATGAACTCAATGAAAGTATACAATATGGATTCTAGATGTGATCCTTTTACAAATTGTCGAAAAATAATTGGTGTAACTTCGTAAATTGTTGAAAGTAAAGAAATATTTGCGGATGGTGTAAAATTGCGCTATATCTGAACCACAAATTGGTCAGTATAACGTTCGAAACGGATAAAATTCGCGTAAAAAGTTAGGACTACTTATTACTCGAAATTTTTGGGTCTGAATGTCAGTGTAACTGTGTGTCCCGAGCCCTCAATTTCGAGGGGTTTTATACCTTTTTTTCTTAGCGATATATGGTGGGGATTGAACATATTTATGGGAGTGTCCTTTCGTATATCTATTTTCCTTATGATTTTGGATACTGTCACCGAGAAGATGAGGGAGGTGCATTGAATCTGACCTTTTGATTGGACCTCGGATTTTTTTAGGCCCTTCTTCTAGTCGAACTCGCGTGAATCAGGCCCACGCCGTGGATGACGGAGTGGGGTATCGATTGTAAAGGGCGCGAAACAAATCACGTACGCACCATTTCCCCTCTTCTCGCATTCTGTATTCTGAGAATTCGTTTATAGGTTTCGGCGGAATGCAATGACTTTGAGGCAGGGTATTTCTTGGTAGAGAGCGCTATACGGAGTCTATTTATAGAATGGATCTCATCAATGCTCTCAACAAAGAAAACTGTCCTTATGATTCGGAGATGCGCTGAGTCATAAACTCCATGTGAAAGTATCAATCTCTTAAACTAAATTAACGTTCGGTAAGTATACGCAAAAAAAAAGGTTTCTTTTAACTGTAACAATTTCTATGTAAGTGTAGAGTACTTTAAATGGTTCTCGCTTATTTTATTAAAGAGTAATTATCTTTTCCTCATCGTATCTGGACTTTATTTTGAGTATTGGTTTCGAAAACCTTGGCAAATCTCCAACAAATTGCGGTTTCAACCTTTCGTGGGAGTTTTCTCGGGGTTTAATAATTTTATATGGTATATGCGAGAAAAATTTGTATACTGTTCCGGGTTTTACGGTTATCGCTAGGAGTGTATAGATTGCCTTTGAATTGTGTTCGGAGGGCTTTTTACTTTTCGCGACTCAATGCGGCTGGTTTCGTCGTATGACTTATCCTTTGGCTGTTATTGGTGAGTCGGGCCCTCTTCTAGCATCTATAGTAGTTTCACTCTTTATACTATACTACATTTATTATCTAGGAATACTTATTTCTTATTAAGGATAGACACAGGCGTTTAAAGGAACAAATCCAATTTTTAAGAATACTTTTCAATAATTGATATAGAGATATCAGTTATTTCGTTAACGTTTAATCTATCAATGGTGTGGTGATTTTGTTTTCGTTATTTGTTTTGTGATGCTCTCGAACGCCGGTTATTATTCTGTAATTATTTATTTTCCTGCTGGATTTTGTTATTTATATAAATGAAAAGGAAGAAAAGTTATTTCCATTTCCACCGAGATCATCGATCGAAGCCCCCTTTTTCTTCCCTCTAAGCAGTGGAGCTTTGGTTCAACTATGACACCGTTAAACGTGTGATCTTTTTCGAGGATAATTTGTCGGCCGTTTTTGACTGACCCCTGGGCATGAACTTAACTCAGCTGACCGCAAACTCCTCTCTTTCCAACTGGTCTTTGGCCGTGGTAAAGAAGATTTGTCGGTCTATGGATCTATAGGGCCTGGGTCGATACAGGGTAATAGTAGAGCTCCATGTTGACAGCTAGTGGGGCCTCGCGTCTTTAGCTTCCTGCTGGTACTCCAGGGGGGAGAGTTCGGAGGAGGGGTCAGAGACCGCCTTTTCCGACCTCTGCCCGAGGTCCTTTGGGCCTGTTTTATCTAGGCTCGTTGGCGTTAACTCGCTAAAGTCGGCTTCGGAGGAATTTAACCTAATCGAGATCTCATGTGGATAAAGAAACTATCAGTAAACCAATTTCCTTCTTCTTTGTTTTTTTTTTAGAGAATTAACTTTTAAGGGTGGTCAAAGAAAAATACATAGACCGTTACGCCGGACGTAACACCCTACAGGCCATATACACTACGGAACAAAAGCGACTGACGAACGCAATACGGGACAGCAAGGCGAAGTGCTGGAAGACGCTCTGCGAGGAGGTGGACCACGACCCCTGGGGTACCGGCTACAAGATTGTAACCGGTAAACTAGGGGCCCGCGTATCGCCGGAACTCAAAGATGCGGAAACCACGCGACGCATTGTGGACGGACTTTTTCCGACACACACGACGCGAACGGACGCAACATACGCCGACGGGACGGAGGCAATAACCCCCTTCACTGCGGAGGAACTCACCAGAGCAGCCAACGCGGTGAAGGCTGGCAAAGCGCCAGGGCCCGACGGGGTACCGGGAGAGGTTATCCGGCTGATGGTCAAACTGAGGCCGGACATACTCCTCGACCTGTACAACGCGTGCCTACAGACGGGGACTTTCAGCGATCGGTGGAAAGAGGCGAGGCTGGTCCTTATCCCCAAGGGTAAGGGCGACCCCAGCACGCCTTCGGCCTACCGGCCGCTGAGCTTACTGGACACGACAGGTAAACTGTACGAACAACTACTCAGACCGAGACTGACAGACGCGATAGTGACTGGAGGAAGCCTCTCGAACCAGCAGTTCGGTTTCAGGAAGGGCCGATCGACGATCGGAGCAATCCAGAAAGTCGTCGACACCTTTCGGGACACAGACAGATTCTGCCACGCAGCGCGACCTATCGTATTGCTGGCGACATTAGACGTCAGGAATGCCTTCAATTCGGCCAGGTGGGTGGATATCCTGTGGGCGCTCAGAAACGCCTTCGGGGTCCCACCCTACTTGCTCCGGGTGGTGGAGGATTACCTGCGTAACCGACGACTGACGTACGAGACAACGGAAGGACAGGTTACAAAACAGATCACCGCGGGGGTGGCCCAAGGATCCATCCTTGGGCCAGACTTTTGGAATGGAGTCTATGACAGCCTGCTCAGACTGGAACTTCCCCTCGGCGTTTCCCTCGTCGCATACGCCGACGACGTGGCGGCGGCGATCGTCGAGCGGACTCCAGAACAGGCGCAGTTAAAGCTGAACCAGACTATGAGACGAGTAGGACGTTGGATGACAGACCACGGACTGCAACTCGCTACAGAAAAGACAGAACTGCTCTTCCTCACAAGGAAACGCATTCGGACGAGACTGCTCATGAAGGTTGGGATGGAAGACATCGAGACCAAGGGGGAAGTCAAGTACCTGGGGGTGACCCTAGACACGAAGATGACCTTCTGGCCTCACATACAAAAGACGGCTCAGAAGGCGGCCGAAAGGATAACATCCCTAAGCCGCCTGATGGCAAACACGAACGGACCGAGACCGGGAAAACGGAGACTGTTGATGTCGACCGCTCACTCGATCCTCCTCTACGGAGCGGAGGTGTGGGCAGATTCCCTTACGACGAAAAAATACTGCCACGCGATGATGACGGTACAGAGACAGAGCGCGCTGAGGATCGCCTGCTCCTACCGGACGGTCTCCGCGCAGGCTGTGCTGGTGGTAGCGGGCGTGATCCCCATAGATCTTCTTGCATTCGAGCGCAAGAGGATCTACGGAAGAAGCGCCGACATCGGACGACAGGACGCGGCAACGACAGAGCGAGACAGGACGATGCGCACATGGCAACAGCGCTGGACGGAAGACACCACAAACGGAAACTGGACAAGACGCCTAATAAAGGACGTGAGACCGGGGACCGACCGGGAGTTTGGAGACGTGAATTTTTACGTCACCCAATTCCTGACAGGACACGGATACTTTAGACAGTACCTGTACAGAATGAACAAAGTACGGACACCGGACTGCACATACTGTGGACACGAACGAGACGACGTGGAACATACGTTTTTCGTATGCGACCAATGGACAGATCTCAGACAGAGACTAGAAACGACCGTCGGAGCTATCACTCCTGATAATATCGTGGATGTGATGCTCCGCGGAAGCGACTGGTGGCTACATGTAGCCACATACGTAGAGACGATACTGAGACGGAAAAATGCGGACGGCTGCCTAACATGACGGACGCGATGTAAAATACACGAAAACACGGACAGAAACCCCCAGTTCAGAAGTAATACTAACGTAGTCCCTGACTGGGGGGTGACGCGAAGGACAACGCGGACAGAAGTGGTTTTCCCACACCTGATCAAAAATTTACCTGTTTTATTTTTGGCCAGGGGCGGGGGGGTTTAGCTGGTAGGCTTCTTGTGGAAACCGGTGTCGAGTGGGAGGTACAACCCCTCGCTCGACCCAACGAAGCGAGTTGAGAGTCCAGCACACGGGCGTGGACGTTCCTCCTGGTGTTAAGGGGCAACCTCTAACTCCGGGCGTAGCGAAGACGCCTAGGTCTATAAAAGATTCGCCCTATCCTTTTACCACGATAAAAAAAAAAAAAAAAAAAATAATAATAATAATAATAATAATAATAATAATAATAATAATAATAATAATAATAATAATAATAATAATAATAATCCCGTGTCGGGTTGCTGGTCCCGCATCGGGCGCCTCCCCAGGTGGCGGATAGGGGGATGCCTTCCAGACATGGATGGTACCGAATTGCTCGGGGTGGACCAAAACCATGCTACACACACACATACACTAGTCACAAACATTTACACAAACACGCCCGAGTGACATGCCGGTGGTACGAATGATCGGGAACCCTATAAACGGGTCATCCCGAGAAAGCGAGTGCTTCCGGGGTTCCCTATAAACGGAAACTCCGGAAAAGCGAATGCGGGAGGCCCCCTATAAACGGGTTGCCCCAGAGTGAATGGACTGGTCGATGTCACTGGAACGGGCACTCAGAAACACGCACACCAAACAGAGGGGGACGGCGCTGGGACTCTTCTGCCGCTCTCCGTGGCGGGCGGCTCCGGGGGCGATGCACCAGAGGGTACCCCGAGAAAACCAGGCTCGATGCTCCTGGGCCGCTGGATAGTACAGGGGCCCGGGTCCCCCCAGCCAGGCGGACCTAGCTGCCCTATCAGCCAGCGAAAAATCCCCATGCTGTTGTAGTGCCGGGTGGCGCCCGGATTGGGCCATGCAGCAGCAGCGGGGGGGCCTTGGTGAGGCCACTGGTCCTTGCCGCCGGGGCAACCGTTCATGGGGGCAAGGCGGCGGAGAGGGTTGCAGCCTCTTACCCCAAAAATACACACACATACAAATACAAAGGACGAGGGAGGACAGAAAACATGGAAGTACAAAGAAACAAAAACAATACAAACGCATCAAAAACATCGGGGAACCCAACCCCGGCACGGAGCGACGAAACGACGGACGAACGAAACGGAGACAAAACGGCACGAGACGCGGACAGGACAAAACTGAACGCGCTGAGACGCGTCAGGACGACCAGCGCGTCGAGTGCAGGAAGCGCGACTAGCAGTGCTCCCGCTACGGACGAAATTACGATAGCACGACACGACGAACTAGACCTGACAGAGCTGCTAACGCTCATACAGAGAACAGCGACGAAAATGGCCGAGGCAGCGGCCATACAGAAAAACATGAATATGACCGTCAAAAAAGGTATAAAAACGATTCTCGAGGCCGCCGACGCTGCGCTAAATAAGCGCACCAGGACAGCCCCGAGAAATCGAACAACGGATTACGATTCGACAGCGACTGAAACAGAGACGAGAGAATTGCAAACGCCACGGACGAAACGCAAACGGGAGACGACTGGGACCCCTCCGGGAACCTCACAGAAGAGGGTCCCAAGCGGGGAAACGGCCGCACCCTGGCAAACAGTCACGACAAAGAAGAAAAAAAAGACAGAGCAGAAAAAGAAAACAAACGAGACGAACACTGACGCTCAGGAAGACAGGCGCAGACCAGCTCCCAAACACCGGGGGACGGCTGTACTAGTCAAGCCTGGAGAGGACACGACGTACTCAGACATAGTACGAAAAATACGGGCGACGGTCGACCCGACGAAGAGTCACGTGCAGGTGACGACTCTGCGGAAAACTAAGACAGGACTGTGTCTACTAAAGATACAAGCCAACACGGACGGACGCGAAGACTTCCGACGGGCGCTCCAAGAAGCGGTAGGAGATGCAGGTAGCGTCAGGGCCACGACCTCCAGGGTTCAACTGGAGATCTTGGACCTGGACTGTGCCACGACAAAGGACGACGTAATACAGTCACTGCGACGCGAGACAGGACGAGACGCGGACTTCGGCGTCCACATCTTTGGCCCGAACCGGGCCGAGCAGTACATGGCGGTGTGCGACCTTGAATCGCACGAAGCCAGGGTGCTGCTCGACCGCGGTCGGATCGGGATCGGATGGGTGCGATGCCGCCTCCGAAAACGGTTGACAGTGACGAAATGCTACAAATGCCTAGGCTACGGGCACACAAAAGCGAACTGCGAGAACGAGGACCGGTCAAAATGCTGCAGGAAATGCGGCGAAACGGGACATTACGCGACGGACTGTAAAGGCAGACCGACTTGCCCCTTGTGCACCAAGGCGGGGCACGAGGACGTTGGACACCTCGCGGGATCCGGGAGGTGTTCGGAGTTCCGAGCTGCGCTGGAGGAGTGCAAGAGACAGGACAGACGACGAACAGAATAATTCAGGGAAACCTGAACCGGAGTAGGACAGCAGACATGCTACTGCCCCAGATAGCAGATGAACACGACGCTAACATCCTGATACTGTGCGAACCGCACAGGACACGACCGACGCAGACATGGATAACGAACGAAACGAAGACAGTTGCTATCTGGGTGAGGGGCGCGGCCCGGACCCGGATAACCGAACGGGGCGTTGGGGACGATTACGTCTGGGCCAAGGTGGGCGCCGTCACATATGTCAGCGTCTATCTGACCCCAAACTGCGCCGTGACGGAATTCGAGAGAAAGGTGGCGCTCCTCGAGGACGGAATCAGGGATCTGTCCGGAGACGTCGTGATCGCGGGGGACTTCAACGCGAGGGCGATCGAGTGGGGCATGACAGAAACGAACAAACGGGGACGACTACTACTGGAGATGGCCGCAAGGCTAGACCTCGTAGTGGTAAATACGGGGAACGTACCGACATACAGACGACCAGGATACGGGGAATCTATACCGGACGTTACGATAACGTCAGAACGACTGCTGCCGCTGATAAGGGGATGGCGGGTGATCGAGGACTACACGGCCAGCGATCATCAGTACATTGCTTTTGAAGTGGCAGTACAGATGACGGCAACGCGAACGAGAGTTCGACAACCCCCGCGGTGGAACACGAACAAACTCGACGTACAAAAGTTTGCGGAGGAACTGGCGGCAGCGCCGGCTCCGAGCACAAACGTTCCCCCGGAGCTGACCGGTCGGCAAAGGGCGGAAAGACTGGCAGACGAGACGGCTAAGCTGACAGAGCGGCTGTGCAACAGCACAATGCCGAAACGACGAAACAGACAAAACAGACAACCACAGTACTGGTGGACGGACGAGATAGCCGAACTGCGGAAAGGGTGCCTCGCCAACCGAAGACGGGTCACCAGGGCCGGCGGGAGACCTGAAAGGGAATCCCTTCAAGAGGCATACAGGACGGAACGAAAAAGACTGACGAACGCTATTAGAGACAGCAAGGCGCGATGCTGGAAGAAGCTCTGCGAGGAGGTGGACCGCGACCCGTGGGGAACCGGTTACAAGATCGTAACCGGTAAACTGGGGGCCCGGGCTCCGCCGGAACTCAAAGACGCGGAAACCACACGACGGATCGTCGACGGACTGTTCCCGACACACCCGATACGCACGGACGTAACGAACGACAATGAAACTTCGGCGGTCCCCGTCTTCACGGCGGAGGAGCTCACCAGAGCAGCCAACGCCGTGAGGACGGGTAAAGCGCCAGGACCCGACGGAGTACCGGGAGAGATCATCCGGCTGATGGCTAGCCAGAGGCCGGAGATACTTCTCGACCTGTACAATACGTGCTTGACGACAGGGACCTTCAGCGACCGCTGGAAGACGGCGAAGCTGGTCCTCATCCCAAAGGGGAAGGGTGACCCCAGTGCGCCGTCGGCCTACCGGCCGCTGAGCTTACTAGACACGACAGGAAAACTGTACGAACGGCTACTCAGACCAAGACTGACGAACGCGATACAGAACGGTGGAGGCCTCTCAGACCAGCAGTTCGGCTTCAGGAAGGGTCGATCAACCATCGGAGCAATCCAGAGGGTGGTCGACTCCTTCCGAGACACAGACAGACACTGCCACGCAGCGCGACCCATCGTGCTGCTGGCGACACTGGACGTCAGGAACGCCTTCAACTCGGCCAGGTGGGTCGACATCCTGGGGGCGCTCAGAGGCGGCTACAGGATTCCGACGTACCTGCTCCGGGTAGTGGAGGATTACCTGCGAAACCGACGAATTACATACGAAACAACAGAGGGACAGATGACGAGACAAATTACCGCGGGGGTGGCCCAAGGATCCATACTTGGACCGGACTTCTGGAACGGACTCTACGACGGCCTGCTCAGACTGGAACTTCCGCTCGGCGTACTCCTCGTCGCATACGCCGATGACGTAGCGGCGGTGATCGTCGAGCGCTCTCCAGAACTGGCGCAGTACAAATTGAACCAGACGATGAGACGGGTCGGACGATGGATGACTGACCACGGACTACAACTAGCGGCGGAGAAGACAGAACTGCTTTTCCTCACGAGGAAACGCATACAGACGCTACTACCGATGAAGGTCGGGACGGACGACAACGAGACCAGAGGGGACGTCAAGTATCTGGGGGTGACCCTAGATACAAAGATGACCTTCTGGCCTCACATACAAAGGACAGCTCAGAAGGCGGCCGAAAGGATAGCATCCTTAAGCCGCCTGATGGCAAATACGAACGGACCGAGACCGGGGAAACGGAGACTATTAATGTCAACGGCCCACTCGATTCTGCTGTACGGCGCGGAGATCTGGGCAGACTCCCTGAAGACAAAAAAATACTGCCACGCAATGATGGCAGTACAAAGACAGAGCGCGCTGAGGATCGCTTGCTCCTACCGGACCGTCTCTGCACAGGCTGTTCTGGTGATAGCGGGCGTGATTCCCATAGACCTCCTCGCTTTCGAGCGCAGGAGGATCTATGGTAAGAGCGCAGATACAAGACGACAGGACGCGGCATCGACAGAAAGAGACAGGACGCTACAGATGTGGCAACAACGATGGACAGAAGAAACGACAGGAAACTGGACGAGACGACTGATAAAGGACCTGAGACTGTGGCTCCGTCGGGATTTTGGAGACGTAAACTTTTACGTCACTCAATTCCTGACGGGACACGGTTACTTTAGACGGTACCTACATAAAATGAACAGAGTACGAACACCGGACTGTACATACTGTGGACACGAACGAGACGACGCGGAACACACCTTCTTCAGATGTGACCGTTGGACAAGACTGCGACAAGAAACAGAAACGGCGGTCGGAAGCATCACACCGGACAACATCGTCGAGGTGATGCTCCACGGAAACGACCAATGGCAAAACATCGCCACATACATAGAGACAATACTGAGACGTAAAAACGCGGACGGCTGCCTGACTTGACAGACCAGACGCGACAAAGAAAACAGAAACAGAACGCACGCACAACATGACAAGACAAACACAGACAGACCCCCCGATCAGAAGTAATATTAACATAGTTCCTGGTCGGGGGAGGACGGAAAGGAGAGGGCGGTTTAGTGGGTAGGCCAATCGGGAGTCCCACATATCCAACAGCTTGGCTGGTGTGAATCCGTAACTAGGATTCCGCAACTCCTTGTAAAAAAAAAAAAAATAATAATAATAATAATAATAATAATAATAATAATAATAATAATAATAATAATAATAATAATAATAATCCCGTGTCGGGTTGCTGGTCCCGCATCGGGCGCCTCCCCAGGTGGCGGATAGGGGGATGCCTTCCAGACATGGATGATTCCGAATTGCTCGGGGTGGACCAAAACCATGCTGCACACACACATACACTAGTCACAAACATTTACACAAACACGCCCGAGTGACATGCCGGTGGTACGAATGATCGGGAACCCTATAAACGGGTCATCCCGAGAAAGCGAGTGCTTCCGGGGTTCCCTATAAACGGGAACTCCGGAAAAGCGAATGCGGGAGGCCCTCTATAAACGGGTTGCCCCAGAGTGAATGGACTGGTCGATGTCACTGGAACGGCCACTCAGAAACACGCACACCGAACAGAGGGGGACGGCGCTGGGACTCTTCTGCCGCTCTCCGTGGCGGGCGACTCCGGGAGCGATGCACCAGAGGGTACCCCGAGAAAACCAGGCTCGATGCTCCTGGGCCGCTGGATAGTACAGGGGCCCGGTTCCCCCCAGCCAGGCGGACCTAGCTGCCCTATCAGCCAGCGAAAAATCCCCATGCTGTTGTAGTGCCGGGTGTGACATCGTCCGATGTGACACAAACACTGAGACGCGAGACAGGACGAGACGCGGACTTCGGCGTCCACATCTTCGGCCCGAACCGGGCCGAGCAGTACATGGCGGTGTGCGACCTTGAATCGCACGAAGCCAGGGTTCTGCTCGACCGCGGCCGGATCGGGATCGGATGGGTGCGATGCCGCCTCCGAAAACGGTTGACAGTGACGAAATGCTACAAATACCTAGGCTACGGGCACACAAAAGCGAACTGCGAGAACGAGGACCGGTCAAAATGCTGCAGGAAATGCGGCGAAACGGGACATTACGCGACAGCCTGTAAAGGCAGACCGACTTGTCCCTTGTGCACCAAGGCGGGGTACGAGGACGTCGGACACCTCGCGGGATCCGGGAGGTGTTCGGAGTTCCGAGCTGCGCTGGAGGAGTGCAAGAGACAGGACAGACGACGAACAGAATAATACAGGGAAACCTGAACCGGAGCAGGACAGCAGACATGCCACTGCCCCAGATAGCAGATGAACACGACGCTAACATCCTGATACTGTGCGAACCGTACAGGACACGACCGACGCAGACATGGATAACGAACGAAACGAAGACAGTTGCTATCTGGGTGAGGGATGCGGCCCGGACCCGGATAACCGATCGGGGCGTTGGAGACGATTACGTCTGGGCCAAGGTGGGCGCCGTCACATATGTCAGCGTCTATCTGACCCCAATAATAATAATAATCCCGTGACAGGTTGCTGGTCCCGCATCGGGCGCCTCCCCAGGTGGCGGATAGGGGGATGCCTTCCAGATATGGATGGTACCAAATTGCTCGGGGTGGACCAAAACCAGTCTACACACACACATACACTGGTCACAAACACTTACACAAACACGTCCGCGTGACATGTCGGTGGTGCGAATGATCGGGGACCCTATAAACGGGTCTTCCCGTGAAAGCGAATGCCTCCGGGGCTCCCTATAAATGGGTTCTCCCGAAAAGCGGATGTGCGGGGTCCCTATAAACGGGCTTCCCCAGAGTGAATGAACCGGCATATGTCACGGAAACGGACACTCAGAAACACGCACACTTAACATCGGGTGATAATGCGAGGGTTCCTTCGTCGCTCAACGCGGCGGGCGGCCTTGGTGCGGGGGCTAGAGTGTACCCCGAGAAAACCAGGCTTGATGCTCATGGGTCGCTGGATAGTACAGGGGCCCGGGTCCCGTTAGCCAGGTGGACCTAGCTGCCCTATCAGCCAGCGAAAAATCCCCATGCTGTTGTAGTGCCGGGTGGCGCCCGGATAGGGCCATGCAGCAGTAACGGGGGGGCCTTGGTGAGGCCACTGGTACCCGCGGCGCGGCGGTCTGTGGCGGAGGCAAGGTGACGGAGGGGCTGTGGCATCCCATCCCCAAGCCACACTTTTACACACACAAACAAAAGGGGTAGAAGCGATGGAAAAACAAAAATGATCGGACAAAACACAGGAAACAAGACAAACGCATAATAAAACACGGGGACCCCAACCCCAGTAAGAAAAGAGACTACGGACGGACGCACAGGACAGAAGACTGTACTGGCCCCGGCCGTCCTCGGACGTCCCGGCACGTCCAAGTGGGAGACGGCCGAAGTCATGATTCGAACTGACCCGACCCCAGTACGAAAAGACGAGACTACGGGCGGACGCCCAGGACAGAAGGCTGGACTGGCCCCGTCCGTGGCGGACACGGCTGAAACCAGGATTCGGGAGCAGTTGCAACTGATTCGCGAATGCCTGGTGAAACTGGAGGAAAAGACACGCGTGCAGAGGAACATCAGCAACGTGATCACGACCAACATGGCCAAAATCAGGGAAGCCACGGACGAGGCATGGCATGAATGCGACAGAATGCATGTGCTCGGGGCGGCAGGCGGAAAAAACGGCGTGGACTGTGAGACACCTCCACAGACGAAACGAAAACGGGAGACCACGGGCACAAGCCCGGAACGCACGCCGGCCAAGAGACCGTCGGAGGGAACCGAGCTTACCCCGTGGCAAATGGTCGAGAGAAAACAAAAACGGAAGACGACGGATGCACAAAAGCGACAAACGACAGAAACGCCTACCGCAGCGACAACGGCAACGACGGTAAAGATGGGGAAGGGGGGGCCGAACAACCCGGAGACCCGGTGTTGGAGTGGTCTTCATTAAACCCACAGACGGAAAAACGTACGCGGACACACTGCGACGTATGAAAGCCGTCGACCCAGCTACCGACAAGGTGCAGGTTAACGGCTATCGAATGACGAAAGACGGAGGTGTCCTCCTCCGCGTAAAAAGCGGAACAGGAGACAGACAAACCTTCCAGGACAAGCTTCGGCAAGCCCTGGGAGGAAACGCACAGGTACGAGACATGACATCGAACGTTCAACTAGAGATACTGGATCTGGACTGTGTGACAGACAAAGAGGAAGTGACAGAGGCACTGCGACAAGAGACGGACGATGCGAGGGACCCGAAAGTTCACATCTTCGGCCCCAACAGACGTGGACAGTGCATGGCTGTCTGTGAACTTGAGGAGGGCGCCGCAAACGCTCTGCTCAAGAAAGGACGGCTAAAGATAGGATGGGTGAACTGCCGCGTCAGACCAAGAATGACCGTGAAAAGGTGCTACAGGTGCCTTGGGTACGGTCACATTAGGACAAAATTCAACGGACCGGACAGGAGACTGAGCTGCTGGAAATGCGGCAAGACGAACCACGTTGGAAAGGACTGTACGCAGGAACCGACGTGCTTCCTGTGCACTGAGGCGGGGCACGAGGGTACCGCGCACACGCCGGGTTCCGGGGCGTGTGCGGCCTTCAGAGCTGCGCTGGAGGAGTGCAGGAACAAGACAAAGACATGACAGTGTTACAAGGAAACATGCACAGATGTGAGGAAGCACACCTTCTGCTTCCTCAAATTGCGACTGAATACGATGCCGACGTACTGATACTATGCGAACAGTACAGGGACATGACGACCCCGACGTGGTTCCGAAATGACGCAGGCACGTCGGCCATCTGGGTCAGGAACACAAGAACTCGAGTTATCGACAGCGGGGCAGGTGACGATTACGTCTGGGCGAGGGTCGGCAATCTGACTTACGTCAGCGTCTACCTGACCCCAAACTGTTCCGCTGGAGCATTCGAGGACAAGGTGGACATACTGGAGGACGCGTTGAGGGAACTGCCGGGTGACTTGATTGTCGCAGGCGACCTCAACGCGAGAGCGATCGAGTGGGGAATGACAAAGACGGACAGACGAGGACGACTGTTGCAGGAAATGGCAGCAAGACTGAACCTGACAATTGCAAACACGGGATGCGTACCGACGTACATAAGACCAGGGGTGGGCACCTCGATACCGGATGTGACGATGGTCTCGGACAGTATCCTGCCGCTAGTGAAGCGATGGTGGGTGATCGATGACTACACGGCCAGCGATCACCAATACATCGTTTTTGAGATAACGAGATCCACACCGACGCAACGCGACGGATCGGAGTGGGCACCGCGGTGGCACGTGCACAAACTGGACAACGACAGGCTTTCGAGGGTGCTGCTGGAAGCGGTCGCACCCGTAGAAGCCATTACGGACGAACTAACAGGACGAAGAAAGACAGAACGACTCGTGGACGAGACATTAAAATTGACAGTCCGCTTATGCGAAGCCTCGATGCCGCGCAAAAGCACTGGACAACATAAACGCGCGACTTACTGGTGGACGGACGAGATCGCCCAAGTACGGAGGCTGTGCATCCAGGCTAAGAGGCGAATGTACCGGGCCCGAGAGAGGAACAAGACATACGCGGCCGCTCTTACGATACAGTATAAGACGGCACGGAAGACGCTGACAAACATTATTAAAAACAGTAAGAAGCACTGCTGGAAGCAATTATGCGAGGAGGTGGACAGAGACCCCTGGGGTTTGGGCTACAAGATTGTATCTCAGAGACTGGGGGCTCGAGGTCCACCAGAACTCAAGGTCGCGACGACCATAGAACGGATTGTGGACGGACTCTTCCCGAATCATCCGACGAGGGAGGAGGTGACGGACGCAAACGACAGACGCGACGTCCCCATCTTTACGGAGGAAGAGCTTACCAGACCTATGACCTCTCTGAAGGCAGGGAAAGCACCGGGACCGGACGGCATACCAGGGGAGGTCCTGCGGCTGATGGCTCGCCAGAGGCCTGGGGTACTCCTCGACATGTACAACGAATGTCTTAAGACAGGGATTGTCAGCACGCGCTGGAAGACGGCTAGACTGGTTCTCCTTAATAAAGGAAAGGGAGAGCCTCATATGCAGTCTTCCTATAGACCACTGAGTCTCTTGGACACGACGGGAAGGGTTTACGAACTGCTACTGAGACCACGACTGGCAGAGGCTATAGAAGCGGCTGGGGGACTCTCAGAAAGCCAGCACGGCTTCCGTAAGGGGCGATCGACGATAGGGGCAATCCGCAAGGTCATCGAGACCGTCAGGAGGACGGACGAAGCATGCCACGCGGCAAGGCCCCTGGTTATACTGGTGACATTGGACGTGAGGAACGCCTTCAACTCGGCTAGGTGGGTGGACATCTTGGGAGCGCTGGAAGACACGCTCCGGATTCCCCCTTATCTTTCCCGGGTACTGAGGGATTACCTCAATGACAGACACATTACGTACGAGACAGAGGAAGGACGGGTGACTAGAAGTATCACTGCGGGGGTCGCACAAGGATCGATTCTAGGACCGGACTTATGGAACGTAACGTACGACAGCCTGCTGAGGCTGGAGATGCCACGCAACGCATCACTCGTTGCCTACGCCGACGACGTAGCGGTAGTGATTGTGGAGCGCAGTGCAGACCTGGCCCAGCTGACACTTAATCAAGTCATGAGGCGTGTAGACAGATGGATGACGGAGCACGGGTTGACTCTTGCACTGGACAAGACGGAAGTCCTCATGCTGACCAGACGACGAATACCGACAATCATACCTATGATGGTCGGGACGGAACAGACGGAAACAAGGGGAGAAGCCAAGTATCTGGGGATAACCCTGGATACGAAGCTGACCTTCTGGCCACACATAAAACGAACGGCCGAAAAGGCGGCGGTGAAGATTGCTTCGCTTGCCCGCCTGATGGCAAACACGCACGGACCGAAACCGTCAACACGGAGATTACTGATGTCGACGGCACACTCGATCCTCTTATACGGCGCAGAAGTATGGGCGGACGCACTTGCCATTAAGAAGTACAGAAAGACGATGACATACGCACAGAGACAGGGGGCACTAAGGATAGCGTGCACCTACAGGACCGTCTCAGCAGAGGTGGTCCTGATTGTGGCGAGCGTCATTCCGATAGACCTACTAGCCACGGAACGGAAACGGATCTACGAACGCGACGAACAGACCGAAAGGGCTGACGCGGCAAGACGCGAAAGAGAGAAGACTCTGACGGACTGGCACGCACGATAGACAGCAGAGACCAGCGGACGGTGGACGAGACGACTAATAAAGGATTTGAGACCGTGGACCGAACGGGGATTTGGGGACGTAAATTTCTACCTAACCCAATTCCTCACCGGACACGGATACTTCCGGAGTTATCTACATAACATGAAGCGAGTACGGACGCCGGACTGTAAGTACTGCGGACATGTACGAGACGACGTGGAACACACGTTTTTCACGTGCGACAAATGGACGGTGCAGAGACAGCAACTGGAAGACAGAACAGGAAGCATCACGCCTGACAACATAGTCGGACTGATGCTACGAGACGAAGACTGCTGGACACGAATTGACACATTCGTCGAGACCGTCCTGAGGCGTAAACGAGAGGATGGATGCTTGGAGAATGAGTAATAATGACAATACATTGACACGAAAAAATCTGGACTGACAAACGACACGATACGAACGATGGACAGGTCCCGCGGGGGTGAGGTTATACTAACGTGTTGCCACCCCGCGGAGACAGGACAGAGGCGGTTTTTAGTCGGTAGGCCTTCACAGGAGAGTCCGACACACGGGAGAGACCGTGTGTCTCTCCTACGGTGCCTAACGCATTTTCCTCCTCTTAAAAAAAAAAAAATAATAATAATAATAATAATAATAATAAATTTAATATTATTATTATTATTAATATTTATTATTTAATATTATTATTATTATTAATATTTAATAATAATAATTAATATTTTAAATTTTAAATTTTTAAATTTTTAAATTTTTAAAATTTAATTCGATCGCGGGCTTGATTTCGCCAGTAAATGCTCGAGCGCCACTGACGGCTTCTCAAGGCATCGAGTCCACAACTTTTCGAATCATACCGCGCACGGCCATATCGCTTTTCGTCGTGAATTCGCCTAATTTCAGCATTTTGTAAATATCACTTCAAAACTTCACTTCACTTCAAAAATTTTCAACGTGTGTTGAAAAAATTAACTCTGCACGAAACTAGCAAGTTACATACAGCTGTATCACCGAACAGAATTTAACAAATGCACCGGTCAACGATAGCGACTTGCACTTGGCAGTTCTGACGAGACAATGTAAATTTCTTGGTGAAAATACTTAAAGCTGCAGTTTTACTCCCTCATCCCCTCCTACGAGTATACATTGTCTCGAAGATGACTATTGGCTCATTACAGAGCATCCTTTTCTAGTTTTTTGGAAGCGCCATACCCCGTACCGACCACTTTACATTCCTCTACCATAAAGATAAGTGCTAGGATATAGCAAGTGATAAATGAGTCAACGCCTCGTCTCACGAGGTATAACCCTGTAAGTAGTCGCCGCTCTAGCGATGTTATCAATATTTTATTACTGCTAAGAACCGTTGCTATTTTTCATTTATTTTTCTCGGTGAAGACTTACCCGAATACCTTTGGTCACCGGATATTGTGGCCGTCTTATGCTATCTATCTATTGTTTTTTTTTTTTTTTAATGGGGTGTTATGGAGGTGGTGCTAATAAGGCTGCACTAGCGACATTTGGTACGTCGGCGCTATGTGGGTGGTTTTGTAGTTCTGTTTAGACCCCAAATCAAAACGCTCACCCTCATGCGTGACGTAACAGTGTACCTGCAGGCGTGCCCTCACCCCTTCTCCTCCGAAAAATTGCATTCACTCCTGGCTCACTTTGCGCAACGCTATTACATCTCAGAGTCTCGAAGAAGACGGTTCACTTACTCTCCAGCATCTTCCAAAATATAGTGCAAGATGGACAATTTTGCCGCCGTTGTGAATAATATTCAGAACACAAAGCGTACACGTCAGGGAGAAGATCATCAAGCTGAATCAATAATCGCGTGGTGCCCACTGAACACAGCTATGCTATTAGCTACAACGTACAACTTAAATAACTCTTGTATTAAAATGGTTACAATTGGTCTCGAGCTTGCAAACGGTCAAGACTTCGAGGTGGCCATAAAGCCCTCTGGCCGCTACAGTGCTGGACTTTCCTTGACCGAGGCTGAGTGGCAAGAGTTTTGCTCGCAGGAGACAGTAATTACAAGTTGGTTCAACGGGCATCAAGCAATCATAAACGATACTCCACCGGCTATACACTGGGTCGGTCGCCAGAGGATCAATTTTACAACGGCCTACAACGAAAAAGCCATCGTCCTGGCGCTCAAGGACCATAAAGACCACAGTCAGCTGAAAAAGGCGAAGAAAACGTTTTCGCTTGACATCGTCATGCAGAAGACGACGTACGAAGGATTACTGGCACTCATTCCGTGCATCAGCAATAAGATCAATATACTTCGCGAGGATCTCGAACTCGTTAAAAATCTTAAGGATATAATCGTAGACAGAATCAGTATGGAAACTGCTCTAGAAGACAGGCCCATACTCCTGAGGGGCCAGGTCACCGCATCAGGCCTCAAAATGTTCAGAGATGAGTACGCGAGCGATGTATGGGATCGTACCAGTATACGAAATTTCTATCACAAAGATGATGAGGAGGTGAACAATAAGATCCGCTTAATCGGATCCGAATTGATTTGTCTTCATCACGAAAACATTTTCCGTAAAGTGATGGATAATGTAAAAACGAACGAGTGAGAAATATATATATATTAAAGTTTAAGTAAAAAAATGTACATTTAGATTTAAGAATAAAAATCATTATTGTAGAAAAATTTTGTTTCACCTACCTTCTCCTTTTACTCGATTTATTTTTCTTTGAAAATTCAGAAAATTTTCAAAAAATAAAATAATTTTGCTGGCCATTTTCTGAAAAAATTTAAAAAAAGCATTGCTGGCGGGTGGGATTCGACCGATTCCATCACCTTCGACCGCGCCATAAACCTAGCTAGCACAAGGTATTACGGAAGATCTCGTGGCGCGCGATGCAACGCGAGCATACGGAGCGCACGATCGGCGACCTTCGGCTCACTCGTGTATACAGCAGTTCTCACTCCCTCCATTCGTAGTCCCTGGCGCTTCGAACGCTCGACGGCGGAACATATTCACTCTCGACGCAACGTCGACGGAACAACATCTCCCATCCCCACCCTTACCACCGCCGTTGAACGGCCCGAGAAGCAGCCTAGGGCCTCACTGTAGCCGAGGGAGAGGGGAGAACAGCGCGAGAGAGAGAAAACCGATGCGACAGCACCCCGGCCGTCCCCGCCATATTGAAAATCCGTAGAGGTACTGATCTCTACTGGCGACGGCGCGATGCCACGAGAACTCTATCGCGACAGCTGAACTTTGAGAGCTTAAATCGTACCGCATCGATCGAATTATCAATTCGAAAATCAATATCAGTCGAAACTCTATTGAGGATAGCACACACGAAACACACGAGTCGACGAACGAACGTGAACGAGACGCACGGACACGAGAGCGAGAACGATATATCGGGATCCACAGTAACTCAAGCGAGACGCCGCGATCACACGACACTTCGATAGCTCGAGCGCGAGAACAATAAGCCGCAGCCTGTGACAGTGGGAGCGCGAGAGTGAATGATTATTTTCGGGATTTTGACCGATAACTACTGCCCTCTCAACCATCTCATGACTTTATCGAATCGAGAGCCGATACTATAACGCGGTAACTTCGAAGGATCTTCGTGATCGCTGCCCATAGTCAATGTGTCAAATACAATACTTGGGGTGCCGGGATTGCATGGGACTTTAGCGTATTCATGTGAAACTTCATCGGGTCTCTTCTTTATTTGGGCTTTTATTTCCAAACTTACACCACCAAATAAAGTCGAGAATCCCTACCAAAACTGAACTAAAACTGAATCTCTAATCTTAAAGCAAAACTGAACGACGCTAAATCTTAAATTTGAATTGAACTGAAATAATGCATGGTATCGAAAGGGATTGTAATAATTACAAAAAAAAGAGCACACTGCAAAAAAGCAGTGCAGTGCAGTGCAGTGTGTTTTTTTGCAGTGCACTGCAAAAAATCTCGATCGATATCTTAACGAGAGATTGACGGTATCTAAAGTCGCTGGGAGAGGCAGTGACTCGAAACTTCAGCACTAAAATCGGTATTTTTATGCGAGTCACGCAGAAAACGTTTTTGTGACGATGATTGCGAAAAATCACGTCACAATATTATTATTCGTTGTTTTAGTTTTTGTGACGATGATTGCGAAACATCACGTCACAATATTATTATTCGTTGTTATTATTATTCGTTTTTTTTATTTATTGATAATTGATTTTATATTAGGATTAGCAATGGCAAATGTGAGAATTTGCAAAAAAAATCGTTTTTCGACGAAAATTTGTAAAATTTAAAAAAACTTTGGAAATTCGTCGACAAAATAAACATTTGCATTTTTTTAATTAACTGTAAACGAATAAATCGAACGAACAAAATTGACAAAGATTTCGACTGCGATGAATCTTCGACGGTCAAAGGATAAAAAATTTGTAAATACGATTTCTATGAGAGGAAAGGATGAGAGCCATCAAATTCGAGAAATTTGAACAAACGATTCTTTTTTTGACGAAAATCCGTGAAATTAGTGTTTGTCTAAAAAAACTCATATCTCGGCAGCTAAAAAAAATATCGACTCTTTTCTTGTCTTGTTTTGAAGAGGAGAAAATACGTTGCCAGAAAAAAATTAGTAGTTTTTTTTTATTAACTGTAAACGAATAAATCGAGTGAACAAAATTGACAAAGATTTCGAATGCGATGAATCTTCGACGGTCGAAGGATAGAAAATTATTTTTTTCAGCATCCCCCAGCCTCACCCGTTCACCCTTTTCACCCTTTTTATCTGCACAATAACGCGTAGAGTCAATGTGTATTTGAGATAAAATACGACCAAAGATTGAAACGAGATGACGATTTTTTTGTTATTTGAAAATGATCCCGCCACAGAGTACGCGCGCCGCGGACGTATGAGCATCTGTGTACCGTCTGCTATAAAATTGTCATCTGCTTCCAAAGTTTGACAAATAGAATAAAACGAAAAAATATATACTCACGATTTTTTTTTAGTTCTATTTGGTAAATTGTAATTACTTTGATTATTCGATGAATCGTCTTTGTGAGTTTATAACCAGTTTCTTCAGTGAACACATGAAATTTATAATTTTCATTACGAATGTGAATCAAATATCGTAAAGTGTTGTGAATCATTTTCGGTGAAAGTATATTATTTTCGAAATAAAAAGCGCATATGTTTGTGAATCTGTGTGTGATATTTCGTATTTTATTTTTCGCAACTGAAGTTTTTTTTTAACACGATGAAAAATAGTTTTTTGGCAAACTTAAATAACATAACCTTTGAAGCAAAGCTAATTGTAACAACTTTTTTTTTATTTTATGATAAAAATTAGATTTGTCGGAATGACTCCAACTTTCTTGGGCATATGCTTTCGATGCAATGAAATATTGTTGCGAAAGAGAAAATAATTGGTTTCCAGGATTCTTAATTGGAGCACCGTACGGACATCAGATGTGAGAAAATCATTTTTTTATGGAAAATTGTGATGAAAAAATAGTTAGAGATGTAGGATTGTCTCCAAATTTGCTGTGCATAGTGTTTTTGATAAAACAAAATGATGTTGCAAAGGAGAAAAAAAATTGGTTCGTAGAGTTCATTATGATGGCACCGTACGGACATTTGATGGAAGGCAAAGGCAAATTGTGACCAATAATTTTTCAGAAAAAATTCTTAAAGGTCTCAGATTGGTTTTAAAAGTGATGTGCGTACTTGCAATAATGTAATAAAAAAAAATCCTGCGACGGAGAACAAAATTGGTTCGCACAGTCTAAAATTACAGCGCCGTACGGACGCCCGAGGTGATAAATACTGCGAAATACCTATTTCTAGTGAACCGCAAGCTAAAAGAAATATTTCCAGGTACCGGAGTGACTTAAAATTGACTACGCATGATGTTGGAGGTACACCGAAGTAAATGCTGGAAAATTACATTGTTTAGAGTATGCGCTGCGGAGTAACCCCACCGACAATGGTCTGAAGAGCAATGGATGGTCATTTTAATAGGCACTCTTGCCTATTTTTAAGTGAGTGCCCAACAAGTTAATTACCACATAAAAATATTAAACTACTTACCTGAATCGATGATTTCCCTCAACGCGATGCGAAATCCTTGAAATTCCCTCGGCGAAACGCAACGTCGCGAGGCCAACCTAAAAACGTCACTCGCGAAATTACTTCAATTAATACGACGTATTAATCGTATGACACGCCGTAACTCCCGCACACGAAATTTACGAATAATTCGCACACTCGAATTATTCACTCGCGCACTCGAATTATTCACTCGCGCACTCGAATAACTAAAACGCGTACTCAAATTCATTTACACTCGCGTAAACTAAAAAACAAAACAAACCTTTTTCTTCGCGACTCGCGAAACTTCGCGAATCGACGACGCGGGGACAAGTTACCGACGGATCACGCAGATAGCCGAACGTTCGCAAACTTCACGAAACTTCGCAAAGCGACGCGACGCGAAGTACGTCCCCACCACCAGTTCGGCGCATGCTCGAATGTTCTCGAATGCTCCGAGCCGGGTATATAAGGATGTGCTTTTCGCAGAAGGAGATCAGTCTCTCGAGCTGCAAAGTCCGAGCGACTACTCCAGCTGCGGAAGCTGCGACCATAAATACGCTGCAAAGCATATCTCGCTATAAAAAAAAACTGCAGACTTTCTCAAAAAAAAAAAAGACCGCCAAGTCTTACTCTTCCTCAAATTTGCTGCAAAGCAAATTCTTCCTTACTGCTGTTACGTCCAAACTAGCGTTCTTTTAATTAATCTAGTTTGTATTGTAACAGTTGCATCTGTTGCTATCGCTCGCGCTGGTCAGGAGGGTGTTGATCCGACCTTTACCACACCTGGTGTCGATAAAGAGAACAACGTTGGCTCCTTTTTAAAGCCCTAACCTTGCAGAAAATTGCTTGGGATGGAGCCCTTAAGAATGCTTGTCGTATCTGTGGCTTAGGGTGTCAACTAATTGGTAGTAGTTTCGGCGTCTTTGTGACAAAGAGAGAGATAGGCTACCTGCCGGCTGCCTGCCGGTTTTTGGCCAGGTATCGGAACACGAAGCTCGGTAGAAGGAAAATCTCGAAAAAATGTTATAAATCACTGGGTTGCGAGAACGGAAATAAAATCATGTGTAATTAATGATTTAGTAGAAATGTACTTACGGTGGTAACGATGAGTTGTTGGTCCTCGTTGAATACGGAGCTTCGTTCTCGTGAATTGTATTCGTAAATGCGATGAGAGGAGAATAAAATGTCTCACGAGAATACGAGAAAAATTAACACTGTTTTTAATGCCGGAAAAATGATATGGGTGATACAATTTGTAAAGAGTTAAATTTACTGAACAATGCGAGCCCCGAATGTCTTTCTTTAAGATTGCGTTGAATAATGAAAATTGTTATATGTCAAATAGTTCGGTTTCGATCGGAATAAAATAAAATTCTTAATTACACGATTTTCGATCTTTTTGAATATCTATTGAAACTTCAAAACTAAGAACTCGGTGGTTTGTTCGTCGTTTTATATGGTCTGATCGTTTTCTTTAAATGATACTTCGATGTGGGTGTTTCTAAAATCGGTGCTTCTAATATTTCGGAGTGTATCTGGGTCCCGAGCACACAATTTCCGGGGTTTTTATACCATTTTTCTTGGTGACAAATAGAGGGGATGTTGCTATGAGAGTGTCTTTTTATGTCTATTCCTTATAAAATTTTGGTACAGTAACGAGAAGATGAGGCGATGTTTCGGAACTCCTCCGTCATTGGCCCATGATTTTAAGTCTTTCTTTCAGGCATAATTTCGTTTATCAGGGCCGCCCCGTAGGTGACGGGGTGGGGTATCGAAAAGTAAAAGGGCGCGGACGAAATCACATAGGTCTCGGTCCCCTCTTTTTCTCGTTTCCGGTTTCCTGGAAGTCATTACCAGAGAGACTTTTGGTGTCGTACTGCCGCTTTATAGATAAATACTTTATATGTAAAAGATCACAGGAGTTGTGTTCCAATCCGACTATAGAATGAATCTCATCGGTTTCTAGAAAAAGAAAACCGGTATCGTCGAATGGAAATACGCTCACCTATGTCTAGTGAGTTTTATGTGTTACGTAAGAAAAATGGTATCTTCTCATAATGATTTTCTATCCGGGACTCATTTAACCTTTTGAAAAAATGAATTTAATGGTTTTTGCGATGAGTCGTGATTTAACGTGAACTCATTATTCAACTTTTGACTAGCTGCACTCGTTTACTCTGGCCGATGCGAGTATTAATGTGAAAAAAAATAAAAATATTTAATTTTACTCTTTATTTAATTTAATTTCTTTTCCGCGTTTTAATTTACCTAGTGGCGTGTCACGGAAAAGAACTTCCGCGGCAAATTCCTTACAGTTTACGCCTTTAATTATTTTGTTTAGACAAAATGGCATCTAAATTGGTTACTGTCAAGAATTTTTCGACGGCTAATATTGATCTAGTATCGAATGCGAAGTATTACAACTATAGTTGGAGAGCGCATGGCCCGTTCTGCACCTGAAACTATCGAGCGGAGATCGTTCGTACAGTTTCAATGAGGCCCTTTTTAAAAAAACCTAAAAAGCCCTTTTTAGGCACTCACTATAACAATAGGCAAAGAGTGCCTATTAAAATTACCTGCGAGGCCTCTTCATACAGGTTTCGATGGGGTTACTCCGCAGCGTACGCTCTGTTATACCCTCGAGTTTCGCGAGCATCACCGAGGTTACGCGTTGAGCAACAACCAAGGTATGCGAGCGTTGCGACAGCCGTCGCACAACGCACAGTATCGATACTTTGGAAATTCGGCACAGTATTGCCGCAATTAAAATACTTAAGGCATCTTTCGTAAAACATGCGAAAACAGCTGAATCGCTCGTTCCACTTTATCTTCTATAAAGTGTGAGTACGAGCGCGCAGCGACAGTTCAGAGGGTTATCCGATACTGTGCGGCTGCTTGTGACAAGAATACTTTCTACGGGACTCGTGCAAAGGGTCAGCCTAGTAGTATATCTTAGCTATAGTCGGACAATAGTCCGAGCTACATTTACTGAACTCTGTAAGATTTGATAGTGCATCTTCGCACAATAAATAAAGGGACATTATTACTTGCTACATCTCTCCTGTGTTTCCGACATTCGCTTGGGTTCCAACCCTTAACCGGTATTTCCTAAATTAATAAAGGGGTTCAATTCCTCGCGTCGGGACTCGGCTTAGCTACCCGGGAATCGGCGGTATAACATTGGTGGCAGCGGTGGGATACCGGGAGTGAGTGAAAGGAACCAGAGTGTAGTGAAAAGTGGGTCACTGCCTGTACACCAATACAGACGTGAGAACCGTCACCAGGGGATCGACGGGACAATCAGCCGCGAGGAGGAACTGCAGACCACCTCAAGATCGTCACCCAGCAGAGGGACGTGGAGCAGTATCGAAGAGGAAGCCGAGAGCATTTTGCACAATACAAAGGCAACCTGTAAAATGGCCATAGGCACACTGTAAGTGCAAGTTGAGAATTTCGTAAAACAAAACTAACACCTACGGGGGCAATATAAACCAGTAGGCGCGTTACTAACCCCGTAAGGGTGAAATAAGGGGCTAAAACCGAAGTAAAAGCGAAATGAGTGACGGGGAAGTTCCGAAGGATCAGCCGGCGGGGCCATCTGGGGAGGTACCACCCCCGCCGGATCCCTCAGCTTCGGTACAGGAGGATCAGCGGGTTGCGGAGGGCCTCGGGGCCGCGTTGCAAGAGATAACGTCGGTCGCGAGGGGCAACTTGGCAGCACGAGGCTCGGAGTCGCAGCAGGGGGCGCAATCTTCACCAAACCCCCTGTTCGGGGTGAATTTACACAGGGGGGCTGCGTTTGACGACCTCAGGGATATCGACCACAGTATATTCGAACCCAGGGGCACACCACCACCGGGGGTCGGTCTCACCCCCCGAGCAATAGAGGCGGAGATACAGCGCCTGAGGACGATATATCGCAACACGCTTGGCGAACGGCGAGGGGGATTTTTCGATTGGGACAGGGACCGAAACTGGACAACCACCTTCGGTGATGGCAGCAGGCTGTACCCTATGGGGGTGGAAATCCCAGGGGTGCGCCGAAATTTATTTGCTGACCTCCCTGCGGAGGGGGACGTCACCGCTGCAGCCGAGGCGCGCGTAGCGGAGCATCTTGAGAGGGGTGATCGCGAACTGGAGACGATACGAGCCGAATTGTCGGAGTACGTGGCTAACGAGGTCGAACGAAGGATGGCAGAGCGTACCAGGCAACAGCGAACTATTGCACCAGAGGACGGCGAGGATTCCCCGTATATTAGCCTGGATTTAGCGTTAAAAAATATCAAAACGTTCGACGGCAATGATCCAAACAGATTAGAGGAGTTTTTATCATCTTGCGAGGCCGTATGGGAGAGGGTGAAACCCCAGCAGAGGGGGACACTCTTGGCTCTCGTGCGAAGCGGAAAATTGGAGGATCGTGCGACGAGGGAACTCCGACACAAGGTGATACGGAATATATCGGAGCTTCGAAGCGAGCTCGAGGCATTGTACGGGAAGCGAAAATCGCTCGCTGCCCTCCAGTACGAATTTTGCTTGCTGAAGCAAGGTGCGAAAGAATCAGTAGCGGCATATGCCGCGCGTGTCGAGAGGCTTACGGGGGAGGTGTCGGAAAAACTGTGTGAGGACACGGCACCCCACGGGGCGAGATATGTCGAAGCCGCTGTGCGACGAAGTGCGCAGATGAACTTCGAGAATGGATTAAATCCCGAAATTCGGATGATTGTGCGCTCGCGTAATTACGGGAGTCTGCGGGACTCTGTAGTGGGCGCTGCAGAAGTAGAAAAAATGCTCGGAACTGGGAGCAGCAAGGGAACCTCAGGGGTGAGTCAACCTCGCAGTAGTATGGGTGGAGGGGGTGCAACACCCCGAAAATGTTACAATTGTGGTATCGCGGGGCACGTCGCACGTGATTGTACGAAAAAATCGGGTCGACACAGCCTCCCCGCGCCAGGACCGGGGCGGGAAGTGAATCAAGTGAAAGTGACGTGCAATTTCTGTGGTAAAGTCGGGCATCTTTGGAGAGAATGCCGAAAGCGTTTGCAGCAGGAGGGACAGAAGACGCAACAGTCAGGCAAGGGGAACAGTAATAATTCCCCTCCGAAGGCTCAAGGGGGCCAAAAAACTTTGAAGGATTTTCTGGGTAGTGAACAACAGAAATCCGAGGGAAAGGGACAACAACGGGAGGTGTACGTCGTGAACGCCACATCCGGAGGCGTTGCGAGTGACTTCCACATCAAATCACCTGTGTGCAAGGGGGGAGTATTAACGTTGAAAGCGGATACAGGAGCTCAGGTGAGCATCATAAGTGCGGAGGCCCTCAGCGAAGGAACCGAGGCTGAGAAAACGGGAGTGACAATCGTCGGGCTGGGAGGCTCACCCGTACAAGCGAGATGTGCAGTCAAGGTGCATCTCGAGACGCCGAGGGGTACCGCTGCACACTGGTTCCACGTTGTACCCCCCGGGGTGGCGCTAGGGGTGCACGGATTCCTCGGGATGGATTTTATAAGGGAACACAAGGTGGATATACTCCGGGGCAGAGAGATACGGATCTTCGGGCATAGAATGCCTTTGGTGGATGGACGATTAAAAATGCGTTTACCACCGCGTAGTGAAAGTTTTGCGTATGTTGCAACGAACAGTGGGGTAGTAGGTATCGTCGACAAAAAGGAGGTCGCCGAGGGTGTTGCACTCGGCGCCTGTGTAACCACACCGCGAGGCAACAGCTGTGCAGTGTGTGTAATAAATATGACTTCCGAAGAAGTGGAGATCGAGCGACCGACGGTGACACTCGAGCCGCTCGAGTCAGCAGAAAATTCGAGCGACAGCGAAGGCGCGTGCGAGGTAAACACGGCACGCGAGTTGAGCATTGACGAAGGAGGGAACGGCGGCACGCGACTCACGCGGTTGCGGGAGGCGATCGACGTGGGACATTTAAATGCCGAGGAGAAGAAAACATTGCTCGAGGTATGTGAAGATTTCGCGGAAATTTTCCCCTTCGTGAGGGCGTGAGACCAATCAAGGTGCAGCCCTATCGTTTACCTGAGGCGCATAAACGGGAGGTAGCGATACAAACGAAACAAATGTTAGAAGACGAAATAATACAGCCGAGTCGAAGTCAGTGGAATGCGCCGCTGCTCGTGGTGACGAAAAAACCTGACGCAGCAGGAAAGGTGAAACTACGAGTCGTCGTGGATTTTCGAAAATTAAACGAAGCGACTATCGGTGATTCATATCCGTTACCGAACATCACCGATATTCTGGACCAGCTGGGGAAGGCTCACTACTTCACAACCCTCGACTTGGCATCGGGATTCCATCAGATTCCCATGGCCGACAAGGATAAAGAAAAAACCGCGTTCTCCACACCCCAGGGGCACTTCGAATATACGCGAATGCCCTTTGGATTAAAAAATGCGCCGCCAACCTTTCAAAGGTTGATGAACACCGTATTAGCGGGACTGGATGGAATAAAGTGTTACGTATACCTCGATGATATCGTGATATTCGGGTCAACGCTGACGGAGCACAACGATCGGTTGCGCGAAGTATTTACACGCTTACGAGAAGCGAAGCTATCGTTGCAGCCGGGAAAATGTCGTTTCTTAAGGAAAGAAACACAGTATCTGGGACACGTCATCTCAGAGGAGGGGGTGCGACCGGATCCCTCGAAGATCGCCGCAGTGAAGGATTTTCCGGTACCACGTAATATGAAGGGAGTCCAGTCCTTCTTAGGGCTCGCGGGATATTACCGGAAGTTTATACGGGATTTTTCGAGGATCGCGAAGCCACTCACGGAATTAACGAAGAAGGAAAATCCCTTCGTTTGGTCGGCGAAGCAGGAGCACGCGTTCGAAGAGTTGAAAAAAGCGCTGACGACGGCACCGGTATTACAGTATCCGGATTTCGAGAGGCCATTCGTCGTGACAACAGATGCCTCCGATAAAGCCATTGGCGCTATACTATCGCAGGGGGAAGTGGGCGACGATTTGCCGATTTGTTACGCAAGTCGCACGCTCAATAAGGCTGAACAAAATTATACAACGACGGAGAAAGAGTTAATCGCAATCGTATGGGGGGTGGCACAATTTCGCCCCTATATTTACGGAACTAAATTCACAGTGGTTACGGATCACAAGCCTTTAACGTGGTTATTTAACGTGAAAGATCCGGGATCGAGACTCATGCGATGGAAAATAAAATTATCGGAACATGAGTTTGATATAGTGTATAAAGCAGGGAAAAGGAATACGAACGCCGATGCGCTGAGTCGAGTGTATGTAACGACGCGCTCGCATGCACGGCAGACGGAGAGAGAGACAGTCGACAAAAGCAGTGCGCGCGAGGGAGAGCGCGACAGCAGCGAGCACGAGGGAACTCCATCGCTACGCAGCGAGGCAGAGAGAGAGACAGCGCGAGCCAGCAACGGTGACTCGAGCGCGACAGACGATGCGTCAGCCATCGTGCCAGGCGAAGCGGCAGCGGCCAGTGCGATAGAAAGAGACGGACGACGCGATAGCGATAGCCACTCGGACGACAGAGATAACGGCGGCCATGCGAGCTACGGAGATAAGAGCCGTAGCGATGGCGAGAGTCTTAGCGAAGAAGAGAGAAGGAAGATACTTTACGAGTACCACGACGCACCCTTGGGAGGACATCAGGGTGTTACGCGTATGCTAAAACGAATACAACTCGCGTACAGCTGGCCGGGTATGCGAAAGGAAGTAGAGGAGTATGTCGCGGCATGCGACAAGTGTCAACGAAATAAAGTACACACAACACCAAAAGCACCGATGGCGATCACCGATACGCCGTCACGGGCATTCGAAAAGGGCGCTATGGACATCGTAGGGCCTTTAACGGTGACGGAAACGGGGAATAAATACATTCTCACGTTTCAGGATTTATTGACGAAATTCAGTATCGCGATTCCACTCCCTTCGCAGTCCGCGAACGATGTCGCACGGGCTTTTACGGAGGAGATCGTATGCCGGTACGGGATACCGGAAGTCGTGCTCACGGATCAAGGGACGAATTTCCTGAGCGCGATATTTAAGGATGTATGCAAGCTGTTGCGAGTGGAAAAAGTGCAAACAACAGCATATCATCCGCAGTCGAATGGGGCATTGGAGCGTTCTCATCGAACGTTAGCGGAGTACCTGAAGAGCTATACAACCGAGGATCAGAGGGACTGGGATAAATGGCTACCGTACGCCATGTTCCAGTACAACACGACACCCCATACGGCTACAGGCTTCACCCCCTATAGCCTGATGTTCGGGAGAGAAGCGGAACTCCCTACCTCGCTAAAAAAACCCTCAAGTACGTTGTATGCGTACGACGATTATTCCCAGGAGTCGAAGGAACGGATGCGAGCATCATGGGCGATGGCACGAGCAAATCTGGAGACGGCAAAAAATCGTGCGAAGGAGTTTCACGATAAAAAGGCCAAGGAAAGGAAATTCGATATCGGGGAAAAAGTTTTGTTGCACGATGAAACGGTGCGACAAGGCAGATCGGCGAAACTCACCGCCAATTGGATTGGGCCGTTTGTCATCGAGGAGGTGCATCCGCCCCTCAATTACACTATTCGGAAGGGGCGGCGGCGTTTAAAGGTTCACGTGGATCGTCTCCGGGAGTACATCGAGAATTAGGAGCCGATTTTAAGGGGGGGGGGGGGGGGAGAGCTAGGAGTAGCTGTTGGTTTTTGGGAATTGAAAAAAAAAATTTTTTGTGTGAATATTTCTGGAAAAAAAAAAAAAAAAAAAAAAAAAAATCTGTGTGAACTTTTGTCATGGAAAAAGGGAAAAAATATATTTGAGAGGTTATTGTTGGGAAAAATAAATTACGTAGAGTGACATTGTTGCAGGGTGTTGTTTTGTTGCCTGCCGATTATCGTCAACGGCGGGGCTGTTATAGAGGAATTTCGCAACGTGCCGGGAATTTATTTCGAGCACGTAGGCACGCTGTGTTTATACACGGACGTGTGGACATTAGCTGTGCACATGGATCTCTCGAATCTCATGGCGTTGGAGCAGTCTATTCAGTGGCATCTTGAAGGGTATCGGGACCGGTGCAGGGAGTCAGTGGGGTCCGGAGGACACTGTGCCGAGATGCTGATACACCTGGAGCGCCTCTCCGCAAGGGTAGCGGAGGAAATTGGCGTGGTACACGATCTCGTGGGGGGAGAGCACCCACGAGACAAGCGGGGACTGGTAGATGGACTAGGATCGGTCCTCAAAACCATCACGGGGAACCTCGATGCGGCGGATGGCGAGAGAATTGAGAACGAGTTATCGGCGGTTCGAGAGACACAGGAGACTATGAGGGACGGCATGCAGAAGCAGCTGCAAGTGGTCGAATCCTCGATCGATATGTTCAATCGTTCGTCGTACGCATCCGAGAGGAACCTCAATAAATTATACGCCATGCTGCGGGAGGTCAACGGCTACTTCCACAACAGTACCAGCCGTCTGGCTACGCGACAGCAGTTCGACGAGAGTCTGGGATTATTGGACTCTCATTTGGAGGCATTCCTCGGCGAAGTGAGGGGTATCGCCGACTTATTTATGGGAATCGCATCAGGAACGGTGAATCCGGCTATCATCTCGCCGGAGAAGCTCACCAAATACCTTACTGAGGCATTGCCGCACGTGCCAAAGGGATACAGCTTCCCTCGGCCAGTGGCAAGGGAAAACGCAGCGGAATTACTGCGACTGGCAACCGCGAGGGCCTATCGAGTGGGAGAAAACGTAACGCTGCTCCTCGAGATACCACTCGTTGGGGCGGCAGAGTACAGTGTCAGTCGCACGTACCCCCTACCGAGGCGGGGGGAAAACGACACGTACTATTATCAGGAGACGTCGCCGGAATTGGTCATCGTGGATCGGGAAAATCGGAACTACATACGGATGACGGAACGGGAATTAGAGGAATGCAGGAGGGATGGAACGAGATTCTACTGCAACCCGCGGCATCCAGCGTTAGCGGTAAATGAAGCCGCGCCTTGCAACGTGCGAACGTACGTGGGGGGTGCGGTAGGTCGGGAGCAGAATTGTCCGAAGCGTGTAGTGAAGTTGGCAAACACGCTCATCGTAAGTCTACGACAGCCGGGACGATGGCTGTACGCCGCACCACGACCTGAGCCGTTGACCGTCACCTGCGACGGTATGCCGACTCAGCAGTCTGTCTTGAGTGGAACGGGATCGTTGACACTCACCGGGCGATGCACAGCGACAGCGAAAAATTTTCGCGTAGAAACCGTGAGGCGAATAACGCAGGCGGTAATCGACAACGACTTGGTGCCAACGTACAATCTCACACTCACACCACAGGAGGCGGAGTGCGTGCCGCAGGTGGCCGACCAATACGAGAATATTACCCTCGAGCACGTGGTGAGCACGCCACAGGAGTTGAACGACCTCGGGGTGCGAATACAGCAATTGCGAGACGGACTCGCAACTCGAGTAACGCGCAAGCAACGAATAATAAGCTTGATCGGCCAACATGCGATAGGCTCGATCTCCCTAGCAACGATGATAATCTTCGCCATCTTCTGGCTTATCAGAAGGCGATGCAGGACTCGGCAACCCACGGTGGAGGCCCCCTGTACGAAGGTGGCGAAACGAGGCAGCGAAGAGACGCCGATGGAGCGGCGAGACCAACGAAGGGCATCCCCATCGGATGAGAAAAGGGGGACGCGAGCAACGGGCGCACCGGCTTATAGGCCGAAGAAATAGCCGACGCAGCATCAATGGCTGGCCGTCCGGGTTGAACGACACCCGGATACGACAGCCACCACGCGAATAATTACAATATAAGCGGGATAATAAAATTGGGAATATTTTAACGCGGGATAGTTGTAATTTTCTCTTTCGGGAATACAGTGAAAAGAAATCCATCGATTTCTTTTCCCTTAAGGGGGGAGGGATGTTATACCCCCGAGTTTCGCGAGCATCACCGAGGTTACGCGTTGAGCAACAACCAAGGTATGCGAGCGTTGCGACAGCCGTCGCACAACGCACAGTATCGATACTTTGGAAATTCGGCACAGTATTGCCGCAATTAAAATACTTAAGGCATCTTTCGTAAAACATGCGAAAACAGCTGAATCGCTCGTTCCACTTTATCTTCTATAAAGTGCGAGTACGAGCGCGCAGCGACAGTTCAGAGGGTTATCCGATACTGTGCGGCTGCTTGTGACAAGAATACTTTCTACGGGACTCGTGCAAAGGGTCAGCCTAGTAGTATATCTTAGCTATAGTCGGACAATAGTCCGAGCTACATTTACTGAACTCTGTAAGATTTGATAGTGCATCTTCGCACAATAAATAAAGGGACATTATTACTTGCTACATCTCTCCTGTGTTTCCGACATTCGCTTGGGTTCCAACCCTTAACCGGTATTTCCTAAATTAATAAAGGGGTTCAATTCCTCGCGTCGGGACTCGGCTTAGCTACCCGGGAATCGGCGGTATAACAGCTCCAAAAAATTTAGTTTTTCACCATTTTCTTCGGTGTACCTCCAACTTCATGTGTAGTTAATTTAAAGTGACTCCGGTGACTGGAAATATTTTTTTTACCCTGCGGTAGAATAAAAATGGCTTATTCACTGAATTTTTCTTCTCGGACGTCCGTATCACACTGTAACTTTGGATGGTGTGAACCAATTTTGCTCTCCTTCGCAGGATTTTTTTATCATATTATCACAAGTATGCACATTACTTTAGTCCTTAAGTATTTTTTCTAAAAAATTATTGGTCAAAATTTGCCTTTGCCTTCCGTCAAATGTCCGTACGGTGCCATCATAATGAACTCTACGAATCAATTTTTTTCTCCTTCGCAACATCATTTTGTTCCATCAAAAGCACTATGCACAGCAAATTTGAAGGCAATCCTACATCTCTAACTATTTTTCCATCACAATTTTCCATAAAAAAATGATTTACTCACATCTCATGTACGTACGGTGCTCCAATTAAGAATCCTAGAAACCAATTCTTTTCTCTTTCGCAACAATATTTCATTGCATCGAAAGCACTATGCACAACAAATTTTTAGTCATTCCGACAAATCTACTTTTAATTATAAAATTTTTCAAAAAAAGTGGTTACAACTAGCTTTGCTTCAAAGGTTATGTTATTTAGATTTGCCAAAAAACAATTTTTCATCATGTTAAAAAAAAACTTCGGTTGCGAAAAATGAAACACGAAATATCACACACAGATTCACAAATGTTTGCGCTTTTTATTTCGAAAATAATATATTTTCACCGAAAATCATTCACAATATTTTACGATACTTTATTCACATAAACATGATAAATATGATAAAAATAAAAATGATAAATTTTATGTGAGTAGTAGTGTACGGGTATAAGGAGACAGGATTTACCCCCTCCACGCGGCCACTGGCGCCAACCCCCACCACCACCGTCTACCCCCACCCTCTCCCCCCCACCCCACTGTCTGGCCCCCACTCCTTCCCCCACCACCTGTGGTCCCCTCCCCACCCCCTAGGGCCCCTTAAGCCACGGCCCTTGGGTTATAGGGAGCCAATGAGAGAGAGGCTGGGAAAATCTCTGGACCGTGATTGGTCGTCTCATTTTCCCCGAGCCGTGATTGGCCGACTGGAAATTCCCCGAGCTCTTATTGGTCGACTGATTTTCCATGGCGCCCTCTATAAATTTTCATCGTGTTTTCTGTACTAATGTTCTTCTAGTAAACTTGCTGCGTTTTGATTGGTCGTCCAATTTCTCCTGGTGCCCTCTAGGAATTACCGACAGTTTTTTAATACTAATAATATTCTGCAGTCGGTAAATTAGTTTTCGTCTTTTACTATTCTAATGGTAATACCGTACCGCCAAATAAAAAAAAAACATTTACAAAATTATTTTTGTTTATTAAATTTTCTTGCATTGACATTTTACAATATTTCATCGTTACAATTTTTTAAAGATCAGTGGTCTTGGGTGGTGGGTCAAGGGTCATGGCAGAGTCGGTTGACGGCAGCGGTGTGTCTTGCTTGCGGTCAGACTCGGCCGTTGTCGTAAGCGGCAATACCTTCTCGGGTTGGTCCGGCGGTGCCGTTGACTCTTGTTCCGCGGCCTCCTGTAGACAGTCCGTGCATTCTCTCTGGAGTGGTGGATACCCTTCGAGCTGCATCTTTAGATCCTTGGGTGCCCAATGTTTTTTACAGGCTCTGTATGATGCAACCTCGGGGTCCTGTCGAATATGTTGAGGTAGTTTTGCCCACAGGATGTCGATGTATTCACTCCAGTGCCTCAGTAGCAAGGGTTTGGGAATGTATTCGAGCTCCTCCGGGAGTAGTTCCCAGGGATCCTTGCCACAGTCAATGACGAGTATGCCGCTGATGATGTCCATTTTTGTGGTGGGTTGTTGACGTTGCCACGAATCGTTGACAAGTGTGCTTTCTCGTGTGGAGAGGCCGTCTTTTATATCAGCTGATGGTGGTTGTGGTGCGGGACCGTGTGTTGACGATGAAGATGAGATGAAAACTTTTTTTCTTTTCTTTTGTTACATTCGTTTATTTACAGGTGACAACCGAAACGAGCTGTACATGTTTGTATACACCGTGATGTACAGCCATTACCGCTGCCCTTCAAAAGTCTTGTTCGTCGGGTGTTTGAGACGTTTCGTCGTCTTGTATGTTTCACATATCGTAGATTCTTGTAGTAACGTCGCACAATATTATCGTTTTTTACCTTATTAGCCGAGAATAGTTTGCAAAAAGCAGCAAGGTTGTAGCCCCGACACATATAGTCAAGAACCATAACACAATATTCTCCACACACTCGAGACTTGATACACTGTAGGGGCTTGGTGCTCCACTCGTAACTCGTTGTATTTCTTCGCAGTCGATTGCGATGTTGGTTGACAAGTGGAGGCAGTCCGTAACTGTCGAAGAAGATCCCTTGACCATTGTTGTCGACGTATATGGCTACCCAATGAGTTCCTGGCTTCGTATGATCGTCCGTGTTTGCGACGATGGCTGTGGGTCTAGACCAGCGACTCGGGATGCGATCGGCGGGGAAGACTCCTTTCGTCTGTGCCGAGACATGTCGTAGAGCCTCCAGCACTTCTAGGCTGTTCATTGCATATGCTTCCTGTGCCGGAGTGGGGGCGACGTCTTCGTGAATGCTGATGCTGATGATGATACTGATGAGCGCTACGGGGGATGGTAGGCGTAGGCTGGCGCTTCGGTGGTGGTGGCGGTGAGAGTTGTTTATTACGGTAAAGGGCAACTATTTCACCCTCCGCAGGTACCGTGGCGTCGCAGGTGTTCGTCGTAGCACTGCTGTCACTGCTCGAAGGTGCCGGGACTATATAGTCTCCCATTGTCGAACCGTGATCTGTATCGCTCGGAATTTCGATATGTATCGCTTTTCTCGGTGTATCGTTTGGCCGATCTCTCCGTTGCACGGCGCCCACTGGTTCTGAGTAAACGGGATTCTCCTTATCCAAAATCTGAGTCCGAAGCCAACGTTTTATTTTTCCCACGTTGTTTAATGCGCACTTCGCTGCATCCTCCTTTGACACACCGTGATAGATGCACCAAGTGTCGTAGGTCGGCATGTTTTTGAAGCTAGGGCCCTCGTAATCTTCCAGGTTGACTATGTCGCGGCCCAGCACGTCACGTAGAATTTCCGCTTTTTGTACGCCTCTCGTATATATACGAAGTGCGTATCGGCACATGGCCTTTAGCGCAGTGTATACTTTTGGCAATGGGGTATCACCGTCAACCCACTCGATACCGTGATGAAAGCACGTTAGACGATTATTGCTCGCGCGCACTTCTTTAGGTAATTCACCAAAATCGTATGGTGAATCGATAACCCAATGGCCGATATGATCGCCCTGTAGTGTAGTAACGGCGATCTCCTTAGGGAGAAACTCGCCATGCTTGCCGTATAGCGCTTGAATATCAACTATTGCGTCCATGCTGAAGGCGTGAGACGAAATGATGTCGAATGCTCGCTCGTAGTCGGTCTTAAATACGTTTCGGCTGTACGTATAGCGCCCTCACCGGGGAATGTGTGATCGTGTGTTATGCATCGGAAGAGGGGATTGGACGCTCAAGCACTAAAATCCGTGATTACTTGACGTGCCGAGTCAATTTCAATAACATTGTCATACTCGGCGTAGACAATACAATTTATTGTAGATGAGAGAGGTTTGGCGAAACGTACTTCGATTCTCACGGTACCGTGTTTCACGAGATTCCAGTGGGTGAAACAGTTGGCGGATAGATCAGGCGTCAAGTCGAAAGCGAATAGACAATAACCTTTTGCGTAAGCGCTGCGTGAAATGTCTATACCGTCGTTTTGGAAGTGTATACCTGTGCCCGAAAAAAGGGTGTGGTAACATTCAATCCAAGTTCTGTTGGTGTCGAACTCTGGTTGCAGTGGTTTTCCAGGTATCTGTTGACCGTCAACGTAGAGTGATAGAAAATTTATCGAATAATTTTGAAAATTAAAGGGGTTTGACGTTCTATCACCGTTGAAAGCTTTGTTGCTAACAAAACCGAGTATTATACGCTTTGGTAATTGACCGAGTATTACATTGTCCAGTGTATCGCCCGCGACGCCGCTATGCATGGTAAACGACTTAACCTCCACGCGCGTTATAGGATATTTCGCTGTTGTTTTAGACAGCGTCTTCGCATGGGCTATAAGTACTCCTGGGTTGATTTTCGCTCGTCTTATCAGCAGTGTCGTATCGTGAATTAATATCTTGTGTGTGCAATCTTTTGATGGTGTTTCCATAAGACAAAAATCGTCTTTTGAGCGTACGAGACGTAGTCGTACTTCGACGCCGTTCAGCAAAAATTTGTCTTGATTGAATACATCACAGTGTAGATGGCCAATCATATCCAAGGTCCGACCTCCTTTGACATAACGGGCTCTCGCGTCTTGGCCATCGTTGCTCGGACTCGCGCCCGGTAGCAACTCGAAACCACCTGGAGTATCGGCATACCACAAAGCCGTAGTGAGATGCGATGCTTTTGCCGCAGGGCCATAGTTCAACAACGTTTCAATGTACGCCCGGTAGGCGTAGGCATTATTAGGAGGCGCGACAAGTTTTTGATTAAAAAACACGTCTACCTGATTAAAGAGGCTGTGCAAAAAATTATTTACGGGCGCAACTTTGTACTCTGCGCCACCGCTGGATACCACTTTAAGGCTTACAGCGATCATAGTATGCGCGAGATCCAGGTATTCCTCCCCGTGGCCAGGTATCACAAATTCGACGGGCCCGTCGTCCGACAACGAAGAGACCGGCTTGTAGTGAACCCATTGCGATGATTCTATAGATGTTTGCGTTGGCGGTATTGTGAATAAGTCGAGTTCCGACTTCATACATTCGCACGAGTGTGAGTGTAGAAAGGACATATTTAAGCACTTCCGAAAATATCAACGCGTCGTCTCTTTTTATTTTTTCGAGTCTTCGTCACTTTCCCCGTCTTCGTCCTTCTTTTCTTTCTCCGCGATGTTGCACTAGTGGCGCTTCTCTTTTTTCCCCTCTTCGTCTTCTTGTTCCTCGCGGTGGAAGATCTCTTTCTCGTGGAGGTGCGCCGAGTTGCGCGTCCAATCAGCGACTGCATCGTTCTCGCGGCGATCGCACTATTATAGCCAGATCCCTTCATACGTAGTGCAATTTTCTCGTCGGCTTTTCGTTTCAAATTTTCGCCAGATTCTCTGGCCCGACGCTTTAGCGACTCCTTGAATGGTACATTATTACCGCTTACATCTTCAATAACGTGCAAGCCGGTGCGCAAAGCCTCGCGTCCTATAGCTTTAGCGCCTCTCGTGAGGAGCGGTAGTACACTTCTGAAGAGTCCGCCGAGAAATCGACCAATCCCATGGCCCCTTTGATAAGGTGCACCCACGAAAACATTGCTCATACGTCCACCGCCGCCGATTTGATTCTCGTAATATGACGCGTAGTGGCTCGCCATTTCGTCTACGAGACTCGCTTAAAGTGAAGCGTCAGCGTTAACGTTCCGTACTCAAATGTGATTGGCCGTCCCAACTTGTCTCTTATATCTATTTCGATCGTACGAAAGCAATTATTAAGCAGCGGTAAATAATTTGCCGGCGAAAAATATTTCACCTGTGTCGAGCCATACTTGTACTTTGCTGTATTCAGATTTACTATCCGCAACAGAGCGGCCTGTGTGTCACCAACTGTGTAGGGTACGCACAAATCCGTATAGACAAAGATTTCTTCGGGTAGAGCGCGGGCAATGCAGGCAGGCATCTGACTTTCGCGTTGTATACCACGGGTAAAGCTGACGTACGAATTCCCGGCGCTTTCCCAATCTTTACCCGGCGTTAACTCGAAGCCAAACACGTGACGAAGCTTGTCGCTCATTTGCAAGAAATTCGGCGATTCCTCAATTTCTTTGCCGCACTTTTTACCCTCAATCGCCACGTAACCGCTTGCATTTTTTGCATTAACTAGTCGTATACCGGCCTCGCTTATACCGGGCAGACTATTTATACTTTTCATTAAAGCCTCATGATTGTCGTATACGCCGTACGGTATATGGTTGATTTTTAGGTCTTTTCGGCCACACGGTGTCCACTGAATTTCAGTCTCATCACGCTGGATATGTATCATCGTGCAAGGTATGTGAACTTCCGTTAAACCCACGACCCAATGACCGTTGAGGGTTATTTCACGTGAAAGGTGTGTGGTGAAATTTGTCGTAGTGTTGTTCGGAAAATACTTCATGCTGCTGTTGCTCGGCAGGACGAGAAAAAAATGTTCGTCATTGTACATGTTGGCTGAGCGTATTCACTACACTAGCCTCCAAGGTCGCGAGCGTTAGACGCCGGAATCCACGAGTTGAATTTCGACGGGTAACCGACCCAGCTGACAAAAAGCTGTTTCTTCGCGCCGCGACCTTTTGTTCGTATTACACGGTCGATTTTGAATTCTTTATTTTCCGCAACACGTTTCTCGTGTACAGGCGTGATTTCTTCCGTATAAAAAAATCCGTCGATTAACTCTCCCTCAAGATCATTTAATTCGTAAACTCGGATACCCTGACGGACCGTAACTTTTGTGATTCGGAAAATTTCTTCACTCCAATTCCGCTCGTAACCCTTCTCGAAGGTGCCTTTTGTTCGACTAATCCTAACGTAATCGCCGCACTTGTATTTAACGTCGGTGAAACGCCTTTTTCTGCGTTGCCTCAACGATGCTCTCGTCATATTCTCGTACGCTACATCAGCATTGTGTAAAGTCACAGCGGCCGGTTGCATCTTAATTGACGAGTGTTTCGCATGGTTGTACGCGTCGACGAGTTGTTGTAGAATGTCAATGTATCGATGCGTATTTCGGTGCGTGAAGTAACGCCACATTCGCTCTTTCAACGTACGATTGAAGCGCTCGACAACTGCTGCTTTTATATCAGGGTTACGCGTAACTCTAAACACAATATTGTTCTCCTTAAGAAAGACTTGCAACTCTTTTCCGACAAACTCCTTGCCTTTATCGGTCTGTAGACAGGCGGGTGACCGTCCGGTGCTTTGTTCAAAAATCCTTTTAAAGGCTTGCGTCACAGAGTGCACTGTTTTGTCTTGTAGCGGTTCGACCCATGCATACTTGCTCAATACATCAATGACTGTGAGCAGGTAGCAGGTATTATCGTTGTAACTCTTTAACGAGCGTAAATCGACGAGATCAGCCTCCCAAACGTCGTCTATGTTGTCAACACTGTAGCGAAGTCTTGGGAAAAGCCGCTTGACGGGCTTGTGAATGGTGTACGCGTCTTGTTGGGTCAACCAGTCATAAACAGCGGCTACTTCATTTTTTTTATCTGTCAGTCGTCTTGCACCGGCGTAACCAGCGGGGTGAGAAGGGTCGTAATACACTTTTCCGTACGGCATCTCTCTCGCTCTCTGACGGTTATGCTGCAGCAGACATTGGACTATTCATAGTTTTAGCCAATGTGCAAACCCTCGTGGTATTTGAACGGCCTCGTCTGAACGTGGTGTCGTCGTAATGTTCGACCGCTCGGCAGCCTCCGTATCCGCGGCCATACTATCCTTCTTGTTCTTCTTCTTCTTTGACTCGTCCTTTTCACTCTGTTTCGGCGAATAGTCGGAATTTAGCCCACGACGATTGTTGAACGTCTCTTCACGACTAGTTCTAGTTCTAATACCAGCCGCACTTTTACCCTCAGACCGTTTTACTCTCGCAGCTATAGCATTGTCAACGGTTCCTTCTTCTTTTTCGTCCTCGCTGCTGTAATAGGGGCTTTCGTCGTTATCCACGCCTGGATTGGTTTGTGTACGCTCAACACCGAATCGCTCCTCTCCCAGTGTCCATAATGCGGTGTTTCCGATAAATTCACGTGGTATAGAGATATCTCGTAGACTCTGAATAAAGTCACGCCGACCCGCGGCTTTAAACACCTTTCTCGATCGTACCGCGTCGTTAATAAGATCGACAATATTTGAATTTGGTACAAGCTTGCCGTCTATAGTCACGCGCCCCTCTTGGTCCCATCTGATGCGCTGTACTGCTCCCGGTGAATTGCGAAGATAAGACACGAGAGCTTTAGCTTTATGTCGAAACTTTTGCGGCACGCTGTCTATGATTATCGTATCATCGAACGTTCCATTTGGCGTCTGCTGTTCACGAGACATGGCAGAGGTCGCTCCAGGTAACGCCGGATCTATCGGGCCTTTTCGTACTTCGAGCAAAAATAAATACCTCTGCAACACCTGTAGATATTGTTTCCACTTTTCCGAGTCATCGCGATACTTTTTTGAGTGTAAAATTCCCGAAAGCTCTTCGTCGAGTCGCGATATAGGATCACCCGGCGTCTGTACACTTGGTGGATCGACAGACGGCGCACGAGTTCCTCCGCCGCCGCCGCCGCCGCCGCCGCCTCCGATCATCGGGTCTTTCCATATCCCCGCCTCTTCAGCCGGTACTAAAATCATTTTCTTCGCGTGTTCCATTAGATCTCGCACGTTTAAATTAAGAGTCAGTACTTCCGCCACCGCTGCCGGTAAACAGTCTACTGACCAAACTCGTGATAATCGGTGCCAATAAAAGCGGCAAAAATGCTCCACAGCCTTTCTGCATGATGAGACGTTTTTTCGCTCTCCAGTTGAATTTTCGTTGCTTACGAGCGGTGCCGTTGGCTCTACTCCGGCCGCCACCGCCGCCGCTCTGTCTTACTGCGGACCACGGCGCTAGTTGTCGCAACACCTTTTTATATCTTTTAAGACGATTTTTCACACCGTTTTTAAGCGATACTACGCCGTGTAAGACGTTCAGTGCGCATTCGCATATACACTTGACCAGCGATTCATCGGCCGTGCGTAGCAGCGCTCTTTGCTGCTCTTTACTAGCATGACAGAGGGCGTTCAGAAAAGCGGCGCGCCGTTTATCGATCGGTGATCGCACAGAACACGCTGTTCTCTTCCTCTTCTTCTTTACCGTCATCTTCCCCATTGTCGCCCTCCGCGCCGAGATGTTTGCGTAACCGACACTCGAGCGTTACTGATGTCTTTGCTGTTCCGCCATTTGACTAAATACGCGCCCATCCACCGGTCATTTCAATTGACGAAAGCCACGTTTGTTTTTCGGTATATATACATGCATTTGTGGATCGTCGGGAAATATATTGGTGCGGCATCGACACATATCGGGCGTCGATTGCTTTAGATCCAGCAGTAGATATCCATGCGGCTGCGCAGTCGCATCGTGATAGGCTTCCGTTAAAAAGCGTGGATCCTCGGGATAAACTTGTCTCGCAAGATGCTGAATTTGCGCCCGATCTCGAGGATTTTTAAAAATAACAATATAATTCGCATTCAGCGAAATATCGCGTTGCCCGTGTCCCTGATGAAAAATATTTTGCGTTATGAAAATAACGCTGATATTTTTATGATGACTGCCTTTCGTGAAGAGATCTACTATCGTATTGTTTGACGATTCCCTCATCAAATCGTCGATAATAACCAATTTCTTACAGTCGTTATCTTGTGAATAATCCTCCGGCTGTGGTAGTCCTTCGTGAAATTCGATTTTAATATTAGCGCTCGTTGAATCCTCATGCGACGAATTCTTGAACAGAGCGGCAGTATCGGCATCGAGATTATCGCCGTAGTAAAATATAATACGGCCGAACGTTGCATCGCTCATAGTCGCTAGATGGCGCAAGAATCTTCGCACGAAAACTGTCTTACCACAGCCTGTTGGCCCACAAATTAGTGAAGTCCACGGATGTTTCCATCGTACGTCCATTTTACGTTTTTTTTCTTTTACTCGCGTTTCGCCGACGCAGCCAAAACTCACACTGAAAACACTTATAAATATACTCGTTTTTCACGCGACTATAAGCTTAACACGGCGGCGGCGGCGGCGGCGCGGAGGACACACGTCGCGGACAAGCTAACTCGACGTGTGCGCGGCGGTGGTCCAGCTAGTACGGAGAGCCGTTCGCTCGCAACATCGAGCGAGCGCACGCGCGTGTCGATCAGCTCTTATACCGCGGCCACATGTGCTTCATAAGCTTATATCGCGCATGTGGCGCCTCCTAGCTTAAAATTAAAAAAATGCTCAACACAAGAAAGGAATATAGTTAATGTTGTTTTTTTATTTTCAATTAACGGAGATGACAAAATAAATGGTTGGGTATCATTAATATACTTTTATTGTATATATATATATATATATATGTATAGAAATATATGTTTTGTCTATATTTTTACTTATGTTAAAATCACACATTTCTACAAAAATTATTTTCTTAACGATATACGCCGTTTTATATACATTTGTACCGTTATTGATAAATAAAAACTACGAAATATTTTCAAATTTACAAGCGCGTGTAAATAAAATTGACGAACGATTCAATTTTTTTTTTATCTGCTCTCGCACACTAGCCAATCGAAATACGTCCAGAACCTTTATTTACAGCTTAAAATTATTTCTATTATTATATTCAATTATGCTAGAATGACGATGACAACGATGATAATGTCAGTTAATCGGTTACCGAGGGCTCGTCTTTATACCCGAACGGCAATGACAGCGTGTGAGTCACATGACGTCGTTTATGACAAACGACACGGCAGGTTTTCGACATCTCGCGAGTCACAACTTCATGTAGAGCGGTTCGCTGAATTGACGAATAATTCAGCTGAATCGATTCTGCATTCTGTCGCGGCAAATCGGATTGAATCATGTCCCGTATCGATGCGAAGTTAACTTTTTTCGAATTGTTATAATTTAAACTCAGCCCCTTGACCTTACATTCTATTTTCGTAATTATTTCGGGGTGTGAGCTATTGACGACTTGATAGCCGTAAAATTTGGGGCCTCCCGAGACAAACGACTTTATATAGTCTGTCGGTTCCTTCAGCTCACTGGTCATGTCGCCGAGGAAGTTACCGAGAGGCGGTACCCATTCACCCGGCTGACCTGTGCTCACATAAATTACCGAGTCGGTGTCATAATACAAAACTCGTCGTTGTAAACGCTCCAGATAGCCATACAGTTTTAAACGCGCTTGAGCTGTTGTGTACGCCGCGATGACGACACTCGTTTGCGCTGAAGACGTTATCGCCTCGTCCACCGATACCCAGTTAGCGTACAAGACATCGTCGTTTACCGGTAGCAGCCGTTGTACCTCTTTGTCATTATCGCCCAGAAGTGACAACAATTGTTCGCGATTACTTATTACCGTCGTTTGGGTTAAATTATCGCGTTGACCGAACTTACCCCAAAACGAATTTAAGCACAGCTTCGCAACGGACCGCAAGCCCGAGTTTTTACAAATTTTTTCGGGTGTTAAATGAATGCCCTCGGCGTGCTCATAGTCATCGATGTATTTCGACTGCGACGCTTCATCTATACATTCCGCGGGCCAACCGCTGGCCTGTTGCTTAATTTTTAAAAACGTATTTATGTAGTCGACAAAGAGGCCACGTTCGCGTGTTTCCGGATCGTACTGTGTCATCTCATAGGCCCAAATGACAAAGACTTTTACAACCCGATAGCCAATGTCAATCGCTTTGCGAACTTCATCGGCGACCCATGTACCGGTAAACGTCCGTTCGCTTGTATTTTCGTGTGGACACGATGTCTGCACTTTATTTTCGGCGCATGTGCGACACAACGACAACAGCAGCTTCTGGTGCATGCGCACAGGTAGAAGCGGATGAGAAAGATCGCGAGGTGGTAAAACTGTGCAGCGAATCAAACCGTTAACCGTCGTACCTAGGGCATCGTACGAGCCGTTCAGCAGTGTATCGCATTCCGCTCCCACGTAAATCTTCGGATGACCCACCGGAAAACGGCCCGTTTTGGAAATATACGGGTAAAGCGAGCAAATGTCGATGTAATTTATTTTTTCGCCATCCGCAACATCGTACACGGTCACCGTGTTGCCTGTTCGACCGCCGAAGAACGCGTCACGAGGATTCAAACAGTCGTATTTGAGACGCGGGTGATCGCGCAAAAACGCACCGATTGCAGGGTTAGTATTTCGCTCGTCTGCGAATTCACACTCCCACACAGTTTGTAGCGTGTATCCTCGTTCGCGAATTAGAGCGTCGGCCGCCAGAGTGCGTTCATAACGCTGTTCGTATGTCTGGTCGTTGGCACGCGAGCGTACCGTACGGTTTTCCGGAAAGCACCGAGGACACCCGTGCCAATAACACCCGTGAAATTGATAGACAAACCGTTCGTCGTCTCTCTGGGCATAGCCGTCAACGAGCATCCCTTCAGGTAGTCTAAACTCTCGCCCGCGTGTGGCGTGCGTTATTTCATACCCTACACAATGCTCAACCCATAAAAGCCATTCATTGGCCTGCCTCGAGTGGTTGTCTGCGAGCCTGTATCCGCCGCTAGGTATAAGACCGATGGTTTGCGGTACTAGGTAATTGCGCCTAAACACTTTTGAGCAAGCCGACGCGATTGTTGCAGCCTCCGTGAATGGGCAAACATTACCGACCTCGAGAAAAATCCGACGAAACTCTTTACACGCCCGCCTCAAAATGTCGACGTCCATCGCGCAATACTTTTCGATCTCGACTTGAAAATCAAAAATCTCATTCGCCGCTGTTGCCTCCGCGTACCATGCGTTGAAAACACTATGGTCAGCGGGACTCATAGTTTCCGGCGAATAAAACTCCGCGGCGGGCAGCTCGCCTCTGTAACGCTGATTTTCTAACGTATTAAATAAATGAGGAAAGTATCCCTTGCCCATTTTATCTTTGAACCCGAAAGCTTCCGGGAGAGCGCTGAGTCGCATATGAAAATAATTGAGACTATCAATGAAAACCGTTCGGCCTATGCGCATCGAGATGATGGAATTCCCCGTTAAAATAAGCTTCGGTACACCGAGATCCTTGCAGTGTTCGGCCGCGTAACGCAATATAAATTGTGCGTCGAACGCCTTTGCATTGTGCGCGATACAGACGATTTTGCTGAACGACGACGTACGGCGAACTGAGAGCTCGATTAATTCCGCGACAGGCGACCGACGGAAAATATGCTTCCGCACACCGCACCAACTACAGGCGTTACCGCTACTTACATCATCGACATCCGATAAACATCTTTCGCACAGCTGCTGCGCGATGCAAAGCGTGACAACGTGTTCGCGAGTATTGTCACCAGGCGTTTTACTGTACAACGTGTCTTGACGAGTCTCAAAATCATAAAAAATAAAAAGTGTTCGCGGCTGTTTTGTCTCGTCCGATACGGTTCGCGGGGCTACAGGCATGTAACAAAACTCGTTGTGCCCGTGCACACTTCGACAAATCTGACAGAAAGTCTTACCACAATTGTGGGGCTTCTGTGTTGCGTCAAACAATTTGAAACACGTTTTGCAAAAGCGTACTGTTTGGCAAACCGATTTTCGTTCACCGGTTTCCGTTCGTATACGATATTCGCGATGCTTAAGATGATTGTTAAAACACGCGGCGTTGTGAAAAAATCGATTGCAATCCACGCATGACCACTCGTTAGCGTTTCCTATAACTTCACCGTTGTTCTCATCGATAGGGCGCACCGGACACGGCGGTGATGAATAGCATCGCGGACATTTACTCGTACAGCGGTGTTGTTGCAAAAAACGGTAAGAAACGTTACACGGCACGCAGTAATTTCTGCTACCTGCAGCGGCCAAAAGATTCGTGATAGGCGAATAATGATCTTTGTCCGCGAAATGAGCAATATTTAATGTAGTGTGCGCCGGAACGTCTTGAAAACGCTCGCACCCATTGAAGATGGGTTGCGCGCCGCTACCTAGAGAGGCCCAGTCGTATACGACTATAGCAATACCTTTAGCGATGAAATATCTTTGGAAGACCCCAATTTCCACGTTACTACAACCCGACACCGGCACGACCACACCAGTCTCGTTTACAAGTCTCGTCGCCTCGTCCCGTTGAAGTTTCGAATTTTTATGCCGAATCTTATCGTAAAAGAGCTTCGAGTCTTCGCTTCGGTCTTGCTTGTTACGTGCATTAGCTAGAGCCACAACGAGCGAGCGAGGGAAGCATAAATTATCGGAATTCCCAATTAGCACGATCGAACGATTACTAATGATTTTAGAATCTAAACCACCCGAGCCGTTTACCATATCGACGTAAGTGACCGTAAACACGAGAGTGTCATATACCGAGAGAATTCTCGCGCTTTGATGCACGCTGCAAAGGAGATCCCACAATTGTTCGTAATCAAAGCGCCATACGGGTCTCATAGAAATACCGGCTGAACCGTTCGTCATACCGGCGGCCTCAAACGTTACACCGATTCTATCGTTTGGCGATCGAGCTTCTACAAAATGCGAATGGATATCGCGTATCGCATTTCGTATCCATGAAATTGGATTGATACCGGGTGGTGGGGTTACCAACGAAATTTCCGTTTGTCGACTGTTTATTTTAAATTTTTTCAACATATGGTCCCTCGGTACACCGACTATTCTAAAACGGTGACCCACGGGCAAGACCTGTTCGTCGTCATCCACGACTCTTTCCTCGTGGGCCACGTTATCGACATTATCACCGTGGTCATTGTCGTTTATTATATTGCCGCGATTCTCTAAGCTTAAATCTAAATCGCGGTCGCCATTCGGTCGCGCAGGACCGCCGCCTGTTTGCAGTACACTATTGCCGTCACTCACCAATTGCGCTACGGCCGCCGCTGTCTCAGCGATCCACGATGCGCTTAACAGCGACGACGTGGATGCAGGCGATGATGATGATGATGCTGATGATGACGATGATGATGATGCTGATGATGACGATGATGATGATGATGATGACGATGATGATGATGATGATGATGATGATGATGATGATGATGATGATGATGATGACGATGACGATGATGATGATGATGATGATGATGATGATGATGATGATGATGATGATGATGATGATGATGATGATGATGATGATGATGATGATGATGATGATGATGATGACCGTGCCGAGCTCGACGAGGATGCTCCTGAACGGTCTGCGGAAGGAAATAGGATATGGTGTGATAAATCATTACGCTTCTGAGAAACGTGGGGACGATTCGATAATTCGAACAATGATTAGATCATCATCCTCGTCGTACGAGTCGGATCCTGAGCCCGGCGCCCCACGCGAATCGTACCACGGTGCTCGTAGCAAGTGGTTCGGTATCGCGCGAACGGCGTCGGCGTCGGAGTGATCCGCATCGTACGACGAGGGTGATTCAGATTCCGGATCACTAATTGACAATGATGATTCGGAATCCGAATCATCGTTCGACGCAGGGTCATAATGACGCGAGGACACAGGACTATTTACAAGGGCAGGATCGGGTCTCTGGGTCACAGGTGGATATTCGGCTGCGGCATGACCGTTCAGGCACCAGGCGCCGTGCTCGTCGCACGGTTCAGCGGCGCGCAATAGCCATTGATGTACACCTGTGGTTTAACAAATTAAGTTAAACCAAATTTAAAAAGGCTCTACACGTTACAGGATATGCGTATATATATATATATATAATGAATACATGTGTATCTGCATCTATATATATATATATATATATATGTACGTGTATATACGCATATATATATGCGCGTATACATTACTTTGCCTTTTATTTTATTTATTTTTTTTAATAAGCGTTGACTTACCCATTGTAACGGCTGGTTGTTGGTCCATTAGCATTTGAATCTCCATGTCGAGGTTCCTCAACGCGGCAGATTCTTCGTCGTAAATATCCATTTCCTCATCGCAAGGATCCGTTGTATCCGGCGCCGTGATGACGAGGGTTTCGGCGGTTGACAACGTATCGTGACGGCCGCTGTCGTGGTCACTGTCGTCTGCAGATCCCTCACTATCGTCGTCGTCGTCATCCTCGCTGACACCGTAGGCCTCGGCGTCCGTGTCGTCGCGCTCATCCGACGATGTGCGGATCAACGTCTCCGCGGTAGAGTTCGTCTCATAACGACCGTTCTCCGCTCCGCCGGTAGCTGCTCCCCCATTCGAAGCGTTGTCGGCGTCATCCGCAACGACCATGATGTCAGCGTCGGTGCCGTCGTCGTCTCTCTTCTTCTCCTCCGCGCTGTCCTCCCTGTCGTCTTCGCCGTCCTCATCGTCCTTGTCGTCCTCGCTATCGTCTTCGTCGTCCCCGTTGCGGCCACCGTCGCTATCGTCCTCGTCGTTGTCCTCGGCGCTCTCAGCGCTGGTCTCGTCGTCGTCGCCGTCGCCGTCGCTTTCCGTATCGGACGCCAGCATATCGAGACCACATTGCGCGTTCTCGCGGCTATTTACAAGCTCGCGGACAACATGTAAATGTCCGCTGTTGCGTTCTTCAACGACGCTCACCGCAATCACAACAGCGTCGAGAGAACCGCTAAACGCATCGTAGCTGTGCAGCCGTCCAATGACCCTCACGGGCAATTGCCTCAGGATGCAACGAAACTCTCGTTGAACCTGTTGAAGGGTCATAGCGCTGAGCCGCTTAGCCCAAGGTGCCGTACAACGTCTCGCTATCACGGCACTCCTGAATCGCGCAAAACCAACGGCTTTCTGCACAGCCTTAACGAGAACGCGAGCACGATACGATTCCATTTTTTTTTTTATTTTTTTTAATTCGTTGAAAAAATTAAGGACACAATGAATCACGAGATTCCACAGAAGAAGTTTTTCACACACTGCCACACACTGCCACACAGAATGTTTATGTATGTGTATATAAAACCTTAACACCGTAAGAAACGTATGTAAAGGCACGTCACGTAACACGAAAAGTTTGAAGCTTCACGAATGACTTCTCGACAAAGAATTGTCAAAGATTTGTCTTTCCGAAGCTTTTATAGTTTTTCGCCTACACCCCACCACAATTTCCGGCCTATGAAAATGCGGAAAAACAGAAGACGAAACACTGTCTCTGGTAAACATTACTACGATTTTGGTGGACATTGTTCTCATTGCCTTAAGTCGGCTTATTTTTTTCACCTCTTTTCGTTGTCTCAAGACATTGCGCACCGATGGTGAAAATATAGGCTACCCGCGGCGTAGCTTATTCTATTGACTTTACGCGCATCCTTGCGCCGAAATACGACGCTCATCTTATACATAAAAACGTTACTACCTGTAACCTACCGCACCGCCGAAAATACGGCTAACATCGTATACATAAAAACAATACTAGCTGCAACTTGTCGCACCGCCGAAAACCCATTGAATAGCCGCCTCGAGGACGCTTCGGATTGTTTTCGCCGACACTATGAGTAATAAAACGAAAAAAATTCTGTTCCTCGAAATTCCGCTCGAAGGGTTGTGCAAGAACCTAACAGTCATAAAAATACCGATCTACAGATAGCCGTTTACCACCGACACCCTTTTGAAATAGATCTGGATCTATAGACCATTGCAATACACAGAGCTCGCGTTCATTGTATCTCACTGTCAAAACAATATCGAGGTAACAGTTGGACACGATCTTCGAAGCTAAACTCCTTTTCATCAAACTAAACAATACGGGAACCCGAGACAAATATCGGCTCATCTCAAAGACGCTGCACATTTTTTTTTCATTTTTTTATTTTTATTTTACGACTTAGAAATTTTAACGGCTGATCTAGATTGGTTTTACGACCATGACAGAACGCTACAAAAATCCATAAATTTCAAGTGTAAGGTCAACATGTATTCCGTATTGCGACCGTCAACTCTTCTTATTTTTATGACTTTTCACGGGCCGCGGATCTCCAACTGTGAGGTCCAGCGATCGATATCGTCGATCTCCGGGATACCAGATTTATAGCTCCGGTGTTGTTTTGTACTCAAAGATCGATATCTTTTCTTTATGCTTATCGCCTTTTCTTTCCCATATGCAGGTGTTTTCTTCACGGTATATGTATCACGATCTTACAACCGGTTCTCCCCTCTCCTAGAGCATGTGAAATCTTCAGAGATACTAGCGCCGTGGCGCCCCAGGATCGCATATAACCGACGCGATACACCAAACAGCGGCAGTCCGGCCCGTGAGGTGATTAAAGAGATTTGAGTTTAAGCTTTCGAGTTTTTTCTCGTCAATTTTTTGCTAGTCTCAGTGTATTCGTGGACCATTGTTTAAGATGAGTCAAGCTAGTAGTGTTGAAGATCCTCGGAACAGCGATTTACAACCTTCAGCCATGGAACTCGTATTCACGGAAGACGACAAAAAGCGTATCGAATCGCCACTGATTCTCGGTACAACATATACTCTCAACCAGTCCGAGACAAAAAAAGTGAGCATTGGACTACAACTACGCGCCGACGGTAGTATACAGCCTATCGTAAAACTTCAGAACAATAGCACGGCCGGTGGTATTGTCTTTGAATCGGAAGCTTGGAACTTGCTGCAAACTCATCTACCGACCATTTCGAAGTACTTTGACGGTAGTCAAAAGATCGCCTGGGGATCGGGTTGGCGCACCCCATCATCCATACGTGTCGGCGACTGTGAAATCGTGTTTACAACAAGTTTCGGTTCAAAATCTGTCGCGTTTGATCGGCGCGTTCAAGAAAACCCCGCGGAGAAGGACGACGACGAGGGATTAGGATCACCGACAAAGAAGCGCAGAAAGTATTCGCCGGTCGTTGTGATGCAAAAAACATCGTTTGACGGACTTATCGGCTTAATGGTATGCACGGACGAACGTTTCAGACGTCTACAGCGAAACGTCACACATGTTCAGAAGTGTCTCGACGTACTTTGTGCCGAATTACTGATGTATATCCCGCCGATGGAGACGCCGGAAAAGATAGACAGTTCACGTGTCAAAGATTTGATAAAGAATAATTTCAAGTTATTGAAAGAAGCTGTTAAACGGCGATTGGACCCGTCGTTTATCGAGCTCACGTTTGGCATCGTATTCCTTGAACTGACGGTACTGGGTATCCCTTTCATCGTGAACGAGATGAAAAAATAACTCATGAAGAATAAGAAAAGTGCGAATCAATAGGCGCGTAATCGTATACATATCCTTTTGCTGATATGGATATGCTATCAACAGACATCAGACCATGCGTATTTAGCAGTAACTCTACCGATTGGTAGTCAATTACGTCGATCCAGTATTATTAATTATATTGTTTCTCATTGTATTCATTATTATAAGTAGATTTAAGATTATTTCTCGTCGGTCTTCACTTTGCGTCACTTGCCCTTACTTATATGATAATCATGTATGAATAAGTATTTTATGTTTCGTTAACCGTACATTGTAAACTTTCGTTAGTCTGGGAGGATGAGACATGGGAGGGGATGGATTATACAGAACGTCTAAGCTACTGAATAATAATTCGATATACTTAAAACGCCGATTTATTTTTACCTGCTTCGAATTACCATCATAAGGATCCGGCTGAACCCCATTTTACCGACTACAGAATATTTTAGTATTGAAAAGAAGTCGGCAACTCTTAGAGGGCGCCTTGGAAAAATTCTTCGACCAACCAGAATATCGGAAAAATCGGACGTCCAATCATTATAAAGCGAATGATTGGATTAATACTAGTACATAAAAGACGATGGAAATTTATAGAGGGCGCCATGGAAAATCAGTCGACCAATAAGAGCTCGGGGAATTTCCAGTCGGCCAATCACGGCTCGGGGAAAATGAGACGACCAATCACGGTCCAGAGATTTTCCCAGCCTCTCTCTCATTGGCTCCCTATAACCCAAGGGGCGTGGCTTAATGGGCCCTAGGGGGTGGGGAGGGGACCACAGGTGGTGGGGGAAGGAGTGGGGGCCAGACAGTGGGGTGGGGGGGGGGAGGGTGGGGGTAGACGGTGGTGGTGGGGGTTGGCGCCAGTGGCCGCGTGGAGGGGGTAAATCCTGTCTCCCTATACCTGTACACTACTACTTATGTGTTCACTGAAAAAATCGGTTATAAACTCACAAAAAAGATTCATCGAATATCCAAAATAATTGCAATTTCCCAAATAGAACTAAAAAAATCGCGAGTATATAATTTTTCGTTTCGTTCTATCTGTCAAATTTTTGGAAGCAGATGACAATTTCATAGCAGACGGTACACAGATGCTCATACGTCACGACGCGCGTACTCTGTGGCAGGATCATTTTCAGATTTAAAAAAAATCGACATCTCGTTTCAATCATTTTCGTATTTTACCCAAATACAAATTGATTCTACGCGGTATTGCGCAGATAAAAAGTGTGCAATCATAAAAAAAAGAATTTTCTATCCTTCGACCGTCGAAGATTCATCGCAGTCGAAATCTTTGTCAATTATGTTCACTCGATTTATTCGTTTACAGTTAATAATAAAAGCTGCAAATTTTTTTCTGCCAACGTATTTTCTCCGTTGTAAAACAAGACAAGAAACAAGTCGATATCTTTTTTCGCTGCCGAGATATGATTTTTTATAAGCAAAGACTAATTTCACGAATTTTCGTCAAAAAAAGAATCGTTTTTTTAAATTTCTCGAATTTGCCGTCTCTAAACCTTTCCACTCATAGAAATCGCATTTACAAACTGACTCTACGCGTTATTACGCAGGTAAAAAGTGTGCAATGTTGAAAAATTGAATTTTCCATCCATCGACCGTCGAAGAATTTTGTTCGATCGAGTTATTCGTTTACAGCTGATAAAAAAAACTGCATATGTTTATTCTGTCGACGTATTTCTAACGTTTTTTCAAATTTTACAAATTGTCGTCGAAAAACGAATTTTTTTTTCATATTCGCACATCTTGAAAAGTTTTTTTTCGCGAAAAAAACAATTGTACTCTTAAAGAACAATTTTAAACAATTATTTATCGACAAAGTGAAAAAAAAATTGAATTTGTCGATTTTACGAGTTTTTCCGGACCGAGCAACTTATCCTTGTTTGTATTTAAATAAAATTTGTAAAAATATGATATGATATGATGAATATGGTATGATGCTAAATTTTATTTTTTTAAGGGACGATAAATATCAATAAAATTTCATTGAAAAACGAAAAAAAAAATCGAATTTCTCGAACTTCTCGTCTCCAATACTTGTCTGTTCTATAGAGACAATAACGAGCTAATTCCATGTATTATGAGAAAGGAAAAAAATACATCTCAAATGTTAGAAACTAATTTTTTTATAAGAGGACTGTCAAAGCGCCTTCGCAGTCGCATTTTTCGAGAATTTCATCAATTTGTAAAAAACATTTCGGAGCCATCCAAGATGACAATTTTTTTTATTTGAGTAACGTACTACTTCCTCTTCAATACAAGACCGGAACCAAGACGATATATTTTTTCGTTCTCGAGATAGCATTTTTTTTGCAGCATCCATAAATATCGACAAAATTTCATTGAAAATCACAAAGAATAGCACATTTCTTGAACTTCTCTTCTCCAATGCTTGGGTTTTCTACAGATAACGAACTGATTCCATCTATTATGGGGAAGAAAAAAAAACATTGAAGGGGAAAGATTTAAAGAGGATATTTGACCTGAATGCTAAATGGTAGTCGTGTTGGTGTTGGTACATTTTATGTGTGTTTGTTTTATACTCATTAAATCTGGTCATAAGTTTTAAGACAATAAAACGACTTTACTAGACATGATTCGATTCGTTAAATTAATTTGATCAAGTTCTACGCGATGCAATTCGTTATATTTGTCTCGTGTCTCAATATTTGACAATTTATCGTCAAACAAAAAGGAAATATCCGTCGTGAATAATTATAATCAATTTGTATAAAATAGAAATGTTTTTATTCGATGAAGATTCAATACTACGAATCAATTTACATAACTGATAAATGCCCTCATACGTACTTTCGAAATGAAACGCGGAGCGCCACGTATAAACATACTCCATCAGTAGCGTATAGCGCGGAGTGTAAATACTCTCGATATAGAGCGCGTAGCGCGACGTGTAGCCCTGTGAGTGCCTTAAAAAATGTCCTTAAAAATGAGTGCCGAAGGGACATTTTTCGGGAGGTTTGGGGGCCGAAACCCACCAACAAGAGCCTCTGCGTCCGCAGAGCGCTGAGGCGTTCGTTGCTTTTACGGTGGCGTCGCTCTCCTAATTATTAATTAACGATGCGTACTTAATCAATACTGTAAGAATAAACACAGGCGTTCAAGAGAGCAAATCCTGTATGTTTATTGTATCTTTTATTATCTCTCCTAACGAAATCCATTCTCAGCCTCATTTCTCCATCTGCCGTTATTTATTCTAATTTTTGTTGAATAATAGCAACTATTATTTCTTTAAATGTTTATTACAAATGGTCGGGAGGTTTGTGTTTTTATCCAAGAATAATCCCTTTTCCTTCTGCTGAGATCACAATCGAGAGCCCTTCTCATTTACTTTAGCCGGAGGATTTTGGCTCAACTAGAGCATCATCTTTAAAATTGTCACCTTTAACGAAGATAATTTGTCGACCCGACTGTATCTCTAGGACCCGAAGGCTCTAAACGACTGATCATAGATCTCTCCCAAATGTTTTTTAGCTGCGGTAAAGTAGATTGATTGAGTTGGGGATCCACGCCACGGTAGTCGATACGGATAATAGTAGATCCCTACGGTAATCATTAGCGGGCGCAGTTCCTTTTAGTTTCTTTTTGGACCTATAGGAGAGGAAAAGGCGGAAGAGGAAGAAGGCTCAGAGATCGCCTTTCTCGGCCTCCGCCTGTGGAGCCCGGATCTACTTTATCTAGATCGATCCGTGTCGACTCGTTAAGGTAGGACCCAGAGTTTGTTAGAATTTAGGCTAATTTGATTTCGATCTAGCAGTAGGTAAAATAAATATCGGTAGGGAGGGGTTTTAACCCGATTCCCTTTCTTTCCTTTCTTTCTTAAAGTTTGAGTGGCGACTTTTATTGGTGGTGGCAAGAGAAATAAATAGAGCATTACGCTGGACGTAACACCGCAAAGTAAGAATCTTTTCACCTTTACCACCCACGCTTTTTAGGCACTCACTATAATAATAGGCAAAGAGTGCCTATTAAAATGACCAGCGAGGCCTCTTCACACAGCTTTCGATGGGGATTCTGCACAGCGTATGCTCCAAAAAATGTAGTTTTTCAGCATTTACTTCGGTTTACCTCCAACATCATGCGTAGTGAATTTAAAGTGACTCCAATGACTGGAAATATTTTTTTTCGCCTGCGGTTGAATAAAAATACCTTTATTACTGAATTTATCTTCTTAGACGTCCGTCTCACAGTGTAACTTTGGACTGTGCGAAGCAATTTTTCTCTTCTTCGCAGGGATGATGTATCATATCATCACCATTGTGCACATACATTTTGAAGCCCCTGCGAAGCATTTGAATATTTACTTAATAAAAAAAATCCATTTTTGCTTCGACAAGTGTTTGTACGCTGCTGTAACTTTGGACTGTGCGAAGCAATTGTTCTCTTTTTCGCAGAGGTGATGTATCATATCATCACCATTGTGCACAATCATTTTGAAGCCCGTGTGAAGCCTTTAATAAGTTGTTCCAAAATAAAAATTCAATTTTGTTCCGCTAAATGTGCGTACGGTGCGCCAATTATGAAGTCTACGAACCAAATTTTTTCTTTTTCGCCGCATTATTTTATTTTATCAAAAGCACTATGCACAGCAAATTTGAAGACATTCCGACATTTCTTAATATTTTTATTCTACAATTATTTTTAGTGAGGAATTATTTTAAAGGTTATGTTATTTTAATTTTCCAAAAAACAATTTTTTATCATGTCAAAAAAGAAAATTTGGTTGCGAAAAATAAAATACGAAATATCACACATTGATTGACAAATTTTAGTCCTTTTTATTTCGAAAATAATATCTTGAACGAATATCATTCACAATATTTTACTATACGTTATTCAAATTCATAATGTTATACCGCCGGAACCCAGTTAGCTACTCTGAGTCGGTGATATCGGAGATTCGCTCCGATATTATGTTATAGGGATTACCAGTCAAGGGTTGGAACCCAAGTAAGAATTGAACCGATGATTAATTACAAAGGAATACTTTATTCGTTAGAAGCCTTACACGTAGATACAGTTTATATATTCCAATATTCCCTTGGAACAGTTGTACAGCTCGCACACGTGGTGTTAACACAGTTCACACAGTTCACACAGTTCTACGTGTATCAATTAACAAGATTATTACCTTAGATCTTGCCGGACCAAACGTACAGTTCACGAGTCGATTAACAACTGTCTGACACTCGATCTCTGTTCCCTTTATATGAACGGAGATCGATGTCAACTCGTATATTTTTGTTATTACTTATCATGAGCTCACGCCACACTTTACCGAGCGTAAAGTGGAGCGTTCGACTCAGCGGATTCCCTTGATGATGGGCATCGTCTCGATGCTCTCATTTCACCATCTTTTGTTAAATATCTTTTACCCCAATTACCGTATGAATTCAGAGATCGGAGTTACCTCGAATTGCGTAAAGCCGACTCAGGTGTTTGACGAGTTTCGCAATCGGACGCTCGCCGAGGAGGCCTCGCTCGCGAAACTGCTGACTACGCGTTTGGTGCGACGATGGCACGCTTAGGCGCGTGCCACTCGGATTCCTTGTATCTCGACAGTGTATATGTAGTACACATGTCGCAAGGAATCCGATACTATACTTATATTCCATATTCCTCTTTATATTTCCCTATCTATGCTTTTACTACTACTAACTACTATTGCTAACTCCCGTGTACAGGGGGTCCGCGGTACAACAATAATAAAAATAAAAAATTTCGCGGGTGTACTGAAAACTTGGTTATAATTTCACAAAGAAGAATCATCGAATATCCAAAATTATTGCAATTTGTCAAATAAAATTGAAAACAATCGCGACCATTTTTTTTTCCATTCATTCTATCTGTCAAACCTTGGAAGCCGACGATAATTCCATAGCAGCCGTGATAAAGTTTGCATACGCCGCGACGTTTGTATTCTGTGGCGGGATGATTTGAGTCGAAAAGAAAAATCTCTTTTTTTTTCATTTTTTAATGTATATTACTTTAAATATTGGGAAACGGCAATTCAATTTTTTCAAATCTCTAACAATTTTTCGAAACAAAAAAAAATTCAAATTTTACGTCGTATTTTTCGAACCACCCTTCTATTTTTTTTCAATTGTTTCAATATACCTATCTCAAAACAAAATAAAACGATAAAAAATAAAATTTTTCGAATTTCTCTCGGCAAGAGAAAAAATGCTTTTTCAGAGCCAACCAAACACCGAGGATAACTCTAAATTTGAAAACCAAATTACGCGCTCTTTTACGCGCAGGCGCGGTCTCGCGCACTGCTCCCTCTTTGTTATCCGGCAGCCGTCGATAACAGCAGTATATTTTGCTCCTCAGCGACGATAACATGTGTTACGTCCAGCGTAACGCTCTGTTTATTTTCCCTTTTACCACCAATAAAAGTTGAACCTCAAATTCTAAAAAAAAGAAGAAAAAGGGAATCGGGCTAAAACTCCTGTCTAACGATATTCATTATTGCCTACTGCGAGATCAGAATCAAGTTAGCCTAAATTCTAACAACCTCAGAGTACTACCTTAACGAGTCGACGCCGACGAACCTAGATAAAGTAGATCCGGGCCCCACAGGCGGAGGCCGAGAAAGGCCGTCTCTGACCTCTCTTCCGAGCGCTCCCCGACAGATAAAAAAAAAAGAAACTAAAACGAACAAGGCCCACTTACCGTAGGGATCTACTACTATCAATATCGACTACCGCCTCATAGATCTTTAACTCGGTATAAACTACCTTACCGTGGCCAAAAACCATTTAAAGAGGAACCTACGGTCAGTCGTTTAGAGCCTTCGGGCCCTAGATACATAGAGTCGGGTCGACAAATTATTTTCGTTAAAGGAAACGCCTTAAAACGTTGTTCAAGTTGAGCTTAATTCCACAGGCTAAACGAAAGGAGAAGGGCTTTTGATCATGATCTTAGCAGGGGGAAGAAGGGATTATTGTTGGATAAAAAGCACAGACCTCCCGAATATTCGCAATAAAGAATTTAAAGAAATAACAATGGCAGTTCTTTAACAAGGAATTAGAACACAGATAATGGCAGATAGAGAAATGAAGCTGAGAATATACTTTGTTAAGAAAAGTAACAAAGGACACAATTCATATACAGGATTTGCTCTCTGGAACGCCTGTGTTTATTCTTATAGTAGTAATTAAATATACATCGTTAAGTAAGGATAAAGAGAGTGACGCCACCATAAAGGCAAAAAGGGCTTCACCTCAATGAATCTGTACAAACGATACACATTCGATGGTTTCAGGCGTAAAGAACCAGGTAGAAGAAATGGCCATGCACTCTCTGACTATAAGCGTAATACTACAAATACAATACTCGACTAATTTACTTCAGCCCTCGAAAAATGCTCAAAAGTAACCAACTTGAACACCAGTTTTGTTTAAACAAAATAACTAAACGAATAAACTGTAAGGAATTTGCCGAGAAATTTCTTTTCCATGGCACGCCACTAGACAAATTAATGTGGAAAAGAAATAAAAGTAAAATTTAATATTTTCTGTTTCACATTCATACACGCCACGACCAATTCACGTTAAATTACGTCTCATTTTAAGAATAATTACATTCATTTATTTTTATAGAATTAACGATGCCCGGTTCGGAAATCCTTATAAGGAGATACAATTTTATATTTTACGCAGTACGTATAAAATTCAGAGAACATAGGAGAGCGTATTTCTATTCGACGATACCGGTTTTCTTTGTCTAGACACCGATGAGATTCGTTTAATAGTCGGATTGGAACACTACTCTTGTGATTTCTTGCATATAAAGTATTTACCTATAAAGCGGCAATGAGACACCAAAAGGCTCTCTGGTAATGACTTCCAGGAAACCGGAAACAAGAAGAGAGGGGACCGATGCCTACGTGATCTCATCCGCGCCCTTTTTCTTTTCGATACCCCACCCCGTCACTTACGGCGCGGGCCTGATAAACGAAATTATGCCTGAAAGAAGGACTTAAGATCACGGGCCAATCACGGAAGAGATCCGAAGCATCACCTCATCTTCTCGTTACTGTACCAAAATTCTATACAGAATAGATATAAAAAGACACTCCTATAACAAAATCCCCTCTACATGTCACCAAGAAAAATGGTATAAAAACCCCGGAAATTGTGCGCTCAGGAGCCACTTTAGAAAGACCAGATAGACAGACCACTTACCACTTAGAAATATCATTTAGAAGCACCCGTTTTGGAAGTAGCCACATCGAAGTATCATTCAAAGAAACTGTATAGACCATATACCCTATAACCAGATACTAGTTACTTAGATTCTCTCCGTAATACCATTTAAAATCACCGACGTTAGAAATATTCATTTCAAAGTATCGTTTTAAAGAAACCGATTTAGACTATATAAAACGACGAGAAAAACCACCGAGGTTAATTTTGAAGTTTCGATAAAAATCAGGAACTTCGTACAGTACAATTTTCATTGAACCTTTTATCAATTGTATCACCCAAATAATTTTTTTTTGCATTAAAAACCAGTGTTAATTTCCCTCGTATTTTCGTGAAACATTTTATTCACCTTTTCTACTCATTTACGTACTCAAACCACGAGAACAAAGTCAACAAGCACCTGCAACTCATCATTTACAACCGTAAGTACATTTCTACCAAATTATTAATAACGCACGATTTTATTTCCGTTCTCGTGACTCAGTAATTTATAAAGTTTCTTCGAGATTTTCCTTTTACTGTACCCCGCGTTCCGACACCTGGCCAGAAGCCGGCAGGTAGCCGCCGTCCCACTGAAGATTTCCGCTCTATCTCTCTCTTTGTCACAAAGACGCCGAAACCACTACTAATTAGTTGACACCCTAAGACACAGATACGACAAGCATTCTTAAGGGCTCCATCCCAAGCAATTTTCCGCAAGGTTAGGCTTTAAAAAGGAGCAACGTTGTTCTCTTTATCGACACCGGCAGTGGTAAAGGTCGGTTCAACACCCTCCTGACCAGCGCGTGCGATAGTAACAAGAGGCAACTGTTACAACGCAAATTAGGATAATTAAAAGAATGCTAGTTTGGACGTAACACATGTAAGAATTACATTAATATTTTTTTTACTTTTTTGAAGCTGAAGATCCGGATTACGATCGTGAGAATTTGAAGCTCCGCGCGGCGGAGACGTTCACAACGTTGTGCAAGAAAATGAGAGGCAATCGGTAGCTTCGGAAAGCAATGACGCAGAATCGGTGGCTTCAGTAAGAGATCACGAGGACATTGCAATTGGAGATGCGCTCGGATTAGACCCCTTCGATCCCGCAGTTCAAAATGGTAATACGCGGTTATACTTGCGATGTAAAATGATATTAAGAGATGGAATAATAATCATTAAGAAAAATTTGTTGCATTATAGATGGACCTCCGATTTTGGAGATAAGCAATCAAGTTTTAGACGACAATGAGTCTAGCCGCGACAGCTGGCTGTATCAAGCGCATATTTTGAGTCCCCGGCCCACCATTAATATCGATGCAGGCGTGGAAGCAAGGAAGCAAATTACTCAAAGCAAACGTGCGAGTGACAGTTGGCGAAAACAACGAGGTAGTGGATCTGACCGAAGCAACTGACAGCGGTAAGAAAAATATTATTGATGTAGAGTTGATAATTATTAATAAACCGATAATAAATTCTCTACTTCGTTTAAACCACGTTTGCGTATACAGACGAAAAAGGGAACTTCTTCTATCCGTGATTGCTTTAGGCTCCTAAGCCAAGTACCGGAAAAAAACGGGAACTAGAGATGCATATTAATTCCATTTCTTAGACACTGCGCCATGGAGTTTGTACCATCGAGGTATCACAAATGTACCGGCGTTAATTTTTTAATAACAAAATTAGGGGTTTTTTTTTTAAGATTTGAATTTTTTGAGAGGCATATGAAGGTTCATGGTCTAATGTCTTTATTAAGAGCAATTGATATAATGTGGTGCTCGTTACCTCGTAAAAAAATGTTATATTTATTAAAGTTAAATCGTCGAATTAAAAATATAAAATAAACGGAAAGTTTCGATGAAATCTTGAAAAGCGAGGTGGCTGAATACTCTCAGTAGAACTGCATATAAATGTCTTTACTTATTGAGATTTTTTTAAACGCTCAAGATGTCGAAGAAATCGAACCAGAAGAAATTCGAGTAATTACTAATCCCGCTCAAGAAAATCAAATGAACGAGGTACCGCCGATCGAACAAAATAATGTTGGTGATAGACGCGACGGCGCGACAGATGAACAATCGCGAGCCAGAGGTAAAGTAATAGTAAAGCTTAATGAGTGATCCTGTTTATTAATTAATTAATTGATTACAGTATCTCGAAGCAAGAAAAAAATCTTCGTCAGAAAAGGAACCGCCAAATGGCTCAAAATAGCGTTGCCAGAACATTAGAAAACGCAAACCTTCCGTCACGTGGAAGTAAGCGCCGTACAAACAAGAAAAACAAACGAGGTAACAATACATATTGTAACGACCGAGCGAATGAACAACACGCGTATTTGGTTTTGGGGCGGATATTATTACTAATGATAAACGTTAATTATCCCGATTACGAAATGTCACACGACTGCTCGCTTTTAAAGTCCCGTCCAGACTCTTTTGTCGTGACGATCGATATCACATCGATCGTCTGTTCGTTCGTCTATTGTCAATCTCACTAATATCGTGTGTCTTAATAAATAGTCAGCTATATTCGTTAGCTAGTCAGCTATATTCGTTACACTACTCCCCTCCTTTTGAGTTGCCGCCCCGGCAACTCCTAGTCCACCCTAAGATGTGCCACGGTCCATCATGTTAAAATCAGTCCAATATTCGTTAACCTACACGGTTCCGACATTCGTCCATGTCCACGAGGAAAACCATGGCCGAAAAACCTTGGGAAGAACAGTGTTCACAATGCTAAATAATTCCATTTTGTCCTACACTCATTTTCTTGTCAAGTTCGAGCTAAATAATTCCATTTTACCCTTTATCAGTCCGTGTCAAGTCCATTTCTAATTAACTCTTAAATACTTCATTTTGTTCTTAAATACTTTATTTAGTCTTCATCCATAGTTGCAATGTGTCTGTCTGTTTTCATGTTCGTCGAGATTTTCTCCAGATTGTAGGGTAACTCCAAATTCTCGTTCCAAACTTCACGTACAAGGACAGGAGAAAGGAGTGTAGAAAACTCGGGAATACGGAAAAACCTGTGACACACATTATAAACGCGAAGTAATCTGAAAATACAAGAGTTTCCTGAAAATAAAAATTATTATGACTTCTTGTCATTCCCTATACGGTGTCCATCTCTCTTATGCCGTATAACGAATCTTCTTTTTCATTGAAACAACTACCCGGAATATCCGACGCCAATGGTTTCTTTAGGAAATATTTTTCTTTTTTTTTAAATATATCGGTCACTATAACCGGACAAGAAAGTGTCGACCCTTAACCTTGCCCATAGTGAACGCCGATCTCAAAATATCAGACAGACTCGTCCTCGGGAATCCAAAATATTTCACTAACAAAGATTATGATCAGTAATTTAAGTCAGTTAAGTAATATTCTCGATCCACAGTCAGGGGAATCCCGATCAAGTGTTATCAACAACTAACCAAGCCCAGTTAGACGTTTAATACCCACTAAACATGATTCTTCGGAAACCCTTACAGGACGCCCTTCTACACTTTACCGGGTGTACTATGAAAAAGCGTCCAAGGCTCCAGCCAAGCAATCGACTTTCCTCCATTAACGTCTCTGAACTGTCATCTCTAAGTTCCTAATTTTCCAAAGGTTTTAATCTGTCCATGTGGGTCATCATAAATTACCCACGCGGAAGTTTTTAAATTCTATCTATTACATCATTGATTTTGGTTTTTGCTAAATAAAGTCCTATCTAATTCCGTTATAGTCTGCGGTACTTTCCATTAACTTTATAGGCGGGATAGAACGAAACCTGCTGTCCGGGTTTGAGGAAATCCACTCATTATGTGGATTTTCGCGAAGAAATTCTAATGATAATTTAATTTCCCTACCCATAAGTCAAATTTTGGTGCTCTTTTTTTTTATACATGCCAATTATTTTTATTAAAAAAAAAATACGTAATTTTTAAGTTGCCTGTAAAATTCCTTCGTAGATTTTTATTTTTCATTCTTCCGCCATCCTTTTTACGAAGCCATCGAGACTTCAATTTTAATTTCAATCCGTCCCCATGTGAGAGTCATCGAGATTCTCAATTTTTTATATCGTTTCTTCGCTCTGTCAGAGTCACTGAGGTTCTCAATTTTGATCTCGCTTCTTCGTTCTGTGAGAGCCATCGAGGTTCTCAATCTTCTCTTCTCATAACGTGAGGGCCATCGAGGTCCTCGATTTTGTTAAATAATCCTCTGTTTTGTTTATATTATCACTCGCGTATAATCAAATCAAATAAATATCCTCCGTAGGATCGTCAAACACTTTTAACAACGTAATAACCGTTCGTTGATCGCGAAGAATCGAAAGCACATTTCTGACACCAATGTAACGAACGAGCGAATGAACAACACGCGTATTTGGTTTTGGGGCGGATATTATTACTAATGATAAACGTTAATTATCCCGATTACGAAATGTCACACGACTGCTCGCTTTTAAAGTCCCGTCCAGACTCTTTTGTCGTGACGATCGATATCACATCGATCGTCTGTTCGTTCGTCTATTGTCAATCTCACTAATATCGTGTGTCTTAATAAATAGTCAGCTATATTCGTTAGCTAGTCAGCTATATTCGTTACAATATTTATTACTTATGCAAAATTGATTTACCCCCCAGCATTCACAACATGTAATAATAGAAAAATATAGGGTATAAAAGTCCATACATTATGAAATCTTGTAAATAGTAGGGTAGCCAGAGTCGACAATCGAGCATTAAACAAACGCGGCACAGAATTTTTTATTTTCACGAGGTGGTACTAGTGATGCAAGCCCGGTAAATAACCGGTTACGTAGCCGGATTGTTAACCGGTAAATAACCGCGGTTATTTTCAGTATTTAGCCGGACGCCATTTTCGCAATACAATTGGCATTAGTGTAAACGGACATTTTTTGGGAGCGAACGGCAACCGGCAACGCGGTAACGATAACCGGCGTCCATTTCACGTGTTCACGCAAAACGCCGTTGAGACTGTTGAAACTGCGTATTTCGTATAATCGTTTGTAATTGTCATCATTCACGATTTGCGATGCCGAAGACAGAAAGTTTGGTGTGGCAATATTTTAATAAAGTGCCAGTCTCCGCGAACGGTCCGAAATATAAAAACGGCACATGCAAATTCTGCGGCCAGACCTATATTTACAATGCTACGCGAATGGAAAAACACTTGAGAGAGAAATGATGTTCGAGGTGCCCGATCGAAGTTAAGAATATCTTCAGTCAGCCGAACGCAGGTCTTGACTCGGATGATCTCGACGAGGAAGGGAATATCTCGTCAGCAAGCTCGACGGTATCGGTAAGACGGATATATATCTCTCTATGTATATAAAGTTATCGCCGCTGTCACCGCCGCCGCCGTGTATAGGAATCGAGACCCCCGCCGCCTCGATCCCGCTCGCTCGACCCCTCCCCCGCAACTCCGCCCCCGCTCGCTCAAAAGGAGCCTCAGCCCAAAATATTTTAAGTCCTCTAAGGGAGACTTAGAATATTTTCGATCGAAGGGGGGGGGGGGGGGGAGGAAAATATTCCAAGTCCCTCTAAGTGGGAAAATATTCTAAGTCCCTCTAAGTGGAACTTAGAATATTTTTCGGCGGGAGGGGATGAGGAGGAGCGTGGCAGGGGAAAGCCAAAATATTCTAAGTACCTTTAGACGCGACTGTCTAAGGAGAAAAGCAAAAAAAAAGCGTCGGCGGCGTCGGTTGGTGAAAAGTTGCGGCGGTGATGAGACATTTTTATAATGTCGATAAAAGGAATGCGAGCGCGCGAAGCGCGCGAGACCGGGGAGCCTCTAGTATTTATATAAATTTAAATATTCAGAAAATATTTATCGTAAATGACATTTATGAAGGTGAGTAGTAGGTGGTGCACTATGGCGACCCCCACTCCTATCCCCTCCACTTCGGTCCCGTTTTGAGCTCGGTTTGAAGTGGTGGGGGTAAGAGTGGTGATAGGTAGTTTTTTAGGAGCCAACCACAGTGCACCACATTGTTGAGTTATCTCCCTCCCTCCATTTTTCCCCCTCTCCACCCTCCTGCTCTCTTTTCGATTTCCCCCACAGTGCACCACATTGTTGACTTCCCACTTCCTTCATTTTTCCCTTTCCGTTTCTTTGTGTGCTCTCTCTCTCTCTCTCATTCATTCATTTTCTCTCTCTCTCTCTCTCTCTCTCTCTCTCTCTCTCTACTTGCCCGCTCTACAACTAACTCCTACAACGGCTGGTAAGAGACTGAGGTGACAGCAGCGATAACCAACAATATTATTATCCCCTTCCGCACCGTTACCGTTTAGGGTAAGAGGGGGTGACTTACATCGCTCAAAAAAAAACTTAAAAAATCAAAAAAATTACCTGCTGCTTTCGCTGCTGTGTGTATAACTCCTGTCTCTCTATATAGCACTCCTGTCTTGTTTTTTTCACTCTCTTTCTCCTGTCTTTTGTTTCACTCTCACTCTCTCTCTTTCTCCTGTCTTTTTTCACTCTCACTCTCCTGTCTTTTTTTTTTACTCTCACTCTCCTGTCTTTTTTTTTTTTCACTCCTCCGCTATTCCGAGCTGCTCCTCGTCATCGTTATTGTCATCGACAAAGAGGATATGCTCGTATTCACGGTTAAACGCTAACGCTATGATCTCGCCGATATCGATGAATGGTGCCACATCTCTATTATTGTCTAAATTGTCTTTGTATAGCACAATGACGGGGGTGGCTGTGTTTCGTAGCAACGTTAACGCTGTAAAGATAACTTTGTTACGCACAGCGTGTTCACCACCACCGTCACCACCATCACCGCCGTGTTCACCACCACCGTCACCACCACCATTACCACCGCCCCTCTGTTCTTCTTCTTCTTCTTCGTCCGCATAACCCTCATCATCATCATCATCACTGTCGCTAGGCCACATGTCTTCTTCTGCCTCGATTACGACGGCTTCGTTATTATTCGCTGCTGCTGCTTCCTCCATAGCCTGCGCTATTTCGATTTTCAGACGATTTTCAACCTCAAGGTTATAATCATCGTCTGCAAACTCGCGGAGGCCGTGGATTTCACAGTGTACCACGAGAGCCGGAACAGTAGCAGCAAGAGGATTAGGCCTGAATAGGTCCCTCAAATGGCAGAATACAGAAATGTCCTCATCCACCAAATAAACTTCCGTATATTCCTCGTCATCTATATAGATGATTTCGCACCGATGTACACTGTAATTCCTGTACAGCACACAAGCCGGACCGGGTTCGGCGAGATGACGAGGGAGCTGCCACTGTGATTCACAACGTCTATAAAAATCTGTTAAAAGGGTTTTAAGTGTACTATATGACCCGCACAAATTATCGAAGCGTACAGCAATAATGTACGCTGACACTACGTGTATCACTTCACATACGAAGCTCTCTGGCATATCGTCGGTGGGGAATCGGAGATACATCGTGAAAAAGAATATTTAGATCACACACGCACACACTATCTATAAATTTTGTGAATATCTAGTTCACGACCGATAAACTTATTATAATCTATGTAGAAAGAAAGAAAGGCTACTGTCACGTTTAGAGGCTGAGGAAAGACTAATGATGCGCTTCATATATTTACGAAATATTGGAGGGGATATAGAGAGCATAGCAACCATCTTCAGTGTAATTAATATTGGTACATTCCCAGACAGCCGCTCAGGGTCACCTCACGGATTGATTCCCAAAAAAGCAGTGTCAGCGCATTCCCAGGTGTGCTCGTGACTGCAGCTACGCTTCGTGTAGAGAAAGAGATGCTCTTTATAAAGAGGAATTATCAGTATGTTATAAATCATATATTAGTATTAGGGCGTGGCATTTTTTATTTGGCCTCTAACTCGAGAATGGGAACTGCTATGGGAACACCAATCATGGTGTTACCATCCACGCGACTCCCCCCTTCCGTTTCGCGAGTGTGCCAATCACTGTCCCGATTGGCAATTCGCGGTTTTCGCGGAAGGTACAGTCATTGGCCTAGGGTATTAGCGTATTATAAATCGTATATTGTTTTCCAAAGATGCAACATCATTGTGTTGCTAAGCGCGAATGTAATTTTTTTCACAAATAAAAAATATATGCGTATCAGTCAGTAGCGCTTCAGTTATCCGACGATTCGGAAGTGCCATTCTCAATCGAAAATGGCAGACCATTCCCTTCGTAAATGTATTCTAGATTTATTGAAATTAACAAAATTCCGCAGTGCGGAACTTCGACGACGGTGTAATGAGCAGTGGTGTAGAGATTTGCGCAATTTATCGAGAAATAGTCTTGTGAGGCGCTTGAAATTAGTTGTATGGTGGACCCCCGTACGCGTCATCGCGAAAGCTTACAAGAGAGGAATGTTCAACGGACAGCAAGTGTTAACACGTGTTTTCAATGAATTACGACGGCGCGGTGTTGAAGAATCACAGTGCTTCCGCGGCATTGCTGAAGAAATTAGAGGTAAGTTTAAAATTGTATACCATCAAACTCTTAAAAGCCCCAAAAAAAAAAGAAAAAAAAAATAGCGTCTCGGAAGCCATGGCAAGTATAGACAAAGGAACGTACGAAGTGTTTCATTTGACCCCGTGGTTAATTACTTGAGTTTTAATCACTTAAGGAAAAAATATCGATATCTCGTGAACGGGGGTCGCTAAACGTATGGTTATTTGGGGAGGACCATCGAAACAATTCACCCTTTCATCTCGCGAAAGTGCCAATCACTGTACCGATTGGTAATTCGCGGTTTTCGCGGGGTGCAGTCATTGGCCAGTCAGCTAAATCACCTGTTTGTCAATTTTATTCACGAAAAGATTTCGTATTTCGTCCCGTTTCCGAAATATTGACAATAAACTAATAATCTGTATTTGACTTGTAGCGTATCGAGAGTTAATGGATGCAGCCCCTCATGAAGAGGAGGAACTTATCGAGGTGGCCGATAATGTAGAGCGCCAATATCAGCATGAGGCCCCTCTTATGGAGGTAACCGTCGATAATGCCGAGCATCAACATCACCAACGGCATGAGGCCCCGCTTATAGAGACAGCAGCTGCAATCGATAATGTTGAGAGTCCAAGGCAGGAAGAGCATGAGCCTATTGAATATTCGCTCGTAAATTTTCCGTGTGATATACCCTTTGCGCGTGAGTATAAAAACTGATACAATAGTATTGATATGAGTGGTATTAAGGAAGTGTGTAATTGCCTAATTATATTCATATTTTACAGCTGCGTTTCGTCATCGTCTAACGATGCCAGTAGAAGACGAAAGCGAGGTCGGAGGAGAGTCTGGATTAGGGGTATTTGAGAGACCCATAGAGAACGAAGAAGAAGACCTGCATATGCGGCGAACAGAGGATCAGCAAAGTGACGATGAAGAAAACTGTATGTTCCATGAAAACCAGTTGTGGGAATGCCGCCGTTGTAACCCAAACCTAATGAGGCCCGTGGAAGAAGAAGAATAATTGCAAACATTACGGAATGAAGAAGAAGAGAAAGATTTGTCGAGAACAGAAGAGCAACCTGTATTAGTACAAACAGTGGCTGATAAAGAAGAAGACGAGGTGGAAAATCAGTTATTGGGGTTTCTAATAGTAGCGTGTGAAATGCCACAAATCCAAGAACCCCGAGATCACAGTTGGTTTCACGATCTGACGGCCGATGACAATATAGGTAAAATATTTTAAACATTAATTTTAATTTCGAGCACATAGTAAGTTGAATTATTTTTGTAGCACTGCAACTGGTAACCACTTTTATTAATGATGAAGATGAAGATGCTTAAATTGCTTCACCATGTACTAACAATAATCCAACAAATTTCAGAAACAATAAATTGATCTCATAAGGCAATACCTTTTACAGAAATACAAACGGGCGCTGGCAGAACACACACGGCGATGAGAACCTCAGCATTCGGCGATGTGCAACCACCGGGGATGCGAATCGAAATTGTGCAGAACACCAGACGTTATTTTAAGCGCTTTAAACTTCGAGGTCAAGAGACTACGTTGCGCATACGTAGGCCACCCCCAGAAACAAATATCATAGAGTGGCTCGAGGGTGCGTTCCGTGATCTATTAACGTATATTACTAGCTCCTGTGAGGGCGGCGATTATGCAGGCATATCATTAACAGCTGACAATTTATCTCATGGACCCGTATGGCTTTCTTTTCGGCCCATTCGTGACTTTACGTTTGAAGATATTTGGCAATTGATATCCAGTGTTGCTCAAAGTTCAGCATCAATAGATATAAATGATTCGTGTAATATAAAAACGTGTATCGTCAAAGGTGTCGAGGGTACAGGCAGAAATGCTCTCACGCACGAAGCCGTCGCGAAAAAATCCATTTTGACAATACGAAACGACGATAATCTATGTTTACCACGCTCACTTGTAGCAGCTCGAGTCCACGCCGAGCGGGGTGAAATTCAAACAGGGTCTCTGCATACAAAATGGCAAAGAATTAGGCAAATCAACGGGTCAATGCAAAAAGAACAAGCATTGCAGCTTACAAGAGCTGCGGATGTTCGTATACCTAGCAATGGCTGTCGTCTCAGCGATGTTGCGCTGTATCAAGATCATTTAGCTGTAGACGGTATAGCGATCGTGATTTTTGAATTTCTGGGTTTAGGTCGTCGCAAGAAAGAAGCTATATTCAATGGCACACAAAAAGTTCTGAATACATACGGGTCGATTCAACATACTCTATATATTGTGTATTACGAGCGTTCGCACCATTACGAACCGATTGTGAATCTCAGGGGGGCCGTCGGTTGCTCGGGTTTTTGTCATCTATGTAACAGGCTATACCGTCAATTAGATCACAGATGTCTGAAAAAAAAAATGTCCGCGATACAGGAAAAGGCCGCCGTGCGATCCCAGTACAAATGACCTAATAAAATGCGTCGGGTGCAATCGTGAATTTTACGGGGAAGAATGCGCACGTCAGCATAATACAATCGGAGTAATGTACACGCGAGATAAAAAAGGCGTTACTCTTTGTGAAGCGCTTAAGCGATGCCGCCTGTGCTTCAGAACGATACATCCTTTGATGAAAAAAAAGAAACATATATGCGGCTATAGTTTTTGTACAATATGTAAATCCGATCAGAGGCATAATCATTTATGCTACATGTCGCCCATTAGTCGAAAGGAGTTTAAAAGCAATATTTATATTTTTTACGACTTCGAAACGCAACAGTGTACACCGATACAGGGTGATCCTACCACATTTGCACACGAGCCAAACCTTTGTGTAGCTCAACGTGTCTGCACATTTTGTTGTGATAACGTTTCTATAACCGACCCGTGTGGATATTGTGGAACACACGAATTTGTATTCAAGCATAGTCCCGTATGCCAGCTTGTGGAATTAGCTATGCAAGACATCGGAGGTTTTTCGCGCACAATTTTAATTGCGCATAATGCCGGTGGTTTTGACGCTCAGTTCATTCTGCGCTATTTAGTCAACGAAAAAAAGACGCAGATGCCCGAATTGATAATGAACGGGACAAAAATTATTACTATGCGAGTCGGTAAGCTCGTATTTCCCGACAGCTTAAATTACTTTCACATCCCTCTAAGCGCGTTACCAAAAGCCTTTGGCTTCACGGATTCTATTGCTAAAGGGACTTTTCCCCACTTGTTCAATACACCGAAAAATCAAAATTATGTAGGAAAATTACCGGCCATAGAATATTATGCACCGGAAACGATGAACACTGCTGCTCGCGAGAAATTATTAAGCTGGTATAAAGAATCGAATGATGCCAATTATGTGTTCGATTTTGCAAAAGAGATAGTGAGCTATTGCAATACTGATGTCACAATATTGAGAAGAGCTTGTATCGCTTTTAGACGGTTGTTTATTACCAGCGGAGATGTTTGTCCATTCGACGAAAGCACGACGATAGCTTCAGCTTGTTTTCGCGTTTTTCGAAAAAACTTTCTGAAACGTTATTCAACAGGTATTATGCCCCCAGGGGGCTACAGATGGGCTCATAATCAATCAAAAAAAGCGGTCTCATGGCTCGGGTGGATGGAGCATTCTCTAGGCCGTCTAATAACTCACGCAGGCCGAACGCGCGAAAATAAAATACTTCAAAGTCTGCTGGTAGACGGGTACTATGAAACCCAGGACGCAGCGCATGTACTGCAGTTTCATGGTTGCTATTGGCACGGATGTCCTCGCTGTTTCGTAATAAACAGAGAAAGCGAACAGAGCGACGGTGTGTCAATGAACGAGCGTTTCGAGAGGACAGTTGCTATGTCTAATAGGATCCGTACGGGTGGTTACGTACTAACCGAAATTTGGGAATGCGAGTACGATCGTATGTTAGTAGCAAACGTTGAAATGAGGGAATTTGTGCAAAATCACCCACTAGTTATGTTAGAGCCTCTCAATCCAAGGGACGCGTTCTTTGGCGGGCGTACGGAAAACATGGTTACACTCTACGATGTAAACGAAACAGAGCAGATACGTTATGTGGACGTTTGCTCCGTGTATCCGTATATTTGTAAATTTGGCAAGTATCCTGTTGGTCATCCGACAGTATATGTAGGTGATGAGTGTAAGGTTTTGACAGGCTCTGATAACACAGACCTGTCAAAAGTCGAAGGTCTTGTAAAATGTACTGTATTACCACCGCAAAATCTGTATCATCCTATTCTGCCCGTACGTATGCATCATCGTTTGTTATTCGCGCTGTGCCGGAGTTGTTGCGAAAATATGAGCCAGGAAGAGTGTGTGCACGAAAATCCTGAAGAACGTATGTTCGCCGGTACATGGGTGGTAGATGAGCTGCGAAAAGCTGTCTCGTGTGGATATAAAGTGATAATGAAATAGCGTTGATGAAATATGGCAATATCAAATAACGCAGTTTAAGCCCGAAACAAACCAGGGCGGTCACTTTGCTACCTATATAAATACATTTCTGAAAATCAAACGAGAAGCCAGTGGCTGGCCTGATAACTGTTCCGAAGACAGTGTAGCTCAAGATCAATATATTGCTGCTTTTGAACAATCCGAAGGCATTAAGTTGAACCGCAATGCGATAGACAAAAATCCGGGGTTGCGATCAGTGGCTAAGATGTGCCTCAATTCATTCTGGGGCAAATTTGGCCAGCGCGAAAACCTACCACAAACGACATTAGTGTCCTCGCGTAAGGAACTTATGGAATTACTGGATAGTCCTGAGTACGACGTCACAGGCATTCTGCCTGTTAATCATAAGATTTTATACGTTAGTTATACGAAAATTAACGAGGCTATACAGCCGTCCGGCATTGCTAGTGCTGTAATAGCTGCTTATACCACAGCACAAGCTCGTTTGAAACTTTATAGTTACCTTGAGCGCCTGGATCGTCGTGCACTCTACTGTGACACAGACTCGGTAATTTACGTGACAGACAAAAATAGACCGAACGAATACGAACCGCCCATAGGCCAACTTTTAGGAGAGCTAACGGATGAGCTGGGAACAGGGCATTATATTAAATCTTTCGTTTCCGGAGGACCTAAATTTTATTCGTTTATAGCATGCGCTCCCGATGGAAGCGAAAGGGAGGTCTGTAAAGTAAAAGGGATCACACTTAATTTTAAAAACAGCGCATTAATCAATTTTAAGTCAATTAGATCTTTCATTATGGGTGAACGCGAAGAACCGATTGTATTGAGCTCCGATGCTATTCGCCGCACACCGTTTCATCAAGTTGTAACGCGCCCCGAAACAAAGTCGTGCAAACCATCGAGCGTCAAACGAAGACAAGATGGCAGATACGGTAGCCTACCTTATGGCTACAAAAGTTAAATTATTTTAGAAATGTACTAGAAGTGGTTGTTATAAATAAAGGTATAATTTAGAAAATATTTCAGGCCCCTCTTTATTAGTTACAGCGCAGTAGAAAACTTGATCACTCACGCAAATGGATACGCGGTGGAAGCATCCCTGGACCGCAATGATCTGCGGTCCTACAGGCTGTGGTAAGACGAATTTTGTGAAAAAGTTTTTAAAGTTCGTTACGCGTATGAACAGTGTGCCATTTGAGAGAATTATTTTCTATTATTCTGAATGGCAATCAGCCTACGTTGAATATGGTAAATCAATAGAATTTCACGAGGGCCTGCCTCAATCTGCAGATTACGCTAACGATCCCCGTGCTAAACTCATAATTATTGATGATCTGATGCGCGAAGCTTCGAACAATGCGGTCGTTGATCTATTCACGAAAGGTAGTCATCATAAGAATTTAAGTGTTATTTTCATAACACAAAACTTATTTCATCAGGGTCACGGACAACGAGATATTTCTCTGAACGCCAATTACATAGTTGTTTTCAAGAACCCTCGTGATCGTGCTCAAATACAACATTTAGCGCGTCAGAGATATCCAGAAAATCCTCGCTTTTTACAAGAGGCTTATCACAATGCTACTTCCGCACCGCACGGTTATCTTCTACTTGACTTGAAACAATCGACGCCCGATAACTGTAGATTTCGCACGTGTATTTTTCCCGATGATCCACATCATTTCGTGTATGTGCCTCGTAAACAGATAAAAAGCAGTCGCACACAGGACGAACTTCCAGTATTGCGTTTGTAATGGTCAATAACGGGTCATCAGTCAGTCAGACGTGCATTGTGCAAAATTTCAGTCAAGAGCTGCGCAACGTCATTTTGTATAAAGAAAAGAAACTGTCAGTATCCTGAAGCGCTTGTGAATGTGCGCGTAAGGTTCTGCGCAGTAGCGCACCAGCACGTGTACATTCTACGAAAAAAGTTAAAGTCCTTCATTGCACTGTCAAAAGTCTATCAGTTCTGCACCTGTAATGGCACGAAACGGATCGCCTCTCTGCAAGAAGCACATTGCGATATTGCAAGTTCTTCAGAATCTCAACAAAGATCAGCGTGAGGCTGTTTGGCGTAAAGCAGACTCATCTACAATACGGTGCATTTGTGAGTGTGCACAAAACATACTACGCGGCAATGTACCACTGAAGCCTGAGCAGAAGAAAAAGCTACAGAGACACGCGCATTAGACACATCGCTTAGCAGTAAAGAAAGGCTGCTGGCAAAGTAAGAAGCGATACGTCGTCCAGAGTGGAGGCTTCTTGCCCCTCTTGTTGGCTCCTATATTAAGCACGGTTCTGTCAAACTTGATAGGAAGATAATGGAGTATGCAAGAAAAATGGTGCTTGTGCCTGAAGAAAATCTACCGCAACTGAGTGCACAAAATCAGAGGCACGTAATTTTTAACGAGCCTACGGTATCACCCGAGGTACGAGCTATTGGCGCTACCTTGAGCAGACTGGATACGGAAATGAATGATATTTTGAAGTGTAATACCTACAAGGATGATAGGGAAAAGTGGTCTGCATATTTGACTGTATTGCAGCGCTATCTTCATTTTGTTGACAGCGAGCGAGCACAACAATACCTGAATCTGACCGTAGAAAAAAAAGAGATACCTGCGCAGAACGGTGAAAAGAAAAAGAAATCGACGCACATGCATGATTCTGTCATAATCGAAAGTATACCAGCAAAATATCGTGGTAAAGCAAAACTTTTATTGCGCCGCCTGCACGACGTGCCTGAATCGAATTTTGCGTGGGATTCTGCGGGTGTTGTTTCCATTAGCGGAAAGCCAATCAAAGACTCGAATATTGTTGATCTTGTGAACGATGCGATGCGAGCAAGAAAAGCCCCTAAACCGGTGGGTCGAAAAGCGTTTGCCCGATTTTTGAGAGAGGTACAAGCACCTCGAGAATTTGTGGGGAATGAGGAGCTGTGGGCTGAATCCCGAGCCAATTCAACACTGCAACTCCTCGTTAGTGGCGCAGGTGGTGGCGTGAGTGATAACGAAGAGGAGGGGGAAGAAGAGGACATCAGCGATATAGACCCTGATTTTTTCAGTGACCCATATCAATCGGGCCTCAGTGGTGGGAGTGATAGCAGCAGGCCTAGTCCCCTTCGTAAATCAAAACGTCGTGTACAAAGTGGAGGATCTGGATATAAAATTAGGCGTGTAACTTGGTCAAACCTCAAATTATAATCATGAAGATATTAGAAAAAGCGTATTTTGATCCATCCCATCCCTCATCGTTTTCGGGTGCCACTAATCTATTACGTTTGGCCCGTAAGAAAAAAATAAATGATAAAAGGGCGCTACGTGGTTGGAGGCTCAGGAAGCGTTCACAAGGCATAAGCCTGTAAGACAGCGCTTTCCCCGCCGTTTCTATAATGTACGAAATATTGACGATGTTTGGGAAGCTGATCTCGTCGATCTTCGCTCGCTCAAGGATTACAATGACGGCTTTGTCTATCTTCTCGTAGTCATAGATGTTCTCAGCAAATACGCCTAGGTTGAACCTCTGCATGATAAGACTGCTTCGTCAGTGGCTAAAGCGTTTACGCACATTTTATCGCAGAGCAAAGGAAGATCGCCTATCTGTCTTCAATCGGATAAAGGTAAAGAATTTATCGGCACTGCATTTCAAACTTTACTGCAGAAAAAGAATATAACATTTCGAACAGCGCGAAATCCTGATATAAAAGCCTCTATTGCAGAAAGATTCAATAGAACATTGAAGGAGAGGATGTGGCGTTTTTTCACGTATGCCAGGCAAAAGCGATATATCGATGTTCTGCAAAATATTGTTTCAGCATACAATCACGCACAACATAGTAGTATAAAAATGGCTCCTACAGATGTAACGCTCGTTACAGCCGCTGGGGCGCGATCTAATCTATTAAAACGCTATGATAAAAATCCTGAGCATCAAAAACCTCCTAAATATTCAAATAGGAGATACTGTACGTATCAGTAGTGCAAAAGCAGCCTTTGCAAAAGGTTACGAAAGTGGTTGGAGTAGCGAAGTCTTCAAAATACATCGTATATCGGATAGCTGTTGGCCCACGGTGTACATCTTACGCGATCTTCAAAACGAGGATATCGACGGTATCTTTTACGAGGCTGAATTGTCGCGAGTACAGGAGGTTAATCAAACGAAAAAGCGTAAGACAAAAAATCATTTAGAATGAAAGACGAATTTTATATTGTACTACCTAGCAATAGTAGCATGGCATATTACCCTGATAACACGACAACACACTACACTACTCACTTACCGCAGTACGTGACTTTGCACGGCAATTGGGCCGTTTCATTAGCAGAAATTCATATACCTATGACCATTTTACATGTCCCTCCTGAGGGAGAACGGAACTTTATCAGCGTGGTCACGAATGCTGTGACACCTACTTCTGGAGCAGCCACAGATTTTAAAGAAGATCGTGATTGTGTACCGTCGGGAAACTATCAAAATATAGGTTCGCTACTTGAGGCTGTTAACGAGATTTCGTGTGTCAAAGGCCACTTAAGATTTCATTGTGGTAGTAACGGTTACGTTACGGCAGAGACTATTTGTCATAAGTGTACGGATCTAGAACATGCATTTTTATTTTCGCCTGAATTAAATAAAATTTTAGGTTACACACATAGTCAGGCGGTTGTAGTCCAAAGCGGTACTACGCACACTGCTCAAAGACCAGCAAGCCTCATTAACGGTGTACCAAATATGTTTTTCGTTTATACCGATATCTGTGAACCTTATATAACAGGTGATGTTCATACACCTCTGCTTCGAGTCGTGCCATCAGCAGCCGCTGACAATTCTAATTTTGGGTCCATGAAAATTAGAAGCTTTTCACCACAGCGCTATGTGCCTCTAGTGTGCAGTAACTTTCAAACTATAAGTATTGATATAAGGGACGAATTCGGCGAACCAATCCCATTTGAGTACGGGACTTTGACGGTGACGCTACACTTCAAACGTACAGATTAATAGAATGGATATCTACAGTGATTACTTTGATTCACAAGCGGGTGGCGGTGCACGGACAGGTCACGGTGGTATTAGCAATGTATACGTGGGATCACCAAATCAACGTGGGCACGGTATCGGTAGTTTTCTTGGTGGTCTCTTCAGACGTATTATACCTCTCTTAAAGCAGGGGGCACGCACCGTCGGTAAAGAGGCACTACGTGCAGGAGTTAATGTAGCTAGTGATGTATTGGATTCTGGTATGCACCCGCGAGAAGCTTTTAAAACACGCCTGCGCGAATCAGGTCAAACCCTAAAACGAAAGGCAGAGGAAAAAATTGATACTCTTATGAAAGGTTCTGGGTATAAAGGGGCTAAACTTAGTCATTTGATGCATTCTGCCGACGGACGTACGCCTCGTCACATCGAGTTGAAAAAACGAAAGAAAGCGACAGTGAGGAGAAAACGTTCGAGAAAAGTGAGTAAGAAGAAGAAGAAGAAGAAGTCTGTGACACGAAAATTGAGAGCCGGTATAGAGAAAAAAAAGAGGAAGAAGGTGAGGTCCGTGGCTGATATTTTTACCTAGAAAAATGGCTTTCCTACATGCTCACTCGTGCGAATGTATGAAGTCGGAGCTTGAACTATTTACACTGCCGCCTACTCAAACGACTATTGAGGGAACGCAATGGGTATACTATAAACCTATTTCATCACTGACCGATGATTCACCTATCGAGTTTGTAGTGCCGGGACACGGGGATGAGTACATTGACTTAGCCCATACTATGTTGAGTTTGCGTGTTGAAATACCAAAGACAAGCACAAAAGATGAGCAAGTTAAAGTGGGCCCTATCAATAATCTATTACATTCCATGTTCAATCAGGTAGATGTATACCTGAATCAGAAACTTGTATCTCCTCCTAACAACGCTTATGCGTATAGAGCTTATATTGAAACACTTTTGAATTATGGCCAAGGCGCAAAGACCTCTCATCTTACGAATGTTCTATGGTACTCAGACACGGCTGGTAAAATGGACGACTTGAATGATGGCAATGCAGGGCTTAAAGCCCGTAGTAGTTTTCTAAGTGACGGCAAAACAGTCGATCTTCTCGGACATCTTCATTGTTATATTTTTAATCAGGACATATTTTTGCTGAATGGTGTTGAAATGCGATTGCGCCTCGTACGCACCAGTGACGCGTTTTGCCTCATGACCACCTCGAAAAATAGCAAGATCCGTATTATTGAAGCATCGCTTCTTGTGCGCCGTACCAGGATAGCTCCCGGTATATTGCTGGCTCACGCAAGAGCTCTGTCTAAAGTTACGGCCAAATATCCCTTAACACGAGTAGAAGTTAAAGCCATATCAATGCATGCTGGTGTACATGGGGACACTTTGGATAATGTTATACTTGGCCAATTGCCCAAGCGCATAATCATTGGCTTCGTGGATAATAAAGCCTTCAATGGTGATCGCACACTAAACCCCTTTAATTTTCAAAATTATGAGATCAACTATCTCTCTTTATACGCTGACGGTATTCAGATACCCTCTAAAGCTCTGCAGCCGGACTTTACTGTTACCGCTCTATATGTAGATGCTTATCATACGTTATTCTCAGGCACGGGTATTCATTTCCTCAATCAGGTCAACTGTGTTTCACGCTCATCTTATCCGTGGGCGTACTGCCTTTTCGCATTTGACCTTACACCTGACCTTTCGGCAAACAATAATAGTCATTGGAATCTGGTAAAACACGGTAGTGTTAGAATAGAAGTACGATTCAAGGAGTTTCTAACTTCGACAGTTAACTGTATCGTATATGCTGAATATGATAATGTATTGGAAATCGACTCGTCCCGTCAAGTTATTGTAGATTTCAGTGGTTAAGCTATGCTCACTGCTGCTTCTTCAGTTAACAGTGAGAACTCGAAGCATCAAGCTGTCGCGCGGCTCCATGAGTGTTGTAATTAATATACAGGGCGTAAAAGATAAATTTAATAACTTTTTGCCTAAAGAAGTTGCGGTTGTTTCGGTGACGAGTGATTACATCGGATACTGACTTGTAAAAGCACCCGACGCATATATAAATCTGCCCCCTGCTATAAAACGACAAAACGCGTGGCTCAAAAGTCATTGTCACGGCATAGCATGGTCTGAGGGTGATACATCTCTAGAAGCTATTGAAAATATTCTGAAGAAAACGGCTGAAAAAGCCGATAGAATATTTACGAGAGGCGCTATCAAAACTTCGTACTTGACAAACCTCATAAGCTGTTTCATTGTAAACCTGGAAGAAGAGGATAACGATCATCCCACCTTATTCCACAAACTTGATGATGGTTACGGTACTCGTTGCATATATCATAGCCTGCTGCATACAAGGCCTTCGTACAACTGTGCTCTGGACTACGCTACAAGAATCAAAAAGTGGCTCTGTCAGAATGATCGCTTTGCCTGTTTATGGGAATATAGGACTACAGGCTCCATAACCCTGTCGGAGCCCGATAACGTGAAGAAGAATGAAGACCGCGACGAAACAGGCTGATAACAATTATGAATAGCTTTCAAATTCTTCATTGTCTTCGCGGCATAGAAAATCATACAACTGGAGTGTACCCTGCAGATCGCATCCCAAAGGTGCTGACGAAACCAGTAGCGATTGTCGTTAATACAGATGGACACAAACGCCCCGGGGCCCACTGGGTCGCCATGTACATCGATCGAAGTGGACATGGATGGTTTTTCGATAGCTACGGACTCCCACCAATCATACCGAACCATCTCATACGGCTCCGTCGAAACTGTCGTCTCTTCCAATACAACACTACTCAGCTACAGGGAACTAGTTCGCAATGCTGTGGACATTATTGCGTCATGTTTCTTTATTATATGTGTACTGGACTTGGTATTCATAAGTTTAAAAGTGTGTTTTCAAATAATTTGGAGCGGAACGATAAAATAGTTTACGACTATTACAAGGCGTATATTAATAAAAAACATAAATTAATAGTTCCTGGTAATAACACTGGTGCTACTGTAGGGGGCAGTTACAATAAGAAAAATTGTGTTTTTAGTAATAGATATTTACATCGCATACAGAGCTGCTGTTCTCGTGAACGTTGTCTGTAAATATTATAAATTTATTTAATAAAAACGGTATGTGAAAAAAATAACACGACGAATTCTTTGTCTTAATCAGTCTTCCTCGCGAATACTGCTGAGGTTAGCATGAGTCACTGCGGCAGCAACAAGTATAAGCGTGCCGCAATTCTATACGCATCACCTTGAAAGGCACGCGCATCTGTATTAATCATAGCCGCTATTTTCGTCAAAAGTAGCTTTCATCAAATATTATATTTCACGTGAAACTGAGATTTACATGAGTCACGAGTCACTGCGATGGCAGCAAGTATAAGCGTGCTGTAATTCTATACGTATCACCTTGAAAGACACGCGCATCTGTATTAATCATAGCCGCCATTTTCTTCAAAAACTCACATTCAGCAAATATTATATTTCACGTGAAGCTGAGATTTGCATGAGTCACGAATACTACTGCAGTAGCAAAGAGTCCTCATGCGGTGATATCATTTCTTCTCAAAATGGTGGTGGTGGTGGGGGCATCAAGTAATAATTTCATCAGTTGCCATTGTTCTCATCAGTTGCTCCCCGAGCGCGCTACCAGCATCAAGACCATACAGAGAAAACAGCGCGAATTAAAAAAGCGAATAGAAAGACACTTGCAAAATATCAGTGCTATTAAAGGGCTAATACAATCAAGAACTGAACTTTGTCTTCTAACACGCTCGTTAAAACACCTCAAAATCTAAAATGGATTTCGCGCGAATCAACAGAGTAGGAAGATTGACGGAGTTTCTGCCTGTGAAGAAGCTATGTGAGTTGACGATAGATAAAGACTACAAGATCACGAATATAAGATATGCCAATACTAAATGGGGCTCAAGAATCACCATCGATGTGGAGAATGAATTTACATGCTTTCTACCAAATCGCTTCGTCAAAGCTTTTGATGAAGACGCAGAGATGTTTCGACAAATAGAAGCAGCGGCTCATTGTAGCTCATTATTCATGCGGTATCTCGGGACGGAATATAATAACGTCGAGTTCAAAGCAGCACCGCAGTGATTAGTGTTGCACAAGTGTTTGATATTCAAAGTTTTAAATAATAAAAAAAAAGGTGCTGCGCTAGCTGAAGCGTCCGAAGTGGAGGGGATAGGAGTGGAAGCATTGCTCATGCGTCATCTTGGGACGGGGCATAATAATATCGAATTCGAAGCAGCACCTCAGTGATTAGTGCTGCAAAAACCCTTCGGAGTGGCACACCTATTTTTTTTTTTCGAGAGTAACATTATGGCTAGTACAGGCTACGATATCGTGTTTGATATTCAAAGCTTTAAAGACAAGCACGATAAATTTCTACCGAAAGAAGTAGCAGTTGGAGCAGTGCATAAATTACGCCATAGAGCATTATGGATTGTCGCATCACCTTACGATATTAGTGAGTTACCACCGCGAGTACGTGCAGAAAATGATTGGCTAACCGCCAATTATCATGGGATACATTGGGCCCAGGATGGCATTAGTATCGAAGAACTGTGTGATGAGCTCAAGGACACTGCAGAAGGTGTTGGTGATGACGCAATTCTTTACGCCAGAGGACATGACGCTGTTAAATTTTTGGAAGAAGCTACTGGCCGAAAAATTGAAAATTTGGGCAGCAATGAAGATCTACCATTGAGGATTGATCCTTCACCATCGACAACAATGTGTTCGTAGCATAGTCATCATGGCGGTGACAAGAATATTATCTATAACTGTGCTCTCAACAATGTAAAAAAACTTCAATATTATCTTGATCCCTTCCCCCTTGATAGAATGTGGAAAGATATAGTCGATAAGAAATGATTATATTATTTGGGTATTGTGAAAAAAAAAAAATATATATGTAATATAAAATATGCGGTATGAAAAAATAAAAAAAAAGGTGGTGCACTATGGCTATCTCCACTGAAGTCTACCCCCACTCTTATCCCCACTTCAAACCGAGCTCAAAACGGGATCGAAGTGGAGGGGATAGGAGTGGGAGGGCATCTATCCCCACTCTTGCCCCACTACTTTAAAAAAGTGGAGGGGGCTGGAGTGGGGATAGGAGTGGGGGTCGCCATAGTGCACCACCTACTACTAAGGTGTAAATAAGTAATATATAATCTTCTATTTGGTAGACGATCGATTCGAGTGTTGGACACAAAAAAACTTCCAAGGCGAGATCTTCAATGACCGTCGCATCTAAGACTACGCCTTTGGCTCCATTCGTCGATATAATGGATAAAAAAACAAAAGCGACACTGGATGCTGACTTTGCGAGAGCTGTTTACTCCAGTGCAGTGGCTTTATCGTTTGCATAGGACGAGTACTGGAAAACATTCTTTCATCAACTGCGTACGGCTTCGGTACCTCCATCGAGGTTTGAGCTATCGAATTCTTTACTGGAGGCCGAACATAAAGCAGTTGAAGCGACTGTATTGCAAAAAATCAACAAAGCCGATTCGCTGACTTTGATGTCCGATGGGTGGACAGATATAAACGGAAACTCGCTGATCAACATTATAATCGCAACTCCAGAGCCAGTTTTCTTCTCGGCTTTAGAGACGACCGTATATTCTCATACTGGAGACTATATATCGCACATCCTTGGAGCGGCGATTGTACAGATTGGCAGCGAGAAGGTACACGCCGTAGTTACAGATAATGCATAGAATATGAAACTAAAATCAATTTTTTTCGACGGATATGCGTTCCCCGAGCAAAGTTAAATGCTGCTGTACGTAATCGGCGCTTGAAATTCGATATAGGTCCCAAAATATTGTAAAGTATTGGATGAATCTCGCATAGATCTTTTAATTTGTCCATCCAAGCGAAAGGACCTTAAAAGAAATTTAACCGCCGCTTATGTACTACAGCGCCTAACTTTGCTCGAGGAACTCATATCCGTCGAAAAAAATTAGTTTTGGGCATATTTCTTCGTTTTACATTTTTTCCTTCCATTTGACAAAATCTATTTTTTCTTCTTCTTTCATTTACATATAATATGGGATTCTATGTATGGGATTGATTGCACGAGAAATCCCCCGGTTGTACGCGACGGCTGGGAGAGAATCTGGAAAAGGGTATGGGATTGATTGCACGCGGATTCTCCCGGTCCACTGACGCTATGGGAAAAGGTCTGGGAAACCATCCAGCCGGGTCCCAAAACCCAGATGACTGCCCATAGTGCTTCCCAGATTCAATCCCAAATAAACCCCAGCCTCTCGCCCATCGTCCTCCCAGAGTCAATCCCATACTAATTTTTTCTACGCGGGTCGGCCATCGATGTAGATTGCGACCCGGTGGGTTCCGGGTCGCGTGTGATCATCAGTGTTAACAACAAGAGCCGTCGGTCTCGTCAACAGAGTTGGGATCTTATCTGCTGCGTGAACATTTTTCGTTACTCTCGCGTGTAAACCCTGCAATGCCTGGCCAATCTGGGTCGTATTCATCGCTTGAAATGGTCGGAGAGTAACAGCTACGGCCGTTGTTTTGATTTGTTGCATCAGGTAAGCAGCGTAGTGGTGATGCCAGCGGGGTTGTAGGAGCCACGTCGCGGAGTATCCACTCTTTCAGCTTGGCAGCGTTATGTAAAGCACAAGATAGCTCCGGTCTTTTTAAGAGTCCGTGGTGTAGACAAACTTCTACCGAGGAGAGGAGATCGTTGAATGAAGGACAATTGGTCTCCTCAAGGTTTTTTATCTCTCGGGCCGTAACATTTTGCAAGAATGTTGCCTTTTCACGGCCACGAGTGTATATGATTCCGGCCGTCCGTGTGATCTGACGTAGGTTTGCGTGTAGTGTTCTCAGTGGTACATCCCCTTCGAACCATTCGAGACCGTGATGATGACGAGGTGTCCAGTTATTCTTCGCGTGCACTAGTTTTGGGAGCTCCGTGTAAATGTGTGGTGCCGCTGTTATCCAGTGCGCAATCTGGGGCTTGTCGAGGGCTATTACGGCTACCTCTTTAGCAATGAAGCGATCGTTCTTATCGTAGAGTCCTTGAACATCAATAACGTAGTCCATCCTACTTTTTTTCGCTTTTACAGTATGCAGAAAAACACTTTCGGCTCTGTTGAAATCTCGCAACATACTAAAGTCTTGAGACGGAGATGCATTCCCGTGGGGGTTGGTGCGGCCTCACGGTGGTAGTGGGGGATGTGTGAAAAGGTCCACCCTGTTACGCCTACAATTGTGACGTAAACGGAGGTCCCTATGTCGCCTTCCCCACTACGATTTTCGCTGTACCACTGTACAATGGACGTGTAAGACTTCAGTTGTTATAAAATTCTGAAGACGTTCGTATACACAAAATGGAGCGTTTCATCAAGTGCGGCCGGTCTCCGACACACAGATTCAGAAAATGTCAGAGGAGCTCGAGGGAAAAATGTATAAAACCTAGAGTGACGGTTGTAGTTTGGCGAAAGAAATCGAGCTGGCAGCCAGAGGCCAATATTAAAAAAAAAATGTGGCATATACGAAGACGACAATATCTTGCACGCGAGAAACGGCGACAACAACGAGCAGAGGTATGTAAAACTATATTTAATAAAGAAATTACGCAAAATGAAATCAGCTCATCAAATATATGTTTGACCGATCTAGCGCTTCAATGAGGATAAACCCCACGAGATCTGTGAACATCCAGGAGAAAAGAAGCTCGCGAAGAAGAAGAATTGTAAAAAAAATGAATACGTGGAGAAGACAGGGGAGAAACATGTACAAAATGATGATGATGCGATGATGGGGTTGGTGAAAGCGTTTGAAAGGCTTATAATTCAGTAAAAATAAAAAGAAATCAATTATAATATTGTGTTGACATATTTTATTTCTCTTATTAATACCTTAATATTTACGGATACATGTTTATTTACTTGAAACAGAAAAAAATTGAAGCTTATCCTGAAAAGTCTACGATAACCTGCCGCGAAGAGTCGATCTCGATTACATTGTCAAATTCTGAGTAAACTATACAATTCAGCGTATTTCGTAAAGCAGTAGTAAATCGTACTTCCAGGCGCACACTGCCATGACGTACAAGATTCCAATGTCCGGCTCTACCAGCAGACATGTCCGGTGTCAAATCGAAGCAGTACAAGCAATTACCATATGGGTACGACTCACGGGTTATGCCGCAACTATCGTCTTCCCAGAGTATTCCTGTACCAGATATCAGGGTGTGATACGATTGAATGTACAAATTATGGCGATAATCAGGTTGCAATGGTTTACTAGGAACCTGTAAGCCATCCACGTAAAGAGATAAAAAATTCACGCCAGAGTGATAGAAATTGAATGGGTTCAAGGCTCTATCTCCATTGAATGCACGATTGTCGACAAAACCAATAACCATACGCTTAGGCAATTGACCGAGAATAACATTGTCTAGCGTCTCACCGTGAACACCAGCATGAATCGTAAATGGTTTTACTTCTACACGATAAATGGATATTTGGCCGTCCCTTTGCAAACTTGGCATGTGCTACTAAAACACCAGGTCTAATTTTCACGCGTCGAACAATGAGACTCGCGTCGGTAATATGCAGACTATAATCTTTTCCTGAGGCATCCATTAGGCAAAACGCATCTCGCGAGCGTACAAGACGAAGATGTAGCTCAACGCCATTAAGTAAAAACTTCTCCTGGTTGAATATATCGGAATGTAAATATTCAATAAGGTCGACAGACTTGCCGTTTGCCGTCAATGCTTGTCGCGCCGCTAGACCCTTATTCATTTGCACGGGTGCATCAGCTCCGGCAGCCGCAGGCATGGTGGAAACTGGCGCGGCATCGAATTCTGGAGATGTATCGTCAATCCACATGCTGGCGACTAGTTGGTTTGCTTTCGTTGAAGATTTGTAGTGTAGCAGTGTTTCTATATATGCTCGATATGCGTACGCGTTGTTCGACGGTGACATAAGTTTTTGATTGAATGAGACGTCCAACTGGTTGAATAATGAGTGTAACAAATTGTTCACGGGTGCTACTCTGTCGTGTTCACCCATTTCACCACTCCTGGCCTGCAGTTTAACCCGCAAACTAAGCATAGTATGTGCTAGATCAATGTATTCATCGCCGTGGCCTGGTACAACAAATTCAATAGGAGCTTCATCGGTAAGGGATGAGATAGGTTTGTAATGAAGACCTTGCGAGGCTTCTATACTTGTCTGAGTTGGCGGTAGAGCGAATAAATCCAGTTCTGACTTTAGACATTCACAAGAGTGTGCATGTAGGAACGATATTTTACAATTTGTTAATAATTATCCAAATATGTCGGTAACCGTGCGTTTTTTACGCTTCGAAATTTCACGATTTTTAGTCTTGCTGCCCGATTTATTCTTCGATTTTTTTCCTTTTTTATTGCGTTTAGCAGGCAAAATTTGCTTCTTCTTACCGTGCTTGTTTTCACGGTCGGCAGTAGTCTGCCTAGCTACTCGTTTGTTGTTTTTATTGGTAGTACTACCCACTGCAGCTGTTGATAATGATTTAGGCTGATTTATTTCATGAGTGGTATAGGCTGTAATTGGAGTAGCCGTACGATTCCGCCCCTCAGCCGGATCTATATGAAGAAATGTGCGAGGAAATTGAATCTCTGTCAGAGCCACGACCCATTCTTCAGGCATTTTCAGCGGACTTGGTAGCTGTGTAATGTAGTGGGTCACTGTATTCTCGGGATAGTACTTCATACTACTATTACTTGGCACGACGAGATAAAACTGATCTCTCATTTTTTAGGCACTCACTATAACAATAGACAAAGCGTGCCTATTAAAATGACCAGCGAGGCCTCTTCACACAGCTTTCGATGGGGATTCTGCACAGCGAATGCTCTAAAAAATGTAGTTTTTCAGCATTTACTTCGGTGTACCTCCAACATCATGCGTACTTAATTTAAAGTGACTCCAATGACTGGAAATATTTTTTTTCGCCTGCGGTTGAATAAAAATACCTTTATTACTGAATTTATCTTCTTAGACGTCCGTATCACAGTGTAACTTTGGACTGTGCGAAGCAATTTTTCTCTTGTTCGCAGGAATAATGTATCATATCATCACTATTGTGCACATACATTTTGAAGCCCATGCGAAGCATTTGAATATTTGCTTAACAAAAAAAATTCATTTTTGCTTCGACAAGTGTCCGTACGGTGCTGTAACTTTGAACTGTGCGAAGCAATTTTTCTCTTCTTCGCAGGGATGATGTATCATATCATCACCATTGTGCACATACATTTTGAAGCCCCTGTGAAGCATTCGTATATTTGCTTAACAAAAAAAATTCATCTTTGCTTCGACAAGTTTCCGTACGGTGCTGTAACTTTGGACTCTGCTAAGCAATTTTTTTCTTCTTCGCAGGGATGATGTATCATATCATCACCATTGTGCACATACATTTTGAAGCCCCTGAGAAGCATTTGAATATTTACTTAAAAAAAAATTCATTTTTGCTTCGACAAGTGTTTGTGCGCTGCTGTAACTTTGGACTGTGCGAAGCAATTTTTCTCTTCTTCACAGGGATGATGTATCATATCATCACCATTGTGCACATACATTTTGAAGCCCCTGCGAAGCATTTGAATATTTACTTAAAAAAAATGCATATTACTTTAAATATTGGGAAACTGCAATTCAATTTTTTCAAATCTCTAACAATTTTTCGAAACAAAAGAAAATTCAAATTTTACCTCGTATTTTTCGAACCACCCTTCTATTTTTTTTCAATTGTTTCAACATTCTTATCTCAAAACAAAATAAAACGATAAAAAATAAAATTTCTCGAATTTCTCTCGGACAGTGACAATAACGAGTTGATTCTGTCTATTGTGGGCAAGAGAAAAAATGCTTAAAGTGTTATAACCGAATTCTCTTATACATCGACAGACGAAGAGCCCTCGCAATCGAATTCATCGAGAAATTGAATTTTAATTTTTTTTATTTTGGACGCATCCAAGACACTACAACTTTTTATTTGAGCAACGTACTACTTCCTCTTCAATACACGATAAGAACCAAGACGACATCTATGTTCGTTCTCGAGATATCATTTTTTTGCTACAACGATTAATATCGAGTTAATTTCATTGAAAATCGCAACAAAAAGCAAATTTTTTGAATATTCTGCTCCAATACTTCGGCTCCTGTCCAGAGGTAATAATAAAGTGATTCCATGTATTTTAGGGAAGAAAAAAACATTCAAAGAGATGCATTTAAAAGGGACATTAGACCCAAATGGTAAATGGTAATGGTGTTCGTGTTGGTAAATATTTTGTGTGTTTGTTTTATACTCATTTAATCTGGTCATAAGTGTTAAGCCAATAAAACGACCTTTACTACATATGATTTGATTCGTTACATTAATTTGATCAAGTTCTACGCGTTGCAATTCGTTATATTTGTCTCGTGTCTGAATTTTTGACAATTGATCGTAAAACAAAAAGGAAATATCAGTTGTGAATAATAATAATGAATGTGTATAAAAACGAAATGTTTATATTCGATGAAGGTTAAACTATGAATCAATTTACATAATTGATAAATGATTTTTCCCCATACGTTCTTCCGAGATGGAACGCGCAGCACGATGTATAAACATATTCGATACGTAACGCATAACGCAAAGTGTAATCATACTCGATACGGAGCGCGTAGCGCGACGTGTATCCATGTGAGTGCCTTAAAAAAAATCATATCTCGGCAGCGAAAAAAGATATCGACTCTTATCTTGTCTTGTTTTGAAGAGGAGAAAATACGTTACCAGAAAAAAATTAGCAGTTTTTATTATCAACTGTAAACGAATAAATCGAGCGAACAAAATTGACAAAGATTTCGAATGTGATGAATCTTCGGCGGTCGAAGGATAGAAAATTCTTTTTTTTATGATTGCACACTTTTTATCTGCGCAATACCGCGTAGAAACAATTTGTATTTGGGTAAAATACGAACAAAGATTGAAACGAGATGTTGATTTTTTTTTTAAATTTGATAATGATCCCGCCACAGAGTACGCGCGCCGCGACGTATGAGCATCTGTGGATCGTCTGCTACGAAATTGTCATCTGCTTCCAAAGTTTGACAGATAGAATAAAACGAAAAAATATATACTCGCGATTTTTTTTAGTTCTATTTGGTAAATTGTAATTATTTTGGATATTCGATGAATCTTTTTTGTGAGCTTACAACCAATTTTTTAGTGAAAACGTGAAATTTATCATTTCTATTACGAATGTGAATAAAGTATGGTAAAATATTGTGAATGATTTTCGGTGAAAATATATTATTTTCGAAATAAAAAACGCAAACATTTGTCAATCTGTGTATGATATTTCGTGTTTAGTTTTTCGCAACCGAATTTTTTTTTAACATGATGAAAAATGGTTTTTTGGCAAATCTAAATAACATAACATTTCAAGCAAAGCTAGTTATAACCACTTTTTTTGAATTATTTTATAATTAAAATTAGATTTGTCGGAATAACTCAAAATTTGTTGTGCATAGTGCTTTCGATGCAATGAAATATTGTTGCGAAAGAGAAAAGAATTGGTTTCCAGGATTCTTAATTGGAGCACCGTACGGACATCAGATGTTAGAAAATTTTTTTTTTATGGAAAATAGTGATGAAAAAATAGTTAGAGATGTAGGATTGTCTCCAAATTTGCTGTGCATAGTGCTTTTGATAAAACAAAATGATGCTGCGAAGGAGAAAAAAATTGGTTCGTAGAGTTCATTACGATGGCACCGTACGGACATTTGACGGAAGGCAAATGCAAATTGTGACCAATAATTTTATAGAAAAAATACTTGAAGGTCTCAGATTGGTTTTAAAAGTGATATGCATACTTGTAATAATATAATAAAAAAATCCTGCGAAGGCGAACAAAATTGGTTCGCACCATTCAAAGTTACAGTGTGATACGGACGTCCGAGAAGAAAAATTCAGTGAATAAGCCATTTTTATTCAACCGCAGGGTAAAAAAAATATTTCCAGTCATCAGAGTCACTTCAAATTAACTACACATGAAGTTGGAGGTACACCGAAGAAAATGGTGAAAAACTACATTTTTTGGAGCATACGCTGCGGAGAAAGCCCATCGAAACCTGTGTGAAGAGGCCTCGCAGGTCATTTTAATAGGCACGCTTTGTCTATTGTTATAGTGAGTGCCTAAAAACGGTGTGCGGTTCATCTGCGAGTGCGCGTTAAACACATTAACCGGTGTGGTACCATTGAAGAAGAACGAACGTTTGCGATTACCTAGACATAAGAAAGTTTTACGCCTTCTAGTAAAGAAAGTCGGCTGCTGGAAATAGAAGAAGCGCGTAATTGTGCAAAAAGGCAGCGGTTTTTTACTACCTCTTTTACTACCTATCATTGGTAGTGTTCTCTCAAGTGTTTTCACACGTAGCTAAAAAAAATTAAAAAATGCAGCACGCAAAGAAAATGGTTCTGATGCCTCAAGACGCGCTCCTGCCATCCCGTGAACAGATGAAGCAGACGAGAACCGTTCAAACTCCGGGTACTACACTTACCAGTCTTGACGCAGAGATGGATGATATACTTCGCTCAATAACACCTTCGAATCAACGGGAGAAATGGAAAATGTATCAGCAAGTATTACAGCGTTATCAGTTCTTCAGCGATGAAGAGCGCCGTCCCAAAAACATTGTGACCCCCGCGGTCAGTGAAAAACCTGACGATATATCCCCAGTAGTTGAAGAAACACAGCAAGTATCCGCGGCAGCGGCAGGAATCAGCGGCGAGATCATTTTATCTACCGTACCGAAAACATACAAGAAACAGGCAGAGCAGTTGTTGAAGCATCTCCACTCGAGCACCAATAATAGACTATCTTGGGATAAAACCGGGCTGGTTCACGTCAACAATGAGCCGATAAAAGACTCCAACATAGTAGATCTCGTAAATGACGCTATGCGTAATAGAAAAACAGTGAGTGCGAAAGGTCATGAGCAGTTTGGTGCTGAACTCCGTCGATTGGGCATCCCTCGTGAATTCATCGGTAATACAAGCCTATTGTATGAAAATCTATCGTTGGACGCTGCGATAAATTCTAACTTGAGTGGACTCGACGCGTCAACCTCGTCAAATATTATTCATATGCCTAACACGACCTTAAATTCTTCCGGTAGTAGTGGTCATCGTCGTTTAGCTACTAGTGAGTTATTAAATAGGTCGTGGAAAAAATTAAAGATCTAATGACTTCATTAAAAAAAATTTATTACAAACCTTCACACCCTGCTGGATATGCCGGTGCACCAAATTTACTTCGCACGGCCGATAAAGAAAAAATTCCTCGAGACGATGCTATTAACTGGCTGAGAGCTCAGGATGCCTATACGCTACATCGTCCGATACGTCGAAGATTCCCGCGGCATCATTATGCAGTAGATAATATTGATAATGTATGGGAAGCTGATCTCGTAGATCTGCGAGCTCTCAAAGATGATAACGATGGCAATGTTTATCTTTTGGTGGTCATCGATGTCCTTAGTAAATATGCATGGGTTGAACTAGTACGTGATAAAACGTGTGCTGAAACTACAGAAGGATTTAAGAAAATACTGTCAAGGAGTGGTGGTAGGGCTCCTGTATGGGTGCAAACCGATCGAGGCAAAGAGTTTGTCGGTAGCATTTTACAAAGATTTCTAAAGCGTCGTGGAATACGATTTCGTGTTGCTCGAAATCTCGATATCAAAGCTGCCATCGTAGAACGTTTCAACAGAACACTGAAGGAGCGAATGTGGCGATATTTTACTCATAAAAATACACGGCGCTACGTGGATATATTACAATCTATAGTACAGGCCTATAATGATGCAAAACACTCTACGATCAAGATGCCTCCGGCCGCAGTAACCCGCTACAATGCAGCTTTAGCACACGCAAATATGGAAAAGCGCTACAAATCATATTACAAAGGGGTTAAATACAAGGTCGGAGAATTTGTACGCATCAGTAAAGCGAAAGCAGCGTTCGAGGAAGGTTACGAATCCCGCTGGACCGAAGAAATATTCAAGATTCACAAGGTTCTCACAAATAGACAGCCGCCGATTTATGAGTTGGTTGATCTACAAGGCGAAGAAATTGACGGATTTTTCTACGAAGAAGAATTGAGTATCGTCGTAAAGAAGACCGATGCGGAAGAGTTTGTAATCGAGAAAATTCTCAAAACTAAAGGCAAAGGCCGTAATAAACAACACTTTGTTAGCTGGCGAGGGTATCCACAAAAATTCAACTCTTGGATCGCCGCAGCGAATATAGTGAATAACAAGCGCCTCAGCGCCCTGCGGGCGCTGAGGCTCTTGTTGGTGGGCTCCGCCCCCCAAACCCCCGAAAAATGTCCCTTCGGGACATTTTTTCAGCAAAGACTAATTTCACGAATTTTCGTCAAAAAACGAATCGTTTTTTCAAATTTCTCGAATTTGCCGTCTCTAATCATTTCCTCTCATAGAAATCGTATTTACAAACTGACGCTACGCGTTATTGCGCAGATAAAAAGTGTGCAATGTTGAAAAATTGAATTTTCTATCCTTCGACCGTCGAAGAATTTTGTTCGCTCGAATTATTCGTTTACAGCTGATAAAAATAAAAACTGCAAATGTTTATTCGAATTTTTTTTCATATTCTCACATCTTGAAAAGTTTTTTTTCGCGAAAAAAACAATTGTACTCTTAAAGAACAATTTTAAACAATTATTTATCGAAAAAGGGAAAACAAAACTGAATTTGTCAATTTTACGAGTTTTTCCGGACCGAGCAACTTATCCTTGTTTGTAATTAAATAAAATTAAAAAAAATATGATATGATATGATGCTACGAGTTTTTCCGGACCGAGCAACTTATCCTTGTTTGTAATTAAATAAAATTAAAAAAAATATGATATGATATGATGCTAAATTTGATTTTTTTAAGCGACAATAAATATCAATACAATTTCATTGAAAAACGAAAAAAATGATCGAATTTCTCAAATTTCTCGTCTCCAATACTTGTCTATTCTACAGAGAAAATAACGAGCTGATTCCATGTATTATAAGAAAGAAAAACAATACATCTCAAATGGTAGAAACGAGTTTTTGTATAAGAGGACTGTCAAAGAGCCTTCGCAGTCGAATTTTTCAAGAATTTCATCAATTTGTAAACAATATTTCGGAGCCATCCAAGACGACAAATTTTTTATTCGAGTAACGTACTATTTCCTCTTCAATACAAGACAGGAACCAAGACGATATATTTTTTCGTTCTCGAGATAGCATTTTTTTTGCAGCATTCATAAATATCGACAAAATTTCATTGAAAATCACAAAGAATAGCAAATTTCTTGAACTTCTCTTCTACAATGCTTCGGTCTTCTACAGAGACAATAACGAACTGATTCCATCTATTATGGGGAAGAAAAAAAAAAACATTGAAGGGGAAGAATTTAAAGGGGATATTTGACCTGAATGCTAAATGGTAATCGTGTTAGTGTTGGTACATGTTTTGTATGTTTGCTTTATATTCATTAAATCTGGTCATAAGTTTTAAGCCAATAAAACTACTTTACTAGACATGATTTGATTCGTTACATTAATTTGATCAAGTTCTTCGCGATGCAATTCGTTATATTTGTCTCGTGTCTCAATATTTGACAACTTATCGTCAAACAAAAAGGAAATATCACTTCTGAATAATAATAATCAATTTGTATAAAAACGAAATGTTTTTATTTGATAAAGGTTAAACACTATGAATCAATTTACATAATTGATAAATGTTTTTCCCCCATACGTTCTTCCGAGACGAAACGCGCAGCGCGACGTATAGCATATTCGATACGTAACGCATAACGCAAAGCGTAATCATACTTGATACGGAGCGCGTAGGGCGACGTGCATCCCTGTGAGTGCCTTAAAAAATGTCCCAAAGGGACATTTTTCGGGGGTTTTGGGGGGCGGAGTCCACCAACAAGGGCTTCTGCGCCCGCAGGGCGCTGAGACGCTTGTTATCTATTGTGCGCAATAATGAAGCACGCTGCTGCTTATCAAGGTGGCATAGAGCATGCAGCAATATTATGTTCTTTTTCCAATAGAAGTCCTGGCCGTTGTTGGCGGAGCCATAGCAAAGAATCGAATGGTTCTCATGAATGCGGAATCTGCTATTTATACGCGCGCACCACTGCCTCGCTTCGGCACATGTACAAAATTTCGTGGATCGTCCGGAAAAATACACGTACGAAATCGACAATTATCCGGAGTAGATTGCTTGAGATCTAGTAACAAATAACCGTGGGGTTTCGATGTTGCATCGTAATACGCTTCTTGTAAAAATTTTGGGTCTTCCGGGTATACTTGACGAGCCAGATGGGAAATCTGTGCACGATCGCGCGGATTTTTGAAAGCTACGATATAATTTGTATTAAGAGATATGTCACGTTGACCTCGTCCTTGATGGAAAATATTCTGCGTTATGAAAATTACCCTAATGTTTTTGTGATGGCTTCCTTTTGTAAATAAATCTACTATTTCTCCGTTCGAAGATTCTCGCATTAAGTCGTCGATAATTAAAAGTTTTGGTCTAAAGTCACCGGCGATATCAGAGTTCTGTGGTAAGCCTTCTAAAAATTCTATTTCTTTTCCGTAGTCTTTATAGCCATCTTGCCATTCGGAATAATAAAAAAATATTCTCGCGAACTTTGTGTCGGCCATGAAAGAGATGTATTTTAAAAACTTTTTTACAAAGCACGTTTTTCCGCACCCCGTAGGACCAGCGATGATTGAAGTCCACGGGTGTTTCCAACGCGGGTCCATATTTATGAATGAAAGGAGGCAGGAGTATGGAGGTATTTATATATATATACATATGCACACACGATATTTTGTGAAAAAAAATTTATTGAAAAAAATAAATAAAATATTTACAAAAAATTCATATATATTGTGACGAGGCGGTACAACGCTCTCGCAGGCACGCTATAGATGAGGTACGCACAAGAGTTGAAGATAGGCGCGTATACAGAGTCGTCCCCCGATGATACCCGAGGATAGAAAAATGTATAGTATTCGGGAGACTGCCGGCGTATTATATTATACATTTCAGGTGTTCAGCTACGCGTAGATGACCAGTGGGAGACGTGAGAGGGGAACCACGAGAGGAGAGACTTCGCGAACATTCGACGATTAGGCGATTTTCGGCGACAAAAGGGCTCGTTCCCCCTCCCACCGATTACCGAGACGCGTAACCGAACACGAGCGAGAGGCACTCTCGCGAGCCACGTTGTATGATTAAGATCGATAGGCAGGATACGCGATAGAGATTCAATTAATCAGATATTGAGCGAATAAAGAATAAGTCTGTGACAAATAATACCGCCGTGCGATACACGGGAGTGGGGGAAATCGTTGAACGCCGTGTCGTCGGCTGAAGGGTTATTGTGAGGAATAAACGCCGTGACGACGGCCGAGAAGTTTTCCAAGGGGTCGAATAGGACATACGGGCTCGTAGCCGGAGTTAAGAGACGAGGACGATTCGTGAAGCACGACGATAGGATTAACAAAGGCAGGTGCACGCAGTGCAGACCATCTTCGGTTACTTTCTGTGCCGTACACGTGTTGCCGTGGGCTTTCTCGCTCGTGCCCGGTATTCGGAAAATATCTCGCACGATTTACGCTCGCAGCGGCGGGCGTTAAATTGATTGTTCTGTCGTGGAAAAGGTTAATTTCGAGTCTCGCGAGTCAGTCGGAAGTCGGACAGAAGTCATTTGTATTGAAGAATTTAGCTGATAAATAAAACGAGTGTTATTGTGATTTTTTACGAAATCGAATGTTTGGATCATTTTTATTGTTTCCTGAACTGCACCCCTCCTGCTAGCCGTAAGAGATTGAAAAAGAAGGAACGATAATAAAACCCTCGCACATCGGGGTTGATACGGTGTGCTGGCGCCCAACAATACGGTAAGGAGAATTAACAGCGGTTAAAAATATTGCAAGAGGCGTCATTATATTTTGGACGGGTTAGCCGATCCTCGGTATTCCGAAGCCGGGGAAAAGAACGTCACAATATATATATATTTTTTTCTGTACACACTTTACTAGGGACTTATAATATAGCCTGAATCTATTAACGATTCATAGAGCGCGACAACGACGCTATCGCTCAATAAGCGCAGCGAGCTGATGGAATCTGAAACCGAACAAAAAAATTATTTTGCGTTCGTAAATAAGCTCATAATCGCAGCCGCCGCCGCCGCCGTCGCCGCGCGCGTTCGCGGCTACATACAAAACAAGCTTATTTATATGTAGCGCCGGTCTATCACTGTGTATGAGCTAATCTACACAGTGTACCGCGGTAATACATACGCAAGGAGAAGCTTATTAAGGCGTATGATAGGGTAGGGAGAAAGGTTGAAATAAGTGAAAAGTTGATCTACAAAAACTTGTTTATTTACTTAATTCTATATAATACACAAACTACATCTACACTCTTCTTTATGACATCCCGTGAATTGATCTAACCATAATCCGGGGAACAAGTCATACATGCATCCGGCCCCTAATTTAACAAGACAAAAAATATACGTTGTTACTTATTTACAAAATGCGTCGTTGCTTATTTACAAAATATATTTATATATATATATACACAACTTATCCTACGTAGCCGTACGGTAGAGAGTCGTGTTGACCCCATCGTCGTCGCTTGACGAGGACGGGTTTACAAGTCTTCGACTCCTGCCGTGTGTGCACCTGATGAAAACCGTTACGTCGTAAGGCGCTGAATTCTACGGTTATACTTGTACCGGGTTCTTCAACTAATTTACAGATCGATTCAAAGTTAATGGTCTGCGCTGCTCGGGCTGTTGTACAATATAACCGTAGAATTTAGGGCCACCCGACACAAAACGCTTGATATAACTACCGACGCCGTATTCATTCAGCTCGTTCGTCATATCACCGAGGAAATTTCCGAGAGGCAGAACATACTCTCCCTCGGTGTCAGAACTCACGTATATACAGGAGTCGGTATCGTAATAAAGTACACGCTTATCTAACTGTTCCAAGTATGAATAAAGTTTTAATCTAGCCTGCGCGGTGGTATAAGCGGCGATTACAACGTTTACATGGGGGTTTACCTCGACACTATCTGATATTTTTTCCCACGACACGTACATTGTATCGTCATTCACGTGGATGATTTTATAAACAATGCACCTATGATCGGATAAAAGCTCTAACAACCTGTGACGCGTCATGACAACCTCTGTCTTTGGTAGGTTTTCTCGTTGGCTAAACTTACCTCAAAATGAATTTAAACAAAGTTTCGCGACCGATCTTAATCCGGGGTTTACCTCGATACATTCGCGATCTAGCTGCACACCCTCGGCTTCGCGAAAACTGGCAATGTACGCGTCTTGACTCTCGCGAGTTGTGCACTCTGAAGGCTATCCACTAGCCTCTTGCTTTATCTTAAGCCAGAGGTTAATATACTGACCAAACCGACCTGCAGTTTGAGTGATTTTATTGTATTTTTCGACTTCATACTGCCAGATCTCGTGTACAGCTAATATCGCGTAACCTTTCGCAACAGCCTTCTGGAGCTCGCACGATACCCATGTGCCTTCGAAAGCTCGATCATTCTCATGATCGTGAACGCACGGACCCTGTCGCATCTCTTCGCTTCGTTTAGCCTCGTTTAGCCTCGGTGGTATAACACCTATCACAGCCGTGGAAGAAACATCCATGGAACTGTAGCACGCGTTCTACACCGTCATCGGTTACGACAAAACCATCTACGAATGTACCATCGCGTAACTTATGCTCTCGACCTCGGCCCGCGTGAACGATTTGTTTCCCGAAACAATGCTCTTCCCATAGGAGCCACTCGATAGCGATCTCCGATTGTCTATCGGCCCGACGATATCCGTTTCGCGGTAAGACAGCGATTTTATCTTCAGCTAAAAAGTTTCGCCGGAAAACTTTGATACATCCAGAGGCGATGGTAATTGCCTCTCTAAACGGACACACTTTCCCGCGCTCTACAAAGATTTTCCGGAATGCAACGCACGCTTTCCTGAGAATACTCACGTCGCTTCGACAATATTCGAGGATCTCCGTTTGAAAATCAAACTCGTAGTCAGCCACTGATATTCGCGCGTGCCAGTCAATTAATATTTTCCGATCGGACGGTGACATCGTATCGGGGGAGTAGGTTGCGAGGGGCGGCAATGGTCCCTTATATTTTTGATTTTCTACTCTGTTAAATAAGTGAGGGAAGGTACCCTTAAAAACATTTTCGTCCAAGCCGAATGCTTTCGGGAGCTTACTCAATGACATATGGAAATAATTCAAGCTATCCATGAAATGCAATTTACCGATTTTCATCTCCATGATGCTCATCCCGTTCGTTATCCTTTAGAAAAACCTTTAGAGTTATGCGCTATGCAAATTATTTGACCAATTTCGCGATCTTTCAGTAGGAATTCTAATAATTCCTCTACGGGTTTTTCTTTAAAAATCTTTTCGTTATCCTCACCAAGTAGATAGGTAAGGGGGATTCTAATCCAACCGGGGCGTTTTGAACCAGGCGCTCGGTCGGCGCTCGGTCGGCGGCGGTTCGAGGTGAGGTGGGTTGGTGGGTGGGTGGGTGGTGGGTGGATGATTGATATCTTATTGTATTTCGCGAATTGTTGAGTGATGGGTGGGTGTGGGTGGCAGGTGTTCGGTAGGTGGGCGGTGGGTGGGTGGGTGTGGGTGGCGGGGGTATTGAACTGCTCAGCCTTGGAGGATATCGCTGGGCCTGTGCTCTGAGACCCATCTGTCACTTATCACCTATGATTGTATAAACAATTATAAATAAACACTTCGGTGTTAAAAGCAAATGCTCGTTAGTTGGGTGAGTGGGTGGCTGTTATAATAATGTATACAAATGCTTTAAGTAGTGTAGCCCTCTTGTCACCCTTTGAAATTTATGAGCGCTATAAACATCTATATACAAATACCAATATAATAGCTGCATGTATCGAATGCTCGATGAGTCAGTCCCTTGTTCTCGTTCTCAGCATTCACTACAGGGGGAATGTTATATAAACAAACATCGTCGCGAGGAATATCGATAGCTTTATATGCAGCCTGCATTCCTCCGAATATTGAGAACGTAATATACATATATATATTCTAATGGGCTAACGCTTATCGCTCATTCGTAATATTGAAACTCTGTAGGGATAAACACACAGTGGTGTTAAAATCAAACCACGCTCTTTAAACGGCTGTGAAGTCTTGACTCGATGGCTCGCTCGCCACCTTACCCATCGTCGTCAAGGGCCCCGTCAAGTGTATGCGTGGTGGTGGTAGTGAAGTAAGCGCCTTGTTCGCAGCTCACACTCCGGCGGCATCGAATGTCTCGAAAATATCAATCGCTGTAAAATAAATACATGCTGGAGCGTTGTTTATGTTTAGCATCCCTTCCAAAAAACACCCTTTTCACCCATTTTTCCCGATAGCGAGCATCGTCGTGATTGGCTTTTTTAAATTGGTGGAGAGGGTGAAGTTAGAATATCTTTGACTTTGAAAATTAGTTGATCAGTCTACAATCATTCTGCAGCTTCGAGCGCATCGCGAACACATTATAGTTGAGATTTCCGCGTAAAGTATTTACTGTTGAGATTTTCTCACATGTGTTTAGTGTACGTTCTCTTGCCTGTGAGTGATAGACAATGGATCGTGATAAGCGTAAAAAACTTGTGCATCTTATGGAGAGGGCATATTCGACTCTCAACGAGAGAACGCTACCCGGCGAGAGGCAAAAGTGGATCGACATCGGTGAAAAAAATGTGAAACTTTTGAGTTCGATTTTACGCAAGTGCGATTCACTTACGATCCACGATAAAATCCAAATTCAGGCGACGATAGTTAATTTAAAGTCGATGATCGAAAGATTTAAAACGACTGGTGCCGGTGCAGTTTTGAAAAAAGTGCAGTGGTCCGACCTCGAGACGGCATTTGCCCGACGCGTACGTACAGGTGTCGTTACAAACCTGCAGCACAAAGATTAGACGGAATTCTTGGATGGTGCTAAACGCCTGATAATCACGAGATTAAAACGAATGCTGAATAGAACCGCGAGGAAAAAAAGGAGACGTGCTCTGAAGGTGAATGTCATCCTCGGATGTAAATTTAGCGTTACGAAAAACGCCGAAAATCTAGAGGAGAATAAATTTTTCAATACGCGTAATGAAATTATTCTTCACTCCACGAACACCGATGAGTGGTTCAGAGAGCACGTGAAGGAAAAATTGTTGCGGAAAGTAGAAGAGTTTCAGCAAAAGGAATCCGGCTGGACTCTCATCGAAATAATTAATTTACAATTCAACATGAATAAATATGTGCCACTGCGAGGAGGATTATCCACGTTCGTCAGCGTTCCAAGGGATCTTCAATTGAGGCGGGCTGTTGTCAACATTGCCAACAACGACGAATACTGCTTCCTGTGGTCCGTGACAGCAGCGCTTTCTCCGCCGGTTAATAATCATGGTGATCGCAAAAATTCGTATCGACATTTTAGTGAAGTGCTTGATTATAAGGATTTTAGCTATCCGATGAAGCTGAAAAATATTCCCAGGTTTGAAAAAATAAATAAATTAGCAATTAATGTGTATGCCGTAGAGAGTAAGAAGCGCAAATCGAAAATTATATCGGACATTGTACCGATATATCTGAGCAAAGCAAAGAGTGATCGACCCACGATACATTTGCTGATGCTTCAAACTAGTATTAATCTCGGCGACAGTAATCCCATCCATCATTTCGCGTGGATTAAGAATCTATCACGACTCGTTCGTTCGCAAATATCTAACCATAAGGCAGCGACTTGGCTTTGCGATAGATGCTTGTGTCATTTTCAGACGGAGGCCGGCTTAACCAAGCATAAAGTTGATTGTTTCAACATTAACGGTTGCAAAGTGGAGCTTCCCGCGGAGGATGATAACATTTTAAAATTTAAAAACTATAAAAATAAAGTCGATGTTCCGTTCGCAATTTATGCGGATCTCAAATGCCTTTTAGAGCCGAGCCAATCGACACCGGGTGATCAAAAGCACGTTCCGCATAGTATTGCTTTTTACTTGCATTGCGCGTACTCAAAGGATATCTCTGAATATAAATCATATCGCGGCAGAGATTGCATCGAATGGTTTATGCGACAATTGCGCGAGTTAGCTAACTTCATTACACCGCGCGTACTAACTGTTATTCCCATGAAAAAATTAACGGTTGATCAGAATCGTGAATTTCAAGTTGCTACAACGTGTCATATTTGCGAAAAATCGTTTACTGAAAATGAGATTAAAGTTAGAGATCACTGCCACTTTACGGGTGACTATCGAGGCGCCGCGCATAATGGATGTAACTTACGGTACACAAACTCGCACGTCATACCTGTTATTTTTCACAATTTATCAGGCTACGATTCGCATTTTCTGATTAAAGCGTTGGCCACAGAATTTGAAGGTGCAATTCAATTGTTACCGGTGAACAACGAAAAATATATATCTTTTTCAAAAGACGTGAAGGGTACACCTGTGCGATATCGTTTCATCGATTCGTATCGATTCATGCCGAGCAGTATTGAAAAATTAGCATCGTATCTTGGTGCGGATAAAAAAATTATAACGCGGGGTGAGTGTGATACCGACAGGGAATTTACATTGCTAACGAGAAAAGGAGTTTTTCCATATGACTATCTCGACAATTGGGATAAACTTGATGAAACTGCTTTGCCGTGTAAAGATGATTTTTTCTCGAAACTTACTAACGAGCCGATAAGCGATGAAGATTATACGCACGCAGCGAATGTCTGGCGCGAGTTCAATATAAAGAATTTAGGTGAATATTCCGATCTTTATTTAAAAACAGACGTGCTTCTGTTGGTTGATATTTTTGAGAATTTCCGGCGGACGTGCTTCAAAACGTATAATTTGGACCCGTTACATTATTATACGGCACCGGGCCTTGCATTCGATGCAATGCTCAAGTTTACGAGCGTTGAACTTGAACTGTTTACCGACGTTGATAAGCTATTATTCATCGAGAAGGGCATTCGCGGAGGTATCGCTCAGTGCACCAATAGATATGCGAAAGCAAATAATCGATACATGGCCGATGATTTTGATCCGAGCAAAGATGAATCGTACCTTATGTATTATGATGTTAACAATCTATACGGTGCAGCTATGAGTCAATACTTGCCTTGCAGTTCTTTTGAATGGGTGGAAAATGTGGAAAATATCGACATCGAAAGCATTGAAGATGATGCTCCAACTGGATATATTTTTGAGGTCGAATTAGAATACCCGCGAAAACTCCATGCCGAGCATAAAGATTTGCCGTTGTGCGCCGAACACTTCGTGCCCCCCATTCCCGGATGTACACAGTCGAAATTAATGACAACGTTATTACCGAAAAAGAAATACGTGATTCATTATCGCAATTTGAAACAGTGCCTCAGTTTGGGTCTACAGTTAATCAAAGTTCATAGAGTATTGAAATTCGAGCAAAGTCCATGGATGAAAAAATATATCGATTTAAATACAGAATGCCGCAAAAAATCCACTAACGATTTCGAGAAAAATTTTTATAAACTTTATTTTTATAAACGTGAGAAAACAGCGAGATGTAAAACTTGTCACCAAATGGGCCGGGCGGTGGGGGGCGCGTGCTCTTATAGCAAGAGCGACTTTTCATAGCTGTACCGTATTTGATGACGATATACTGATAATAGAGCTAAATAAAAATTCAGTGAAGTTCAATAAACCAATTTACACGGGATTCGCCATTTTAGACATTTCAAAGATCTATATATACGATTTTCATTATAACTATATGAAGGGCAAATTCGGTGAGAGTGCGAAAGTTATGTATACCGATACGGATAGTTTAATCTATCATATCAAAACCGCGGATGTATATGAGACGATAAAGCAGGATTTGCACAAATTTGACACGTCGGATTACCCTTTAAATAATGTGTATGGCATACCACAAGCGAATAAAAAAGTTCTCGGATTAATGAAAGACGAGAACAGTGGTAAAATTATGACCGAGTTCGTGGGTCTAAGAGCAAAATTATATGCTTATAAGGTTAGGGACGATCCGAACGATAAAAAGCGTGCAAAAGGCGTCAAAAGATCCACCTTGAGAAGAATAACATTTTCCGACTACAAGAAGTGTTTGCTCCAGCATGAGAATCTTGTCAAGTCTCAATGTTTAATACGTAGTCGAAAGCACGTGGTGGAAACAATTACGCGGAATAAGTTAGCTCTAAGTTGGAATGATAATAAAAGGATGCTACAGCGCGGCTCTACGGATACTCTACCGTGGGGTTATATGGGATAAGGGTAGAAATAATTGTACATATATATTGTAAAAATGTATATATTGTGAAAATTGTATATAGTGTATATTGTATTATAATATTATGTGTGCGTGTGTATTGTAATGTATTGTAATGTATTGCAACTTAAAAAATGTATGGAAAATTATAATAAAAAATGGGTAAACATTTATGAAAAATTATAATAAAAAATGGGTAAAAATTTATGAAAAATTATAATAAAAAAATGGGTAAAAATGATCTTTCGATCGATTTCTTCTTCTTCTTCTTCTTCTTTTCTTCTTCTCTTCTTCCTTCTTCTTCTTCTTCTTCTTCTTTCTTCTTCTTCTTCTTCTTCTTCTTCTCTTCTTCTTCTTCTTCTTCTTCTTCTTCTTTTTCTTCTTCTTCTTCTTCTTCTTCTTCTTCTTCTTCTTCTTCTTCTTCTTCTTCTTCTTCTTCTTCTTCTTCTTCTTCTTCTTCTTCTTCTTCTTCTTCTTCTTCTTCTTCTTCTTCTTCTTCTTCTTCTTCTTCTTCTTCTTCTTCTTCTTCTTCTTCTTCTTCTTCTTCTTCTTCTTCTTCTTCTTCTTCTTCTTCTTCTTCTTCTTCTTCTTCTTCTTCTTCTTCTTTCTTCTTCTTCTTCTTCTTCTTCTTCTTCTTCTTCTTCTTCTTCTTCTTCTTCTTCTTCTTCTTCTTCTTCTTCTTCTTCTTCTTCTTCTTCTTCTTCGTCTTCTTCTTCTTCTTCTTCTTCTTCTTCTTCTTCTTCTTCTTCTTCTTCTTCTTCTTCTTCTTCTTCTTCTTCTTCTTCTTCTCTTCTTCTTCTTCTTCTTCTTCTTCTCTTCTTCTTCTTCTTCGTTCTTCTTCTTCTTCTCTTCTTCTTCTTCTTCTTCTTCTTCTTCTTCTTCTTCTTCTTCTTCTTCTTCTTCTTCTTCTTCTTCTTCTTCTTCCTCCTCCTCCTCCTCCTCCTCCTCCTCCTCCTCCTCCTCTTGAAGCGCTCTGCGAGCACTCGCCTCACGTCTCTCGAGCTCATCGACCGTCGTTGATGCGAAACTCGATATCGAGCTCGAATCATCGAGCATCGCCAAACGCGCTCGCTCGTTTCCCCGATGCATTTCCTCCGCGCTCCAATATGTTGCATCCGAATCGATGTCATCGGCATCGGATTGAGATGGAGTTCGCAGTTGGGGCCGTAGCGCTGCCAACCGCTCCCTATACCAATTAATCCATGGGGATTCGTTTTCATTGTCATCACCATCATGCTGATTATTCGTAGCAGCGGCAGAAGCAGCGGTGGCGGCAACAGCGGTAGCGGCAACAGTGGTAGAGGCAAGGGTATCGGTAGGAGACGACCTTTCCTCTTGGCGCATTGTACCATCATTTTCACAATTTACCCGCGGTCGTTTTACCTGGGGTTCGCCTGTAGATGGATAAATCCACCCTGCCGTATCAGAATCGGTATCGACAGCGGCAGCAGCAGAAGATGATGATGATGATGATGATGATGATGCTGATGATGATTGCGTACCCGATGGACCCGGGACAGCACCGTCAATTTGAGTAAATTCATCATTGACATCGATATTGTTGCGGCTTTCCCATCGACTCATTGTTTCCTCCTCCAGAAATACTCCATTGTTCCAGATTTGATATTCATCGGTCTCGCTGTCATCCTCATCATCGCCATGAGTATTTGATCCTCCCGATGTTGTCAACTGGCGTGCTTTAAGCACACGCACCATTGCGTTACAGAGATCCCGATTAGAAAAATAACCGCTGTAATATGCAGCGAGAATATCACTCTTCGTCGCGGCGAATAAGACGCTCCGAAGTTTTCGCAGAACCACATCTCGCGACATAAATCGCAACATACTCAATTTCTCGCGCGGCCATCGGCGCTTAAGGGAAGGATTTCTCGCGAGGAGAAACACCAAAAGCACGTACACACTCGAATACGTAAACGATCCAATGGTCATCGTGAACGAATTGTTTTCTCTAACACGGGTGAAAAAGAACTAAGCTCTGTCGTGTCTTGAAAAACTAATGCCATCCACCAAAAACGTTTCAAAGAGTGGGAAGGGGGAGAAGAGAGTGAAACTATGGACTTTTTTTATGAAGTATAATTTGCACTCTGTCAGGGTACCACATATTCGAAGGCAGAAGAAAGAGAGAGAGAGAGAAATAGCGAAATTATGCGGGGGGTCATAGAAACCTTCGCCGGCGTAGAGGAAAACAAGTGCTTCCAGAAACGGTGCATAGGCCATGTGCTCGAAAAGAAAGGAGCTCGAAAAAGAAGATAATTCTGGCTCCTTCACTTTCACTCTTTCTTTTTTCTTCTTTCTTTCTTTCATTCTATTCTATTCGTCATGTTGACTTATTGGAGGACACGCAGAGAGGCAAAATATGTGCCACAATATAATTATTATACACACAATTGTTTTCACAAGTCTGACTTATCAATCCAACTATTGTGTGAGTTATCAAATCCGAGCCATTTTACATAAAGTTTATCGAGTCGTTTTTTCAACACTTTTTCAACTAGATAAATATCGGGGTGTTTGACCGCGAGTAGCTCTTGCTCATAGAAACCACCGGCAATCGGTTTATTCTCATAGTCTCTTAGTCTGTACGTCACAGGCAAAGTATTCATTATTCGAGATATCGTAAATATTTCCGTCGTCCAGTTGGGTGTATAGCCTTTCGCAAAAATATTTTTATATTTACTAATTCGAACTTGTTCGCCAACTTGAAACTTTGGCTTTCTAGTATATTTAATTTGTGGTTGATCGTACACGGTGTGCAAAAGATTTTTCTCATGTTTAGCGCGTACGTCTTTTGGCTTCATTCTAATAGTACGATGTATTGTGGCGTTGTATTCGAAAAGCAACTTCTCTATAATATCAATCCACTTATAACTTCCGCGAAGACTAAACTGTTTCCACATTTTATTTTTTATTGTTCGATTGAAACGTTCGCAAATCGAGGCTTTCAAGTTGCTAAATGTCGAATACAAATGAATTTTATATTGTTCCATGAGAGATTGAAAATTTGAATTGTAAAACTCTCCACCATTATCCACCTGCAATTTTGATGGTGTTCGCCCCTGAATAAGTACAGACTTCATTGCAGCTGTTGTATCTTTTCCCGTCTTGCTCTTCATCGGTACAGCCCAAGCGAATTTCGAGAATATATCAATGACGGTAAGTAGATACTTGTATCGATTGTTTTGACTAGCGTAAGCTGACATATCGACGAGATCAGCTTGCCAAGTCTCATCGAGGCCTCGAATATCCACATGGCGACGAGGATAGTTCCGTCTAGCCGATTTATGTAGCTCCTCCACTAGCGCTTCTTTGTGCGCGCTCATTTTCAATAACGTTTAGTCTAACGTCCACGTTGGCAATGGCCTTTGAGTTTCGAGTTGCTAAAGTCTTGTACTGTTTCGAGGTTGATATTTACAGTTCTTATAATATCTTGCATTGTCGTCTCAAGCCCCTGAACCAATAGTAGATTACTGTCATTCATTTCTTTTCGTAAAATCTTCACGGTAGTATGTACTTTGCGATGTAAGACGTTTAAGGTTGCAGCATCGTCTTGTTGTTCAGGGGCGGCAACGTTGCGGAGTCTTTTGTTCTCCAAATCATAATGACCTTCTTCGGTTAATTTAAATCCAATACCAGGATTACCGGGAACGCCGGGGCGGCCGGGAAGGCCGCGATTTTTTACACCTGCGCTCTTATCGAGCTGTCGTCCAAACACATCGACACTCATCTTGCAAATGTTTAGAATCTCGATAGGTGACGAGTTAATATATTATCTGAGCCTCCCGTAGTTCCTCTATAATTGACATAATTTCGTTTCTATGAGAGGAGTTGCCAGCTGTTTGTGATGCCAAGAGTAGACGAAGCCGATTCACTAGCTCGTTTGGATCATCCCAATAAACATAATCCACCTTAACATCTTTTTGCGTAACTTTATATTGAGATATACCTTTTCCGGTGTATTCAACATCGTTTAAAATTTTTGCAATATAATTGATGAATTTGAAAGTTTTATTCACACGGATCGCTTCCCTATTCTTGTAATACTTCTTATGCGCATTTGTTCTGATAATTATATCCTTATAATTTTTCATATCATCGAGGCTAATATGAGCAACATTGGGCTTTTTTTTAAACAACAGTTCGATAAGTCCGATAGTTTTTCCATAGCTTACATCTCCTATTTGAATAGAAGTAGCGTTAAAATTTATCGGTGAGTCTCCAATCATTAGCCTATCATTAGCAAGATTTCTCACCCCATACGAAATGTCTAAATCGGTCGTTCTATTTGATCGTAACAATGCGAGATATTCATTTATTAATTCATCTACTTCAGCGTTTGTCTGTACGATTCCATTATCATCATCATCATCATCGTCGCTATTAATGAGTTCAGTATCGCCGCCATATGCCGACTTAAAAGAAATATCCTGCTCACTGTCATCGTCGTCGTCGTTGCTATATTCACGTTTCACTATTCCACTCGTCCCAGCTCTTTCAACAATGTTGTCATAATTTATTTCATCCTTAATTTCATTCTTAATTTCCTCCTCCTTAATTTCTTTCTTCACTAGTGCCGTATCGTGATTTTTACTTGTGTGGGACGCATTCACTAATTTTTCCAATGGATTCACGAGTGGTTTGAAGACTTCTTGCATCGCCTGTTCATTGGCCTCGCGGCCAGTTTTCAACATTTTATGTTTTCGTCGAATTGCATCGCTGGCTTTGACGATTTTACTCAAAAGGTCTTGTTCTTTAGAAATATTTTCACTCTTCATGTTGCCGCAGCTGAGTCGCGGATACTACTGTTTCAGCATTGGCTAGTAATAGAATATTTATTACTTATCGATGCACGCGAAACAGTCAAACCCTTTCCTATATCTGCCCCGATCAACATCACTATCCTTGTCAATCATAATAAATCCATACTTATCGATCCAGCATGCCGAGCATAAATTTTTGAATTCAGCGTAGGGCATATCGGTGTTTACGTGATCATTGTATATATGCTTGAGATTCATTTCATCTTGCTTAAATAGTACTAGGAGGTTAGCGTTATCACGCACGAGATGTTTCGGAATACGTGCATATGTCTGACAGAGATAGAATGAATCAACGTGCTCGTGTCTACCCATTGAAAAATATGCGCGAATATTATCCTGTTTCTCACATGCTACATCATCGAAAATAAATATTGAGTTCGGTCGAGCCTCGCTTGGCGGCACCACTTGTTCATTCTCGTTGAAGGGAAAATATTCAACACCGTCTACAGACTCAAGCAGTTTTTCTAATAACTTATACTTTGGCTGCTTAAGAGATTTCGAGTATATATAAATATTTTCGAATCGCAATCCATTGGGATGAGTGATGAGTGTAAGCAACGCATTAGTTTTGCCGCAGTTTGATGGTCCGCAGAACACTGCACGAACGGTATTTGGTAATAAATTACCATGACGTTTCACGATCTTTTCATTCTGCGCAAACTGATCGAAATTGATCACAGGTAAATTGGTGGATTGTATCTTGAACTTCATCCCGATGCAGACTAACGAGAAACGTTATAAATAATTGTTTATATATAAAAATTTCCTCAGTGACTCATGAGTCTTCCGATGGATAAGATCGTGAAGAAACGTGCTAAAAGGCGTGGTAAAGGCTTGGTTAACAGTCTTATCAATAATCTCCCCGTTGAATTACATCTGCCTGGTTATCAGTACTGTGGACCAGGAACAAATCTATCGAAACGTCTTGCACGGGGCGATCCGGGAATTAATCCGCTCGACGCAGCTTGTAAGGAGCACGATATCGCTTATTCGAAAAATCGCGAAAATCTCGCTGCTCGAAGCGCTGCGGACGGGGTATTGGCTGAGCGCGCTTGGAAACGCGTGCGCGCCGCTGACGCTAGTGTAGGTGAGAAAGCAGCCGCGTGGGCCGTTACCAACATAATGAAAGCTAAAAGAAAATTTGGTATGGGTTCGAAGAAAATTAACAACGTTGGACTTGGAAAGATAATTGGAGCTGCCAAGAAAGCGATGATTCATAGTAATGATTCACGCGTTGTCATTAAAACAGCTCTTAAGGGTGCGCGCAAAGCTCTGAAAAAAGCAGGCGGTAAATGTAAAGTACTCACACCCCGAGTACTACCCAAATAAAATAGGTGGTTTTCTACCATTTCTCGTGCCCATTTTCGCGGGACTTAGTGCCGCTGGGGCATTGACCGGTGGTGCGGCTAGTATAGCTAAAGCTGTTACCGTTACTCAAGCGGCAAAACGAGAATTGGAGGAGAATAAGCGACATAATCAAACGATGGAGGCTATCGCGTTGGGTAAAGGATTGCATTTAAAGCCCTACAAAAAAGGTTTCGGACTTCATATTGCATCAAAAAACGGAAAGTGACGCTACCACACCGAGCACTAACTGACACCGACCTATTAAAGTATGCAAAAATTATGGAAATTCCGCACTTTCGTGGAGTTTTTATGCGAAATGGTTTACCGGCGAGTGGTCCATTCAAACGGGAGTCTGCAATTATCAATCTGGACGATAAGAATGGAGCTGGTACACACTGGGTTGCATACAAAAAGTTTGATAGGTAGTAGTTCGATAGGTTCGATAGGTTCGATAGGTTCGGTAAGTTTGATAGGTTCGTTCGGTTAGTAGTTCGTTATATACTTTGATAGTTTCGGTGATCTTCAACCACCGGTAGAATTTGTCAGTTATGTACGTGTCGGTAGCGTGAAATATAACTATAAACAATATCAGGCATATGATACAGTAGAATGTGGTCATTTATGCCTTAAATTTCTTTGTAATCAACTGAATAGTAAGGAGAAATATTGTCTATATAAACACTAACCATGATGCTTCACACTCAGTTCTACATCAGTCGGCATCATGAATGATACTCTTACATTGACCATATCTGGAACTTCTTCCATTCTCGAAGCTCAATATTTCCCTCCTATTGAATTTTCCGCGGATAAAAACTATGCTCTAGGACTGGTTGAATTGCTAACCTTCAACTCAATTCCCAATATAGACGTTGATAATAATAAACTTCACATTGGCGGCGAAATAATAAGTATTCCGACTGGTAGCTATGAAATTGAGGATATTGAGAATTATGTGAAGCCTATCCTGATCGGTAAGAATATTACTATCGATATTAAACCAAATAATAATACTCTACGCAGCGAAATTAGATGTGATCATGATATAGATTTCACACCTAGAGATTCTATTGGTCGGTTACTAGGATTCGCACAACGCATCTTGACGGCTAATAAAAACCATGAGTCTGATCTTCCTGTAGCCATTCTCAAAGTGAACGCTTTAAGAGTTGAATGTAGTCTCACAACCGGTGCTTATATCAACGAGCGAAAAGTACATACTATTCATGAATTCTTCCCATATGTCCCGCCGGGATATAAAATTATCGAAGTACCATCACAATTCATTTATCTCCCTATCCTCCACAAGATTATTGATTATATTCAATTGCGAATAGTAGATCAGGACGGGAATTTAGTTAATTTCCGCGGGGAAGAGATAACGATTCGGTTGTATATTAAATATCAAGAATAATAATAATAATGGTTATAGTTTTTAACCGGAAGCCTAGCAATTATAATAAGCCATCATGCGCACGGCAGACCAGTCATCGACTAGCTCCCAAGGTGCTAACACATCAGAACGTGCAACTTCTGAAAAATCTCGGCCTCAAGGTCAAGCAACGCGGAAAAAAATTGTAAAGCGATATTTACTCCGCGTATTTTGTATCTGCTGCTGGCGAACGCGATGGACGAGGAAATAGTCAATATTCAGACACCCATCGTCTTTGATGAATCCATAACACACTGTGAGATTCATGCTCATCAGCCTTACGCGTCATCATCTTTTAACAACAGTGATGAGATACGTATTGCAGTTCAACATCAAGATCTCAGCTTGCTCCCTAGCAAGAGTTCGCTTCACATATGTGGAAAGCTCATCAAAGCTGACGGATCCGCAGCTGCCGCTTCTACAACTCTCGTGAACAATGCAATTTGTCATTTGTTTGAGGAAGCTCGATATGAACTGAATGGTATCGAGATCGATCGAAACAAAAATGTCGGTCTTACGAGTCTCATGAAAGGATTTGCATCTCTACGTCGCAGTCAAACTTCAGTAATGGAAAATACTGGTTGGCTTGATGTTGAAGAAAGGAAATCACTAACTAATTCGGGTTACTTTGATGTGTGCATACCGCTCAGCTTAATATTTGGCTTCGCTGAAGATTATCATAAGATTGTCGTCAATGCCAAACACGAGTTGATTCTCGCGCGATCAAAAAATGATCTCAATGCAGTTATTCAAACAGCAGCGGAAGAATTTAAAATAGCACTTCATAAAGTCGAATGGCTTATACCATATGTCTCAATTTCCGACCAGCGGAAAATACGACTACTCAATTTTATAGCTAAAGATGCCCCGACCCCCATGAGTTTTCGTACATGGGAATTATACGAGTATCCCCTACTCCCCACCACTACGAAGCATGTATGGACCGTTAAGACATCTTCTCAGTTGGAAAAGGCTCGATATGCAATTCTAGGCTTTCAAACGAAGAGAAAAAATAGTACTAACAAAAATGTTAGTAATTTCGATCATTGTAATATCAGCGACGTGAAATTATACTTGAATTCACAATGTTATCCCTATTGCAACCTGAATCTCGATATTAATCAAAATCAGTATGTTTTGCTATATGAGATGTACGCGAATTTCCAAACTAGTTATTACGGTAAAGAAGCTGAACCATTGCTAAACAAGGAAGAGTTTTTGAATTATGCTCCACTCATTGTGATTGATTGTTCAAAGCAGAACGATACTCTCAAGTCCGGACCTGTTGATATTCGTCTCGAATTTGAAGCTAAGAATAATTTTCCCTCCGGAACATCAGCACACTGTCTAATATTGCACGATCGAATAGTCGAGTACAATCCAATCAGCGGCGGGGTAAAAAAAATTGGTATAAAAGACACTTCCATATAGGAAATCTAGTTAGTATTAATCAAGATGGACTTCGTCGTCGATGTTCAGGGCTTCAAGAAACCGATTGACGAGTTCGTGCTGAAAGAAATATCAATTCTTGAACTTGCCCGCGACATAGCAGCTGATCCCATAACGTTGCTCGTTAAACCACCATGCTCATGGGCCGATTTACCAGCGAAATACAAGTGTATGAATTCGTGGCTACAACGCAATTTCCATGGAATGTCCTGGGAGTCTGGAGAAATGTCTTACGAGGGGGCTATAAGTTTCGTTCGCGCTATCTTGACGCTTGGAACAACCGTTTTCGTAAAGGGCTTGGAGAAAAAAAGATGGTTGGATCGCATAATGATTGGTACATCGGTGTCCGTTGTCGATTTGGAAACGCTGGAGTGCCCATCGTTGCGTAAACTATCAACCGCAATACCCGCCATAAGATGTCCGCATCATCCTAATCTCTTACTAAAATATAACTGTTCCGATGGGAATGTGAAATCCCTGAAGACTTGGATAACGCATATAAGGCGCAATATAGACGAATGAAGATGTTTTGTAAAGAAATAAAACAGATGTACATATATGAGTTTTTATTTTTTACGTAGAAAACCTTTTACAATCCAAATCAAAACTTATGTTATTAATACTGTATTATACAATGATATATGAAAACTCTTATTCTACATAAAGTTCGATTTGGCTGTCACACAAACACGACTGGAATTTTCACACGACTTGGAATGTGACACTGTTGTATTTTCCGCCGTGATACGTCATGCGGAGATGATTCTTCTGCGATGATTCAACCATCTACGTGAACAGCGCCGGGTCGTCCTCGAAAACTCTTGCAAGTCGCGCCGGTAGGGAGACAGCGAATTCTCCGTTGAGCTCAGCGACGACTCTTTTCCCGTATTTCGTCACCACGAATTTTAGATTGCTGACCGGATGTTCTTGCTGAATTTCCAGCTCGATCAGCTTCTTCGTTGGAAGGAATTCCGGCATCTTGCCCACCTTGTTGACAGCTGATAGATCCATTTTCGAGGACTTGAATGTTGTCGAATGTCTTCAATATAAAGCGCAAGTCTGATCTCGTACGAATCAGATTTTGTACTTCTTTGATATTCTTCAAGAGTAGTTCGATGCGTAGTTTTAGCTCACGACGATTGCTTTGCATACAGTCTTTGCTCTGCATCACGTCTTTGAATGGTACAATTTAAGCTGCAGCATCAGATTTTGTATCGTCGCACTGCATCAGCCCCACCAAGAAATATCATCTATTAACTCCGCCTTCTGCTTCTCTAACCCTATCAGCAACGAAAATTCGATACTAACGAATCACAAGTTTTCTTATTGTTTCTTCATGACTCACTGGACGTATGAATCACCGCTTTAGAACGACACTTTTCACAATGCAATCGGCGAGGCGCTGGTCCATCAACGTGAGTTCTCATATCTGGAGTATTCCAATGCTCCATGCATGGTAGGTATAATGCTACTTCGGGATCAGCACGGAGATGTGCGGGTAATCGATCCCACAGGAGATGAATTTGTGTTCCCCAATACTTGAGAAGTTTAGACTTCGAAATAGTCTTCAGCTCAGCCTTTGATAACTCCCATGGATTTTTAACATAACGAATGACGGGTGTTGCATTGGCTGCATTCATCTTGCCGGTAAATTATGGACTGAGCAATACGAATTCAATATTCCACGCGACGATGTTTGTTTATTTTAAAATACCCCTCCCCTCCCCTCCTATACAAAATTCCGAGAACAAGGGTCTGACTCATGGTGCATTCTTTGGATATGAATGCTCTATTCATTCTTTGTTTATCGATGTTTATCATAGTCATAAATTTCAAAGGGTTACAAGAGGTCTGGAGCACAAGGGTCTGACTCATCGGACATTCATTAGGTGTGAATGTTCTATTGAGTATTTGTTTATCATAGGTGATAAGTGACAGATGACCGAGAACAAGGTACTGACTCATCGAGCATTCGATACATGCAGATATTATATTGGTATTTGTATATAGATGTTTATAGCGCTCATAAATTTCAAAGGGTGACAAGAGGGCTAGACTACTTAAAGCATTTGTATACATTATTATATCAGCCACCCACTCACCCAACTAACGAGCATTTGATTTTAACACCGAAGTGTATATTTATAATTGTTTATACAATCATAGGTGATAAGTGACAGATGGGTCTCAGAGCACAGGCCCAGCGATATCCTCCAAGGCTGAGCAGTTCAATACCCCCCCCCCCCACCCACCGCCCACCTGCCGAACACCCGCCACCCACACCCACCCACCCACCGCCCACCTGCCGAACACCTGCCACCCACACCCACCCACCCACCGCCCGCCTACCGAACACCTGACACCCACACCCACCCATCACTCAACAATTCGCGAAATACAATAAGATATCAATCATCCACCCACCACCCACCTGCCACCCACCCACCCACCAACCCATCTCACCTCGAACCGCCGCCGACCGAGCGCCGACCGAGCGCCTGGTTCAAAACGCCCGGGTTGGATTAGAATCCCCCTTACCTATCTACTTCCCCACACAAACTACACTCCCACGTGTCATCCACATCCACATCCACATCCACGTGTCGAACACATAGGTTTGGCTCGTACAGAAACACTTCATTTACTCCTTCGACTTTGCCCTCCTGACGAGTTTCAAAATCGTAGAAGATAAATAAATCCGGTCGCTTCGATGGTTTAGCAGGTTGCAGAGGGGCCATGAAACACTGATGGTTTTCAGGTCTCATCTGCTTGCACGTTTTGCAGTAGAATCGATCACACTCGTGTGTCGCACTGTCTTTTTTGTACACCTGTCTCAAACAATCTTTACACGTCTGAAGCATATCGCACAAACGTGTTTGAGCGCCGTGTGATCCAACCTCCCCGTGCCGGGCAAGGCACTCATCACCGCGACAAAAACGCTTACACGTTTCGCAACGGATTTTTTCCGCGTTGGGATCACACGGTGGACTACCCTTGCAGTACGGACACTTTACTGCACACCGATGCGCTGTTACCCTACTGTACGCTTTGCCGCACGGGACACAGAAAAAACTAAAACCCGCCGCCTGGGCGAGTTTCAAAATCAAATCATAGTGCTGACGCTGCTGGTCGTACAACACGTAGATATTGTAAACGACTTCGGGAACATAACCTAATACTGTATCCGTACCGTTAAAAAAGGGTGGCGCACTACTGCCAAAGTTCTCGCGATCGAACGCTATTAACGCGATACCTTCGAGTGCGAGCACCTCCTGGAAAGCGGTTAACTCCGCGTAACCGCACCCGTCGTCCGGAATCTCTACTCCGGCTGCAGCGGTCAGAGCTACGGCTAGCTCTTTCTGCCGCGACGAACGGTTTCGGTTGACATTATCCCACTCCCTTTGAAGCTCACCTTCGCGGATGTGGCCTCGTTTCGCGTACACTCTACCGGCTACAATCGCCCGCGGAAGACAGAGGTTGTCGACGTTTTGGATATGGAGAATGGAGTTCTTCGAGAAATCTCCTCCTATTGGTTTTTTGGGCCTTCCCGCGCCCACTGGCATGGAAATTACGTTGCTCACGATCGTAAATGCATCATCGATACAAAAACCCGCCGAGCTTTGGGCCACATTACTGATCATCTTAAAGAGCTGATCGAAATTAAAATCTGCTACGGGTCGGTATGACATACCCGCGGGACCCCGTGTAAACGCTGTACTACGAAACTCTATACCTATCATGTCGCGTGGTTCACTGCCGCTCACCAGAAGGGTGTGAATTTTGCGTAACGCGGCCTCCAACCACTCGACAACATTCGCATCTACAAGCGGCTCGCGGATTTTGAAAGTAATTGTCGAACCCATACTCTTAAATTTATGGAACCACCGACGGTTCTCCACGCGGTGATTAATATTAGACTCACCGGACTGATCTAGATCAGGCTGCTGCTGCTGCGCGTCCTGCTCCTGAGCCTCCGGCGGGTGTGGTTCCGGTGACTGCGGCTGCGCCAGCGAGCGACCCTCGATAATCTGGTCGATCAGTATACCGGATCTCGGGGGTTGCGACGACGGGATGAAATCCTCGTCGTCGTCATCGCTTTCTGCCACAATCATGCTGTGGTGTGGCAGATCGCTTTTGATTTGCGACGACGGAATATAGTCGTCGTCATCGTCGCTATCCGCCACAACCATGTCCCGCGCTTCTAGGGGCACCACTCCGCCACCCACATGCGATGACGTCGCTAGCGGCTGCGCGTCCAGCCCAGAAGCGCCCCCGTCATGCAGGACTTCTTCAGCGTCGGCTATCGACATGTTTAGCGTCGAGTTGAGGAGATCCGAGAAATGTGCGGATGCTGGAAGTAAAAGAAAAACGGTTACATTGTTAGATATAAATATATATGAATTTTTAAACAAAATTTTTACCTTGACTTTCACTCGTAGCAAAATGGCTGACATCGGAGTTCAGCGGTGTTGGAGGCTCGTCTTGGGTATTACCCCACAGACTCGCATTTATCTCCGCAACCGCCTTTGCCGTGTTGGCGCGGGATAAATCGGCCGCGACTCTCACCGCCTCCGCGGCCGCTTCCGCAGCCTTCCCGGCTGCCTTCCGCGCGCGCTCAGCCTCTACGGCGAGTTACTGCGAGACGATTAAGGCTCTTTGAGCCGCTGCAATTAGAAAACAACACAAATTTTTAATTTAAATAATTTTAAAAAATTTTAAATTTTAAATTTTAAATTTTTAAATTTTAAATTTTTAAAATTTTTAAATTTTAATTTTTAAAATTTTTAAAATTTTTAAAATTTTTAAATTTTAATTTTTTAAATTTTTATTTTTAAATTTTTAATTTTTTAAATCTACATTTTTAAATTTTTACAAAAATAATAACACTTACCAAGTTGAGCGAGCTCTTCTCGAAGAGCATCGGCATCCCGCGACGAAATATGTCGGGAACTCCCGACCACGTCGCACACTGTTCTCACCGCGTCATAATGTCCGCGAAATGCACCGGCGCGGTACAACTTCACGGTAGCATTTGCAATCAGATGCTCAAGAAGTTTCTTGAGCCTCTTGATCAATGCCGCCCCGCCAATCGATTTTATCGATCGCGGGCTTGATTTCGCCAGTAAATGCTCGAGCGCCACTGACGGCTCCTCAGGCATCGCGTCCACAACTTTTCGAATCATACCGCGCACGGCCATATCGCTTTTCGTCGTGAATTCGCCTAATTTCAGCATTTTGTAAATATCACTTCAAAACTTCACTTCACTTTAAAAATTTTCAACGTGTGTTGAAAAAATTAACTCTGCACGAAACTAGCAAGTTACACACAGCTGTATCACCGAACAGAATTTAACAAACGCACCGGTCATCGACAGCGACTTGCACTTGGCAGTTCTGACGAGACAATGTAAATTTCTTGGTGAAAATACTTAAAGCTGCAGTTTTACTCCCTCATCCCCTCCTACGAGTATACATTGTCTCGAAGATGACTATTGGCTCATTATAGAGCATCGTTTTCTAGTTTTTTGGACGCGCCATACCCCCTACGGATCACTTTACATTCCTCTACCATAAAAATAAGTGCTAGGATATAGCAAGTGATAAATGAGTCAGCGCCTCGTCTCACGAGGTACAACCCTGTAAGTAGTCGCTGCTCGAGCGATGTTATCAATATTTTATTACTGCTAAGAACCGTTGCTATTTTTTATTTATTTTTCTCGGTGAAGACTTACCCGAGGACCTTTGGTCACCGGATATTGTAGCCGTCTTATGCTTGAATGCGACGTCATCCGAGGTACCGAGATACGTCGAGAGTCGACGCTCACTTCTCAGTACTGTCGGATAAACAAACTGCCAAATATACAAATCTCGCGTTACCCGAGATCCCGACAAAGGTTGCTGGCTAAGACAAGGGCCCCTTGTCTGCGACAAAAGAGCTGACGCAACAGGGAGGCGATGGATCGCTATCGATCGGGACTAGCGGGCATTCTAAATCGGACATGCGACGCGAACAGATCTCAATACTCTTATTTTTGAATTATAATGTACTGTAACGGTACGTTTTTGGAGGCTTACAGCTCTTTGCTCCAAAACGTTCGCTATTGTGAGTTTTTGGCTCACGGAGATGTGAGGGCAGGTGCTGTAAATTATAAATCTGTTTGTTGATTCGAATTGTCAACAATAATTGTGATTTTATTGAGACAATGGTGTGAATACAAAATAAATGATGGATTTTGTACAGTAATTTGATTGGATTTTTAGCTCTCAAGTATTTAAATTGCGAAACAGATTGAAGGGTTATTTTATTGCGGATGCAGGAATTTGATTCTACGTTAACCGCCTCTTATTAGATCATGTTCCACGAAAGCAGTCGTCGAGGTCCCCCAAGAGAGTCGCCGGCATAGGCACGAAGTAATAAGTTGCGCCAAATTAGGCTTCTACGTTAAACGATTCTCGACCAATTGTTGTTCACGAAAGCGGTCGCCGAGGTCCCCCAAGGCAGTTGCCGGCGCTTCTTACAAATTGGTGAGTCGTCGCAAAATAAATGACTCGATCGATTTAATTGAAAAGATGGAAAACTTCACGAAAGCGGTCGCCGAGGTCCCCCAAGGCAGTTGCCGGCGCTAGGTTTTTGAGGATAGGGTAACACAGAAGAAAGCGGTTGCCGAGGTCCCCCAAGGCGGTTGCCGGCATCTGTGTGCGGATAGGAAATTTCAAACCAAAAGAAATCTGTTCGCTGAAAGAAAATTGATTTAATTAATTGTTGAAGATGAATGGCCGACGTTGATTTCTTCCTTCAATGATTTGCTCGTCGTCGTGAAATTTGTCCCTTGCTTCTTCTTAGCGTCGGGACTCTGTCGAGTAAAGCAACGCTTTATTCGAAAATGAAAAGTGTTGGAATCTGGCTATCGAGAATTACCGATAATCAAGATGGAGGACTCAAGATCAAACGAGCCGTAGCCGCGCATGAGTTCCTCTCCGTTCGAGTTTTAGGATCGAAGTGAAGTGCTTCTGTGCTCGCGATCGGGTCTTATATACCCGAGCGCGAGGCCCTTTTTTGTGTCGATTGACGCACGAAGTACGTCAAACTTCGCTGTCCTTTATTATCGCTGCCCGGGGTCTGCCGCAACAGCCTATGAAATTCGTGTGCAAAATGTGATGCAACACTACCGGGCAGCTCTAGCTATCGACCGTAGCTATTGATTGACTGCGCGGTCGGTAATTCGCATGCTAATTTCTTCGCAAATTCGGGTAAATGACCGATAATCGATCCGGCATGTATTATATGAGTTTTTCGTTCTAAATTATTTATTTTATCTTATAGGTACGCGGGTCGAGGGTTTTATACCGTCTCAGTACTTAGACTTAAAATACACGAAGAACATTTCTAACAGCTTCAGAAGTGGGATCTGAACTCTGTTTTCAGATTATTCGTAGTCGAGAAGTTTTATCGAACTACGTTATCATCATTTTACAGTGCTGATGATAGCTGAGTGAATTATAGTGAAATATTCGTGCTGTATGTGATTAGTGCGAGATTACGAGCAACAATGGGACGTTCCCGACGACACTCGCGTAAATCTCGCTCGAGATCCCGATCTCGACGGGATCGGCGTAAATCGCGCTCGATATCTCGTTCACGACGAGATGGACATAGACTCGACTCGAGGTCTTGTTTTCGAGAACGATCGCGTTATACGCCTGAGGGAAAACCGTGTGGCAGGCGTCGATACGAATCGGGAAGTTCCTCGCGAGAGCGACGGGACCGCTCACGTGACAGCGTGCGCGAGGACTGTCGAAATCACAGTCAACCAACACAGATGCCAACACCAAGCATCGGCGGTGCTTCAAATTGGCAAGAAGCTTTCCATAAACTAGTTGAGACCGTTAATATTGCTGTGGAACAACCACTTTCGCGTGGACCGAGGTTTCTTGAAGGAAAAAAATCGATTCCAGAGTTTGATCCGCGCACGAAAAATCAAACTATCGAAGTGTGGATCCAGAAAGTGGAAGAATTGAAAAGAATTCATAACTGGAACGAGACAATGACTACGAGTTTTGCATTGGAAAATCTTCGTGGTGTAGCAAAGACATGGTACGAAAGCTTATCAACGATAAACTTCACGTGGACTGAGTGGAAGGAAAAACTTGTCGCAGCGTTCACGGACTACACGGAGTTGCCAGATCGACTCACAACAATGTTAGCCCAGATAAAAGCCAAAGACGAGGGAATGATGAAATATTTCTTCGAAAAAGCTGCGCTTGTGGACGCGTGTAACATTACCGGCAAGGATGCCGCCGCTTGTGTTGCACATGGTATCTCCAATTATTCGTTGAGAATGACGATTAAACGCAACGAGTTTCATTCGCCAGAGGAATTACGGATCATTCTGAGTAAGTCGGATGATTCCGAGACTCGAAAAGAAAAACCAGCATTCAAGAAAAACAACAGTCGTCTTGAATACAATCGGTCAAATGGAAAGAATCAGACGACGAAGAAGGAAGATTCGAGTGAAAAAGCTAAATCGAACATCGTTGTGGAGAACGCCGCGAATAAGTGGGCAAAAGTTCGATGCTATCGTTGTAACAACTTGGGCCATATAGCGAATAAATGCCCAAACGTGAAAAAATAATCGAACGAGAAGAAAGTTCTTAGCATCGGGACTTTGGCCCAATCGAAGAATGCGAGATTTCACGAAGCAGAAATCAACGGTACAGTTTTGCGTGCGTACGTCGACGCCGGTAGCGAGTGTGTTACCTTACGCAAAGCAGATGCTGACACGTTGCCGCTGGATATACGGCAAACAAACGAAGTCCTTCGAGGTTTTAGAGGGGGTACCGTATGACCGTTCGGCGTCGCTAAGGCTATCTTGAAGATTGACGTGGCCGAGGGTTCGGTATATGTTTACATGGTTCCCAACGAACTTCAGAACGTGGCGCTGATAGTCGGTCAGCCTTTCCTCGATTTACCCGGCATTACGACGGTGCAGCGAGATGGCAGTCTCCGGGTGTTCGAGAAATCTGTGGCAACTCTGCCGGATATGGAACAGCTACCACCGCAGAAGCTGGCCCTATGGGCAACGGATACAACAGTCATCCCGCCGGGTCATGCTGCAGACGTCAAGGTCGCGGTGAGAATCGATTATACAGGTGACTTATACGTAGAGCTCAGCGTACGAGGTGAGCCAGGTCGGGAGCATTGTGTTCCGAGATGCGTACTTAGTACGGCCTCAGGGTTATTGCCAATAGTTAACTTATCGGATAGGCCCTTGGTCATTTCTAATGCGAAGACCGTTGCTAGAGCAGTACTGGCTGAGGAGGAGACTCTGATTGATCGGAAAGTTCGACCGATGTGGGCTCTTAATAAAATAACACTTGCAAAATTGCCAAAGGATCAGATCAAAGTAGATTCAAGCATATCGCAGGCAGAAAAAGAAAAGTTATTTAATTTGTTAGACGAGTATCGAGACTGCTTTGCACTCGACGTAGCGGAGTTAGGAAAAACCGAGGCTGCGAAAATTCACATAGAATTAACTCGTGATACTGTTGTGACGTATCGACCTTATCGGCTCTCGCATTCAGAACGTCACAAGGTCCAAGAAATTATAGATGACCTAAAGAAAAATGAAATTATTTGCGATTCAAACTCTCCGTTTTCAAGTCCCATTTTATTAGTACGCAAAAAGACTGGCGAGACAAGAATGTGTGTAGATTATCGGGCTCGAAACGCGATTACAAAAAAAGATAGGTATCCATTGCCGTTAATCGAGGATCAACTTAATAGTCTTCAGGGGAATGCGTGTTTTACGAGTTTAGATTTGGCATCGGGTTACTACCAAATTCCAGTAGACAAAGACTCGATCGAGAAAACGTCATTTGTCACGCCTGATGGACAATATGAGTTTCTCCGGATGCCTTTCGGTCTCGCGAATGCTCCGGCAGTATTTCAGCGGATGATTAATCGCATCGTGAATCCGCTTAAAGGAAAAATTTCCGTACTCGCGTACATGGACGATATACTTATTCCATCAGAAGATGTAGAATCGGGAATAAGGGCATTAGAACTCGTTTTACAGGAGTTGAGAAACGCAAATCTAACTCTCAAGTTGACTAAATGTACATTTTTGGAAAAACAGATCGATTATCTCGGGTACGAGGTTACGTCGGAGGGAATCCGACCGGGCCAACATAAAATCGAAGCAGTTTCGAAATTTCAAGTTCCTTGGAACGTTCACTCTTTAAAACAATTTATAGGGCTAGCTAGCTATTTCCGAAAATTCGTCCGGGACTTTGCTACAATAGCTAGACCTCTAACCCACTTGACAAAGAAGAGTGTCACATGGCATTGGGGAAAAGAACAACAGCGCGCGTTCGAAGCTATAAAGCAGGTATTAGTTTCGAGACCCATGTTAGTTTTGTATACACAAGATGCTGAGACCGAATTGCATACAGATGCAAGCAAGCTCGGGTTGGGCGGGATAATATTACAGAGACAAACTGATAGTACGCTAAAGCCAATAGCCTATTTTAGTCGTCAGACTACAAAAGAAGAACAGAGGTACCATTCATACGAGCTGGAAACACTTGCAGTGGTGGCAAGTCTACAGAGATTCCGAGTTTATTTATTGGGAATCAGATTCAAAATTGTCAGCGATTGTAGCGCGTTGCGAGCCACCTTTGTTAAACGAGATTTGTTACCACGAGTGGCTCGATGGTGGATTCACTTACAAGAGTTTAATTGCTGTATTAAGTATCGGGCAGGTAAAAAGATGCCGCATGTAGACGCGCTCAGCCGCAATCCGGAGCAGTCAGATAACGACGCAAATGAAATAAACGATGTAGGGCTTTTGCATATCGAATTGGGCGATTGGTTGCTTACTGCACAGTTACAGGATTCACGGTTAGCTTACATACATGAAGTACTAAATAGAGAGGCGAACGATAGAGAAGAGAAGAGATAAAACGCGATTATGTCTTGAAAGAAAATCGTGTCTTTCGGAAAACGACCAATGGGTTGAGATGGGCTGTACCGCGATCCGCGAGAAGACAAATCGTTAAATTGTGTCACGACGAAATTGGACACTTCGAAATTGAAAAGACTTTGAATAAGTTGCAGGCCGATTATTGGTTTCCGTCGATGAGAAGTTATACCAAACGGTATATTTCGGCGTGCTTAGAGTGTTTATATAACAAAGAGCCGGCTGGCAAGAAACCAGGTCATTTGTATTCAATAGAAAAGGTTGCGGAACCGATGCATACCGTCCATATCGATCACTTGGGTCCGTTTGTTAAAAGTTCATCGGGTAACTCTTATCTTCATCTAATAATAGATGGATTTACAAAATTTGTGTTCGCTAAAGCGGTGAAGAATACGAAAACAATTCCCGTTGAAAGACACTTGACCGCGATCAGTGAAACTTTTGGTTTTCCCAAACGCATTGTTAGCGATCGGGGTAGCGCGTTCACTAGCAAAAGGTTTAAAGTGTTTTGTCAAGCCAGGGGTATTCAACACGTGTTGACGGCTGTGGCAACTCCACGGGCGAACGGTCAGGTGGAGCGTTATAATAGAACTATACTCAGTACGCTAGCTGCAAGTGTGACTGAGGAAAGAAAATGGGATCAATGCTTAGGAAACGTGGTTTGGTGTTTGAACAATACTACAAATAAATCAACAGGCAAGAGTCCATCAGAATTGTTACTCGGGTTTCGGCCTCGCAATGTAGTGGAGGCAAAGATTTTGCATAGCATAGGAGAATCGACATATGATGATGATCGTGAGAAAACTCGGGCGAGTGCTGAAGCGACGATTCAGCTCAGACAGAAAGAACAGGAATTTCGATACAATAAAAAGAGGGCTCCCGAAAAACAGTACAGTAGCGACGATGTAGTAGTGACCAAGCGCATGATCAATAGCAATGAGGGCTCTAGCAAGAAGTTGCTGCCAAAGTACGCTGGGCCGTATAAGGTCGCTAAGGTATTGGATCGTGATCGGTATCTTATTGAAGACATCAAGGGTGCTCAACGGACACACAAGCCATATAGTGGCGTGGTGCCCAGCGAAAAGTTGAAGCGCTGGTGCACGAGAGTCAGCGACACCGACTCTGATGATACCGAGGACGAGGGACCTCGTGTATCGAAAACACAGGGTACGCATTGGCGTAAAGGTATAAGCCGTTGGTTTGTGATTGGGTCAGGTGCGAGCGACTTGCTGGGTGTTCGGCGCTGTCTTCTGGATGTGAGGGTTGTCAACAGTCGTGTGATCGTTGGAAGCGATCGGGCGGTCTTGAGATGACCGGGCGACGACTGGCGCTAGAAGCGTGTTGTGTAGTAACCATGCGAAAGGGGCTGTGACGTCGTGGATTCGACGGTGCGCTGTATAGCGGCGGTCCGCATGGGTTGCAAAGCAATAAACACCTACATCCAGACTATAACAGTATAGTGCGCACGGGTGGTAGAAGCCACTGGACCTAGTCGTCAAGAATGGGCATAGTAAACCAGTGACTACTGGTAGTGCATGGCATGAGCAATGGGCCCAGCTTAATATTTGTTAATGTGCATGAATATGTATCTGTATATCTATAAATAAATAACCTGAGTATGATACAAGAGTGATTGAAACTGGAAGAATGGATATAGTTAAGCTCTGAAAATCAAGACTAACCAAGAAGCAGCATGGAATACAAGGGGATAATATTCTCGGTTTTCTTCAATGTTGCCTTTTGATTCACAGACGGTGATCGAAGAGTAACACGGAGTATGACGCAACATCATGCTTCGTGATGCAGGTATACTGCCTTCACGAGGACGTGAATTTCATCAGGATGGACGACTGAACGCGACGTCATCCAAGGTTGCTGGCTAAGACAAGGGCCCCTTGTCTGCGACAAAAGAGCTGACGCAACAGGGAGGCGATGGATCGCTATCGATCGGGACCAGCGGGCATTCTAAATCGGACGCGCGACGCTAACAGATCTCAATACTCTTATTTTTGAATTATAATGTACTTAGACTTAAAATACACGGAGAATATTTTTAACATGCTATCTATCTATTTTTTTTTTTTAATGGGGTGTTATGGAGGTGGTCCCGCGTAGAAAAATTTAGTATGGGATTGACTCTGGGAGGACGATGGGCGAGAGGCTGGGGTTTGTTTGGGATTGAATCTGGGAAGCACTATGGGCAGTCATCTGGGTTTTGGGACCCGGCTGGATGGTTTCCCAGACCTTTTCCCATAGCGTCAGTGGACCGGGAGAATCCGCGTGCAATCAATCCCATACGCTTTTCCAGATTCTCTCCCAGCCGTCGCATACAACCGGGGGAATTCTCGTGCAATCAATCCCATACATAGAATCCCATATTATATGTAAATGAAAGAAGAAGAAAAAATAGATTTTGTCAAATGGAAGGAATAAATGTAAAACGAAGAAATATGCCCAAAACTAATTTTTTTCGACGCATATGAGTTCCCCGAGCAAAATTAGGCGCTGTAGTACATAAGCGACGGTTAAATTTCTTTTAAGGTCCTTTCGCTTGGATGGACGAATTAAAAGATCTATGCGAGATTCATCCAATACTTTACAATATTTTTGGGACCTATATCGAATTTCAAGCGCCGATTACGTACAGCAGTATTTAACTTTGCTCGGGGAACGCATATCCGTCGAAAAAAATTGGTTTTAGGCATATTTCTTCGTTTTTAATTTTTTCCTTCCATTTGACAAAATCTATTTTTTCTTCTTCTTTCATTTACACATAATATGGAATTCTATGTATGGGATTGATCATGTGAGGATTCCCCCGGTCATACATGACGGCTGGGAGAGAGTCTGGAAAAGCGTATGGGATTGATTGCACGAGGATTCCCCCGGTCCACTGAAGCTATGGGAAAAGGTCTGGGAAACCATCCAGCCGGGTCCCAAAACCCAGATGACTGCCCATAGTGTTTCCCAGATTCAATCCCAAACAAACCCCAGCCTCTCGCCCATCGTCCTCCCAGAGTCAATTCCATACTAATTTTTTCTACGCGGGGTGCTAATAAGGCTGCACTAGCGACATTTGGTACGTCGGCGCTATGTGGGTGGTTTTGTAGTTCTGTTTAGGCCCCAAATCACAACGCTCACCCTCGTGCGTGACGTAACAGTGTACCTGGAGACGTGCCCTCACCCCTTCTCCTCCGAAAAATTGCATTCACTCCTGGCTCACTTTGCGCAACGCTATTACGTCTCAGAGTCTCGAAGAAGACGGTTCACTTACTCTCCAGCATCTTCCAAAACATAGTGTAAGATGGAAAATTTTGCCGCCGTTGTGAATAATATTCAGAACCCAAAGCGTACACGCGAGGGAGAAGATCATTAAGCTGAATCAATAATCGCGTGGTGCCCACTGCATACAGCTATGCTATTAGCTACAACGTACAACTTAAATACCTCTTGTACTAAAATGGTTACAATTGGTCTCGAGCTTGTAAACGGTCAAGACTTCGAGGTGGTCATAAAGCTCTCTGGCCGCTACAGTGCTGGACTTTCCTTGACCGAGGCTGAGTGGCAAAAGTTTTGCTCACAGGAGACAGTAATTAGAAGTTGGTTCAACGGGCATCAAGCAATCATAAACGATACTCCACCGGCTATACACTGGGTCGGTCGCCAGAAGATCAATTTTACAACGGCCTACAACGAAAAAGCCATCGTCCTAGCGCTCAAGGACCACAAAGACCACAGTCAGCTGAAAAAGGCGAAGAAAACGTTTTCGCTTGACATCGTCATGCAGAAGACGACGTACGAGGGATTACTGGCACTCATTCCGTGCATCAGCAATAAGATCAATATACTTCGCGAGGATCTCGAACTCGTTAAAAATCTTAAGGATATAATCATAGAACGAATCAGTGTGGAAACTGCTCTAGAAGACAGCCCCATACTCCGGAGGGGCCAAGTTACCGCACCAGGCCTCAAAATGTTCAGATATGAGTACGCGAGCGATGTATGGGATCGTACCAGTATACGAAATTTCTATCACAAAGATGATGAGGAGGTGAACAATAAGATCTGCTTAATCGAATCAGAATTGATTTGTCTTCACCACGAATACATTTTCCGTAAAGTGATGGATAATGTAAAAACGAACGAGTGAGAAATATATATATATTAAAGTTTAAGTAAAAAAAATGTACATTTAGATTTAAGAATAAAAATCATTATTGTAGAAAAATGTTGTTTCACCTACCTTCTCCTTTTACTCGATTTATTTTTCTTTGAAAATTCAGAAAATTTTCAAAAAATAAAATAATTTTGCTGGCAATTTTCTGAAAAAATTTAAAAAAGCATTGCTGGCGGGTGGGATTCGACCGATTCCATCACCTTCGACCGCGCCATAAACCTAGCTAGCACAAGCTATTACGGAAGATCTCGTGGCGTGCGATGCAACGCGAGCGTACGGAGCGCACGATCGGCGACCTTCGGCTCACTCGTGTATACAGCAGTTCTCACTCCCTCCATTCGTAGTCCCTGGCGCTTCGAACGCTCGACGGCGGAACATATTCACTCTCGACACAATGTCGACTGAACAACATCTCCCATCCCCACCCTTACCACCGCCGTCGAACGGCCCGAGAAGCATCCTAGGGCCTCACCGTAGCCGAGGGAGAGGGGAGAACAGCGCGAGAGAGAGAAGACCGATGCGACAGCACCCCGGCCGTCCCCGCCATATTGAAAATCCATAGAGGTACTGATCTCTAGGGTCCCCCTCCACCGGCGCTAGCCGCCATCTTGAAATCCATAGAGGTACTGATGTCTACTGTATTGCTTTCCCATGTACCTTTGTCTACGCGCGTAAGATCGAAAACAAGCGCTATATCGGTACGTTAGACGACTCGTACGTCATCGCCAAATTCTTGGAATCCCTTTCCACACGGTTCGCAAATTGAGAATTGGGAGAATGAGACAACGGGCCGCGTCGATCACGAGAGCATTGCGAATAATCAGTTCTGGACGCACCGGCGATTGAGTAACTCCTCTTCTCTTCGCGCTCTCGTAACGGGCGGGCCCGAGGCTCCGTTGTCCTCTGTGTGAGTCGGTTGAGGATTTCGCGTGTAATTCGTTATTTTCTAATGGTAATAATAATTAACTCGGGTTAATTAACTTGGCGAATCGGTTCGCGTGTTTTATTATTTTTATAGTGATTTTCCGTGATTTTTGTGTTACACGCAAGTGATCCGATCAACTCGACTCTGGTTGAAAATTATTTACTTATCTTTTTGTGTTACCTCGTGGTATCTCGAACCACCTATTGGTGGTTCGAGATAACTTGGATTAATTTATTTGGTGAATATTCTTGTGAGTACGTTCCGTATTTTTCCGTAATTAATTATTCTGGCAATCGAAACGTGTCTTGCGAATCATGATTCGCGTTATGTTTTTGTGGTGTTATCGAATTAATAATTTTGCGAGAATTCTTTGCTGTATTAATTTTCCTCTCTACCGATTAGCTACAATTATCTATTCCGTTTATCTACTCCGTTGCGAGTAACAGTACATTTTTCCGTCATATTATCTACATTATCTTTATTTATCTATCGCTCTTACCTACCCGGTTTTCATGATTACGATGTTACATTTCTGCCAAATATTCTCTACCTACCTATTTTTACTATCTACCCGCGTTTATCTACTCCATGGTAAGTCTACGACAAAATTTCCGTTACGATTGTCTACACTTATTTATTTTCGGTTATCTACTCGAGTTTTAGGCGTCGTAACGAGAGCTTTCTAGAACGAATTAATTTTACTACCTACCAGCGTTTACCTACTCTGTTGCGAGCCTCTATCTATTTTTCCGATATATTATCTTTTTATCTTATTCCGTTTATCTACTCGAATGTTCATGAATCGCAATGAGACTATTCTCCTATTCTACTATTATCTCCTATTATACTATTCTACTATTCTCTCAGGCGGGCTGAGTTAGCCGAACCTCGATTGCCGTATGCCTTGCCTCGCCGTACGGGGACCCTCCTTCGCATCTCGGGGTCTAAATTAAAAACCGATCGTTGATCGGCGGTACGTAGTACCTGGCGCCCGGGTACTCCGGGGTGTGAAATTATTGTTATCTCGTCGTGAGTTCGTTTTGTTATCGCCCCGGCGGTGAGGACGGGGTTATCGGGGCCATGTAGTGTGGGAGACCGGGAAATCTCCTCACAGTACAAAGTCGCTAAGTTCGTCGATATGAGCCGGAATCGACTGCGCGTTAACGTGACACACTCTCAGATGCAATGGTGCTTTTGTTGATGAAGCTGCGGGAAGCGTCGATGTTGTCATGATGACGGGTTGTCGAGTAGCGGTGGAGGGAGTGAGCGAGAACGATTGTCGATCAGCCGTGGCGGGCTGGGAGACCCGTATAGGAACAGCCAGACGCAGACGTGGTAGTGCTGGGGTAATGCGGCAGCGACGTGTAGGTGTGGTGAGTTCCCGTGTGAGCGTACGTAGGCGAAGCAACGGCTGAGTGTGCGAGAGCTGCGCCCGCTCCAACGTTGGCCGAGGTAGGGTGAACGAGAGGGAATAGCAACGCCGATGCCCCGGTTGTAGTGGGAGCAAGAGGAGCAGATAGTCCCTGCGTAGCAGCTGGAGCCCACGACGGAGCAACTGAGAGAGCGGCAGTCGAAGCGAGCGAGGTGACCGCTGCCCGAGACAGCAAGTGATTCCCAACTGCCTCTCCTCCCGCTTGGTCACGAGTATCGCCCTGCGAGAACTGAGCGTGAGCGAGAGAGAGGGTGAATTTTGCTGTGAGAAATTTTGTGGCAATAATTTGCCACAAAAAAAGTAAAGTAAAGTAAAAAAAGTAGGTAAAGTAGTTTTTCATAAGAAAACAGTTGAGTTACCGTTAATTTGTTTAACAAGTTTTTTTTTCATTAATTTGTTAATAACTTTTTGGAATTATTATTATGCAAAATTTATTTTTTCAGTACCTTAAATATGCCTGAAATTTTTCAGATTTTTATACCATTGAGAAGTAGTTGCATTTCTCTCTCATTTTTCTCGAACTTATGCGAAACGAACTCTCAGCCACCGAACCTCCTTAAAATCGTTATCATCGTTCATCGTTCCGCCGTTATAGATAATATATAGGTGAGGTCTTGCAAAAAAATGTACGCGTAGTCATAACCATTTACAATAGATTGATGTGAATAAAGAATTTTTTGCGTGTCTAGGAACACGTTAAAAAATAATTACTAAATAAGTCTGAAAATCTCATGTTATTCAAATGGAAAACAAAACGAGCTTACAGGAACGTTTTTTCGTTGAACTACAGCGCTGGGCTTTCGCACACATTTTTTAAAATTTATTTCGAACCTACCTGGGGGGCGCACTTGTCAAAATTTGTCAACACCCCCATTAAGGACCACCCTAATGTATATCATTGTTACCATTCATGCTTCTTTACTACTAATATTCGATGCATTACGCTGAACAAGTAACAACTAAATATCTTTACTTCCATTCGAAATTCTCCGTTTTTCTATCTCAGAATTTAACATTAATAGATTCATGGCCATTTCAATACTTTAGCTCTGTTACAAAATGTATACAAGAATTGTTACAAATGCAAAGGAAACAATATTTATTGTAGTTTTATCGACATTTGCCGCTTGGCAAATAGTCGATTTTTGTTTATCTTTACCGATTTAACGTGGATTCAGCTCTGAACAGTCGAATAGATGCTATGGTTGGGGGTTTTAGGAGGAAGCTTTAGAGTATTCCTCCTAACATTATCCGAAGACAGAGGTTTTACCTCATCATCAGCTTCGGGACACTAGATGGGAGAGTAATTGCCGGATTTCTATTGCTATTATAATTTCCTACGACGCAGCGATCGCTCGTCACCCTAGACTTGCGTTCGCTGCTGGCTAAGAGTTCGTGATTCCACGAACTCGCGAATTTATGTCGATTCGCCTCGACCACGCAGAATACGTTGTTCTGTTTTCTCGGATATTGATTTTGCAAAATTCAGCCGTGCATCGGGACGATGTCACGGTTGGAGCCTTTCCGTGCTCAGGAATGCTACGTTTTTTTTTTTTAAAAGGTGATTGTCTTCGTGTTTCGCCGGCTGCAGCGATGCTCGGGCGCCGAAACCCGTGACAAAAGGTCTCGTCGTTCGGCGGTGGCGAAGCGCAAGGAACGACGAGCTCGTGTTCGATTTTCTCTACGTTGTTCTAATTGTCTGAATATTACGATGCGTCTGTTTCCCGTTATTTCGCGGCCGTGCACGTCGCTTCGATCTTCCGAGAATTCTGACTCCTTTTTCTGAAAGCGCGGGATACGCGATCCGTTATTAGCGTTGCGTTTGCTCGTTGGGCTCTCGTGCAACCACAACGTTACTCTACTCGAATCGCGGAGTTGTGACTCTCTCGAGTCTACTGGGAGTTTTCAAAAAAATTCTACAGGTTGCGAGTTGGGCTATCTTGACGGTCTATAGGTTATCTACTGTCCACTCCAGCGAGATGGGCTATCTCAAGTAATACAAGAAATTAGATTGCGATGACTAAGTTCGCCTCGTTAGGCTACCGCGGCAGTTATAGTTTTTCTTTTTACAATTACTAATTTCAGGGAGTATGGGCTGTAGTCAAGGAGCCTTTTCGATATGCCAGTGCTAGCTGGGGTTCGATTCGACAAGGAGTGTAGGTGGGTTTGTGGATAATAAGACTGAGAGCCTTTCCTGCGTGCTGCGGACTTATATACTCTTCGGGAATCCCGTTATCAGCGTCATCGATGGTACGATTGGTGACGTCGGTGCAACGGACTAATTCTCTTAACTCCAATTATCCGACGCGTTGCAACGGATAATTTCCCTTAACTTCGAATAAAATTTTCGCTCGAACGGCGGATTTCTCTTACCACGCGCTAGTGAGAGTCCAGCTCGCTCGAGTGGGCGGGGTTTTCCATCGCCTCGGTCGCGCGGCTGTTCGCGCTCGTTAGTCTGGCGCGCGTTATCGTGGATCGGTACATCGGTTGTTTGGTGGCGGTCGTTTGAATCTCGCGCCATCGTGCTCTCCGTGTATAAAAAGTTTCTCGTGGTGCGCGGCGCGACCGTCGCGCATCGAGAGCGCGATGCCATCGGGTTTCTCTCAGTGAAATCGGTGACTGGCGATTGCGCAAAAACGATCTTCGAGAAAAAACAAAGAAAGTTAGTGTAGCGATTGCGGGAACGGCCTCGGCTCGAGATTCTCCGATCCTGACACTAGATTCAATGGCAACGGCTCGAGATCCTCCGGTGAATCTAGAAACATGAAACACGTGATATTACGATGGCGTATGCGAACGAAATCGAAATCACTCGTGTAAATAACAACGTTGTGGGTTTTTATGTCTTCCGGCTTTTCCCACATGAGCCAATAAAAACATCGAAATTTCAAGGCTCAATTATCGAGTTTTATCAGTAAAATTTTTATTTATATCCATCCTACTATACCCTCATGAAAATCCGAAGTAACTTCGAATTGAAGGAGCTTCGACCATACATCGGTACTGTCAGATGCTGCCTTATCGTAGTACTTTTCGTCATCTCACGAACGGGTGGGGTCCTGTTCCATTACATTAGAAAAGAAATTAGCCGTTATATTGTTTACATATTGAACTGCGGTATCAGAAAAAAAAAGTACAGAGGAAAGAATTAAATTGAAATCTTTTTTTGCATAAGCTTATAGAAAAAAGCCCACGTCGACACAAACGCAATTTTCAAAAAATTATGATAAAAGTCACTCACTTGTTAATTGATATGAGGCTTCTCGAATCGTGATACCGTTGTCCCGCCGGAAGAAATTGCCGAGATTCCCTATTGACAAAAATTACAATCATAAATAAACAATGTCGAACAAAAAAGGTGTAATACCGCCAATTCAATGTGTATGGTTAATTTTTTTTTCAACATTACACAAAATATCAAGGAAACGGGCGTTATTTTTTTGACGAAGCGGGGAAGAAAAGAAATTAAGAAAAAAGAAAACAATTTGCACTCACTGGCTTTCTTCACACCGTTCGAACGGAGGACCAGATTTCGATCTAGAAAAAAAAAAAAAACAAGTAAAAAGTCTGAGATATTGATTTGACGAAGGATTAAAAGTTAATAGGCTCGGAACGCTCCACAGTAGTATCGATATCGGAAATTCCGCTTTAAATACTCACCGGTAAAAAACCATTGTTTTGATGCGTTGATGTTCGTTCGACTTCATACAATCCCCGACCTGAAAAAACATTTCAATACATTTTTATTATTTAAAAAGCAGGTATTACTGTTATTTGACAAGAAGTACGAGGCAATCGACACAATTTTCCCGACGTATACGAAAACTACCAAAAAATCACAACACAATGGCGCGCAAAATAAAATGTACCGAATGAATTTGTTTTCTCGTATACGAACAAGGTGACGCAAAGGAAACATTGGAACTACTTGTCATTAATTCGAGAATTGATTGAAAAAACGTCGACATAGACTACGTAGAGGTTATGTTTACAGTCTGACGTGTCTCGTAATAATTTATTTTGATCGCGATGAAAAAATTTGACGATATGTCATTATAATTGTCACAAAAACATTGCAAAATAGAATATAAGTTACATTAATGAAATACAACTTACCTTAGAACGTTTGGATTGAACGGGTTTTTTTTTTTGCGCGATAACATTGTGTTGTCGTACGTAAGAAAACCGGTGATGCCCGCCGAGGCTATCGTCCGGTACCCGTACAACGAACAGTATGGCGCGATAAAAAAATTGTCGTCGCTGTAGTTCGATCGACCGACGAATGGAAAATCGCTACAGTCACGACGTCTCGCCTTACGCTTATAGTAACGGATGTGTTCATATATTGTATATTTCGTTATACATTTTTTTTCGACTTCTATTAAACACGACTCTAGTTTGTAAAAAAAAATAAATAAGATCCCGTATCTGAAACAGAATAATTATTCTATCCTCTGAACGGATTTTGTTTTTCGCTATTTACCGACATACGAGAAAAGTCGCTTCTGATTGATTATGTTCATTGACACGCCGCTCGTCGCGCTCGGCGGTAGTTTTGGAACGCATTTATACAGTTTAGAAGAGTCCGTAAAAATCTTAAAGTTGATGCTCGTGTTTTACGCCCGTCGACCTTTAATAGTAGGAGTGATCAAAAGTGTTTCTGCTTCCGTACGAGTGCTTAGAAGTGAAGAGAATTTGTTTCTTCGCAATAGGTACCCGGTCAATTAATTAATAACCGATTAATATTCATTTACGTAGTGTGTATCCGTTAACTGCATTATTGAATCATTACGCGTTCGTGTCGTGTGTAGCGGATTGACCGCGTAGATTTTCAACGATTACATGACCGTCATTCGTCTAATCAATCTCTCATCGAACGATAGAAGGTGTTACGTCCAATCTAGAGTTGTTTATTGTATCTAGTTTGTATTGTGACAGTTGTCTCTGTTACTATCGCACGCGCTGGTCACGAGAGTGTTGAACCGACCTTTACCACACCTGGTGTCGATAAAGAGAACAACGTTTGCGCCTTATAAAGGCCCTAACCTTGTGGAAAATTGTTTGGGATGGAGCCCTTAAGAATGCTTGTCGTATCTGTGTCCTAGCGTGTCAACTAATTGGTAGTGGTTTCGGCGTCTTTTAGACAAAGAGAGAGATAGAGAGGAAACCTTCGATGGGACGCGGCAACCGGTCGGTTTTCGGCCAGGTGTCGGAACGCGAGGCACGGTAAAATGAAAAACTCGAAGAGACTTTATAAATCACTGGGTCGTGAGAATGGAAATAAAATTATGCGCTATTAATAATTTAGTATAAGTGTACTTACAGTGGTAAACGATGATCTGCTGGTCGTCGTTGAATACGGTACTTCGTTCACGTGAATTGTGTTCGTAAATGAGTCGAGAGGGGAATAAAATGTCTCACGAGGATACGAGTAAAATTAATACTGTTTAATGCCGGAAAAATTATATGGGTGATACAACTGGTAAAGAATTAAATTTGCTGATCAATGCAAGCCCGGATGTCTTTTATGAATTTTCTTTAAGATTGTGTTAAACAATGGAAAATTACAGTATGTCAAGTAACTCGGTTTCGATCGGAACAAAATAAAATCCTTTTATTATATGATTTTTGTGATTTTTAAAAATATTTATCGAAATTTCAAACTAAGAACTCCGTGGTTTATCGGTCGTTTATGTGGTCGATCTAAATGATATTTCGAAGTGGGTACTTCGAAAATGGGTGCGTCTATGTGGTATTTCTAAGTGGTCCCGAGCGCACAATTTCCGGGGTTTTTATACCATTTTTCTTGGTGACATGTAGAGGTGATGTTTCGGATCTTTTCCGTGATCGGCCCATGATCTTGAGTCCTTCTTTTAGGTATAAATTCATTTATCGGGCCCGCGCCGTAGGTGACGGGGTGAGGTATTGAAAACTAATAGGGCGCGGAGGAGAGATCACGTAGGCATCACTCCCCTCTACTTGCTTTCTGTTTTCCAAGAATTCGTCTATAGGTTTCGGCGTCGCCCAGTGTCTCCAAGGCTGGATGATTTTCCATAGAAAGAATCACAGTTGCAACTATTTGTAGGATGAATCGGATTCGATTAACAAAGAAAACCGGTCTTAGAGCCAGGATGCCTCTCTGTTGTGAATTTTATGTGTTGCTATGAGAATATGGAGTTAATGTAAAAGTGTCGATCTCTTAGTTTATAATTTCTAGGTAATTCTTTCGTAAACGCACAAATAATTTTATTTTCATTTTAGTGTATAGTTTCCTTTTAAATAGCCTTTAATTGTATTGAATGTATTTTTGTTTTTCTTTATTGACGATTGAATAGGGCATCGAAATCAGGGGAGCTCGGCAAATCTCCGCCAAGCCAATAACGCTTGTTCAGTAACAAATGCCAGTTTGACCTTTTGTGGGAGATTTCTCGAGTTTAAATTATTTTACATAGTATATATCTAAGGTTGTTTGTGGGACTGTTCGTGGTTCACGCTTATCGTTAATGAGTGCATAGACTCTTTCTGAGATAGATTGCCCTCTATCTGAGGTTCGGAAAGGCCCTTTTAATGTCTAATCTTTACGCGAACGGTTGTTGTCGAACGAGCTATCTCTCGATCATTACCGGAGAGTCCTCTCTCTTCTGGCGTCTATGGTTGATTCACTCTTAATACTGTTCTAAATGAGTCTCTGTTCAGCGCTCAAAGCGTTCGGACGCGTTTACCTCTCGCGCAATTGCGGTGAGTTGAAAGTCCAAGATAGCGGTGACACAGTGATACCCGCGCAGAAAAAATCAGGCTCGGCGGGACACCTGGTGGATCACCCGCCGGGCTTCAAATGGGTATCCCGCGAGAGGCCCGCGGCAGGCCCGGATGAGGCCCGCACATGATCTTCAGCGCAAAACTTGCACCAGAGTTCGGAGACTTTTTCCGGGGCACTACAACGTGTTTTGTAATGATTTCAGATAGTTTGCGTGAAAAGTGACTCAATATTTTATGTGATATTTTGTTTGATATCTTGCTCGACGTCTTTTTCGGACGACATGTTGCATATTTCAATTACTGCATTAAGTCTACATTGAGAACTGAATATTTTCACCAACTCAAATCGCTGCATTTCAGTGCTCAATTCAGTATTTAAAAGATCGTATGACATATTTTCAGGTGTACATTTTGTTCGATATATTGCTGCTTGTCTTGCTTCATATCTTGCTTGATATTGTTACGTCCGGAGTTACACCTGCGCTCAATTTTAACTTTATATTCACTTATTCTTTTTTTTGGAAACCTATAAAATTATTCGATAAAATTAATTTTGATAATTAATCATTTTGTAACACGTTTATAAAAATCGACGCGCGAAACTCGCCTCTCTTAGAAACGAGAGCGGCGAGTCTCGCGAGCGATATGCATTATCTCTAAGGTATAGGATAACCTAGGTCCGTGCGACCAAGCGACCGAAAATGTTCTCTCGCGCGTCAGCATCCTTGATTCCGAGGAATCAGGGCATGCAGCGTGCGATGGAGCATCTCGCTATTGTCATCACTTTTTGATTAGCAAAAGGTGGGTAACAAAGTCTCGTCGAGGCAGTATCGTCAAAGGCAGTATCGTCGAGAACTCCGAACCGCGAGAACTAAATATTCTAACCCTTAGAGCGAAGTACGCAGGTGAAGCCGGGGTATACGCGAGTGTCGTACAGTAGCAATCATATTGATATCCGCCGACGAAGAACGCGAGGTGAAGTCGGGATACGTGTTTCTCATCTCGATCACATGTACTCACTCGAATACATCGAGAAATCTACTTTTATTTGTATCGCGTAATCCACGAATAATTCGGGTACCGCGTTTTAGATCTGTAATCTCGAATTCATCGAGAAGCATACCATTTAATTTTAAAGTGTAAAGCTCTAGTGTTAAAGTGTTTTAATTTTCTTACGATAATAAATTGTGGAGTATTTCGAAATCGTGCTTCAGTAGTGGTAATGAACTGTACAACCCTTCACCCTACGTCCCCTGAGCTCTGCAAGTAACGAAATATTTAAACCCTATATTTTCCAGTGAATTACTGTTCTAGATCGCTCTGCCCGTAATTCACGAAATCTATGTGTTGTTCGCTGTGCTAAATCGCTCTGCACGCGAAAGCAACACCCTACAGTCTACCTTTTCGATACTGCTGTGCTAGATTGCATTGCACGCAGTATCAGCACCCTTAAGTCGCAACCGGTGGTGCAGTATTTAATTTGCACGCCGGGGGAGACATTTTCCGCTTAAATCGTTTAAGGACAATCGCACTTTATTTCTCTCTATTTCGTTGATGGGGAAGAAACGTCGAAGCGGGGTCAAATATCAGTTGCGACTAGCAATCGCGATTGCCCTCGGAGCCCCCAGCGGTAACGTTGCTGGGAATTCCGTTGACGGTTCCGCCGTTGTTCCTCCTGACAACAACGCCCCACCCAGCGGTAATCACGCTGGTGGTTCCGATGTTGTCAGCAGCAACCTCCCACTCAGCGATAATCTCGCTGGTGGTCGAACCATAGTTTCAGCCATCCACACAAGTTTTGTGGAAATCGTATTGCGAGACAATTTCGAACTCGGTGCGCGAGGTGAAAAGAAATAAGTGCCGGTAGCACGAGTGCTCCCGACCCCGGTTCAACGGGCAACGTTTACGTTCGATGTACCCGAGCCGTACGTCCCAGCGCCGGTGTATCCCGTGGTGGCACCCCCACAGCCGTATCATCCACAACCGATAGCGCCGACGGGGAATCCGGACGACGAAGATTCGGACGCGTCGACAGTGGAGATCGTCATGTTAGATTGAAACGAATCGCCGAACGAAGGTAACAAGTGAAACTTTATTTTAAAACGATTAATTTTGAACGAAAAAGGAAACGCGTCGATTCGCGAGAAACGCATCGAACGCGGTAGAATACTTTTGACTCGCGCTCCTATCCCCGGTTTGTAATTACAAACCTGACGAGCGCCTCAGCGCCTGCGGGCTCCGCCCCCCAAACCCCCCGAGAAATGTCCCTTCGGGACATTTTTTAAGGCACTCACAGGGGTACACGTCGCGCTACGCGCTCCGTATCGAGTGTATTTACACTTCGCGCTATGCGCTACGGATGAAGTATGCTTATACGTCGCGCTCCGCGTTTCATTTCGAAAGTACGTATGAGGGAAAACCATTTATCAGTTACGTAAATTGATTCATAGTGTTGAACCTTCGTCGAATAAAAACATTTCTTTTTTATACCAATTGATTATTATTATTCACGACGGATATTTTCTTTTTGTATGACGATAAATTGTCAAATATTGAGACACGAGACAAATATGACGAATTGCATCGCGTAGAACTTGATCAAATTAATTTAAAGAATCAAATCATGTCTAGTAAAGTCGAATTATTCGCTTAAAACTTATGACCAGATTTAATGAATATAAAACAAACACACAAAACATGTACCAACACCAACACGATTACCATTTAGCATTCAGTTCAAATATCCCCTTTAAATCCTTCCCCTTCAATGTTTTTTTTTCTTCGCCATAATAGATGGAATCAGTTCGTTATTGCCTCTGTAGAAGACCGAAGCATTGTAGAAGACAAGTTCAAGAAATTTGCTATTCTTTGTGATTTTCAATGAAATTTTGTCAATATTTATGGATGCTGCAATAAAAAATGTTATCTCGAGAACGAAAAAATATATCGTATTGATTCCTGTCTTGTATTGAAGAGGAAGTAGTTCGTTACTCAAATAAAAAAATTGTCGTCTTGGATGGCTGCGCAATATTTTTTACAAATTGATGAAATTCTTGAAAAATTCGACTGCGATGGCTCTTTGACAGTCCTCTTATAAAAAAATGCATTTCTACCATTTGTGATGTATTTTTTTTCTTTCTCATAATACATGGAATCAGCTCGTTATTGTTTCTGTAGAACAGACAAGTATTAGAGACGAGAAGTTTGAGAAATTCGATAATTTTTTTCGTTTTCCAATGAAATTTTATTGATATTTATCGTCGCTTAAAAAAATCAAATTTAGCATCATATCATATCATATTTTTTTTTTATTTTATTTAATTACAAACAAGGATAAATTGCTCGGTCCGGAAAAACTCGTAAAATCGACAAATTCGGTTTTTTTTTCACTTTGTCGATAGATAATTGTTTAAAATTGTTCTTTAAGAGTTGTTTTTTTTCGCGAAAAAAAACTTTTCAAGATGTAAGAATACGAAAAAAAATTTCGTTTTTCGACGAAAATTTGTAAAATTTGAAACAATGTTGGCAATACGTCGATAGAATAAACATTTGCAGTTTTTATTTTTATCAGCTGTAAACGAATAAATCGAGCGAAAAAAATTCTTCGACGGTCGAAGGATAGAAAATTCAATTTTTCAACATTGCACACTTTTTATCTGCGCAATAACGCGTAGAGTCAGTTTGTAAATACGATTTCTATAAGAGGAAAGGATTAGAGACGGCAATTTCTAGAAAATTGAAAAAACGATTCGTTTTTTGACGAAAATTTCGTGAAATTAGTCTTTGATTAAAAAAAATCATATCTCGGCAGCGAAAAAAGATATCGACTCGTTTCTTGTCTCGTTTTAAAAAGGAGAAAATACGTTGCCAGAAAGAAAATTTGCAGTTTTTATTATTAACTCTAAACGAATAAACCGGGTGAACAAAATTGACAAAGATTTCGAATGCGATGAATCTTCGACGGTCGAAAGATAAAAATTCAATTTTTCAACATTGCATACTTTTTATCTGCGCAATACCGCGTAGAATCAATTTGTATTTGGGTAAAATACGAACAAACATTCAAACGAGATGTGGATTTTTTTTTAATTTGAAAATGATCCCGCCACAGGGTACGCATGCCGCGGCGTATGAGCATCTGCGTATCGTCTGCTACGAAATTGTCATCTGCTTCCAAAGTTTGACAGATAGAATAAAACGAAAAAATATATACTCGCGATTTTTTTTAGTTCTATTTGGTAAATTGTAATTATTTTGGATATTCGATGAATCTTTTTTGAATTTATCATTTCTATTACGAATGTGAATAAAGTATGGTAAAATATTGTGAATGCTTTTCGGTGAAAATATATTATTTTCGAAATAAAAAACGCAAACATTTGTGAATCTGTGTATGATATTTCGTGTTTTATTTTTCGCAACCGAAGTTTTTTTTTAACATGATGAAAAATGGTTTTTTGGCAAATTTAAATAACATAACCTTTGAAGCAAAGCTAGTTATAACCACTTTTTTAAAATTATTTTATAATTAAAAGTAGTTTTGTCGGAATGACTCAAAATGTATTGTGCATAGTGCTTTCGATGCAATGAAATATTGTTGCGAAAGAGAAAAGAATTGGTTTCCAGGATTCTTAATTGGAGCACCGTAAGGACATCAGATGTGAGAAAATCATATTTTTATGGAAAATTGTTATGAAAAAATAGTTAGAGATGTAGGATTGTCTCCAAATTTGCTGGGCAGAGTGCTTTTGATAAAACAAAATGATGCTGCGAAGGAGAAAAAAATTGGTTCGTAGAGTTCATTATGATGGCACCGTACGGACATTTGACGGAAGGCAAATGCAAATTGTGACCAATAATTTTTTAGAAAAAAAACTTAAAGGTCTCAGATTGGTTTTAAAAGTGATGTGCATACTTGCAATAATGTAATTTATTCAAGTTGAAAATCTCAGAAATTCATTTTTTCGTGAAAAAAACGCGACAATGCGTGTTCTTTGTCTTTGCATTTTAGGCAAAGTACATAGGTAGGGGAGCGAATCTGAGGACAGTTAGAGAGTACGCAGGGCATTTTTCAAAAATGAAAAATTCCATAATATATGGAGCCACAGAAAAATAGACCCACAATATCATCATAGTCTAACTCCATTAAGATCCGATATCTCGAAAACTATAACCGTTTTGAAATAAAACCAAATTTTTACCAAACCAAAAAACAAAAAATTCAAAATGCCATCTACTTTGAACGAATTCACTAAAAATGCAATCATAAATCTCCTTTGATAAAAAATGACGTGCGTTCGAAATTAAATTTACCTTTCACTGCCTGCAATATGTGTGATGGTATTCCTTTTCGAATCAACCTCTTTGTTTTTGTTGTACCGAGAGCGATCATTCCTTTTAGCTCATCGACTCCGATGAGCACACTCAAAAGTTGATGTATCATTTCATTCGGATTGTGGGCGAATTTAGCCTTCATAGATTTCAATAACTCGTAGTCGACATAAACACCTGAGTCGAGCTGAAGTTCTTCCTTCAATTGGAAGAAAGTGAAGTTCGCAATAAAAAATGTCACATTGCTCCTTCATTATTACGTAAGATACTCAAGAGTAATAAAAAAAACTGCTAATGTCATTAACATATTGCTTCCTCTCTCTTTCTTTTAACATAGTTAAAAGCAGCTCTGGTTGTAGGAAAGTACGTTTATAATTTTTTGGCTTCCTCAAGAAGCTTTGTTTTGTGATTCATTACATTAATTGTTAGTTTTTTAAATATCTTTTTATCAATCAAGTCTCCAATTGCGAACAAACATTCTCACACAGCTAGTTTTATACTGAGGAGAAAACAGACATTTATACAGACATTTTTGAAAAAATTCAAAATAGCGTAAAAACTGAACGACTGCAGGTATATTTTTTAATTCAATACCAACCATTGGTTTATATTAGTCCAACAGTATGCCAAATTTTAGCACGTCGTCTCAAAAAATGGTAGTTAGAGCACGTATAGAGATTTTTGAAAAAATTCAAAACGGGGTCAAAACTGAAAGTTTCCATAGATGTTGTTAAAAATTGGACCAAATAAGGGGATTTGTCTCCACAACATGTAGTATACATTGCAGCTCAGTATCTCAAACTATTCTCAAGTTATGAGGTTAAATGATACGCACATACACACACATACATACGGACGGACATTTTTCTAAATGTGATTATTCGATGTTTTGGAACTTGCTGAACACGTTTACATGAATCTCTGAAAAAAAAATATTTTCACCAAAACAAAGCTTCTTGAGGAAGCAAAACGTCCAAATTTAAGTGGAGCAAAATAATCGTAGTAAACTTGATGGAAACAATATCAGCTTAATATTTTTTAATCGAACATCTCGACATTAAGAGTTATAAGTAAGTAACTTTCAATCTTAGCAACTCTTAAACTTTACTCTTAGTAATTCTTTGGAGGAAATATATAGAAGTTTTCCGTTATCACTTTCATAGAGCTGTCCGCAGTTTGGACTTTGAAGACATTTTCTTTATATCTCGACTCGTACGGTGCACGGATTGGCTGCTTTCGATCATGGTGGGAAATGATTCTTGGGAACCACGATCACTATCCAATGTATTTCTTTCAAGATCCCTTATCGAATCTTTCTTCAGCTTCTGTTTCTCCGATGCGAGTAGACGACCCTCGTCTTGCTTTCTTTTCTTTTCCGGGTTTTTTTCATTCTGCGCAGATCTTTTGAACTCGGTTTCGATTTTGATGTCTAAAATAGAAATACTTACTTCATAGAAAAGCTTCCTCTATGAGGAAGCAATGTTGCTGTTGACGCAATTTTTTATATTGCCGCCGTTATCTGGAATATTTAAAAAATAATATACCTGTAGGAGAGGAACGATTCATGTTGCTGCCTGATTCAAACGATCCATCACAATTTTCTATATCGGAGTAGTCGCGAGCCTCGTCACTCTGGATTATCTCCATTTTCTTTGACATCGCTCTATCTGCTGATTCGCTTTCGTCTATGGACCTTTCCATTATTTCGCCATCACTAGATACCTCCAGCTCTTCGAGTAAAACCACGTCATCCGAAATAGTATATTACGATACGAGCGGATTAGGATTAGAAGGATTGGAAACCCTTCACGATCGGATAAAAATCTGAAAAAAAACCAACCATTTGGAAGGTGCTAAAAGAATTTTTTATGCTTAATAACAATTCCCAAATGTTATTAACAAATTACTGAAATTGAAAATTGTGTAACAAATTACTTGGGAACTCATTTTTTTCGTTATGAAAATGATTCGTAACTTCTTCTGAATACGTATAATTTTTCTCAGAATTGTGTATAATATTAAACAATTGCGTTTTTTAACGTAAAAACGCGCGTTGCATTCAGACATAACGAAAGGATTACCTTAAACAGTACAAAAAAAATGTCTACTGCTTTTTAAAAAAATCCGAAATGTGTATTAATAAATTCACTCGAATAATTCGATCTTTCCATTAGAAAATAATATTCTTCATTTGCCGAATGTGCTTTTGTTAGTTCTTAATATGTAAAAAAAAAACGTTCGACGGAAAAACCTACAATAAAAATCGTTAAATACTCAAAATAAATGAGTTTAAAGTCGCCTCGCGCAATCTATACGATTTACGAGAACTTTAACACAAAAATTGGTTAAGTTTTAGTTCGCGAATATGAATATTCATTTGAATCACATGGTTTGAAAAAAAAAAAAAAAAAACAAGAGTAGTAACAACGAGGAAAAATCGGTGAATACCTCGATATGAATTTTAGGTATAACGAAATGTCGAGTATGAATAAATGAAAAGCTCCTTGAGACAGGCGTGCGCGAGTCTTGATTTTGCTGTATATAATGTTGATGCAGAATTCGCGATGGACACGCAGCGTGTTTCGCAAAGCTGTCTATTCGACCGGAAATATCTCGGAAGGGGCTCGTGTCACCCAAGAATGAGATATATTGGCAGTGGCGATATGTGCGGTGAACCTTTCTACGCGACTTGGTGCAATGCATCGACGGTCTGCGAGGAGTTTCTTCAAAAGACACACACATATATATATACTAGCGTTTCCCTGGGCTCACGCGCTACGCGCGCTCGCTCGTCAATTGTAAACTATTTTGAGTTAAGACCCATTTGGGGAATATGTTTGCTTCTTTCTCCGACGCCGACCACCGCGACTGCCTCCTTCGAAATCCCCTTAGAGGAACTTAGAATATTTTGGCCTTCCTCTCCCACGCTCCTCCCCATCCCCCCTCCCCCCGAAAATTTTTCTAAGTCCCTCTAAGGGGGACTTAGAATATTTTCGGTTGGTGGTGTTACGTCCAGCGTAACGCTCTATTTTTTCCCTTGCCACCACTAATAAAAATCGCCACTCAAACTTGAAGAAAATAGGAAAGGAAGAAAATCGGGTGAACACCCCGCTCTACCGATATTTATTTTACCTACTGCTAGATCAAAATCAAATTAGCCTAAATTCTAACAAACATTGAGTCCTACCTTAACGAGTCGACACCGACCGATCTATATAAAGCAGATCCGGGCCCCACAAGCGGAGGCCGAGAAAGGCGGTCTCTGACCCCTCCTCCGAGCACTCTCCTATAGTCCCAAAAAGAAACTAAAAGAAAGTGGGCCCACTAATGGTTACTGTAGGGATCTGCTATTATCCATATCGACTACTGTCGCGTGGATCCTCAACTCAATGAACCTACTTTACCGTAGCTAAAACATTTTGAGAGGGATCTACGGTCAGCCGGTCAGAACTTTCGGTTCCTAGAGATACAGGCGGGTCGACAAATTATCTTCGTTAAAGGTGATAATTTAAAGACGATGTTCTAGTTGAACCAAACTCCACCAGTTAAAATAAAAGAGAGGGGGCTTTCGATTGTGATCTCAGCAAAGAGAAAAATGATTATTCTTTAATAAAGGCACAAACCCCGACTATTAGTAACAAACATTTAAAAGAATAATAGTTGCTGTTTTTCTACAATCAAAATAAATAACGGCAAATAGAGAAGTGAGGCTGAGAATGGATTTCGTTAAGAAAGATAATAAAAGATACAATAAATATACAGGATTTGCTCTCTTGAACGCCTGTGTTTATTCTTACCGTGTTCATGAAACACGCATCGTTAATTAATAATAAGGAGAGCAATGCCACCGTAAAAGCAAAAAGGGCCTTGCTTCATTGAAACTGTACGAAATAATCTCTGCTCGACAGCCTCTGGAGCAAAAAACCCGGGTAACGAAAAGGGGCCCTCTTTGTTTCAGGTAGAAGAACGGGCCATGCGCTCTCCAACCATAATTGTCATATTTCACATTCGATATTAGAACAGTATAGTTTAACCCTTGAGAAATTCTTGGCAGTAATTAATTTAGATGCCATTTGTCTAAACAAAATAATTACAGGCATAAACTGTAAGGAATTTGCCGAGGAAGTTCTTTCCCGCGACACGCCACTAGGTGAATTTAAACGCGGAAAAGAAATTAAATTAAGAGTAAAATTAAATGTTTTTATTTTCACATTTATACTCGCATAAACCAGAGCAAACGAATGCAGCTAGTCAAAAGTCGAATAATGAGTTCACGTTAAAACACGGCTCATGGCAAAATTCATTTTTTTCAAAAGGTTAAATGAGACTCGGGTAGGAAATCACTTTAAGAAGACACCATTTTTTTTCTTACATAACACCTAAAACTCAGTAGACATAGGAGAGCGTATTTCCATTCGACGATACCGGTTTTCGTTGTCTAGACACCGATGAGATTCGTTTAATAGTCGGATTGGAACACCACTCTTGTGATTTCTTGCATATAAAGTATTTACCTATAAAGCGGCAATGAGACACCAAAAGGCTCTCTGGTAATGACTTCCAGGAAACCGGAAACAAGAAGAGAGGGGACCGATGCCTACGTGATCTCGTCCGCGCCCTTTTTCTTTTCGATACCCCACCCCGTCACCTACGGCGCGGGCCTGATAAACGAAATTATGCCTGAAAGAAGGACTTAAGATCACGGGCCAATCACGGAAGAGATCCGAAGCATCACCTCATCTTCTCGTTACTGTACCAAAATTCTATACGGAATAGATATAAAAAGACACTCCTATAATAAAATCCCCTCTATTTTGTCACCAAGAAAATGGTATAAACACCCCGGAAATTGTGCGCTCGGGACCATATACCCTATAACCAGATACCAGTTACTTAGATTCTCTCCGTAATACCATTTAAAATCACCGACGTTAGAGATATTCATTTCAAAGTATCATTTTTAAAAAAATCGATTTAGACTATATAAAACGATGAGAAAAAACCACCGAGGTTAATTTTGAAGTTTCGATAAAAATCAGGAACTTCGTACAGTACAATTTTCATTGAACTTTTTATCGATTGTATCACCCAAATAATTTTTTCGGCATTAAAAACCAGTGTTAATTTTCCTCGTATTTTCGTGAAACATTTTATTCACCTTTTCTACTCATTTACGTACTCAAACCACGAGAACAAAGTCAACAAGCACCTGCAACTCATCGTTTACAACCGTAAGTACATTTCTACCAAATTATTAATCACGCATGATTTTATTTCCGTTCTCGTGACTCAGTAATTTATAAAGTTTCTTCGAGATTTTCCTTTTACTGTACCCCGCGTTCCGACACCTGGCCAGAAACCGGCAGGTAGCCGCCGTCCCACTGAAGATCTCCGCTCTATCTCTCTCTTTGTCACAAAGACGCCGAAACCACTACCAATTAGTTGACACCCTAAGACACAGATACGACAAGCATTCTTAAGGGCTCCATCCCAAGCAATTTTCCGCAAGGTTAGGCTTTAAAAAGGAGCAACGTTGTTCTCTTTATCGACACCGGGAGTGGTAAAGGTCGGTTCAACACCCACCTGACCAGCGCGTGCGATAGTAACAAGAGGCAACTGTTACAACGCAAACTAGGATAATTAAAAGAACGCTAGTTTGGACGTAACAGTGGGGTGCCCAAGGGGGAATCCCCTTAGAGGGACTTAGAATATTTTTGCCCTCCCCTCGATGCCTGACACAGCGGCGGCGACAGCGGCGGTAACTTCATATATACAGGGTGATTCAGGAAGTTTTCGACACCTTTTGCCAAATTGTAGTTTGTCGTGTCCTGTGCAAAGTTACTTTGCCGTTTGTCGAAATTCGCAATATGTATTTAATTATAAGCATTGTAAATTTGAATAAATCGACCAATCAGGTGAAGCCATTTTGGCGCGATGGGAAGTTTCATATTGCCGTGCGGAGAGCTGGCAACGTTCAATTCACCACTACACGGTCACACAGGCAGAGTCTCCATTCACGGCGGAGCGAGACAGTCGGTTCGTCCGCTACTGCTGTCATTACGCGATCTCTTAACGTTTTTGCTCAATCGCAGTGGGTGTCGTGGATGAAACAGTGCGACGAACCGAATGATTTCAGGTTAGAAATGCGACGAAAAATAATGTAATTTTTCGTTAGGAGTACGACATTGAACATTTTTAAATAATATCCAAACAGTGATGGCGTAATTGGTGAAAAACGTGATTAAAAATAAAAAAAAAAAACCTCCGATAGGATCTAATCCAAGAATGGATTGAAGCTTATTAGGGGGGATTTTTTTTTGGCCAATGGTCCATTATTTTAATCATAGTGAAGTCAAATCACAAGCACCACGGTAAGTAAATAATTTTCTCGAAGCGCATGCATAACACGACATTGCTTCAATTAAGAAAAACAAATTCATAATATCGTCGAAAAGGTTGTCGGTCTCAACCGAACTCCGCTCAGTGTTATTATAACTAACAAATTTTTGAATCAATCGCAAATAGCCGTTGTAATACTGAGCGCGTAGTTAATCGAATTGAAAGTTGTATACACAATACTGCCTACACTACTGACTCACCATTCTGAGTTTTGGATAAAAAATCTAATGCAATGAAAAAAAGTACCCTCTGATAAACTCTAATCCATTCTTGAGTTAGAGCTTATCAGAAGGTATTTTTTTTTATTGATACATCTTTCTCTCAATTGAAGCGACGTTCAGACTCGTCTCATTGACTTTTGCGGGGGATTCCGAGTATACCGCGTCAATGACTAAGATGCTTCAATTCAGAATAAAGATTCTATGCCTGAAATGCTACCGCTTTTTTCTGCACGTTTGAATTGGAAAGCTAAAAGCTTCGAAATGTTTCATACCGATTGTCATTTTAATTGTAGCGATATTATCATTTACACAGTGCATTCGGAAGCACCTACGATAGACAAAGACAAAGAGTACAATTGCCTTCAATTAAACTCATATTTCTTAGAAAAAAAATAATAACTTGTATCCTTCCGATTCGATCGAGAGAGGCGAACGTTAAATGTTTTTGTCTTTCATTATCAATCGTAATTGAAGCGATATTTTCATTTACACGGTGCACTCAAAAGCACCTGTGAAAGACAACGAAACATATGGAAAAGGCGCTTCAATTAAAATATTATTTCTTATAAAAAATGTGATAGCTTGCAGCTTTCCAAATTGATCGAGGGAGGTGAACGTAACATTTTTTTAATCTCATATTTTAAATCACAATTGACGCGACATTGTCATTGCTACAGAGTACTCGGGAATACCTATGATAACCAACGCGACATATGGAAAAGGCGCTTCAAATAAAATCACATTGCTTATTAAAAAAAATGATAGCTTGTAGCCTTCCGATTCAATCGAGGGAGGCCAAAGTTAAATTTTTTGTCTTACATTATTACAATTAATTGACGCGACATTATCATTCATACGGTGCATTCGGAAGCACCTACAAAAGCTATCGAGACTTATGAAATTGTTGCCTCAATTCAAATAATAGTGACTATAAAAAAATCTTATAGCTCATAGTTTTCCGATTCTATCGAGGGAGGCGAAAGATACATTTTTTTGTCTTACATTATTACAATTAATTGACGCGACATTTTCATTCATCCGATGCATTCGGAAGCACCTACAAAAGCTATCGAGACTTATGAAAATGTCGCCTCAATTCAAATAATATTTACTATAAAAAAATCTTGAGAAGTCTTCTGTAATAGAACAAGCTCGTACCTCTCACTCGCTGCTGTTGGAATATTTCGCCAATTTCATCCGGAACTCTGTTCAACTTCGTGCATTTGCCGACAATATACACCGTATCGGAAATTGGATACCGTTTCATTCTGCCTCGCTTATAGTCGAGGCTTTCACAGAACTCAGTAGCTGGTCGGCCTTCAATCAAGGTTTCGCTCTTCAATGTAGTGAGATTTAAATACATCGAGACGGCGTGGTGTATCTGTAATTGGGCTCCATTGCTACCATGCACTAATTTGATTAGTTGCCCGTTCAAATCTTCGAACGGAAAGCACGTAGTTGTCCAAAGAGGCCCAAATTGCCGGACAGTTTCCACCAAATGTAGCAGCTGGTGCACATTATTGGACATACTTTTGCGATAGTACAGTTAACGCACGTGAAGCTACGTCCAAATGATTGAGAGATACGGAAGTCTGACAAAGCAAGGATAAACCCAACACAAGCAATTTGAAGTGATTGAAGTACGGTGTGGACATGATGTCGTTGATTCATGGTATCGACTGGTAGAAGAACCTCGCTTTAAACTCGTGTGCTTTCCAGCAAGAAAGGTGTTTCCGTATCGATCTTGGAAGTCTTTGCACAGATGATGGTGGTGTCAAAGCAGCAATTCTCATATCTATAAAATCGATATACTCGATCAATGATGCTAGATATTCTGAGAACTGTGACGAGAACCAATACTTCATCAATGCTTTGACCACACCCTGAAATACGCAATGCATGGCATCAACGGCAATCGCTTCAATATTGTCATCGACCATTGATGACAAAATCGTGGGACCTTTGACGCCCCGGACGGACCTTCCAGTAGCCAGTGCTTCTTCTGCATAAGCACGAGTTTCTTCTTCTGTACTTCGCAAAATGACAGGCTCGAAAGGATAAATGTAGACGTGATGTTCAGTAAGATATTCTCCTTTCTGCATGCACTTCCGACATCCGAACTTTCCATTATATTGTGTTAAAGGAAAATAGTTTGTCGCGCTGACTGTATAGCGGTTTGCTCTTCGAGCAGCCTGTACGGCCGCACGAGTTGCGTGGCGTCGGAACGCGCGCTGCGATAGCCCGAAGTCGGAGTCGGGTGTTCTCGCGTTCGTTCGGACGCTTCCGGCAGCGAGTGTAAGACGAAGGATGAGGCGGGTAGTCGCGCCGAGTCACTTGTATGAAAAACGCTGATAAAGCAAATAAAGCTGATATTTTTCTTTACTCATTATACGCTCTGTATTTATTGTGTTCACCCTTTCTTCCACGGATCGACTCCTCATCTGCTCTAACAGGTTATGGGCTCAGGTACTCTATTCTGTGCAGTCCATCGTGCGAAAGAAAAAGGGTGTCGCGTTTTCTCGGGAAACGTGGTCGCGTCAGCAACACGTGGTTGCTCGGCCATATTGGCGTCTTTTTCGCGCGCGAGTGAGAGTGTTTCGTATCCGAAATGTACGTGGGCATCTCAGCAAAGAATGTCAGGAATTTCGACGGGTCAAATTTCCAAGGGTGGAAGGCTCAGGTTTGGTCGTTATTTCTGATGAACGACATCTTGGACGTCGTCGATGGCTCGAGAGTTCGACCTGCGGAGGCAGAGGGGAACACGGAAGCGGTCAGGAAATTCGTCAAGGACGATGCGACGGTGAAATTTATTATTCTGTCGTCGCTGGCGGAGACTCAACAAGTGTGCGTGCTCTCGTGTTCTAGTGCTGAAGCTATGTGGGATAAATTGTGTCTCATGCACGAGCAGAAAACAGTGACGAATCGTGTCGGTCTCTTACAGCGTTTTCTCGCTCACAAGATGATGGAGGGTGACTCGGCAGTGCAGCACGGGGCGCGGATTCTTAACATCGCGGGGCAGCTGAAAGACATCGGAGCGCCGGTCGACGATCCGATGGTTATCGCGAAGGTGTTGTCGAGTCTCACTTCGAAGTACGATACTCTTCATGTTGCGTGGGATAGTGTGCACCCCGACTTACAAACACTTGAGGAATTGCAAGCGGGGCTCATTCGCGAGGACTGTAGGCTCGGTGTCGACGACGAGACGACGAGTGCGTTGGTTGCGACGAAATCTAAAAATCGTGAATGCGGGCAACGGGATAAAAACAAATTTAACAAGAACAAAAAGGACGTCGAGTGTTTTAAATGTTACGAGATCACGAAGTGGTTCATACCGACGTGTGCGGGCCAATGTCGAGCGAGTCGCCGGACGGGACGAGATACCCTCTAACGTTCAAGGACAACGCGAGTGGTTTTCGGCACGTATATTTCCTGAAACATAAAGCGGACGTTTTCGAGAAGTTTAAAGTTTACGAGAAGCTTGTCGCGAATAAATTCGGTCGTCCGATGCGTGTTTTACGTTCCGATAATGGTTTGGCGTTTTGGAGTAAACAAATGGACGCGTATTTGACACCGCGCCCTATACTCCGCAGCAGAACGGGAAGTCGGAGCGTGACAATCGCACGATTGTCGAGAGTGCGCGTACAATGTTACTCGCGAAGGACCTTCCGAAGTTTTTGTGGGCGGAGGCCGTGAACAGCGCCGTCCACGTGCTCAACAGGACCGCGTGGTCCTCAGACGGCGTGACGCCGTATGAGCGTTGGGTTGGCAAAGGGCCTGACCTCTCGCATCTCAGGATTTTCGGTTCCGAGGCTTATCAGCATATCCCAAAGCAATTCACGAGAAAGTTCGACGCTCGTTCTCGTAAGTTAATAATGGTCGGCTACCAGGGTGATTCCTCCAACTATCGGCTTTACGATCCCGTATCGCGAAAGATGAGTGTCGCGAGAGACGTGAAGTTTCGCGAACGACTGGGTAACGCCTACGACTTTCAGGACAAAAGTGGTAACGTCGAGGAGGAGATTCTTCTTACACGTTACAACGGTGAGCAGGTGTTTTTAGCGCTGTTCGTGGACGACAGTTTGGTGGTGGCGAACTCTGTAGAGACAATCGATTTAGTCGTTAAAAGAATGAATGATGCGTTCCGAATCACGATCGGTGATGGAAGTGTGTCTGTCGGCATGCAAATTGTCCGTAATTGCGTGGAGAAGTCTATCTTCAATCACCAAGGCGGCTATATTCGGAAAATTGTTGAGAAATTCGGGATGGGGGAAGCGAAACCTCTCAGCGTGCCTGCCGATCCGCACGTTTCGCTGTCTCCAGCGGAAGACGGGGAAGAGATAACAAATGTTCCTTATAGCGATCGGGTCTCGTGTCTTTGTCTCGTCGGTAACTCGTCCAGATATCGCGTACGCCGTTAAGGGGGCTGAGTCACCTAAAAATGATTTTTTTATTTATTTTTTTTTAATTTTTTTTCTGAATGTATATACGGTGTACTACATACACACCAAATTTTAGATCGAAATTAAAAAAATTACCGAAGTTAGAAGCATTTTAGTAATATTATAAATATTAGAAATAAATAATGTGTGAAAAAAAAAAAAATGCCGAAATGCAATACAACCAATGCCGGAATACCGCATCTCCGCACGTTTCTTTTTCTTCTAATAAGAAGAACAAGGAACATCGAGAAAGGAACAGAAAAAACAATCGATGCCGAAACTGCGTTCGGTAGGTAACGATTTACCGACCAAAGGGTCGTTACGTCTAATCGATGCGACTCAGATTATCGCCGCTACCGCGCTTTGTTTTGAGTCTGCGATACACCGGCGTAATGTAGCAGCGATGATTTTTACTTGATTGTGTCAATCGGCTAAAAAACTGCGCTTGTAAACTCCGTGTAATTAGTTAATCGTCAGTGTTTACAGTTTTTCCGAATGAACGGAATATATTCTGTATTTTTGCCCGCAATGGTGCAAAAATGATTTTCACAGTGACAGTGTCGCAACGCGAAAAGTCTCGCAGAATTAACCTCATTTTTAAACGTCACATTTGACGTAAGAGTATTTTTTTAAATTTTTTAAACATTTTTTTTGCATTTACGAGATTTGTAAAATAAAAAAAAGAAAAAAAAAAAAAAAAAAAAATTCTAAGTTTTATGTGATAGAAAAAAAAGTGTACATTTTTGTGACAAAAAAAATATAAAAATAATTTTTTTTTATTGTGAATCACCCAAGTTGGTTATTTTCATTAATCTGTGAAATTCATTTTTTGACACTTATATTTTTCTTCGCTTGCCGCAGGTTTCAGGGAGAATGGGCCCACCAATTTTGGATTGCGACGGCTCATTTTCTTCGTAACAGTCAGTGTTACGGAACGAGTGCGGGGATTTTTCATGCGATCAAAAATGGATTTATCGCAAGTCATTATGTGAGTGGTTACGAGACAAAAAGTGGAAAAAGTGAATTTTTTGGTAGTTTTTAACTCATATCTTCGCCAGCGAAGCTTAAAAAAAAAATCCCCGCACTCGTTCCGCAATAAACTCTCCAACGAAGAAAATAAGAGGTCGCAAGCAAAGATTGATGCTTTCGTTCAGTCCGAAAGCTGCGGCAAAGGAAAAATGTTTGACCATTGCCCATAACACTGGAATACACCGTAGGTCTCCAAAAAAATTTACAGCGGTAGTCTAACATATATATATTATGGAGGTAAAATTAAATTTTTCATTAAACTTATATATACTGGAAAAAAATTTTTTTACTTTTCGATTTTTTAGGTGACTCAGTCCCCTTAATTCGGTTAGCAAGTTTCTCGGCAAGCATACTTCGGAGCATTGGCGCGCGGTCAAGCGTATCTTCGCGTATCTGAGTGGCACCGCGAATTTTGGGATTAAATATTTGAGCGGCGGTAGCGAGCCGGGGCTCGTGGGTTTTTCCGACGCGGACTATGCGGGGGATATCGAGACGAGGCGCTCTACGACCGGATACGTTGTCTATCTCGCGAATGGTGCTGTGTCGTGGTCGTCGCAAAGGTAAAAATTCGTAACCCAGAGCACTACCGAATCAGAATACGTGGCGGCGTCGTCGGCGGCGCGTGAGGCTGTGTGGTTAAGAGCTCTTTTGAGCGATATAGGATCTCAATGCGCGAGCGAAACAATTTTGTACGTAGATGTAATGGACAGCCAGGTATGCGAATAGATAGGTTGAATAATAAAGTCACAGTTAAGGTGAAATACTAAAGTATAAGTATTTTATTAGTCGAAGCCGGGAGAGTGTACCGTCTAACAATGTTGGCGGTCGGAGATGATCTCAATAATCAGGTGTCGAAGCAAAGGGCTTCGACGCCGGTAACTTGTATTGTTGCGCGCGTGAGGTATACCTCCGCGCGCTGATAAGGACCGTCGCGCGGATGCTGGTCGCGTGGCGGCTTGACCGTTATCGTGAGACGACGATTTAGTTGTCGCTCTGACGGCAAAAGTGCTGACGGCCAAATTATGAGTTATCTCGCTTCTCGGAAGGAGAAGCGAGCGTAGCGAAATATTATGTCTACAATTTGAGTTGTGTAAAGATATTAAAATAATGAAAAAAGATATTTTAGAATAGGGGACCGTTACATAGATAATCGTAGCGCGATTCAGCTAGTCAGGAATCCCGTATACCACAAGCGTACCAAACATATCGAAGTGCACTATCACTTCGTTCGCGAAAAAGTGATAAACCGTGATATTAGAATAGATTATATTCCTTCTGAATGTCAACGAGCCAACATTTTCACAAAAGCTCTACCGAGAGATCGTTTTAAAATGTTGCGAGAATGTCTGCATATGGTTGACAGAAATTGTCAACGCGCAAATGGCGGTAGTGTTAAGGGAAAATAGTTTGTCGCGCTGACTGTACAGCGGTTTGCTCTTGGAGCAGCTTGTACGGCCGCGCGAGTTGCGTGGCGTCGGAACGCACGCTGCGATAGCCCGAAGTCGGAGTCGGGTGTTCTCGCGTTCGTTCGGACGCTTCCGGTAGCGAGTGTAAGACGAAGGATGAGGCGGGTAGTCTCGCCGAGTCACTTGTGTGAAAAACACGTATACCTTGTTAAGCAAATAAAGCTGATCTTTTTCTTTACTCATTACATGCTCTGTATTTATTGTATTCACCCTTTCTCCCACGCATCGACTCCTCATCTGCTCTAACATATTGCGTCATATTCAGAAATAGTGCCTTAGCAGGAAGGTCGCACGTTCCGCAAATTACTATTCCTGTAATCCTTATCGGTTGCAGCGAGTCGGGAATTCTAACGTCGATACCCTCACGCAACTCCTGCAAACTTTCACAGATCGGTTTCAGGTGTAGATGAGGGATAGGTTTGTCGTTGCCAAACCATAAACCTGCGAGGATTACATTTTCTTTGGCGGTTCTATCTGTGTGTGGCAATTCGTTTATTCGTAAATAGACCGCCCAAATCGAGAAGTTAGATGATTTAAAAACTCTAAATACGTCAGCATACCACGTTGACGAGATATTATCGGGATTGGCTAACAAGTTGCCATCCGCACTCAATTTTTTGGACTTTTCGCCATCAAATATATCCTCGTAATTCTCGTAGTAGTGTTATACCGCCGATTCCCGGGTAGCTAAGCCGAGTCCCGACGCGAGGAATTGAACCCCTTTATTAATTTAGGAAATACCGGTTAAGGGTTGGAACCCAAGCGAATGTCGGAAACACAGGAGAGATGTAGCAAGTAATAATGTCCCTTTATTTATTGTGCGAAGATGCACTATCAAATCTTACAGAGTTCAGTAAATGTAGCTCGGACTATTGTCCGACTATAGCTAAGATATACTACTAGGCTGACCCTTTGCACGAGTCCCGTAGAAAGTATTCTTGTCACAAGCAGCCGCACAGTATCGGATAACCCTCTGAACTGTCGCTGCGCGCTCGTACTCGCACTTTATAGAAGATAAAGTGGAACGAGCGATTCAGCTGTTTTCGCATGTTTTACGAAAGATGCCTTAAGTATTTTAATTGCGGCAATACTGTGCCGAATTTCCAAAGTATCGATACTGTGCGTTGTGCGACGGCTGTCGCAACGCTCGCATACCTTGGTTGTTGCTCAACGCGTAACCTCGGTGATGCTCGCGAAACTCGGGGGTATAACATCCCTCCCCCCTTAAGGGAAAAGAAATCGATGGATTTCTTTTCACTGTATTCCCGAAAGAGAAAATTACAACTATCCCGCGTTAAAATATTCCCAATTTTATTATCCCGCTTATATTGTAATTATTCGCGTGGTGGCTGTCGTATCCGGGTGTCGTTCAACCCGGACGGCCAGCCATTGATGCTGCGTCGGCTATTTCTTCGGCCTATAAGCCGGTGCGCCCGTTGCGGAGCGCTATTCACTCCTCGTTTTTTCTGCTCGACGTCTCGTTCCACGTTCGTTGTTCTTGCGATGGCTCCCCCACCAGCGAAGGTAATTTTTGTGTTTTTTTTTTTTTTGTTTAAATACATATATCGCCCGTCTTCCTCACGCACGGTGGTTTCTCTAGAAGATGCGCCTTTCTCCAGTCGAGGAGGATACCAAGGCTCGCCGAACGCCGACTTCTGAAGAGCCGACGCCCCATGGGAATTCGTCGACACCTGTGGTGCCACCTCCGTCGATCCCGGTGTTCGACGATCGCCCCTACGCCCATGGTACCGTTCGCCTTCGGTACGTGACACCCCGGCGAGCTGACGGTCGTCCGTGCAGAGTCCCTTGGAGGTTCCGTACCTCCATCCCGAATGGTTCCTCCGGCATACGACCGGCCGGCGAGAGCGACGATGATGAGGAAGAATGGGATTTTGTACGTTAGGGGCGTTGTACCGCCATTTCCGCCTGAATTCGGGCTTTATTGGAAATAAAAGAATTTCTCCTTGACTCCCTCTGTGTTTTTGTTTCTGCTTCGCGTTCGCTGATGGCATCCCGGGGTTCCCCCGGTCCGCTCGTTGTTGCCGTTGCTCGCGTCCCCCTTTTCTCATCCGATGGGGATGCCCTTCGTTGGTCTCGCCGCTCCATCGGCGTCTCTTCGCTGCCTCGTTTCGCCACCTTCGTACAGGGGGCCTCCACCGTGGGTTGCCGAATCCTGCATCGCCTTCTGATAAGCCAGAAGATGGCGAAGATTATCATCGTTGCTAGGGAGATCGCGCCTATCACATGTTGGCCGATCAAGCTTATTATTCGTTGCTTGCGCGTTACTCGAGTCGCGAGTCCGTCTCGCAATTGCTGTATTCGCGCCCCGAGGTCGTTCAACTCCTGTGGCGTGCTCACCACGTGCTCGAGGGTAATATTCTCGTATTGGTCGGCCACCTGCGGCACGCACTCCGCCTCCTGTGGTGTGAGTGTGAGATTGTACGTTGGCACCAAGTCGTTGTCGATTACCGCCTGCGTTATTCGCCTCACGGTTTCTACGCGAAAATTTTTCGCTGTCGCTGTGCATCGCCCGGTGAGTGTCAACGATCCCGTTCCACTCAAGACAGACTGCTGAGTCGGCATACCGTCGCAGGTGACGGTCAACGGCTCAGGTCGTGGTGCGGCGTACAGCCATCGTCCCGGCTGTCGTAGACTTACGATGAGCGTGTTTGCCAACTTCACTACACGCTTCGGACAGTTCTGCTCCCGACCTACCGCACCCCCCCACGTACGTTCGCACGTTGCAAGGCGCGGCTTCATTTACCGCTAACGCTGGATGCCGCGGGTTGCAGTAGAATCTCGTTCCATCCCTCCTGCATTCCTCTAATTCCCGTTCCGTCATCCGTATGTAGTTCCGATTTTCCCGATCCACGATGACCAATTCCGGCGACGTCTCCTGATAATAGTACGTGTCGTTTTCCCCTCGCCTCGGTAGGGGGTACGTGCGACTGACACTGTACTCTGCCGCCCCAACGAGTGGTATCTCGAGGAGCAGCGTTACGTTTTCTCCCACTCGATAGGCCCTCGCGGTTGCCAGTCGCAGTAATTCCGCTGCGTTTTCCCTTGCCACTGGCCGAGGGAAGCTGTATCCCTTCGGCACGTGCGGCAATGCCTCAGTAAGGTATTTGGTGAGCTTCTCCGGCGAGATGATAGCCGGATTCACCGTTCCTGATGCGATTCCCATAAATAAGTCGGCGATACCCCTCACTTCGCCGAGGAATGCCTCCAAATGAGAGTCCAATAATCCCAGACTCTCGTCGAACTGCTGTCGCGTAGCCAGACGGCTGGTACTGTTGTGGAAGTAGCCGTTGACCTCCCGCAGCATGGCGTATAATTTATTGAGGTTCCTCTCGGATGCGTACGACGAACGATTGAACATATCGATCGAGGATTCGACCACTTGCAGCTGCTTCTGCATGCCGTCCCTCATAGTTTCCTGTGTCTCTCGAACCGCCGATAACTCGTTCTCAATTCTCTCGCCATCCGCCGCATCGAGGTTCCCCGTGATGGTTTTGAGGACCGATCCGAGTCCATCTACCAGTCCCCGCTTGTCTCGTGGGTGCTCTCCCCCCACGAGATCGTGTACCACGCCAATTTCCTCCGCTACCCTTGCGGAGAGGCGCTCCAGGTGTATCAGCATCTCGGCACAGTGTCCTCCGGACCCCACTGACTCCCTGCACCGGTCCCGATACCCTTCAAGATGCCACTGAATAGACTGCTCCAACGCCATGAGATTCGAGAGATCCATGTGCACAGCTAATGTCCACACGTCCGTGTATAAACACAGCGTGCCTACGTGCTCGAAATAAATTCCCGGCACGTTGCGAAATTCCTCTATAACAGCCCCGCCGTTGACGATAATCGGCAGGCAACAAAACAACACCCTGCAACAATGTCACTCTACGTAATTTATTTTTCCCAACAATAACCTCTCAAATATATTTTTTCCCAGAAATATTCACACAAAAAATTTTTTTTTCAATTCCCAAAAACCAACAGCTACTCCTAGCTCTCCCCCCCCTTAAAATCGGCTCCTAATTCTCGATGTACTCCCGGAGACGATCCACGTGAACCTTTAAACGCCGCCGCCCCTTCCGAATAGTGTAATTGAGGGGCGGATGCACCTCCTCGATGACAAACGGCCCAATCCAATTGGCGGTGAGTTTCGCCGATCTGCCTTGTCGCACCGTTTCATCGTGCAACAAAACTTTTTCCCCGATATCGAATTTCCTTTCCTTGGCCTTTTTATCGTGAAACTCCTTCGCACGATTTTTTGCCGTCTCCAGATTTGCTCGTGCCATCGCCCATGATGCTCGCATCCGTTCCTTCGACTCCTGGGAATAATCGTCGTACGCATACAACGTACTTGAGGGTTTTTTTAGCGAGGTAGGGAGTTCCGCTTCTCTCCCGAACATCAGGCTATAGGGGGTGAAGCCTGTAGCCGTATGGGGTGTCGTGTTGTACTGGAACATGGCGTACGGTAGCCATTTATCCCAGTCCCTCTGATCCTCGGTTGTATAGCTCTTCAGGTACTCCGCTAACGTTCGATGAGAACGCTCCAATGCCCCATTCGACTGCGGATGATATGCTGTTGTTTGCACTTTTTCCACTCGCAACAGCTTGCATACATCCTTAAATATCGCGCTCAGGAAATTCGTCCCTTGATCCGTGAGCACGACTTCCGGTATCCCGTACCGGCATACGATCTCCTCCGTAAAAGCCCGTGCGACATCGTTCGCGGACTGCGAAGGGAGTGGAATCGCGATACTGAATTTCGTCAATAAATCCTGAAACGTGAGAATGTATTTATTCCCCGTTTCCGTCACTGTTAAAGGCCCTACGATGTCCATAGCGCCCTTTTCGAATGCCCGTGACGGCGTATCGGTGATCGCCATCGGTGCTTTTGGTGTTGTGTGTACTTTATTTCGCTGACACTTGTCGCATGCCGCGACATACTCCTCTACTTCCTTTCGCATACCCGGCCAGCTGTACGCGAGTTGTATTCGTTTTAGCATACATACATACATACATACATACGTAACACCCTGATGTCCACCCAAGGATGCGTCGTGGTACTCGTAAAGTATCTTCCTTCTCTCTTCTTTGCTAAGACTCTCGCCATCGCTACGGCTCTTATCTCCGTAGCTCGCATGGCCGCCGTTATCTCTGTCGTCCGAGTGGCTATCGCTATCGCGTCGTCTGTCTCTTTCTATCGCACTGGCCGCTGCCGCTTCGCCTGGCACGATGGCTGACGCATCGTCTGTCGCGCTCGAGTCACCGTTGCTGGCTCGCGCTGTCTCTCTCGCTGCCTCGCTGCGTAGCGATGGAGTTCCCTCGTGCTCGCTGCTGTCGCGCTCTCCCTCGCGCGCACTGCTTTTGTCGACTGTCTCTCTCTCCGTCTGCCGTGCATGCGAGCGCGTCGTTACATACACTCGACTCAGCGCATCGGCGTTCGTATTCCTTTTCCCTGCTTTATACACTATATCAAACTCATGTTCCGATAATTTCATTTTCCATCGCATGAGTCTCGATCCCGGATCTTTCACGTTAAATAACCACGTTAAAGGCTTGTGATCCGTAACCACTGTGAATTTAGTTCCGTAAATATAGGGGCGAAATTGTGCCACCCCCCATACGATTGCGATTAACTCTTTCTCCGTCGTTGTATAATTTTGTTCAGCCTTATTGAGCGTGCGACTTGCGTAACAAATCGGCAAATCGTCGCCCACTTCCCCGTGCGATAGTATAGCGCCAATGGCTTTATCGGAGGCATCTGTTGTCACGACGAATGGCCTCTCGAAATCCGGATACTGTAATACCGGTGCCGTCGTCAGCGCTTTTTTCAACTCTTCGAACGCGTGCTCCTGCTTCGCCGACCAAACGAAGGGATTTTCCTTCTTCGTTAATTCCGTGAGTGGCTTCGCGATCCTCGAAAAATCCCGTATAAATTTCCGGTAATATCCCGCGAGCCCTAAGAAGGACTGAACTCCCTTCATATTACGTGGTACCCGAAAAATCCTTCACTGCGGCGATCTTCGAGGGATCCGGTCGCACCCCCTCCTCTGAGATGACGTGTCCCAGATACTGTGTTTCTTTCCTTAAGAAACGACATTTTCCCGGCTGCAACGATAGCTTCGCTTCTCGTAAGCGTGTAAATACTTCGCGCAACCGATCGTTGTGCTCCGTCAGCGTTGACCCGAATATCACGATATCATCGAGGTATACGTAACACTTTATTCCATCCAGTCCCGCTAATACGGTGTTCATCAACCTTTGAAAGGTTGGCGGCGCATTTTTTAATCCAAAGGGCATTCGCGTATATTCTAAGTGCCCCTGGGGTGTGGAGAACGCGGTTTTTTCTTTATCCTTGTCGGCCATGGGAATCTGATGGAATCCCGATGCCAAGTCGAGGGTTGTGAAGTAGTGAGCCTTCCCCAGCTGGTCCAGAATATCGGTGATGTTCGGTAACGGATATGAATCACCGATAGTCGCTTCGTTTAATTTTCGAAAATCCACGACGACTCGTAGTTTCACCTTTCCTGCTGCGTCAGGTTTTTTCGTCACCACGAGCAGCGGCGCATTCCACTGACTTCGACTCGGCTGTATTATTTCGTCTTCTAACATTTGTTTCGTTTGTATCGCTACCTCCCGTTTATGCGCCTCAGGTAAACGATAGGGCTGCACCTTGATTGGTCTCACGCCCTCACGAAGGGGAATCTCGTGTTCGATCTCCGTCGTGCACGGCAGCCAGTCCCCCTCGAGGTGGAAAATTTCCGCGAAATCTTCACATACCTCGAGCAATGTTTTCTTCTCCTCGGCATTTAAATGTCCCACGTCGATCGCCTCCCGCAACCGCGTGAGTCGCGTGCCGCCGTTCCCCCCTTCGTCAATGCTCAACTCGCGTGCCGTGTTTACCTCGCACGCGCCTTCGCTGTCGCTCGAATTTTCTGCTGACTCGAGCGGCTCGAGTGTCACCGTCGGTCGCTCGATCTCCACTTCTTCGGAAGTCATATTTATTACACACACTGCACAGCTGTTGCCTCGCGGTGTGGTTACACAGGCGCCGAGTGCAACACCCTCGGCGACCTCCTTTTTGTCGACGATACCTACTACCCCACTGTTCGTTGCAACATACGCAAAACTTTCACTACGCGGTGGTAAACGCATTTTTAATCGTCCATCCACCAAAGGCATTCTATGCCCGAAGATCCGTATCTCTCTGCCCCGGAGTATATCCACCTTGTGTTCCCTTATAAAATCCATCCCGAGGAATCCGTGCACCCCTAGCGCCACCCCGGGGGGTACAACGTGGAACCAGTGTGCAGCGGTACCCCTCGGCGTCTCGAGATGCACCTTGACTGCACATCTCGCTTGTACGGGTGAGCCTCCCAGCCCGACGATTGTTACTCCCGTTTTCTCAGCCTCGGTTCCTTCGCTGAGGGCCTCCGCACTTATGATGCTCACCTGAGCTCCTGTATCCGCTTTCAACGTTAATACTCCCCCCTTGCACACAGGTGATTTGATGTGGAAGTCACTCGCAACGCCTCCGGATGTGGCGTTCACGACGTACACCTCCCGTTGTTGTCCCTTTCCCTCGGATTTCTGTTGTTCACTACCCAGAAAATCCTTCAAAGTTTTTTGGCCCCCTTGAGCCTTCGGAGGGGAATTATTACTGTTCCCCTTGCCTGACTGTTGCGTCTTCTGTCCCTCCTGCTGCAAACGCTTTCGGCATTCTCTCCAAAGATGCCCGACTTTTCCACAGAAATTGCACGTCACTTTCACTTGATTCACTTCCCGCCCCGGTCCTGGCGCGGGGAGGCTGTGTCGACCCGATTTTTTCGTACAATCACGTGCGACGTGCCCCGCGATACCACAATTGTAACATTTTCGGGGTGTTGCACCCCCTCCACCCATACTACTGCGAGGTTGACTCACCCCTGAGGTTCCCTTGCTGCTCCCAGTTCCGAGCATTTTTTCTACTTCTGCAGCGCCCACTACAGAGTCCCGCAGACTCCCGTAATTACGCGAGCGCACAATCATCCGAATTTCGGGATTTAATCCATTCTCGAAGTTCATCTGCGCACTTCGTCGCACAGCGGCTTCGACATATCTCGCCCCGTGGGGTGCCGTGTCCTCACACAGTTTTTCCGACACCTCCCCCGTAAGCCTCTCGACACGCGCGGCATATGCCGCTACTGATTCTTTCGCACCTTGCTTCAGCAAGCAAAATTCGTACTGGAGGGCAGCGAGCGATTTTCGCTTCCCGTACAATGCCTCGAGTTCGCTTCGAAGCTCCGATATATTCCGTATCACCTTGTGTCGGAGTTCCCTCGTCGCACGATCCTCCAATTTTCCGCTTCGCACGAGAGCCAAGAGTGTCCCCCTCTGCTGGGGTTTCACCCTCTCCCATACGGCCTCGCAAGATGATAAAAACTCCTCTAATCTGTTTGGATCATTGCCGTCGAACGTTTTGATATTTTTTAACGCTAAATCCAGGCTAATATACGGGGAATCCTCGCCGTCCTCTGGTGCAATGGTTCGCTGTTGCCTGGTACGCTCTGCCATCCTTCGTTCGACCTCGTTAGCCACGTACTCCGACAATTCGGCTCGTATCGTCTCCAGTTCGCGATCACCCCTCTCAAGATGCTCCGCTACGCGCGCCTCGGCTGCAGCGGTGACGTCCCCCTCCGCAGGGAGGTCAGCAAATAAATTTCGGCGCACCCCTGGGATTTCCACCCCCATAGGGTACAGCCTGCTGCCATCACCGAAGGTGGTTGTCCAGTTTCGGTCCCTGTCCCAATCGAAAAATCCCCCTCACCGTTCGCCAAGCGTGTTGCGATATATCGTCCTCAGGCGCTGTATCTCCGCCTCTATTGCTCGGGGGGTGAGACCGACCCCCGGTGGTGGTGTGCCCCTGGGTTCGAATATACTGTGGTCGATATCCCTGAGGTCGTCAAACGCAGCCCCCCTGTGTAAATTCACCCCGAACAGGGGGTTTGGTGAAGATTGCGCCCCCTGCTGCGACTCCGAGCCTCGTGCTGCCAAGTTGCCCCTCGCGACCGACGTTATCTCTTGCAACGCGGCCCCGAGGCCCTCCGCAACCCGCTGATCCTCCTGTACCGAAGCTGAGGGATCCGGCGGGGGTGGTACCTCCCCAGATGGCCCCGCCGGCTGATCCTTCGGAACTTCCCCGTCACTCATTTCGCTTTTACTTCGGTTTTAGCCCCTTATTTCACCCTTACGGGGTTAGTAACGCGCCTACTGGTTTATATTGCCCCCGTAGGTGTTAGTTTTGTTTTACGAAATTCTCAACTTGCACTTACAGTGTGCCTATGGCCATTTTACAGGTTGCCTTTGTATTGTGCAAAATGCTCTCGGCTTCCTCTTCGATACTGCTCCACGTCCCTCTGCTGGGTGACGATCTTGAGGTGGTCTGCAGTTCCTCCTCGCGGCTGATTGTCCCGTCGATCCCCTGGTGACGGTTCTCACGTCTGTATTGGTGTACAGCCAGTGACCCACTTTTCACTACACTCTGGTTCCTTTCACTCACTCCCGGTATCCCACCGCTGCCACCAATGTTATACCGCCGATTCCCGGGTAGCTAAGCCGAGTCCCGACGCGAGGAATTGAACCCCTTTATTAATTTAGGAAATACCGGTTAAGGGTTGGAACCCAAGCGAATGTCGGAAACACAGGAGAGATGTAGCAAGTAATAATGTCCCTTTATTTATTGTGCGAAGATGCACTATCAAATCTTACAGAGTTCAGTAAATGTAGCTCGGACTATTGTCCGACTATAGCTAAGATATACTACTAGGCTGACCCTTTGCACGAGTCCCGTAGAAAGTATTCTTGTCACAAGCAGCCGCACAGTATCGGATAACCCTCTGAACTGTCGCTGCGCGCTCGTACTCGCACTTTATAGAAGATAAAGTGGAACGAGCGATTCAGCTGTTTTCGCATGTTTTACGAAAGATGCCTTAAGTATTTTAATTGCGGCAATACTGTGCCGAATTTCCAAAGTATCGATACTGTGCGTTGTGCGACGGCTGTCGCAACGCTCGCATACCTTGGTTGTTGCTCAACGCGTAACCTCGGTGATGCTCGCGAAACTCGGGGGTATAACAGTAGTAATGTACAGGTATAGGGAGACAGGATTTACCCCCTCCATGCGGCCACTGGCGCCAACCCCCACCACCACCGTCTGCCCCCACCCCTCTCCCCACCACCTGTGGTCCCGTCTCCACCCCCTAGGGCCCCTTAAGCCGAGCCCCTGAGTTGAGGGACCAATGAGAGAGAGGGTAGGGAAATTCTCTGGTCCATGATTGGGCGTCTCATTTTCCCCGAGTCGTGATTGGCCGACTAGAAATTCCCCGAACTCTTATTGGCCGACTGATTTTCCATGGCGCTCTCTATACATTTCCGTTTCCGGTGCTGCGATTGGTCGTATAATTTTCCCTGGAGCCTTCTAAGAATTACCGACAATCTTAATATTAATAATATTCGACAGTCGGTAAATTAGTTTCCGACCTTTGTTGATTTCCCGATAATACCATACCCATTTACAAAACATGTCAAGTATAGGACATATAGGAATATAGGAAATATGGGAAAACTAGAAAAAACTTTCGCCCAAATCGGGGATCGAACCCGAGTCTCCTGGTCGCCGACATTACTAGACGCGAACGCTAACCACTTAACCATCAGTGCCGGTTTATACTAATAATATTCTATAGCTTGAAAACCTATTCGTATTCTCTGCTACCGCACGGGTTTTTTCGTGCAAACAGTCGAAAGACAGATATATTTACTTTTATTTATTCGTCTTGCATCGCGAATTGTATTTGCGTTCGTCAGAGCGAAATGAAAAAAAGAAACGCGAATGCAAATGCATGAAGATTTAGAAATTTTCTCGTAAAAATAAAAAAAAACACAGCAATAAAAACATATTGAGAATCTTCCATGTTCCGATTATTTGAATACGAGAAGTTTATGCTAACTAATGTGAATTATAAAATAAAACATTTCTTAATATTGACAATCTACTAGACTAACCCTGTGGCGCATTCCGTCAGTCAAGTTCCGTCAAACTCGGCCCCGTCCGCCCGAGCATCGAGCCTTTGGTGAAATGTCCGGTGTACTTCATTACAGCATTTTGAAGTATTCAAATTTTTTCATTCAAACACGAATACACGGTTCATTGCATTTTTCAAAAGATAGGTACATGGAAGATGCTCAATGTGTTCTTTATTAGTATTTTTTTTTTAATTTTGACGAGAAAATTTTCTGAATTTTCGTGCACGTGAATTTGCGTTTCATTTTTTATTTCTTTTTGTCGGCCGCGAAGACAAGATTTATGCAACCTTTTTCAAACAATACGCACATGAAAGTTGCTAAATATTTATTAATATTTTTTATTTTTACAAAAATGTTTGCTAAATATTCATTACAGGAATTCGGATCGAATGTTTATTCTATCACGAGTAGAAAATTCATGAATAATCGCACTTATGAAAGGTACCGGGGTTCATATTTTATGTTTAATAGAAAAAAATTCTTTTTACGAACGAATGAAAATTTGTCAAGTATTTTTAACTGTGTCAAATTTTTTGTTTATCACGAATACAAGATTCATGGATTTTTAAAAAAACCGATACACGGAAGATTCTTAATGTGTTTTTAATACCGTTTTTAATTTTCACTTCAAAATTTTTTGAACTGTCGTACACTTGAAGTTGCATTTCATTTAAAATTTTTTTTTTGTCGAATACAAAATTTATAAAAAATTTTTCAGTATTGTTTGCCAAATATTCATTACACGAATTCGGATCGAATATTTATTCTATGACGAGTAGAAAATTCATGAAGAATCTGTCAAATAATAGTTACCTAGGTTCATATTTTATGTTTAATAGAAAAAAATTCTTTTTACGAAAGAATGAAAATTTGTCAAGTGTTTTTAACTGTCAAATTTTTTGTTTATCGCGAATACAAGAATCATGCATTTAAAAAAAAACGGTACACGGATTCTTAATGTGTTTTAATACCGTTTTTAATTTTCACTTCAACATTTTTTGAATTGTCGTACACTTTGCATTTCATTTTTTAATTTTTTTTGTCGATCACGAATGCAAAATTTATAAAAAATGTTTCAAACAATAGATATATGAAAGTTGCTCAATATTTTTTGTTTTTATTTTTACGAAAATTTTGCCAAATGTTCACCGCACGAATTTGGGTCGAATAGTTTTTCTATCATGAGTACAAAATTAACGAAAATCTTATTATTCAAAATAGGGCTGTTTCATTCTCATATTTATTTGATTATATTAAATAAAAACCAATTATCGAGCAAGCTCACCGAACATGATCCAACAAAATAAATCCTTCACAAACATTCAATACATTTTTGCACAATACCGTAAATATCATATTCTTATTTTAGAGTAGCATTATTACGTCACTTAAAAAAAAATATATTCATTCCAGACGCTGAAAAACACACCTAGCCGCAAAAAAATAATGAAATCTCTACCGACAAATAAATTTAAACAAAGTAGAGACACAAATTCCAATGAATCGCAGTTTATTATTTGCCGCTTTGGCCTGTCGAGCTTTTTGCTTTTCGAACGTACGGTGTACTTTGACATTTTCTCGAGTTTTTTCTGTAAACAAAAACGAAAGTAAAATTGATGAATACTGTTTTACGAAATGGCGCTCTCCAAGATTAAACAAAATGATTGAAGGATGTTTAAATTAATACAAAAACTGTACTTACGACCCGATAATGTTGACACGAGGACGCGTTCGGCCGTGTCTGATTGGCCCACAACTTTCTCTTTTGTCCAATAGTCCAACTTCCGATGCAAAACGTTCCACGATATTAGCCAGGAGTTGTGGTTCCTCCTCTGAATCCCAACTCGGTTCGTCATGAAAACCCCATAAATCCGCGGACGTTGGAATAACATGGATATCTTGATCGGTATTTCCGTAATTGGCCGCATTTTCTTCCTTCTTAGAGGTATCTCGCCAAGATGTCGATTTAAATGAGGTGTATGCGTTCATGCTTTGACTATAAAAGACAGTGAATACGTATGATGTAACGCGCAAAGTTTCACAAAACTCAAAATAATACACGAGAAGGAAAAACACGGAACACAAAAGTCACCTGTCTATATCTGCAGGTGAACGAAAAAAGCTCCTTTTGGCTGTGCGGCGACTCGGTTTTGACGTCTGACGAAAGGCAACAAGAACGTGACAGATTTATACGGATTGTCCCCACTATAGCAGTTTTGGGCGTATTTGTTTGACATTTTCTCTAATGCTTGATGCATCCTAAGATTTTAGCGAAAAGATCTATGTAACCAATACGTTTCTCTTACTAGTGTATGTGTCCGACCCATTCTATTATCTTTATAAGCGAACGACACGAAAAAATGCTGACCCTTTAAATAATACAGGTAAAAGGGGGCAAAATAAGTCTGTTGTTAACGTTACCGTTGTGAAGTGAAACACCGTGTCTCCTTACATACTAGTTAGAAAAAATTCTATTTTCACGATCCCTTCGGTACTTGAAACACGGTGTTTCCTTAGAAACTTATCATAAATCTTCCTGGCATTGATACCTCGGTGGCAGTGGGCGCTGGTAGAACAATAAAAATATCGTCATGGTACTACTGGGCGTTTTCTATTGTCATCGAAAGCAACCGGTCAAAATTAGAAGTCAGTATAGCCGGCAAAGCAATACAGCGCTCCATTGAATAAGCAACATAGTCTATTTTGTATGATGATAGTTGAACTTGTTAAATTTGTTAAAATACAAGCAAATCGAGTATTTTTACACGAGCAGTGTAACCGCTACGAATTTCAATTTCCTCTTAGACTGATAGATCTCTTCAAAGATTATGAATACTTAGTTTTGAGCTTCACATTCGCTTTTTTGTTATCGTAATTTTCATATTACTAATCTGCTGTCTAATCCAGAGTCTCGGCAGAGTCTCGTACCACATACATTTGCGCGTGACTCGTCAGAGGCTCTATGCGCCAAGTCTCACGTTGTGCGCATATATTATTTCTTCTCCGCCCTTTAAATGAAGAAGTATCCAATAAATGAAGGAACTAACAATACTTTCATGATGTATTTATGCTTCTCGCCCACAATTACGCCGAATTTCAAGATGACCGATGTTATTATTGCTATGATACACCGATTTGTTTTTAACAGCCGAGATCGGACCGTCAAGATCAACGGCGCATCGTCGTCGCTCCGTCAGACCGGGCCGAGTTAGCCCGAAGTCGCCCGACCGACCTCTGCACGCGCTTAACGGAGTTGGCGACGTATATATATTGTTACGTCCGGGCTAATTTAATTATTAAAAATTAAATAATTATTAATCGGTTAAAAATATTCCCCACCACCATCGGCGGTCCCACGCTGATGATGGTGGTTTCATGTTTAAAAAGCGCACTTGTCAGCGCTTTCTCACGATGGGATGCTGAGCAAAGTCAGCAATTCCACGGTAGAAAACAGGGCGCTGCACACCTCCAAGATGTGCTACGCCCTGCGCCAAATACAATAAAAGATTACGCGGTGACTACTGCACCGCTAATTAATCAGTCTTAGACCGGAGCTCGACCAGCGAGGTCGAGTCCGGGAAAACAATAAAATTTCGGACGGCAACAGTAAGTTGCACGCGCGAACTAAGTACGATCGTGGCGCTCGACCAGCGTGGTCGAGTCCCCGAATAAAAACGCAAATCAAAATTATTACGTGGTGACCAGCACCACTTGTCAAACTGTATAAAACGAACCAAGTGGTTCCTAAGTTACGTTAATAAATAATATTTTTATTGTTTTAAAAATTAAAACAAAGTGTTTTCATAAAAATTATTAAAATCCCACATCCGATGGTCTCCGATCCCTGAACGTGTCTATCACGTTCAAAAACGGAGGAAATATTTCTAATATATTTTCATTGTTACGCCATCCCGGACATAACAATATATATCTCTCTATATATATAAAGTTACCGCCGCTGTCGCCGCCGCCGCCGCCGTATCAGGAATCGAGGGGAGGGCAGAAATATTCTAAGCACCTCTAAGGGGGACTTAGAATATTTTTGCTCGATGGGGTGCCAAAGGGGAATCCCCTTAGAGGGACAGAATATTTTCGGTCGAAGGGGGGGGGGGAGAGCAAAATATTCTAAGTCCCCCTTAGAAGGACTTAAGTTCCTCTAAGGGGATTTCGAAGGAGGCAGCAGCGGTGGTCGGCGGCGGAGAAAGAAGCATAAATATTCCCCAAATGGGTCTTAACTTAAAATAGTTTACAATTGTCGAGCGAGCGCGCGTAGCGCGCGAGCCCGGGGAAACGCAAGTATATATTGTGAGGAGATTTTCCCGACTCCAACACCCTATGGCCCCGATAACCCCGTCCTCACCGCCGGGCGGTTCAAACTCGAACCCACGACGAGATAACAGAACCCACGCACCTCGGGGTGCCCGGGCGCCAGGTACTACGTACCGCCGATCAACGATCGGTTTTAATTTGGACCCCGAGATGCGAAGGAAGGCCCCGTACGGTGAGGAAAGGCGTACGGCAATTGAGATTCGGCTAACTCAGCCCGCCTGGGAGAATAGTAGAGGGGGGTGGACGGAGAGAGTAACGAAACGCCGAAAGCGACTTTACTGTGTAATTTATTATGATAAAGCCAATAGATAATGGTAGATAATTTTTGAGAGAACTATTGTAAGGTAAACCCCGAAAGCCGGGTAGGTAAGCGCAAAAGATACAAAAAGATATTTAGATAATTTCGTCAAAAACATAGTATGAGATCCCGCAACCGGGTAGGTATTCCGATGCTTCGGTAGATAATTATTGAGAAACTATTGTAAGGTAAACCCCGAAAGCCGGGTAGGTAAACGCAAAAGATACAAAAAGATAATTAAGGTAACGGTAAATAATATAGTAAACGAAATATGCCATGACTCGCAACGAAGTAGATAGCGCCGGTAGGTAGTACGAGTAGGTAGGTAGTAAGAGCTAATTAGGTAGAGAACTTCGTTGCGAGCCACCAAAAGAAAATAAACGGCAAGTAATCCCCGCAAAATTGATAAGTAGGGGAAGCCGAAAAATAATAACGCGAATCGTGATTCGCAAAATACGTTGCGACGACCAGAGATAATAAAGTAGAAAAATCGCGTAATGTACTCACAGTTCTTTCACTCTATTCACCCATCCGAAAGATCGCGAACCACCAATAGGTAAAAATAAGAGGAACACAAAAGATAACAAGATAAATGTCGACCAGAGTCGAGCGGATCGGGGTCCTCGCGCGCCAACTAACACACTCGTCGAACACGAGAAAAATGAAATAATGCGCGAACCGATTCGCCAAATTACTTAACATTCGTTAATTGCCAGACACGCCGAAAGCGCAACAAACTGAAAAATCCGCGAGGACCCGAACGACTCGCACAGAGACAATAAGGACGCGGGCTCACCCTGCAATAGTGCTCAGCCGAGAGTACACGCGAAACACGTGCGATCGATTTGCCGGTACGTCCAGAACTGATTATTCGCACCTCTCGGCTGACCGGCAAGACCCACTGTCTCTCTCCCCCAATTCTCGCGCGATACCCTTACGCGTCGCGTGCAAAATAATTCCTGGAACTCTGTGATGACGCACGAGTCGTACAATAGGTAATCTCCTTTTCTCGCATACACGCGCGCAGACAAAGGCAAGCGAAGAAAAAGGGACAACGATACTTTGCGAGGATAACCATGCCGCGCCGAATACTTTGTCGCGCGCGAAGTACAGTCAAGGCTCCAAGTACACGAAATTAAATTTTGAGAATTTTCGAGAATCTTTCTCGAAGGACCCGATAATGGTTGACTACCGCGGGGGGAGACCTCCCTCGTGAGTATGAATCCTTTTTCTCTCTCACGGTGGGTCCACACGGTACGAAATTTCACTGCACCCCGATGCACTCTTTCCACTCGAGCCCCATTAGCAAGACGCCGCTCTTCACGGACCGCGAGACTCTAAATTCTCGGAGGGATGGTTCAGCTCCAGGCTGATAAGTCGGGAGTTAATAGGCGGCTCAGTATCTCGGCCATTGTACCACAAAAACTCCGGCATCCATTTAATACGAATACTGGTAATCGGTAAACGTTCGCCAACTCTTGAAACTCCCTTTCGAATTCGCACGAATCAACAGTAACTGTAACGCGCGCGACTCGCAACGATACGCGGCATAGCATCCCCGCAATCATGAAAGATAGATAACTTTCTGAGCCTACTGTCCCCCGACTGTCTCTGTGCTCTGGCGCGCGCTAATAGGTAAACACCTCGCAGCAGGCGAGAAGAGAAAAATACAAGAAAGAGAACGTTCAATAATAAATCCCATATTAGGCGACGCGACAAAATATTTTTCCGAGATAGGTACGGATTTAAGGTAATATTAATATTAGTTTAGAAGTAGAGAAAGGTTTAAGATACGGTACAGGTGAGTTCCGGACGACCGACTCGATGCGCGACGGCAAATGGGTCGTAAAGCCGACCCACTACCCCATGCCTCCTCCGTACGGGTGGCAAGACGGAATGTCACGTCACAATATATATACTTTTTTTTTACCAGGGGCTAATTACGAACCCTCAGTCAACTAACTCGGTGTATAACATTTCGGCGACACTATTATTAAATAACCGCAGTGAGAGGTCGGGATCTGAAACAGAATACAGAAAATATTATTTTTCGAAAAGTAGTCGTTGTGGCAGCCGCCGCCGCCGCTGCCGCTGCGCGCTCGCGGATACATACAAAACAAGCTTATTTGTATGTATCACCGGTCTATCACTGTTTAGGAGCTAGCATCCACAGTGTAGCGCGAGTATATATACGCCGAGAAGCTCATCCATGCGTATGATAGGGTAGGGAACAAAGATGGGTTGCAGGAACAGAGAAGTTCAAAACTTTAAAAAAATTTTTTTAATTTATTTTACTCTACAATCTTACAACGACTACATTTACATTGAGCGTGGTGCTCCCCCGTCTTTAGGTCTAACCATAAACCCCGAAATAATTCCCCCATACAGCCTGCACCTAAAATTAAAATAGACTATTCTTAAAAATGTACAATAAACTATGTATTGTGACGTGATTTTTTTGAATCAGCGTCACAAAAACCAAAACAACCGTAACTCGCATAAAAATACCGATTTTTAATGCTGAAGTTTCGCGTTACTGCCTCTCCCAGCGACTTAAGAAACCGTCAAGCTCTCGCTAAGATATCGATCGAGATTTTTGCAGTCTACCTTTTATGTTTTTTTGTAATTCTTACGAATTGTTTCGATATGGTCCATTATTTCAGTTTAAATTCAAGTTTCAGATTTAGTTTCGTTCAGTATTGCTCTCAGATTTAGTTTATTCCTTTTGCTTTGAGATTTAGTTACTTCAGTTTTAGTTCAGTTTTGGTCGGGATTCTCGAATTCGCTTGGTGGGACAAAGTTAGCAAATAAAAGGCCCAAGTGAAGGAGAGACTCGACGAAGTGTCTTGCAACTACATTAAAGTCCGGTGCAAACCCGGCACCCTATAGAAAAGTGCAATGCGTTGAGATCAGGCGGAGGTATCGTTTGGTCCAGGCAAGGGTGGGGGAACCCCTTGCGCTGCGTTATAGTTGAGTAGAACCTTGTATCTCACGCATTGACTAAGGGAAGCGATTGCGAAGATTCGTTCAAGTTACCGCATTATAGTATCGGCTCTCGATTCGATAAAGTCATGAGATGGTTGAGAGGGCAGTAGTTATCGGTCAAGATCCCGGAAAATAATAATGATAATTCATTACGAATTTTCGTAGGCAAAGACAGTCGACGGAGAGCTGCCCTCGAGGCAACTCGGGTCTCTCTCGCGCTCCCGCTATCGTAGGCTTCGGCCTATTGTTCTCGCGCTCGAGCCATCGAGGTATCGTGTGATCGCTGTGTCTCGCTCGCGTTACCGTGGATCCCGCTATCGCTCTCGCTCTCGTGTTCGCGCGTTCGTTCGTCGATTCGTGTGTTTCGCGTGTGCTATCCTCGGTAGGATTCCGAAAGGAATTCTTTCCGAGTCGATAATTCGATAGATGCGTTACAATTAACGCTCTCGAGTTGAAGTGCATGTGTGTGAGTTCTCGTGGCATCGTCAGATGCAGTTCCCGGTCCTTTTTGGATAAGTTACGCGCTTCGGTGAGTTTTTTTGATTTATCGAAGTTATCGCTCCCGTGTCACGCTCGTGGTCGCTGGTCTCGCTTCGATCTCTCGATCAGCTGAGTACTCGCGATCCACGTGCGTGGGATCCCGTGGCTCCAAGCCAATAATAATTATTTTTTTGAGCGCTATTTTGTTGGCCTCGGATCGCGACCCTTCTACCACAACCCGCATCCAGAGCAACCGTGGGCTTCCGCAACCGTTCGCTCTCGCGAGTACATCGGCGTTAGTTTCCGTTTTGTTGTGTCGTTCGTTTTGTCCCTGCGGAGGTCGTCGTTCCACCGACCTCCTGATTAGCCCGGTTTGGTAATTCCGGCGAAACAAAAATTAACCCTGCGGAGGTTGCCGTTCCACCGGCCTCCAGTTTAGTCCGGTTGTTAATACCCGTGAAACAAAATTAACTGGCGCCCACCGGGACGCCGATGCATCCGCGAGGGTGGACGGCCGAAGGTGACGTGAGTTTTCGAGTTCGTGTTTTTTTTTGAGTTTCGATCTCGCTCATCTTTTTGAGTTTTGAGTTTTTTGTAAAATTAGTGTTGCGTTCTCGAGATCAAGGAAAACCCGTCACAGTATCTACAAGACTTATTCTATATAGCCATACGGGAGCGAATCGAACTCATCCCACCGGCGTCTCTTAACAAGAACTGGCTTGCAAGTTTGTAATTCCTCCCGCGTGACTACTTGGTGAAATTCGTCTCGACGGATGGCCGCAAACTTCACGGTTACATTCGTCCCCGGTTCTCGCACCAATCGACATATCGAGTCAAAATTAATTTTCTCCGCGTTTTTAGGCACTCACTATAACAATAGGCAAAGAGTGCCTATTAAAATGACCATCGAGTCTTCTTCACGCAGCTTTCGATGGGGATTCCCCGCAGTGTATGCTCCAAAATAATTAGTTTTTCAGAATTTACTTCAGTGTACCTCCAACTTCATGCGCAGTTAATTTGAAGTGACTCCGATGACTGGAAATATTTTTTTTAGCCTGCGGTTGAATAAAAATAGCTTTTTCACTGAATTTATCTTCTCGGACGTCCGTATCACAGTGTAACTTTGGATGGTGCGAACCAATTTTGTTCTCCTTCGCAGGAGTGTTTTATCACATCATGACTATTGTGCACAAACATTTTGAAACTACTGCGAAGCCTTTAATGAGTTGTTCCAAAATAAAAATTCAATTTTGTTCCGCTAAATGTCCGTACGGTGCTCCAATTATGAAGTCTACGAACCAAATTTTTTCTTTTTCGCAGCATTATTTTATTTTATCGAAAGCACTATGCACAGCAAATTTGAAGACATTCCGACGTCTCTGAACATTTTTTCCAGGCATTTTCCATTTAAAAATCCATTTTCTCCTGTCAAAGGTCCGTACGGCGCTGCAATTTTGAAACCTACGAACGAATTTTTTTCTAATTTTCAGCAATATTTCATTGCATCGAAAACACTATGCACAGCAAATTTGAAGACATTCTAACATTTCTTAATATTTTTATTCTACAATTATTTTTAGTGAGGAATTATTTTAAAGGTTATGTTACTTTCATTTTCCAAAAAACAATTTTTCATCATGTCAGAAAAGAAAATTTGGTTGCGAAAAATAAAACACGAAATATCACACATTGATTTACAAATATTAGCCCTTTTTATTTCGAAAATAATATATTTTGAACGAAACCATTCACAATATTTTACAATAGATCATTCACATTCGTAATAAAAATCATAAATTTCACGGGTGCACTGAAAAACTTGGTTATAATTTCACAAAGAAGAATCATCGAATATCCAAAATTATTGCAATTTGCCAAATAAAATTTAAAACAATAGCGACTATTTATTTTTTTTCCGTTCATTCTATCTGTCAAACTTTGGAAGCCGACGACCATTCCATAGCAGACGTGATAAAGTTCGCACACGCCGCGACATTGATATTCTGTGGCGGGATGATTTGAAAAGAAAAAAAAATCTCAGCTTTTTTTTCGTTTTTAATGTAAATTACTTTAAATATTGGGAAACTGCAATTTAATTTTTTCAAATCTCTTTAAAATTTTTTCGAAACAAAAAAAAAATTAAAATTTTATCTCGAATTTTTCCAACCACTCTTCTACTTTCTTTTCAATTGTTTCAATATTCCGATCTTAAAACACACAGGAGGTTCAGGTGAAACGCGCAGCACGACGTATAAACATATTCGATACGTAGCGCATAACGCGAAGTGTAATCACACTTGGTACGGAGCGCGTAGCGCGACGTGTACCCCCGTGAGTGCCTTAAAACCGTCCCCCCGGGACATTTTTCGGGGGGTTTGGGGGGCGGAGCCCACCAACAAGGGCCTCTGCGCCCGCAGGGCGCTGAGGCGCTTGTTATAGTTGCGACCGATCAAGAGACGCGGTAGCGTCTCGACGCCAAGTAGTTGTTGTACCGCCGAAACCCGGTTGATCACTCCGTGCTCGAAGGTTGGGATTTTAACCCGAAATAATAAAAGGGATTGTACCAGTTTAGGAGTTAGAACTCCAGTGAGAACCACTAAACGTAGATAAAGATGATATTTATTGATGTAGAAAAACAACAGAACAGTTTAACAATCGAATACAATTCGTTATTCAGTATTGCTTTCAGATTAATTCACAATAATCACGTACAATTCGTAAATCAGTTTCGCTTACTGAACGATTCTCTATTTCACTTTTACAACATAACTCACTCTTTGATAGTACCCAGGTTCGACCCGCTATCACGTATTATACTTTCGACTTGGATTCCTTGCTCGAATCCCTTGGACCAGTCGCACAGTTTCAGGAGTCAATCGGACCCCTTGTTTCACGAGTCATTCCAGACTGTCTGATGCTCGCGCTCGTATCGATATATACGGAGCGAGCGTGTCAACATAATTTTAAAGACGAAGCATTATTGCGATAATCGGTAATATTGCGACCACCGGATATATTGCGACAATCTCCGCTTTTCGATGCCTGTTGTTTATTATTTGACGCTCCAGATTCTGTTCGAGAATTTGGAGGCTCCGCATTACGCTAACTGCTGACGCGCTGCATTACTTGACCGCGATTGAGAGTCGCGCGCTCGATGCGTCGATTGCTCAATCGTTCGCGAGGTGTTCGGTTTCGGCGATCGCGCCTCACGTGTCGCCTACATACTTATATTATTGCACAATACATTTTCGGTATTGCCTGTGATATTCGGGGTACAACATTCCTCCTCCCTTAAAAGAAAAGAAGTCGACGGACTTCTTTTCGCTCGTCTCCGGCGAGCTACTGAATCAAAATCCAAAAATACTCAAAAGCCCGAATATCCGTTGTTTACCGCACTTGTTACAATTTTCAAGTTCCCCTGTATTCTACGTTTGCTTGACCTTTCCTGACTATCCCGGATAATCTACAGAATTCGCGTTTCCCAAAAATTCAAAAATATTCAACGAGTGTAAAAGACTCATCCCAAAAAACTCGATTATTTTGCACCATTCAATTTCTCAGTAAAAACAAAGTTAAGAGGAAAGAAATTCAACAATATACTCTTTTATACAACCCTGGAATTTCCTAAATTCAAACGTTGAACTGATTATTAGCAGATTTCAATGAAATGTAGTTATTTTTGAAATTCTCGATTTACCGCTAAATTAAAATATCTATTCAAAATTACGACGCAGAAGTTTCGCTACACGAAATTCGGAATGCAAGATTCGAACGACTAATAAGAAATTCGCGGATTTTACTGACACGTTGTCCCGCTCGTGTCGTATAGTTTTTCCCGTAATTAAACACACCCTTCCTCTGGTTCACGTTAACCCCCATGCGTATCCGACACGGTATCTCTTTGACCGAAAAAAAATATCTAGAACGATATTTGGAAGAGATTCCGAAATTTTTTTTTTTTTTTCCGATAGTTTACGGGATTCCAATAACAGTATCTGTTAGCGCCTTTACCCTAATGCCCCGTTTTGCCCGCCATTACTCTCCACGTTATTTATCCCTAATTAACAGACTCTCGCTTGCCTACATTTTTGCCCTCGTTCGTGGTTTCGTCACCACGGCGATCGTTGTTTCCGTCGTCCGTGTGGCGAACGTCATCCTCGACGTCGTTTTTCTTGCTCTTGCTGTACCTCTGCTGTACTTCCGCCCCGATACAGGGCGAGTTACCCTCCGCCTGGTGCGCTCGAGAGCGCGCGGCTGCTTGCAGCCGTCTCGATGCGTCGATTCGCACGTTCCGCTCCTTGGACCTGTATGTTACGCCGAACTCGTACTCGGACAACCTTGCTCTCCACCGCTCCAGCCTCGAACCTGGGCCTTTCACCTTATACAACCAAGTTAAAGGTTCGCTGTCGATCGTCGCGATGGTGAAGCTGTCCCCTCCAATGTGCACACGAAATTGATGCAACCCCCATATGACCGCGAGCACCTCCCTCTCGGAGTTGCTGTACTTCCGCTCGGCCTCACATAGTGCCCGCCTCGCAGGGTGTACCGACAGATTCGCTGGAACCCAGCTCCGCGTCAATGTCGCGATGACCTCTTTCTCCGTAGCTACGGTGGTGACAACGTACCACCGCTCCTCGTCGGGAAAGTGTGTGGATAACGTCGTTTCCACGCTCGTGGATCCCCGTATGGGCCGACGTCTACCCTTGACTAGTCCCAAAAACGGGCCTCGTTGCCCCTCGTCGCAGGGGGTGGGAGAAATTCCCACTGCCGCGTCCTCCTCAGGATGGAAGTTTCTGTCGCTGTCTCCGCCGTATGATGCTGTAGCGAACCACTCGTCACGTATCTGGCCTCCTTCGGCCGTCCCTGCACTTGGCTTGTCCAAAAAACCCTTCGACGTGCAGTGCTTTATCTCGCTCGCTGGGGTTCGCTCGTTCCCCTGTTGCTCCTCTGATGAAGCTTCCTTTTCGGCCTTGTGCCGCAATTTCAACCGATATTCCTTCCAATGATGCCCAAACTTCCCACAGTAATTGCACGACATTTTCTCTCGATTTACGTCCTCACAATTATAATATTCTCTCGGAGATGCCTCTCCTGCATCCGTAGACACTCGGGGTTGCCCCCCGCTGGAGCTATTCTCGCTCCCTCCTGACCTTACCATGATCAGTTGTATTTCCTCGCAGAGCTCGTTCCCGAGTGCACTCTGAGCACTTCTCCTCGTCGCCCTCTCTGTGTACCGTGATCCATGCTGATCCTCGCCTTCGCAGAGTTTTCGCACCATTTCCACTGTCAGCTTCTCGACTCACGTAGCATATGTTGATACCGCTTCCTTCGCCCCCTGTCGCAGCTGACTGAATTCGTACTGCAACGCGGTGAGCGACTTCCGTTGCGCGTAGAGTGATTCCGTCTCCCTCCGCAGACGTTCAGCCTCCCTCGTCGCCATTGCGCCTCCCGGTTCGAACAAACTCTCGTCTATGTACCTGTGATCGTCGAACGCGGCACCCCGCTGCGAATTCACCCCGTACAGTGGATTCGGTGTACGTTCTTCACCTTCTGCTTCGCGTTCCGGCGACTGCGCTGCCGAATTTTCCCTGGCAACCTGCATAACCTCGGCCAATGCTGATTCTAGCCCTGCCGCTGTCTCTTCGTCCTCTACTGCGGACGCTGAATGTCCCTGTGTTCCCGGAACCTCACGTTGTTCCTCAGGCGTTCCTTGCCCGCTCATGTCTCTTCCTTTCGAAACTGTATACGTCCCTTTACTCGTTGGACGCCTCTAGGAGGGGCTGCAGTCTCCCTCCCACACGTCTGGTCCCCCGTCTATCCCCTGGTGACGGTCTGTGCACGGCGATGCTCCTGTCGCCTCGACGTCCCTCTTTTCGGCAACGTCTTCGTATCCTGCTCCTTTGCCCGACTCTACCTGTCCCGTAGAATCTGCAAACTCTGTTCCAGTTTTCACTCACAGCGACTCACTCGATGTAGTTCGTAGTCTCACTCTGGTATCCCACCGCTGCCACCAATGTTGTACCGCCGAAACCCGGTTGATCACTCCGTGCTCGAAGGTTGGGATTTTAACCCGAAATAATAAAAGGGATTGTACCAGTTTAGGAGTTAGAACTCCAGTGAGAACCACTGAACGTAGATAAAGATGATATTTATTGATGTAGAAAAACAACAGAACAGTTTAACAATCGAATACAATTCGTTATTCAGTATTGCTTTCAGATTAATTCACAATAATCACGTACAATTCGTAAATCAGTTTCGCTTACTGAACGATTCTCTATTTCACTTTTACAACATAACTCACTCTTTGATAGTACCCAGGTTCGACCCGCTATCACGTATTATACTTTCGACTTGGATTCCTTGCTCGAATCCCTTGGACCAGTCGCACAGTTTCAGGAGTCAATCGGACCCCCTGTTTCACGAGTCATTCCAGACTGTCTGATGCTCGCGCTCGTATCGATATATACGGAGCGAGCGTGTCAACATAATTTTAAAGACGAAGCATTATTGCGATAATCGGTAATATTGCGACCACCAGATATATTGCGATAATCGGTAATATTGCGACCACCGGATATATTGCGATAATCGGTAATATTGCGACCACCGGATATATTGCGACAATCTCCGTTTTTCGATGCCTGTTGTTTATTATTTGACGCTCCAGATTCTGTTCGAGAATTTGGAGGCTCCGCATTACGGTAACTGCTGACGCGCTGCATTACTTGACCGCGATTGAGAGTCGCGCGCTCGATGCGTCGATTGCTCAATCGTTCGCGAGGCGTCCGGTTTCGGCGATTGCGCCTCACGTGTCGGCTGCATACTTCTATTATTGCACAATACACCTTCGGTATTGCCTGCGATATTCGGGGCACAACAAAATTATAATTCACTTGTTACTTTTATCCGGGACGGTACCCGGGGTGACTCGACACAAGGATAAGAATTTTCCCTACTAAAATTCCCACCGGTTACTCAGTTTGCCGGCTTGAATTTTCTCGACGAAAAATTATTAACAATTACGGAAATAACAGTCCCTACTAATTCGCGGCTCGACGTACATCGCGCATCCGACGGTACCGAAAGCCGTGTCGGAAAAAGACTAAACCCCACTATGCTGCGTGATCACTCGGCGCGAAGCGGGTAGGTGACTCGTTTAATTTTTCGAGTTCGCATCGCGAGATCGAACAGCCAAAGCCGTCGAAGCACGCCTGCCATTAACTCCCGCACGTCCGAGTCCCTGTGAACCGCTCGCCACACTTATCTGAATGGATCTCTCGCGTAAATTACATTTCTACTAGCTACGTTATTTTACGAAACGATCTCAAGACGCGAAAATAATTTACGACAAAACAATAAAATAAACACGAACAATACAAGAAAAATACGAGACGGGCCGTCCAACTATCGCAGGCCAACTTCCCCCTTAACGAGTCCCACGCGTCCCAGAGAGAATTTATTCCAATCCGCCTGGGACGAGAACCGTCATCGCGAAGAGTGCGCGCGGACACTCAAAAATAATAAAATGACGACAAAATACAAAATGACGCGTCCGAGGAAAAAGACGGCAGCCTTACCGGCGAGAGTCTGATGTTCGATGAGGAATTATCGGAATTGTGCCCAACCTCAGGCTCAGAGACATAGACGAGAGTTTGTTCTAACCGGGAGGCGCAATGGCGGCAAAGGAGGTTGAACGTCTGCGGAGGGAAATGGAATCACTCTACGCGCAACGGGAGTCGCTCACCGCATTGCAAAACGAATCTAGACAGCTGCGACAAGGGACGAAGAAAGCGGTACCAGCATATGCTACGCGGGTCGAGAAACTGTCAGTAGAAATGGTGGGAAAACTCTGCGAAGGCGAGGATCAGCATGGATCACGGTACACAGAGAGAGCGACGAGGAGAAGTGCTCAGAGTGCACTCGGGAACGAGTTCTGCGAGGTAAAGGAGATAAACGAGATAAAGCACCGCACGTTGAAGGGTTTTTTGAACAAGCCAAGTGCAGGGACGGCCGAAGGAGACCAGATACGTGACGTGTGGGTCGCTACAGCATCATACAGCGGAGACAGCGACGGAAACTTCCATCCTGAGGAGGACGCGGCAGTGGGAATTTCTTCCACCCCCTGTGACGAGGGGCAACGAGGCTCGTTTCTGGGATCAGTCAAGGGTAGACGTCAGCCCATACGGGGATCCACGGGCATAGAAACGACGTTACCCACACACTTTCCCGACGAGGAGCGGTGGTACGTTGTCACCACCGCAGCTACGGAGAAGGAGATCATCGCGACATTGTCGCGGAGCTGCCCGCGTAGAAAAAAAGAATCTCAGCGTGATTCTTGGCGAGAATCTCGGCGAAATTCCGCTTAGAATGTTTCCGAAAATCTCACCGAAAATCTCGCCGAGAATCTAAGCGAGATTTCGCTGAGAATGCCGTGTTACATCCCCGTAACTCCACCAAAGCGCCTAGTATCTAGCAACCCTCAAAACAGCATTGTATTTCCTGAAGATAAGGCCCTACTCCGATAGTTAAGGGAAGGGGACGTCTAGGCCCTCACACATAGTCTACAGATAACAATTCCTTCCAATTCGTTCGAAACATAGGAAGTGGGAGACGGCGAGTTTGAGCCAATAAGCTACAAGAAACTTGCCCCTTACTACCCTTATTCAAAAACAAAGATAGTGTGACGCCGTTTTTCGTGACGAGCGTCACACGCGCGCCGCGCGGCCAGGTTAGTGACGAGACGAGGCAATTGCGAGCGAGATAAAGAGCAAACGCAACAAAACCCGCGTTGAACGATGATGAGACGAGGAACTTGTTCCCGAAAAAAAAAACTGATCCCGAGCTAATCAATAAAATTTATATAATAACAAAGTACATTTTTGGCACATAAAATTATCGATACCGTATGAGAATGAGTATGTCGCGTAGTAGAGGCCAATTATGAAGTCTGTGAGAATGTAGTGAGATTGATTGAGTGTATGATTTGAGTTTTGAGTTGTGTTTTGTTACGTCCAGCGTAACGCTCTATTTTTTTTTCCTTGCCACCACTAAGAAAAATCGCCACTCAAACTTTAAGAAAATGGGAAAGGAAGAAAATCGGGTGAAAACCCCGCTCTACCGATATTTATTTTACCTACTGCTAGATCAAAATCAAATTAGCCTAAATTCTAACAAACAGTGGGTCCTACCTTAACGAGTCGACACCGACCGATCTAGATAAAGCAGATCCGGGCCCCACAAGCGGAGGCCGAGAAAGGCGGTCTCTGACCCCTCCTCCGAGCACTCTCCTATAGTCCCAAAAAGAAACTAAAAGAAAGCGGGCCCACTAATGGTTACCGTAGGGATCTGCTATTATCCATATCGACTACTGTCGCGTGGATCCTCAACTCAATGAACCTACTTTACCGTAGCTAAAACATTTTGAGAGGGATCTACGGTCAGCCGGTCAGAACTTTCGGTTCCTAGAGATACAGGCGGGTCGACAAATTATCTTCGTTAAAGGTGACAATTTAAAGACGATGTTCTAGTTGAGCCAAACTCCACCAGTTAAAATAAAAGAGAGGGGGCTTTCGGTTGTGATCTCAGCAAAGGGAAAAATGATTATTCTTTAATAAAGCACAAAACCCGACTATTAGTAACAACCAATTAAAGGAATAATAGTTGCTGTTATCTACAATCAAAATAAATAACGGCAAATAGAGAAGTGAGGCTGAGAATGGATTTCGTTAAGAACGATAATAAAAGATACAATAAATATATAGGATTTGCTCTCTTGAACGCCTGTGTTTATTCTTACAGTGTTCATGAAACACGCATCGTTAATTAATAATAAGGAGAGCAATGGCACCGTAAAAGCAAAAAGGGCCTTGCTTCATTGAAACTGTACGAAATAATCTCCGCTCGACAGCCTCTGGTGCAGAGAACCCGGGTAGCGAAAAGGGGCCCTCTTTGTTTCAGGTAGAAGAACGGGCCATGCGCTCTCCAACCATAATTGTCATATTTTACATTCGATATTAGACCAGTATAGTTTAACCCTTGAGAAATTCTTGACAGTAATTAATTTAGATGCCATTTGTCTAAACAAAATAATTACAGGCATAAACTGTAAGGAATTTGCCAAGGAAGTTCTTTCCCGCGACACACCACTAGGTGAATTTAAACGCGGAAAAGAAATTAAATTAAGAGTAAAATTCAATGTTTTTATTTTTTTTCACATTTATACTCGCATAAACCAGAGCAAACGAGTGCAGCTAGTCAAAAGTCGAATAATGAGTTCACGTTAAAACACGGCTCATGGCAAAATTCATTTTTTCAAAAGGTTAAATGAGACTCGGGTAGGAAATCACTTTAAGAAGACACCATTTTTCTTACATAACACCTAAAACTCAGTAGACATAGGAGAGCGTATTTCCATTCGACGATACCGGTTTTCTTTGTCTAGACACCGATGAGATTCGTTTAATAGTCGGATTGGAACACCACTCTCGTGATTTCTTGCATATAAAGTATTTACCTATAAAGCGGCAATGAGACACCAAAAGGCTCTCTGGTAATGACTTCCAGGAAACCGGAAACAAGAAGAGAGGGGACCGATGCCTACGTGATCTCGTCCGCGCCCTTTTTCTTTTCGATACCCCACCCCGTCACCTACGGCGCGGGCCTGATAAACGAAATTATGCCTGAAAGAAGGACTTAAGATCACGGGCCAATCACGGAAGAGATCCGAAGCATCACCTCATCTTCTCGTTACTGTACCAAAATTCTATACGGAATAGATATAAAAAGACACTCCTATAACAAAATCCCCTCTATTTTGTCACCAAGAAAATGGTATAAAAACCCCGGAAATTGTGCGCTCGGGACCATATACCCTATAACCAGATACCAGTTACTTAGATTCTCTCCGTAATACCATTTAAAATCACCAACGTTAGAAATATTCATTTCAAAGTATCGTTTTAAAGAAACCGATTTAGACTATATAAAACGACGAGAAAAACCACCGAGGTTAATTTTGAAGTTTCGATAAAAATCAGGAACTTCGTACAGTACAATTTTCATTGAACCTTTTATCAATTGTATCACCCAAATAATTTTTTTTTGCATTAAAAACCAGTGTTAATTTTCCTCGTATTTTCGTGAAACATTTTATTCACCTTTTCTACTCATTTACGTACTCAAACCACGAGAACAAAGTCAACAAGCACCTGCAACTCATCGTTTACAACCGTAAGTACCTTTCTACCAAATTATTAATCACGCATGATCTTATTTCCGTTCTCGTGACTCAGTAATTTATAAAGTTTCTTCGAGATTTTCCTTTTACTGTACCCCGCGTTCCGACACCTGGCTAGAAGCCGGCAGGTAGCCGCCGTCCCACTGAAGATTTGCGCTCTATCTCTCTCTTTGTCACAAAGACGCCGAAACCACTACTAATTAGTTGACACCCTAAGACACAGATACGACAAGCATTCTTAAGGGCTCCATCCCAAGCAATTTTCCGCAAGGTTAGGCTTTAAAAAGGAGCAACGTTGTTCTCTTTATCGACACCGGGAGTGGTAAAGGTCGGTTCAACACCCTCCTGACCAGCGCGTGCGATAGTAACAAGAGGCAACTGTTACAACGCAAACTAGGATAATTAAAAGAACGCTAGTTTGGACGTAACAGTTTTGAGTTGAGTTTGAGTATTGAGTTGAGTGCGAATTTTGAGTATGAGCGCGAGTTGTATGAGTGGAGTTTTGAGTGTATGTGAGAGTATGACTGGGACTAGGATTGGATAATATTCGTTAGTTGGAGGAGGAGGGGTGAAAGTGTGGTGTGGAAAGGAGCCGACAATTCGTGCTACCCACCACCCGATCACCCCAATCCTATGAGACTTCCCGCGGATTATCGAGTCCGGCTGGAAAACCGGCGCACAGGTGATAGAGGGGCGAGCGGAGGTCGGCGTTTTTGAGTTTTGCGTATGTCGCATTTGGAAGGCGTTGTCGGAGGGGATTGGACCACACCGTCGGCAAGGATTGCCAGGCCCAATTAGAGTAGGGGTCCCGAGCTCGCCTCTGTGTGTGTGACCGCGGGGATATCCCTCCCAACCTCGTAGAACGAGAGGACGGTGGGCGGGAAATATCGGGCCTAACACCAGCCTGATGCGTAACCCGGTGAGTGGGGATTGGAGTGACGAATGTGTGTGTGTGTGTGAGATTTTGCACACGGCTCTCTCTACGCGAATTTCGGAAATTCGATTGGTGTGAGCTTTTGAGAATTCTTGAGTTTACGAGTCTTCTGATACGAGCCGTCGTCGAGAGAGGATCGCCGAGGGAGTCTCCGGTAGCCTTTACCGTGAGTGCCTCGTGGTGACGCACCTTCGACGTGTTAAGTAAGTGAGCAAGTAAGCGATGCATTATTTTCCTTGGATTATTTTGACGCTTTATTTCGATCCCGTTCGATAAAAATCTTGAACTCTCGTTCTTTCGATCGAGTTCGATTTTTCATCGTAGTTATTTCCGTTGGAAAAAATTAGCGCGTTGAGTTTCCTCGTCACGAGAAGAAACTCCGCGACGAATTGCGAGATACCGAAAAATAAAAGTTTCGAGCTCGAGTCGAACCCCTCACTACGTGAGCGCGGTGAGCAACTCCGCTTCGATCTCGGTAGTGAAAGCTACGAACGGTGAGTGAGTGATTTTTCGTCGTCATCGTCATCGGTAAGTGCGGCATAGCCGTCTTCTGTCGAGAATTGTCCAGCCTTCGCCTCGTCGCTAACCGCGAAACTATCTGCGCCTTCACTATGTCACAAAAATTGTTAATTACCAAAAATACGATATACGGATTATCTTATTTTCTCCTTTTGCTATTATCTCGTGTTTTTTTTTCTGAATTTTCTTTGCCTTATCTATCTGAGTTTTTTTTAATAGGGGAACACGTAAGGATAAATTTTGCATTTTTATTGAGTATTCCTTTTTTTCTTTCTTTCCTACGACTCCGACCCTCTCTACCAAACCTAGCATAATGAGCGACCCTGGTATACCGCTCGCGTCTCCGTCGTTAGTATTTAGTTGTGCCGTGTTTCCGGATTTTTCGCGATTAGGAAATTTTGTGTGTTTTTGAGTATTGAGCGTTTTGTTTGCGTTATTGACCGGTTCGTCATCCCCGGTGAAAAAGGATGGCTGGCGCCCAACCTTCATATTTTTCGAGTTTATTTAGAGTTAGTTCGGCCGACGGAGAACGACCGAAGTGTGAAGGGAAAAATCCCCTCACAATAGATATACCACTAGTATATAAGACCACATTTTGTACAGAAAATTGTCAGTTCTCGTCAGTTCTTGTAAATATTTCAACCTCTTCGGATCGAGCTGGAACTTCTACCGCTCATCCATTTTTCAAGTAAAATAGTTTAAATGGAATCTTCGATTTATTTCCGAGCTGCGCGGACCACCGCGAGCTCATCATCATAACCTTCGAATCCAAATGAGTTGCGCGGCCCACCGCGAACTCATAATAAAATCTTCAAGACGATTTCCAGTTGCGCGGTCCACCGCGAGCTATGGAATCGTTTTCCATAATCCACCGAGCTGCGCGGTCCACCGCGAGCAATACAATCATTTTCCTAAATCCACCGAGCTGCGCGGCCCACCGCGAGCTCACTGGATGTCCTATATTCAACCCATAGCAGAAGTTGCGCAGACCACCACGACTTTCTATTTCCTTTAATCTCAACAATTCCTTTATTATTCCAAATAATCACTAAAATATCCAAAACTATTATCCAACAAAATTACATTACAACCAAATCACCAAGCCCGTATCCCGGACTAATTAGCCTTTGCTAAGGTCTAAAACAGGGCGAATTCTTAATGTTACTCGGACGTAACAGCCGCATGTGTCCCGGACCGTGATTCTTCACGAGATTCTTTTTAACCCGACCGGGACAACCTGCACACGATATCACCGTGCTTCTTGGCGAGATTGTTTAAATCGAGAGCACAATCTCGCAGTGCTTCTTTGCAAGATTCGTATTTATTGCGACAAAGAATCTCTCACACATTCTCGCCGTGCTTCTTGGGGTGCTTCTTCGCATTTGTATGGAAAATGAAATAGAAAAAAAATATTAAAATTAGTCAAATAAAAGGCGAAAATAAAAAACGTAGAAATTTGCCCAGAACCAAATTCCGGTAACGAATACGCATGCAGCGAGCAATATTTGGCTCTATAGTGCATAAGCGCTGATTTTTTTTTTAAGTGCTGCGGGATTCCCAAAAGGAATCTTAGCAAGAGTCCCGCATAGAGTCTCGCATAGCGTCCCGGATAGAGTTGGTAGTCTGTTGAAAAAAAAAAGATCAGCGCTTTTCCACTATAGGGTCTTATTTTCGCCTTCTATTTGACTAATTTATATTTTTCTTCTCTTTCATTTTCCGCACGAACACGAAGAAGCACGGCGCGATTATGTGAGAAATTCTCTGCCGCGATAAATGAGAATCGCGCGAAAAAGCACTACGAGATTGTGGGCGTGATTAAAAAAAATCTAACGAAGAAGCACGCCGACATTGTGCGCGCGATTAAAACAATCTAGGCGAGAAGCGCGTTGAGATTTTGCCCGCTATTAAAACGATCTCGCCAAGAAGCACGGCGAAATTGTGCGCGCGATTAAAACAATCCCGCCAAGAAGCACGGCCAGATTGTGCGCGCGATAAGAACGATCTCGCCAAGAAGCCCGGCGAGATTGTGTGGGAGATTCCCCGCATAGACAAATAGAAATCACGCGGAGAAGCACTGCGAGGTTGTCTGCATGATAAAAAAATCTCCTGGAGAAGCACGAAGCGAAAATCTCTCGCTGCCCTCCAGTACGAATTTTGCTTGCTAAAACAAGGTGCGAAGGAATCAGTAGCGCCATATGCCGTGCATGTCGAGAGGCTCACGGGGGAGGTGTCGGAAAAACTGTGTGAGGACACAGCACCCCACGGGGCGAGATATGTCGAAGCCGCTGTGCGACGGAGTGCGCAGATGAACTTCGAGAATGGACTAAATCCCGAAATTCGGATGATTGTGCGCCCGCGTAATTACGGGAGTCTGCGGGACTCCGTAGTGGGCGCTGCAGAAGAAGAGAAAATGCTTGGAACCGGAAGCAGCAAGGGAAACCCAGGGGTGCGTCAACCCCGCAGCAGTATGGGTGGAGGGGGTGCAGCACCCCGAAAATGTTACAATTGTGGTGTTGCGGGCCACGTCGCTCGTGATTGCACGAGAAAATCGGGTCGACACAGCCTCCTCGCACCAGGACCGGGGCGGGAAGTGAATCAAGTGAAAGTAACGTGCAACTTTTGTGGCAAAGTCGGGCATCTTTGGAGAGAATGCCGAAAGCGTATGCAGCAGGAGGGACAAAAGGCGCAGCAGTCAGGCAAGGGGAACGGTAATAATTCCCCTCCGAAGGCTCAAGGGGGCCAAAAAACTTTGAAGGATTTTCTGGGTAGTGAACAACAGAAATCCGAGGGAAAGGGACAACAACGGGAGGTGTACATCGTGAACGCCACATCTGGAGGCGTCGCGAGTGACTTCCACATCAAATCACCTGTGTGCAAGGGGGGAGTGTTAACGTTGAAAGCGGATACAGGAGCTCAGGTGAGCATCATAAGCGCGGAGGCTCTCAGCGAAGGAACCGTGGCTGAGGATACGGGAGTGTCAATCGTCGGGATGGGAGGCTCACCCGTACAAGCGAGATGTGCAGTCAAGGTGCATCTCGAGACGCCGAGGGGTACCGTTGCACACTGGTTCCACGTTGTACCCCCCGGGGTGGCGCTGGGGTTGCACGGATTCCTCGGGATGGATTTTATAAGGGAACACAAGGTGGATATACTCCGAGGCAGAGAAATACGGATTTTCGGGCATAGAATGCCTTTGGTGGACGGACGATTAAAAGTGCGTTTACCACCGCGAAGTGAAAGTATCGCGTATGTTGCAACGTGCAGTGGGGTAGTAGGTATCGTCGACAAAAATGTGGTCGCCGAGGGTGTTGCACTTGGCGCCTGTGTAACCACACCGCAAGGCAACAGCTGTGCAGTGAGTGTAATAAATATGACTTCCGAAGAAGTGGAGATTGAGCGACCGACGGTGACACTCGAGCCGCTCGAGTCAGCAGAAAATTTGAGCGACAACGAAGGCGCGTGCGAGGTAAACACAGCACGCGAGTTGAACATTGACGAGGGGGGGAACGGCGGCACGCGACTCACGCGGTTGTGAGAGGCGATCGACGTGGGACATTTAAATGCCGAGGAGAAGAAAACATTGCTCGAGGTGTGCGAGGATTTCGCGGAAATTTTCCACCTCGAGGGAGACTGGCTGCCGTGCACCACGGAGATCGAACATGAGATTCCCCTTCGGGAGGGCATAAGACCAATCAAGGTGCAGCCCTATCGTTTACCTGAGGCGTATAAGCGGGAGGTAGCGATACAGACGAATCAAATGTTGGAAGACGGAATAATACAGCCGAGTCGAAGCCAGTGGAATGCGCCGCTGCTCGTGGTAACGAAAAAACCTGACGCAGCAGGGAAAGTGAAACTACGAGTCGTCGTAGACTTTCGAAAATTAAACGAAGCGACGATCGGTGATTCGTATCCGTTACCGAACATCACCGATATTCTGGACCAGCTGGGAAAGGCGCATTACTTCACAACCCTCGACTTGGCATCGGGATTCCATCAGATTCCCATGGCTGACAAGGATAAAGAAAAAACCGCGTTTTCCACACCCCAGGGGCACTTCGAATATACGCGAATGCCCTTCGGATTAAAAAATGCGCCGCCAACCTTTCAAAGGTTAATGAACACCGTATTAGCGGGACTGGATGGAATAAAATGTTACGTATACCTCGACGATATCGTAATATTCGGGTCAACGCTGACGGAGCACAACGATCAGCTGCGCGAAGTATTTACACGCTTACGGGAAGCGAAGCTATCGCTGCAGCCGGGAAATTATCGTTTCTTAAGGAAAGAAACACAGTATCTGGGACACGTCATCTCAGAGGAGGAGGTGCGACCCGATCCCTCGAAGATCGTCGCAGTGAAGGATTTTCCGATACCACGTAATATGAAGGGAGTCCAGTCCTTTTTAGGGCTCGCGGGATATTACCGGAAATTTTTACGGGATTTTTCGAGGATCGCGAAGCCACTCACGGAATTAACGAAGAAAGAAATTCCCTTCGTTTGGTCGGCGAAGCAGGAGCACGCATACGAGGAGTTGAAAAAAGCGCTGACGACGGCACCGGTATTACAGTATCCGGATTTCGAGTGGCCGTTCGTCGTGACAACAGATGCTTCCGATAGAGCCATCGGCGCTATACTATCGCAGGGGGAAGTGGGCGACGATTTGCCAATCTGTTATGCAAGTCGCACGCTCAATAAGGCTGAACAAAATTATTCAACGACGGAAAAATAATTAATCGCGATCGTATGGGGGGTGGCACAATATCGCCCCTATATCTACGGAACTAAATTCACAGTGGTTACGGATCACAAGCCTTTAACGTGGTTATTTAACATAAAAGATCCGGGATCGAGACTCATGCGATGGAAAATAAAATTATCGGAACATGAGTTTGACATAGTGTACAAGGCGGGGAAAAGGAATACGAACGCCGATGCGCTGAGTCGAGTGTATGTTACGACGCGCTCGCATGCACGGCAAACGGAGAAAGAGACGGTCGACAAAAGCAGTGCGCGCGAGGGAGAGCGCGACAGCACCGAGCACGAGGGAACTCCATCGCTACGCAGCGAGGCAGCGAGAGGGACAGCGCGAGCCTGCGACGGTGACTCGAGCGCGACGGACCAGGCCATCGCCAGGCGAGGCGGCAGCGGCCAGCGAGATAGAGAGAGAGACGGACAACGCGACAGCGATAGCCACTCGGACGACGGTGATAACAGCGGCCATGCGAGTTACGGAGATAAGAGCCGTAGCGATGGCGAGAGTCTTAGCAAAGAAGAGAAAAGGAAGATACTCTACGAGAACCACGACGCACCCTTGGGTGCCCACGTAGAAAAAATTAGTATGGGATTGACTCTGGGAGGATGATGGGCGAGAGGCTGGGGTTTGTTTGGGATTGAATCTGGGAAGCACTATGGGCAGTCATCTGGGTTTTGGGACCCGGCTGGATGGTTTCCCAGACCTTTTCCCATAGCTTCAGTGGACCGGGGAAATCCTCGTGCAATCAATCCCATACGCTATTCCAAATTCTCTCCCAGCCGTCATGTACGACCGGGGGAATCCTCACATATCATTTACACATATTATGTGTTGTGACCGAGATTTCCTCGGAGTGGCACCCTCTCACTCCGAAAATAAAATTTAAGAAGAATTGATCGATAAAAATTATCGGTACCCCGTTGGCCACAAAAATCGTCCCGATCGCTTATTTATTTTAATTGGCGCCAGCCGAGCACTGCGCTCGACGCGATCGGATATTTTCCAAAACCATAAAGAGAACGAAATATTCCGACTAGCGGCAGCTCGTAAGGGTAGAGGGGCGGTCCGAATTTCTTTGTGATAAGTAAATTTCGAGGTACACTTTCGTTAATTTCACAAGAGTAAGATGATTTATTCGTCGTAGCAACAATTATTATTTTCACAATTAAAGATCGTAGCGGGGAGCCGGTACCCCTTTGACTCGACACAAAAAAAAACACAGTCCCTGCTAAATTCTCCCCGGCTACTCAGTTCACCGGTTCGAATTTCTACTCCAAATAAAGAAAGATATTGAAATTTAGAAGAATAAGTGACAGTCTCGACGATAAAATTTCCCTGCTAATATTCTTCGCTCGACGAACAGCTCGCGCACACCGGTACCGAAAACGTGTCGGAAAACAGTACAAAATAAATAATACTATGCCGCGTGATTACTCGGCGCGAAGCGGGCACTTGATTCGTTTAATTTTTGAGAGTTCGCGATGCGAGAGCGAAAAGCCGAGGCCGTCGCTCGCACCTACGATTACTCACACACGTCCGAACCCGTAAACCGCTCGCCACTCTTATCTGTAGTGGATCTCTCGAATTTTATTATAAAAGAAAAAAAACATTGACAGGCAATCTCAAGACAAGAAAATTGAAAGAAACGGAAGCTACTGAGTTTACGATCGCGAGGCCGTCCAACTACGACAGGCCAACTTCTCCCCTGACGGAACCCCAAAAAAACACGTCCCCACAATTTAACGCGCCAAAGAAGAATCTTTTCTAATTTGCCTGGGACGATACCCAACGATCTTCCGAGCCGCGTGTAGCTCGGCAATAGTTACAAAAATTTATACCGCACGTGTCCACGAGTAGGAGGCAAAAGCCTTACCGTCTTTCTGGATGTTTTACTCCTCGGAAAAATTATTCTCGATCTCCTTCCTTCCTTCCGTCCGCGAAAATCGAGAAATCCTCCTCGGTAACGGTACCGCGAACAAATCCTTTCTCGGGAATACACGAGAGAGAGAGCGGAGCACACGTGCTTTCGGCACCACAAATATTTCGAGAGTCCCCGAGAAAATTTCGTTACTCGAGCGCGAGGCTTCTCTCTCTCTCCCCACCCCTCGCAATTTCGTCTAAGGTGTCCGGTACCTGGCGCCTCGTTATCTCTCGCTACACTACCCGCAACTATTCGCAAGCGCAAGGATTCGAATAAAGATGCCAAATAAATCGTTGCGCGCTCCAGAATTATTCCGAGCTGTCGTGAAGAGGCCCATGGATACCGGTACCGGATGATGCAATTGTCCAGCTGCGACTTACTATCCTGCGCCCAGAACAATGCCGAAGAAGAAATTCGGTACAACCCGCCGAGCTGCGACTTACTATCCTGCGCCCAGGGCGGTCGGTACCGTTAACCGTTCGTCAGTGACTCTCCTCTCGCCCTCGGCTCAGCTTTCCCTCGTTCCTCGTGACCAAAAAAAAAAATAAAGAAAAACCCTAGAAATTAATAAAAATTCGTCTCTCTCAAAAATTGTCCTCGAAATTGCCTGGGACTCCCGAATCGGCGAAGCACGTCGCTCCGACAACCCTCTCGTGCCATCCTTTTGCGACGCCAAGAAAAAAACGCGTCACAGTGTAAATGAAAGAAGAAGAAAAAAATAGATTTTGTCAAATGGAAGGAAAAAATTAAAAACGAAGAAATATGCCTAAAACCAATTTTTTTCGACGGATATGCATTCCCCGAGCAAAGATAAATGATGCTGTACGTAATCGGCGCTTGAAATTCGATATATGTCCCAAAAATATTGTAAAATCCAAAAAAATTGGATGAATCTCGCAGATCTTTTAATTTGTCCATCCAAGCGAAAGGACCTTAAAAGAAATTTAACCGCCGCTTATGTACTACAGCGCCTAACTTTGCTCGAGGAACTCATATGCGTCGAAAAAAATTAGTTTTGGGCATATTTCTTCGTTTTACATTTGTTCCTTCCATTTGACAAAATCTATTTTTTCTTCTTCTTTCATTTACATATAATATGGGATTCTATGTATGGGATTGATTGCACGAGAATTCCCCCGATTGTACGCGACGGCTGGGAGAGAATCTGGAAAAGCGTATGGGATTGCACGCGGATTCTCCCGGTCCACTGACGCTATGGGAAAAGGTCTGGGAAACCATCCAGCCGGGTCTCAAAATCCAGATGATTGCCCATAGTGCTTCCCAGATTCAATCCCAAACAAACCCCAGCCTCTCGCCCATCGTCCTCCCAGAGTCAATCCCATACTAATTTTTTCCACGCGGGTGGTCATCAGGGTGTTACGCGTATCTTAAAGCGTATACAACTCGCGTACAGCTGGCCGGGTATGCGAAAGGAGATAGAGAGGTATGTCGCGGCATGTGACAAGTGTCAGCGAAATAAAGTACACACGACACCGAAAGCATCGATGGCGATCACCGATACGCCGTCACGGACATTCGAAAAGGGCGCTATGGATATCGTAGGGCCTCTAACGGTGACGGAAACGGGGAATAAATATATTCTCACGTTTCAGGATTTATTGACGAAATTTAGTATCGCGATCCGACTCCCTTCGCAGTCCGCGAACGACGTCGCACGGGCTTTTACGGAGGAGATCGTATGTCGGTACGGGATACCGGAAGTCGTGCTCACGGATCAAGGGACGAATTTCCTGAGCGCGATATTTAAGGATGTATGCAAGCTGTTGCGAGTGGAAAAGGTACAAACAACAGCGTATCATCCGCAGTCGAATGGGGCTTTGGAGCGTTCTCATCGAACGTTAGCGGAGTACCTGAAGAGTTATACAACTGAGGATCAGAGGGACTGGGATAAATGGCTACCGTACGCCATGTTCCAGTACAATACGACACCCCATACGGCTACAGGCTTCACCCCCTATAGTCTGATGTTCGGGAGAGAAGCGGAGTTCCCTACCTCACTAAAAAAACCATCGAATACGCTGTATGCGTACGACGATTACTCCCAGGAGTCGAAGGAACGGATGCGAGCATCTTGGGCGATGGCACGAGCAAATCTGGAGACGGCAAAAAATCGTGCGAAGGAGTTTCACGATAAAACGGCCAAGGAGAGGAAATTCGACATCGGGGAAAAAGTTTTGTTGCACGATGAGACGGTTCGGCAAGGCAGATCGGCGAAACTCACCGCCAATTGGATTGGGCCGTTTATCATCGAGGAGGTGCATCCGCCCCTCAATTACACTATTCGGAAGGGGCGGCGGCGTTTGAAGGTTCACGTGGATCGTCTCCGAGAGTACATCGAAAATTAGGAGCCGATTTTGAGGGCGGGGGAGAGCTAGACGTAGCTATTGATTTTGGAAAAATTCTGTGTGAATTGTCATAAAAAAAAAAAAAAAAGGAAAAGGGAAAATATATTTGAGAGGTTATTAAGGGAAAAATAAATTACGTAGAGTAACATTGTTGCAGGGTGTTACTTAGTTGCCTGCCGATTATCGTCAACGGCGGGGCTGTGATAGAGGAATTTCGCAACGTGCCAGGAATTTATTTCGAGCACGTAGGCACGCTGAGTTTATACACGGATGTGTGGACATTAGCTGTGCGCATGGATCTCACGAATCTCATGGCACTGGAGCAGTCAATCCAGTGGCATCTGGAAGGTTATCGGGACCGGTGCAGTGAGTCAGTGGGATCCGGAGGACACTGTGCCGAGATGTTGGTACACTTGGAGCGCCTCTCCGCGAAGGTAGCGGAAGAGATTGGCGTAATACACGATCTCGTGGGGGGAGAGCATCCACGAGACAAACGGGGACTGATAGATGGATTGGGATCTGTCCTCAAGACCATCACGGGAAATCTCGATGCGGCGGATGGCGAGCGAATAGAGAACGAGTTATCAGCGGTACGAGAGATACAGGAGACTATGAGGGACGGCATGCTGAAGCAGCTGCAGGTGGTCGAATCATCGATCGATATGTTCAATCGTTCATCGTACGCATCCGAGAGGAACCTCAACAAATTGTACGCCATGCTGCGGGAGGTCAACGGCAACTTCCACAACAGTACCAGCTGTCTGGCTACGCGACAGCAGTTCGATGAGAGTTTGGGATTATTGGACTCTCATTTGGAGGCATTCTTCGGCGAAGTGAAAAACATCGCCGACTTATTCATTGGTATCGCATCGGGAACGGTGAATCCGGCTATCATCTCGCCGGAGAAATTCACCAAGCACCTTACCGATGCATTGCCGCACGTGCCGAAGGGATACAGCTTCCCTCGGCCAGTGGCAAGGGAAAACGCAGCGGAATTGCTGCGTCTGGCAACCACGAGGGCATATCGTGTGGGAGAAAACGTAACGCTGCTCATCGAGATACCACTCGTTGGGGCGGCAGAGTACAGTGTGAGTCGCACGTAGCCCGTACCGTGGCGGGGGGAAAACGACACGTACTATTACCAGGAGACGTCGCCGGAGTTGGTCATCGTGGTTCGGGAAAATCGGAACTATATACGGATGACGGAACGGGAATTAGAGGAATGCAGGAGGGATGGAACGAGATTCTACTGCAACCCGTGGCATCCGGCGTTAGCAGTGAATGAAGCCGCGCCTTGCACCGTGCGAACGTACGTGGGGGGTGCGGTCGGTCGGGAACAGAACTGTCCGAAGCGTGTAGTGAAATTGGCAAACACGCTCATCGTGAGTCTACGGCAGTCGGGACGATGGCTGTACGCCGCGCCACGACCTGAGCCGTTGACCATCACCTGCGACGGTATGCGACTCAGCAGTCTGTTTTGAGTGGAACGGGATCGTTGACGCTCACCGGGCGTTGCACAGCGACAGCGAAAAATTTTCGCGTGGAAACCGTGAGGCGAATAACGCAGGAGGTAATCGACAACGACTTGGTGCCAACATATATTCTCACACTCACACCACAGGAGGCGGAGTGCGTGCCTCAGGTGGCCGACCAACACGAGGATATCACCCTCGAGCACGTGGTGAGCACGCCACAGGAGTTGAACGACCTCGGGGTACGGATACAGCACTTGCGAGACGGACTCGCGACCCGAGTAACGCGCAAGCAACGAATAATAAATATGATCAGCCATCATCCGATAGGCGCGATCTCCCTAGCGACGATAACAATCTTCGCCATCCTTTGGCTCATCAGGAGGCGACGCAGGACTCGGCAACCCACGGTGGAGGCCCCCTGTACGAAGGTGGCGATACGAGGTAGCGAAGAGACGCCGATGGAGCGGCGGGACCAACGAAGAGCATCCCCATCGGATGAGAAAAGGGGGACGCGAGCAACAGCGACAAAGAGCGGACCGGGGGAACCCCGGGATGCCATCAGCGAACGAGAAGAAGAATCGGAAACACAGAGGGAATCGAGGAGAAATTCTTTTATTAAAAATAAAGCCCGAATCCAGGCCGAAATGGCAATACAACGTCCTTAGCGGACAAACTCCCACTCTTCTTCATCGTCGTCACTCTCGCCGGCTGGTCGTATGCCGGAGGAACCAGTCGGAATGGAGGTTCGGTACCTCCAAGGGACTCGACAGGGACGACCGTCAGCACGCCGGGGTATCGTGTACCGAAGGCGTACGGCACCATAAGCGTAGGGACGATCGTCGAACACCGGGATCGTCGGAGGTGGCACCACAGACGTCGACGAATTCACCTGGGGCGTCGGCTCTTCGGATGTCGGCGTTCGGCTATCCTTGGGGTCCTCCTCGACTGGAGAAGGGCGCATTTTCTGGAGAGAAAACCACCGTACGTGAGGAACGCGGGAGATATAAAAAAAAAACGGGGAAAAAAAACAAAAATTACCTTCGCTGGAGGGGGAGCCATCGCTGAGACAACGAACGAGGAGCGAAAAAAAAGGAGAAAAAACGAGCAGAAAAAACGAGGAGTGAATAGCGCTCCGCAACGGGCGCACCGGCTTATAGGCCGAAGAAACAGCCGACGCAGCATCAATGGCTGGCCGTCCGGGTTGAACGACACCCGGATACGACAGCCACCATGCGAACAATTACTATCTAAGCGGGATAATAAAATTGGGAATATTTTAACACGGGATATGGGTAAAATATTTGTAACTTTCTCTTTCTGCATTACTGGGAATACAGTGAAAAGAAATCCATCGATTTCGTTTCCCTTAAGGGGGGAGGGATGTTATACCCCCGAGTTTAGCGAGCATCACCGAGGTTACGCGTTGAGCAACAACCAAGGTATGCGAGCGTTGCGACAGCCGTCGCACAACGCACAGTATCGATGCTTCGGAAATTCGGCACAGCATTGCCGCAATTGGAATACTTAAAGCATCTTTCGTAAAACATGCGAAAACAGCTGACTCGCTCGCTCCACTTTATCTTCTATAAAATGCGAGTACGAGCGCGCAGCGACAGTTCAGAGGGTTATCCGATACTGTGCGGCTGCTTGTGACAAGTGTACTTTCTACGGGACTCGTGCAAAGGGTCAGCCTAGTAGTATATCTTAGCTATAGTCGGACAATAGTCCGAGCTACGTTTACTGAACTGTGTAAGATTCGATAGTGCATCTTCGCACAATAAATAAAGGGACAATATTATTCGCTACATCTTTCTTGTGATTCCTACATTCGCTTGGGTTCCAACCCTTAACCGGTACTTCCTAAATTAATTAAGGGGTTCAATTCCTCGCGTCGGGGCTCGGCTTAGCTACCCGAGAATCGACGGTATGACAGAGGGGACAGCTTCACCATCGCGACGATTGACTGCGAACCTTTAACCTGGTTGTTCAAGGTGAAAGACCCAGGTTCGAGGCTGGAGCGGTGGAGGGCAAGGATGTCCGAGTACGAGTTCGACGTAACATACAGGTCCAAGGAGTGGAACACGCGAATCGACGCATCAAGACGGCTGCAAACAGCCGCGCGCTCTCGAGCACACTAGGCGGAGGGTAACTCGCGGGCTATCGGGGCGGAAGTACAGTAGAGGTACAGCAAGGGCAAGAAAAATGACGTCGAGGATGACGTTGGCTACACGGACGACGGAAGCAACGATCGCCATGGTGACGAAACCATGAACGAGGCAAAAATGTAGGCAAGCGAGAGTCTGTTAATAAGGGGGAATATTATAAGAGTATAATGGCGAGCAATTCCGGGCATTAGGGTAAAGACACTAACGGATATTGTTATTGTTATTGGAATCCCGTAAACTATCGTGGGAAAAATTCGGAATTTCTTCCAAATATCTTGCTAGATATTTTTCGGTCAAAGAATACCGTGTCGGATACACGAGGGGGTCAACGTGAACCAGACGAAGGGTGTGTTTAATTACGGGGAAACTATACGACACGAGCGGGACAACGTGTCAGTAAAATCCGCGAATATCTTATTAATCGTTCAAATCCTGCATTTCGAATTTCGTGTTGTAATTTCTGCGTCGCAATTTTGAATAGATATTTTAATTCAGTGGGACATCAAGAACTGCGAAAATAACTACATTTTATTGAAATCCGTTAATAATCTGTTAAACATTTGAATTCAGGAAATGCCGGGGTAGACTGAAAAAAGTATTGTTGAATTTCTTTTTCCGGACTTTGTTGAATATTGAAATTTTGCAGGATAATTGAATTTTTTGGAGATATGAGACTTTCACCCGTTGAATATTTTTGAATTTTGGGAAAACGCGAATTCTGTGGATTACGTCAGGAGAAACTGCGAAAACATAGAATATATGGGAATTTGGAAAATTGTAACAAATATAGTAAACGCCGAATATTCGGGCTTTTGGGCATTTCGGTAATTTGATTCGTTAGCTCGCCGGAGACGAGCGAGAAGAAGTCCGTTGACTTCTTTTCTTTTAAGGGGGGAGGAATGTTGTACCCCGAATATCGCAGGCAATACCGAAGGTGTATTGTGCAATAATAGAAGTATGCAGGCGACACGTGAGGTGCGATCGCCGAAACCGAACGACTCGCGAACGATTGAGCAATCGACGCATCGAGCGCGCCACTCTCAATCGCAGTCAAGTAACGCAGCCCGTCAGCAGTTAGCGTAATGCGGAGCCTCCAAATTCTCGAACAGAATCTGGAGCGTCAAATAATAAACAACAGGCATCGAAAAGCGGAGATTGTCGCAATATATCCGGTGGTCGCAATATTACCGATTATCGCAATAATGTTTCGTCTTTAAAATTATGTTGACACGCTCGCTCCGTATATATCGATACGAGCGCGAGTATCAGACAGTCTGGAATGACTCGTGAGACAAGGGGTCCGATTGACTCCTGAAACTGTGCATCTGGTCCAAGGGATTCGAGCAAGGAATTCAAGTTGAAAGTATAAAACGTGATAGCGGGTCGAACCTGGGTACTATCAAAGAGTGAGTTATGTCGTAAAAGTGAAACAATTAATTGTTCTGTAAACGACGCTGATTTATGAAATGTACGAGATTGTTGCGAATTAATCCAAGAGTGATACCGGATTACGAGGTGTAATCGATTGTATTTGATACTAAATTTCGAATTGTATTCGATGTTTTGTTGTTATCCTTTATCAATAAATTATCATCTTGGTCTACGTTCAGTGGTTCTCACTGGAGTTCTAACTCCTAAACTGGTTCAATCCCTTTTATTATTTCGGGTTAAAATCCCAACCTTCGAGCACGGAGTGTTCAACCAGGTTTCGGCGGTACAACAATTTCTTGGAATAAATTTATTTATTGGATTTTCCCAAAATTTTGTTGATTGTTAATTATTTTATTTATTGGAAATGTACCCCATTGTTAAATCGCCAAGTCAACGAACCGCCCCTCTACCCTTGTGAGCTGCAGCTAGTCGGCTGTCATCATTTTCGTTATTTCGTGAACTCTGAAAATCCGATCGCGTCGAGCTCGAGGCTCGGCTGGCGCCCTTAAAAATAAAGAAGCGATCGAGACGAATTTTTGTGGCCAGCGGGGTACCGGTTTTATTTTATTAATATTTTTGAAATTTTATTTTCGGAGTGTGAGGGCACTTGCTGGAAATTTCGGTCACAATATATACACGAATCTGTATCGTAATAGAGGACGCGCTTGTCCAACGGTTCTAGATACGAATACAGTTTTAGCCTAGCCTCTGCTGTCGTGTATGCGGCAATCACGACGTTCACATGAGGGTTTATCTCTACGCTCTCGGATGTTTTCTGCCATGCTACGTACATCAACTCCTCGTTGATATTTATTATTTTTGTAACTTCGCAGGATTGGTCGGTTAGAAGCTCCAAAAGTCGTTGCCGCGTAGTGACAACCTCGGTCTTCGGTAGATTCTCGCGGTGGCCGAATTTACCCCAGAATGAATTTAAGCATAACTTCGCGACTGATCTCAACCCCGGATTTTGTTCGATACACTCTCTATCTAACTGCACGCCCTCAGCGACTTGAAAACTATCGAGGTATGCGACTTTGCTGGCCTCCGTGGTGCACTCTGCTGGCCACCCACTCGCCTCCTGCTTAATCTTAAGCCAGAGGTTTATATAATTTCCAAAGAGCCCTGCAGTCTGACCGTTCCTATCGTATTGTTCGACCTCGTAGTGACAAATTTTGTGGATAGCTAAAACGCGATATCCTATTTCGATAGCTTTCTTTAACTCACAGGATACCCAGGTACAGGTGGTAGAGGTTACGCGGTGGTACAACGGTACATTTTATAAGTCCCTCAACATTTGTTAAATCGTACTGCGGCCCTACGATTTGATGACACGTGTCAGCTGTGTATACTATAGGATGGCCGACGGGAAATTGACCGTACTTGCAAACGTACGGATATAACGAACATACATCAATGTAATGTATTTTTTCGTTATCTCCGGTTTCGCAATAGCTTCGCGTATTCCCCGTGCGACCACCGAAAAATGCGTTGCGAGGGTTTAACGGTTGATTTGTTAAAACCGCGTGGCCGTTAACGAGAGCACCTATCGTCGGGTTTTGACTTTTTAAGCGGCTGTATTCGCACTCCCAAATCTCGTGCAAGGTGTACCCTAGAGATTTGATCCGAGCTGAGGTGTTGTTATCGACGGCTGCCAATAACAAAGAGGGGCAGTGTGCGCGATAGCCCATGCGCGTATGAACGTGCGTTTCTTTCTGCGAAAAAAAGAGTTATTCTCGGTGTTTGATTGGCTCTGAAAAGGGCCGGTGTTGGAGGGTGGTGTTTTTGCCCGGTTTTACCCTATTCTAGGGTTTTTCTTCGGTGGACTCTCGAGGATGTTCCGTTTTGTCCCGATGGTCGGACGTAGTGGTCGCGTCGCAATCCGCGTTGGGATGTACTCCGGCGGTGATGACGTCGGTGCTTCGATGGCCGCTGCTAAAGAATTAAAGAGTTCCTCGAACTCCTCGTCATTCCTGGGAGGGGATTTCTCAGGAGAAGGAAGGGAGATTTGGGGAAGCTCCCGGAGAGGGATGCGTTTTGGTGGAGGTTTTTTGGGAGAAGGGTTTTTAGGGGGAGTCTTTGGGAGAGGAGAGATAGCGGGAGGAGGATGGGAAATCAATGGAGGAGGAGAGGTTGACGGGGGAGGATGATTTTTGTTCGTGGATGTGGGAACGCAGATATCGGGAAGCTGTGGGTGGCGGAAGACGGGAGTTTCGAGGAGGTCTATCGGAATTAGTTTCCAGGTGTTAGGAAGACAAAATTCCGGAGCCACGTCTTGTTGTTTTTGCTGCCGAGGATCCACGCGCTCTGTTTGGCGTTCCCGATCGGCTGCTCGCCGGAGTAGCCGCCTTTGGTAAGAGGAATTGCGAGGTTTCCGAAACATACAGAGGTTTACCTTTGGTGTTTCTGTTTAGTATTAAATAAGGAAAGGAGAGATAGAGAAGGAGAGATGGTGTAGGAAAAAAGGTGAAAGGATTCTTTACTTCGCAGTAAAGAATAATTGCTTTGCAGCAATTTTGAGGAAGAAGGAAGAGGGAAAGACTTTGCAGTCTTTATCGGAGAGACTTTGCAGTCTGTATCGGTGAGAGAGAGACTTTGCAGTCTTTGGATCGGTGGTAGCTTCTGCAGCTGGAGACTGTTTCGGAACTTTGCAGCTCGAGAGACTGATCTCCTCCTGCGAGGAGCAGTCCCTTATATACCCGGCTCGGCGCGTTCGAGAACGTTCGCGCACGCGCCGGACCGGTGGTGGGGATGCTTCTCGAATCGCATCGCCTCGTGTCGCTTCGTGAAGTTTCGGGAGTTTCGCGAACGTACGGGGATCTGTGCGATTCGGTCGGTAAGTTACCGTCGATTCGCGAAGTTTCGCGAATTGCCGGAAAGTGTTTGTTGTTGTTTTTTTTTTTTTTTACTTCGTTATTCAGGAGTGCGCGAGTGAAAAGTTTCAGTGCGCGAGTAAAAAATTCGAGTGCGCGATTATTTTGTTAATTTTTTGTGCGCGAATTACGGCGTGTCATGCGTTTGACGCGTCGTAATAATTGAAGTTATTTCGCGAGTGACGTTTTTAGGTTACCCTCGCGACGTCGAGTTTCGTCGAGGGAATTTCGTTGATTTCGCGCCGCGTCAGGGGAAACCATCGATTCAGGTAAGTTTTTTGATGTTTTTTTATATTAATTAATTTGTTTTTTTTATGTTTCAGATGCCAGAGGGGCCAGGATGTGACGAGACGCCGAGGGACACCGAGGGACTTCGCCGCTGGACACCGAGGGACTTCGAGGGATTCCGACAGGTAAGTTTTTGGTATGTATGTGATGTCAAAAATTATAATAAACGTGTTACTAATTGATTTGTGTGTTTTTGTTTTGTTTCAGATTCCGGAGGATATTCGACGAGGGACACCGAGGGCCACGACGAGGGATATCGCCTGCGACGACGAGCGAGGGACGAGTCGACGAGGGACTTCGACAGGACAAATCGACGGCAGGTAAGTTTTTCTCCGGTAAGTTTTTTCGAGTGCGAATGATATTTCTAATATGTTTTCCTTTTTGTTTCAGGTTTGAGGATTCTACGGTGGAATTGACGACGGGTCGACGACGAGGGACGACGCAGCGACGACGAGGGACAAAAGGAAAGGTAAGAGGGTACAGGTAAAGGTAAGGTACTTAATTTTAAGCTTAACTAATATTTACATTTTTTCTGTGTTTTAATCTATTTTTTTTCTGTTTCAGATTTCGCAAGAGAATTCCGTTTAGGAAAAGTATGCGCCGTAAGGGCGCGTACAACAGTGTTAAGCGTGCGTAGAAGACGATCGTTTAGTGTGCTACCGTTCCAATCGTCATTACGTTTACGGGGATCAGTGTAGCATTTATCACACCCGTGGTAGAAACACCCGTGAAATTGTAGAACGTGCTCTACTCTATTAATTTTTGCTCGCGACCGCGACCCGCGTGTGCGATTTCGCGACCGTATTGAAACTCGCACCATAGCAGCCACTCGATAGCTACATTGGATTGTCTATCAGCGCGACGATAACCGTTCCGCGGCAATACCGAAATTTTGTTATCCTCCAAAAAGTTTCTTCTAAAAACTTTGTTGCATGCCGAAGCTATAGTCACTTCTTCGGTGAAAGGGCATACGCTGCCGCGATCTTGAAAGATCGTGCGGAATGCCGCGCATGCCTCCCGGAGAATTGATACATCTGTTTTGCAGTATGATACAATCTCCTTCCGGAAGTCAAAGACGTAGACTCCCTTTACGGATTCCGCATGTCATTTCATCAAAGCTTCTCGGTCTGCCGGTGACATTGTGTCCGGAGAGTAATCCGCGAGAGGTGGTAACGGGCCTACATATTGCTGATTCTCCATCCAATTAAAGAGATGGGGAAAAGTCCCCTCATAAACATTTTCTCCTAAGCCAAACGCTTTTGGGAGTTTACTAAGCGGCATATGAAAATAATTTAAGCTATCGAGGAATTTTACGCTACCGACTTTCATTTCCATTATACTAGTCCCGTTAGTGATTAATTGCGGCACAATGCGGTTTTCCTCTACTATATAACGCAGAATGAACTGTGCATCAAAACCTTTAGCGTTATGCGCTATACATATAACCCGTCCGACGTTAGGTCTCTCTTGTAAAACAAAATTTACAAAACCGGCGACAGGATTCTCCGTAAAAACTTTTTCGCGGTCCACCATCTTGCACAGTTCACACTCCCACTGGTTGCTTTTTTTATCGATGCAAGCGGTGCATCGTTGCTGGCTGACACACAGGTTCGTTTCGTACAAAAAAGTTCCACCAGCGCCTTCGACCTCAAGCTCTTGTCGCGTTTCAAAATCATAGAAAATGAACAAGTCGGGCTTATCGGTCTCTTTTGGATGTTTCAAGGGTGCCATGAAATACTGGGGGTTTTCCGGTTTTTGTTACTTGCATGTTTTACAGAAGAACATTCCACATACATGCTTACCCGCATCTTTTTTATAGACTTGCTTCAAACATGTTTTACATGTTCGAAGCATGTCACATAAGCGTGTTTGAGGCCCGTGTGATCCGATCGCTTTGTGTTGAGCAAAGCATGCGTTTCCGCGAAATAAACGCAAGCAATCCTCGCAGCGTATCTTTTCCGCAACGGGCTCACATGGTGGACTGCTCTTACAGTATGCACACTTTTGTCTACACTGGTGTCCCGTTATTCGATTGTACGCGGCACCGCACGGGATGCAGAAGAAGGCAGTTCCGGCTGCTCGAGATATATTTAAAATGAGACCGTAGTGCCTTTCACGACGATCGTGTAACAGGAAAATAGTGTGTACTACTTCGGATACACACTCGAGCACACTATTCGTACCGTCAAAAAAGGGGGGCTCACTACTCCCGAAGGACTCGAGATCGTACATTATCAGAGCTATTCCCTCGGGGGCTAGTGCGCGCTGGAATGCCTGCAGCTCTGGCATACCGCACCCCTCTGGCGGAATCGTGATACCAGCATCTGCGGCTAGTTCCGAAGCTAGGTCTTTTTGGAGACCGCGATCTCGCTGCCTACGAACATTATCCCAACGTTGTTGGAGTACTCCCTGACGAACATGACCCCTCTGCGCGAACACGACCCCAGCAACGATACTCCGCGGAACAGAGGTTGTCTTTATTTTCGAACCGAATCACGGACTGTTTCGCCCAAAAATTTACCCCATGCGCTTTTTTCACCCGACCAGCCCCGATAGGCATCGAAACTATGTTTCTCGTTATTTCGAACCAGTCGTCTATTGAGAAGCCTGCTGCACTTTGTGCGACGCTATTAATGACGGTAAACAAATTATCGAAATGGAAATCGGCTACCGGCCGATATGAAATACCGCTGGGCCCTCGTGTGAACGCGCGTGAATTAAATTCGACACTAACCATGTCCGTTGGTTCGCAACCGCTTACGATCAGCGTATGCAGCTCGCGCATGGCGTCTTCTAGACATTCTACAAGATTCGCCACGACAGGCGGCTCACGGATTTTCACGGTCATCACGGTACCCGCCGCCTTAAACTTATCAAACCAGCGTCTGGCTTCCACACGGTAAATAAGTTTTCACTCACCGGAAATGTCTAATGCCGCTGGTGGTGGAGTTGCTGCTTCACGCGACGGGCCAGCGATCGACTCATCCTGTCGCGACGGCCCTGCGACCGACTCATCATCCTCCATATGAACTGTTGGAGGATCTATTGCTGCCACTGGTGTCGACTCGGAGGCGTCGGGTATCGACAGTGGCTGGCGTTGAACACTATTGACGACCTCGTCAATAAGTGTCGCAGCTGCAGCGGGTTGGGCCGTGATTAGCATTCCAGCTTCTTCGGCGTCATCCGTAATATCAATACCGGACGTCTCCACATCTTTCATCGGTGATGATGTTTGCGATGCGGAGGTGTCTGTCAGAAAACCGCTGTTCAACCAGCCACCACCGAACTGTGTCGAATTTGCCAAAGGTGATAGAGTGATAGAGCTGATGCGTTTCCTGCCCACTCTGTAGACGCATCAGCGTTAGCTCGCAGAGACACTGGAGCTTCAGTGTCCTCTGCCTCATCCCCATTGACCTCCAGAATCGAGAGGTTCGCCGTTACATTTGCGAGATCCTCCGCAGCATCGCCCATGGCCATTGAAGCTGGAAAAAGAAAGAACAGCATTGTACATTTTTTAAATTATTTTTACTTTAAAAATTACGAATTACGTTTTTTTAAATACACTTACATTCGTTTGCCCAGTCCACATCATGAACTGCCGCCGCAATCTCCTCTTCAACGGGATCGCGTACGGCGTTACATCCCCGGGTCTCGGACCTGCGGACAAGAGCCGCTTCCCGTGCGGCAAACGCTGCCTCCTGCGCAGCAAAGCGAGCGTTCATCGCCGCAGCAAGAGCAGCTTGTCGCTGCGCAATTGCAGCTTCGCGTTGTTCCTCTGTAAATAAAAACAAATTTTTACATGTATGCTTTTTTTTTTTTCTATATTTTTCTTAATTTTTTATATGAATTATGCTTACCATGTTGTTCGAACTCGTCTCGAAGTATTGCGACATCCCGCGTAGCTGCAAGCGATGACGCATTTATTGCGACCGCCACAATTTTTTAAATTTCGTAGCAGCCGCTGAATTTGCCGGCACTATACAATTTTAATATTTTTGTCGGCGTCAAATTATCTAGCAATTTACGTGCCCGTTTCACGAGCATAGGGCCCTGAATCGTGTTGAGCATTGCCCCCGATGAGTCGGTCAGCAATCTCTGCAGACCCACCGTACGCTCTTTATCGCTCAATACTTTCACCAATTCTTTTATGATTGCACGCATAGCTTGATCAGCCATTTTTTTAAATTGTTTTTATTTTTTTTTACAGTCACAAAACGAAACACAATAACTTTTCGTAAAGCCACTTGTGAAATTCACAGCCACGTAAACACGTCTTGTCTTTTCGCCTGAACAGAACAGAATAATTTTCTTTCGGAAATACTTAGACTTGTAATTTTTCTTCTTCGTCCCCCACCTACAATATACAACAAGCTCAAAGGTTATCATTGGATAGTTAAGGATCCAATCCTTCGCGTGATTTTTTTTGGGAAAACCGAATTCACGGACATTGGCATACGCTGGCCGAAAACAATAAGTGCGCTTTTAGACAGAGAGAACCCTGCAGGTAGTCAACGTGTACCCAACGGTGTATTTTATGACGCTTACCTTCCCCTCCCCGAGGGAGGAATTAGTCAGCTCGCTGGCTATCGTACAAAGGTCCTCAAGCGCCCAGCCTGTTATTGTCTCGGGGGTCTCTACATTTTTTCATTTTCCATCTTTCTTATTTTACTCTCCTCTCTTTCTTTTTGGAAATGCTTTACTTCATGTCTTAATGTTTATGTTAAATAACAAAAAACATCACAAAAATTGGTATGACACGCGTTACGTCGCTGGTTCATGGGCTGTGGTCCACACCTCTGGTAGAGACCAATCTGCAGCATTCACACCCCCGCATGTCGTAACAGTGTCCACAAGGCGTGTCTTTACCCCTTCTCCTTTGAAAAATTGCATCGTCCTGCTGCTGACAACTCGGAGTCATCTTGAGTTATTACGTCTCTGCACCTCGAGCTGTACACTCTTCTTCTAATTCTCTCTCTCTCAAGTGCTCTTCAAAACACAGCGCAGAAAAAAAATGGAAAATTTTACTGCCGTTGTGGATAACATATCGCCAACGAAGCGCGCAAGTGACGATGAAAACAAGGCCCCCGCAATAACAACGCTGCAGCCCTTAAGCAGAGCCATGCTACTAGCTACAACGTACAACCTGAATGTCTCTTGTACTAAAATGGTGACAATAGGCCTCGGATTAACTAAGGATCAGCAGTTCGATGTGGCAATAAAAGTCTCCGGTCGCTATACTAGAGGGATTTCTTTGACCACCGATGAGTGGCAAGAACAGTGCTCGCAAAAAACTCTAATTACAGACTGGTTCAACGCTCAACAAGTAAACGAAAATTATGTTTCACTAGCTATACAATGGCACGGTCGACAGCGAATAAATTTTACAACAGCGTACAACGAGAAAGCCATCGTTTTTGCGCTTAAGGAACCTGAAGACGTCACTCAACTGAAAAATACGAAGAAAGCATTTTCGCCTGATATCGTTATGCAGCAGAAAACGTACGAGGGACTACTGACTCTCATTCCGTGTATCAACAATAAAATCGATCTACTTCGTGAGGATCTTGTGCTCGCCAATCAGCTTAAAGACATACTTGTGGAAAGAATCACCGTAGATGCTTCGGTAAATGGGTGCCTACAGCTCGAGAGGGAGCAGATTAATACAACGGGTCTCAAAATGCTGAGTGACACGTATATGAGTGATATATAGAGCCAAGTCAGGGGCGAAATTTTTACACTCCCACGGATGAAGATGAAATAAACGATAAACGGCGCTTGATTGGTTCAGAATTAATCTGTCTCCACGGCGAATACGTTTTTCGTAAAGTGTTGGACAATATTAAACAAACGACCAAGTAAAAAAAAATATATGTATTGTGACGTGGATTTTTCGCTCCCGTCACAAAACCCGAGAAACATACGGGCTTAAGAGACAGCACGGCACAACGGCCAACGTTCTGGCTCTCGGTAGAGTCCCTCTCGGCAATTCAACAGGGCATTAGGTAGCTTTTCGAATTTTATTTTGATTATTTTGATTTTTCCTTTCCGGTAAACGAGCGATAGCCTTATCGCGTATTCATCGAGAACATCGTCAACGCCGGAATCTTCGTTACCGACGCGCGAGAGAGCGTCATCGCCGCCTCGACATTGGCAAAGGCAACGGCAAGTCCACGCCAGCTACGCTCTCGCGGACAGCATTGGTCGTCGGCGAGAGAGTCGAGAGCCGTATCAGCGCTACGGCTTCGCAGCAGCAGCGAAGAGCGCGTCGCCGAGCTACCGCGCGCTCCAAAAGAAACTCGGAGGCTCGTTGCTCTGAACATCGATCTCGCGATAGCGGGCGGAGGATCGACTCGAAGCCTCACCCCTCGCTGTACTTCAACAGCATCGTTCCCGGAGAAGAATCGCACCGCTCAGCATCATTCTCCGGAGAAAGAATTATCGTCGGCCTCATCTGGACCCCAGCATCAACAGCATCGCTCTCGTCGTGTCTCGCCTATCAGCGAGTACGTCGAATTCATCGATATCGGACGCTCTCGATATTTAATTTGCGCGCGATGCGCTACCGGAGCGTCTCAAAATTCGGCTAGGGGGCCAGACGTTAGAGTAGGCAGGGGTGGGGGTCGTAGTCCGTTTCCGCGAAATCGCGAATCGTCTCGGGGACTCAAGCGTTGTTCACCGAAGAAGCAGGACGTTGTTGCCGTTGCCGACCGTGCTGTCCAGCGAGAACCGACGCCTACCACCCGCGATCCCGAAGACTCGACGAGGAATTTCCCGAGGGGCTTCGTTTACTGCATAAATACACCGGTAAGGCCGTCGTTCGTTTCCGGACAGGCTTTTCTTTAAAGTTCCGTATCATCTTAGTTTTCGGCCAAAAAGATCCCGAGCGATATTGCCGGGCGGTGCGTTATCGTGCATGGCAGTCAGTGTTCTGTAGGAAATCCGCGAATCGAAAAGCTATCGCCGGTGTTCTCGTAGTTTTATTGTATTTTATTTATTGAATTGAAGAATCGCCGAGAGGGATTCAATTAGCTGTTATTTATTCTGTTTTCCATAAAATTGCGTTACGCGCGAGAGTCCGTAGTTTAAGTTATTTAGTAATTCGGGAAAAATCGCCAACGCTCTCGAGAACCGTGGTACAACTTGTATCCGCCATTTGGGCGTAATCGCGAAGCACGCGCCTCTTATATTTTTCTTTTACCTCTTTCCTGACTTTTCCTCGTATTGTTGCGTGACTTTAGTTATCCGATTCTTTTCTTTTAAGTCTGTGACTTGTATAATTTTATTCTTTTGGCTGACCATCTTTCTTTGTCATTCTGTGGACGCGAGGCGCGCGTCTTTCCTTCGATTATAACAAACTTCGATATTTTCGCTCTCGAGAGCTCGCGGGTTGTAAAGGTCGAATCGACCTCTACTTATTTGCTGCGCGAACGCGCTCCGTGAAACGACAACCGCTACCGAGAACAAAGATTTATTTATTTTAACACGTCAAAGAATTATTGTATTGCTTGTTTTTGCTACCGAGAGTTGCGTTAAACAATAAAAATTGTTAGATTCGGTTCCCGAATTTTTAGTGTTGGTCATTCCGTCGCGTTTGCCACCTGAACCACCCCCTCTACCATTTCCCCATGGCTGCTTGCTAGCCGAGCGAATATCTCGCTCTCGGGTTTCCTCGATAAAAATTTGTATCGAGAGTTTAGCTCTCGAGACTGGCGCCCAGAGGAACCCTTTCGGTCTTGCGGGATACCGGTTTGTTCGCGGGAATTATCGTGACAGTATTGTAACGGTACGTTTTTGGAGGCTTACAGCTCTTTGCTCCGAAACGTTCGCTATTGTGAGTTTTTGGCTCACGGAGATGTGAGGACAGGTGCTGTAAATTAGAGATCTGTTTGTTGATTCGAATTGTCAACAATAATTGTGTTTTTATTGAGACAACGACGTGAATACAAAATAAATTATGGATTTCGTCCAGTGAATTGATTGGATTTTTAGCTCTCAAGGATTTAAATTGCGAAACAGATTGAAGGGTTATTTTATTGCGGATGCAGGAATTTGATTCTACGTTAACCGCCTCTTATTAGATCATGTTCCACGAAAGCAGTCGTCGAGGTCCCCCAAGACAGTCGCCGGCATAGGCACGAAGTAATAAGTTGCGCCATATTAGGCTTCTACGTTAAACGATTCTCTACCAATTGTTGTCCACGAAAGCGGTCGCCGAGGTCCCCCAAGGCAGTTGCCGGCGCTTCTTACAAATTGGTGAGTCGTCGCAAAACAAATGACTCGATCAATTTAATTGGAAAGATGGAAAACTTCACGAAAGCGGTCGCCGAGGTCCCCCAAAGCAGTTGCTGGCGCTAGGTTTTTGAGGATAGGGTAACACAGAAGAAAGCGGTTGCCGAGGTCCCCCAAGGCGGTTGCCGGCATCTGTGTGCGGATAGGAAATTTCAAACCAAAAGAAATCTGTTCGCTGAAAGAAAATTGATTTAATTAATTGTTGAAGATGAGTGGCCGACGTTGATTTCTTCCTTCAATGATTGGCTCGTCGTCGTGAAATTTGTCCCTTGCTTCTTCTTAGCGTCGGGACTCTGTCGAGTAAAGCGACGCTTTACTCGAAAATGAAAAGTGTTGGAATCTGGCTATCGAGAATTACCGATAATCAAGATGGAGGACTCAAGATCAAACGAGCCGTAGCCGCGCATGAGTTCCTCTCTGTTCGAGTTTAGGATCGAAGTGAAGTCCCTCTGTGCTCGCGATCGGGTCTTATATACCCGAGCGCGAGGCCCTTTTTTGTGTCGATTGACGCACGAAGTACGTCAAACTTCGCTGTCCTTTATTATCGCTCCCCGGGGTCTGCCGCAACATCCTATCAAATTCGTGTGCAAAATGTGATGCAACACTACCGGGCAGCTCCAGCTATCGACCGTAGCTATTGATTGACTGTACGGTCGGTAATTCGCATGCTAATTTCTTCGCAAGTTCAGGTAAATGACCGATAATTGATCCGGCATTTATTATATGAGTTTTTCGTTCTAAATTATTTATTTTATTTTATAGGTACAGGGGTCGAGGGTTTTATACCGTCTCAGTATATACTAAAAATATGTATACCTAGGTTTAAAAAATAAAATAAAATATTTCGCGAAAATGTTTTCATCATCATTACTTACCTTTATCCCTATCTAATTATTTCCTTGTTCTTTTATTTTTTTATTAAAATTTTTGTTTGAAATTCTGAAAAAAAATAATAATAATAATAATTCACAAGATTTACAGAACGCTGGGTTTTGTGCGCTACGACGTTGGCCAAGGACCAGCATCGAGCCCCTCCACGATCCTCTTGACAGCGGCGCTAGCGCTAACCTTCGGCCAACGGGCTGCCGCACACTTGTGGCCCCATTAGTACCCGCTCTCACCGCGATGGGCCCTCGACAAGCCACTCGACAACCCCCCATGCGCTCGCTTCTCAAACTCCCTCAACTACCCATCCCCACCAGCAAACCTTGTGTCAAGCTAGTCGAGTGATTGACCAAGGGTGGGTGGTTGGGCTCCGGACATCGATGAAGTAACATCTTCCTCTCCACCCCCACCCTCACCCACCCTCGGGGCAGCTCGAGCGGTGGCATAAGGCTCTCCAGCTAACCCCCGAGGGAGGGGATGACTGAGCGAGAGCGAACCGCCACCGCGCAAGCATCCCCTACCACCTAATCGCCGCCATTTTGAAATATTCTGTAGAGGTAGTGACTTCTACTTAGGTCTATAAATCTTCGATAGTTAACATCCGATACTGCTATAAAGTTAGTAGCCACAGGATCGGGAACGTCGCTTCGTAGTGTGTTCCGCCGTGCTGTAAATCGAGTCGTGTTAGTCTTAAAGCCCCGAATTGAGTTCACGCCGGGCGAGTTATTCTCCGTCGGTCAACACCCGGTACTGCTACAAAGATAGTAGCGATAGTATCGAGAACGTAGCCCCGCGAGTTCGTTCCACAGTGAACGGCAGTTCGGGTAGTTATAAGTGCAACGATTTAAAGACGCTATAGAGACATTACAAACCCGAGTAGTGTATAGAAAAGTGTATCCGTAGTGTGTAGTAAACGCTAAGAACCCCCGCTGGGAGAGCATCCACTGTAAGTACGAGCATGTGTATGTGTGTGTGTAGGAATGTATGAGAGCGACTCCGACTCCAACCAATTTTTACTTAGTTTCCTAATAATCACTTCTTGTAACTTTCCGACTATAATCAACGAGATATTTACCTTCAATATATTTTTCATACTCGTGTTTACCTAAAATTCCTTTTGTTACTTTTATTTCGAGACCTCTCACCCTTTTACAGGTATCGAGAAACCGGGCCCGTTTAGGGACGAAGCAAAGTGCCCCACGAAAAATAAACTCTGCGCTTCACACGGAGATTTGTATACAGCTAGCGAGAGCGAGAAAAACTCTCTCTGTAGCACGTAAGAACGCTGCGGAGTAACTTCATACAACGCACGCAAGAGTGCATTGCCGGGAATGCGGATTCAATTAGTCAACGCAGTATGGGATTCAATGATGCTAAGGACTAAGAGCAGACGAGTCTCGATTTTTAGGCACTCACTATAACAATAGGCAAAGAGTGTCTATTAAAATGACCAGCGAGACCTCTTCACACAGCTTTCGATGGGGATTCTGCACAGCGTATGCTCCAAAAAATGTAGTTTTTCAGCATTTACTTCGGTGTACCTCCAACATCATGCGCAGTTAATTTAAAGTGACTCCAATGACTGGAAATATTTTTTTTGCCTGCGGTTGAATAAAAATACCTTTATTACTGAATTTATCTTCATAGACGTCCGTATCACAGTGTAACTTTGGACTGTGTGAAGCATCTTTTTTCTTCTACGCAGAAATAATGTATCATATCATCACTATTGTGCACATGCATTTTGAAGCCCCTGCGAAGCATTTGAATATTTGCTTAACAAAAAAAATTCATTTTTGCTTCGACAAGTGTCCGTACGGTGCTGTAACTTTGGACTGTGTCCAGCAATTTTTCTCTTCTTCGCAGGGATGATGTATCATATCATCACCATTGTGCACATACATTATGAAGCCCCTGCGAAGCATTTGAATAGTTGCTTAACAAAAAAAAATTAATTTTTGCTTCGACAAGTTTCCGTACCGTGCTGTAACTTTGAACTGTGCGAAGCAATTTTTATCTTCTTCGCAGGGATGATGTATCATATCATCACCATCGTGTACATACATTTTGAAGCCCCTGCGAAGCATTTGAATATTTGCTTAACAAAAAAAATGCATTTTTGCTTCGACAAGTGTCCGTACGGTGCTGTATCTTTGAACTGTGCGAAGCAATTTTTCTCTTCTTCGCAGGAATGATTTATCATATCATCCCCATTGTGCACATACATTTTGAAGTCCCTGCGAAGCATTTGAATATTTGCTTAACAAAAAAAATGCGTTTTTGCTTCGACAAGTGTGCGAAGCAATTTTTCTCTTTTTCGCAGAGGTGATGTATCATATCATCACCATTGTGCACAATAATTTTGAAACTACTGCGAAGCCTTTAATAAGTTGTTCCAAAATAAAAATTCAATTTTGTTCCGCTAAATGTCCGTACGGTGCTTCAATTATGAAGTCTACAAACCAAATTTTTTCTTTTTCGCAGCATTATTTTATTTTATCAAAAGCACTATGCACAGCAAATTTGAAGACATTCCGACGTCTCTGAACATTTTTTCCAGGCATTTGTAAGGAACGGCCGGAAACTTCGGAGGATTGGTGGTGATCGATGTTGCGATGGATGGTCCAAAGATGAATGATAGAAAATATGGTGACCCCGGGATTCGAACCCAGGTTGATCAGATACTAATTAAGAGCGCTAACCACTGCGCTATAGTCACCCATATGTTTCTATCATTCGTGTCGTCTACTTATATGCAGAGCTGGACCATCCCGTTACACATTTTTCCATTTAAAAATCTATTTTCTCTCATCAAATGTCGCGTTGCAATTCGTTATATTTGTCTCGTGACTGAATTTTTGACAACTGATCGTAAAATAAAAAGGAAATATCAGTTGTGAATAATAATAATAATGAATTTGTATAAAAACGAAATGTTTATATTCGATGAAGGTTAAACTATGAATCAATTTACATAATTGATAAATGATTTTCCCCCATACGTTCTTCCGAGATGAAACGCGCAGCACGACTTATAAACATATTCGATACGGAGCGCATAACGCAAAGTGTAATCATACTCGATACGAAGCGCGTAGCGCGACGTGTATCCCTGTGAGTGCCTTAAAAAATGTCCCGAAGGGACATTTTTCGGGGGGTTTGGGGGGGCGGAGCCCACCAACAAGAGCCTCTGCGCCCGCAGGGCGCTGAGGCGCTTGTTATATAAGAGCTGACCACAGGCGCTCGTAGCGCGACCGTTGAACTTTACTGTATGCTAAACAATACACTGCGACTCTTCGTCAGTGACATCATAAAAACGAGGGTTAATATTTGTAGTGGTTGTTCAATAATGTTTTAGGCCCTTGTATTTTGGGTCGATCCGCATACGATAACTGTTGTAGAAAAATCGTCTTGTATTGAAAAAAACGCACTTGATCCTAACGTAGGAGACACGGTGACTGTTCCGTTTGACAAGCGGTTGTATGCAGCGAAAATTTTGATATACAGCGGTAGGCAAAAAAATGTAGGTTCGTTGTTTCATTGTTCGATTGATGTTTCCAATTCAGGATTCTAGTCTGCTCTTCTCTGATCGGAGTACCTCAGAATGAAAGCTGATTGGCTACAACCACAGGCAGCTTTCTATGAGCTACTCCGAGCAGAGTACTGTCGTGGACTGAAAACGTCATATCGCACCTTAACCTGCATAATATTTTGGTTCCTTGCGAAGGAAGCTTATTTCGCGAAATTGGACATAAGAACGAGGTCTCAAAAAAATTAAAAAATATTCAACATCGCTTATTTGTATACACAAAAATATTATTCTATACAATTCATTGTTAACCCAAATCAACAGTTTTTATTATCGCCTCTTTTTTACGCCAATTTTCTGAAAAGAGTTCGTTTTTCCTCCATAATTTTTCTAATATTGAGCTAAAAATTGTTTCACAAATAGACTAGTTTGAAGATAATATTACTGGATTTCATCTTTAAAAATATATCTGAAAAGTCTATCTTGTTTACAAAAACTTTTCCGATTTTTTATGAACTACAAAATATTCCTGTATATTATGTGACGGGCTTTTTGCAAATCGGACTCTCTGCAATCGGTTCCCCGTTCAATCTATAACGACGCCTTTGTTTTTCAATGCCCGATTTTCTCACCTTATTTTTCGCTGTTTTGTTGCTGGGCGCCAGAGTATCTTTCTCCCGATACTCAGGGAATCTCAATTTTCTCTTATTTCCAAATTCTCAATAACTTACTCGACTAGCGGGATAGGGAGTGGAGTTCGGAAGAAAATCACATAAATCTATTATCCAAATGAATAACGACACCAAAGTTTTCCGTAAAATTAAAACAATAAATATCGTCTTTTATTCATCTCCCTTTTCAACTCAATTCCAAATTCCAAATCAAATAACAATCAGTTTTACTATCGACGATATTCGAACGTCGATTTACCACACAAAAACAATAATGTACTCGCGAGACTCTACATGAAAATCGATTGTTCGTTTCGCACGTCAACCGCTCGACGCTTCGAGACTTTCAGAGGATTCTTAACCGAATATTTTGCCGAGTACGAGCGAGAAAGTCCTCGGTGATCGGCACTCTTGGCAAACGAATAACCAGAAATGGTGTGCACTGCGTGCACCTACCTTCTTAATTTTCCTTCGCTACCGATCGGCCCTTAGGGCTTCCTTCTAGTTACCCTCGACTTCGGATTCCTCGACCGTCGACACGGCGTGACTTCTCCAGCGGATGAAATATTCTTCGTCGGATAATATGATTTCTCCCTCACGGAGATTACGAACACGAGATCCACGGAATACTCGTTACTTTGACTGTCTGTCTGAGTCTATGCCTGAACTATTATTTTTCGTAAATTATGAGAGTGACGCTCTCCTTTGTCTACTCTAACTAATTCGACAATACGTCCTGCGTAAACGACGCGGTGCACGAGAGTGATGCTGGCTCGCCCGTACTACGGTACGCGTACTTCGGTAATCAGGGGAAGGGGGAAAAACTCCTCGCACGCCGATAATTCGGCGATTCGTCGTAACGTCTTCCCGGTGTCTCGCCCGTCGCGTATCCCTCACACGCTTCCCTTTGTCTACAAGCGATGCCGGACTCCTGAAAAATATAATATGTTCCTCCGGCAGACTCTCGTTCTATAGTTTTCTATCTCTCGGGTACGGCAGGGATCGACTATGTGCTCGCGCGGTTATAACGACTCTCGCGCGTATTCCTTCCTAACGTGATGGAGAGAGAGAGCGTACTATTACGCCTCATCACAAAAAATTATTATTATTATTATTATTCAATTGCCGCTTTTCCTCAACTTTTCAATAGAAGATGCAAAATAGTTCGAAACGCTAGAAGTATCTCGACAGGGGAAAATTCTCGAAGTAGAGAAAAAAAGAACAGGAAAATCAATAGAGAAATAATGAGAAGAAAGAAAAGAATGATTAATCGAAAACTGGAAACAATAAGACAATTGGAAAAAACGATTCTAGAAACTCAGCGGCTGCAGAAGGCGGAATATCGGACACAGACAATGATATAAACGGTGCACTTCTTGATGTCCAAGGTGGCTCGCAACGAAAATTTCTCTATGATATTTTGAATAAAATGTATGAAATTGAATTTTTTTAATAACTTTGCTTTCAAGATTTTTTCACTTACATACTGCTCAGGAATACAATTATTAAAACTTTTTGAGGGCGATTATTGTAATTCAATAAATAAACTTTTTTGCAGAAATATTTCTTTTCCTGATAACCAATAGCAATGAAGGAGCCTTGTCGTAATAAATTCTTTTGGTTCCTCAATTCCTAGTATTAGTTAAACTAGGAACAACGCCCTCGCTTCGATCGTGGTTATTGGATTGTGGCAAAAAAATCATCATGAAACAATGTTCTACGTTTCAATCCTATGATCACTTCAATCCTGTGAATTATATCGTCAATTCAGAGTCTCTTTATCGCACATAATCGAACTAACTAACGATTTCGACTACGACGAACGACTCCGTACGACCGTCCGTCCGTCGTACGACTCTTCGTCGTACTAATTTATGAAGATTTTTGGAGTCACGTTTTCACAACTAACAATCATTTGAACCTCCCAAATTTCAACAATAATTAAAAAAATATCGTTCTTTTTCAACCTCCCGCTTACCATTTTTTTCTCAGTATTATCAGAAAACTTGTTATCAACAGAACGAACGAGTAATTTCATGTATTGTTTTTGTACAAAAAATGTCGGGTAATACACCAAAAGACAAGGTATATTTTATATTCGTATTAAAATCACGATGCTCATCGTATTTTTTTTACTGAAAGAGTCATTGAGATGCCTTAAAACTTTACAGATTCAATAAACGGTATTCAACCCCAGTAGAAATGAACGTCATGCATGACCGATTCGACCCCGTTTTGTCTCCGGGCCTAGTCTTCCCTGATCTGGAATAAGTTTATACGATTTTGTAACCGCGTACGATTAACGACGCTTGAAAAAACAAAACGGGATTGTTCACCTACTAAATAATATTGACAGAATACGATTAAAATTTCGAAAAAAAGAAAAAAAAATAACAATAGCTGCGCAATAACACTTTTTTAAATTAAGGTATATCTTTTTTTTTTGTTTGTGTTCTGTGTCTCGACGGTAATCAATAAGAATATTGTGTACTAAACGCACGTTAACGCGTGTTATCGCATGTTACGGTTATTTGTCCGATTCTTACATGAAGTGTTTTTCGTGGGGAATGTGTTTTTTTATTCCTCTTAATCGGTACCGTCCTATTTTTTTCAACGTGGGTTTCGGCGACAGATGTCTTGTGCAATACGTGGTTTGTAACCAAAGCCGCGATATTGATTGAATTTATTATATCAGTTTAATAATAGGATAACTTACGCTCGAGAATAAAGCAGAATAGCGAGCTTTTCGTCGATAGGCGACTGGACCGAGTCGTCAGCATCACGTGAAATTTTTCTTTTTGTTGACTTTACAAAACGGAAACAGAGCTCTCGTATGCCATCGCGATTGCCGTTAAAGACGCCAACCTCGGTGCATCGAATGCGTCGAATTCATGTACTCCGAGCGAAACTGAGCAAGTTTACGGATTAAAAAAATGAAATTCGGCCGATAATCGATTCTAATTATTCGTCGTAATTTACGGCTTTGTACGAATATTGCTCGTAAAAATAATGCTGTAAAACGGGGTGAATTTCAACGAATTCTCATCGCGCAACATCGATGTACATTGAAAGAATTTTTTTTTATCATCGTCAACTCATCACTTCGCTCAACAAACTATTATAATTATATTTTTTGATACTTAATTTTGGCATCGAGTAATGAGCCACAGTATTTTCTATCGCGCGAACGAAGAATCTTTCTTTCGCCGGTCGAATTCAATACAGTACGTATAACTTTTATACAAGAAGAAAATCTACCAAAAACTACTTTTTTTTTTAAAGTAAAAAAACGTACGCCAAGTACTTAAATGGTTGTTTAATCTTTTTAAAAAATATAGTGAAATCATATGAGCCAAGTTATAGATGTATATATATTGATTATATATATTGAGACGGTGTCTCAGCTTTCGAGGACACCGCTCGTTCGTGCAACTATCGCGAGAATTTCGCATTTCGATTATTTTCTCGTGAACGAAATATCCGCGAGTAATTCGCGACGTTGCCGCTAGATTCCGCATTCTCTCGCGAACGGATAAGCGACAGCGCGCGCGTAAAAGGGCGGGCGCGAACCGAATCGGTACCGCAGTTCCACCGGCGACGGGGAACATGTAATTTTCCCTCAAATACCTCCGGGTCCGGGGAGCCTTCGGTGACGTTGGCTCCACGTGTACTCAATCTCCCGAACCAGGGTGCACACATCTTTGGTAACGAAGTAGTGGGCATTCCTGTTACCAGTCAACGCTATTAGGGAACCGCGATAGGGGAGGTAACCCGGACGAGAGTAAGCCGGAAGCGAGTCGCGGATCGACCAAGTGGCGACACGGTTGGTTCACGATCTCGTGGAAGCCGAACTCTCTGAAGAGGGCCCTGCACCACCATGTGGCCACGGCAGAGTAGTTTCGTTATTAAAATCACGTTTAAAAATAATTTATTTTGCAATTAATAACCTCAAAATTCAACTAACGCGTTTCATTATAAAGTAATATCGAGAAGTGAAGCTCTGTCGGTAATTCAGTCTAAAAGTCTATAAAATCATAAAATTATATTCTTTTCATCGATGGATCGGAAACCTTTGTCGATAAATGTTCTTTTGGTGATATTCGAAAGTTAAGAGGAAAAACTTTCTAATTCACAAATGACCGACAAACGGTCGGTAAAATTTGGTTCTTTCGCTCTTTCAGCATAGCATTCAAACTTTGATTCCATTTCAACGGAAATTTGTGTTCACGATAAAAAAAACCACGATAATTTAAGTTAAACGTCGATAATATAGGAATTCAAACAATGTATTGCAATTTTCATGTTATTTTAATAAAAACTATTATTTTCACCAAAATGATCACGTTTAACGATTTTTCGCTCGCCCCGAACTCCTAACGCGATCTCTCGAACCGAATGCGTGGCATCGGCCAGAGGGTGAACGTTACAATATGCAATATTAAATATAAAAAAAGTTCATCGTAAGTCAAAAATTAAAATAAAAAATACTTGGCACGTCCATTCGTTTTTATGGAATTAACTAAATTTATCTGTATTCTACTGACGTGCCAAGTATTTTTTATTTTAATTTTTGACTTACGATGAACTTTTTGTACGTACGGTACGTTTTTTTACTTTAAAAAGAAAAAAGTAGTTTTTGGTAGATTTCACTTATTTTTTAAAAAATCCATAGTAAGTAACTGAAACTTAGCAATAAGTCATTTTTTTGTATTTCTTCCTTCACAGAATTCTTCGCCGTATTTCGATGAAACGCTGTCGCATAATTTTCTCTTCTCATTACTAAAAAAATGCATTCTCCTGAGAGTTTCGATACAAGTTCCATCGGTGAATGAATTTCACTTAAGTTTCCATATATTGTGTTGAATGAAAAATGTATCAATTCCTGACGTTTTTTTGTATAATTTCTTTTGTCAATACTGACGTTACAATACTGATTACGCAGCGAAGAATTCTGTATCGGAAGGTTTAATGTGAATCTGATCTTACGTCGGTTGAACTCTGTCACATGATTTCTGACTCGTTGCAATTTTTCTCTTGTCGTTACTAAAAAATTGCATCCTCCGGAGAGTGTCAATCCAAGTTCCATTGGTGAATAAATTTCATTTAACTTTCTATATATTGTGTTCGATGGCAGAATCAATCAATCCTGCCTTTTTTTGTATAGTTTTGTAAAAATAAAATGAATTTCTTGCGTTGATAGAACTTGTATCGAAACACTCCACGAGATAAATTGTTCATAATGATAAGAAAAAATTGTAATTTTAATCGTTCACGGTTTTCCTCCATAATCCCTGGAACTAGGCTAGCGAAGAGTACGAATCATTTGATCGTGAACTCGTAATTCACAAGAGAATGAATTGTGAAGGAAATATCCGATGAAGTCGTGCGTCTCGGCCTCGGTTAGTCAGCCGATAAATTGATGAAAAAAATCTTTCGTTTTACAGACACATTTTCAGGCTTGTTGCCGGTTAACGCATTGACACTCGTTACCGGAAAAAAAAAGTTGACACGATGGGGACGATGTAAAAAAATTGACGAAAACCTTTTTTTTTCACTTAATTTATAATTCCATAAGTGGAAAAATTAAAAAATACTTTTCGCCAAACAATTAATTATAGGTTAACCGGTAATCGGCCGACTAACAACACGCGAAAGTCAGCCGGCCGAAGAGTGCAAAGTTCTTCCACCAGACGTCCAAAGTAGTTAGAATAGAAAGGGCGTATCTGCTACCATTCAATGTGTTAACACCATTCATATATGGCCTTCTGCTTCTCATCTACACGTGTAGATGAGAATCAGAAGGGCGCATTTGACACTATTTACCAAGTAAACTGCTTTGGGATACGCCGTTATGTTTCTCATCTACAGAAATACCTCATCGAAAAAATGTAGATGAGAATCATAGGGAACTACTAAACAGTATCTTACCTGTTGAATAGTGTCAGATGCGACCTTATGTTTCTCATCTACAACTGTACATGAGAAGCAGGAGGCCGTATATCCATGGCGTCAACACGTTAAACCGTAACCGATATGCATTTCTATTTCACATCTACAGATCGGTCACACTTTCCGTTTGGAAAGATCAGGAAATTACAAATTTTACACCACGTCCTCGATATCTCGGAAACGGCTGCACCGATCAAATTATGTAATTAGGCGCATTCGAAAGCGGGGGTACGAATTATATTATAAAAGTGTTGCTGAAAATTCGAGCCGAAGTTTAGTTTTCGAGAAATCTCGAACAAAACTTTCACTTCCGGCATATTGGCGTAGTTATAGAAGAGGTAGCGACTCGGCCGACCTCGCACTAAAAAAAAATTTTTTTTTTAAGTACTTGGCGTCGAGACGCTACCGCGTCTCTTGATACTTTGAGATTTTTTTCTTTAACACTTGGAAACGTCTATACCTTAAGAAAAGTAACCATTTCTTTTTTTTTATTTAGCAAACATCTTCAACAGTGTAGAAAGCAGAAGATTTAAGTTTAGAGATTTATTGAAATTTCTGTAAAATCTGAGATACACAGTCCGAACATCTTCATAGTTTGAATGACGAGTATCTCAATTAATTTCTTTTTTCTTCATTTTTTGACATTTTCGACTACTTACATTTACGAAAGCGAATTCAGCTCCGAAGCTGGATACGAAATTGTGGTGGGCATCCGCCCGAATTCGTTTTTTCTCTCAGAAATTGTTGCATCATGTAAAGAAGATAATTTGAGAATTGAATGTATGTTTCCCGGACTTACAACCGTATTACTTTCCCTTGTGAAAAGTTGTAGAATCGTCTTACAAGGTCCCATAGGATCATGAGATGTTCTATTATTTTTTTTTTCTAACACCTTTTCAAAGGAGCGAAAGTGACAGCTGCGAAGATTCGGTTTACTCATAAACGTCATAATGATTGCCCTTGTGTCAAAAATTTAAAATAATGCTAATGGAGAATTGCGTATAGTCTCGAAGACACGAATATCCAGATCCTGTCCATCAGGTTCGATCGTTCGGGTTACATGGGGAAAGCGTTGGTACGCAGCGAAAATCATTGCCGAAAGCGGTAGTACTGGGAGATTATTTTTTTGTGCGGTTGAATTTCCCATTGAACCAAATTGTGTTCTCGTTGTCGCTTTTAAAGTATGAAAAGTTGTCGCTTTTAACGTATGAGATATTTTTATAATTAAATTTGACAGAATAAAAAAAAATATCGAAGACGATTCATAGCCTATCGCGAGTTACGAACCTTCAGCAGATGCTATATAAAGGTTAAAATTTCCTTACATTTCGCTTACTGGCTTTCATAAAACTCGGTCTCATTGATCCTTCAGTACTGCGAAATATAGCATACATCTTACAGCTGAATGATTTGATATTATGTTAACTTGCGAAACTATTTTCCCATAAGTATAGGTAAATCCCAAATATCACGGGATTTATAGATGTTCTACGCTCCCTATTATATAATTATGACAATAAAAATTGGAGTAGATATATAGAACATTAACTTTGCATACTAGTGATCCCAAAAAATTATCAATTTATAAGAGAAAAAAATGGTTGATTAAATATCCGAAAAACTTAATTTTCTTTCAGGCAAAAATGAATCGTTAATTCTGTAATGGACAGCCAGGTATGCGGTAGGATGTAATGAATAGTGAAAGTCGAAGTTGAAGTTAGAATACAATATACGCAAAAGTATTTATTAGTCGTAGAATTGGTAGAGTGTACCGTCTAACAATAGTGGTGGTCGGAGAAGTTGATGCGATAGTTTATAACTTAGGAATATGGGACCGTTACACTCAGTGATGCCAGACTCGCGGGCGAAAAAGTCCCGCACGCTTGCCGGGCTCCCCCCACCACGTGACACGGGCTGGCTACAGGGCGGGGCTTCGCCCGCCAAAGTCACCGTGTGACGTCACTCATGCCCCGAGCGACAGAGCCAGCGCGGGTCGTGACGTCACGCGTAAAGATTGAGGCTTTATTTCAATTCAAGCATAATTGTTGTTTAAATTTTTCAAAAAAAAAATAAAAAAATGTTTAATTGGTTAAAAAAAAATAAAAAAATGTTTAATCGGTTAAAAAAAAATAAAAAAATGTTTAATTGTCTCAAAAAATTGAAATTCGTATTTGATTCGTTTCAACAACCGAAATTGACGTTTAATTCGTGTAAAAATCAATCAAAACATAATACCTTGGTTTAAAAAATCGCAATTCTTGTTTAAATTGTTTAAAAACCAACGGCATGTTTAATTTGTTCATGAACTCAAAATGAACGCTTGATTTGTTCAAAACTCGAAAATTTGTATTAAATATTTTTTAAATTATAATATTTATAATTTATGAATCATAAATTATAAAATTTTTGATTTATAACAAAATTTACAAAATTTTATTTTTTCCTGACTGCGCTAACAAGACCATATTTCATACCTGCAACGCGGGTTTAACGTTCGGTATTCTTGACGAGAGTAAAAGTAGCTAAGCGGGAGTAAAAGTAAAAATAGCCGTGAATAAAATAAATAAATAAATACTTTTTTTTTTTTCAATTTTCATTTTTTTTCGAACTTTCTTTTCAAATTTTGTTTTTTTCGAATTTTTTTTTACATTTTTTTTCCAAATTCATTTTTAATAAATAAATAGAAATTACAAGGGAGGAAAGTGCGTGATTTTCACCGAGTGTGAGGTTTGCTGGCCCGAGCGCAGCACTCACTCGAGGTGAAAATCCGCTCCTCCCTTGCGGCATACGATACTTTTTTTCCGACTTCCGAATTAGCGATAAGAGGAACCGGGGCTCCGACTCAGGAGCGGTCAATTGATGCGTATTTTTTATTTATCAATAAATAAATTTAAAAAAATGAAATTTCAAACAAAATAAAAAAAAAAATTTAAAAAGATTTCTCAAAAAAAAAAAAAATAAAAAAAAAAAAGACATTTGCAAAAAAAATTAATTAATGAATTATATAATTTTATTCGCGGCTTCTTTTACTTCTACTCCCGCTGAGCTACTTTTACTCCCGCTGGTTAAGAATAGCTAACTTTAGGCCCGAGTTACAGGCCTAAAGTAGGCCTGAAAAGGCGGTGGTCTTTTCAGGGCAGTCGGGAAAAAATAATTATTTTTTTTAACTGACGAAATGTTAATTTATATATTCTAACCAAATTCGGCGAAAACTTTAAATTTTTAAACAAATAAAACGCCAATTTCTGCTTCTTAACTAATTGGAACGCAAATTTTGATTTTTTTAAACAATTGAAAGTGAAGTGCGATTTTTATAACAGTTGATACGTGAATTTCGATTATTTAAACAACTTAAACGTGAATAGCTATTGTCTGAACAATTGAAACGTGAAGCTCGATTTTTACGACATATTAAAAGTTAATTTCGAGTTTTATAACAATTTGAATGTGAATTTCGAATGTTTAAACAATTGAAACGCACATTTGGATTTTTTATACAATTAAAACAAAAATTTGGATTTTTTAGACAAATTGAACGCAATTTTCGATTTTTTAAACGACTGGAACCCAAATTTCCATTCTTACAACAATTTAAAAGCCGTTTTTAATTTTTGTATCAATTGTATCGAAAATTTCAATTTTTTAAAAAAATTAAGCGTCAATTTCGATTGTTTAAACAATTAAAACAAAAATTTCTATTTTTTGAACAAATAAAACTTTTTTTATTATTTTCAAAAAAATTAAACGCCTATTTCGATTGTTAAACAATTGACCCGATTTATTTATTGTACACTGTGAGTAATCGTTATATTATATTCTTTTATTGGTTAATATAGACATTAATTTACGAGAAGTCAACGTGTGGCGTCGTCTTGTAACGTCACGCAAGCGCGATGCGACTGCGCCTCATGTCTTGTGACGTCACGCAGTCGAGCGCGTCGAGACATGTTCCGTGACGTCACGCTAACGCTAGGCGGGCGCGGGGTGAGTGAGTGATGGGGGTATGGCTTACGCGCGCTCAAGCGAATAGGACGAGAGCAGCCGGCGGGATATTTTTGTCCCGCCAGAGTCGTAGAGGGGGTAAAAATGTCCCGCATGCGGGACTTCTCACGCCAGTCTGGCATCACTAGTTACACTCCCCCCCCCAGGAAAATTTTGCGATGCGCCTGCATCGCGCGTTTTACAAAAAAAAAATTGTTTGTGTGTCTCTATACAATTAAAATTTTTAAAAGAAATTTTGAAAAATTTTTCATTCGTGTGTGTGTGTGTATGAAATATTAAATTTTGCTGTCCTGCATTCAACGGTTCCATATTTCAGAATTTTTTTGGTTGTTGATGATTGGTAGCTGAAAATACTTAAAAAAAAAACCTTAGTTGTTCGGGTTAGTAGAAGTGGTTTTGTTATGTTGGATCGGTTGGAATTTAGGGTTATGTAATAGTAAAAAAAAAAAATTATAGTACGATTATTCCTTAGTGTTGTACTCCATTTTGAACTGGCTCCCATTGTTTGTTTGTTTGTTGGTTTGGGATCTTTTCGATCTTTCCTTTAGTTTTATTTTGCTAGATTTTTGTTGCCTTTCTGAATAAGTGTATGTTTTGAAAAATTTTATTGTTTGAACCTGTAACATTCTGAGATCTGATTAGTGGTTGGTTAGTAGGTGAGACAGGTTATTGACGACTTAGTTCGCTTGGTATAGCGATTCTGGAAAAAGAGGTAATTAAAGAATGTATGGTTTTTTTTGTTTTTTTTATAAAAACGAGTTTCGAATAAGGTTATGTTTGTTTTTATTTATGAGTACACAGAAAAAAGAGACTGAATTTAAAAAAGAAGAGCGAAAGAGAATTTTTTTTTATATGGACAACAAAAAGAGGAAAAAATAATTATTATATGATATCTTTTGTTTGATCTATGTATCTATATATGTTCCTTGTTTATGATTAAGTAATATATAGGGATGTGTGTATGTTATCTTTTTCAGTCTTAGTAGCACAAATTTTTTGCGTGTACATGCGTGTGTGTGTGAAAGTTTGTTAGTTTTTGATCCCAAAAGAAAAAATAATTACTATTACTAGCGTTTCCCCGGGCTCGCGCGCTTCGCGCGCTCGCATGAAGCTGAAACTAGCGGGCAGTTCGCCGCGCGAGCAGCGGTTCTCATGCGCTACTGTAGCCCACGTTTGGCTGTTCGCTCGTCGCCGTTCGCGGTTCGCAAATTCGCTGTTAATTTTTTCTATAGTTCGGCAAAGTCAACTAAGCATATGTGCCAAGTTTCAAACAATGTACACCTCCCCGAGCCTAGAAAAAAAATGTTGATTAACAATTTTAAAGCCTCAGCCGACTATCTCGAGATCCCTTTTGTTTATCGAAGTGTACATTCGCTGATAATTTTTTCAATAGTTCGGCAAAGTCAACTAAGCATGTGTGCCAAGTTTCAAACAATGTACACCTCCCCGAGCCGAGAAAAAAAATGTTTATTAACAATTTTAAGGCCTCAGCCGACTATCTCGAGTTCCCTTTTGTTTATCGAAGTGTACATTCGCTGATAATTTTTTCTATAGTTCGGCACAATTAACTGAGTATATGTGCCAAGTTTCAAACAATGTACACCTCCCCGAGCCGAGAAAAAAAAAGTTTGTTAACAATTTTAAGGCCTCAGCCGACTATCTCGAGTTCCCTTTTGTTTATCGAAGTGTACATTCGCTGATAATTTTTTCTATAGTTCGGCAAAGTCAACTAAGCATGTGTGCCAAGTTTCAAACAATGTACACCTCCCCGAGCCGAGAAAAAAAATGTTTATTATCAATTTTAAGGCCTCAGCAGACTATCTCGAGATCCCTTTTGTTTATCGAAGTGTACATTCGCTAATAATGTTTTCTGTAGTTCGGCACAGTTAACTGAGTATATGTGCCAAGTTTCAAACAATGTACATCTCCCCGAGCCGAGAAAAAAAATGTTTATTAACAATTTTAAGGCCTCAGCCGACTATCTCGAGATGCCCTCTAGATAGCCTCGGGGCTCGATACCCTTTTGTTTATCGAAGTGTACATTGATTGTTCATTTTTTAAACAGTTCTGAGCACAGTTTTGATAACGCATTTTTACTACTACGAACTCTACTACTCGACTATGACTTCATAAAAGAGTATATCTAACAGCACGTTCTCATTTTCTATAGAGAAGGGTCGATATATAACATTGTTTTTCGCGATAGTTTATTCTTTGCAGGCTTGGCTCGACCCTAGAGGATTAAGCGCTGAGCCGGTAGTGGGCCGGTAGTAGGCTGCGGTTACATCGCAGCTAAAGGTAAGAGCTATAGATGTTTTGTTTTTACTTTTTCTTCGCGTTTTGTTTTGTACTGACTATCGTTAGGGTACAGGGTAGGGGTATCTTCTTCGCGACACCGTGGATTTTCGGCAGTTTTCGAAAGGAAAGCGTTTGGAAAGGATCCCTCAGCTACGAACAATTTAGTAGATATGTAAGGCGGGTTCTAACCCACCCGGGGCGTATTGAACAAAGCGCTCGGTCGGCGGCAGTGGTTCGAGGCGTGTTGCGTGGGAGGAGGGGGGTATGGGGTGGTGGGTGGGTGGGTGGCAGGTGTGCGGCAGGTAATTGGTGGGTGGTGGGTGGGTGGGTGGTTGGCATTTTATTGTATTTAGGGAATCGGTGAGTGATGAGTGGGTGTGGGAGGTAGGTGTGTGGGAGGTGGGTGGGTGGGTGGTTGACATTTTTTAAGTTTTTCGAATCGGTGAGTGACGGGTGGGTGGTGGGTGGGTGGGTGGTGGGTCGGTGGGTGGTTGACATTTTCTTCAATGTTTCGAATCGGTGAGTGACAGGTGGGTGAGCCAGGTGGGAGGTTGGTGGGTGGGTGGGTGGGTGGGTGGGGGGGGGGGGCTATTGAACTGCTCAGCCTTGGAGGGTATCGCTTGGTCTGTGCTCTGAGACCCATCTGTCACTTATCGCCTATGATTGTATAAACAATTATAAATAAACACTTCGGTGTTAAAATCAAATGCTCGTTAGGTGGGTGAGTGGGTGGTTGATATGATAATGTATACAAATGCTTTAAGTAGTCTAGCCCTCTTGTCACCCTTTGAAATTTATGACCGCGATAAACATCCATATACAAATACTAATATAATAGCTGCATGTATCGAATGCTCGATGAGTCAGACCCTTGTTCTCATTCTCGGCATTCACCACAGGGGAATGTTATATAAACAAACATCGTCGCGAGGAATATTGATAGCTTTATATGCAGCGTGCATTCCTCTGGATATTGAGAGCGCAATATGCATATATATTCTAATGGGTCAACACTTATCGCTCATTCATAATATTAAAACTCAATAGGGATAAACACACAGTGGTGTTAAAATCAAATCACACTCTTTAAGCGGCTGTGAAGTCTTCACTCGATGGCTCGCTTACCGCCTTACCCATCATCATGAAGGGCCCCGTCAAGTGTATGCGTGGTGGTGAAGTAAGCGCCTTGTTCTCAGCTCACACTCCGGCGGCATCGAAAGTCTCGAAAAATATCAATCGACGCAAAATAAATAGATGCTGTAGCGTTGTTTAGGTTTAGCATCCCTTCCAAAAACACCCTTTTCTCACATTTCTTTCCGATAGCGAGCAACCTCGCGATTGGCTTTTTTAAAATTGGTGGAGAGGGTGAAGTTAGAATATCTTTGACATTGAAAATTAGTTGATCACTCTACAATCATTCCGCAGCTTCGAGCGCATCGCGAACACTGTATAGTTGAGATTTCCGTGTAAAGTATTTACTGTTGAGATTTCCTCTCATGTGTTTAGTGTGTGTTCTCATACCTGTGCGTGATAGACAATGGATCGTGATAAACGTAAAAAACTTGTGCACCTTATGGAGAGAGCATATTCGACTCTCAACGAGAGAACGCTACCCGGCGAGAGGCAAAAGTGGATCGACATCGGTGAAAAAAATGTGAAACTTTTGAGTTCGATTTTACGCAAGTGCGATTCACTTACGATCCATGATAAAATCCAAATTCAGGCGACGATAGTTAATTTAAAGTCGATGATCGAAAGATTTAAAACGACTGGTGCCGGTGCAGTTTTGAAAAAAGTGCAGTGGTCCGACCTCGAGACGGCATTTGCCCGACGCGTACGTACAGGTGTCGTTACAAACCTGCAGCACAAAGATTTAACGGAATTCATAGATGATGCTAAACGACTCATCATCGTGAGATTAAAACGAATGCTGAATGGAACCACGAGGAAAAGAAGGAGACGCTCGCTAAAAGTTAACGTCATCCTCGGATGCAAATTCAGTGTCACAAAAAATGCAGAAAATCTGGAGGAGAATAAATTTTTTAATACACGAAATGAAATTATTCTTCGCACCACGAACATCGATGAGTGGTTCAGGGAGCATGTGAAGGAAAAATTATTGGATAAAGTGGAGGAGTTTCAACAAAAAGAATCGGGCTGGACTCTCGTTGAAATACTCAATCTACAATTTAATATGAACAAATACGTCCCACTACGAGGAGGATTGTCCACATTCGTCAGCGTTCCGCGGGATTTACAACTGAAACGAGCCATTGTCAACATCGCCAACAATGATGAGTATTGCTTCCTGTGGTCCGTTACAGCAGCGCTGTCCCCGCCGGCTCAACGACATAGTGATCGCAAGAGTTCGTATCAACATTTTCGGGAAGTTCTCGAATATAAGGATTTTAGTTATCCAATGAAGCTGAAAGACATCCCCAGGTTTGAGAAAGTAAATCGTTTAGCGATCAATGTGTATGCCGTAGAAAGTAAGAAGCGAAAATCGAAAATTATATCGGAAATTGTACCAATATATTTAAGTAAAAAAAAGAGCGAGCGTCCGACAATATATTTGCTTATGCTCGAAACAACGTTAAATGTAGGTGAGAATAATCCGATACATCATTTCGCGTGGATTAAAAATCTCTTACGACTTGTTAGCTCGCAAATATCAAGACACAACGCGATAACGTGGCTTTGTGATAGATGCTTGTGCCACTTCCAAACCGAAGCTGGCCTAGCGAAACATAAAATCGATTGTTTTAATATAAACGGCTGCAAAGTGAAACTTTCCACGGAGGAAGAAAAGATTCTGAAATTTAAAAACTTTAAAAATAAAGTTGATGTTCCATTTGCCATTTACGCGGACCTGGAATGTCTTTTAGAGCCCAGTCAATCGACACCTGGTGATCAGAAGCACGTTCCACATAGTATCGCTTACTACCTCCATTGCGCGTATACCAAAGATATTTCTAAGTACAAATCATACCGTGGCATAGATTGTATCGAATGGTTCATGCGAGAATTGCGAACGTTAGCTGATTTTATTACACCACGCGTGCTAACCGTTGTTCCAATGAAAAAATTGACGGTTGATCAGATTCGCGAGTTTCAGACAGGAACAATCTGTCATATTTGTGAGAAACCGTTTAATGATGGTGAGATAAGAGTCCGAGATCACTGTCATTTTACGGGCAACTATCGAGGGGCCGCGCATAACGGATGCAACTTGCAATACACAAAATCGCACGTTGTGCCAGTCATTTTTCATAACTTATCGGGCTACGATTCTCATTTTTTGATTAGAGCGTTGGCAACACAATTTGAAGGTTCAATACAATTGCTACCGGTCAATAAAGAAAAATATATTTCTTTCTCGAAAGACGTAGCGAAAACGCGCGTGCAATATAGATTTATCGATTCATTTCGCTTCATGCCGAGCAGCATCGAAAAATTAGCGTTATATTTGGAGGCTGATAAGAAAACTATAATGCGGAGTATCTATAGTAATGACGAAGAATTCGCTTTGTTGACGAGAAAAGGAGTTTTTCCCTATGACTATCTTGATAATTGGGGAAAACTTGACGAAACGGCTTTGCCATGTAAAGACAATTTTTTCTCGAAACTAACAAGCGAAGCGATAAGCGACGAGGATTATACGCACGCGATGAATGTTTGGCGCGAGTTCAACATAAAAAGTTCAACAAAAAACAGATGTACTTCTGTTGGCAGACATTTTTGAAAATTTTCGGCAGACGTGCTTGAAAACGTATAATTTGGATCCGTTGCACTATTATACTGCACCGGGCCTCGCATTCGATGCAATGCTCAAGTTCACGGGAATTGAGCTTGAGTTATTTACCGATGTAGACATGTTGCTGTTCATTGAGAAAGGCATTCGCGGAGGTATCGCGCAGTGTACAAACAGATACGCAAAAGCAAACAATCGGAACATGAGCGAAGATTTCGACTCGAGCGCAGATGAAACGTACCTTATGTACTACGACGTTAACAATTTGTATGGTGCAGCGATGAGTCAATACTTACCGTACAGCTCGTTCGAATGGTTGGAGAAATTTGACGATCTCGATATTGAAAGTATTGAAGATGATGCTTCAACGGGTTATATATTTGAGGTCGATTTAGAATACCCGCGAGAACTCCACGCCGAGCATAAAGACCTACCGCTGTGCGCTGAGCACTTCGTGCCCCCCATTCCCGGATGTACTCAGTCTAAATTGATGACAACGTTATTGCCGAAACAGAATTATGTAATACATTATCGCAATTTAAAGCAGTGCCTCAGTTTGGGTCTAAAGTTGACAAAAATCCACAGAATATTAAAATTCGAGCAAAGTCCATGGATGAAAAAATATATTGATTTGAATACAGACTATCGCAAAAAAGCAACTAATGAGTTTGAAAAAAATTTGTATAAACTCATGAACAATGCGGTCTTTGGCAAAACAATGGAAAACGTGAGAAAATACCGAGAGGTAAAACTTGTCACCAAATGGGCTGGGAGGTGGGGGGCACGAGCCCTTATAGCGAGAGCGACTTTCCATAGCTGCACCGTTTTCGACGACGATATGCTAATAATAGAGTTAAATAAAACGTCAGTCAAATTCAATAAACCGATATACACAGGCTTTACAATTTTAGATGTTTCAAAGATCTACATATACGATTTCCATTATAACTATATGAAGAACAAATTCGGTGAGAGCGCAAAAGTAATGTATACCGACACCGATAGTTTGATTTATCACATAAAAACCGAGAATGTATATGAGACGATAAAACGCGATTTGTACAAATTCGACACATCGGATTACCCTGTAAATAATTTGTATGATATTCCTCAAGCGAACAAAAAAGTACTTGGTTTGATGAAAGATGAGAACAACGGTAGGATTATGACAGAGTTCGTAAGCTTACGAGCAAAATTGTATGCTTACAAGGTTATGAACGATCCGAAGGATAAAAAGCGCGCAAAGGGTGTTAAAGGATCCACCTTGAGAAAAATAACATTTGCGGACTACAAGAAGTGTTTGCTGCAGCACGAGAATCTTATAAAGTCACAATGTTTGATACGCAGCCGAAAACATGTTGTTGAAACGGTTACGCGAAATAAACTAGCTTTAAGTTGGAGTGACAACAAGAGAATGTTGCAGCGCGGCTCTACGGATACGCTTCCGTGGGGATATGGTGGATAAGGGTAGAAATAATTGTACACATATATATATATATTGTAAAAAATTCGGATATTGTATATAGTAAATTATAATATTATGTGTGCGTGTGTATGTGTATTGTATTGTATTGTAATTTTTAAAAAAATGTATGAAAATATATGGAAAATTATAATAAAAAAAAAAAAAAAAAATGTGCAAAATTATAAAATTATCTATCGATTTCTTCTTCTTCTTCTTCTTCTTCTTCTTCTTCTTTTTCTTCTTCTTCATCGTGTCTCTCTTCATTATCGTCTTCGTCTTCGTCGTGTCTCTCTTCTTCCGCATCGTCATCGTCTTCATATTTTTCTTCTTCTTCTTCTTCATCCTCATCCTCATCCCCCTCCTCTTCTTGAAGCGCTCGCTTCCCGTCTCTCGAGCTCATCGACCGTCGTTGATGCAAAACTCGATATCGAGCTTGAATCATCGAGCATCGCCAAACGCGCTCGCTCGTTTTCCCGACGCATTTCCTCCGCGCTCCAATACGTTGCATCCGAATCGATGTCATCGGCATCGGATGGAGATGGAGTTCGCGGTTGGGGCCGTCGCGCTGCCAAACGCGCTGCCACTCGCTCCCTATACCAATTAATCCACGGGGATTCGTTTTCTTCGTCATTATCGTAATCATGCTGATTATCCGTAGCAGCGGTGGCGGCAACAGCGGTAGCGGCAACAGTGGTAGAGGCAAGGGTATCGGTAGGAGGCGACCTTTCCTCTTGGCGCATTGTACCGTCATTTTCACAATTTACCCGCGGTCGTTTTACCTGGGGTTCGCCTGTAGATGGATAAATCCACCCTGCCGTATCAGAATCGGTATCGACAGCGGCAGCAGCAGCAGCAGAAGAAGATGATGATGATGATGATGATGATTGTGTACCCGATGGACCCGGGACAGCACCGTCAATTTGAGCGAATTCATCATTGACATTGACATTGTTGCGGCTTTCCCATCGAGTCATTGTTTCATCCTCCAGAAATACTCCGTTGTTCCAGATTTGATATTCATCGGTCTCGCTATCATCCTCATCATCGCCATGAGTATTTGGTCCTCCCGATGTTGTCACCTGGCGTGCTTTAAGCACACGCACCATTGCGTTACAGAGATCCCGATTAGAAAAATAACCGCTGTAATATGCAGCGAGAATATCACTTTTCGTCGCGGCGAATAAGACACTCCGAAGTTTTCGCAGAACCACATCTCGCGACATAAATCGCAACATACTCAATTTCTCGCGCGGCCATCGGCGCTTAAGGGAAGGATTTCTCGCGAGGAGAAACACCAAAAGCACGTACACACTCGAATACGTAAACGATCCAATGGTCATCGTGAACGAATTGTTTTCTCTAACACGGGTGAAAAAGAACTAAGCTCTGTCGCGTCTTGAAAAACTAATGCCATCCACCAAAAACGTTTCAAAGAGTGGGAAGGGGGGAGCAGAGATTGAAACTATGGACTTTTTTTATGAAGTACAATTTGCACTCTCTCAGGGTACCACATGTTCGAAGGCAAGAGAGAGAGAGAGAGAGAAATAGCGAAATATGCAGGGGGTCATACAAACCTTCGCCGGCGTAGAGGAAAACAAGTGCTTCCAGAATCGGTGCATAGGCCATGTGCTCGAAAAGAAAGGAGCTCGAAAAAAAAGATGATTCTCGCTCCTTCACTTTCACTCTTTTTTCTTCTTTCTTTCTTTCATTCTATTCTATTCATCATGTTGACTTATTGGAGGACACGCAGAGAGGCAAAATATGTGCCACAATATAATTATTATACACACAATTGTTTTCACAAGTCTGACTTATCAATCCAACTATTGTGTGAGTTATCAAATCCGAGCCATTTTACATAAAGTTTGTCGAGTCGTTTTTTCAACTCTTTTTCAACTAGATAAATATCGGGGTGTTTGACCGCGAGTAGCTCTTGCTCATAGAAACCACCGGCAATCGGTTTATTCTCATAGTCTCTTAGTCTGTACGTCACAGGCAAAGTATTCATTATTCGAGATATCGTAAATATTTCCGTCGTCCAGTTGGGTGTATAGTGTAACGGTCCCTCATATATATAAAAAAAAAATCTTCTTTTACAATAGAATAATATTTCGCCAACGATCACTTCTCCTTCCGAGAAGCGAGATAACTCGCATTTTTGGCCGTCAGCACTTTTGCCGTGAGAGCGACAATAGGATCGCCGTCTCACGGCAACGGTCAAGCCACCGCCCGACCAGCATCCGCGCGACGGCCCTTATCAGCGCGGAGGTATACCTCACGCGCGTAACAACGCAAGTTACCGCTAGCGTCGAAGCCCTTTGCTTCGACAATTAATTACTCAGTTCTTCTCCGACCACCAACAGTGTAAGACGGTACACTCTCCCAATATCTATATCTATGTCTACGACTAATAAAATATTTGCATCAACTATCTGATTCAATTCTTGACTATTTCACTACAACTATCCGCGTACTGGCAATCCATTACATGGTGTCAGAAGTGTTCGAACTAAAATCCGCGTCCGCGACAAGTGAAAAAAAAAAAAAAAAAAAAAAGTGTTTATTTCATTTTGCTTTAGATTATCCGGCGTCCAATCGAAAATTTATAGATACATCCAAACAAAAAAAAAACAAACAGTGAAAATAGTGAAAAAAAAAAAAAAACACAGCGATAACAAAAAAAAAAAACAGTGATAACAACAAAAAAAAAAACAGCGAAACGTTATAACAAAAAACCAGTGACACAAAAAAAAAAACAACAGTGATAATCGACAGGAAAAAAGTGCTCAACAAAAACGAAAACCGACGAAAAATCGACAAATCAAAAAATCGAAGGAAGGAAGAGCAAAAAAAATCAAAAAAACAGAAGGAAGGAAGACCGACTGAAAATCAGCAAAAAAAAAAATCCGAAATACGCAAATTCATGCAAATACGCATTGTTTTCTACGTGGCAGCAAAGTAAGTACTTTAAAATTCCTAATATAAGTGAGAAAAAAAAAAAAACAAAATAATCAAAAAACGAGCTTCGAAAGCGAGTAACGAGCGCCGACTCGCAAAAAGCGTGTAACACCGTCCTTGTCGTGCACACAGCAGAGTCGAAGGCGTACGACCGCTGCATGCGACACACGGGAATTTAGCTTAAATATATTCTTTCTCGTTTTTTCCAAATTTTACCACCTCGCATTTTTTGAAAAAAAAAAAATAATAATAATAATCAAAATAACAGACATTTGCAATGCACGACTCCCGATTGGAGAACGCAGCTAAATACCGCTGATAAATTACCATAATTTAATTTCCCTCCTTCTATTCAAAATAAATTAGTTCGCGCAATAAAAATTATTTTTTCTACATTCTAAAGTTTATAATAAAAACACATAATATCTTCCCTTTCTCTTTAACCTTTTTCAACATTTAAAATCTTACATATATTTTTTTTTCTCTTCTCTTCTCTCTCTTCATCTCCTTAAATTTTTCAAATTTTTCAATTTTTTTCAAATTTTTCAATTTTTTCAAATTTTTTTAAATTTCTCAATTTTTCAACCTTTTCAAATTTCTCAATTTTTCAACCTTTTCAAATTTCTCGATTTTTCAAATTTTTCAAATTTCTCGATTATTTTCAATTTTTCAGATTTTTTCAAATTGCTCAATTCTTTCAATTTTCTCAATTATTTCAATTTCTTCAACTTTTTCATATTTTTCATACTTTTCATTTTCTTCATATTTTTCAATTTTTCCAATTTTTTTCATATTTTTCAATAAAAAAAAAAAAATTCTTTTTCTTCAATTTCTTAATTCATATATACATAAACAAATAATTTTTCAATTTACACAAAAAGACAGAAGACACCTCTCTCGTACGCGTACAAAATTACGCCACACATACATAATCTCACAAAAACAAATAATTATTACCGTTTGTTGCTAACTAGCGAAGCGCGACCGGAACAAAACAAAAACAAAACAAACAAAACCCGAACCCGTGTTGGTTGTATCGGAAACCAAAATCACAATGGCGACCGGAGGCGGAAATGAAACCGAAAATATCTGGAGCTTTTTGACATTCCGCGATGTATTCAAAAACATACCAACGTTCAGCGGAACGAATATACCGCTAGAACAGTTTGCGCAGTCTTGTAGGCACGCAGTAGAAATGGTTCCTGCGGAAAATATGGCCTCTTTCCTGGACATGCTGCACCTAAAGTTATCAGGCGAAGCAGCAGACATAACAAAAACCAAAACATACGTAAACATAGAGACACTCTTAAAAGACCTAAAAGATTATCTTGAAAAACCATTCGAATTATCAGATTTAGAATTAAAGTTGAAAAGAAACATACAAAATTACAACGAACCGGTAAAAACTTACTCCGCACGCACTCGCAAAATAGCAAACCGAATATACTATCGCCTAAACGAGGTCTATAATACCCCCGCACAACAACACTACCTAACAAACAGTATCATCGAAGTTGATAAAGCGGTCATTAAAGCGTACATCCACGGACTTTCCGATCAAATCGGCAATTTACTAATGCACAAATCTTGGCAAACAATAGACGAAGCTATTAACGCAGCAGAAACAATTGAGATGGAACTGCTCCGTAGGCAGGAAATCCACCAGAAAAAAAAAATCGACACAAAAACTCAGGCTGAACTTAGACTCACGTCGATATTCGATGAAATCGACGACGTTATCAAAAAACCAAATACCAAATATTGCGAGGTTCACGGTGAAAACCGTACTCACGAAACCTCAGAATGTCTTGCGATAAAGCGCACTCGCGATTTAGCCAAAAACCGCAAAATAAGAAAACGAAGGCCACGGGATAACTCGCGAAACCGAACCACACGTAACAATAGCAGGGATAGGTCGCGTAATTCGAACGACTCGCGTTGTCGACAATGTGGTCGATCCGATCGTGATCATTCCCGCAGCCGAAACGACTCCCGAGATCGTAGCGGTTCATGGAATCGAAACAATTCACAGGATTCTAACAACGCTAAACAACGCAGTCAGTCCCAAGATCGAGATAGTCGCGATAACTCTAGACATAGAGGAAATCGCATTCCGCGAAACACGGACTTCGATCTTTCACAAATCGAACAAGCACTGAAAATTATATTAGAAAAAAACCAGAATTCTACCTCACGGAACAGCGCGACGGAAGGTCAGAATTAAGTGATCAAAAACACGGAACAGACACGAATATAGGGGAATCATCCCTATGTAAAAATGTAAATAACGTAGAATTAGCAGTAAGAAAAGCGAAAATTAGTTTAAGTTTAAAGTAAAGGCATAAGCTACCCATAGTGAAAATAATCTCGCCCGATCTACGCACGAAAGAAACACTATTTCTCGTAGACGCCGGTGCCGAGACAAATGTCGTAAAAAAGTCCAGCCTTGTGCGAAACACCGAGGTTGATGAAACCATGATATATGTTCTCACGGGCATCACCTCAGGGCAAGCACGCACAATAGGCCGATGTTGTCAAAAACAACAATGGCATAGCGTACCTTTGCGTCAGAAACGCCAATACATGCGAAATAAACTTAATTCTCCAGCCAATATATTTGCACCCGTTCGAACAAATTTCGGATCTTCCGTTCGACGACGAAACAGAGAACGCTCATAGTAGCGCAGAAATTTGCTCAGCCGAAATCGGTAATAAAAATAGGCTGGAAGAATTTAAAAACCTACTACATCTTCAACACCTTAACGAAACAGAAAGGGATCACGTACATCAATTAATCGGCGAATACCAACATCTATTCTATCCTCCCGGAGACTCTCTCGGATCCACGACAACTATCAGTCATGAGATCCACACAACAGACGAGAGACCGATAAATACTAAACACTATCGTTTTCCTCAGGCTCAAAAAAAAAAAAAAAAAAAAAAAAAATCGAGTTGCAGAGGCAAGTCAAAAACTTGCTCGATAATAGAATAATTAAACCGTCTCTCTCTCCGTATAATTCTCCAGTCTGGATAGTACCTAAGAGAGAAGACTTGAAAGGAAACAAACAATGGCGATTGGTAATCAATTTCAGGAAACTGAACAAAAAAAAACAACGCCAGACGCATGCCCACTGCCGAATATCATAGATATCCTGGATCAGTTGGGCAATGCGAAATATTTCTCGACTTCTGACTGAGTCAACAACAGCCTTTTAGATACCACATGGGCACTACGAATATCAGCGTATGCCGTTTGGACTCCGTAACGCACCAGCAACGTTCCAAAGACTCATGGACATAGTGCTGTCTGGACTCCAAGGCACAGATCTATTCGTATACTTAGACGACATAGTGAATGATACTCAATAAATATTCTCAACCTCGGTACCGTTCGTCGACGGACGAAGGCTCTGGCAATCTAGCCCCGAGGAAAAAACCGACTCGTCAAGAGAATGTTGATAACTCAGACGACAATCAAGTCGCATATCAACAACCTCACAACAAAGAAGTACCAAAAACTCCGGAACAATTGGCCGATGTTCCAAGTAAACCCGATCAAACGACTTTGCAACCACTGGAAGAAACTATGTTAAAAACAAAACAAACAGAACAAATACCGACAAATACAAAAACTAGGGAGAGTGAACCAATAATAGACTCGTCCATTGACGAGGATACACCACAATCAGAGCCGTCTGACAACGAAGGAGAACTCAGAAGTTCCATAAGGAAAAAACTAATGGAACTATAGACACCATCGCGAAGAGCGCGACTACAGGATAGAGTGTCCAAAGAACGAACCAAAGACTCATTCAAAAATGATCGAGCCAAAAAACAATCTGGCAAACGGTCCTGGAAACATTAAGGAATAACTGATCAATATTCCTTAACAGTAGAAAACGATAGCTCAACGGAGCTGGAGAACGAACAAGAAAATAAAGTTAAAAAAAAAAAAAAAAAAAAAAATATAATAAAAGAAAAAAGAAACAAATAAAAAGTAATAATAATAACAATAAACAAAAACAAATAAAAAGTATTAACAATAAAAATAAAAGCGCGAATAATAAAAAAAAATACAAAAAAGAAACCAATACGGCACAAAAATAGCCCAGAGCGGCACAAAAATAGCCCAGAGCGGCACAACAATAACCCAGAGCGGCACAATAATAGCCCAAAGCGGCATGAAAATAACCCTAAGCGGCACGAAAATAAGGATCAGGATAATTATATAAGCGATACGGAACTAACCTCGGAGAACGAATTGATAATAGATATGGAAACAACCGACAAATCTCGATGGAATGTGAATCTGAACCGTTGTCAATGAGTATCCGGAACTCAACGGACGACGAGAACAGTGGCAAATTATCAACCGAACTTTAGATTAGCTTCAGTATTTGAAAATACAAATAGGGCAATTTCCATAACGAAAACTCATCATTTAGGCCATAGAATCAATAATTAGCGCTATTCATAGCCTAACAAAACGAAAAAAAAGAGAAATCAAATCTAAAATAATAATAATAATAATTTTTTTTTTCGGATCAAAAACTAACAAACTTTCATACACACACACACACAAAAAATTTTTTTTTTTGTGTTACTAAGCAGAAAAACACAACATATACACATTAATACATAAAATAACGCTATTACTGTCCTAATATATTACTTAATCATGAACAAGGAACATATATAGATACATAGATCAAACAAAGCATATCATAAAATAATAATTATTTTTTCCTTTTTTCTTGTTCACTAAAAAAAAAAAAATTAAAAAAAATAAATCTCTTTCTCTCTTCTTTTACATTCAATTTCTTTTTTTTGTGTACTCATAAATAAAAACTACATAAATAATAAAAAAAAATCTATACTAATCAATATATATATAAAGCTAAACATTAAATTTTTTTTTCCTCTCTTTTTGACCATTGTTATTTTCTGTCAATTCTCTTATATATATATATATAAACCTTTTTTTTGCATTTAATAAAAAAAAAGTAAACACTCGAAACTCGTTTTTTTTTTCTCTTCAAAAAAAATATACACACATTCGTTTTTTTTAATCATTTACCCTCTTTCCAGAATCGCTATACCGAGCGAACCAAATCCCACAATATAACATGTCTCACCTACTAACTAACCATTAATCAGATTTTTAGACTGTTTCAGGAACCATTCAATAACCAAATTATATCGAAAATGGAAATGAATAACAAAAAGGACTTATAGCACCCTGAAAAAAAAAAAAAAAAAAAAAAAAAAAAACTTAAAAAAAAAAAAATAAGGACAAATACATACACAATTTTGGAACTGATAAAATAATGGATCGAATTGGAAATTTATTATAGACGGAAAACAACAGGAAATAATAAAAAGGAGCAACATTTCTCCTTATTCGTAAACTTTACTGAATTTACCTATATATTATAATCCCTAACCTAACCTACTCATAATAACTTAACCACCCGTACTAACCCGAACAACTAAAGTTTTTTTTAGAACTGTTTCAGAATTCAACAACAATTACCTTCCCAAAAATGCAACGAAACACTTCAGGAATATACATAGGAGCAACAAAAAGAAGTCTCAACACAGAAATACTCAATAGAAATTTTCCTTTTGCAAATTCTTTTCGGCTTATATAGAGTCACACACAAACGAAATATTATGTAAACGCGCGATGCAGGAGCATCGCTAAATTTTTCTGGGGGGGGAGTGTAACGGTCCCTCATATATATAAAAAAAAAATCTTCTTTTACAATAGAATAATATTTCGCCAACGCTCGCTTCTCCTTCCCTCTCGCAAAAATATTTTTATATTTACTAATTCGAACTTTTTCGCCAACTTGAAACTTTGGCTTTCTGGTATATTTAATTTATGGTTGATCGTACACGGTATGCAAAAGATTTTTCTCATGTTTAGCGCGTACGTCTTTTGGCTTCATTCTAATAGTACGATGTATTGTGGCGTTGTATTCGAAAAGCAACTTCTCTATAATATCAATCCACTTATAACTTCCGCGAAGACTAAACTGTTTCCACATTTTATTTTTTATTGTTCGATTGAAACGTTCGCAAATCGATGCTTTCAAGTTGCTAAATGTCGAATACAAATAAATTTTATATTGTGCCATGAGAGATTGAAAATTTGAATTGTAAAACTCTCCACCATTATCCACCTGCAATTTTGATGGTGTTCGCCCCTGAATAAGTACAGACTTCATTGCAGCTGTTGTATCTTTTCCCGTCTTGCTCTTCATCGGTACAGCCCAAGCGAATTTCGAGAATATATCAATGACGGTGAGTAGATACTTGTATCGATTGTTTTGACTGGCGTAAGCTGACATATCGACGAGATCAGCTTGCCAAGTCTCATCGAGGCCTCGAATATCCACATGGCGACGAGGATAGTTCCGTCTAGCTGATTTATGTAGCTCCTCCACTAGCGCTTCTTTGTGCGCGCTCATGTTCAATAACGTTTAGTCTAACGTCCACGTTGGCAATGGCCTTTGAGTTTCGAGTTGCTAAGTCTTGTACTGTTTCGAGGTTGATATTTACAGTTCTTATGATATCTTGCATTGTCGTCTCAAGCCCCTGAACCAATAGTAGATTACTGTCATTCATTTCTTTTCGTAAAATCTTCACGGTAGTATGTACTTTGCGATGTAAGACGTTTAAGGTTGCAGCATCGTCTTGTTGTTCAGGGGCGGCAACGTTGCGGAGTCTTTTGTTCTCCAAATCATAATGACCGTCTTCGGTTAATTTAAATCCAATACCCGGATTACCGGGACCGCCGGGGCGGCCGGGAAGGCCGCGATTTTTTACACCTGCGCTCTTATCGAGCTGTCGTCCAAACACATCGGCACTCATCTTGCAAATGTTTAGAATCTCGATAGGTAACGAGTTAATATATTATCTGAGCCTCCCGTAGTTCCTCTATAATTGACATAATTTCGTTTCTATGAGAGGAGTTGCCAGCTGTTTGTGATGCCAAGAGTAGACGAAGCCGATTCACTAGCTCGTTTGGATCATCCCAATAAACATAATCCACCTTAACATCTTTTTGCGTAACTTTATATTGCGATATACCTTTTCCGGTGTATTCAACATCGTTTAAAATTTTTGCAATATAATTGATGAATTTGAAAGTTTTATTCACACGGATCGCTTCCCTATTCTTGTAATACTTCTTATGCGCATTTGTTCTGATAATTATATCCTTATAATTTTTCATATCATCGACGCTAATATGAGCAACATTGGGCTTTTTTTTAAACAACAGTTCGATAAGTCCGATAGTTTTTCCATAGCTTACATCTCCTATTTGAATAGAAGTAGCGTTAAAATTTATCGGTGAGTCTCCAATCATTAGCCTATCATTAGCAAGATTTCTCACCCCATACGAAATGTCTAAATCGGTCGTTCTATTTGATCGCAACAATGCGAAATATTCATTTATTAATTCATCTACTTCAGCGTTTGTCTGTACGATTCCATTATCATCATCATCATCATCGCTATTAATGGGTTCAGTATCGCCGCCAAATGCCGACTTAAAAGAAATAACCTGCTCACTGTCATCGTCGTCGTCGTCGTCGTTGCTATATTCACGTTTCACTATTCCACTCGTCCCAGCTCTTTCAACAATGTTGTCATAATTTATTTCATCCTTAATTTTATCTTTACTTTCATCCTTAATTTCATTCTTAATTTCCTCCTCCTTAATTTCTTTCTTCACTAGTGCCGTATCGTGATTTTTACTTGTGTGGGACGCATTCACTAATTTTTCCAATGGATTCACGAGTGGTTTGAAGACTTCTTGCATCGCCTGTTCATTGACCTCGCGGCCAGTTTTCAACATCTTATGTTTTCGTCGAATTGCATCGCTGGCTTTGACGATTTTACGTAAAAGGTCTTGTTCTTTAGAAATATTTTCACTCTTCATGTTGCCGCAGCTGAGTCGCGGATACTACTGTTTCAGCATTGGCTAGTAATATAATATTTATTACTTATCGATGCACGCGAAACAGTCAAACCCTTTCCTATATCTGCCCCGATCGACATCACTATCTTTGTCAATCATAATAAATCCATACTTATCGACCCAGCATGCCGAGCATAAATTTTTGAATTCAGCGTAGGGCATATCAGTGTTTACGTGATCATTGTATATATGCTTGAGATTCATTTCATCTTGCTTAAATAGTACTAGGAGGTTAGCGTTATCACGCACGAGATGTTTCGGAATACGTGCATATGTCTGACAGAGATAGAATGAATCAACGTGCTCGTGTCTACCCATTGAAAAATATGTTCGAATATTATTCTGTTTCTCACATGCTACATCATCGAAAATAAATATTGAGTTCGGTCGAGCCTCGCTTGGTGGCACCACTTGTTCATTCTCGTTGAAGGGAAAATATTCAACACCGTCTACAGACTCAAGCAGTTTTTCTAATAACTTATACTTTGGCTGCTTAAGAGATTTCGAGTATATATAAATATTTTCGAATCGCAATCCATTGGGATGAGTGATGAGTGTAAGCAACGCATTAGTTTTGCCGCAGTTTGATGGTCCGCAGAACACTGCACGAACGGTATTTGGTAATAAATTACCATGACGTTTCACGATCTTTTCATTCTGCGCAAACTGATCGAAATTGATCACAGGTAAATTGGTGGATTGTGTCTTGAACTTCATCCCGATGCAGACAAACGAGAAACCTTATAAATAATTGTTTATATATAAAAATTTCCTCAGTGACTCATGAGTCTTCCGATGGATAAGATCGTGAAGAAGCGTGCTAAAAAGCGTGGTAAAGGCTTGGTTAACAGTCTTATCAATAATCTCCCCGTTGAATTACATCTGCCTGGTTATCAGTACTGTGGACCAGGAACAAAGCTATCGAAACGTCTTGCACGGGGCGATCCGGGAATTAATCCGCTCGACGCAGCCTGTAAGGAGCACGATATCGCTTATTCGAAAAATCGCGAAAATCTCGCTGCTCGAAGCGCTGCGGACGGGGTATTGGCTGAGCGCGCTTGGAAACGCGTCCGCGCCGCTGACGCTAGTGTAGGTGAGAAAGCAGCCGCGTGGGCCGTTACCAACATAATGAAAGCTAAAAGAAAATTTGGTATGGGCTCGAAGAAAATTAACAACGTTGGACTTGGAAAGATAATTGGAGCGCCAAGAAAGCGATGATTCATAGTAATGATTCACGCGTTGTCATTAAAACAGCTCTTAAGGGTGCGCGCAAAGCTCTGAAAAAAGCAGGTGGTAAATGTAAAGTACTCACGCCCCGAGTACTACCTGTGCCAAATAAAATAGGTGGTTTTCTACCATTTCTCGTGCCCATTTTCGCGGGACTTAGTGCCGCTGGGGCATTGACCGGTGGTGCGGCTAGTATAGCTGAAGCTGTTACCGCTACTCAAGGGGAAAAACGAGAATTGGAGGAGAATAAGCGACATAATCAAACGATGGAGGCTATCGCGTTCGGTAAAGGCTTGCATTTAAAGCCCTACAAAAAAGGTTTCGGACTTCATATTGCATCGAAAAACGGAAAGTGACGCTACCACACCGAGCGCTAACTGACACCGACCTATTAAAGTATGCAAAAATTATGGAAATTCCGCACTTTCGTGGAGTTTTTATGCGAAATGGTTTACCGGCGAGTGGTCCATTCAAACGGGAGTCTGCAATTATCAATCTGGACGATAAGAATGGAGCTGGTACACACTGGGTTGCATACAAAAAGTTTGATAATAACGTTATATACTTTGATAGTTTCGGTGATCTTCAACCACCTGTAGAATTTGTCAGTTATGTACGTGTCGGTAGCGTGAAATATAACTATAAACAATATCAGGCATATGATACAGTAGAATGTGGTCATTTATGCCTTAAATTTTTTTGTAATCAACTGAATAGTAAGGAGAAATATTGTCTATATAAACACTAACCATGATGCTTCACACTCAGTTCTACATCAGTCGGCATCATGAATGATACTCTTACATTGACCATATCTGGAAGTTCTTCCATTCTCGAAGCTCAATATTTCCCTCCTATTGAACTTTCCGCGAATAAAAACTATGCTCTAGGACTGGTTGAATTGCTAACCTTCAACTCAATTCCCAATATAGACGTTGATAATAATAAACTTCACATTGGCGGCGAAATAATAAGTATTCCGACTGGTAGCTATGAAATTGAGGATATTGAGAATTATGTGAAGCCTATCCTGATCGGTACGAATATTACTATCGATATTAAACCAAATAATAATACTCTACGCAGCGAAATTAGATGTGATCATGATATAGATTTCACACCTAGAGATTCTATTGGTCGGGTACTAGGATTCGCCCAACGCATCTTGACGGCTAATAAAAACCATGAGTCTGATCTTCCCGTAGCCATTCTCAAAGTGAACGCTTTAAGAGTTGAATGTAGTCTCACAACCGGTGCTTATATCAACGAGCGAAAAGTACATACTATTCACGAATTCTTCCCATATGTCCCGCCGGGATATAAAATTATCGAAGTACCATCACAAGTCATTTATCTCCTTATCCTCCACAAGATTATTGATTATATTCAACTGCGAATAGTAGATCAGGACGGGAATTTAGTTAATTTCCGCGGGGAAGAGATAACGATTCGGTTGCATATTAAATCTCAATAATAATAATAATAATAATGGCTATCGTTTTTAACCGGAAGCCTAGCAATTATAATAAGCCATCATGCGCACGGCAGATCAGTCATCGACTAGCTCCCAAGGTGCTAACACATCAGAACGTGCAACTTCTGAAAAATCTCGGCCTCAAGGTCAAGCAACGCGGAAAAAAATTGTAAAGCGATATTTACTCCGCGTATTTTGTATCTGCTGCTGGCGAACGCGATGGACGAGGAAATAGTCAATATTCAGACACCCATCGTCTTTGATGAATCCATAACACACTGTGAGATTCATGCTCATCAGCCTTACGCGTCATCATCTTTTAACAACAGTGATGAGGTACGTATTGCAGTTCAACATCAAGATCTCAGCTTGCTCCCTAGCAAGAGTTCGCTTCACATATGTGGAAAGCTCATCAAAGCTGACGGATCCGCAGCTGCCGCTTCTACAACTCTCGTGAACAATGCAATTTGTCATTTGTTTGAGGAAGCTCGATATGAACTGAATGGTATCGAGATCGATCGAAACAAAAATGTCGGTCTTACGAGTCTCACGAAAGGATTTGCATCTCTACGTCGCAGTCAAACTTCAGTAATGGAAAATACTGGTTGGCTTGATGTTGAAGAAAGGAAATCACTAACTAATTCGGGTTACTTTGATGTGTGCATACCGCTCAGCTTAATATTTGGCTTCGCTGAAGATTATCATAAGATTGTCGTCAATGCCAAACACGAGTTGATCCTCGCGCGATCAAAAAATGATCTCAATGCAGTTATTCAAACAGCAGCGGAAGAATTTAAAATAGCACTTCATAAAGTCGAATGGCTTATACCATATGTCTCAATTTCCGACCAGCGGAAAATACGACTACTCAATTTTATAGCTAAAGATGCCCCGATCCCCATGAGTTTTCGTACATGGGAATTATACGAGTATCCCCTACTCCCCACCACTACGAAGCATGTATGGACCGTTAAGACATCTTCTCAGTTGGAAAAGCCTCGATATGTAATTCTAGGCTTTCAAACGAAGAGAAAAAATAGTACTAACAAAAATGTTAGTAATTTCGATCATTGTAATATCAGCGACGTGAAATTATACTTGAATTCACAATGTTATCCCTATTGCAACCTGAATCTCGATATTAATCAAAATCAGTATGCTTTGCTATATGAGATGTACGCGAATTTCCAAACTAGTTATTACGGTAAAGAAGCTGAACCATTGCTAAACAAGGAAGAGTTTTTGAATTATGCTCCACTCATTGTGATTGATTGTTCAAAGCAGAACGATACTCTCAAGTCCGGACCTGTTGATATTCGTCTCGAATTTGAAGCTAAGAATAATTTTCCCGCCGGAACATCAGCACACTGTCTAATATTGCACGATCGAATAGTCGAGTACAATCCAATCAGCGGCGGGGTAAAAAAATTGGTATAAAAGGCACTTCCATATGGGAAATCTAGTTAGTATTAATCAAGATGGACTTTGTCGTCGATGTTCAGGGCTTCAAGAAACCGATTGACGAGTTCGTGCTGAAAGAAATATCAATTCTTGAACTTGCCCGCGACATAGCAGCTGATCCCATAACGTTGCTCGTTAAACCACCATGCTCATGGGCCGACCTACCAGCGAAATACAAGTGTATGAATTCGTGGCTACAACGCAATTTCCATGGAATGTCCTGGGAGTCTGGAGAAATGTCTTACGAGGGGGCTATAAGTTTCGTTCGCGCTATCTTGACGCATGGAACAACCGTTTTCGTAAAGGGCTTGGAGAAAAAAAGATGGCTGGATCGCATAATGATTGGTACATCGGTGTCCGTTGTCGATTTGGAAACGCTGGAGTGCCCATCGTTGCGTAAACTATCAACCGCAATACCCACCATAAGATGTCCATCCTAATCTCTTACTAAAATATAACTGTTCCGATGGGAATGTGAAATCCCTGAAGACTTGGATAATGCATATAAGGCGCAATATAGACGAATGAAGGTGTTTTGTAAAGAAATAAAACAGATGTACATATATGAGTTTTTATTTTTTACGTAGAAAACCTTTTACAATCCAAATCAAAACTTATGTTATTAATACTGTATTATACAATGATATATGAAAACTCTTATTCTACATAAAGTTCGATTTGGCTGTCACACAAACACGACTGGAATTTTCACACGACTTGGAATGTGACACTGTTGTATTTACCGGCGTGATACGTCATGCGGAGATGATTCTTCTGCGATGATTCAACCATCTGCGTGAACAGCGCCGGGTCGTCCTCGAAAACTCTTGCAAGTCGCGCCGGTAGGAAGACAGCGAATTCTCCGTTGAGCTCAGCGACGACTCTTTTCCCGTATTTCGTCGCCACAAATTTTAGATTGCTGACCGGATGTTCTTGCTGAATTTCCAGCTCGATCAGCTTCTTCGTTGGAAGGAATTCCGGCATCTTGCCCACCTTGTTGACAGCTGATAGATCCATTTTCGAGGACTTGAATGTTGTCGAATGTCTTCAATATAAAGCGCAAGTCTGATTTCGTACGAATCAGATTTTGTACTTCTTTGATATTCTTCAAGAGTAGTTCGATGCGTAGTTTTAGCTCACGACGATTGCTTTGCATACAGTCTTTGCTCTGCATCACGTCTTTGAATGGTACAATTTAAGCTGCAGCATCAGATTTTGTATCGTCGCACTGCATCAGCCCCACCAAGAAATATCATCTATCAACTCCGCCTTCTGCTTCTCTAACCCTATCAGCAACGAAAATTCGATACTAACGAATCACAAGTTTTGTTATTGTTTCTTCATGACTCACTGGACGTATGAATCACCGCTTTAGAACGACACTTTTCACAATGCAATCGGCGAGGCGCTGGTCCATCAACGTGAGTTCTCATATCTGGAGTATTCCAATGCTCCATGCATGGTAGGTATAATGCTACTTCGGGATCAGCACGGAGATGTGCGGGTAATCGATCCCACAGGAGATGAATTTGTGTTCCCCAATACTTGAGAAGTTTAGACTTCGAAATAGTCTTCAGCTCAGCCTTTGATAACTCCCATGGATTTTTAACATAACGAATGACGGGTGTTGCATTGGCTGCATTCATCTTGCCGGTAAATTATGTACTGAGCAATACGAATTCAATATTCCACGCGACGATGTTTGTTTATTTTAAAATACCCCTCCCCGCCCCTCCTATACAAAATTCCGAGAACAAGGGTCTGACTCATGGTGCATTCTTTGGATATGAATGCTCTATTCATTCTTTGTTTATCGATGTTTATCGCGGTCATAAATTTCAAAGGGTGACAAGAGGGCTAGACTACTTAAAGCATTTGTATACATTATCATATCAACCACCCACTCACCCACCTAACGAGCATTTGATTTTAACACCGAAGTGTTTATTTATAATTGTTTATACAATCATAGGCGATAAGTGACAGATGGGTCTCAGAGCACAGGCCAAGCGATACCCTCCAAGGCTGAGCAGTTCAATAGCCCCCCCCCCCCCCCCCCACCCACCAACCTCCCACCTGGCTCATCCACCTGTCACTCACCGATTCGAAACATTGAAGAAAATGTCAACCACCCACCGACCCACCACCCGCCCACCCACCGACCCACCACCCGCCCACCCACCACCCACACACCTACCTCCCACACCCACTCATCACTCACCGATTCCCTAAATACAATAAAATGCCAACCACCCACCCACCCACCGACCCACCACCCACTAATTACCTCCCGCACACCTGCCACCCACCCACCTACCACCCCATACCCCCCTCCTCCCACGCAACACGCCTCGAACCGCCGCCGCCGACCGAGCGCTTGGTTCAATACGCCCCGGGTGGGTTAGAACCCGCCTTACATATCTACTCAATTTGCATACCAGTAATCGATGACAGTTTGAGGATAGAAGTTTAAATATTTTAGAATCTCCTTAGTTACTAAAAGTTTATTTTTATCACTCACTAAACCATACAACTTTTTTATTACAATATAAATCGTTCATTTCGTACCACGTTTTTAGAAAGAATTGTGAACATCTAAATAGTGACGTTAGTGGTGCAGTTTTTATTTAACGACAATGGAAAATGGCACCTATTCGCGATGACCTTTTATTAGAATTGGTCCGAGACGTAACGATCCTCGTTCGTAACACTTTAGTGCTAGTAAATCGTTGCAACGATGTTTGGAAAGAATTGTCAAACAGAATTGACAATTCGATTAAGCTGCTATCGATATTCATGCGTTTTAAGCTTAATCGAAATAATATTTTTAATCGATATATGCAACGATTAGCCCCAACTCTTTCTGCCTTCGTGGAAAATGATGACGAAGTTAGCCGTACACGCCGCCTCACCGGCTGCAACGCGACCGGACTCGCGGCAGACGCTGCGACGACCGACTGTGATACGGCGGCGTTCGCTGAGACTTACCTCGCAATGCCCCTATCAATCGACGTACCGCAAGGAGCTTCGATCGTCGCGAATAGTGAATGTAAGGTTTCGTCACTCGGTCTCGCGGTAGATCGAACGAATCGATACAAAGAGCCATCAGAGGGTCCTCTTTTCAAACTCGCGGAAAATCGTGACGAAATCGGGTGTACGCGCCGCCTCGGCGGCTGCAACACCACCGGGCGCGCTGCGGATGCTGCGGCGACCGACTATGATACGACTGCGTTTGCTGAGACTAATCTCGCAATGCCAGTATCAATCGACGTACCGCAAGGAGCTTTTATCATCGCGAATAGTGAATCTAAGGTTTCGTTATTCGGCCGCACGGAAGATCGAGCGAATCAATGCAAAGAGCCGTCAGAGAGTCCTTTTCTCGGACTCGCGGAAAATCGTGACGAAATCGAGTGTATGCGCCACCTCGACGGCTGCAACGATAACGTAACAAGTAGGGATGCCGTATATTGAATCGATTCTTTGAGAAATTGATTCGTTCTTCACTAATTATCGATATTTTCAGGTAGATACAGCGCGTGGTGTCAATTCCGCATAAGTTCGAGGAAATTGGGAGGGAATTGCAAACACTTCTCGATAGTATAAAAATCTGAAAAAAATCCATGCATATTACAGGTACTGAAAAGATTAATTTGGCATAATAATATTGCAAGATGTTATTACCAAATAGTTGAAAAAAAAAATTGTTCACCAAATTTATGGTAACTCAAGTTTTTTTTTTAATTAAAATTATTCGTTCATTTTTCTGAATACGTATGAATTTTTTCAGATTTTTATCTTTGGTTTGAATTTTTTTTTATGGAAAAAATGTGAAGAAAATTACGAAATTTAAACCAAAGATAAAAATCTGAAAAAATTCATACGTATTCAGAAAAATGAACGAATAATTTTAATTAAAAAATCGAATCCATCCATCGAATTCATTAGACGTCGATTTAGAATGTGAAAGTGATTCCTGGATTGGAACCGGAATTCATTTCACTGACGAAGAAGATCTGGGAGGTGGATTCCTTCTTGACTACAGGGTCCATAATTGCCTGTCCACCAGAGAACAACACCAGGCCGTTTTATTACGCACTGACGGGACGAGGTGACAAGGATACGTCTCCGTTTCCGTTCCTAGAATTTATTACATGTTCGCACAACGTGGGATGCATCACAACATGCCTATCCCTCTTCGATACCGCAATCAAAAGATGTTCGTCTCTGCAACGTCCGGTAATTGCAAAGATTGAAACGGATTTTAGTATAGCGCTGATACAAGCAGTACTGAAATCATTCAACGATCAAAACATCGTGTGCTATTTGGAAAGATTGTGGAAAGAAGTGACTAACCCGGAAAAGCAGTATTCGCCTGTGACGGTCGTTCATGTGTGTTCATCTCATTTGATTCATGCTGCTATAAAGCGAATTGAAAAGTTTACAAGTGAGGAAGACCTTCGTAAAATGATGACGACATGCGTAACGATGCTTCTCCATACGACAGACTTGAACGAGGCGGTGAAAATTCTCGAAATATACGTGGTCCTATTCGGCTTCGAGAATAAAACGCGACGCTGTCACGAAATTATCGATGTGATTGAGAATGACGGTACGACGAACGGAATTGATAAACCCATCGAAACGGCCAAAAACGAGTTACACGATTATGAAAAGCCAGATGATGAATATATGTTTAGGAAGAGTGTGCGCGAAAAATCTCCGTTTTTCCAGTTCTTCAGTCAACAATACAAACGCATAATCGTGCAATTGGAAGAAGAAGAAGCAAGCGAAAAGAATTCGTTTTATACGCCGACGTTCATCAACTACGTGATAAACCAATTTATTATCCTCTGTGGTCAGCGATCGTCATCAAGCGATTTGGCTTGTCAAGGGATTCGAATGCAACCGCCGAAGTGTGGAACAAAATAATAAAGAATTTCGTGTTCAGAAACCGTATGAGACAGAAAATCCCACGTTTTATTCAAAAACAAGAGATTTATCTACTGCCACGACTGAAAGAAAAAAAGTTCCCGCTCCGAACGTCACGTCAGCGCGCACTGAATTCGCGTGACACACCGGAAACAGCCGAAGCTATGGACTTGTGTGAAGAACCGTGGATGGACTCAAAGTCATCGGTGCCAAGGAAAGGGTACTTTTTAAGGCACTCAAAGTACATCGAAACGCCGAAAGAAAAAGAAACCAAAAGTTCACCCGCACGCACGCCAGACTTATCACCGCCGCTGTCTACAAACAGGACCACGATCGGACTTGACAAGTGTGACGACATCAACAAAATGTCATTACTTGCCAGCGCGTCGCGTCCATGTCCCGGTGCAACTGACAGAGTCGTCCCGTGGACTGAAGAGGTATCCTATAGATTGGCAGAAACAAAACTTTCATATTTTCGGACTGTTGATCAACGAAAAAGCGTTAAACACTTTACAAGAACGCAAGTATATAGACGATAATATTATCAATGGCTTCCTTTCGATACTGGCATGCGAAAACGAAGGAATCGATAAGCCGCTGATCTTCGATGTAGCGGTATTTCAATGTTTGTTCGCTAATCCAGACACAGAGTTTCGCGTAGGATTCGTGAAGTGGGCACTGACGAACAAGGCACAAAATTATAATCTTTGGATTATGCCTTACGGTACAGGTAAACATTGGGTGCTCTTTGTAATCGTTTTCCCGCACAAGGCGATAGTTTATATCGATTCGTTACACAACGAGCCGACAGAAGACGAATTAAAAAAACTGTGCTGCTATATTGAGAAGGTCCACACGCGGAGAGATGGACGTCACTTTGATTGGGCGGAATGGACTTTGTATTGCCCGAAGGATACTCCATCTCAAAGACAAGGCTACGATGTTGGCGCGGATTGTGGGGCCCACCTCATGGTTTGGGCATACATTATTATAACGGGCACGCCGATTGAATTTTGTCAAGACGATATGGTAAATGTACGCGCATGGATTACGGACGTAATAATTGGAGCCCGACAAAAGTTTATCGATCACATGAAGAGATCTGCGTACGACGCTGGCGACCCCAAAAAGGTCAGTCTTTCTCGAGTTCTCGAGATGAGTTGGAAGAGTACGATGGAATACTGTGCTGTGCTTCGATTGTTGACGAGAAATGATTTTAATATATAAGAGAACTGCAGTAGAACTGCATGACAAATATATTCTGTTATTATTTATCAATAAAAAGTTCAACCGGTTTGTTTCATTAACATATTTTTCTTTACTTACTTTCCTTCATGTTCAGGTGACCGCATAAAATTGTTAATAAACTTTTTTTTTCTCGGCTCGGGGAGGTGTACATTATTTGAAACTTGGCTCATATACTTAGTTATCTGTGCCGAACTATAGAAAAAATGATCAGCGAATGTACACTTCAATAAACAAAAGGATATCTCTAGATAGTCGGCTGAGGCTTTAAAATTGTTAATAAACATTTTTTTTCTCGGCTCGGGGAGGTGTACATTGTTTAAAACTTTGCACATATGCTTAGTTGACTGTGTCGAACTATAGAAAAAATTAACAGCGAATGTACACTTCGAGAAGTCTTAAGGTAGCTTCGCGAGGGCCAGCTAAGTTCGCGTTTGCAATAAACAATTAATATCTCAGCTCGTGGAGGTGTACATTTGTTCTAACTTTGCATATATCTTTTGGTCCATCATTAGAATCATATAAAAAAAAATCAGCAAATGTACACCTCGGAAAGTTTTAAGGGAGCTTCGCGAGCGGCAGCTAACAGTTCGCATTTGCAATAAACAATTAATATCTCGGCTCGGGAAGGTTTGAAACTTGGCACATATACTTAGTTGTCTGTGCCGAATTATAGAAAAAATTATCAGCGAATGTACACTTCAATAAACAAAAGGGAACTCGAGATAGGCGGCTGAGGCCTTAAAATTGTTAATAAACTTTTTTTTTCTCGGCTCGCGGAGGTGTACATTGTTTAAAACTTGGCACATATACTCAGTTAACTGTGCCGAACTATAGAAAAAATTATCAGCGAATGTACATTTTGAGAAAGAATTTAGAGATATACGAGTAACGACGAGAAGTTTTATTGATTAACGAATGACGATAGAAGGTTGTTACAAAACAGTAGAACTCTTATATGCATGGCAACGGTCAAGTGAATACGAATTTAATATCGGGTGTAAAATACGATGAACACCGCGTTTTGCACGGTCAATGATATTGTTTTTACAATACTTCCCCTCAAAACGACGGTGAATTTATTTTAATTGTGCGTTGCCCAAACCCAATATTCCTAAACACTTCGACTTGTGTTTCGATGCTGGTAAGCTCTTCGTTAACATATCAGCACCCATATCTTCGGTTGATACGTGCTGAATGTTGATCAGTTTTTCGTTCAATGCTTGTCGAACAAAATGATGTCTAATATCAATGTGTTTACTCCGAGCGTCGAAAACCGGATTTTCGGCTAGTTTCTTCGCCCCCATATTGTCGTTGAAAATTGTGACATTAGCCAAACTTTCGAATCCGATTTCTTCGAGGAATCTTCGTAGAAAAATAGCTTCTTTTGTAGCCTCGCTCAGTGCCATATACTCCTATTCGGTAGAGGACAGGGCAACTGTGCGTTGTTTCTTAGCATTCCAACTAATAGGTCCGTTGCTTAAGATGAATGAAAAACCAGTATAGGACCGTCTATCATTCAAACAACTCGCCCAATCCGCGTCTACGAAGCCCTTCAGTGGATCCGTACTTGATTCGAATATTAATCCAAGATTCATGGTGCCCTTTAAGTAACGAAGAACACGCTTGGACGCAGTCCAGTGAATCTCGGTGTAGCCTGTGTTAAACTGACTTAAAGCGCTGACGGAGAAAGCAATATCTGGCCTTGTTGCCACAGCCAAGTACATCAGAGCGCCTACTAATTCCCTGTAAGGTATTTTCTTTTCATCATCGCTCCGATCCTCTTCCGTCTTCGTAATCTTAACGTTAGCATCCATTGGAGTTGATACCGGTTTTGCTTCACTCATGCCGAATCGATCCAAAATTTCCCGGATGTATCCTGTCTGATGCATACTGATCTTATTCCCTTTTCTGGCAAATTCAATGGCGAGACAATATGAAACATTGCCCAGATCCTTAATTTCGAAAACCTTTGACAGGCTTCGCTTCCATTCTTCGATTTTCTTTATGTTCTTCGAGATAACGAGAATATCATCTACATAGACGACGATCAGAAGAATATCTTCATTTCGGTCTACGAAATATACGCATGGATCGGCGTTCGAAGGTTTCGCTCCAAAATGCTTCAAAGGCTTCATCCAACTTTTTGTACCAACTTCTTCCCGATTATCGCAAGCCGTAAAGAGATTTTTTTAGATAGCATACTTGATTTCCGTCTACCAGTTTTGTTATCATTTCTTTTCCTTTTCTCTTGACCTCGCTGTTTTTCGGTTCCGTTCTGATGAGAGTTTCCAAACCTTCTGTTAATAATTCTGGAACTTCCATAAGTATTTCCTCTTCGATGACACCATTTAAGTATGCCGTTGTAACGTCGAATTGCCTAATCGTCATTCCGTCTTTTACTGCCAAAGCGACCAACAAACGTATCGAACTCAGACGAGCTACAGGAGCAAACGTCTCATTAAAGTGAACTCCAGGGCGCTGGGAAAAACCTCGGGCCACTAATCGAGCTTTTCGTCGTTCCAAAGTCCCGTCAGCTTTGTACTTGTTGCGTAAAACGAATCGATATCCAATGATTACACGATTTTGCGGACGATCGACTAGTTCCCAGGTGTCGTTTTTAGGCACTCACTATAACAATAGGCAAAGAGTGCCTATTAAAATGACCAGCGAAGCCTCGTCACACAGCTTTCGATGGGGATTCTGCTCAGCGTATGCTCCAAAAAATGTAGTTTTTCAGCATTTACTTCGGTGTACCTCCAACATCATGCGTAGTTAATTTAAAGTGACTCCAATGACTGGAAATATTTTTTTTCGCCTGCGGTTGAATAAAAATACCTTTATTACTGAATTTATCTTCTTAGACGTCCATATCACAGTGTAACTTTGGACTGTGCGAAGCAATTTTTTTCTTCTTCGCAGGAATGATGTATCATATCATCACCATTGTGCACATACTTTTTTAAGCCCCTGCGAAGCATTTGAATATTTGCTTAACAAAAAAAATTCATTTTTGCTTCGACAAGTGTCCATACGGTGCTGTAACTTTGGACTGTGCGAAGCAATTTTTCTCTTTTTCGCAGAGGTTATGTATCATATCATCACCATTGTGCACAATCATTTTGAAACTACTGCAAACCCTTTAATAAGTTGTTCCAAAATAAAAATTCAATTTTGTTCCGCTAAATGTCCGTACGGTGCTTCAATTATGAAGTCTACAAACCAAATTTGTTCTTTTTCGCAGCATTATTTTATTTTATCAAAAGCACTATGCATAGCAAATTTGAAGACATTCCGACGTTTCTGAACATTTTTTCCAGGCATTTTTCCATTTAAAAATCCATTTTCTCTCATCAAATGTCGCGTTGCAATTCGTTATATTTGTTTCGTGACTGAATTTTTGACAACTGATCGTAAAATAAAAAGGAAATATCAGTTGTGAATAATAATAATAATGAATTTGTATAAAAACGAAATGTTTATATTCGATGAAGGTTAAACTATGAATCAATTTACATAATTGATAAATGATTTTCCCTCATACGTTCTTCCGAGATGAAACGCGCAGCACGACTTATAAACATATTCGATACGGAGCGCGTAGCGCGACGTGTATCCCTGTGAGTGCCTTAAAAAATGTCCCGAAGGGATGAAGGGAAAAATGTCCCGAAGGGACATTTTTCGGGGGATTTGGGGGGCGGAGCCCACCAACAAGAGGCTCTGCGCCCACAGGGCGCTGAGGCGCTTGTTTATAAGTGATTTCACCTCTTCGCTGACAGTCTGATACCATTCATTTGCGTCTGCACCTGAGATTGCCTCCTTCAGAGGAACTTCCGCTAAGTTAGCGATCTTAGTCTCCTCTATCTCGAATGCTGTACAGTTCGTTTGATCGCGTGGTGCGTGATACTGCTTGCGCGGTCTTCCCCTTTGACCCGTTAATATTCTTCTTGGTCTTCCGGGACCTCTCCTAGGCGCTGCTTCGATTTCTTCACGCATATCTTCCTCGAGATCGTCGTCGTCGTCAGAATTTTCATCGTATTGGTTTTCGTCTTCGATTTCTGCGAGAGGTGCGATATCGTCGACAATACGAATAGGTCGTGCTTCCTCTTGATTATTCTCGACAGACCTAATTTCAATATCTACGTGACGACGTGCATTTTCTTCCAGTCGTACGTTTTCGTTTTCTTGAATCGCTAACTCTTCTGGTACGTAGCTTCCAAGATTATGGCCCTGAGTATTCGAATCTTCCGAGAATGTAACATCTCTTGTTACTTCTATTTTTCGCTCTTCCGTGTTCCAGACTCTGTACCCTTTGGATTGTTCCGAATAGCCTAAGAAAACTCCTTTCTTACCTCGTTCGTCGAATTTTCCTTTACCCGGTTTTCTGTCCAAAAAGAAGACTTTACTTCCGAATACTCGCAGATGACTTACATCGGGAATCTTTACGGTCCAGATTTCAAACGGCGTTCTTCCTTCCAAAGATCGACTTGGGCATCTATTCCGTATATAGTTCGCTGTCAAAATTGCTTCCGCCCAAAATGATGCCGGTAGATTTGATTGAAAAAGAAGACACCTGGCCATTTCAAGAAGAGTTCTATTCTTTCGCTCTGCAACGCCATTTTGCTCCGGATTGTAGGGAATCGTTAGTCTTCTCAAAATGCCATTGCTTTTTAGGAATTCTTCGGCTTCGCTGTTTAAGTACTCCGTACCAATATCCGATTGAAGGCATTTTATTTTTCGTTCCTTATGATTTTTTGCCATGGCCTTGTATTCTTCAAAAAACTTTGACGCTTCGTTTTTATTTTTCAAAAATCTCACCTCACACCATCGAGATTTATCATCGATGAACGTGATGAAGTATTTGGCCTTTCCAGCAGATTCCGTTCTCATTGGACCACACAAATCGGAATGTACGAGATCTAACAACTCGCTTTTCCTTTCCGATTTCTTTGCAAACGGAGTCCTCGTCATCTTTCCACGTAGGCAAATCTCACATTTCAAGTCTTCTCTACATTTTTCGAGTTTCAATCCCTCCATCGTTCCATTTCTATCACTTGTTAAGATATCCTTGACGTTTAAATGCCCGAGACGACGATGCCAAACTTCCAGCGCGCTCAGTGCATCCGATGAATTTTCCTCGTCTGTTCGGATGACACAGCACGAATGCTGCTCTTTTTCGCGTACGAGATATAAATCACCTATCCGATTCGCCAATAGCTTTGTATTTCCATCTTGATCGAGAACTGTTGCACAAGTCTTCTCAAATATTACGTTGCAACCATTGTCCGTTATTTTTGCAACCGATAATAGGTTACTACGCAGATCAGGGACGTGAAGAGTATTCGTTAAAATTATATTTTTCTTATCTCCACGAACATCCGCTGTGAAAGATACTTTCCCTCTTCCGACGATTTTCGACGACGTGTTCGTAGCCTAGTCGAGCCTAGTCGGGCTTCGCATCCGTAATTTCAATGAATTTTTCCATTGTTTTACACAAGTGAGATGTCGAGCCGCTGTCGAGACACCAAATTTCCCCGCGATTCTCGTTTTCCGTTCGAAAGGCAACTTCCGTACCCGAGAAATTTTCCGTTGCACATAGTACAACATTTTCGGTTGCTTTCGCGTGCGAACGCTCGTTTTCGCTTTTTGATGTACAATCTTTGGCTTTATGACCGATTTGCTTGCATCGATGACATTTGAATTTGAATTTCTTATCATCGAGTGATCTGCTTTTATCCGACTTACTTTTATTCGCGTTCCAACGTCCTTTCGCGACCATAGCATTTTGTACCGTTCCTCGGGAATCGTTCCTTCGCGCATCGGCTTCCTCGATAATTTTTACACGAAGTATTTCAGTTGGCAACGTGTCCCGCGATTCAATCGCGCACCGGAAATTTTCGAAACTTACCGGCAAACTGTACAAGAGCAGAATTGTCAGGAGATCGGGATTAATGTCGACTTCCATCTCACTCAATTTGTCGACTGCATCGAAGAATTTACGTATATACTCGCGCATATCGTCATGATCTTGCATTCGTTGTAAGATCAGCTGCTTCAAAAGCGTAGCTTTCCGAGCCGGTCCTCGAGATTGATATATGCTCTCCAGCTTCAGCCACACTTCGCGTGAAGTCCCGCATCCTTTGACTTGTTTTAATTCTGAAGGATTTATCGAGAGTATGATATCGGATTTCGCTTTATTATCGCCGATTTCCCATGCCTTTACTGCTGCAGTCGATGCATTGTCTCCGGCTACGAGTTCCGGTTTCACTTTACTTCCGTTCACGAAATCCCATGCATCGTTTTTTACGAGTAATGCCTCCATCTGCATCTTCCACGTGTCGTAGTTGTCCTTGCTGAGGGTCTCGATTCTGGCGAGACCGGACGAACTCATTTCGATTCACAGAGTTCCGACAATTCACGCACGAATTACAGTCTCACTTAATGACATTTTACACACTCGTTATTCTCGTTACTCGTGATTCTACACCAGGGTATTCTGGGCCCATAACCTTTTGAGAAAGAATTTAGAGATATACGAGTAACGACGAGAAGTTTTATTGATCAACGAATGACGATAGAAGGTTGTTACAAAACAGTAAAACTCTTATATGCATGGCAACGGTCAAGTGAATACGAATTTAATATCGGGTGTAAAATACGATGAACACCGCGTTTTGCACGGTCAATGATATTTTTTTTACAATAGTACACTTCAATAAACAAAAGGGAACTCGAGATAGTCGGCAGAGGCTTTAAAATTGTTAATAAAATTTTTTTTTCTCGGCTCGGGGAGATGTACATTGTTTGAAACTTGGCACATATACTCAGTTAACTGGGCCGAACTATAGAAAAAATGATCAGCGAATGTACACTTCGATAAACAAAAGGGATCTCGAGATAGTCTGCTGAGGCCTTAAAATTGTGAATAAACATTTTTTTTCTCGGCTCGGGGAGGTGTACATTGTTTGAAACTTGGCACATATACTTAGTTGTGTGTGCCGAACTATAGAAAAAATTATCAGCGAATGTACACTTCGATAAACAAAAGGGAACTCGAGATAGGCGGCTGAGGCCTTAAAATTGTTAATAAACATTTTTTTTCTCGGCTCGGGGAGGTGTACATTGTTTAAAACTTGGCCCATATACTCAGTTGACTTTGCCGAACTATAGAAAAAATTAACAGCGAATTTGCGAACCGCGAACGGCGACGAGCGAACAGCGAAACGTGGGCTACAGTAGCGCATGAGAACCGCTGCTCGCGCGGCGAACTGCCCGCTGAACTGCCCGCTAGTTTCAGCTTCATCGCGCTCGCTTGTCAATTGTAAACTATTTTGAGTTAAGACTCATTTGGAGAATATTTTTGCTTCTTTCTCCGCCGCCGACCACCGCTGCTGCCTCCTTCGAAATCCCCTTAGAGGAACTTAGAATATTTTGGCCTTCCTCTCCCCCCCCCCCCCCCCCCGACCACCGCTGCTGCCTCCTTCGAAATCCCTTTAGAGGAACTTAGAATATTTTGGCCTTCCTCTCCCCCCCCTCGACCCCCGAAAAATATTCTAAGTCCCTCTAAGGGGGACTTAGAATATTTTTGCTCGATGGGGTGCCCAAGGGGGAATCCCCTTAGAGGGACTTAGAATATTTTTGCCCTCCCCTTGATTCCTAACACGGCGGCGGCGGCGGCGGCGGCGGCGACAGCGGCGGTAACTTTATATCTATAGAGAGATTATTATTATAGATTTGTTTTCTCTTTTTTTTTGTTTTGTTAGGCTACGAATAGCGTCAACTATTGATTCTAAGGTTGATATTCAATGGCCTAAATGATGAGTTGTCGTTATAGAGATTGTCTTATTTGTTGAGTTCCGGATACTCATTGACAACGATTCAGATTTACATTCCATCGAGATTTGTCGTTAGTTCCCATATCTATTATCTATTCGTTTTCCGTAGTAAGTTCCATGTCGCTTATATAATTATCCCGATCATTATGTTTGTGCCGCTTTGGGTTATTTTCGTGCCGCTTTGGGCTATTTTCGTTTTTTTTTTATTCGTGCTTTTATTTTTTTTTCATATTACTTTTGATTTTTATTACTTTTTAGGCACTCACTATAACAATAGGCAAAGAGTGCCTATTAAAATGACCATCGAGGCTTCTTCACACAGCTTTCGATGGGGATTCCCCGCAGCGTATGCTCCAAAAAAATTAGTTTTTCAGAATTTACTTCGGTGTACCTCCAACTTCATGCGCAGTTAATTTGAAGTGACTCCGATGACTGGAAATATTTTTTTTAGCCTGCGGTTGAATAAAAATAGCTTTTTCACTGAATTTATCTTCTCGGACGTCCGTATCACAGTGTAACTTTGGATGGTGCGAACCAATTTTGTTCTCCTTCGCAGGAGTGTTTTATCACATCATGACTATTGTGCACAAACATTTTGAAACTACTGCGAAGCCTTTAATGAGTTGTTCCAAAATAAAAATTCAATTTTGTTCCGCTAAATGTCCGTACGGTGCTCCAATTATGAAGTCTACGAACCAAATTTTTTCTTTTTCGCAGCATTATTTTATTTTATCGAAAGCACTATGCACAGCAAATTTAAAGACATTCCGACGTCTCTGAACATTTTTTCCAGGCATTTTCCATTTAAAAACCCATTTTCTCCTGTCAAAGGTCCGTACGGCGCTGCAATTTTGAAACCTACGAACGAATTTTTTTCTAATTTTCAGCAATATTTCATTGCATCGAAAACACTATGCACAGCAAATTTGAAGACATTCTAACATTTCTTAATATTTTTATTCTACAATTATTTCTAGTGAGGAATTATTTTAAAGGTTATGTTACTTTAATTTTCCAAAAAACAATTTTTCATCATGTCAGAAAAGAAAATTTGGTTGCGAAAAATAAAACACGAAATATCACACATTGATTTACAAATATTAGCCCTTTTTATTTCGAAAATAATATATTTTGAACGAAACCATTCACAATATTTTACAATACATCATTCACATTCGTAATAAAAATCATAAATTTCACGGGTGCACTGAAAAACTTGGTTATAATTTCACAAAGAAGAATCATCGAATATCCAAAATTATTGCAATTTGCCAAATAAAATTGAAAACAATCGCGACTATTTATTTTTTTTCCGTTCATTCTATCTGTCAAACTTTGGAAGCCGACGACAATTCCATAGTAGACGTGATAAAGTTCGCACACGCCGCGACGTTGATATTCTGTGGCGCGATGATTTGAAATGAAAAAAAAAATCTCAGCTTTTTTTTCATTTTTAATGTAAATTACTTTAAATATTGGGAAACTGCAATTTAATTTTTTCAAATGTCTTTAAAATTTTTTCGAAACAAAAAAAAAATTCAAATTTTATCTCGAATTTTTCCAACCACCCTTCTACTTTCTTTTCAATTGTTTCAATATTTCTATCTTAAAACACACAGGAGGTTCAGGTGAAACGCGCAGCGCGACGTATAAACATATTCGATACGTAGCGCATAACGCGAAGTGTAATCACACTTTGTACGGAGCGCGTAGCGCGACGTGTACCCCCGTGAGTGCCTTAAAAAATGTCCCCTCGGGACACTTTTCGGGGGGTTTGGGGGGCGGAGCCCACCAACAAGGGCCTCTGCGCCCGCAGGGCGCTGAGGCGCTTGTTATTTTTATTACCTTTTATTTGTTTATTATTATTATTATTTTTTTTTACCTTTATTTTCTTGCTCTTCCTCCAGCTCCGTCGAGCTATCTTCTTCTACTGTGAAGAAATATTGATCAGTTATTCCTTCACGTTTCCAAGATCTTTTGCCAGATTGTTTTTTGGCTCACTCTTTTTTAAATGAGCCCTTGGTTTGTTCTCTGGACAATCTATCTTGTAGTCGCGCTCTTTGCGATGGTGTCCATTGTTCCATTAGTTTTTTCCTTATGGAACTTCTGAGATCTCCTTCATTGTCAGACGGTTCTGATTGTGGTGTCTCTTCGTCAATGGACGAATCGATCATTGGTTCACTCTCCCTAGTTTTTGCGTCGGTATTTGTTCTGCTTGTTTTGTTTTTAACGTAGTTTCTTCCGGTGGTAGCAAAGTCGTGTGATCGGGTTTACTTGGAACATCGATCGATTGTTCCGGAGTTTTTGGTAATTCTTTGTTGTAACGTTGTTGATATGCGGTGTTACGTCCAAACTAGCGCTCTTTTAATTACTCTAGTTTGCACGGTAACTGTTGCCGCCGTTATTATCGCACGCGCTGGTCAGGAGAGTGTTGCGCCTACCTTTACCACACCTGGTGTCGATACCGGGTACAACGTTTGCTCCTTTTTAAAGCCTAACCTGGCGGAAAATTGCTTGGGATGGAGCCCTTAAGAATGCTTGTCGTATCTGTGTCTTAGTTTGTCAACTAATTGGTAGTGGTTTCGGCGTCTTTGTGACAAAGAGAGAGATAGAGAGGAAATCTTCGGTGGGACGACGGCTACCTATCGGTTTTTGGCCAGGTGTCGAAACGCGAGGCACGGTAGAAGGAGAATCTCGAAGAGACTTTATAAATCACTGGGCCGCGAGAACGGAAATAAAATCATGCGTGATTAATAATTTGGTAGAAATGTACTTACGGTTGTAAACGATGAGTTGCCTGTCCCTGTTGACTTCGTTCTCGTGGATTGTGTTCGTAAATGAGTTGTAAGGAAAATAAAATGTCTCACGGGAATATGAATAAGATTAAGACTGTTTTTAATACCGGAAAAATGATATGGGTGATACAATTGGTAAATTTACTGAACAATGCGAGCCCTGAATGTCTTTCTTTAGATTGAGTTGAACAATGAAAATTGTAATATGTCAAATAGTTTGGTTTCGATCGGAATAAAATAAAATTCATTATTACGCGATTTTCGATCTTTTGAATATCTATCGAAACTTCAAACTAATAAGTCTGTGGTTTGTTTGTCGTTTTATATGGTCTATACGGTTTCTTTAAAATGATACTTCGAAATGGATACTTCTAAAACGGGTGCTTCTAAATGATATTTCTAAGTGGTAAGTGGTCTGTCTATCTGGTCTTTCTAAAGTGGCTGCTGAGCGCACAATTTCCGGGGTTTTTATACCATTGTTCTTGGTGACATGTAGAGGGGATGTTGCTATGGGAGTGTCTTTTTATGTCTATTCCGTATAAAATTTTGCTACAGTAACGAGAAGATGAGGTGATGTCCCGGATCTACTCCGTGATTGGCCCATGATCTTGAGTCCTTCTTTTAGGCTTAAATCCATTTATCGGGCCCGCGCCGTAGGTGACGGGGTAGGGTATTGAAAAGTAAAAGGGCGCGGACGAGATCACGTATACATCGGTCCCCTCTTTTTCTCGTTTCCACTTTCCTGGAAGTCGTTACCAGAAAGACTCTTGGTGGTATGCAGCCACTTTATAGCTGAATACTTTATATGTCAAAGATCGACAGAGTTGCGTTCCAATCTGACTATGGAATGAATTTCATCAGGTGTCTAGACAAAGAGAACCGGTATCGTGGAGTGAAATTACGCTCTCCTATGTCCTCTAGATTTTATACGTATTGCGTGAAATATAAAATTGTATGTCCTTATAAGGATTTCAGAACCGGGTATCGTTAATTTTATAAAAAGAAATGAATGTAATTATTCTTAAAATGAGACGTAATTTAACGTGAACTGGTCGTGGCGTGTATAAATGTATAACAGAAATATTAAATTTTACTTTTATTTCTTTTCCACATTAATTCGTCTAGCGTCGTGCCATGGAAAAGAAATTCCTCGGCAAATTCCTTACAGTTTATTCCTTTAGTTATTTTGTTTAAACAAAATGGCGTTCAAGTTGGTTACTGTTAAGAATTTCTCGAGGGCTGAAGTGAACTATTCGAGTATTTCATTTGTAGTATTATGCTTATAGTCGGAGAGTGCATGGCGCTTTCTTCTTCCAGATTCTTTGCCCCTGAGACCATCGAACGTGGATCGTTCATACAGTTTCATTGAGGTGAAGCTCTTTTTGCCTTTACGGTGACGTCAGTCTTTTTATCCTTACTTAACGATATATATTTAATTACTACTATAAGGATAAACACAGGCGTTCCAGAGAGCAAATCCTGTATATGAATTGTGTTTCTTTTCTTCTTTTCTTTTGTTTCATTTCTTAACGAAGTATATTCTCAGGTTCATTTCTCTATCTGCCATTATCTGTATTCTAATTCCTTGTTGAAGAACTGCCATTGTTATTTCTTTAAATTCTTTATTGTGAATAGTCGGGAGGTCTGTGCTTTTTAGCCAAAAATAATCCCTTTTTCCTCCTGCTAATATCATGATCAAGAGCCCTTCTCCTTTCGTTTAGCCTGTGGAATTAAGCTCAACTAGAACAACGTTTTAAGACGTTCCCTTCAACGAAGATAATTTGTCGACCCGACTCTATGTATTTAGGGCCCGAAGGCTCTAAACGACTGACCGTAGGTTCCTCTTTAAATGGTTTTTGGCCACGGTAAGGTAGTTTTTACTCAGTTAAAGATCTATGAGGCGGTAGTCGATATTGATAGTAGTAGATCCCTACGGTAGTAGGGATAGTGCGATAGTGGGCCTTGTTCCTTTTAGTTTCTTTTTTGGAACTGTCGAGGAGCGCTCGGAAGAGGGGTCAGAGACCGCCTTTCTCGGCCTCCGCCTGTGGGGCCCGGATATACTTTATCTAGATTCGTCGGCGTCGACTCGTTAAGGTAGGACTTTGAGGTTGTTAGAATTTGGGCTAACTTGATTCTGACCTCGCAGTAGGCAATAATGAATATCGTTAGACAGGAGTTTTAGCCCGATTCCCTTTTCCCTCTTTTTTTTAGGGTTTGAGGTTCAACTTTTATTGGTGGTAAAAGGGAAAATAAACAGGGCGTTACGCTGGACGTAACAGCGGCTTGATTTTCGTCTGAGTTATCAACATTCGCTCGATGAGTTAATTTTTTTCTCGGGGCTGGATTACCAGAGATTTCGTCCGTCGATGAACGATACCGAGGTTTCTGCATTTATTCCCGTGATCTTCGATATCGATCGCGTAGATCACTATGTCGTCTAGGTATACGAATAGGTCTGTGCCTTGGAGTCCAGACAGCACTATGTTCATGAGTCTTCGGAACATTGCTGGTGCTTTACGGCGTCCAAATGGCATACGCTGATATTCGTAGTGCCCATGTGGTGTCGAAAAGGCTGTTACGTTTATCTTCCGAATGCGTCGGTATTTGGTAGAAACCAGATGCTGAGTCGAGAGTCGAGGAATATTTCGCATTGCCCAACTGATCCAGGATATCTATGATATTCGGCAGTGGGTATGCGTCTGGCGTTGTTTTTTTTTTTTTTTTTTTCAGTGTCCTGAAATCGATTACCAATCGCCGTTGTTTGTTCCCTTTTGCGTCTTCTCTCTTAGGTACTATCCAAACTGGGAATTGTACGGAGAGAGAGACGGTTTAATTATTCCCTTATCGAGCAAGTTTTTGACTTGTCACTGCAACTCGATTTTTTTGAGTCTGCGGGAAGCGATATTGTTTTACGTTTATTGGTTTTTCGTCGGTTGTGTGGATCTTGTGAGTGATGACTGTCGTGAATCCGGGAGTGTCTCCTGGAAGACAGAATAGGTGTTGGTATTCGCCGATTAACTGGTACGTGATTCCTTTCGGTTTCGTTAAGGTGATCAAGTTGTAGTGGTTTTTTCAATTCTTCCAGCCTATTTTTATCACCGTTTTCTGCTGAGCAGATTTCCGCGCTGCTGTAAGCGTCCTCTGTCTCGGTATCGAACGGAAGGTCCGAAATTTGCTCGAACGGGTGTAAATATATTGGCTGGAGAACGAGGTTAATTTCGCATGTGTTAGCGTTTATGACGCAAAGGTACGCTATGCCATTGTTGTTTTTGATAACTGCATCACCCATGTATATATTTTCTCCTGCGTCGATTCTCGTTACGTACCCTTCCTCAAGATCTGTCGGCCTCAGACGTACTGGTATGGCGACGTTTGATCGAGGGGGTAACGTTATTCGTTCGAATGTTTCGATCGGTATCTCGTGATTTGCAAATTTAATGCAAGATTCGCTATAAAGGAGGTCCGCGGGAGTGTCTCCGAAGAATACGTCACCGAGGATGGCGTCCTGCAGAATCGGGAAATCATCCTCGATCGCATGGAATTCGATAGTAAACTCCTCTATGCGAATATAGCATCATCCTATCGTGCGTGCTTTCCCAAAGGTGATGCCGGTGAATACCTATATCATTGTTTCGTCTACCTCGGTACTTCGCGCAAGACTGGACGCCTTTACCAGATTTATTTCGGCTCCAGTATCTATAAGGAATAAAGTTTCCTTTGTGCATAGATCGGGCGATTGTATTTTTACTGTCGGTGGCTTATGCCATTTTGTATGTGTGTTTCGGTTTCGCGAGTTATCTCTTGGCCTTCGTTTTTTTTTTTTTGTTTTTGGCAAAATCGCGAGTGCGCTTTATTGCGAAACAATCTGGGGTTCCGAGAGTACGATTCTCTCCGTGAACCTCACAATATTCGTTTTTCGGTTTTTTGATAATGTCGTCGATTTCATCGAATATCGACGTGAATCTAAGTTCAGCCTGAGTTTTCATGTCAATTTTTTTTCATGATGGATTTCCTGCCTACGGAGTAGTTCTATCTCGATTGTCTCTGCTGCAATAATCGCTTCGTCTACTGTTTGCCAAGATTTGTGCATTAGTAAATTTCCGAATTGATTGGAAAGTCCGTGGATGTACGCTTCAATGACCGCTTTGTCGACTTCGTTGATTATGTTTGTTAGGTAGTGTTGTTGTGCGGGGGTTTTATAGACTTCGCTTAGGCGACTGTGTATTCGTTTTGCTATTTTGCGAGTGCGCGCGGAGTAAGTTTTTACCGGTTCGTTGTAATTTTGTATGTGTGTTTTCAACTTTAATTCTAAATCCGATAATTCGAAGGGATTTTCAAGATAGTCTTTTAGGTCTTTTAGGAGTGTCTCCATGTTTACGTATGTTTTAGTTTCTGTTGTGTCTGCTGCTTCGCCTGATAGCTTCAGGTGCAGCATGTCCAGGAAAGAGGCCATATTTTCCGCAGGAACCATTTTTGCTGCGTGCCTACAGGACTGCGCAAACTGTTTTTCGTTTTCGTTTTCGTTTTCGTTTTCGTTTTCGTTTTCGTTTTCGTTTTCGTTTTCGTTTTCGTTTTCGTTTTCGTTTTCGTTTTCGTTTTCGTTTTCGTTTTCGTTTTCGTTTTCGTTTTCGTTTTCGTTTTCGTTTTCGTTTTCGTTTTCGTTTTCGTTTTCGTTTTCGTTTTCGTTTTCGTTTTCGTTTTCGTTTTCGTTTTCGTTTTCGTTTTCGTTTTCGTTTTCGTTTTCGTTTTCGTTTTCGTTTTCGTTTTCGTTTTCGTTTTCGTTTTCGTTTTCGTTTTCGTTTTCGTTTTCGTTTTCGTTTTCGTTTTCGTTTTCGTTTTCGTTTTCGTTTTCGTTTTCGTTTTCGTTTTCGTTTTCGTTTTCGTTTTCGTTTTCGTTTTCGTTTTCGTTTTCGTTTTCGTTTTCGTTTTCGTTTTCGTTTTCGTTTTCGTTTTCGTTTTCGTTTTCGTTTTCGTTTTCGTTTTCGTTTTCGTTTTCGTTTTCGTTTTCGTTTTCGTTTTCGTTTTCGTTTTCGTTTTCGTTTTCGTTTTCGTTTTCGTTTTCGTTTTCGTTTTCGTTTTCGTTTTCGTTTTCGTTTTCGTTTTCGTTTTCGTTTTCGTTTTCGTTTTCGTTTTCGTTTTCGTTTTCGTTTTCGTTTTCGTTTTCGTTTTCGTTTTCGTTTTCGTTTTCGTTTTCGTTTTCGTTTTCGTTTTCGTTTTCGTTTTCGTTTTCGTTTTCGTTTTCGTTTTCGTTTTTGTTTTTGTTTTTGTTGCGCTTCGTTAGCTACAACCGGTAATAATTATTTGTTTTTGTGAGATTACGTTTGTGTGGGGCAATTTTGTACGCATTCGAGAGAGAAGGTTTCTTCTGTCTTTTTGTGAAAATTGAAAAATTATTTGTTTATTCATATATATGAATTGAAAAATTGAAGAAAAAGAAAAGAGAGAGAAAAAAATTTGAAATATTGAAAAAATTGAAAAATTTAAAAAGATTGAAAAATTTTGAGAAATTGAAAAAATTAAAAATTTGAAAAATTTGAATAAAGGTTAGAAAAAAGGGAGTTTATATGTATTTAATTAAGAATTTTAAAATATACGGAAAGTAATTTAATTGCGTAAGCTAATTTAATTGAGTAGAATGAGAAAAAAGAAACTAGAAAAGTTTATTGGCGTTTATCGCTGCGTCCTCCCGTCGGGAGTCGCGCATTGCAAAACGCACTATTATTATTTCTCTCTTTTTTTTGTTTTTTTTGCAAGGTTTTTGTTTTTCAATTATTTTGAAAAAAAAAAACGAAATTTTTCATGATTTATAGAGAAATTCCCACGTATCATATGCAGCGGTCGTATGCTTTTACTTGCGCTGCGTGTGCGACAAGGATGACGCTACACGCTCTCGCGAGGCGGCGCTCAATACCCGCTTTTCGAAGCTCGTTTTTAGGCACTCACTATAACAATAGGCAAAGAGTGCCTATTAAAATGACCAGCGAGGCCTCTTCACACAGCTTTCGATGGGGATTCTGCACAGCGTATGCTGCAAAAAATGTAGTTTTTCAGCATTTACTTCGGTGTACCTCCAACATCATGCGTAGTTAATTTAAAGTGACTCCAATGACCGGAAATATTTTTTTTCGCCTGCGGTTGAATAAAAATACTTTTATTACTGAATTTATCTTCTTAAACGTCCGTATCACAGTGTAACTTTGGACGGTGCGAAGCAATTTTTTTCTTCTTCGCAGGAATGATGTATCATATCATCACCATTGTGCACATACATTTTGAAGCCCCTGCGAAGCATTTGAATATTTGCTTAACAAAAAAAATTCATTTTTGCTTCGACAAGTGTCCGTACGGTGCCGTAACTTTGGACTGTGCGAAGCAATTTTTCTCTTCTTCGCAGGGATGATGTATCATATCATCACCATTGTGCACATACATTTTGAAGCCCCTGCGAAGCATTTGAATATTTACTTTAAAAAAAAATCAATTTTTGCTTCGACAAGTGTCCGTACGGTGCTGTAACTTTGGACTGTGCGAAGCAATTTTTCTCTTCTTCGCAGGGATGATGTATCATATCATCACCATTGTGCACATACATTTTGAAGCCCCTGCGAAGCATTTGAATATTTGCTTAACAAAAAAAATTCATTTTTGCTTCGACAAGTGTTTGTACGCTGCTGTAACACTGGACTGTGTGAAGCAATTTTTCTCTTCTTCGCAGGGATGATGTATCATATCATCACCATTGTACACATACATTTTGAAGCCCCTGCGAAGCATTTGAATATTTGCTTAACAAAAAAAATTCATTTTTGCTTCGACAAGTGTCCGTACGGTGCTGTAACTTTGGACTGTGCGAAGCAATTTTTCTCTTCTTCGCAGGGATGATGTATCATATCATCACCATTGTGCATAATCATTTTGAAACTACTGCGAAGCCTTTAATAAGTTGTTCCAAAATAAAAATTCAATTTTGTTCCGCTAAATGTCCGTACGGTGCTCCATTTATGAAGTCTACGAACCAATTTTTTCTTTTTCGCAGCATTATTTTATTTTATCAAAAACACTATGCACAGCAAATTTGAAGACATTCTGACATTTCTTAATATTTTTATTCTACAATTATTTTTAGTGAGGAATTATTTTAAAGGTTATGTTATTTTAATTTTCCAAAAAACAATTTTTCATCATGTCAAAAAAGAAAATTTGGTTGCGAAAAATAAAATACGAAATATCACACATTGATTGTCAAATATTAGTCCTTTTTATTTCGAAAATAATATATTTTGAACGAATATCGTTCACAATATTTTACTATACGTTATTCACATTCATAATAAAAATCAAAAATTTCGCGGGTGCACTGAAAACTTGGTTATAATTTCACAAAGAAGTATCATCGAATATCCAAAATTATTGCAATTTGTCAAATAAAATTGAAAACAATCGCGACCATTTTTTTTTTCATTCATTGTATCTGTCAAACCTTGGATGCTGACGATAATTCCATAGCAGACGTGATGAAGTTGGCATACGCCGCGACGTTGGTATTCTATGGCGGGAGGATTTGAATCGAAAAGAAAAATCTCATTTTTTTTTCAATTTTTAATGTATATTACTTTAAATATTGGGAAACTGCAATTCAATTTTTGGAAATCTCTAACAATTTTTCGAAACAAAAAAAAAACAAATTTTACCTCGTATTTTTCGAACCACCCTTCTATTTTTTTTCAATTGTTTCAATATACCTATCTCAAAACAAAATAAAACGATAAAAAATAAAATTTCTCGAATTTCTCTCGAACAGTGACAATAACGAATTGATTCTGTCTATTATGGGGAAGAGAAAAAATGCTTAAAGTGTTATAACCGAATTCTCTTATACATCGACAGACGAAGAACCCTCGCAGTCGAATTCATCGAGAAATTGAATTTTTATTTTTTTTATTTTGGACGCATCCAAAACACTACAACTTTTTATTTGAGCAACGTACTACTTCCTCTTCAATACACGATAAGAACCAAGACGACATCTATGTTCGTTCTCGAGATATGATTTTTTTGCTACAACGATTAATATCGAGTTAATTTCATTGAAAATCGTAACAAAAAGCAAATTTCTTGAATATTCGGCTCCTGTCCAGAGGTAATAATAAAGTGATTCCATGTATTTTAGGGAAGAAAAAAACATTTAAAGAGATGCATTTAAAGGGGACATTAGACCCGAATGGTAAATGGTAATGGTGTTCGTGTTGGTAAATATTTTGTGTGTTTGTTTTATACTCATTTAATCTGGTCATAAGTGTTAAGCCAATAAACCTACCTTTACTAGATATGATTTAATTCGTTACATTAATTTGCTCAAGTTCTACGCGTTGCAATTCGTTATATTTGTCTCGTGTCTGAATTTTTGACAATTGATCGTAAAATAAAAAGCAAATATCAATTGTGAATAATAATAATGAATTTGTATAAAAACGAAATGTTTATATTCGGTGAAGGTTAAACTATGAATCAATTTTCATAATTGATAAATGATTTTTCCCCATACGTTCTTCCGAGATGAAACGCGCAGCACGACGTATAAACATATTCGATACGTAGCGCATAACGCAAAGTGTAATCATACTCGATACGGAGCGCGTAGTGCGACGTGCGTATAAGATTAAAACGGAGCGCGTAGCGCGACGTGTATGAAAAAATGTCCCGAAGGGACACTTTTCGGGGGGTTTGGGGGGCGGAGCCCACCAACAAGAGCCTCTGCGCCCGCAGGGCGCTGAGGCACTTGTTTTTTTTCACACTTATCAGGATAGTAAAATGTTTGGTACTTACGTTACTGTCACAAGGAGGAAGACGTATTTATACATGTATTGGTTGTTCCGTGTTTTTTTTTGTTTTTAATCGACTTCCTTCCTTCCTTTAAGAATCTATATTGTGACGTGATTTTTTTGAATCAGCGTCACAAAAACCCAAAACAACCGTAACTCGCATGAAAATACCGATTTTTAATACTGAAGTTTCGCGTTACTGCCTCTCCCAGCGACTTAAGATACCGTCAAGCTCTCGCTAAGATATCGATCGAGATTTTTGCAGTTTACCTTTTATGTTTTTTTGTAATTATTACGAATTGTTTCGATACCGTTCATTATTACAGTTTAAATTCAAGTTTTAAGATTTAGTTTCTTTCAGATTTAGTTTCGTTTAGTTGCTTTCAGATTTAGTTTCGTTCCCTTTGCTTTGAGAGTAGTAGTGTACAGGTATAGGGAGACAGGATTTACCCCCTCCACGCGGCCACTGGCGCCAACCCCCACCACCGCCGTCTACCCCCACCCCCACTGTCTGGCCCCCTCCTTCCCCCCACCACCTGTGGTCCCCTCCCCACCCTCCAGGGCCCCTTAAGCCATGCCCCTTGAGTTGTAGGGAGCCAATGAGAGAGAGGCTGGGAAAATCTCTGGACCGTGATTGGTCGTCTCATTTTCCCCGAGCCGTGATTTGCCGACTGGAAATTCCCCGAGCTCTTATTGGTCGACTGTTTTTCCATGGCGCCCTCTATAAATTTTCATCGTGTTTTCTGTACTAATGTTCTTCTAGTAAACTTGCTGCGTTTTGATTGGTCGTCCAATTTCTCCTGGTGCCCTCTAGGAATTACCGACAGTTTTTTAATACAAATAATATTCTGCAGTCGGTAAATTACAAAATTATTTTTGTTTATTAAATTTTCTTGCATTGACATTTTACAATATTTCATCGTTACAATTTTTTTTTAAAGATCAGTGGTCTTGGGTGGTGGGTCAAGGGTCATGGCAGAGTCGGTTGACGGCAGCGGTGTGTCTTGCTTGCGGTCAGACTCGGCCGTTGTCGTTAGCGGCAATACCTTCTCGGGTTGGTCCGGCGGTGCCGTTGACTGTTTTTCCGCGGCCTCCTGTAGACAGTCGGTACATTCTCTCTGGAGTGGTGGATACCCTTCGAGCTTGGGATCCTTGGGTGCCCAATGTTTTTTACAGGCTCTGTATGATGCAACCTCAGGGTCCTGTCGAATATGGTGAGGTAGTTTTGCCCACAGGATGTCGATGTATTCACTCCAGTGCCTCAGTAGCAAGGGTTTGGGAATGTATTCGAGCTCCTCCGGGAGTAGTTCCCAGGGATCCTTGCCACAGTCAATGACGAGTATGCCGCTGATGATGTCCATTTTTGTGGTGGGTTGTTGAGGTTGCCACGAATCGTTGACAAGTGTGCTTTCTCGTGTGGAGAGGCCGTCTTTTATATCAGCTGATGGTGGTGGTGGTGGCGGTGGTGGGGGATCGTATGTTGACGATGACGATGAGATAGAAACTTTTTTTTCTTTTCTTTTGTTACATTCGTTTATTTACAGGTGACAACCGAAACGAGCTGTACATGTTTGTATACACCGTGATGTACAGCCATTACCGCTGCCCTTCAAAAGTCTTGTTCGTCGGGTGTTTGAGACGTTTCGTCGTCTTGTATGTTTCACATATCGTAGATTCTTGTAATAACGTCGCACAATATTATCGTTGTTCACCTTATTAGCCGAGAATAGTTTGCAAAAAGCAGCAAGGTTGTAGCCCCGACACATATAGTCAAGAAACATAACACAATATTCTCCACACACTCGAGACTTGATACACTGTAGGGGCTTGGTGCTCCAATCGTAACTCGTTGTATTTCTTCGCAGTCGATTGCGATGTTGGTTGACAAGTGGAGGCAGTCCGTAACTGTCAAAGAAGATCCCTTGACCATTGTTGTCGACGTATATGGCTACCCAATGAGATTCTGGCTTCGTATAATGGTCCGTGTTTGCGACGATGGCTGTGGGTCTAGACCAGCGACTCGGGATGCGATCGGCGGGGAAGACTCCTTTCGTCTGTGCCGAGACATGTCGTAGAGTCTCCAGCACTTCTAGGCTGTTCATTGCATATGCTTCCTGTGCCGGAGTGGGGGCGACGTCTTCGTGAATGCTGATGCTGATGATGATACTGATGAGCGCTACGGGGGATGGTAGGCGTAGGCTGGCGCTTCGGTGGTGGTGGCGGTGAGAGTTGTTTATTACGGTAAACGGCAACTATTTCACCCTCCGCAGGTACCGTAACGTCGCAGGTGTTCGTCGTAGCACTGCTGTCACTGCTCGAAGGTGCCGGGACTATATAGTGTCCCATTGTCGAACCGCGATCTGTATCGCTCGGAATTTCGATATGTATCGCTTTTCTCGGCGTATCGTTTGGCCGATCTCTCCATTGCACGGCGCCCACTGGTTCTGAGTAAACGGGATTCTCCTTATCCAAAATCTGAGCCTGTGGAAATAAGCTCAACTAGAACAACGTTTTAAAGCTTTTCCTTCAACGAAGATAATTTGTCGACCCGACTCTATGTATTTAGGGCCCGAAGGCTCTAAACGACTGACCGTAGGTTCCTCTTTAAATGGTTTTTGGTCACGGTAAGGTAGTTTTTACTGAGTTACAGATCTATGAGGCGGTAGTCGATATTGATAGTAGTAGATCCCTACGGTAAGTGGGCCTTGTTCGTTTTAGTTTCTTTTTTGGAACTGTCGGGGAGCGCTCGGAAGAGAGGTCAGAGACCGCCTTTCTCGGCCTCCGCCTGTGGGGCCTGGATCTACTTCATCTAGATTCGTCGGCGTCGACTCGTTAAGGTAGGACTCTGAGGTTGTTAGAATTGGAGCTAACTTGATTCTGATCTCGCAGTAGGCAATAATGAATATCGTTAGACAGGAGTTTTAGCCCGATTCCCTTTTTTCCTTTTTTGTAGTGTTTAAGGTTCAACTTTTATTGGTGGTAAAAGGGAAAATAAACAGCGCGTTACGCTGGACGTAACAGTTGCTAACAAAACCGAGTATTATATGCTTTGGTAATTGACCGAGTATTACATTGTCCAGTGTATCGCCCGCGACGCCGCTATGCATGGTAAATGACTTAACCTCCACACGCGTTATAGGACATTTCGCTGTTGTTTTGGACAGCGTCTTCGCATGGGCTATAAGTACTCCTGGGTTGATTTTCGCTCATCTTATCAGCAGTGTCGTATCGTGAATTAATATCTTGTGTGTGCAATCTTTTGATGGTGTTTCCATAAGACAAAAATCGTCTTTTGAGCGTACGAGACGTAGTCGTACTTCCACGGCGTTCAGCAAAAATTTGTCTTGATTGAATACATCGCAGTGTAGATGGCCAATCATATCCAAGGTCTGACCTCCTTTGACATAACGGGCTCTCGCGTCTTGGCCATCGTTACGCGGACTCGCGCCCGGTAGCAACTCGAAACCACCTGGACTATCGGCATACCACAAAGCCGTAGTGAGATGCGATGCTTTTGCCGCAGGGCCATAGTTCAACAACGTTTCAATGTACGCCCGGTAGGCGTAGGCATTATTAGGAGGCGCGACAAGTTTTTGATTAAAAAACACGTCTACCTGATTAAAGAGGCTGTGCAAAAAATTTTTTACGGGCGCAACTTTGTACTCTGCGCCACCGCTGGATACCACTTTAAGGCTTACAGCGATCATAGTATGCGCGAGATCCAGGTATTCCTCCCCGTGGCCAGGTATCACCAATTCGACGGGCCCGTCGTCCGACAACGAAGAGACCGGCTTGTAGTGAACCCATTGCGATGATTCTATAGATGTTTGCGTTGGCGGTATTGTGAATAAGGCGAGTTCCGACTTCATACATTCGCACGAGTGTGAGTGTAGAAAGGACATATTTAAGCACTTCCGAAAATATCAACGCGTCGCCTCTTTTTATTTTTTCGAGTCTTCGTCACTTTCCCCGTCTTCGTCCTTCTTTTCTTTCTCCGCGATGTTGCACTAGTGGCGCTTCTCTTTTTTCCCCTCTTCGTCTTCTTGTTCCTCGTGGTGGAAGATCTCTTTCTCGTGGAGGTGCGCCGAGTTGCGCGTCCAATCAGCGACTGCATCGTTCTCGCGGCGATGGCACTATTATAGCCAGATCCCTTCATAAGTAGTGCAATTTTCTCGTCGGCTTTTCGTTTCAAATTTTCGCCGGATTCTCTAGCCCGACGCTTTAGCGACTCCTTGAATGGTACATTATTACCGCATACATCTTCAATAACGTGCAAGCCGGTGCGCAAAGCCTCGCGTCCTATAGCTTTAGCGCCTCTCGTGAGGAGCGGTAGTACACTTCTGAAGAGTCCGCCGAAAAATCGGCCAATCCCATGGCCCCTTTGATAAGATGCACCCACGAAAACATTGCTCATACGTCCACCGCCGCCGATTTGATTCTCGTAATATGACGCGTAGTGGCTCGACATTTCGTCTAAGAGACTCGCTTAAAGTGAAGCGTCAGCGTTAACGTTCCGTACTCAAATGTGATTGGCCGTCCCAACTTGTCTCTTATATCTATTTCGATCGTACGAAAGCAATTATTAAACAGCGGTAAATAATTTTCCGGCTAAAAATATTTCACCTGTGTCGAGCCATACTTGTACTTTGCTGTATTCAGATTTACTATCCGCAACAGAGCGGCCTGTGTGTCACCAACTGTGTAGGGTACGCACAAATCCGTATAAACAAAGATTTCTTCGGGTAGAGCGCGGGCAATGCAGGCGGGCATCTGACTTTCGCGTTGTATACCACGGGTAACGCTGACGTACGAATTCCCGGCGCTTTTCCAATCTTTACCCGGCGTTAACTCGAAGCCAAACACGTGACGAAGCTTGTCGCTCATTTGCAAGAAATTCAGCGATTCCTCAATTTCTTTGCCGCACTTTTTACCCTCAATCGCCACGTAACCGCTTGCATTTTTTGCATTAACTAGTCGTATACCGGCCTCGCTTATACCGGGCAGATTATTTATACTTTTCATTAAAGCCTCATGATTGTCGTATACGCCGTACGGTATATGGTTGATTTTTAGGTCTTTTCGGCCACACGGTGTCCACTGAATTTCAGTCTCATCACGCTGGATATGTATCATCGTGCAAGGTATGTGAACTTCCGTTAAACCCACGACCCAATGACCGTTGAGGGTTATTTCACGTGAAAGGTGTGTGGTGAAATTTGTCGTAGTGTTGTTCAGAAAATACTTCATGCTGCTGTTGCTCGGCAGGACGAGAAAAAAATTTTCGTCATTGTACATGTTGGCTGAGCGTAATCACTACGCTAGCCTCCAATGTCGCGAGCGTTAGACGCCGGAATCCACGAGTTGAATTTCGACGGGTAACCGACCCAGCTGACAAAAAGCTGTTTCTTCGCGCCGCGACCTTTTGTTCGTATTACACGGTCGATTTTGAATTCTTTATTTTCCGCAACACGTTTCTCGTGTACAGGCGTGATTTCTTCCGTATAAAAAAATCCGTCGATTAACTCTCCCTCAAGATCATTTAATTCGTAAACTCGGATACCCTGACGGACCGTAACTTTTGTGATTCGGAAAATTTCTTCACTCCAATTCCGCTCGTAACCCTTCTCGAAGGTGCCTTTTGTTCGACTAATCCTATCGTAATCGCCGCACTTGTATTTAACGTCGGTGAAACGCCTTTTTCTGCGTTCCCTCAACGATGCTCTCGTCATATTCTCGTACGCTACATCAGCATTGTGTAAAGTCACAGCGGCCGGTTGCATCTTAATTGACGAGTGTTTGGTATGGTTGTACGCGTCGACGAGTTGTTGTAGAATGTCAATGTATCGATGAGTATTTCGGTGCGTGAAGTAACGCCACATTCGCTCTTTCAACGTACGATTGAAGCGCTCGACAACTGCTGCTTTTATATCAGGGTTACGCGTAACTCTAAACACAATATTGTTCTCCTTAAGGGGGCTGAGTCACCTAAAAATGATTTTTTTATTTATTTTTTTTAAATTTTTTTTCTGAATGTATATACGGTGTACTACATACACACCAAATTTTAGATCGAAATTAAAAAAATTACCGAAGTTAGAAGCATTTTAGTAATATTATAAATATTAGAAATAAATAATGTGTGAAAAAAAAAAAATGCCGAAATGCAATACAAACAATGCCGGAATACCGCATCTCCGCACGTTTCTTTTTCTTCTAATAAGAAGAACAAGGAACATCGAGAAAGGAACAGAAAAAACAATCGATGCCGAAACTGCATTCGGTAGGTAACGATTTACCGACCAAAGGGTCGTTACGTCTAATCGATGCGACTCAGATTATCGCCGCTACCGCGCTTTGTTTTGAGTCTGCGATACACCGGCGTAATGTAGCAGCGATGATTTTTACTTGATTGTGTCAATCGGCTAAAAAACTGCGCTTGTAAACTCCGTGTAATTAGTTAATCGTCAGTGTTTACAGTTTTTCCGAATGAACGGAATATATTCTGTATTTTTGCCCGCAATGGTGCAAAAATGATTTTCACAGTGACAGTGTCGCAACGCGAAAAGTCTCGCAGAATTAACCTCATTTTTAAACGTCACATTTGACGTAAGAGTATTTTTTTAAATTTTTTAAACATTTTTTTTGCATTTACGAGATTTGTAAAAAAAAAAAAAGAAAAAAAAAATTCTAAGTTTTATGTGATAGAAAAAAAAGTGTACATTTTTGTGACAAAAAAAATATAAAAATAATTTTTTTTTATTGTGAATCACCCAAGTTGGTTATTTTCATTAATCTGTGAAATTCATTTTTTGACACTTATATTTTTCTTCGCTTGCCGCAGGTTTCAGGGAGAATGGGCCCACCAATTTTGGATTGCGACGGCTCATTTTCTTCGTAACAGTCAGAGTTACGGAACGAGTGCGGGGATTTTTCATGCGATCAAAAATGGATTTATCGCAAGCCATTATGTGAGTGGTTACGAGACAAAAAGTGGGAAAAGTGAATTTTTTGGTAGTTTTTAACTCATATCTTCGCCAGCGAAGCTTAAAAAAAAAATCCCCGCACTCGTTCCGCAATAAACTCTCCAACGAAGAAAATAAGAGGTCGCAAGCAAAGATTGATGCTTTCGTTCAGTCCGAAAGCTGCGGCAAAGGAAAAATGTTTGACCATTGCCCATAACACTGGAATACACCGTAGGTCTCCAAAAAAATTTACAGCGGTAGTCTAACATATATATATTATGGAGGTAAAATTAAATTTTTCATTAAACTTATATATACTGGAAAAAAAATTTTTTACTTTTCGATTTTTTAGGTGACTCAGTCCCCTTAAGAAATACTTGCAACTCTTTTCCGACAAAGTCCTTGCCTTTATCGGTCTGTAGACAGGTGGGTGACCGTCCGGTGCTTCGTTCAAAAATCCTTTTAAAGGCTTGCGTCACAGAGTGCACTGTTTTGTCTTGTAGCGGTTCGACCCATGCATACTTGCTCAATACATCAATGACTGTAAGCAGGTAGCAGGTATTATCGTTGTAACTCTTTAACGAGCGTAAATCGACGAGATCAGCCTCCCAAACGTCGTCTATGTTGTCAACACTATAGCGAAGTCTTGGGAAAAGCCGCTTAACGGGCTTGTGAATGGTGTACGCGTCCTGTTGGGTCAACCAGTCATAAGCAGCGGCTACTTCATTTTTTTTATCTGTCAGTCGTCTTGCACCGGCGTAACCGGCGGGATGCGAAGGGTCGTAATACACTTTCCCGTACGGCATCTCTCTCTCTCTCTCTCTCTCTCTCTCTCTCTCTCTCTCTCTCTCTCTCTCTGTGAGTACGAACTATTACCTGTCATTTCGCTCTGTCTTTTCTATCGACATCTGTCTGCTGTACTCTGCCTACGGGCGATCCTGTTTCAGAGCTAAGCAAACATTCTATCGCTTTTCAACATTCGCTAATCACTTTCGACATCCCTGGCTTATTCGGGCATAATTTTTCGTTGGAAAGTCGGATTCCACCTAACCTCACTTTGGTCCGCGCTGCCTTCTTGGTGTGGGGATTCGACGTTTCAAGCCCATGCGCATGCGCTTCCTGCTTGCTGCCGACCTTCGACTACGCAACTGCCATCTGCAACGATTCGAAGTGACTATCGCCATCTGCCGGGATCCGTCGCTTTTGTGTCGGCGCATGCGTGCATCGATCAGCGCTTGACCTTGAGCTACGCAACTGCCACCTACAACGTTAAGAATATATCGACGCCATCCATCGTGATCTGTCGTAACCTTCTTGATTAGTTATAGATCGTCGTTATCAGCGTCCGGTATACTAGCGCTCTCGGTATCTTTCGTTTTTCGTTGCGAAATTAGTCTGTATGTCTCAAGTCTGTCGTAAGTGCAAAAAATCCATCGCGGGCATTACTATCTCGTGCACGGACTGTAATCAAAATTTTCATCCGGGTTGTGCGAACGACTACCTATCTTATAAATCTGCGTTTCAGTGTTGCAAGGTCTCACTTCTGCTTGCTATGTCGAATAGCAATACGATTAACTTTGGTGTTCCACCTAGTCCGTTTTCGCAATCACAACAGCCGGCGACGCTTGATAGCATATTTGCTTATATGAAAGATACTGATGCTCGTATGTCAGCGTTCATTGCATCGCAAACGCAAACTAACAACGAAATTAGTGCTAAACTCAACGATCTTCCGGAGCTTCTTCAAAGAGTCACTAGCAATTCGTCTCGTATAGCTAGTCTTGAGCAATCGAACGCCGAACTTCATCGCGAAGTATCAATGCTGCGCACTCAGCTCTCGCATCCGCAGCCCGCGAAGTGTGAAATTGTTATATCTGGTCTACCAGCGAATCTTGCTCATACCCCTATAGATTTGGTTAAACGTGTCCTTGTTGTGCTCGGTCTACAGGATCTAACAAATCACGTAATCGCGGTTCGTCCGTTGGGAAAGAATAACGGCACAGTTAACTCTCAGCGCTCATCGGCGTCATTTGTCGTTATTCTCACCTCAAACTCGGTTTGTGACGCGGTTATTAACGCCAAAAGAATCAAACGCGCCTTAAAGAACTCAGAAGTCTTTGGCAATAATGTTCCCGGCAATGTGTTCATTAACGAAATGCTACTGACCGATCAGTACTTGCTGCTTCGTCAAACTAAATCTCGTGCCGCGGAAACACATTATAAATATGTCTGGGTTAGGAATCAAATTATCCACGTTCGTAAAGATACTGGCCGGCTATTGATATTTTAACTCCTAGCGATTTATATGAAGCTTGTCTGACTCGATTCTGAGACTCGCGCCGATTCTGTTTCTGTTTCGCTGGGGCCTGCTGCTGTCGAAACAGGATCCTTTCGCGTCGCCATATTTAATGCTAATTCCCTACTCGGTCATATCGATACTATTAGACAGTCTTTCGATTCTACTTCTTTTCATGTTATATCTATATCTGAAACTTGGCTTCACTCGCATATCCACGATAACCTAATTAAACTTGATAATTATTTCTTAATACGTAACGATCGCGACGGTAAGGAAGGGGGAGGTGTGGCATGCTATATCCATAATTCATTAAAAGCCAATGTTATTGATTCGTCTCCGTCTATTTTCTCTAATAACCCGGAATACCTCCTACTAAACTTACAATGCAATAATCAATCGCTGCTATTCGCGTCGATCTACAGGCGTCCAAAAGGTCTTCTGCTACACGATTTTATCGCAGAATTCAATAAATGTGCGCATTCATACAATAACATAATAATCACTGGCGATCTTAATTGTAATTTACTCACACAAAACTTCGAATCGCAATATCTTCGCGACTTTATTCTATCTTCAGCACTGCATCTCGTACAATCCTCAGCTACCTATCATACGGCTACAACTGATTCGTGGCTCGATGTAGCGATACTCGACTCCGAGGACAAGCTAGTCTCGTTCAATAAATCGAATACACCCTTCATTGCCGGTCATGATCTCTTACAACTCTCATATAATCTCGAAACTGAAATTATTGTTGCACGAAGCATAACACGTCGGTGCTTGCGGGATTTCACTCTAGATGAATATATGCAGTGTATACATTCCGCTATTGCGAATAGTCAGTTCTTCTCTACTACAGATCTATCTTTACCTGAACCTGACTTAGATCGCCTTCTCGAATCGTTATCTGCGCTGTTGATTTCTAGTCTCGACACGCATACTCCGTTGCGCTCGTTCCACGTTCGCAAACCTCCGTCTCCTTGGCTTAACGCATCCCTCAAAGCGCGTATTAAAGAACGTAACCGGATGTACAAGCAGGCAAAACGCTCGGGTAACCTACTTGGTTTCACGATTTATCGGCAGTTCCGAGATCAACTGACTATCGATATGCGTCAGGCTCGGCAGGCCTATCAGTTTAACCGTTTAAACTCTGTCGATGACCCTAAAAGACTCTGGCAAGAATTAGGTAATCTTGGTTTGGTCAAGGTTACTAACTCCTCTCCCTTGCATTTCTTTTCGGCGGACCAGCTTAATGCTCATTACGCAGCCATATCAAATCGTGCATTGCCCGTCACATTAGCAGAACTCGATGCTACATGCTCAACGCTAGTTTCTGCTAATCCGATTTTCTCTCTCCATTCTGTTTCAACAAACGATATTCTCCGCCTCAGTAACAACCTCTCCTCGCGATCGCTCTCCCCTGGCCCCGACGGTCTTACACCATTTGGTATTTACAATGCACTTTCGGCTATCGCATCGACTCTTGCGCTCTCCTTCAATCGCTGCATCCAACAAGCATATTTCCCGACAGCGTGGAAACGAGCATTCATCCGCCCGCTTTCGAAAATTAAGACACCTCGTTCTCCGTCAGATACAAGGCCTATAGCGAATTTGTGTGAACTCTCGAAGCTGTTCGAAAAAATAGTTCATGCACAAATCACTGCATTTGTCGAATCTAATTCGCTTTTCGATAGTCGGCAATCGGGCTTTCGTGCTGCACACTCCACTCAAACGGCTTTGCTAAGAATTGTCAACGATATCAAGCCAGGTATAGACAATCGCAAACTCACTATTCTCGTCCTCTTCGATTTTAGTAAAGCGTTTGACACGGTCTCTCACTTACAGTTATTGCGTGAGCTTAAACTATTTGGCTTTTCCGACTCGGCTCTACACTGGTTTTTCTCCTACCTCACAGGGCGTTCTCAAGCCGTAATCGATGAAAAGTGAATCTGCTCACCGCGGTTGTCCACAACTGAAGGAGTACCGCAGGGCTCTGTTCTTGGCCCACTGCTATTTTCTCTCTTTATCAATGATATTGCTAATGACTTACGTTACTCTGACCACATGATCTTTGCTGATGACACGCAAATATATCTGCAGTGCCGGCCGTTTGAACTTAACATAGCGATGGCTAAGCTAAGACATGACATTAATGTGATTGCGAACTTCGCGACGATTAACGGACTCACGCTCAATGTATCTAAGTCCAAGATCCTTATCCTCGGTAGCAATTCTTACGTACGTGAACTCGAGTTCGATACGATAGCACCGGCTACTTTGAATGAGGTCCCTATTCCTTTCGTTAGGGAAGCGTGTAATCTTGGCATGCATTTGAACAGCACTCTCGCGTGGAATAGACATATCTCGCTTGTCTCTCAGAAAGTGCATGCTTCGCTTCATAAGCTAAAGTACCACAAGAATGCTCTGTCACGGGAGCTAAAAATCAAACTTGTCACTACGCTTATCTTTCCGCACTTAGATTACTGCTGCCTTGTCTATCATGATCTAACAGAGGAACTTAACACCAAGCTACAGCGTCTGGTTAATATTTGCATTCGCTTCATCTTCAATCTTCGTCGCGATGAACATATCACGCACTACCGTCATCAGTTAGGGTGGCTCTCGGTATCTAATCGTCGCCACTATTTCCTCGCTATCCAAGTCTACAAGGTTCTGCGATCACAGTCGCCCTCCTTTATCAGAGAACTGTTCGTGAGACGTAACTTGGATGGCGCTCGCCCAATGTGTAATGTACAAACACCACTCACATTCGAGATCCCTGCGCATCGAACAGTGGCCTATCGCAATGGTTTTCACCTTGCGGCAATTTACCTGTGGCACTCTCTCCCGGTTGACGTCACGTCTGCTCCCTCGTTAACCAGCTTCAAAACGCGACTCTACGAGTACCTCTTCCGGGCTGAGATTGCTCAATCAGTATAAATAATCCAAATTGGTTGTTAGTCTTAACAGATGGGTCCGTTTTCCCTAGTTACTATTACTATAAGGTTATTATCAGGTTTATTTCTGCGATTATTATTCTCATTTCTAGTTTATTAGGTTATTTGTTTATTTTTCTCTTTTATTCTTAATTTTATATTGCATAGTATATTTACAATTGTTATATTGCTAGCGTAGACCACGCTCTGCACTCTGTTCGTGTAAAGGATTCGTACAATATTCATATAAACTTATGTAATGTAATGCCTTTGGATCTATTTGCCCTATAGTCTAACTAGGGCATAATAAAACTTATCAATCAATCAATCAATCTCTGACGGTTATGCTGCAGCAGACATTGGACTATTCATAGTTTTAGCCAGTGTGCAAACCCTCGAGGTATTTGAACGGCCCCGTCTGAACGTGGTGTCGTCGTAATGTTCGACCGCTCGGCAGCCTCCGTATCCGCGGCCATACTATCCTTCTTGTTCTTCTTCTTTGACTTGTCCTTTTCACTCTGTTTCGGCGAATAGTCGGAATTTAGCCCACGACGATTGTTGAACGTCTTTTCACGACTAGTTCTAGTTCTAATACCAGCCGCACTTTTACCATCAGACCGTTTTACTTTCGCAGCTATAGCATTGTCAACGGTTCCTTCTTCTTCTTTTTCGTCCTCGCTGCTGTAATAGGGGCTTTCGTCGTTATCCACGCCGGGATTATTTTGTGTACGCTCAACACTGAATCGCTCCTCTCCCAGTGTCCATAATGCGGTGTTTCCGATAAATTCACGTGGTATAGAGATATCTCGTAGACTCTGAATAAAGTCACGCCGACCCACGGCTTTAAACTCCTTTCTCGATCGTACCGCGTCGTTAATAAGATCGACAATATTTGAATTTGGTACAAGCTTGCCGTCTATAGTCACGCGCCCCTCTTGGTTCCATCTGATACGTTGTACTGCTCCCGGTGAATTGCGAAGATAAGACACGAGAGCTTTATGTCGAAACTTTTGCGGCACGCTGTCTATGATTATCGTATCATCGAACGTCCCATATGTCTATGGTGGCGTCTGCTGTTCACGAGACATGGCAGAGGTCGCTCCAGGTAACGCCGGATCTATTGGGCCTTTTCGTACTTCGAGCAAAAATAAATACCTCTGCAACACCTGTAGATATTGTTTCCACTCTTCCGAGTCATCACGATACTTTTTTGAGTGTAAAATTCCCGAAAGCTCCTCGTCGAGTCGCGATATAGGATCACCCGGCGTATGTACACTTGGTGGACCGACAGGCGGTGCACGAGTTCCTCCGCCGCCGCCGCCGCCGCCGCCTCCGATCATCGGGTCTTTCCATATCCCCGCCTCGTCAGCCGGTACTAAAATCATTTTCTTCGCGTGTTCCATTAGATCTCGCACGTTTAAATTAAGAGTCGGTACTTCCGCCACCGCTGCCGGTAAACAGTCTACTGACCAAACTCGTGATAATCGGTGCCAATAAAAGCGGCAAAAATGCTCCACAGCCTTTCTGCATGATGAGACGTTTTTTCGCTCTCGAGTTGAATTTTCGTCGTTTACGAGCGGTGCCGCTGGCTCTACTCCGGCCGCCACCGCCGCTCTGTCTTACTGCGGACCACGGCGCTAGTTGTCGCAACACCTTTTTATATCTTTTAAGACGATTTTTCACACCGTTTTTAAGCGTTACTACGCCGTGTAAGACGTTCAGTGCACATTCGCATATACACTTGACCAGCGATTCATCGGCCGTGCGTAGCAGCGCTCTTTGCTGCTCTTTACTAGCATGACAGAGGGTGTTCAGAAAAGCGGCGTGCCGTTTATCGATCGGTGATCGCACAGAACACGCTGTTCTCTTCCTCTTCTTCTTTACCGTCATCTTCCCCATTGTCGCCCTCCACGCCGAGATGTTTGCGTAACCGACACTCGAGCGTTACTGATGTCTTTGCTGTTCCGCCATTTGACTAAATATGCGCCCATCCACCGGTCAATTCAATTGACGAAAGCCGCGCTTGTTTTTCGGTATATATACATGCATTTTGGATCGTCGAGAAATATATTGGTGCGGCATCGACACATATCAGGCGTCGATTGCTTTAGATCCAACAGTAGATATCCATGCGGCTGCGCAGTCGCATCGTCATAGGCTTCCGTTAAAAAGCGTGGATCCTCGGGATAAACTTGTCTCGCAAGATGCTGAATTTGCGCCCGATCTTGAGGATTTTTAAAAATAACAATATAATTCGCATTCAGCGAAATATCGCGTTGCCCGTGTCCCTGATGAAAAATATTTCGCGTTATGAAAATAACGCTGATATTTTTATGATGACTGCCTTTCGTGAAGAGATCTACTATCGTATTGTTTGACGATTCCCTCATCAAATCGTCGATAATAACCAATTTCTTACGGTCGTTATCTTGTGAATAATCCTCCGGCTGTGGTAGTCCTTCGTGAAATTCGATTTTAATATTAGCGCTCGTTGAATCCTCATGCGACGAATTCTTGAACAGAGCGGCAGTATCGGCATCGAGATTATCGCCGTAGTAAAATATAATACGGCCGAACGTTTTTATAAAGTATAATAGCCGCTAGATGGCGCAATAATCTTCGCACGAAAACTGTCTTACCACAGCCTGTTGGCCCACAAATTAGTGAAGTCCACGGATGTTTCCATTGTACGTCCATTTTACGTTTTTTTCTTTTACTCGCGTTTCGCCGACGCAGCCAAAACTCACACTGAAAACACTTATAAATATACTCGTTTTTACGCAACTATAAGCTTAACACGGCGGCGGCGGCGGCGGCGGCGCGGAGGACACACGTCGCGGACAAGCTATCTCGACGTGTGCGCGGCGGTGGTCCAGCTAGTACAGACCCGTTCGCTCGCAACATCAGCTTATGAGCGGGCGAGCGCACGCGCGTCTCGATCAGCTCTTATACCGCGGCCACATGTGCTTCATAAGCTTATATCGCGCATGTGGCGCCTCCTAGCTTAAAATAAAGAAAATGCTCAACACAAGAAAGGAATATAGTTAATGTTGTTTTTTTTATTTTCAATTAACGGAGATGACAAAATAAATGGTTGGGTATTATTAATATATTTTTATTGTATATATATATATATATATGTTGAGACAGTATCTCATAAGTACTCGTGGTAAGTTTGCAGAATAGCCGCGAGATTTCGCATTTTTCTTATCTTTTCCCGTAAACGGAGTATCCGCGGTTAATTAACGAGGTGGCCGCGAGATTCCGCATTTTGAATATTTTCTCAATAATGAATATGCACCTGAATGCATGTAAAAAGGCCAACGTGAACAGAATCGTTACCAGTTTCACCGGCGACGGCGAACAGGTAATTTTTCCTTTTTGTACCTCCGGGTCCGAAGAGCCTTCGGTGACGTCGGCTCTACGTGTACTCTTTTTCCCGAACCAGGGTGTCGACATCTTCGGCGACGAAGTAGTTAGCATTCCTGTTCTCAGTCACAGCTATTAGGGCCGCGATAGGTAGGTAACCCGGACGAGAGTAAGCCGGAAGGAAGTCGCGGATCGACCAAGTGGCGACACGGTTGATTCACGATCTCGTGGAGGCCGCGCTCTCCGACGAGGACCCTGTTGTACGGGTATCGGAAAATCGCGTCGACAGGTTCGCACGTTTTTCCCGTTGGATACTCCGTACGCACGGTAGAGTAGTTTCGCATATAAAATTCATACGTTAAAGTAAAATCACCCGCGACAAATAAAAGAAAATTTAATTAAACACTTTTTGGAGTATTTGAAACCGAGAATACGGCTCGGAAGATAAAACAGCAAAATACATCATTCTTCATCGGTTTTTCGATAAAAATTTGTTAAATAATTCCTGCATTAAACGAATGGGGAATTAAAGGAAAAAAAAATTTCGTAAAATCTTTCTTTTTCACAATTTACCGACATTTCGTCGGTAAATTTGCATCTTTCAATTTTTCTTCAGAAGAATCGAGATTTGAAATTTAAAATTCTGTTTGATCAACGAAATACAAGGAAAATTCCTATTTTGCGATATATTCTTAGTTCTTTCAGCGCCATCCGCGAAAAACTACTTAATTAATATCATATTTGCATTCCGATAGAATTACATTTTTGACAGAAACTCGAGTGTGTTTTCACTGTACGTTTAAGACGACGAATAAGGTAAGCGTCGGTAATAAGGAAATCTAAACACTGTATTGGAGATTTTCTATGTGTTTTTGAATAAATTTATTGTTTTCACCGAATCGATCACGTCTAACGATTTTTCGCTCGCCCCGAACTCCTAACGCGATCCTTAACACCGAATGAGACGTATCGGTAAAATAGGTAACCGTTACAATGTATAGAAATATATGTTTTGTCTATATTTTTACTTATGTTAAAATCACACATTTCTACAAAAATTATTTTCTTAACGATATACGCCGTTTTATATACATTTGTACCGTTATTGATAAATAAAAACTACGAAATATTTTCAAATTTACATATATACAAGCGCGTGTAAATAAAATTGACGAACCATTCAATTTTTTTTTATCTGCTCTCGCACAGTAGTCAATTGAAATACGTCCAGAACCTTTATTTACAGCTTAAAATTATTTCTATTATTATATTCAATTATGCTAGAATGACGATGACAACGATGATAAAGTCAGTTAATCGGTTACCGAGGGCTCGTCTTTATACCCGAACGGCAATGACAGCGTGTGAGTCACATGACATCGTTTATGACAAACGACACGGCAGGTTTTCGACATCTCGCGAGTAACAACTTCATGTAGAGCGGTTCGCTGAATTGACGAATAATTTAGCTGAATCGATTCTGCATTCTGTCGCGGCAAATCGGATTGAATCATGTCCCGTATCGATGCGAAGTTAACTTTTTTCGAATTGCTATAATTTAAACTCAGCCCCTTGACCTTACATTCTCTTTTCGTAATTATTTCGGGGTTTGAGCTATTGACGACTTGATAGCCGTAAAATTTGGGGCCTCCCGTGACAAACGACTTTATATAGTCTGTCGGTTCCTTCAGCTCACTGGTCATGTCGCTGAGGAAGTTACCGAGAGGCGGTACCCATTCACCCGGCTGACCTGTGCTCACATAAATTACCGAGTCGGTGTCATAATACAAAACTCGTCGTTGTAAAAGTTCCAGATAGCCATACAGTTTTAAACGCGCTTGAGCTATTGTGTACGCCGCGATGACGACACCGTTTGCGCTGAAGACGTTATCGCCTCGTCCACCGATACCCAGTTAGCGTACAAGACATCGTCGTTTACCGGTAGCAGCCGTTGTACCTCTTTGTCATTATCGCCCAGAAGTGACAGCAATTGTTCGCGATTACTTATTACCGTCGTTTGGGTTAAATTATCGCGTTGACCGAACTTATCCCAAAACGAATTTAAGCACAGCTTCGCAACGGACCACAAGCCGGCGTTTTTACAAATTTTTTCGGGCGTTAAACGAATGCCCTCGGCGTGCTCATAGTCATCGATGTATTTCGACTGCGACGCTTCATCTATACATTCCGCGGGCCAACCGCTGGCCTGTTGCTTAATTTTTAAAAACGTGTTTATGTAGCCGACAAAGAGGCCACCTTCGCGTGTTTCCGGATTGTATTGTGTCATCTCATAGGCCCAAATGACAAAGACTTTTACAACCCGATAGCCAATGTCAATCGCTTTGCGAACTTCATCGGCGACCCATGTACCGGTAAACATCCGTTCGCTTGTATTTTCGTGTGGACACAATGTCTTCACTTTATTTTCGGCGCATGTGCGACAAAACGCAAACAGTAGCTTCTGGTGCATGCGCACAGGTAGAAGCGGATGAAAAAGATCGCGAAGTGGTAAAACTGTGCAGCGAATTAAACCGTTAACCGTAGTACCTAGAGCATCGTACAATCCGTTCAGCAGTGTATCGCATTCCGTTCCCACGTAAATCTTCGGATGACCCACCGGAAAACGGCCCGTTTTGGAAATATACGGGTAAAGCGAGCAAATGTCGATGTAATTTATTTTTTCTCCATCCGCAACATCGTACACGGTCACCGTGTTGCCTGTTCGACCGCCGAAGAATGCGTCACGAGGATTTAAACAGTCGTATTTGAGACGCGGGTGATCGCGCAACAACGCACCGATTGCAGGGTTAGTATTTCGCTCGTCTGCGAATTCACACTCCCACACGGTTTGTAGCGTGTATCCTCGTTCGCGAATTAGAGCGTCGGCCGCCATAACGCTGTTCGTATGTCTGGTCGTTGACACGCGAGCGCACCGCACGGTTTTCCGGAAAGTAACGAGGACACCCGTGCCAATAACAGCCGTGAAATTGATGGACAAACCGTTCGTCGTCTATCTGGGCATAGCCGTCAACGAGCATCCCTTCAGGTAGTCTAAACTCTTGCCCGCGCGTGGCGTGCGTTATTTCATACCCTACACAATGCTCAACCCATAAAAGCCATTCATTGGCCTGCCTCGAGTGGTTGTCTGCGAGCCTGTATCCGCCGCTAGGTATAAGACCCATGGTTTGCGGTACTAGGTAATTGCGCCTAAACACTTTTGAGCAAGCCGACGCGATTGTTGCAGCCTCCGTGAAGGGGCAAACATTACCGACTTCGAGAAAAATCCGACGAAACTCTTTACACGCCCGCCTCAAAATGTCAACGTCCATCGCGCAATACTTTTCGATCTCGACTTGAAAATCAAAAATCTCATTCGCCGCTGTTGCCTCCGCGTACCACGCGTTGAAAACACTATGGTCAGCGGGACTCATAGTTTCCGGCGAATAGAACTCCGCGGCGGGCAGCTCGCCTCTGTAACGCTGATTTTCTAACGTATTAAATAAATGAGGAAAGTATCCCTTGCCCATTTTATCTTTGAACCCGAAAGCTTCCGGGAGAGCGCTGAGTCGCATATGAAAATAATTAAGACTATCAATGAAGACCTTTCGGCCTATGCGCATCGAGATGATGGAATTCCCCGTTAAAATAAGCTTCGGTAAACCGAGATCCTTGCAGTGTTCGGCCGCGTAACGCAATATAAATTGTGCGTCGAATGCCTTTGCATTGTGCGCGATACAGACGATTTTGCTGAACGACGACGTACGGCGAACTGAGAGCTCGATTAATTCCGCGACAGGCGACCGACGGAAAATATGCTTCCGCACACCGCACCAACTACACGCGTTACCGCTACTTACATCATCGACATCCGAAAAACATCTTTCGCACAGCTGCTGCGCGATGCAAAGCGTGACAACGTGTTCGCGAGTATTGTCACCAGGCGTTTTACTGTACAACGTGTCTTGACGAGTCTCAAAATCATAAAAAATAAAAAGTGTTCGCGGCTGTTTTGTCTCGTCCGATACGGTTCGCGGGGCTACAGGCTGCATGTAACAAAACTCGTTGTGCCCGTGCACACTTCGACAAAGCTGACAGAAAGTCTTACCACAATTGTGGGGCTTCTGTGTTGCGTCAAACAATTTGAAACACGTTTTGCAAAAGCGTACTGTTTGGCAAACCGATTTTCGTTCACCGGTTTCCGTTCTTATACGATCTTCGCGATGCTTAAGATGATTGTTAAAACACGCGGCGTTGTGAAAAAATCGATTGCAATCCACGCATGACCACTCGTTAGCGTTTCCTATAAATTCACCGTTGTTCTCATCGATAGGGCGCACCGGACACGGTGGTGATGAATAGCATCGCGGACATTTACTCGTACAGCGGTGTTGTTGCAAAAAACGGTAAGAAACGTTACACGGCACGCAGTAATTTCTGCTACCTGCAGCGGCCAAAAGATTCGTGATAGGCGAATAATGATCGTGAAATGAGCAATATTTAATGTAGTGTGCGCCGGAACGTCTTGAAAACGCTCGCACCCATTGAAGATGGGTTGCGCGCCGCTACTTAGAGAGGCCCAGTCGTATACGACTATAGCAATACCTTTAGCGATGAAACATCTTTGGAAGACCCCAATTTCCACGTTACTACAACCCGACACCGACACGACCACACAAGTCTCGTTTACAAGTCTCGTCGCCTCGTCCCGTTGAAGTTTCGAATTTTTATGCCGAATCTTATCGTAAAAGAGCTTCGAGTCTTCGCTTCGGTCTTGCTTGTTACGCGCATTAGCTAGAGCCACAACGAGCGAGCGAGGGAAGCATAAATTATCGGAATTCCCAATTAGCACGATCGAACGATTACTAATGATTTTAGAATCTAAACCACCCGAGCCGTTTACCATATCGACGTAAGTGACCGTAAACACGAGAGTGTCATATACCGAGAGAATTCTCGCGCTTTGATGCACGCTGCAAAGGAGATCCCACAATTGCTCGTAATCAAAGCGCCATACGGGTCTCATAGAAATACCGGCTGAACCGTTCGTCATACCGGCGGCCTCAAACGTTACACCGATTCTATCGTTTGGCGATCGAGCTTCGACAAAATGCGCATGGATATCGCGTATCGCATTTCGTATCCATGAAATTGGATTGATACCGGGTGGTGGGGTTACCAACGAAATTTCCGTTTGACGACTATTTATTTTAAATTTTTTCAACATATGGTCCCTCGGTACACCGACTATTCTAAAACGGTGACCCACGGGCAAGATCTGTTCGTCGTCATCCACGACTCTTTCCTCGTGGGCCATGTTATCGACATTATCACCGTGGTCATTGTCGTTTATTATATTGCCGCGATTCCCGCGTAGAAAAAATTAGTATGGGATTGACTCTGGGAGGACGATGGGCGAGAGGCTGGGGTTTCTTTGGGATTGAATCTGGGAAGCACTATGGGCAGTCATCTGGCTTTTGGGACCCGGCTGGATGGTTTCCCAGACCTTTTCCCATAGCTTCAGTGGACCGGGGAATTCCTCGTGCAATCAATCCCATACGCTTTTCCAGATCCTCTCCCAGTCGTCGCGTATGACCGGGGAATCCTCGTGCAATCAATCCCATACGCTTTTCCAGACCCTTTCCCAGCTGTCACGTACGACCGGGGGAATCCTCACGTAATCAATCCCATACATAGAATTCCATATTATGTGTAAATGAAAGAAGAAGAAAAAATTGATTTTGTCAAATGGAAGGAAAAAATTAAAAACGAAGAAATATGCTTAAAACAAATTTTTTTCGACGGATATGCGTTCCCCGAGCAAAGTTAAATGCTGCTGTACGTAATCGGCACTTGAAATTCAATATAGGTCCCAAAAATATTGAAAAGTATTGGATGAATCTCACATAGATCTTTTAATTTGTCCATCCAAGCGAAAGGGCCTTAAACGAAATTTAACCGCCGATTATGTACTACCGCGCCTAACTTTGCTCGGGGAACTCATATGCAATGATGATTCGGAATCCGAATCATCGTTCGACGCAGGGTCATAATGACGCGAGGACACAGGACTATTTACAAGGGCAGGATCGGGTCTCTGGGTCACAGGTGGATATTCGAATGCGGCATGACCACTCAGGCACCAGTCGCCGTGCTCGTCGCACGGTTCAGCGGCGCGCAATAGCCATTGGTGTACACCTGTGGTTTAACAAATTAAGTTAAACCAATTTTAAAAGGGCTCTACGCGTTACAGGATATGCGTATAAATATATATATACTAGCGTTTTCCCGGGCTCGCGCGCTACGCGCGCTCGCTTGTCAATTGTAAACTATTTTGAGTTAAGACCCATTTGGGGAATATTTTTGCTTCTTTCTCCGCTACCGACCACCGCTGCTGCCTCCTTCGAAATCCCCTTAGAGGAACTTAGAATATTTTGGCCTTCCTCTCCCACGCTCCTCCCTATCCCCCTCCCCTCCCCCCGAAAAATATTCTAAGTCCCCCTTAGCGGGACTTAGAATATTAGAATCGTCGGGGGGAGGGAAGGGGGATAGGGAGGAGCGTGGGAGAGGAAGGCCAAAATATTCTAAGTTACCGCCGCTAACGCGGTAACTTTACGCGGTAGAGATATCTCTCTATATATATAAAGTTACCGCCGCTGTCGCCGCCGCCGCCGTGTCAGGAATCGAGGGGGTCAGCTTCATCATAAGGTGGGGGAGGTCCATTTCGGTGAAGCTGACCCTTTTCCCTTTATTAAAAGGGGAAAAAGGTCAGCTTCACCAAATGGAGAGCCTCCCCCCGTACGGTGAAGCTGACCCCCCCCCCCTCTAAGAGGGACTTAGAATATTTTTCGGGGGGGGGGGGGGGGGGGGGGGGGGTGCGGAGGAGCGTGGGAAAGGAAGGCCAAAATATTCTAAGTTCCTCTAAGGGGATTTCGAAGGAGGCAGCAGCGGTGGTCGGCGGCGGAGAACGAAGCAAAAATATTCCCCAAATGGGTCTTAACTCAAAATAGTTAACAATTGACGAGCGAGCGCGCGTAGCGCGCGAGCCCGGGGAAACGCTAGTATATATATATATATATATATATATATATGTACGTGTATATACGCATATGTATATATGCGCTTATACATTACTTTGCCTTTTTTTTTAATAAACGTTGACTTACCCATTGTAACGGCTGGTTGATGGTCCATTAGCATTTGAATCTCCATGTCGAGCTTCCTCAACGCTGCAGATTCTTCGTCGTAAATGTCCATTACCTCATCGCAAGGACCCGTTGTATCCGGCGCCGTGATGACGAGGGTTTCGGCGGTTGACAGCGTATCGTGACGTCCGCTGTCGTGGTCACTGTCGTCGGCAGATCCCTCACTATCGTCGTCGTCATCCTCGCTGACACCGTAGGCCTCGGCATCCGTGTCGTCGCGCTCATCCGACGCTGTGAGGATCAACCTCTCCGCGGTAGAGTTCATCTCATAAAGTCCGTTCTCCGCTCCGCCGGTAGCTGCTCCCCCATTTGAAGCGTTGTCGGCGTCATCCGCAACGACCATGATTTCAGCGTCGGTGCCGTCGTCGTCTTTCTTCTTCTCCTCCGCGCTGTCCTCCCTGTCGTCTTCGCCGTCCTCATCGTCCTCGTCGTCCTCGCTATCGTCTTCGTCGTCCCCGTTGCGGCCGCCATCGCTATCGTCCTCGTTGTTGTCCTCGGCGCTCTCAACATGTAACATGTAAATGTCCGCTGTTGCGTTCTTCAACGACGCTCACCGCAATCACAATAGCGTTGAGAGAACCGCTAAACGCATCGTAGCTGTGTAGCCGTCCTCTGACCCTCACGGGCAATTGCCTCAGGATGCAACGAAACTCTCGTTGAACCTGTTGAAGGGTCATAGCGTTGAGCCGCTTAGCCCAAGGTGCCGTACAACGTCTCGCAATCACGGCACTCCTGAATCGCGCAAAACTAACGGCTTTCTGCACAGCCTTGACGAGAACGCGAGCACGATACGATTCCATTTTTTTTTTTTTTAATTCGTTGAAAAAATTAAGAACACAATGAATCACGAGATTCCACAGAAGAGGTTTTTCACACACTGCCACACACTGCCACACAGAATGTATATGTATGTGTATATAAAACCTTAACACCGTAAGAAACGTATGTAAAGGCACGTCACGTAACACGAAAAGTTTGAAGCTTCACGAATGACTTCTCGACAAAGAATTGTCAAAGATTTGTCTTTCCGAAGCTTTTATAGTTTTTCGCCTACACCCACCACAATTTCCGGCCTATGAAAATGCGGAAAAACAGAAGACGAAACACTGTCTCTGGTAAACATTACTACGATTTTGGTGGACATTGTTCTCATTGCCTTAAGTCGGCTTATTTTTTTCACCTCTTTTCGTTGTCTCAAAACATTGCACACCGATGGTGAAAATATAGGCTACCCGCGGCGTAGCTTATTCTATTGACTTTGCGCGCATCCTTGCGCCGAAATACGACGCTCATCTTATACATAAAAACGTTACTACCTGTAACCTACCGCACCGCCGAAAATACGGCTAACATCGTATACATAAAAACAATACTAGCTGCAACTTGTCGCACCGCCGAAAAGCCATTGAATAGCCGCCTCGAGGACGCTTCGGATTGTTTTCGTCGACACTATGAGTAATAAAACGAAAAAAATTCTGTTCCTCGAAATTCCACTCGAAGGGTTGTGCAAGAACCTAACAGTCATAAAAATACCGATCTACAGATAGCCGTTTACTATCGACACCCTTTTGAAATAGATCTGGATCTATAGACCATTGCAATACACAGAGCTCGCGTCCATTGTATCTCACTGTCAAAACAATATCGAGGTAACAGTTAGACACGATCTTCGAAGCTAAACTTCTTTTCATCAAACTAAACAATACGGGAACCCGAGACAAATATCGGCTCATCTCAAAGACGCTGCGCATGGTGGGGGTAAATCCTGTCTCCCTATACCTGTACACTACTACTTTTGAGATTTGAGATTCAGTTTTAGTTCAGTTTAGTTCAGTTTTGGTCGGGATTCTCGAATTCGCTTGGTGGGATAAAGTTAGCAAATAAAAGGCCCAAGTGAAGGAGAGACTCGACGAAGTGTCTTGTAACTACGTTACAGTCCGGTGCAAACCCGGCACCCTATAGAAAAGTGCAATGCGTTGAGATCAGGCGGAGGTATCGTTTGGTCCAGGCAAGGGTGGTGGAACCCCTTGCGCTGCGTTATAGTTGGGTAGAGCCTTGTATCTCACGCATTGACTAAGAGAAGCGATTGCGAAGATTCGTTCAAGTTACCGCCTTATAGTATCGGCTCTCGATTCGATAAAGTCATGAAATGGTTGAGAGGGCAGTAGTTATCGGTCAAGATCCCGAAAATAATTATCATAATTCATTACGAATTTTCGTAGGCAAATCGACAGTCGACGGAGAGCTGCCCTCGAGGTAACTCGGGCCTCTCTCGCACTCCTGCTGTGATAGGCTTCGGCCTATTGTTTTCGCGCTTGATCTATCGTGTGATCGCTGTGTCTCGCTCGCGTTACCGTGGATACCGATAACGCTCTCGCTCTCGTGTTCGTGCGTCTCGTCTCGTTCGAGTATCGTCGACTCGTGTGTTTCGTGTGTGCTATCCTCGTAGATTTCCGAAAGGAATTCTTTCGAGTCGATAATTCGATCGATGCGTTACGCTTAACGCTCTCGAGTTGCAGTGCATACATGTGAGTTCTCGTGGCATCTTCAGATGCAGTTCCCGGTCGTCTTTGGATAAATTACGCGCTTCGGTGAGTTTTTTTTATTTATCGAAGTTATCGTTCCCGTGTTGCGCTCGCGGTCGCTTGACTCGCCTCGATCGGTCGATCGGCTGAGTACTCGCGACTTGCGTGCGTGCGATCTCGTGGCTTCTTAGCCAAAATATTAATTTTCGCTCCTGATTAAAGTAACGTTGAGGTCTCGATCTCCGTATCTTGTGTGCTATTCTATTGACCTCGGATCGCGACCCTTCTACCACAACCCGCATCCTGAGCAACCGTGCATTTCCGCAACCGTTCGCTCTCGCGAATGCATCGACGTTAGTTCTCGTTTCGGTTTAGTTTCCGTTTTGTTGTGTCGTTCGTTTTATCCCTGCCGAGGTCGTCGTTCCACCGACCTCCAGTTTCGTCCGGTTGTTAATACCGGTGAAACAAAATTAACTGGCGCCCACCGGGACGCCGATGCATCCGCGAGGATGGACGGCCGAAGGTGACATCAGTTTTTCGAGTTCGCGTTTTTCTTTGAGTTTCGATTTTTCTCTCTTTTGAGTTTTGAATATTTTTGAGTAAAGTTAGTGTCGCGCTCAAGATCAAGGAAAACTCGTCACAATATATATCCTTTCCTCTGTTCGTTCGAAATTGCTCGCTCGCTGTGACTGCCGTTGCTTCGCACTTTTTTTTTTTTGATAATCGTTTCACCAAACGAAGATCACCTTGTTATTTTTTTGAGAGTACACTGTTTTTTTTTTTTTAATTCACTGTTTTTTTTTTTTTTTGAAAATCACTTCTCGTTTTGTCACTGTTGTTTTTATTTTTTTTTTAAATATTCGCGAGCGCGTTGTACGAAGGGAAGAATGATTTTTATTATGTATGTATATTTTTTGTATAAACGTTGAATCGTCTAACAGAAATTAAACAGGTTTTTTTTTTTCACTTGTCGCGGACGCGGATTTTAGTTCGTAATACTTCTGACACCATGTAATGGACAGCCAGGTATGCGGTAGGATGTAATGAATAGTGAAAGTCGAAGTTGAAGTTAGAATACAATATATGCAAAAGTATTTATTAGTCGTAGAATTGGGAGAGTGTACCGTTTAACAATAGTGGTGTTCGAAGATGAACTACTGGGGGCCAGCGTCGCGGCAAAGGGCCCCAGGTAATGGACAGCCAGGTATGCGGTAGGATGTAATGAATAGTGAAAGTCGAAGTTGAAGTTAGAATACAATATATGCAAAAGTATTTATTAGTCGTAGAATTGGGAGAGTGTACCGTTTAACAATAGTGGTGTTCGAAGATGAACTACTGGGGGCCAGCGTCGCGGCAAAGGGCCCCGACGCTGGGACTACGGTGTACCTCCGAGCTGATAAGGAGCCGTCGCGCGTACTTCGCGCGCGCGTCGACTTCATCGTTACCGTGAGACGACGGTTGCATTGTCGCTCTCACGGTAAAAGTGCTGACTATGGTTTTTGAGTCTCTGAAGGAGAAGTTGATGCGACAGTTTCTAACTTAGGAATATGGGACCGTTACAATTCATTCGAATACAGACGATTTTTGCCGATTTCTTTTCTAATTTTTGAAATAAGTTTTTTAATTTAGAAAAGTTGGTAAAAAGGCGGAGCTTTTTGATATGTTATCGCAAAAAGACTCCGGACTCATATGGCAGTTTCTGGGCAAATAATTTATTCGATTCGCAAATAGATCTTGACCATTTATCGAATTCCGAGATTTATAAAATTATTTACACCTCTGCAAAAATTCATATGTAGTCGAATGAATTAACGTTTCAATTTTTCATAAAAAAAGGTAGAATTTCCAGATATTTCATCAAACTATTTTTCAGTCACTAATTTGTTAATAACATTTTAAAATTATGAGTACACAAAATCAATGTCCTTAGCACCCATTGAGGGTTGATTTTTTTCAAATTTTTTTCACATTAGGAAATATTCAAAACTCTATCTAAATCTTACTATTGGCTGGCGGTCAACATCCTTAAACGCTCTAATGGATTCTTGACAACTTTTTTGAAAATGACTATGTTCGGTCCAAGTAATCTTTCTCAGCTAACACTGATAAGCTTTATATATTTTTATTAATATAGAAAATATTTCGTGGTTGAATTCGCTGTATCTGGACGCGCATGGCAAAATTTTCGCCAAAGTTCGAGAGGAAGAACTGGTCGCCAACACCAGCAACAATGCGGACTGCAACGACATCACCGAAGACGTTGACGATGTTACGTCCAGCGTAACGACACCTTTATTTTTTCTTTTTCATCTTTTGTTTACTGCCTCTCACGAAACTTGAATGGATTTAAGAATGTCAAAATAACTTGTAAAGGAATGCTCTTTTACCTTTCGGCCGTGATCAGTACCTACAAAAATCAATATGCGCGACTCAAGATAAAACAGGCAGGCAGATCGACCAATCGATCAAATAGACTCTTGGTAGAAGCAGAACTAGGTATAAACTGGCGGTGGCAAGGTTAATTCCTGCCCCGTCTTCCGCTCCATAGTTTCCAAAGAAACCAAAAAAGAGAGCCAGCCTATGGTAACCTAGGATCTACTCGCTTCTTTACCACTAGTAGGAGAGTCGTCGGCAAGGGGACTTACGTTCACCTGCCGCTGGGCCAGAGACCCCCGAAATAATGTTTCGGGAAGTTGCCACCACTCTAACGGTAACTAGCCAAAGCCGCCTGTGCTCAATAAGACCCCGCGGATAGAAAAGAGAGGGGCAATAGAAGTAGATACGGATCTCTGCAGGAAGGGGAGATGCACTTTTAATCGCTTTCAATTACTCTAGTTATCTTTGAATATACGATTCAAAAGAAGTTTTCTGAAACTACTCGAATGACGAGAGGAAAAAGGCAAACGAAAGGAAATGAAAAGAAAATAACTATCCCAGGGAATAAACTTGTAACAGACAGGATACACAAAATCCTAAGCGCGAAATCGACAAATAGGTCAAGCAAAATGATTCACGCGATCTGTTTCTATCCTCATTTATATTCGAGATCCGGGTGACACATTCAGCGTGACCGGCGAAGTCAAAGACTAGAGAAAAGTACGCTCGAATAAAAATCAAATTACGAAGGCGAGAGCACATTACTAATTCATAAAATCATGCCACGGCACAAGCCTATATCACCGAGGGGCCCTATGCCCATCCATTTCGAATAACCGCACGTACGATCGAGGATCCATGCCTAGCTGTAGTCTATAACCAATGCCCGCCCCCCCCCCCCCCCCTTTGGGTAATAACGACAAAATACCTCAACGGGTCTCCGAGAGACTTCTGATGTTAAAAAGGAGAGAGACAAATAAAGGTGCGAAGTTTCTCCATAGCAACAATCACGCGTTAAAGAAATAGTAGTAAAGCTATCAGAATTCTGCCGGACACCACGTACCCCCGCACCATGACTAAAGAATATACTACTATGAAATCCTCACTTTTCACAACTTCTCAAGACCAAGAGGAAATTATTAATATTCCAACTCGAGGTATCGATTCTTTCTTCAGAAAGGAATAAACATGCACGTAGCTATTTTATTGCCGAAACGTTTAATGTAAGTAGTAAAAATTTACACCTTTCAAAACAGTGAGGAACATGGGGGAGTCTATACTTGCGCATTAATTTATAAAACACCTCGTGTACGGGTCTAAACATTATTCTCATTCCACCAAGGATTTCAACGGCCCCGAACGAACAATCGATTCCGAGAAATTCAACCGCTCGAAACCTTGGAGATACGTACGGCAGGGCGGACTATACGCACTCTTACACCCCACTCTAGTCTCGCTGCTAGAGATGGGCCTCCCAACGGACAATCGATGCACGATCATACGATCAAAATCCCGCCTCGAATTTGTCCACCTCATCGAATGTATCCCCACCATGTTTTAGGAAATATCTTACATGTAACACCAACCATTGTCTTCATATACAAAAAAAAAAGGGTATATAACCCACCAAAAACGCCCACTCAGGGAGAGTCAGTTGAGCCAGCGGACAGAGCGTTTTGCTGTCATAATTTCTAGCCACCAGAATTTCGATTTTCGTAAACTTTATTTTTCGAACTTTGTAAAACTCATATCTTTTAAGACATCGTTGATTTGTTACCGGAATTTTGTTCCCGGTTAACACCATAGAGATAATTCCACCTTTTTCGATCAGCTAGTTATTCCAACGTTTGTAAGGAATATTACGTGTATCATTTAACATCAATTTGTTTATTCTTCAATCATTAAAAGTGGTGAAACATAAAAAACGGTTGTTCGTGATTAATTAATTGTATACGCGACCGCCGATCCACCGAATCAACGAGAGAAACCACGCCATCTCCCCGTCTTTTGCTGCTCTCCAATAACAACGTAAGTACATTTTTATTATTCTTATAACCTTTTGCATGACCGTTTAATGACTTCCTTTTGTCAATCTCTTACGAGTTCAGTATAAAGAAACACTCCGGTAGTACGACTACTCAGGTAGTCTCAGGGTTCGTAGACCCTTGGCACCGCGCGAGGGGTTAGAATACAGATTTAAATGCCCTTTAGACTTTCGTAACGACAAGCATTCCTAGGGCTCTATCCCAAGCAACTTTCCGCGAGGTTAGGCTTAAAAAAGAGCTCACGTTGTCACCGGAATCGACTCCCGGTGTGGTATAGATTGATCTTTCATCGTTCTGACCAGAGCGAGGCGATTAAAAAGGTACAACAGTTACCAACAAATGCTCGAGGAATAAAACTCGGTAGTTTGGACGTAACAACGACCACGCCGCGGCTGGCATTCTGAAAAACGGCGTCAATAGCAATACCGCAGGTGATGGTACCACCAGCAACGCCCAGATCGAGAACGTGACCTTCAACCCCAACAATAATGATTATAATGGCACATCTGCGGACAAAATCGACGACAACATCGCTGAAAACTTCATCGGCAAAGTCATCTCTGATGAGGCAGACAATCACATTGCTAGGAATGTTACAGATGATGTTACCGCTGAAAACGATACCAATGACAATACCGGCGGGGACGCTGCGGACAATTCCTTAGATGCCGACGAGGACACAGCAAATAACGCCTTGGATCTCGGCGATGACGCCACGAAGAACACTTTCGATAGTAACGATGACGCCGCGAATAACGTCTCGAATACCGGTGATGACGCCGTGAATGATGACTCGGATATCGATAATGACTCCACGAATAACGTCTTGGATACACGCGATGACGCCGCAAATAATGCCTCAGATACCGACGATGACGCCACGAATAACGTTTCCGATACCGACCATGATGCCGCAAATAACGCGTTCAATACCGACGATGATGCCACGAATAACGCATTTGATGATGACTCTTCTCATGGCGTATCCGGCGATGAAGCCACCGTTGCTACTGCCACTTCCGACAACGAGATTCCTGATGCCGACGTCGAGGACAACGTCATTGGTAACGCTACAGCCGGTAATGCCGACGATGACGCTGCTAACGACGAAGTCGTAGATGAAGTAGATGGAATGGTACAAAACTTTGATTCAATAAAAATTTTAGTACTCCGTGATACGGAAAAAATATGAGAAAAATACACCGTCTCAAAAATAGTAAGAACATTGATTTTTCATAATAATAATAATGGTAAGAAGTTATTAACAAACTGTTTAAGAAAGTAACTCTTCAATTAAAAAATCGGTGAATCTTTTTTTTTTCTCAATTCAAACGAATGCTTTGACTTCTTATTAGCCATATAAATTTTATCAGTATTTTCTAACATTTCAATTTTTTCTTTTTGAAGTTTCAAATATGAACTTAAAGCCACGAATTTTGGATATGTTTTTGTGGTAAAGATCCGCGTCACTTGGGAAAAAAATTGAGAACCGGAAATTAAAAAATGTAAGAAATTCTGGAAAAAACATACGGTATTTAAAAAATTAATGAATTGGTCTGAAATGAAAAAAAAAAAAAAACATGGTTCACCGATTTTTTTGATCAACAATTATTTTCCGAAATAATATGATGTGAAACTTTTTTCATTATTATTATTATCGGAAATCAATACTCATAACATCTCTAATACACAAAAAAATCTGATTTTTAAATCATTGAGCAGTGCTCGAAATTCTGATACATTCACCTTTTGGCTGGGAATGTATGTGTCAAGCATCCTTAATGATGTCTATATATTTCCAAACATAAGTTAAATCATATCAAAATTTCAGTACCTTGTGATACGTGAGATATCTGAAAAAACGTTCTGATATTCTCTACTAAATCTATCATGAACCAAGAACTAATTAACAAAATATGTATCATATTTAATATGAGAACTCTTTCTTTATTTTAAATGAATTTCTTGATTTTCTGGAAATCGTATGAATTTTTTTATAATCCTCAAATATTTTAATAAAAAAACTTCCATAGTTAAAAAAAATGATGTACTGGCATGAATTTTGAAACTGAATTATGAACAATTTTTTTGTTTCCACATTTCAATACATTTTTGACATTGTCACTGTGGAAGATCAATCGTCTTAGATTCTTCCATATGGTAAATTCGTTTCGGATTTTTATTCTGTTGTAAAATATTTGAAATTCTCATTGAATCTCACTTTTGGCTGCGTCTTCAGCTGTAAAGATTTCTTGAGGTAGTCCGCGTGGCACAGTCAAGTCAATAGAATACACCGCTTCCCCTCGCTTACTACGTAAATATTGATCTGGATACTTTCCTCTACTCGACATTTACTAACCAGATTGAACTGATGCCGGGAACCCGGGAATTTATTGCGGAAGAAGTCTTGTTCGACATTCGACGACGTTTTTCTGGCAACACGAACGAAATGACTCGACACATTATGAAGAATATTGTTGGTGTAGAGGCATTAGCATCAATGAGTCCTGCAGGACGAGGGCGCTATGGACCAATCCCCCCAGACGTTGTAAGAGCAACTGAACGTAAGTTTTGTTTTCCGAATTTTCAGAATACAAACGCGACCCGATATTGCCTAACATGCCGAAGATATTCCAATGCATTTATCGTAATGCGTTAATTTGAATCTGAATATTCCTGACAAATTTTCCTTGAACATCGACGGTATGACGATAGAGAAAAAGGATTGTTATTATTCCCCGTTCAAATCAACGATTTATTTGGATTAATTAGTTAATTCATTCGATTCGAGTCCTGTTCTTTCAGGATTGTATGCATTATTTATCAGCCTGATCATCGTATGAATATGTTACGCCCCGTAAAAAACCATAAAATTAAATAAATTAATATTCACCAATAAGTGAATAGTTCTAATAGTTAACTAAACAATGATTTTCAAATGAGATAATAGGAGGAAAACCAGATAGAGTATAGGCAAAGAGAGTACGGGAACAATATATAAAGAAAGAGTTAATAACAGAGTTCCACGAATATTAACACCGGAAATATCGAAGTAGAGAACAGGGGTATAGTTACAATCAGGTACACAGAAAATGGAAAGGAAAAAGAATTCATTATAGAGTAACCTGAGAATGACAAGATAAGGGGACTCACGTATAACACGCGAATACATGGGTCGGTGCTCGAACGGTGCGTAGCGCGAGGCGGCTAACGTCTGGATCGTCCGTCGGCGGTATTGAGAGCAGCACCTGACGGACCGTAAATGTATCGATATCAATGTAAAGAATTTAAACGGTGAGAAAGGCGAAGAATGGTGGAATAACCGAGAAAACACATAGAAATAAAGTTAAACATTGAGTGATCATCAAATAGAGATGCATTAGCATTAAATATTCAATAAATAAATAAATAATAAATAATCAGGGAGAAATAAAATAACTCAGGGAGAAATAAAAGTATTAAGAAAATGGGAAATAAATTGTCAATATGAAAATACAGAGAGAAATCAAAAATATTGTTAAACTAGAAATGGTGAAACACGTAAAAATCAACATAAAATTACCATTTAAATTCATGCAGAAAAACTCAAAAGACCATCAAGAAGATCGATAAAAGGGAGATTAACAAATTTAGCAACATTGTCTAATCAGAAAAATAATTAACAATCCATAGCAGAATATTAATAGCCTAAGAAGGAGTGGGGGAAATGCATCCAAGGTGTCAAAGGAAATCCAAGCTGCAACAACAACGCAAAGGAGAAACCTGCATCAATGATGAGCCACAGAGTCTTATCTACTACGCTCCCCGCCTTTTATCGTCAACTTGGACAGCACGACAACGAAATTAAATCACTCCATCGAAGGACTTTTAACTAAAAGAATCAACCGACGGTCTTTCGCTATCATCAGGATAGCACTAAAACTTTGGAGAACCATTGACTCGAATACAATTTCAAAATAAATTCTGCATCTAAAATTTTTGGAGTTATCGAGCAAAGATACTCAACCATTGTAAATTCAAATCTTTTCGAACTATTTTGTATCAAGTTTTAATTTCAATCCAATAACAAAAAAGCAAATTGTTAACGAATATCAGAGTTCCTTCGTTGATTCGTTTCAGCGATCTCTTTAACTTCACTAAACAGCAGATTCATTAATTGCTTAATCATTCAGATTCAACCTAAAATAACGACAAGTGAGAAAAGTGCAGTGTAGAGAGAGAGAGAGGTAGATAGTGCGTACAGACGGGCATTCGTCGCGCGTGAAGTTTGAGACAGCGACAGATTAGAGAGATAGAGAGATTACCACGCGACGTAGAGTGTCCAGAGTAGAGAGACCGAGAGACCGAGAGTGAGAAATAACTAGTTGGGGAGTTTACGAGTAATTTACCGGTAATCTAAGCTCTCTTTATTTAATTGGTTGCTTCATTTCGTTGAATGCACTCGGCGCCCTATCCCGAGTTTATTTCCGAAAGATTAGGCTCAAAACGGGGCAAAATTCCCGATAAAGCATCATTTCTGAATAACGTGTAAAGGTAACGTAACGTCCTGTACCCTTCTTGACCGAGATAGAGTGAAAATAGCTAATCGGGACGTAACAAATAGTTTTTGAGCTTGCAGAATACTAGAAACGCTCTATAGACATCATCTGGTATTTGCTAATAAGACTTTGTGTTTCCCCTAATCGTTGAACATTCTTAGAATGAGGATTATCTATTTTCACTGAATCGGTGTGCTGTCCATCACTTCAAGGAAGTTGGCACGGTCTTCAATAGTCAAATGTCTGCTGATATTTCTAAATCATTTTTATGAAGTTTAAGGGGGCTGAGTCACCTAAAAATGAAAAAAAATCGATTTTAAAAAATTTTTTTTTTCGGAATGTCCGCACTGTGTACTACCTACACAACAAGTTTCAGATCAAAATTTCGAAAATTACCAAAGCTAGAAGCGTTTTAGTGAGATTACAAATAATGGTTTCGTGTATTATTGTAAAATTGTGTTTTACACTGCTATAAAAAAATATTTATAATATTTCCCACTCTCAGTCAATGACACCAAACTATTCAAACCAGGAAAAAAAAAGAAAAAGAAAAAAAAAATGTCACAACTCGATATTGAAGAAAATAAAAATAAAAAATTCGAAAATAATTCGGTGATTGGTTGGATGTCACCGTTCGATGGAAACCACGTGAAGGTGGTGGGTTTACTTCCATCGGGAGGGGAATGGGAAGGATTTGGGACGCGGTTTTGGAAGGTAGAAGGAATAGATAAATAAATAAAAATAAAAAACAACAAAGTAAAAAAGGGGTCTAAATAAAAGTAAACATGCGAAAGAAACATTCGGGAAAGTCATAGAAGAAGAGAAAGAATGGCGAGATTTCGAAACGAGAGTGTTGTAACAATATCATACACTACATACATACATATACACACAGTACATACATTACATACATTTCATACATACATACATATATATACTAGCGTTTCCCCGGGCTCGCGCGCTACGCGCGCTCGCTCGTCAATTGTTAACTATTTTGAGTTAAGACCCATTTGGGGAATATTTTTGCTTCGTTCTCCGCCGCCGACCACCGCTGCTGCCTCCTTCGAAATCCCCTTAGAGGAACTTAGAATATTTTGGCCTTCCTCTCCCACGCTCCTCCGCACCCCCCCCCCCCCCCCCCTCCCCCCGAAAAATATTCTAAGTCCCCCTTAGAGGGACTTAGAATATTTTCCTCCTCCCCCCGTCGACCGAAAATATTCTAAGTCCCTCTAAGGGGATTCCCCCTTGGGCAGCCCATCAAGCAAAAATATTCTAAGTCCCTCTAAGGGGGACTTAGAATATTTTTGCTCGATGGGCTCTAAGGGGATTCCCCTTAGAGGGACTTAGAATATTTTTGCTTGATGGGCTCTAAGGGGATTCCCCTTAGAGGGACTTAGAATATTTTTGCTCGATGGGGTGCCCAAGGGGAAATCCCCTTTGAGGGACTTAGAATATTTTTGCCCTTCCCTCGATTCCTGACACGGCGGCGGCGGCGACAGCGGCGGTAACTTTATATATATAGAGAGATACATACGTTACATACATCACATGCATCACATACATCACATACATCGCGATGGTCGATATCTTATAATAATTTTCAATTATAAATATAATAACACTTGATATACAACACTTTTTACTCAATGTCTCTAACAAGTCCGTTTGTTTTGTTTACTAAAATTTATATGTGAATACTGCACTGGACACTGCACTGCACTCACTGCACTCACTGCACTCAAAATCCTCCAGGTTCATAGGAATCGTCTGCTTCTTACATCAGCAGACGACGCCTTTTGATTCTCGCGTCTTTGGTGTTCGCTTCAGCTTTTTGTTCGGCTTGCGTGACTCGAACTTCAACTTTTTTCTCGCAGCAGCGACGGCGTGTTTTCCTGGGACAGTTCCAAGACTCTTCATCACTTTGATGAGACCTCCCGGTCCGGAATTGAACTGAATGGTCCCCAGGTTGCCAGCAATCTGCACAGTGTTGATACCTGTGAAGACTGTTTTGGGGCAGAACTTCCAAATTACGCTATGCAGCGATTCATATGCGTTCTGAGTTTTTGCCCCGATGCAGCGTTGCAAAAGACTTGGAGATGTCAAATCCTCGAAAATTGGTTTGATTGCCTCCATTACCGCCGCTGGCATTATTCTTTTTTTGGGATGGCGATAGTCCCCTTCTCTTCCTGTTGCTTCTGCTCGTCGATATTGGCACCAAGACGTTGCACCCGGTGGGCAAAAGTGATGTTGTGGCTTCTCATCTGTAGATGCCTTGTGATGCCAGACTGCCCAAATTGCTTCTGTCATGTCCTTGACTGATGTAGAATTATTGCGAATCGCATTTCCGTAATACGACTGCATTTCGTCGATCAATGCATTTGTCCGTCGTCCTTTTCCTCCTATTGTTTTGCCGTCGCTGAGTTTCTTGCCTGCGAGGGAAGTCTTGAGTTTTCGCGCCCGGTTTCCAAAACCTTTTTGCACGTGACCGGTGCCCTCAATCTTCTTTATCTCGATGTTTGGACCGTAAGGCATAGAGCTACTAACTTTTGAGTAGCTTTTCGTATCTCCATCTCCGATGTAGTTCGTGTATTTGACATCGTACTTGTCTACTGAACGATGAAAAATCTTCATCATTCCATCGACTTCCATGGATCCTGACGATCCGGAACAGTTTTTTGTGCACACTTCCCCATGTGCTTTTTTCCAATTCTGTTTTTCTTCTTCTGAGGCGTTCTTATTTTCCGTGACCCATTTTCGACACTGTCGGCACCACAGCGACAGAACTTCCTGGTCTAAAACTTTTCCCGTTTCGGTGCCGATTACCGTGAAGGCTGCGTTGAGCGAACTAAAACCCCGACGCTGCCAGGTGGCGTCACCTTGAACCGTGATACAACGATTATCGGGGTCAGCAGTGCTTGTACTAGCGATGGGCTCCTCGTCGTCGTTCAGCGTCAAATCTATTTCTTCTTCAACAGCCTTCTTCATGTTATCTTGGACCACTTCCTTGGTAGCGTCCAGCATTTTTTGGCCGATCTTCTTCCACGTTGACAATTGTACCGGTGGCGGCAAGTCCATGATTCCGCAGAAAGTATTTAGACCCGCAAGGCCTTGGCCGATACAATGCATTGCCAGTGCACTACGCCGATTTATTTCGTATCCGCGGCCACCTTGAACGGTCGAAGAACTAGCGAACGTTTTTTTTACGTCACATTTCTGGCATCGGATCTCGTATTTTCCTCCGAGACCTCGCAGACTAATTTCGGTGAACACAACGGCTCCGTGACACACTGTACAGCAAAGTGTCTCTTGAAGACTTTCGAACAAGAGAGACAAATCAAACAGTCTATAGCCCTCGAAATCGGAAGACGGAATATCTTCTTCTCGAATTTTTCTCGCACTCGCACTCAAAAAATCAAAGATTTTTTTTGTTTTGGCCGCGTTACATTGTTTCGGCCTGTTACGACGTCGGCCAGTCACGTGTTTTTTGTCCCTGATCGGTCTTCGCTTGCTTCGTCCCATTGTCTCTCACGTCACTTTGTCACTGACACAAATCACACACCCGCAGTATACAAATAATAATATCCTCAAATAAATATTTCAATAAATAATCTAAATAACACTTGTATTGTACAAAAATCTAATCAAACAACACTCTCGAAAAGTCGGAATGAAAGAATGAAAAAAAATAAAAATAAAAATAAACAACCGATGTTAGTCGCGAAGTGAACCGTAAAGCAGAAAATGAAAGAATACAAAGAAAAACAGATAAAAGTCGAAAAAAAAATAAACAAACGATGTCAGTGAAAGAGAGGGATAAAACGGAAAATGTAGAAGCAAAAAGAAGAGAAAAAGAAATGCAGAAGAGTAAGAAATTAGCGAAATCGAGAAAAAAATTGCGATGATACACCTCACGTGTTTGCTCGATGCTGTCACAACAATTCGTTCTCGAAACTCGTCCGCGATATAACATGTCCAGCGCCAACGAAAAATAATGTGTATTACAAAATTGCGTTTGGTCGGTACCGATTTACCGACCCGACGGTCGTTACTCCCGATCGATGCGATTCAGATTACCGCCGCTACTCGCGTCTCATTGAGTTTATGATACACCGGTGTACTGCAACAGCGATGATTTTCAATAACTTTTCTCAAACGCGTAAAAAACCGGGCGTGTAAATTCTGTGTGTTTATTCATGTGTCCAGTGGTTTTTTCGTCCGAAGTAGTGACAACGGTATTTTTGTAGTGACAGTGGCAAAGTGTAAAAACTCAAAGAATTAACCTCTTTTTTAATCGTCACTTGACGACGCGGTGTTTTTTTTTCGTATTTATTGATAATTTTTGTGCGTAACAAAATTATTTTGTCGATTATTGGAGAAAAAAAAAAAAGAGATTTTTTTTCCCCATCTCTATTTATTTTTTTCATCAGTACGAGAGTGGTGAAACAATTTCGGTCGGTTAACCTATTCATTAAACGTCATCTGACGTGACCGTATTTATTTTTCACGTTTTTAGTTGTTATTTTTCGCAAACAAATAACTCATCAGTAATACGAATAAAAAAAAAAAAAAAAAATTATTTTCTTTAATATTTTTTTTTGAATGGGGAAAAGAAGGTTTGTTTTTATATGAAAAAAAAAAAAATTAATTTTTGTTATATAAGCCATCAAAATCAATTTTCTTCACCAAACTTTAAAATTTGTTTTTTCAGAAGAATATTTTCCTCCGGTTGCCGCAGGTTTCAGACCGAACGACTGCATGGATTTTGGATTTCGATGGCTCTTTTTGTTTGGAACAGTTGACGTTATGGAATGAGTGCGGGGATTTTGGATGCGATGATAATTGGATTTATGACGAGCCATTATATGAGTGATAGTGCGACAAAAAGTGGAAATTGTGGATTTTTTGACGCTGTTTAATTCATAGCTCCGGCAGCGAAGCTTTAAAAAAAAATCCCCGCACTCATTCCGCAATAAAGTGTTTGGCGAACAAAATGAGACTTCGTAAGAGAAGATTTATGCTTTCGTTCGGTCCGAAAGCTGCGGCAACTGAAAAAAGTTTGTCGCGTACTGTTAACGCTATGGTACACTATAGGCCGCTGAAAATATTCATGGCGATAGTGTAAAATATGTGTATTATGAAGGTGAGAAAGAATTTTTATTTATGGTGATATTTACAGAAAAAAAAAATAATGAAATTTTGATTTTTTAGGTGACTCAGTCCCCTTAATACATCAAATATCAAATTCATCCTTACATACTTCGCAAATAGTAATTCGTATTTAAAAAATTATTTTAATTAATTACAGCTGCTATTCTCAATAAAAAATATTGTTTCTGTTTGCAATGCCAAAATACCAATTAACGAACAGTTGTTATTTTTCAAACTAATAATCCTACAAAATGTCTGGACAGTATATTTATAAAGAAGCTGTTAAGAATGAGTGCAAACAGGCTATTATGCAAAAGATTGATTGTACTGCTCTGATAGCAAATTGCATTAAAGATTTACTCCAAAACGATGCACAAGTTGAAAAAAAAATATGGTGCCGCTGCTTCACTGAGATCGAGTGAAAGTGGATTTGATTTGTCTTGCGAACGTGCGAAGTTTAGTAAACGTGCGAAGTTTAGTTAAAATACGTATTATTCTATAGAAAAGAAAAACAATTCTTTTCTTTTGTTGAGTTGTTGGTATTGTCGGTTCCCATGGGGGGAAGACTTATTTTATATTTTCCGAAATATCAATAACCTTGAAGTGAACCAGATTGATAGCAGATCTGAATTATTCATGAATGTGGTAACCAATATTTTCCGTAGTGACAGTGCGAAAATATCCACATGGCTCATGAACAACCGGCTATTTATACATTCTTGGTTATAATGGAACACTCAACTAATTATTACAGGATTCGTATTTAGAAACGTTGAGAAAGATAAGAGGATTGATCACGGAGAATACATGCGTTGTCTGACTCTCATATGTGGAAATCTTCGGGTGAAGAAATAATTGACAAGATTGTGTCATGAGTTTGATGCACGAAAACGTTATGTTGCTGAATTGGAAAATCTTTCATATGGGACAATTGACAGGACTTTCTGGAAAATAAATATGTAGTAGTTGCTACTAGTGTAATGGATTTCTTGAAATTTTTAATCTGATCTGTAAAGGGTGAGGAGTTAAATATAGTTTACATGCAGAGCAAGTTCCAATCTTCTAATGCATCAATAAACTTTTTTTTATATTCAGCAAGATATTTATCTTCCGTCAAAACAGTATATTTTTCAAGACATGGTATGTACAATGGGACTTTCAGTGAATAGATCTTTGAAGTTTTGTAGACTTTTAAATAATCAGACAAAATCCCAGGTTATTCATCGAAATATCTACTGCATGCCCGGGAAGTTGCCAAACACAAAAATTATATAACCGTTGACAATAAAACGATTTAAGTAATGCAAAAGATGTGGAAAACGAGACACTTAAAATTTCAACAGTTCTTTTTGAGACTTAGTCAAGATAACGAACAAGATATCAAACAAGATATTAGTCAAGATATCAAGCAAGATAGCAGGCACGCTATCAGGCACGATATCAGGCCAGATATCAGGCCAGATATCAGGCCAGATATCAAGCAAGATATCAAGCAAGATATCGAGCAAGATATGAACCAAGATGTCAGGCAAGACAACCAGCAATATATCGAACAAAATGTACACCTGAAAATATGTCATACAATCTTTTAAATACTGAATTGAGCACTGAAATGCAGCGATTTGAGTCGGTGAAAATATTCAGTTCTCAATGTAGACTTAATGTAGTAATTGAAATAAGCAATATGTCGTCCGAAAAAGACGTCGAGCAAGATATCAAACAAAATGTCACACAAAATAATGAGTCAATTTTCACGCAACATATCTGAAATCATTACAAAACACGTTGTAGTGTCACGCAAAAGTCTCCAAACTCTGGTGCAAGTTTTGCGCTAAAAATCATGTGCGGGCCTCCTCCGGGCCTGCTGCGGGCCTCTCGCGGGCTATCCATTTGAAGCCCGGCGGGTGACCCACCAGGTGTCCCGCCGAGCCTGACTTTTTCTGCGCGGGTAAAATGGCCGTCAACTTTATTTAGAGAAATAACTCTGTTGAAAAAGTATGATAGATCCATATAGAAAAAAAAATGTCTAACAGAAAAGGATCGTTTTTTGTCACTGCATTTCCTTTTAGGTTCAAATACGATTCTAGTGGAAAAGACATGTAAGATCCCATAGAAATACAATCCAAGTTTGTGCAGCTATATCTGCAATCGCTGATACCTGCGATGAAATTTCTATTGTTTCTAATCAGAAAATCCAGTTATTCAAATTGGCTTTTCGTTTTCTAAGGTAACGTATCTGTATTTTCGAATTATTTTTTGACGGTGACAGAACCGTATCCGAATTGTTTGTGTTAGATTTTCCGTATGCCTTAAACTATCGGAGGCAATCTGGTACATCTCATAAGAATTTAATTGTTTCTATGAGCGAAATCTCAACGCTCGGTTATATTTGTATAAGAAGGTATAAGGCATTTATGTGACATTCGCCGTGATGTGTAATGAGAATTTATCCGGTTCTATCAGAAACTACATCTACACATTCGCATGCAATAGGAAGTTTTCGATATCTCGTTCCTGTTACAATGAGACTCGGGCGAGATATCGGAAACTTCCTATTGAGGCATGTGAAAGTGTAGATGTAGATTCTGATTGAACCGGCTGAATTCTCATTAAAGACCACAGTGGATGCCGCATAAATGCCTTATACCTTCTTATACAAATTAAACTACGCGTTGAGATTTCGCTCATAGAAACAATTGAATCCTTATGAGATGCGCCAGATGTCCTCCGATAGTTTAAGGTTCGTTACTCCTGAAAAATAATATAAAAAAAAGAATAATAAATACGTGTTAAATTCTTTATTCGCTTAGGACACGGTGTCAAGAAAAGCAAAATTGAACGTCGTTCAATTTTTGTTGAATGGTATCGAATTAATAATAATTATCGTTATGTCGATGATAGTTCAGTGGAACTCGTTGAACCTTGGGAACTGCCATCATCGGTCTCGTCGTCATTTTTCAAACTCTGTGAATTTTCGTCTGTACTTGAGCTCTCATCAACGTCGTCGACAACTGATTTTGAAACGATTTCTGCTTGCGGTGTGCCCGTTATATTTATTGCGGCTCCTGTAATCATTATAACAATAAAAATAACAATAAAAAAAGTGCCAAAGGACTTATCATTGATGAATAATTACTCACGTGATTTCGTTGTTTTCGGTATCCCCGAGAGATCAGACATTTTGGACCGAAATCGCCAGCTTTAATTCGAATTTACTTCGAAAAAATAGGGTGCATTCGTAAAAAAAAACTCGCCCGCCAAGTCTTTGCACGCGTTCTCAAGATCTTTGTTTGGTTAATAAATGCGATTACACAAAATTGACGTTTATAATTTCACTATTTTCTTAAATAATTTTTTTTACAATTTTTGCACCAAATTTTAATTACTTCACGGATGCCTTTTTTTTGCAAAGTATCTCTTCTTAATTGTTTCAAAATATCATCATAAACATTTATAACGAATTTAGGCATAAATGGTGATGTACGGATTTCCGAAAAATGTTTATAATTATTTTATTATTCATTTGGTAGTTTCTTTATTTTTTAATTTAACTTTTGACTGATGACGATAATGATAGGATACGTAGACTTTCAAAATGAAACGATTTTTTATCGTCAAATTGAAAGACAAAAAAAATTTTACTTTTCGACTCTAATAAAACGACGTGCATGAATGGTAATACCTTGTCGGTGGTTGGGAGACGCGTATCAAAACACAGGCAAAGTATAGCCGTTTCTTCGCGCGGTCAGTAAAACTCGGCTTTGATGCCATGCGACTTTGGCGAAGCGAACAAATATATCCGAAATCGCCAGCTTTAATTCGAATTTATTTAGAAAAAATAGGGTGCATTCGTAAAAAAAAAAACTGGCCCGCCAAGTCTTTGCACGCGTTCTCAAAATACTTTCCTTCGTTAGTAAATACGATTCAAGACTTGTCGTATAATTCTTGGTTTAGAATTATATATTTGCTTTTAAATTGTTACATTTTTTAATTGTACTTACCTTGGAGAAAGCTTGTTGATAATGCTGCCTTTTCCGTCCAGGCTTTTCACTTTTATATAGTTTTTTTTATCTTTATTGACACAGCGCTTTTTTTTACAAAAAATACGTGTTGGACGACACTCTTTGTCGAATGACTCACGGGGATCTACTAACCGGCACCGACTAGTCGACGGGCCCGACAGCCCGACAGCCCGACGCCACTACGCCCCACCGTAGTCAGTCACGTGACTCGGGAAACTACCAAAAGAACCTATGAGGCCCCATCGCTGAATCCAGTTAAACAAAAAAACTTTTTCAATTATGTTGCCTGGAGGAAATTCTTTCACAACTGGATGAATATATAAAAACTTTCGAGAAATACAATTTTTACAATATGAACATTTCAATGTGGCCATCGAAGGTTTTATATTGTTTAATTATATCAAAAATTTTTAAAATTTTACGATTCTCAAGCGATTATTAGTGTCTATTTTTTATTTAAGAAAAATGTTTATAAGCGTCAATTGTTATTACTCCACGGTATGATATAATTAATAAATTCTAAAAGAACAGGTGACACTTATATGTTATTTATCTTTACAATTTACTGTTGAGCTCAATGCGGTCAAGTGGCTAGAGTGATTCTTTACCACGCTGCCGGACTAGGTTCAATTCCCGGAAATGTTTTTTTTTTATTGTTGACTTTATTCTCAACGTTACTATCAACAAACCTCTATGGTTTGTATCATTTCATAGCAAGATATTTGGTGGAAAATGTTTGATATGATTAAATACGATTGTATTATGAAGAGACGCGGTAGCGTCTCGACGCCAAGTACTTAAAAAAAAATGTTTTTCAGTGTCGAGACGCTACCGTGTAAGTCCACGCCAAAATGCCGGAAGTGGGCCGTATTTTTAATGGTTCTTAAAAACTAAGCGTCGGATCGAAATTTAAACAACACTTCCATTATATATTTTCGATATCAGCTTTCAAACGAGCCCAACCGCGATTAAATCCGTTCAGCCAATGTTAAGATATTATAATAAGCATTTTTTCGTTTCTCAAGATTTCTCATAGAGTTTCAGTGTTATGTTATGTATTACCGCCGTGAAGTTGCTCCTTGTAACCTCTGTGAAGTTATTCGCACATGGGTTACACTAGCCGTTCACACAGCGAACAACATCCTTGACAGCGGTTGGCTAACGCATATGTGGTAGTATTGAACCTTTTCGATATCTAGTCGAGAGGTGCAATAGGATTGTGAGGAAAGGATTGGGCGAACAACAATAAACAAAATATACAGTCGAGAAAAAAATACTTTATTTGATCTTTTTAATAGCGTGTGCGTAGCACGGTGAGCAACGACGAAGTGATCGAGAGAGACAGGCGCCGGTAGAGCGACGCTTAACTGAAAAGTAGGCACCTGTTCGGAAAAACCGAAGTGTACCGATGAGCCCCGAGCCCTATTGCGATTATTCGGTTGTACTCCTTGAGTGACGCTCTCCCACTCTTCGACTCCCTAAACTGCTAACGCGATAAACCCACTGCTCCAATAGGTAGTAATCCCCGAGCGACTTGTCCGTGTGTCAGTAGACTACACGTCGAGTTTTCGACCACGATTACACCGATTGTTTACAACGCTCGGTCCGGTTCAAAAGTTTTCGCGGGGGTGCTGTCGCGGATTTCTCAATATTAATTTTTTTCTGTGTTTTCTGTGTACGACAAAACATCTGTGGATATTCCGTGAAGTTCATCGAAAGACGCAGTAATGTTTCGAGATCGAGGCCGATTACTCATTTTTTTTGTTCTAATTTTGTTAGTAATTGTTCGAACATAACCGAACTTTTATTTCGAAAGTAATTTTTTTCTTTGGATATTATTCACGGGTGAATTTCGAATTTATCTATTTGAGAGTGAGTCATTTATTGATTATTATATTGATTTATTAAAATGTGTTCCGGGCAACATTGCAGTGGTTATCTTCATCGCTGCAAATTTGTCGCAGCGAATTCGTCGGTGCAAAATTTATGCAGCGACTTCATCACAACAAAATTTACACAGCGTCTTCATCTCTGCAAATTTGACGCAGCGTCTTCATTGCTGCAAATTTGTCGCAGTGAATACGTCGGTGCAAATTTTATGCAGCGACTTCATCACAACAAAATTGACGCAGCGTCTTCATCACTGCAAATTTGACACAGCGACTTCATTTCTGAAAATTTGACGCAGCGTCTTCATCACTGCAAATTTGACACAGCGACTTCATTTCTGAAAATTTGACGCAGCGCCTTCATTTCTGCAAATTTGACGCAGCGACTTCATTTCTGCAAATTTGACACAGCGGCTTCATCGCTGCAAAATCAATGCAGCAATTTAATCGTTGCACATTTAACACAGGGACTACATTGCTGAGAAATCAACAAAGCGACTTCGTCGCTGTGAAGTGAACGCAATTATTTATCGACTTTCAAAAATAAGCGAAATCTCCCAAAACTACTTTTTTTTGAAAAAAGTAAAAAACGTACGCCAAGTACATAAAAAATAGTTATTTCCAAAAATCTTCTTAAAAAAAGAGTGAAATCACATGAGCCAAGGTAATAGATATTGTAAATAAAATTTTTTTAAAACTTGGCACGTCCTTGGAATTCAAATAAATTTAGTTAATTGCTTTAAACAAAAGGATGTGCCAAGTTTAAAAAAAAAATTATTTACAATATCTATTACCTTGGCTCATGTGATTTCACTCTTTTTTTAAGAAGATTTTTGGAAATAACTATTTTTTATGTACTTGGCGTACGTTTTTTACTTTTTTCAAAAAAAAGTAGTTTTGGGAGATCAGATCATACCTGAACAGATAAGTCCTTGTGTAGTCACATATGTTCCTATCTGGCCTAATATGTAACTACAACTAGAGTGAAAAGAGACTCTCAACGCAAAAAAGGGCAGAAGCGAGCATCGAAATAATTGCAAGATTGCGAATTCTTAAAAACGAAACGCGTTTATTGGACTCGTCAGCGAGGTACACTGACCGTTAGCTAATAGCGTTGCCTTAAACGGTGGGTCACCCGCTCGTTCGCACAAGTATCGATCAGCGTGCAATACAGCCCGTCGACGATACAGAGTCATAAAAAAATTGAATTTTTATTTTTTTAATTTTGGACGCATCCAAGATACTACAACTTTTTATTTGAGTACTACTTCCTCTTCAATATACGATAAGAACCAAGACGACATCTATGTTCGTTCTCGAGATATCATTTTTTTGCTACAACGATTAATATCGAGTTAATTTCATTGAAAATCGTAACAAAAAGCAAATTTTTTGAATATTCGGCTCCAATACTTCGGCTCCTGTCCAGAGGTAATAATAAAGTGATCCGATGTATTTTAGAGAAGAAAAAACATTTAAAGAGATGCATTTAAAGGGGTCATTAGATCGAAAGGGTAAATGCTAATGGTGTTCGTGTTGGTAAATATTTTCTGTGTTTGTTTTATACTTATTTAATGTGGTCATAAGTGTTAAGCCAATAAAACGACCTTTACTAGATATGATTTGATTCGTTATATTAATTTGATCAAGTTCTACGCGTTGCAATTCGTTATATTTGTCTCGTGTCTGAATTTTTGACAATTGATCGTAAAACAAAAAGGAAATATCAGTTGTGAAGAATAATAATGAATTTGTATAAAAACGAAATGTTTATATTCGATGAAGGTTTAACTATGAATCAATTTACATAATTGATAAATGATTTCTCCCTATACGTTCTTCCGAGATGAAACGCGCAGCACGACGTACAAACATATTCGATACGTAGCGCATACCGCAAAGTGTAATCATACTCGATATGGAGCGCGTAGCGCGACGTGCGTATAAGTTTAAAATGGAGCACGTAGCGCGACATGTATCCCTGTGAGCGCCTTAAAAAATGTCCCGGAGGGACATTTTTCGGGGGGTTTGGGGGGCGGAGCCCACCAACAAGAGCCTCTGCGCCCGTAGGGCACTGAGGCGGTTGTTTTTGTTGTGATAGATATTGTAACCGCTTTTTCCAGGAGAACCCGCCGCGATCACAAATGATGCAACGAGTGTCGTGTCATCATGGCGTTAGCCGCGAGAAGCCGGAATTCTCGCGACAAATTTATTTCAGCGACACGACAATTTCCCCTGCTTCGAGAGCGTACGGCTCGCATACGCGATCGGATGTTCGACTCCCTCGAATTCCTGCGTAAGTACCGCGCCTAATCCCGTTATACTCGCATCGGTCTGCATCGTGAATTTCACGGTAAAATCCGGACACGCTAACGTCGGGGGATTGACGAGAGCCTCGCGAAGTCGCTCAAACGCTTGCTTCTGTTCCGCTTCCCACACCCACCGTTGGCTTTTCTTGGTGAGCTTCGTAAGCGACGCAGCGATCTCGGCAAAATGCGCGATAAATCTCCGATACCACGATGCCATCCCAAGAAAGCGTCGAAGAGCTTTGAGATTCATCGGGATCGGAAAATTTCGAATCTGTGTGTGAATCTGTATGTCGTCTGCTCTGAAATTGTCGTCGGCTTTCAACGTTTGACAGATAGAATAAAATCGAAAAAAAAAAATATAGTCGCGAGTTTTTGTTTCAATTGTATTCGGTAAATTGTAATTATACTGGATATTAAATTAATTTCTGTTGTGAATTGATAAGCAAGTTTTTAAGTGCAAACGTGGAATTCATACATTTGTTACAAATATATTGTATGATATTGTGAATAATTTTGGTGATATAACATATTGTTTACGAAATAAAATGAGGAAATGTCTGTGTATTCGTGTATGATATTCGGTATTTTACTTTTCGCTATCGACGGTTTTTCTTTAATATGAATAATTATTTTTTAAAAATTAAAAATACCCTAACCTTTAAAGGAATGGTTAATCAGAAAGAATTTTTTTTATTTAAAAAAAAATAAAAGTTGCTGTCGGAATGATTCCAAATTTGGTGTGCATTGTGCTTTTGATGAAACAAAATGATGCTGTGACGGAGAAAAAAATCAGTTCGTAAAGTTCATTTTTACAGCACTGTACGGACATCTGACGTGAGAAAAATATTTTTTTTATGGAAAATTCTGAAGAAAAAATAGTTAGAGATGTCGGATTGTCTTCAAATTTGCTGTGCATAGTGTTTTTTATACAATGAAATAATGGTGCGAAGGAGAAGAAAATTGGTTCGCAGAGTTCATTATGATGGCACCGTAAGGACATTTGACGGAAGAAAAAACCAAATTTTGAGCAATAATTTTTTTCAAAACATACTTAACGGTCTCTAATTGAAGTCAAAAATCATGTGCATACTTGTGATAATGTGGTGAAATAATTCTGCGAAGATGAGCAAAATTGGTTCGTAAAATCCAAAGTTACAGCGCCGTACGAACTTCTAAGAAGAAAAATCTTGTGAAAAACCTATTTCTAGTGAACCGCAAGCTAAAAAAATATTTCTAGCTATCGCAGTCACTTAAAAGTCACTACGCATGATGTTGGAGATACACTGAAGTTAATGCTAAAAAATAAAAAAAATTGGAGCATGCGCTGCGAAGTAACTCCACCGAAAGCTGTGCAAACAGGCCTCGAAGGTCATTGTAATAGGCACTCTCTGCCTATTCTTATAGTGAGTGCCTAAAAAACTAAAGGATACGTACATAAGAATAGAAGTAATAAACCCAAGAAAGCGAAACACATTTATCTCAAGAGTCGTAAACCACTCGCACACCGTCATTAAAATCGAATAATATTCATCTTGTACTATAAGTTAATGCGATTGCTCTTGAGATTGACATGCTATAGGGTAATTTATTATGTTTATACTTGAGAAATTACTACGGAACGAAAATTTTGATAAAGGAAAAATAAAAAGACGGAAAAGAAAACGTACATTCTGTTACTCTCGATATTCCGAAAAATTAAATCTTCGTAAAAACAGAAAAAAAATATACAACTTTATAGAAACGAAAGAACGGGTCAATAAGCGGCGGATTCCATATAATGAAAATAATCGTGAAATAAATGCCAGCGACTCGGTTGCAATTAAAAATCAAAGGCGACGACGTTCTCAGAGAATACCCACACGAACGTAAAAGGAAGACAAAGCCGAAAGCAGAAATTAAAAAAGTGAGAGAACCACTGAAATATAGTGAAGCTCGTGCCGATTTTATTGAGTCGCTAAATCTCGGAATACGATATCCGTACGTTCATTATGACTCGTCTCCTGCGTTAATAAATTCCGATGTACCAAAGTTAAAGTTCGACTTCGAGTCTAATAAGGAAGCAAAGGTTCATTACGGTTCGTCCTCCGCGTTGATAAATTCTGAAATAATAAAATCGTCCACTGCTATAACATTCGATACCGACCCTAATACAGAGGCAAAGATTCGCGATCTCGAGCAAAAATTTAACATAAAGATCAAGGCACAAGCGGTTTCGAACAAAGAAATCAAGGAATTACAGGATAGAGCAGATCATATTTTTACGGAACTCGAAATAATACAAACAAATATCCTCCGTACTGCCGACGATGTAGCTCAGCTAGCGGAGGAGGCGGAAGATACGGGTGAATTTTCTGTTATAGTTAAAATCGTGGCAACAACCGAACAAATTCCAACACCGGTAGGAAAATCTCCCATACCCAATCCTTTAAGAACTCCTGTGAAAACCCCTGTCGATTGATCAGTGATATCTCGTCGGAAAGCTATCAAATTTTCACCCAAATCTACGCCAAAAACTTATCCCGATGGGATCTCGAATACAGAAACTATTATTATCACTCCCAAAGTAAGTCCAAAAAAATCGCCTGTACCAATTTCAAACTCAGAGACCGTAATTCCGCCTAAGAAAAGCCCGACGGCAATCCTCAAACAAAGTAACCAGGTAGAGAAAGACACTGACCCGACGGAAGAATTTAAAGAGACCTTCAAAGAGCGCGTAGAGAATACAGAGACAATAGAAATGATCACGACACCTATAGAATCTCCTCACGGTTTCAACAAATCATATACATCTAGTATCGAGTCTGAAATTTCAAGAGACGCGGTAGCGTCTCGACGCCAAGTACCAGTAAAAAGTATAAGAACCCGCAAATCGGTCGAGCGCTACCAAGTAGTTATACGCCAATATTGGGTACCCTCATGTTCCGACGTTTTGTTCTCGTGAACGACTAAGTTAATAGAAAAAATAAAACATGTCTAATCATATAAATCGACTACTAGTTTTTCCACGAGCGCTTCAGCAACCCTATTCGTTCATGCGTTTTCGAGATCTGATCGTGTGGCTCGAAAAATCCACACTCTCACGATGTTTTCTTCAGGCTGTCCCACTATCCATGTGGTGTCCTCTGACGTCACGGGCACACGTCACGGCCACTGCCGCTGTGTTGTCGACACACAGACAACCCAGACAACAGACAACCAGACGCCCACAGACAAATTATCGATCGTGCTAGTCGGTAAGCACCGATTCAGAGTCAGCTGTGTACATGACGTCACAGCTACCCCTTCGACAATCCAGTACTTGGATGGGTGACCGCCCAAATCGACAATCCAGTATATGGATGGGTGACCGCCCGATTTGACGAGATGTGTATAACACTACGCATGTGTGGAACCGTTATACGACGCTCTAGCGTGAATGTATAAACATGTTCATTTCAGAAATTCATTGCTAATTTGTGTAAACAACAGCAATTCACTACTAATTTGTTTAAACAATAGAAATTCTCTACTGATTAGTTTAAATAATAGAAATTCACGACTAATTTATTTGTATATATTGTGACGTGGTATTTTTTTTGCACGTCACAAAGATATTTAAAATAAGTAATTTTCGGACCGGCACGGAGCGCCTAGCAGCGTTTTGGTTCCCGGAAGAATCCCCTCGACGATCCAACAGGGCTAACGATAGCACTAGCGAGCAATTTTTATTAATTTATGTTGGATTTATCTTTATTTTCGGAGAGAACGGCGTCCTTTTAAACCATCATCGAGAGCAGCTACCGAGGAAAACAAAAGACAGAAGCATTCGCCAGCGTGTCGGTACGGTGGCTCGTCACTACGGCTCACCGTTCCTTCGCTGGACTCGCTCTCGTCGTTACGCGAAGTAACGTGACGTCACTCGCTCGAGGCACGACTCGAGATTCAACGGCTTCGGAGAGACCACTCTCTCGAATCGACGTACAACGGGCGATGCTAAACCTCACCCCTTGCTGTATCTCGCCAGCCGCAGCTGCTAAGCCTCCTCTCAGCCTCCTCTGGACCTCAGCCGTCGTAACACCGCTCTCGTCGATCGTTCGTCAGCCAGCGAACGGGGCAAGAGATATCGCTACCGCGGAGAGCGATTATTTAATTTGCGCGCTCGCGAGAGCATTTCGGAAATTCGGCTAGGGGGCCAAATAGTAGAGTAGGCAGGGGTGGGGATCGAGATCCGTCTTCCGCGAAGTCGCGAGTCGCCTCGAGGATTCACGCGTTGTCCACCGACGAACCAGGACGTTGCTACCGTGCCGGACCGTGCTTTCCGACGAGAACCGGCACCTGCCACCCGCGACTTCGGGGTCTCGGCGAGGAATTTCCCGGGGGACTCCGACTACTGCAAAATTACCCGGTAAGGTCGTCGTTCGTCTCCGATAATCGTTTCGTATTTTCTTGAGTTCGGTTACCATCTTAGTTGTTTGCGTCATGAATTGTCAGGGCGATATTGTCTGGACGGTGCGCTCCCGCGCACGGTTAGTTAATCTTGGAAACTTCACGCGGTCGAACAGCTACCGCCGGTGCTATCGCGAGCTCGTTGTTTTTTGTTGAGTAAAAGAGCCGCCGAAAGGGGTTCACGTAGAGTCATTTGTATTATATTTTACTTGCTTGCGAGACGCGCGTGATCCACTAGGTTAATTAGGATAGTTTCGTTCAAGAAAATAATTTGTCGCTCTCGAGAGTCGGTCTGAATTCGTGACCGTCCATCTTATCTCGCGTCGAAAACCGTTAGCGCCCGCGCCGTTACCCCCCCCCCCCTTGCTGTAATTCGGACTTTTATCAATTTTACATTATTGTTGACTTTTGTAATAATTTATTTTGACTTTTCGACCCATTTTATGACTTTATTTTGCAACGTTTCCTTTCGTGTGATTGATTTGGCGGTTTTATTATTTAACGGAGGCGCGGGGCTCTCGTGTTCATCGCGCTCTTAACTAACATCTGTTATTTGGCTCTCGGGGTCGCTTAAGGGCGGAAAGAATGTTCGCGAGATCGATTATTTTGTCATTTTATTGTTGATTAATTATTATGAGAATTATTAAGGGAACTTTTTTTTTACTTTGCTACCGATGTCGACATTTTTTTAATAAAATAATAATTTTGTTCGTTCCCGAAAGCCTGAGTGTTGGAAAATTTTCTTGTCGCCTATCCTTTCGGCGAACCACCCCCTCTACCATTTCCCATGGCTGCTTCCTGGCCGGGCCTACGTCGGCATTTTGCGTCCGCGAAATAAATTTGTCACGAGAGCTCTCGCTCTCGCGGCTGGCGCCCAGCGGATGCAAAAGGTCGAATATTTTGTGCGACATCTGAAGATGTGCCGAGAAAAGTCGTCACAATATGTATATTTATTATTGTTCCCCTTAGGGTTACAACGCCTCCGTTTCCCCTTCCTTCTCTCTTTTTTACAATTTTATCTTACTCTACTTATCCTATCTTATCCTATTTTACTTCTAGTTATTTTTCTTTCTTTATTTACATCGCCTTCTCACGACATTCCGCCTTCCCTTCCTTCTATCATCCTTTTCATTCCAACATCCATCCACTCTTATTCTCGTCCTTCTTACAATTCTCGTTTCGCGCTTATTCCTACTTCGTTTACATTCTCTTTCTTTGCTCCACCGCTCTCTTATTTTCTTAATCTATTTTCTTTCAACTCTCTTCGTTTTCCTTCCTCCCCCTCTCCTACTCCCCCTCTCTCCGTCACTTTCTCTCTCTGTCCCCCCTCGCCTTTCGTTTCCTCCTGTTTCATGCCAATCCTTCTTTCACTCCTCACTCATTCTCTTCCTTTCATTCCTTTACACCTCTCTCCTTTCATTCACTCCTCCTTTCTCCCCGTCTTCTTTACTACTCTTTCTCCATCTCCTGTCTTAACTCCAGTTCGATTCTCTTTCTTTGTTTCTCTAGTCCCTTCATCCACGCCTCCCCCCTTCTTCTCCCAGTATCTCCCTAATTCTTACTCCTATCTCTTCATCTTCCCTCTGCCCCCCCGCATCTTTCTAGCACGTGTTCCCATGTCTCCACCTCCCATTTACACACCCTGGACATCCTCTTCTCTTCCCCTTCGCAGTATTTTCCCCCTCTCATCTCGTTTCCTAATCTAAACCTCGTGATCCTGATTCTTCTTTCGTCCTTCCATTCTTCCTTCAAATATTTCGGTGTTCCCTCTGTTCTTATTTCCCTGTACCATTTGTTGTATCTTGACCCTATTATTCTTTCCGCCCGCTCTCTTTCTTGTTCTTCTCTATCTGCTCTTCCTATTTCCTCGTACCCTCCTTCCTCTGCTACCCATCCATTTTCCCTTCTCCCTCCGTCTCCGATTCTCCCCATCTTCCATCTTCCTTCCTCCCAATCCGTTCCTCCCTCCCCTCTTCTTCCTCTTTCCCTTATTTTATCTAAGCACCTTCTCACCAGCTCGCTTCCCTTTCCCCTTGCCAACTTTATCTCAAAGTTCCATGCCCTTCTCCCCGTCCTCGTTCTAAGCTTATCCCTTTTCGTTTCCTCCCTTATCATGTATCCCGGCGTTCTCCAATTCAACCCTAGCACCCATCTTATATATCTCTCATGCACTCTTTCCACTTCCATTCTCTCCTCCCATCCCCAGATCTCTACCCCATACCCCATTACCGTCTATACGAGCGCGTCGAACAGCCACATCTTCCTCTCCCAATTTTTCTTAAATATCCTCTTCCGTATCCCCCACGCCTGCCTCATTATTACCCCTGCTTTCCTTACTCTGTCTTTTATCTGCGCCTCTGCTCCTCCGTTTCTCATAAACACATATCCCAAATACTTGAATTCCTTCACTTCTTCTATCCTTCTTCCCTCCCATCTCCACTTCATATTTTTAGACCTCCCTCCCCCCTTTCTAAACCTCATTATCTTTGTTTTCCCTACATTCACCTGTAGTCCCTTCCCCCTGAAGTATCTTTCTATTATCCTTATCACTACTTCGATCTCTTTTTCTTCCTCCGCCATTATCACCACATCGTCCGCATATGCCAATATGTACACCCTACCCTCCCCCAGCTTTACTCCTCCGCTTCTCCATCATTGCATCGTCTCTTCCATATCCGCCGTCAAAACATTATAAAGCAAAGGGCTTAATGGACATCCCTGTCTCACTCCCCTTTCTGTCCAAAACCCCTCTCCCATGTTTCTCCTATCTTTACCTTGCTGATCGTTTCCTTATATACCTCCCTCACTCTTTCTCTCAGCTCCTTTCTCACACCTCTTCTCTCCATCGCTTCCCATAGAATCCCCATACCTACTGAGTCGAACGCTGCCTTCAGGTCCACAAATAACGCTATCAGCCTCCCTCCCTTCCTATCCACCTGCCTCTTTACCAAGTAATTCAGTACATAAATGTTATCTATCGTTCCCATTCCTCTCCTAAAGCCTGTTTGATTCTGCGGGATCACACTTCTTTCTTAAACTTCTTCTTCCAGCCTTTTTCGTAGTACCGTCGTGTATATCTTATCATCGTCACCGTCGGCGACATCGTCGGCATTAGAGTCACACCTCTGTATTCTTCTACCCTTTTTCCCTCCGCCTTCTTCACTATCGGCACTATAATTCCCTGCTTCCAGCTCTCTGGCCACCCTTCCCCTCTCCATATCTTGTTACATATCTCCAGGGCCGTCTTCTTCACCCCTTCCCCTCCAAATTTCCATGCCTCGTTTGGCACTCCTTCACTTCCCACCGCTTTTCCTTCCTTCAGCTTCTTTATCGTTTCCTCTATTTCTCCCCTACTTATATCCCTTTCCTCATCCCTATTCCTGCCTCCCTCCTTCGCCTCTCTTCTTTCCCCTGTCCCTCCTAGTAGCCCCATAAAATAATCTTTCGACTCTTCCATTTTTATTTCCTCGTTTATTCCTTTCCATTCCTTTCTTCCCCTATTTACTATCTCCCATACTTGCGTATCTGTTCTTGCTTCCCCGATCTCTCTTATTGTCCTTTCTTGTTCCTCCTTCTTTTTCCTATCGCATAGCTCCCTATACTCTCTCTTTTTTTTATATTATATTTATATTTTTTATATATATTATACCTTATATTTTTCTTCACTCCCTTCCTCTTTTTTCCAGTTCCTCAACTCCTTCCTTACATCCCCTTTCTTCACTTTATACTCCTCGTCCCACCACTCTTCCTTTCTCTTCCTTTTCATTCTTCTTCCCTCTTTCTCTCTTCTTCTCACTCTTCTCTATTTCCCTTAACACTTCCCCCGATATTCTCTCTATGCTTTCCTGTATTCTCTCCCCTCCCGCCTCTAGCCTCTCCGTCCCCCTTTTGTAGCACTCTTTCAATTTCTCTGACCACCTTCCCCCCTCTTTTCTCTTTTTTCCCTCTTCTCCCTTCCTTCTTCTCTCCCCTTTGCTTCTGATCGTAACTATCAGCGGGTGGTGGTCTGATTCCACCCTATCCTCCACCTGCATGCTCGCTATTTCTCCTCTCGTCTCCCCGTTCGTTATTACATAGTCAATCACCGTCGCCCCTCTTCCCCCTGTGTATGTATATTCTCCTTTTTTGTCCCCCGCCATACAACCGTTCAAAATCTCCCACCCTACCTCCCCTACTCTCTCTACCAACCTTTCCCCTTCTCTATTAACCTTCTTATCCTTTGATTTTCTGCTCTTTTCCTCCTCATCCTCCACCCCTCTCTTTCTCCCCCCTTTGCTCCCGTCCTCGCATTGAAGTCTCCTCCTATTATCACATTTCCCCCCTCTCTCTGTTCGTCCATCCATTCTCTCAGACTTTCTAACTTCTTCTCCATATCTCCATTTATGCATACTTATACTACCCTTATCTCCTTTTTTCCTACCCTCACCTTTCCTGTCATTATCCCCTTCTCTCCTTCTTGCTTCTCCTCCAACTCCTCATTCCAGCCTTCTCTCACTCCCATCAACATTCCTCCTATTCCCCTCCCTTTTATGCACATTTTTTTTGCCCACTGTGTCGCCTATTTATACCCCTTTGGCAGCTTGCTCCCCACGTCCTTCCAGTCATTTCCCTTCACCCACGTTTCTGTCATCGCTATCACGTCCCACTCACTCACCGCCTTCCAGAACTCTTTGTCTTTATTCTTCAACCCCGCCGCGTCCCAAAAGACTATCTTGCTCCCTCCGTCCTTCCCCCCCCCCCCCCTCCACCCTTGTCGTCTCTCCCCCATCCTTCTGCTTTTTTCTTCCCTTCTTTTCTTCTGCCCTGCTCCTAATACCTCCTTCCCCCTCCCTTTTTCCTTCTCTTGTGCCCTTTACCCGTTTTTTAGGCACTCACTATAACAATAGGCAAAGAGTGCCTATTAAAATGACCAGCGAGGCCTCTTCACACAGCTTTCGATGGGGATTCTTCGCAGTGTAGTCTCCAAAAAATTTAGATTTTCAGAATTTACTTCAGTGTACTTCCAACATCGTGCGTAGTTAATTTGAAGTGACGCCGATGACTGGAAATATTTCTTTTAGCCTGTGGTTGAATAAAAATAGCGGATTATGTGCTTGCGGATATAATAGTGACCCTTCGAGATTATCGTGCGCGAGTCGGACTGAAAAACAATATAGTTTATTTGAACTCAGGTATGAGATGTGAGCTAAGCAAAGGACAGTGCGCGGATATCGAAGGTGGACCAACGTTTTGGGATCCGATTCCCTTGGACAAGTGTGGAGATAAACAATATAGTGTTTTATACGAAGGTATGGCGCAGCGAAGTATAAATCAAGACTCCGGAGTTTTGTATTCGCTGACCGCGTCAGACATTACATTCGCGCTTACCACTCTCCCTCCGATAACAGTGTATGGACAAGTGTTAATACGAACGGAACATCCTCGTCTCTTGATACACGAAGTGAGAGGAGAACAAGGATTCGTGAGTGCAACTCGATTGGACGTTACTAATATGGACATTTTCGCGTATGTAAATTCAAAATTCGTGTATGTGGAAAGACACATTAAAACCGAGATTCAACAACTTTACCACGACGTTATGAATCACAAGTGTAGTCTGGAGAGAGAGATGCTGAAAAATCGTTTGGCAATAGCGACTCAATCTCCGGATAAATTCGCATATCAATTGATGAAAGGACCAGGATATATGGCCGTAATATCAGGAGAAGTGGTACACGTTGTAAAATGTGTACCGGTCGAAGTTCGAGTACAACACCTGCAAGAGTGTTATACACAACTACCAGTAGCCGTCGGAAATGAAACACAATTTCTGTCACCACGAACGCACGTGTTGATGAAAAGAGGAATGCAAATCAATTGCAATTGTCTCGTACCAACAATGTATATGATCGAAGGAGAATGGTTCGGCCTAACGCCTGGGCCAGTCCGAGTAATCCCTCCAGAAACAATGAAACCGATGACTAAACCAACATGGAGATACCGCAACACCCAGTCATTGGCCACCAGTGGGATATATACAGCCGCTGACCTCGACCAACTAAGGGATCATGTGATGTTCCCCGCCGAGCAGCCCGCCGTACTCAATACCATGGCAAGAGGATTGTTGGGTAAACCAGTGGTTTCGCAAGGAGGATCCATTGCAAATCTTTTGAAAGGACCGGAATTTAACAAACTCATGGAATCTGCGTGGAATAAAGCATGGGCAAAGTTCGTCTCCTTTGGACACATTAGTGCGGGAATGATCGGTGTGATAATGCTAATCCGTGGAATCAAACTTTTGATAGACACTATTATACATGGATATGCACTGCATACAGTATACGGATGGTCTCTATATCTGATAGGAGCAATATGGGACTCAGTAACAAACCTATTGTTGCATCTCAAACGAGGTGTAGAGAAAACCCCTCCGCAGGTAGTGACAATGAACGTTGCAAGTGAGACGGTACATCTGCCTATTGAACAGGTACCTCCACGACAAGACAATGAAAGACAAAATAGTGGCCCTAGTGCACGTGCGAGTTCGGTGCCAATAAACAATATGGTTCCAGCCGCAAGGGCCGACATTTCGCCCACTATTTCTCTCTATCCGAATCTCGGAAGAACGGGTTAAAAAACAAACATTTCAAAAGATTAATTTTTTTTATTAGTATCATTTTAATTTTTTTTTGTGTGTTGCTCGTGCAAGTGCATGTGCATGGTAATCCGTAAGGGAAACCATGAACTTTAAAATCATAAACAAAATTTTATTTTTTTTGTGTTGTTTTGATTTTTTTTTTCAAACCTAAAAGTCAACATGGTGCCGTACGGATCCGATATCATCACTTTGAAGATTGAATTGAACCAGTCGTGGCCGCAAGGAGCGCCAGCTGGGATAGAGGACGAGATCGAGTATTGGTACACCTCGGAAGGGTTGTACGTACCACCGGAGTAGAGACTGTTGGCCGATCACGTGGTTCGTTCGTGGGTGAGGGCCCTGAAGGAGGCCTGACACCTGAGACTTGGCGGCCATCTCTATGAGATAAAGGCGGACACCGCAGTGCCTGTAGGGCAGCGGCCCGACCTTATTTTGTATGAGAACGCGGACAACGAGTTCGAGCCGGAAGATGACGACGATGGGTTTGAGGATAACTAAGCCTCAGCCCTTGATTCGCATTAGCGGCGAAGAAACACAATAGTATATATATATACATTCGTATTAATTTAGTTTGAGGGCACGCTATATAAGTGCCCCTCTAGATATACCTATATACTTTAATTACTCAGTTGGTTATGAAGGGCACGCCATATAAGTGCCCCTTCATACACATATATATATTTTTTTTTTTATTATTACTTATTTTTCTTAAGGGCACGCTATATAAGTGACCCTCTAATTTTAATTAATTATTCATTCTTTTTCTTCATATATCTAGATTTAACTATCAGAATAATATTGTAGCTCTTAAAGCAAATTATTTTGATTATTTAAAAATAAATTTGTTGCATTTTTATAAAAAAAAAAAATATATATATCTCCTCTAAATTTTATAGTAGTTTAGAAGCACGACAGATTAGCATGTTTTTAAATCAACAGAGTCAAGAACCCTTTTTGTCACCTAATAATCATCCTTTTTCAAATCCTATCCAAATAAATCCTTATGATTTATCTGATCATATTTTTTTTTTCCCTATAAAAAGTCATTTTGCATCCCATAACATTATATTTTTATATTGAGTCTTTGTTTGGATACTCCAGTATCCCAAATGTTAAATCATCATATCATCAAGTCCACAACAAGGAATATAATCGATCGAAGGAAGAAACCAAAGAAGAGGCTTTCCCAGTCAATAGTCAACAGCATCTGGAAGAATCATCATTGGAGAAATCTACAATCCCAACGTCGAAGAAAGGCACGTTACCTCCGATCGATTATATTCAACAACCAAGAATCAACAGATTGTAACTCGTTTTGTTTTATATTGTTTCAGAAATCTCGAGATTTCAGCATCCAGGACGAGCTGACCCAAAAAGCATTGTATCATTTTATGGCCTCTGCCGAGGACGATCGTCGTTCTTCGAAGCGACTCTCGTTTTCCGGGGGAGGTGTTACGTCACGCACTTTTCGGGAACTCTTATTCGCAAACTTGCGCTGCTCTTCGATCGCACCGAGAGAAGCTGCACGCGTACACTCGCGAGGAAACGGAAAGACTGAGGAAATTAAAGGAAAAAGGGAGAGGATTGCTGTGCGTGGGAATCGCAGACAGAGAACCGTTGACCAGAAACTATTTAATAAACTTTCGAAAGCGACTTCGTCAAGACGAAGTCGTAAAATATTTCTGTCAACGGAGACACGAAAAAAATCAACATCTTCAATGGGACTCGAGTTACTCGAGAATTCCAAAGGCATAACACCACGGCTCGATCACCCAAGATGAGCACGTGGCCCCCGACAGCACGCTGTGAAGAAAAGTCACTAACACCAGCAAGAAACGCCGGCTCATGTACCTGGGCCAGCCGCCATCGAAGGGATTTGCCTGTTGCTAAGCCGGCAGGTCTCTGTAGCCGAATTACACCAACACCATGACGCATCGAGACTCATGGATACGAGCTCTCGGTGACTCCGAAGACGACCAACACCTCGAGCGACGATACCGACAGCTTCCTTCTAACCACTATGCATAGGGCCCAGTGGGTTAGAAAAACTTCCGATTTCCTCCAACGAGTGCAGCACCTCTCGGGCATCGTTCACAGCCACCCCCGCGAACAATTAGAGATTCCCGAAGGTCGCGAATTTAATAATTAGCCGATTTCCAGTAGAATCATGCATGCATATGAATATTGGGTCAGGTCGTCATCAATATTAAAGTCTTGTAATAACATATTTTTTATGTATTTTTCACGTATTTCCCCGGCTATACTTTATAGCTAGGGGTAGGTCAGGTATTTGCGCGTTACTCTGGTAACCATCATAAACCCTTCTGGTCTTTTCCCATCATAAAAAGTAAATCCGTAAAAATAACGAGTTAAAATATTTCTGCCTTCAGCAAAATTTGTCATTACTCAGAGACTAAACATTTAAGCGAAAAATATCTTGCAAATTGATATTGCCTCAAAGATAAACAGTTCAATTTACGATCTTTACCAGCGATGAAAGAAGAATATTGGGTTACATAGGAAATATTTTTTTCAACAACTACCTCCAAACAGTTTCTTCTAAACATTTGGTTGAAATAAATAAAGATAAGTGGTGCTCGTACGAAGAAGCAATTCTATTCAGCTCGCCGATTTGTCACGGTTCCTAGAAAGAAAAAAAAGGGGAAGACTCCGTACTGGGAGAGAACAGAGGATTGCACGTTGTTGCTATGTCGCCACGACGGAGAAAGCCTCTGTACCAGCATACTCTTTAGGTAGGATAGAAGGAGAAGCGACCACGTGAGCGTGGCTGGTACGAACAAGGGAAGTCAGGAGCCACCCCGAAGGGGAGGTAGCGCTGTTGGCTAGCTCGCGGGCCAGCTACGGTACACGTGATCGTACCGAGAGAGTAGGGGAAGGGTGAGCCACCCGCGCAATGCATAGAACGTACGAGAAGGCCCACCACTCATCGATAGCCGAACTTTTCTCAACCAATGGGAAGAGAGCAATAAAAATCAAGAGACAAATGAAATTCTTAGCCAAGAGTAGGGATGAAGAAAGAGAGAATAACCAAATAATAATTATTAACAATCGTTAATAATAATCATTTTTCCATATTTTACAATAGCCAAATGTTACAATTATCGTAAAAGTTTAACCCGAAATTTGTTAATTTGACAAATGGAAAGGTTAAACAAATTAATTAATTAAGTTAATAAATTCATCATTTTATATTGAAAGCCGACGAAAAACCATTAAGAATGAATACCAGAACACCCTGGTAGTTATGAAATTTATATCGAATTTAAATTCAATTTAATTAGATCTGTCAAATCGATATCGATCGATATTTCACATATTATAGTAAAAACCGAATGAGAACGCATGTAATAGAGCGAAGAATGAGAGCGAAATATCAATAGAGTTCAATTTTTAATATTTTTGGATTTAATAATTAATTAATTCTTTATCAAGAAAATTTTCCCTTTTTACAAGTATTAAAATCCGTAATTTTCCACCTAAAAAGGTGATTCAAATTAGAGACACTTCCAAAATGAATAAAAAGAATAAATTGTTAATTAACAAATCCAAAATCAATCTGGAAATAGTTAATTAGAATAATTATCGATAATTGACAGCCGATGGAAAGAGAACAAGGGAGGCGGGGAAAATCACGCCTCGACCGAAAAGTTGCCCCTTCCACCGCGGTCTATGTCAAGCCTATTTAAACTGCGCCCTTTACAGAGGACGATAGTTATTACTCCTCCGAAAATCGCTGACCACGTTACTCTGCTCGTGACTTGCGTGTTGTTCAAACTTTTGTTAAAAGACTTAGAATATTTTTCAAGTCTTGTTCTCCGTTTGTGTTTGTGAAATTGTACTAAGTTTCATTTTCAATTTGCTAACTTCAGTGAAGTTAGTAAAATAAAAATCTTTGTGCTTAATTGTGTGTGTTCGTTTTCTTCGTGAAAATCTTCGACCGCTCGGCAACTGTCTCGACACGCCGAGGGTATCGACCAAGGATCCATCGACAACCACCAGCAGCAACCTCTTCTTCATTTATTTTCGCCGGATACTTTTGTTCTTCGGTATGTCTTATTTTTTCCTAATTTGGTGATTTTTCCCCCGTAACCCGTTCCTCTACAGTGTCGCGATCAACAATGTACGGATCCCAGATTATTATCGCCCTTCTGGCAATTATAGTAATTGTTTTAATTTTTATTCTCTTGTGCGGAATCTCCGTGAAGATTACCGTAAATATTCGTGACTCTAGAATCAACCGTGAAACCCCTATAGTACACTCGGGTGTACGAATATATCCGTCGTCTGCTCCTCGCCGAGTCTTTATCAATAATCCGCCAGCTTTGTAAAATCCTTTATGTTCATTTCGCGAATGTACTCTAGCCTCTTCCCGAGCAATTTTCCGCAAGATTAGGCTCAAAACGAGGCACCCGCGAATCGTAGCCGCTTCGATAACGCGTAAATTGATTTAGTTCATTGACCGAGATGAGGCCGGCTCCTCACGTAAATTCACGATTCGCGACGTAACAATACGATGGGGAAGTCCACAGGAATTTGAAGAAATTGAACAATAGTTAAGCTGCAATTCATTTTTCTCGAATGATTAAGATTCACGTTTGCTAATCCGGTAATAACCACAGTCTATCACGTTCGAAGGTTTAACAAAAATGAAAAAAACGGCAAACGCTTCGCGCCGAAGGGTCAATTCTAGTATGTTATGGCTTAATCCCTCGCGGCGGTAAAGTAATGAGGTACCGATTCGGCTGCCAGCAGTATGCAGGTACGCGGTACACGGAGCCTTCATGACTCAAGCGACGCGAGTGCAAAAAATCCCTTCTTTCTTTTTTTGTAACCAATCAAATCACGGCGACGCCAACAATCAAAAATTCCGGAATTTCCCATCGAAACAACTTCGCATCAATACTTTTTCTCGAAAATCAGTCATCGACTAAGCTTCACAGAGTGCACATCACAGAGTCCAACCAGCGCGGATCTCTGCATCTCTCGTGAACAAATATTCAAATTCACATCAGACAAGTTTACTCGCGACTCTTCGTATTACACACGGAGCAGTGCGCCATTAATAAACGTTAATCTTTTATTTTTAAATGTTATATCGTAATTATGTATACATTTTTGTGAATAAATTTAAGTGTTTATTTAATTCGCGAGTTTATACAAGTTACTACTAATCACCCTCATCCCATTAATTTGAGGTGCGGGAGTTCGCGGACTCCACAGTGTCGAATCATACGCGTTCGGTATTAGGATTTACGACCCTAGTTGACTCGCATCGTAAGTCGAGTCGCACTGTGTAAGCGAACAGGAAAAAAGGAAAAACGGAATAAGGAAAAGGATCGAAATTTCACTTTAACAAAATTTGCGCCTTCGGTGACATCGGAGCCCGAGGGATCTTTGCATGACGAATCCAGGGAAAACAGGAAGGAAAAACCCAAACCCCCCGAGAAGTGTCCCTTCGGGGACATTTTTTAAGGCACTCACAGGGATACACGTCGCGCTACGCGCTCCGTTTGAATCTTTTCACCCCGAACGGGTGAAAAAGTCACACATACCTGTACAGAAATGATGGGAGCCAGTAACACTAGAGGACCGGGAGGGCCCTCGAGAGGCCCGACACTGGATCAGAAAAGGAAACAACCACCGTACCATCGGTATCGGCGCGAGGAAGAGAGACTGAAAAGTTTTTCTGGATGGCCAAGGCCGTACATGAAACCCGTGGAACTCGCTGCTGCCGGATATTATTACGATGGATTAGGAGACGATGTTATTTGTTTCGAATGCGGAATAATTATGCACGATTGGAGAATAGGCGAGGATCCCCTCAGAAAACATAAATTCGAATCATTAGAATGCCAGTTCGCCAACGGGATTCCATGCGGTAATATACCAATAGGAGAAGAAAACCGGAAGGGGAAAAGTTTCGCATGGTTGCGAAACAAAAATACGAGCGCCCCTGAAGAAGATCCGCCGGTGGAAAATTACGTGCATCTAACAGGAAAGGGGACAATAGTCCTCCCAAGTCCACCCAATCTCTCGACGCCCCCAGATCTCCCAACACCCCCGGAACTCCCTCCGTCAACGGATGTTTTTGTTCACCTTCACTCTCCACAACTACCCTTAAATAATGAACAACGAGGTGACATTCCCGCAAGACACTACGAGAACCGCGAGGAAGAAAATGCTTACGTCCTACCTGACTCCAGACCCGCAGAAGCGAGTTTACAATCAGGCAACCGGAAAGCAATGGGCGGAAAAAGGATAGCGACGGAAGTCGGCAACGCGACTGTATCACCAAATGGAAAAAGGAAAACGATGAACAACGCCGAGGAAGCGGAATCAACTCAAAGCATGGAGGTGCCTATATCACCTACCATACGCCAATCCTGGTTTACGGAAACTCCGACACCCCCGCGTTTTACTCCAGCGACCACAGGTTCCAGAGGTAATATAACTCCCCCCGGAGCAAACAACGAAGGCGCAATCGCGCACGAAACACCAACCATTGTTCAGGCAGTGTTGAAAAAACCCACGTATGGCCAAACAATTACGATTGAGTCTCCAACTCATTCAGAATATGCCACATATGAAGAGCGACTAAAAACATACAGTAGGCAATCAGATAAGTTGAAGAGTTGGGAGCCCAGCCAATTAGGCACCATCAGATAAGTTGAATATTCTAGTACCTGCTCGAGTACCTGCCCACTGTCCCTTCCACCGGAAAATTTTCCCTTTCCAACGCTGTTACGCGTCGCGCGTGGGGATAGGTATAGCCGCTCGTTGCGCGCGTGGGGATGAGGATAGCCGTGAAAATTACCGTACGGTTCGATCTCGCGGTCATTTTTACCATGTGAAAAACGTCATGTACGGCGGCGATAAGCATAGCTTTCAAAGTGAATTTTGAATACCAATACCAAATCATACATTGCGAAATTTATCCTTCAGTTAGTTTTCTTCTCCACTGAAGTTACCAATAACGATTATTACTGTTTTTGTCATGAATGACTTTTTCGTGTGAAGCTCGATTGCATTGTTTTAGCGAGCAATAATGTTCAATTTTATTCTTTAATTTAAAAAATATCAAATTCTAGCAGAACAAGCCAAGCATTTGCGATGTTACAATATTTTCGTGTGTAGTGTATAATTTTGCAACAAAGATTTTTAATGCTTTCCCTGTATTATTTTCCATTTATTTATGATCATGTCACGCTTGAATCTGTATAATTTTTGTTCGATTTATTTCCAGCAGCTCAATGCTTGTGCGAGCTGTAATAAAGAGGGTTGTAAACAATCTCATCCACCCTACCAGAGCTTGCTATATTTTTATTACATTTTGGCTATTGCAGTTGCCGACTAATTGTAGCATCGTTTATGGTTATTTAGATTTTTTCAACGGCTGGACATGAACGATATAACTGCCCAATAAAAAAATGTAAAAGTTGTCTCAATAATATTCCATGAATAATAAAGTTCATATTGGAGCTTGGTTAAAATATTTCTCCGCTATTTGGGCCAGTCGATCAGTAATCATTTTTCTTCCATCCAGCGCTAATCCTTTAATTGCACCCGGTCATAAACCTGACGATTTATACTACATTTATCAACCGACATAAGATTTTTGTATTTCCGTTATAACAGTACTCTTACCGCTCAAAGCGAAATAAAACAATGAACTTATTTTTAATCGACAAAGCATCACAAGCAAGCAATACAATAATTGAAAGAAAACCATGAAAACTTGGCAACAGCAATATTTATTTCACGCGAAACGATTGTTTCTACGGAATTTATAGAAAACCCGATCGCTGTGGCTATCTTTACGATACATTTCAGGACTTTCTTGCTTTCTTTTAGACGAAGGTTTAACATTAATAAAATAAAAACGTATCATACAGATTTTTATTTAATTGAAAAATGTAAACAAAGTTCCAGTTTCGCATTTGATTCGTTCAATATCTTTCAAAAACAATGTGAAGGAACTCGATTAAGTGAAAGGTTTGACAAATAAAACATTGAGCAAAATAGATTGTTTTCTTAAATATTCTACAGCGCAAAAATAGACTAATATTTGCGTCTTGAAAGAAAAAGTTTTGTTGCGCAGAACTTCAACTAAATTAGCATTTACAAGAAACGTGCAGTCTATGGGTGTGAGTTGTAATTTCTTGCTTCGGTCGTGTATTTCAATTATTGTATTTTAATAAATATGTGTGTGAGTGTCGAGCCGAAACTACACATTTAACTACAGAGAGAAACAATGTTGATAAATTAAAAATCACAAGATGATTAATTTTTTAAAACATAAAAAGAAAATCTAACGTCAACATTTTTTTTAAATTTTAAAACTACAAATTTAATAAAAACGCCTTTAAAACTTTTTCTCTGAGGCAGTACGAAAACCATTCTTGTGCTATAAGTATTGTTGATCAAACAAACATTTCATTGTTTCTTTGAAAAACGGTAACGCATGGTGAAGACACCCAATCAATTCATCGTGCGGTCGCAGAGTGGGAGACAAAATTTTATGGCCCTCGATTGACCATTTATAAGTGCGCTGCGCTGATGAAAGCATCACAGTCTTGTTACTGAGTTCAATTAATAAGGAACAAGTGTCGGAGTACAATTTCATTGTCACTGTACGAGATTTCGTTGTCTGAAAAATTCTGGCGAGTGAATTTGCAATCATGGAAAAAAGCAATTCTAATAGTCAAGTGAAAACCCGTCTAACGATGCAAAATCGACTTGATATTTTGCATTGCCTTGATTCGGGTGAAACTGTTTCTACCCTTGCTAATCAGTACGGTGTGACTGCCTCTGCAATTTATAAAATAAAGAGCAACAAGGCGAATATATTGGTTAATGCGCAAGTTATCACTGAAAGTCATGGATCCTTGAAGAAGAAAAGAGCGCCTGCAGTGGAACAATCGGAATTGGACCAAGCACTGTATTCGTGGTTTCGACAAAAACAAAATAGGGGCGACCCTATATCTGGACCAGTTCTCAAAGAAAAAGCGTTGCAGTTAAACGAAAAACTACACGGGCCTTCAACATTTCAAGCTACCGATGGATATATTCAGAGGTTTAAGGCTCGTCACGGGATCCATCCCATTTCTGTCCAAGGAGAAAGACTTTCTGCTGACAAAGAAGCCAGTGACGATTTCTGTTCAAAATTTCATGAAGAAATTCAGGCAGAATACTCGTTGGATCAAATTTATAACGCGGATGAAACCGGCTTATGGTGGAAAACATTGCCAAGAAAAACTTTTGCTGCGTACAATGAGACGCGAGCTGATGGTTACAAAGTGGCGAAGGATCGTATCACACTTATGGTCTGTGCGAATGCTGGTGGCTCGCATAAGCTGCCGTTGTTCGCGATTGGAAAATCAGTGAAACCTCGATGTTTCAAGCGAATAACAAACGTTCCTGTGAAATACACAGGCCAGAAGAGCGCTTGGATGGATAAACAAAAGTTTATGGAGTGGTACACCGAAGTATTCTTGCCGGAAATCAAAGAAAAACATAGTGACAGTGGCCGGAATTGCATTTTACTTCTTGACAATGCTCCTACGCATCCATCCGCGGAAATTTTAAATGCTGTCAGTGACTTGTGTAAAGTGATATACATGCCACCAAACGTCACATCTCTTATTCAACCCATGGATCAGGGTGTGATAGAAAAATTTAAAAGATCCTATCGCAGATATTTCCTCCGAGAGTTTCTGCTTCATGACAACAACGAGTTGACAGTGCGGCAGTTTCTCAAAGATTGGGATATGCTAAAGTGCCTATTATACGCTGTACAAGCTTGGGAAACTTTAACCGCGGACAATTTGAGAAGAGCTTGGAAAAATTTAATTCCCATGCAATTTGCCATTAACAAAGACGATATCCCAGATGAAATCGTCGGTCTTTGTACGTTTGAAACGTTACTGCGAAATTCAACGCATTTGCAAAACGTTACATCATCTGAGACACAAGAATGGTTGCGCGAAGACTCAGTTGATCACGGTTGGCCGTTACTCAGCGACGAAGAGATGCTGTCTACCGATGATGAGACAATAAATGAGGATGGGGATCTCGACGAGCCACAAAATGAGAACGAAGCAGACGACGATGAACCTGAATCTCTTGAAGCCTTGTTGGGATTTGATAAATTTCAAGCGTGGTTCCAAAAAAGATGGGACTTCACACCTGAAGATTGGACGAAGATGCTTCAGTTTCGAAACGCTGCAATTACTGCAGCTTTACACGAAAAATTTCCTGCTCGAGTGATCGAATAAATTATGTTCATTCTACATTACGAACAAAAATTGTTGAATTAACAAAATGCGCGGTGACATACGTTCAAAAAAATATTTATATAGTACAATAAAACATTTTTTTGCTTCAATCATATTTTCGTCCACTTAAACCAATAATTATTAGGTAAAATAAATATTTAAGCTTATGAATTTAATATTTCATTGAACGTTCGTCAGTTAAATCAACCTTTTTTTTCGTAGTGTACAAAAATGTCAAATCTGTATATATCTTTGCTCGTTTAACAAAGTATCTATTATTCATAATCTACTATTTTTAAAACTTAATAGTTAAATGTACTTTCAATCAATATTATTTTGCTGTAAATATACATTGTTTTTTGTCGCCAAAACAGTTTTTTCATTGTCAGGCTTAAACATCGTTTTTAATTTGAAAAAAGATGGCCAAAAATAAAGAGTGAGGATTTCCCGAGATCATTAATGTTAAAAAAAATCAATAAATTTCGAAGCATAAACTACTGCGTCAACTTGATTAATTTCTACTAGCCTTTGAAAAAAAGTACAAGTTTATTTTGCGTATTATTCGTAATTCAATTTTTCATGATAGAAAGAAAACATTTTCAATAAGAGGAAAATTTTCGTCAATAGCGCAACAGGATGCTACCGCTGGGGCTTGCTTCTCGTTAATGGTAAAATGACGGAATGTGTCCGCTGCTTGAATACTAAAAACTGTAGAGTAGGAGAAAATCGTCGATCTTTGTCTTGACACACGCTAGCCGCCGCGTTCCCTCACTGTCGCACAAATTGCAGCAACGATTCTATTGGTCGGTATCGAAAGGGAAGGAGCGCGCCGTTGCCTCGCCGAGCAGGTAGAAGGACCCTGTGAAGGGTCGAAATTCAACTTACTTGATGGTATTTTCTTCAACTTACCTGATGGTTGGAATTATCTGATTTGGAAATACGCGATCGTCTACTGTACATGGAATGGCCCGTAGCAATAGAACAGACGGCCGAAAAAATGGCTGATGCAGGGTTTTTCTTAGGAATGTGCAGAAACTCGATTTTATCGAGCGGCTCGTCGTTTGACTCGGCTCGTCGGTGATCGAGGCTGTTCGAGTCAGCTCGATGTAGGCTCGGTATTATGTCGAGTGCCGAGCTAAACTCGAATTAATAATTCGACTTTAGCTCGAGCGGTCCGAGCCGTTCGTGCCGTTCGAGCCGTTCGAGTCGTTCGAGTCGTTCGAGTCGTTCGAGTCGTTCGAGTCGTTCGAGTCGTTCGAGTCGTTCGAGTCGTTCGAGTCGTTCGAGTCGTTCGAGTCGTTCGAGTCGTTCGAGTCGTTCGAGTCGTTCGAGTCGTTCGAGTCGTTCGAGTCGTTCGAGTCGTTCGAGTCGTTCGAGTCGTTCGAGTCGTTCGAGTCGTTCGAGTCGTTCGAGTCGTTCGAGTCGTTCGAGTCGTTCGAGTCGTTCGAGTCGTTCGAGTCGTTCGAGTCGTTCGAGTCGTTCGAGTCGTTCGAGTCGTTCGAGTCGTTCGAGTCGTTCGAGTCGTTCGAGTCGTTCGAGTCGTTCGAGTCGTTCGAGTCGTTCGAGTCGTTCGAGTCGTTCGAGTCGTTCGAGCTGTTCGAGCCGCTCAAGCCGTTCGAACCGCTCGAGCCGCTCGGACCGTTCGCGCCGCTCGAGTCGTTCGGGTTATTCGAATAGCTGAATCCGATTTAATTTTTCGATCTGTTGTTCGTCCTTCTTCTTTTTAAAGAATTAAGCACTGCTATTTTCCCGACTGCCCACCGGGAAAAGACGTAAGTTATGGGTTTCATGATGAACATGTGACTGCGTGTTTCCTTGGCATCCGATGTTCTCAAAAAGAACGAAAAATTTCTTCTGGAAACTTTGCATACCGTTTCTTTACATCACCTGTGTCCTTTTTCACATTTTACGATTAAGTGCGAATTGATTAAGATAAAGGCAATCGAAATAATAGATTAGAATATATCGAAATTTCGTCGATATACGCCGCATTATAAATTATTCGCATTTCATAAGCGGGCGATTTCTTCGTCATTGGAAGTATGTACATCTCGCGACTGTGAAATGCGAATAATTAATTGTTCATTCACTTTTTCGTTAATAGAATTTCTTTATTTTTTGATATTTTTTTTTGTATTAAATGAAAATTCAGATAAATGAAGTAAAATAAATATTGGTAGATTCGTTTATAGATCCTGTCTATTTCTAACGTAAACGTAGAATTTGAATATTGTTGTTGTTTTTTTCGTGAACCAAATGTCAAAATACATGGTTGTGTATTTTGACACCGGCTGGCGTGGTATCGAATTTGTACCTGCTGCGGTGGCGCGCGAAACATGGTGTTCGACGCGCCATCATTAGCGCGGTGTACAAACGCGAAACAACAATTGGATTCGTCCGATCAACGCAACCTTCGAATGCGAACGGTGCAGCGAGCGATAATCAGGTCACAATATATCGGTAAGATCACGAAATGGAGGAAAATTCACGCGATGCGTACGCACACGACGAGTCCAGTGTCGGAGCCAGCAGCAGCAGCAACGACAATGTAACTGCCGTCCAGGAAACCGCGCGAAGTATCATTCGGCAGTACTTCACAAAAATGGACCAAACGCAGGCGAAATGCAACACGTGTGCAAAGATTTTGAAGCTGACAGCTAGTTCGACGACGTCACTTTGGCGTCATTTTCGAACTCACGCAGCCTCTCAAGGTATAGTAGAAGCAATATTGGTATATAGTAAAAAAAAAAACGATAAAATTGAACGCAAGTCGAGTACCAGTGTGTCTCGCATTCACTCAAATCACTGCAAAAAAAAAAAAGAAACGTCGGTTCAACGACATTTGAAGTTACTCGGCAACAGAGATATTCGAGACGATTAATCTGTTATATTTCGTCGTGTACCATTTGACCGAAAATCGTGTTATTATTGTGAACAATTGATCGATAAAATCCGGAGTTGAAAAAAAAGAAAAATATAATCAATAATAACAAAACGAAAGATGACATTAATTTTTCATTCTTTAGAATCGTTGACTCCGAATTTTTGGTTCTATCGCCCAATCGTCGAGAACGGTGCAAACGACGATTTGTTATGATGCCGAAAAAAAATTTGTTAGTTTTTTTGTCCTTACATATTAATGTTAAATAGAGAAATGGAATAGAGTTGCCGTTGTTTCTTTTTTTTTACATTTTTTCTGAGAGAAGATAGGTGAACACGAGATAAAAAGAAAAGAAAGAAATTGAGGATCGAAAATAGAAAACGGAAGTCCCGGCGAAGCGCCGCTTATTCAAGATAGTCGTCGTGTGTGTCCTTTTATTTTGTGACGCCCCAACGATCGTCTTCGAGACTCTCTCGTGTTTCAAGCATTTCGGCCTCTTGACAATAAGAAAAATTAATCGTAAACGATTTTGTTTCATTGACAAAAAATGAAATCTAGTAAAATCGCGAGAACGTGTTCGATCATTGCAAACGCTGGGGTGAAAAGGCACTGAATATTTTGTGCGATGTTTCTATGGTGTCGAATGAAAAAGTCAAACGGAAAACAATTCCTCATCGTAGTGAACGTGAATACGCCCCGTCATATTAAAACACACAATTTATATGGTACATTCAACAATATATGACATATTGGTATATATGCTGTATGCCCCTGTGAAAAATATCTATATTAATAACTATGTTTGTTATATTAATAACATACATAGAAAAATATTGGGATACTCACTACATTGAACAGTAAAACGCGAGATACAGAGAATGTTCAAGCAGCGGCTCCATCGAAGAAAAGAGTTTATCTACACGAAAATTTTACTCTCAGATCAATATAGTGCTCCAAAATATTTTCAGTGCATTGTATCTGATTATGACTGATAGCAGCAATACTGCAAACCTCTCTTTTCGACCAAGTTTCATGCTCGCTCAAGTATAGATCGGCGATAACGTTTTGTAGTTTCCAATTGTAGACAGTTTATATTAACCTTGCGTTCGCTGTATAAGTAATATATTTTATTGTATAATTCAAAATTCGTTGACAATTAAAACTAACATTTAGACTAACACTAAGCAATCTTAAACTTTACATTCCTTACGTTTAGTCAACAACAGTGCACCGGCGATCGTTGCATCGCTCGATCCCAATTCGGCTCGCGCGAAGGAGCTCACCCTGGCGATCGCGAAAACGATTATTTGGGACCTCGAGCCATATAATATGGTAAATCGACGAGGTTTCCGCGCTTTGATAAGCACATTGGAACCGAAATATACGATTCCATCGCGAACGACCTTTTCTCGAGAGATCATTCCGAGTCTTTACGCAGCAGAAAAGGAGCGCATTCGACAGATGATTAGTCGCGATATAGAAGAAGGTAAAAGGAATAGCAAATTTGAACAAATACATAGATTTAAATTCTCGCTGACTCATTTCCAGTTGCGGGATGTATCGATCCTTTTTTAATATTATGGTTTTTCGTACAATTTTCGCAAATAATTAATCTTCATTGTATTGCATATGACTTAAGGCGTCACGTCGATATCATTGACCACCGATGGTTGGACTTCGCGAGCTATCGAAAGTTATATTTCGTTGACGTTACATTACGTCACGAAAGACTTCAAACCTCGAAAGTTCACTTTGGCGATGACGTATCTAGCCGAAAGCCATACGTCCAAAAACTTGCACGATATTCTGCAAGCGACGATTGTCGAGTGGGGGCTCGACAAAGAAACGATTTCTTCGGTATTCTTTGTAACCGATAATGCGGCCAACATTGTTGCAGCCATACGTATGGGCACTGGGTGGGTTAGAATCCCGTGTTTTGCCCATACCTTGCAACTCGTTGTGAAAGATGCTGTGAAGGTGATTCATATCGATTTTACTTCTACACATCTGTAATATTATCACTGAAATTAATACAATATAGAATATATAGAAGCTAATATGTATAACTATTAGTAAACGTATAATCGTATCTTTTCCACTTAGGAGTCTCCCTCTTTCGCGTCTATTTGCCGAAAAGCACAAGCGATCGTCGGTTTTTTTGCGCGATCGTCATCGGGACACGCCAAACTCGTTAACGCTCAAAAGCATCTCACACCGGATAAAAACATTTTGAAGTTGATCCAAAACGTAGCCACGCGATGGAACAGTCAATACGAAATGTTCGAGAGATTGCTTACATTGAGAAAAGCTTTATGTGTCGTTCTGTGCGATAGAGGTATTCGTTTCCTAGGCTCGTTACCGAAAATCCAATAAAAACATTGTGAAAAGCATCAAGCCTTTTACTAAAAACACGCGAATAGTGTAATAACGTACATAATTTTATCTGTGTAAAGGTATACCCGCGAATCTGACAGAAAGCGAATGGCAATCTGTCAGAGAGTACGTCGAGATATTACAACCCGTTAAAGAAGCCACGGATTTAATGAGCGGCGACTCATACCCAGGGCTCTCGCAATATATACCGGTCGTCGAAACGCTAAAGAAAGCAGCGATCACCGATAATTCCGAAATGGAAATAGACGATGAGGTTGACGCGAGTGGGAGTGACTTGGTCGCGCCACTGTCTGACGCCTTGCATCGACGATTCGCTTTCGTGACCCCGGCCAACGATCCGATGGTCTTTGCAATGGTTTTGGACCCTCGATATAAAGATCGCTTTATTCCATCGGCAACTGAAAAGCACGAGGTAATAAAGCGACTAAAATGGAAAGCTACGTTTCTTTACGGAAACAAAGTCCCGGATGTGTCCAACAGAGCACATACTAGTCGTAGCGACGCGGAAGGTATAACTTTTTTTTAAAATCATAATCACTCATATATTTTATGCAATTTTAAAATGTCATACCTATTATTTATTACTCATGTAAACGTGATTTCTTTACGCTTCATCTAGGCGAGCCTAAGTCCAAATTGCGAAAATTATTCGATATGTTCCTCGATTCCGACGACGACGACGACGAGGGTGACGTTGACATGGAGTTGAAAACGTACTTAGACGAAAAAGTTCAGTCGCGAAAAGTTTCGGTGTACGATTGGTGGTCGAGAAACCGAATTCGCTACCCGATACTGGCCCACACGGCGCGACAATATTTGAATATTCCGGCTGCTCAAACCTCAAGCGAAAGGCTTTTTTCAACGGCTGGAAATATTGTCACCCCAAACAGGGCTCAATTGCTCTCTTCTCACGTGGAGCAAATCGCGTTTTTACACGAAAATTATTCGTAATGCAAGCGACATTATTCTCGGCGCAATATATTGATATGACAAGTGATAATTTGAATGATGAAAACATTAACTCGGTTACTTATTTAATCGAATTTTCATTTCCGTCCGTGTCAATACGCCGATACAAGATTTCCGGTGCCACAATTTATTTACGTTAAACTCAATATCACGTCCGAACGATTGGCATTGTCAGCTGTGTTTCAGTCGGAAAAAATAATCTGTAACTCTGTAACCCCTCCTCCTTGATGACACCGCGAACGATAAATGCCGCGCCGGCACTCCAGAGTACGATGTTAAAAGACGGAATATGTGTCTGCAACGGCGTATACACATTTGTATATATGTATCTGTGTAAATGGCTCCGAATTTTTAGACAATCCGTCATTATTGTCGATTCGCAATCGTTAAATTCCTCCGACAATCCCGAGAGCGAAATTACGATTGAATCGCCGCTATCGATTGTTCGATCGAGTCGCGAGAGAAATTGTTGAATAGTTTTTTTCGTCGAACGAGAAGAAAATTCTCGATTTTCGTAATTTTTCATCGACTATATATTTAGTTTTCTTCTTTCTTCACTTTTTCTCGTACACTCTATTTCATATTTAAAACGTTTATTAATAATGACTCATCAATTACTGCGTTTTTTCGTCTATCATTTGAATGAAATAATTTTGATATTTAACAAAACAAAAAAGAAAAAGCAAAAAAAAAATTATCACTTGTCCACTGGCCACAGTCTTATAGAAAACTTCGCTGTACAGTCGTATCGAATGAGTTGAAACTCCGATTAAATAAACAGAAATATTCGTATTATTGAGGGGTGTCTGTTGTTATGAATAAAAGGGAACGATACATTTTTTTTACTGCGAGGGACTTTCGTGCTTCGAAAACGAATCTTTGTTTAGAATTGTTATATTTTCAGCCTTATTACGGTATCTCATTCACAAGAAATTTTTTTCTGGAGCAGAGTAACCATTTTCCAAAAAATCCGCGTCTCAGAATTAAATCTCAGAATCATTCTTTTCACATTTTTCTTTTTTTACATTAAAATTCAACATCACTAAAATAGTCGAGCTAAATTCGTTAATAGCTCGGAGAATGTACTTAGACCGCGTGGGTAAAGCCGGTCGAATGCGGTGAGCGACTCGTGCTGCCCAAACGTCTCGAGCGGCTCTGCGGGCTCGAGTAGCTCGAACGGCTCGAACGGCTCGAGCAGCTCGAGCGGCTCGAATAGCTCGAGCGGCTCGGCCGGATCGAGTAGCCCGAGCAGCACAAAACTCAAACGGCTTCAATGGCTCGAGCGGCTCCGATAGCTCGATGTAATCCCGAAGCTCGATGCAAAGCTCGAACAAGTGCCGAGCTTCCCGGTCGTGCCTCGAGCGGGCTCGATCAAGCTCGTGCACATCCCTAGTTTTTCTACCTGCTACGCGGAGATCGAGTAAAATGTTTCATGTGCGGACGCGAGCTGTACCGATGGGGCCCTGGCGACGATCCTTGGAAAGAGCATGCCCGCTGGCACAAGACTTGCCAGTACCTGCTACAAAGAAAAGGATCGGGATACATTGAGGAAGTCAACAAGCAAGGGAACGCCGAACCAACCGTAGCGGAAGTAATGAACCACTACCGAACATTTTGCCAGAAGAAAATTAAGCCAACCCCTACGGAACGAGCGCCATTCCGTGAGTACGAAAAGAGCGCTCTAATGGACTGCATCCCCGACGGATTTATTGCACCCGGAATCAGATTAGACGATGTCTTTTTCGACAACCTCTGCCGTTACTGCGGACGGAATCGCGTCTCAGGAATCTACATCCCGTGCGCACACGCAATAGCGTGTTACGAGTGCGCCATGATCACGGATCGATGTGATCTGTGCCAAGAGGAAATAAACTGTGTGCGGCATATGGTAATCCTTCCCGATCGCGTTTACAGCGAATACGACAAAGAAATCAGCCCATCGATGATACAAGAGGCCCACGACTTGGCCAGAAGCGCCGTACGAACGCTCCAAGCCCTCACCCGAGGATAGAACAAAAAGGGAGAGAGAAAAAGAAAGAAAAAAAAGAGAGAGAAGGAAAACCCTAAATGGAAAAAAGGGGTAATCTTAATATAAAAAATTGGGCACGAAGCAATTGCTACTGGCGTTTAGCAACTCGTGACTTTCTCATCCGCGTTGTTGATGGCGTGAAGTTAGTATTGTATCGATATGTATGTTTTTAGGAGGGGGGAGGAAGGTAATTCGAAAAATGGATATTTTTATTTATAATTATCTATGTATTCTCGTTTCATTTATAATTATCTATGTACTCTCTCTCTCTCTGTATATTCTTTCGTTTTATCAATCGCTATTTCGTTATATGTACTCATTCTTTTTGTATATTTATCCGCCAGATATACAGAGAAAGCGAAAAAACCATTTTTATTTTATTTGAATTTTTCTTCGCAATAACGGGACAAAAAATCGTTGATATCTTCGCAGATCATTGAAAAATACTGTTTCGGTTTAGTTTTATTTTTTCTCGTGTATAATCAATTACCTATTTCTATTTGCTTAGAAAAATATTTGTTTTTTTCAACGTGGTTAAATTATTAGATGAGGAAGAAGGTTTATATAAAAAAAAAGAGTCGAGTCGACAATTTTGAGAGCGAGTTAGATTTCAGCTCGTTGTAGTCGGTAGGAGACTCATCGTTACTTCGTGAAGCTTGTAGCAGTTTGCGTAACCCATGCGATAATAGAGCTCGGGTGTGCTTACTGATAGCGGTTGGAACGAGTCGTTAGTTTTCAACGAGCGCAGCAGTCGCGGTTGCTGCTGCGTTTTCCTGCGTAAAAATTTTAAAAAAAGGTTACAATTTAACGGACGATTTTTATTTGGAAAATTTGCATTTGCTTAAAATGTTTGATTTACTCAATCGTGGTGGCAGTAAGTGCAATAATTCGTCGTATGTCGAAATGGGCTGAAAATCTTCGCTACAAGCACTTCACAGCACGGAAACAACGTCCAATCAAGAACTCTATGAATAACAATGCTTGTTTTGTTAAATTCGTTAATCAGCGCAGCTATTCGCTGACGAAAGAAATTGATAATAATAATAAACTTTGTTTAAAATAATTTATATGTGAATAAGAAAATTATGTTTTACTTTTGCTGCGGTGAAATTCGTTCCGAAAACATATCAACAATCAACGACGATCAGCAATTATCTAGAACCCTTTTCCACTCCCGTATGACCAAGAAACTGTTTGATACAGTCAATCACAGGAAAGTATAAGCTGTTATCGGGAGTCACGAGTAAATAATCGGTATCCAAATTGGTCTGTTGAAAAAAAAAGAAAACAAATTTTATCGCCTCGTTTTAGCATGAATGGTATTATCATTACGTTTAGAAATAAATTTCGTTGTGCATTTTTTCGTATTTTTATATCATCACTCACACTGCATTTCTCGACGTGCATCGTCGGTGGAGTCGATGAATACAGTTAAAAAAATACAGTTAAAAAAAAAATTTGAGATTCACTCCAATACCGACGAGAATTCCATATTCAACGCCGATTATCAGACACAGAACGAATGTTGCGAACATCGGTATGAGGTCTTTTTCACTCGATTTCCACATCAGTTTAAGAATCTCGTATTCGATCATGTAAATTGCTACGCAAATAATTATTGTTGCCAGGGACGCTAGAAAGAAAAAAAAACCGATAATCCATTAGTCAGCAATAAACGCAAATAAAAAGTTTTAGTATTTATAGGTCGCAAGTAAGAAATAGGCAACGGTGAGTTAATGTTTATGCGTTAATTTGTTGAATTCTTTACCGCGTTATACCTTTTTGTTGTATTCTGATGATCACTCGGGTGGATTTGCCGATCTTCGGATGCTGAGGGTTCTGCTTAGTGCGATTTTGTCTTTTCATTTATTTTTAAGATTTTTCGAATACTTAACGAGATTAAACTGACAAGAATGCTGTTGAGCCGATGATATATCATTGATTTTATTCTGTCGACTCATATAAGATGTTAATAATAATGATTTTTTATGATTTTTTCGTTCTATCGTCGAACGATTGGCATTAATAATAAAGAGTGTTGATAAAGATTTTTTTTTTCAATTCTAAATTCGAAAAATATTTGTGATAAAGCGGGGGCTTAAAACTCGTCATCGGTCTATATGGTTTCCGATTTTTCGTATAACTGCGGCTAATCCAAGTATCGTTGATATTTATAATCAACAAAATTGTATCATTAATTTATTAGTATTTATATTTAGTATATTCAGAGAAATATTTAGTACGATGGGAACTATGAATTTAACGTCTGCTATTTCATCTCGGTGATGTTTCAACATACTATCGGTATGTTGATGAAAAAAATGTGTAAATAACTTATTAAGTCCGCTAATTTGATTACAGAAATATATTAAAAAAAAAAACTCTTAGTATAATGAAATATTCAAAATTGGAACGTTGGAAAAATGAGAATGATGAAGAAATAAAAGCGCATTTGTAATAATAAAATTTTTTAAATTTGTACGAGTTTTAGAATGTAATCAGAGGTTTTTCAAAAAATTAAAAATGTTATAAATTATGAACTTTTTGCCAAATTCGCGCTACATTTAATGCTAAATCTAATTTAACAATAGTTTATTTATGGTTCGAATGTAAGCTGGATATCTCGACAATTGCAAATACTAGAGTGGAAAAGAATCCTGTGATACATACACACTCACGCACATACATACATATATCACTCGTTTCTCAATGTTTTAAACGTTTTTAAGTTGAGTGATTGACATGAAAATCTTGAAAATATTTTTTTTACGAAAACAAAGATTCTATGAGAAAGTAAAATGAAATTGAAATGAAAAATGCTTGTTATTTTCATCACATTGTGTTTTAGATATGCTTAATATTTACAGTTCTATATGTTTGTTAATATGTTCAAGATGGTTATTTTAGTTTTGCATTGGAAATTATTTAACTAACATTTAAAAATCGATATGAAAAATCATATATATATGAAATGAAGTGACAATAGTCAGCATATCTAATATTTCTTGTTTATTATCTCGATTTATTTTTAATTAATATTCAATAAATTGTGTGTAGAAAATTATAAAAATGATTCATCTGGAATCTGTATAAAACGATTTTTTTATTCGCATAAAAAAATTATACGTTTTCTAAGTGTTTATTTTTTAAATTGTGATCTTACAATTTATTGGATATTATATTGAATAAATGTATGTACCTGAAAAAATGAAAAGAAATAAATACTATAATTAAAGAAACATAAAAAAAAATAAAAAAAAAAAACACAAGTGAGACAATCATTTGCAATGGGCTGACGTTATCGTTCGCAATCGGCTGACGTTATCGTTCGCAAAGGGCTGACGGTATCGTTCGCAAAGGGCTGACGGTATCGTTCGCAAAGGGCTGACGGTATCCTTCGCAACGGGCTGATGGATAAGATAAAAATACTATTTTGGACCACCATCTTTATTATAACTGTATTAATGAATCTTTTGGAAGAATTATTTCAAGCACGTCGTGAAAAATAATTGTATTAAAAATATATTTCAAATATTGAATTGAAATTTAGTGGTAAAATTCTTTAATGTACGACAAGTATTGTTTTATTCAAATGTTTGTTGAATTACGTAAAATTGGCTTAGTCAATTTGATTCATAATATTCGTACTAATATTTTATTTAATGGTCAAAGATAGTCTATTTAACTTGTTCATCGCAAAGGGCAGATGGTTTTGTCACAATCACATTTTGGTCTTTACGAGATTGGGCTTTATATTCTATATGAATATATTTTACTGTTTTTTTTTATTACAATGTTGGAAATGGCATTATTCGGTTTTGTAAAAACATTTTATTTGTATGATTTCTCATTTTTTTTGCATCGTAAAATTCATTTTCTGGTTTTTTGTTGAAACATATTGATACAGCAAACGCTATAGCGAACAATCCACAATCTGTTGTATTTAATTGGTATTGAACATGGTGATATATTATTTTTGGATTGTAAGGATATAATTTTTCAATATATATTCTTTGGCTGTAATCAAGTGAATGGAAATTCGCACTATCATATATATGCAAATGATTACCGTCGTAATATGAACATATCCAATGACCAATTTTTTCTGGATCAGGTTCGCCACCATATAATATTTGTATATTTTTTTTACCTTGTGAAATTGCTTTAATATACCGGGGATGTTGACTGAAGAGTGTATCTTGTTGAGTAAAATTAAATTGAGAATTTAGTAAATATGCAAATTTATTTATGTGATCATCATTAAGATATTGTCCTTCGGTATGTAATATTATTTTATTATTATGTGAGAGAATGAAATCTCGCTGAATTCCTATTACATTCCTAATTTGTATGTTTTCAAAACTTGGTTGAGTCTTTTCTAGTATATGTTCATTATTCTCTACATTGTCTAATTCAATAATTTCGCAATCCTTAATTACATTTTCATCAGTAATTGGTTCATTTTCTTTCATATTATCATCTAAATTTACTTTTTTTATTTTTAATTTAGTAAATTGATTTGAAAGTTGTCTTTCAAGGATTTCATTAATTTCATTTGTGATATAGATAAAAATTGGTTTATGGTCTGAAAAATAAGTTTCGTATGTGCCACATACGTTAATTGGTATGTTACTGAAAATAACATCAATGTGAGATTTAAGATCTGTTGTATATGTATTTTCTGGTAATACTGATTTTAAATCGTAATTATTCATTAGATTTTTTAAAAATGATGAATAATTTGTATCAAGCATATTTATGTTAAAATCGCCAAGAACGATAAGTTTTGTACTTTGACAATAAGATATATTATTGACAGCGTTAATAAAGTTTTTCTTAAATATTTCATTTTTCACGCCTGGAGATTTATATCCCGTTATTATTGACAGATCATTGAATTGTAAACAAACTAAATCTATGTGACTTTTATATATATTATTACATTTGTCATGTTCTGTAACGTGTTTCATGACTTTTACATGACTACCTATTCGAGCAAACACAATTATACCTCTAGCACGACGTTCAGTATAGTGATCTGAACGGAAAATTAAATTATAATAAGGTATGTGTATTGTATCTGTTGATATAGTTTGTGTTTCTGCAAATATTAAAATTTCATTTCGCATGTACCACTTATCTTTTATTATCTTATCAATGTGTTTATTTAATGATCTAACATTCAAAAATGCTATTGAATTTTCTGTTGCTGTATTTAGATTATTATATGCTAAGGTAAGTAATTTTTCGTTTTTAAGACGACTAAGCTTAAGAAATATTGGATCTGAATTTTTTGAACGACATATTGGAGGTTTAAAATTGCCAATTATATATATACCTTTTAATTCAGTTGTTCTACTAAGCGCAACATAAAGCATTGCTTTTGTTATTCGACGACATTTTTCTAAATCTAGACATATTTGGTGATACGTTTGTCCCTGGCTTTTATGAATTGTTAAAGCTTCTGCTGGTACGATTGGAAATTGTTGACGAATTATTTGACAGTTCATTTTTTCTGAAGCATTAATAGGGTTCCGACTTTTAGATATAGGTGTTAAACTACCATCTATATTTTTCGCTAACATGTAATTTATACAAGCTCTTTGTGCTATTCGACCTACGGTTTTTGATTGAAAGTCTATAAAGATTTTTATTACTTCAGTGGAATTTGGTTCTGTAACAATATGTTTTAAAATTCCACATGCACCATTGACTAAGCCATCTTCTACGTCTAAGTTTACAGTAAGCATATATTTAATACCAATTTTAAAACGGATTTCATATGGTAATCCTCCACATTCTGAAGTTTTCTTTTTTCGTAATGAATTAAGAAATTTTGTTTTTTGTTTCTCCGATATTTTACCTAGTATAGAGTCTTGCGCTATTGATGTATATTCACTACCAGGGAATTGATCAATTTTTTCTTTATTATATCTATCTACTTGAATATTTTCACTATATAATCTGATAGCTGAATCAGGTACATCCGCTATTTGTACCTTTCGACTTTGTATAAGATTAATATCGTCTTGTGTCATTTGTCCATGTGCTAAATTATTTAATGCTTTAATAAAGTCATGCTCATCTTTTTGACGCATAACTTCTGTTAATTCGAAATAATCAAATTTATTCCATAAGTTTTCACAAGCTAAAATGCTTATGGATGTGATGTTTGCAGTTTGAAATATCAAAGAATCCATGACTGGCGGTAATTGATTTAGATCTCCTACAACTAATACTGATACTCCTCCGAAGGCTTCATCTTTACCCATTATTTGACGTAATCGAGTATCAACACGGCTAAACAATCGCGAACCAACCATCGAAATTTCATCTATTATTAATAATTTTAGATTGATCAATTTTTGCCGTATAGTATGAGCCATTTCCATTCCTAAATCTGGCATTTGTCCACCGAATTGTGTAATTGGCAGGGCAAATCCATGATGAAGGGTTACACCATTTATTAAATAAGCTGCTTTACCTGAAGGTGCACAAAGAAGTATTTCAATACTATCATTTTTTTCACCTGGTTTGATTGCAAAATAGTGCATAAGTGATTGATATACAGCACGTATTACTGTACTTTTGCCTACTCCAGCTGAACCTTGTAAAAATATATGAAATGGTATTTTATCTGTTTTGATTGAGTGTAATATATGCATAACAATTTCACGTTGTTTAACATTCAAATTTTCCATTACAGAAAAAAGATCATTTTCTGATATTATAGGAGGTTTTGTAAAGCGATTGGAGTCCTTTGATTTTTTAATTTCTTCATCTCCTTGTTCAAAAATATCGACTTCTTGTTCTTTTGGAATACGATCGTTATCAAATTCATCTATTTCGTCATCTTCAATATTATTTATTTCAGTTTGTGCACGTTGAAGAGCATCATCTAATTCATTTTCGTTCATAAGACAATATTTTTTTTTTGTTTTCAAGTATTATTTCAATATTGTAATTATGAATTATTTCACAGTTGACGTTTTCTAATTCTGCATCTTCATTTTTCCATGGCAAAAATAACATAACTTGTTCGCGATAATAATTTTCAGGGTCTTGATTAACGTTATATTTTCTGTATCTTATTATAAGCGGTTTTGTTCTTTGTTTTATATCATTATCATCTTCTGCGTCTTCATTTTCATCGAAGTTTTTATTTTTTAATCGAGGTATATACAATGCTGCGTAATCTGCTAGACACGTATTTTCTAATTGTGGTAACCGATTAGTATATTTTGTAATAAGATCTTCCACTGCTATATCGTTTGAATTCTCGTCTAGTTCTTTTAATAGCGTTTTTGATTTTAACATGACAACTCTGTTTTCTTTTCGATTTGTATTGATAAAAATAACTCTTCTGCTACTTTTTGATACGGATAGTCCAAGAAGATGATAAGCAGCTTCTTGTGCTGACATTATATTACTATTTATGAAAACATTAGCAATTTTTCTTAGCTTTTCCTTTATGCTTGTATTACCATTTTTCATGTCATTTACGGTTTCGCGTAATAATTTCGATAAACCTGCATCAACTTTACTTATATAATTAATTATATATGATGCACAACTGTATGGATTTAAAATGAATTGTATATCCATATTTGCTTCGAATAGATTTAGCATATCAGTATTGTAACTATTTATTCCTACTTCTCGACTATTACGTTTTAAATAAACTTGAGATCGAGTAACTGAACTTCTTATTGCTTCTATGTACTCATTTTCCGTCATATCAAGTTTAGATAATATCTCGTTAAATTCTACTATCGTTGGATTTTTATAAAAGTCTTGCGTAATTTTTTTAATTTTTAGTAAATTTTCTTTCATTTCAGAAGTTTTGTCTTCTGCTTCCATAGGTTCAAAGATCATTGTTCGTGGCATTACTGGTAAAGGATAGTTGAATCTACATTTTAATTTGTTTTTTCTACACTTATTACATGTTACAGTATGTTTATGAGTTTGGATGTTAATGTATGGATTGTTTTCGTCATAATGACAAGTTATAAATTTGTCAATAAATTCGATACAGTTTTTGCGACTTTGATCGGTATCTTGATAAGAAGGAGCATTATTTAACAATAAAAAAATGTGTTCGTGTGGTGATCCTCTAACTTGAAATTCCACTCGTTCGTAACTATCTGTAATAATATAATCTCCAAATGGACCGTTTATTGTTTTTAAATATTGCATAAATTTATTTATTCGATAATCGTAATAGCGTGCACAAGTTATGGGATCTTGTCGTATAAATTCTGTTTTTTCGTTTTCATTTAAGTTCAAAGCTTCTTCTATGTTAATTTTTTTTCCTGTTAGTACTTTAGCTAAGCATTTCATTAATTCTGGCCATCTTTTTTCAGCAGCAGATAATGTTAAAAATATCGTTGGTGGGCCTAATTGTCTAATCATAGCTAGTAAATCTTTCTTTCGCGATTCCCAATATGATGGCGATGAACGGATTTGTTTCAATACTTTGAAGCCATCGTCATGTTTAATTATATCATCAACGTAATTTTTATCAAGAATGTTTTTTGCTGTTACATTATTATTTTTTTTTATTTTTCATAAACAAATATTAACACTTGACAACCGATTTCTTTCCAATTTTTGTTTAGCCATATATAAAACTCGTGTTGGAATGCACGATCTTCTATCAGATCTACGAGCTTCTGATTTTACACGATCAGAATAACTTAGTTTTTTTTTATTATCCATATTGAAATCTAATGCATGACCTGCAAATAATTTTGGAAAACTAAGTTCATCGATGTTTGGGGTTGTATGCCAAGGAACAGGGGGTTTACCTTGTCCAGGGGCTATTATGCGTGTTACTATAGTAGTTTCTTTATTTCTATCTATGAGTAAAACTTCATTATCAGAAATGTTATTTTCGTCATCAGATTCTTCTTCTGATGAACTTTTTTCATGTAATTCATCTGTTTGGCTATTTTTAATTGTATATTTTTCGATGTCAGAAGAATCGATAATAAAATCAATTGTACAATCTAAGTTATTTTCATATTTCTTAAAAAATTCTGGTTCAATTTCGATATTATACTTTTTGTAAAGGGGAGTTTCTTGTAGATATTTTAATGCTTCACATATATCTGCGGGTCGAATAACTTCATTCATGTAATTCGTAGAATGTTCCATATGTCTTTTCAATATTATTTGAATTATAGCCATTTGATCAAAACGACGTGGTAAAACTTGTATCATATCATTTACTTCTACTGCTATATTAACGACGCTACCTTTAAGAGATAATTGTGGATTTAGAGCAAATGGTTTTAAAGCTCGAATTTGCATAAAATTAATATATGGAGCTACCATTCTTTCTTCTAATGACGATAATTTTTTAACACATTCTGGAATGAAGGGAAATTTTAAACCGTTACTTGTTGCCAGTGTCGGTATTTTGGATTTTTTTACATAGGAGTAGCAAGTTTTACATATTTTTTCAGGGATGTTAACATTAATAATTTTTTTATTAAAGGTATCTTCAGGATCATTCAGATATTTTTTACATGTTTGAAAATTAACAACTGAATGTTGGAAAAAAAGTCCTTCACAACAACAGCAAATGTGTTCCGGTGTATTAGAACGAGTTTTTAGAAATGTTAATTTTTTTTTTTTAAATATATTTTTTTTTTGTTTATATAATGCATTTATATAATGTTCTCTGTATCGATATAACTCATTAAGTCTTAATTTTTTTCTGTTATTTCTGTCGCTTTCTTTTTCATGTTGTCTGTATGAATCATTTAATCTTTTTAATTTTTTTCTCTTTTGATCATTTATTTTTTCTGATTCGTTAAAATCCGGATTTTTTCTTTTTTTTTCTTTGTAATCTCTTTGAATATTTTGTTCAATTTTATTATATTCGTAATTTTCTCTTTTTATTTTTTTGCATTCTTTTTGTTTTTCATTCTCAATTTCTTTATACTCGTTATTTTGTCGTTGTATTGTTTTTAATTCGCTTTGTTTTTTATTTTCAATTATTTTAAATTCATCATTTTCCCTTTTAAGAGATAAGTATTCTTTCTTTTTTTGTAATTGAAATGGTTTTTTTAGTAGTTTGTTTTCTTTTTGGGGAATGTCATTATTATTAAAGAATGTTTCTTTTAATTCTTTTTTTTTTTTGTTTTCTGCTTGTCGAAAATTTTCGTCTGCACGTTTTTTTTTAATACTTACCTTTTTTGAATTTTTTTGTTGTTCTTTGGATTGTTTCTTCAACTTTGGCATTTCGTTGAATTATGATCTAAAACGATAAAAAAATAAATAAATAAATAAAGATAAAAAAATTATAGAATTTTATGCAATATTTATCTGTACAAAACATTATTATTATTCAATTAATGACTGTTACCGATCAATCGAAAGTGTTTCGTAACTCCATGTCGGTCTTCTTTTTTAACTTTCATTTCATGATAAATATTTTTCTCATTTCAAGACTCTGATGAGTTTTCTTTTTAGTTATATACTCGAAATGTATTTATAGAGAAAAAAAAATAGTACATTATGTTATAAAGCAGGAAAGTACGTGATTTTCATCGAGTGTGAAGTTTGCTGTCCTAGCGAAGCGAGAACAACTATCACACGAGGTAAAAATCCGGTCCTCCCGTGTAACATACGGTACTTTTTGAATTTTTTTGTCGTTCAACAAGAGAATTTGATTTCACATCGATTTATCTAATTTGTCGTTATATTTATGCAATGAAATATTGTGTCAACATACGCGTGCGATTATATCTAAATTTTTTTTTTTTTAATTTTCATCTACATCAGTGATGCGTTTAACAGTGTCTTTTCGTTATTTTATACATAAATCGAAGGAAAAAAAAGGAATTTTTAAAGACGAAAAAAACAAAGAAGAAGAAAGTTATAGAATGAAGATTGAAGCAACGCGTCGTTCTGTTATGATTATATTAAAACTAATAATAATGAGAATAATAAATATCATATAAACGGTGATAATATGTATTAAAAGCTAATAATCGTTTCGTCCTAATTGTCTAAAATGACATGTATCGTGATGATTTTACTGTATGTTGAGTCAGATAGGAATAGGGATGGGAGGGGGGATAGATAGCCGTTTTCTTATATTGACATTTTTTTAGTTCTTTTTGTTCTTTGGATAGACATTTTTTCCATTATTTGTTTACGCTGTTTGACAGTTGAAAAAAATGATAATTTTGCGGTTGAGAAACATAAATAAAATCGAATTTAACATTGTTTATTTGATTATTTTTTCACCTCAATACCGAGCATAGCGCTGCTTTCGACAATGGCTGAAAAATTACAGAAAAAATTCGAAAATTTTTTTTTCAAAAATTTGTGAAAATTTACTGACATTGAGGGAAAATATTTTACAACAAATAAAAATATATTCTTGCTGATTTTAAATGTTGTAAACTTTAGTGAAATTGATGATGCATAATATATTAAGAGTAATTACTTACTTGTTATGTTGAGTTTTTCACCACGTAAGTTGTAATTTCACAACGTAATTTCAGCACAATACAAAAGAAAATCATAAATAATACAAATATATTTTTTTTTTACTTTTGTCAAATTTTTGAAGTTTGATGATAATAAAAATATTATAAAAACACGTCATGAATTTTATAAAAACACGGCGTAATTTTTTCTCCTTTCATCTTCAACTTCAACTAGGAAGTGACAGACGCGCGCAGTGCGACCGTCGTCTCTCGTCAAAGAACTCGATCAAGTACGGCACTAATAAACTGACAATAATAAAAATCTCGAAGTTTCAATAGTCTATGAAACTATAATCGACAATATATCGTAACACACGAACTTTTTATAACAACGAGATGGTTTTAAGTGAAGAGTCAAACGGGTTTTGTGTATCGAGAAATGTATCGTAATATTATCAAATATTATAATGAGATGGTATTGCGTCAATCTACTTTACCGGTAGAGTAGAGTAGAATGGATATATAGCCGCCGAACGGCTGTTCTTATGTTCTTATAGTTTTTATATTTGCATGTTTTATTATCTATTATTTTTCTTATTTGCACGCTTTATCGCTTATTATTTCTTTTCTTATTCGCATGTTTTATTGCTAATTGTTATTTTTTTTTCTTATTCGCACGTTTTATCGCTTAATGTTATTTTTTTTCTTTTTCGTACATTTCAGATGTACATCGGTACACACGCGTGTCGATATTTTGTATACTGTATACTAAAACTCCATTTAGCTCGTTATTAATTTATTATACCTATCGCGATAAACACTCTGTCTTTCATTCTTCTTAGTCATTAATATGTACCGCTACTGATTATTATTCGTGTTTACTCGCGTGTGATAACCACTAACCAGTAGAGCTTTTTTTCGTGTTCGACAACACAAGTTAACGCGCACCGGAATATATCCGCCGGGTAAGCGAATTTGTAGTCGGAAAATCTCCGGTCGTTTCAATCGCATACGTATCGCTCTAACGCATTTATCGGTGGACTTCAAGGACTATAATTTTTTGTTTTGTTTGTAGCATTCAGTATGCTTAGCTAAGGAATTTGAGAAAACCGAAAAAAAAACAGAAGCAAAGGATAGTGAAGCAGAAAGCAGAAGGAAGACTTGCAGTGTATTCATAGGACTTACTAGTAAAGCGTTTATTTGTAAAAAAAAAAGCTAAAGAAGTTATCGAAACATACTGAGTTACCTGTAGATAAAGTCTAAGAAATTGTTTTTTTTTTTTGGAAATACGATTTGTTACCCATCTCCGTAGCAACGCACAGCGCTTACGAAGTTTGCGTTTTGATGCGCGAGAATTTCGAGTTACACATGCGTTATGCGATAAAGCGACGAGATTAGCGGAGACGGGAAAAGAAAAAAAAAAATAATAATAAACAAGCGAAATTATTATAAAGTAAAGAACAAACAACCGACAATGCTGAATCACATGCTAACACTTCGCAAGTGATAACGGCGAAGGGGAGCAAAAGAAAAAAAAAACTAAACGATGATTTCTATCATTTTGTCGCGCAGCTATTACAAACGAATGAATTACCGACGTCGTTGAAAATGAATGCGAAAATGTTAATACGAATTAATAATAATAATTAAAAAAAAAAAAGAAAGAAATGTTAATAAAATAACGTTAATAGAGAAATATATTGTTCGGGACGCGCGATATCTCTAATCAAATCGATCCGTTGCCGAGTTTTTGGATTTAATCGAATTCTTATCACCGTCCACTTTTTCTTTTATTTTCGCGACAGTAACATCGACACCCGAATCGTTACCAACAACGGAACCGTTATTATTGGTATCATACGAGGCGTTAACTTTTTTCGTCTATACGCTAACGTCGTCATCGTCGTTTTTTTTCGGCATCGAAATTCCAACGTTCGCGTTATTATTTCCATCTTTTTTCATATCTTTTTCAATCGATTTACCGTTATTTCCTTTTAACGACGTTTCGCTGATATCTCTTTTCGCGTTACGGTTGTTAGCGTTGTTATTTAAGTCGCCGAGTACGCGGGGATGCGAGCTTCGCGGCGATACGCTCCACGATGTTTTTTCGTTAATCGTTATCGTCGCGTTTTTCAACGCGTTTTCCCGGGTGTGACGAGTCGAACGATTGCGATTGGAGGTACGCGGCGATGCGTTGTTAGGATCTTTGAGAACGGAAGCTGAGGACAATATTAATTCTATGTGTCGATCGGAATGATTCACACCCTCGAGTTCCTTTTCAGCGGTCATTTTACGCAATACAGAGGTCGGCGTGAATGCCAACGGCGTCGGGCTGAGCGTTTGCTTTGACAGCGAGTTCACCGGACTCGTCATTTGCTGCTGTTGTTACTGCTGCGATTGCATCTGTGGAGGTTGTTGCTTCTGTTGTTGTTTTGTTCCTGTTCCTGTCGTTTACGGAAGTTCTCACGCTGTTCCTCCAATTTCTTCTTTATCAACGCGTTCTGCATTATTGTTTGAGTGTTCATAACCAATCCACGAGGCGATGGAACTCTGTGCGGTATAACTGTCGAAATCATAAATTCGAGGTGAACTTACGGGTTCACGGAATTTCCTTACCTTTCTTCTTTTTTTACCGTTTTATCGTTCAGAAAATAATTCGCGGGATGGTCAAACGATTTTAACGTTTCTTTACAAAATTTTAACGCTGATAAATGAGATTCAATGGTATTTTGAGTCGCGTCTATGCTATTGGAATTTTTTCACGACGAGAGAACAGAGCAAAATGCTACACATTTATAAAAACTCTTTGATTCTCGTTACCGATGCTGTACCGATAATGTGTTGGGACTCGTCGCTAAATTTGGTGATAGTATCGGCGGCGGACAGTACGCTGCATTTCCGAAATAATCGATATTACGAATAAATTTAATGAAAATCATTTCAACGAACTCAAAAATATTATCCAATTCCTATGATTTTCGTGATGAGTGAATCTCATCACGAAATTTTTATCAGCGGCATAACGAATGCTATGAGTTATAATGGAGAAAAGTTTGAGAAATGAAGTCTATGAGTTATAACGGAGAAAAGTTGGAGAAACGAATTTTGCAAATTAAGACGAAGTGTAAGAAACGAATCTATGAATTATAACGGAAATATTTGGACGCATTGACAGTTTACGGGCGCCGCCATGTTGGAATTCATCTAATACTGACTTTTCGATCTCAAGTAGCGACGAAGAAAGCGCCGTCTCCAATTGACGTTGGATAAATGGCGCATGCGTATTAAAGGAATATTTATGTTCTGCGTGAAGAAGCCGCTAAGACAGTCACTTTGTGTCAACTGTCGAAATCGTATGCGTGTGTGTTTTTCGTGAAACATTTAATATCGAGACGTACGTGACAACAAGAAAAACTTTTATAATCTTTTTGTTAACAATGTATTAAAACATACAATTTTACCATTAAAACTGAATTAAACGTTTTAATAAAAATGACAACTTGTGACGCCGGTCACGTGCATACCACCGGCTTTTTATCTTTTCTCGCGATAAGACGTAAATTGATAATTTTCTCGAGTATATACGACGCGAAAAAACGTATTGCCGATTTGATTTATATTTACTTTTCGTATCTGTCATTATTTCGTCAAACGCGTAACTGCCAACTCGTTGCCTCTGTTACGTTATAGATAACCTATAAGGTTGTATACACAAGGATATTTAGGGATTATTGAAACGACGCATATTTCGTCGTGTCTATACGAATATTCGTCGGAATTTCTTTTTTTTTTTTTTTCAAGATTTTTTATTTTTAATTACAAAAAACAAAAAATTAAATTATGACATAATACAAATAAAAATTTCAGTGACGGAAAACTTTGGAAAAACAACGACAAACACATACTCACAATTGTGGAACAATTCAGACAAAAGTGACAATACAACAAAAGATCCAAAGGAAAAAAATCAAACGATGGGATGAATATGTCTCCTCCTATCAATTGTCACACCAACAATACAAATCTTCCGATTACCGCTGTGCCAGTCGAATGGCAACAAAACATGGAGCAGCGAATGAATCAATTCGAAGAATTGTTGCAAAACATTCTCCAACAAGTATCTCTTCGAGGATCTCAAGGGCAAGAAAATTCAAATTTATCTTCAAGTCAAGATCAGCCACCGAGACCGACTCAGCCATTAAGATCTGATCAGCCACTAAAAATCAATGAACCAACATTGATGAATCAGTCATCGGGATATAATCGAGAGTTGCAACATCGACCTTATGGTAACGAGCTTCCGTGTATGTAATAAATTCATTACATACTAAATATGGAGTGCTAATGCAACGCAACTTTTGTTATTCAATTTTAATTATTTTTTTTTTGCTTAGATCGTCGAAGCAATGGAGGACGACAACACAAAAAAAAATGGAGGAAGCGCGGCGGTTCCAACCACAACGTTTATTTTTATTAAACATTTTTTTACCGAAAAATTGTTTGCACCATCCGAAAATCGAAATTTTCACGTAAAATTTTATTTTAAAAAGAAAACAAAAAAAAGTAAAAAATGATTGCTGAGCGAAAATAAAAAAAATGAATATAATCGATTAAATGTAAGAATAGGAAAAAAAAAATAATAAGTTATAAAGCGTGCGAATAAAAAAATAAAATAAACGATAAAGCGTGCAGATAAAAAAAAAAAAAAAATAAACCACAAAACGTGCGAATAAGAAAAAAAAAAAAAAAGTAAAAAATTATTGCTGAGCGAAAATAAAAAAAGTTAATATAATCGATTAAATGTAAGAATAGGAAAAAAAATAATAAGTTATAAAGCGTGCGAATAAAAAAATAAAATAAACGATAAAGCGTGCAGATAAAAAAAAATAAATAAAAATAAACGACAAAACGTGCGAATAAGAAAAAAAAAATAATAATCAATAAAACCTGCGAATGAGATAAAAGCGATACAACGTGCGAATAAGAAAAATAAATAACGATAAAACGTGCAAATAAGAAAAAAAAAAAACAAATCGAGACAAAAAAAATAATTACTGCGCGAAAGTAAACAAAAATTAATATCATCGATGAAATGCACAAATAAAAATAAATAAAAAGGCGATAAAATTTATAATGTCAAAACTTGCCAAACGAGTTACACAACGTAGATACGATTGAGACTGCGTGCCGTTTACGAAGTCTATTAAAAATTCGCTAATATTTTTTTCTTTTCTTCAAAGATAAAAAACAACTTCTCGACGCGAATATATTTGTATCAACAAATATAAAAAGAAAGAACTTGTTGTTCCGGTAAAAAAAAAAAAATGTTCTTTTTCATATGATTTTCTATTTATTGTCCTAAAACACAAAAAACAATGTATGTATAGATATATAACAACCACAAAAAAAAAATAAAAAGAAAAATGTGGCGTTTCATCGCCGTAAGGGAAGAAAGTAATATTGAATTTAATGAGATGAGTTTCGAAATGTTCGCTCGGCGATGAGAATCTCTTAATCGGGAGATTGTGTGATGATAGAAAAACGGGTAGAAATTCCCGTGTATATTGTCGTATGTACGTTTATGTTTCGTGTAAAACATACGATAATCAGTCTATAAATTATTTTTTTTTGTCAGTTCCACGCGTCTAATCGATATAGCTATCGATAATTATATCAAATTTCGATGGACGACGGCACCTCATATCTTTTTTTTTTCGTGGTAGTGTCGATTAGTATCGTATCCTTGAAATTTCTATTGCACGTAAAATACGATGCGACACTAATCATCTGAGTATATCGCGCAATTACATCGAATAATTGCCTCCACCTTGTAGACGGTGTCTACAAGGACTGTCCATCCCTTCCGCGAGACACAAATTCAACGACACTTGCCGAACGCACGGCGCACAAGAAGAGAAAAAAGAAAATACTCATGGACTTTCGTCGGTAATATACATATTAATAAAAATAGTAATAATAGGAAATTTGTATATCTGTGAACTCCTCTAAACCAATGAGTTGACAAAATGAAAAAAAAAAAATTCCGCCGAATCTTTCCTCTCTTTCGTCGTGGCGATCTCTCGCAACTACGTTAAAGATAAGGTACCACGAGAGTAAGAATATTGCGAGGGACGAAAAATTTCAAAAATCAGATTACGAAAAAAAAAAAATATATAAGAATCTATCGCGTAACTAACGTCTAAAGGGAAAAACCTGAAAAAAAAACCAGAATATTCTCCTAGTAGTAGAGAGAAGAAAAAAAAACCGAACATAGAGAAAAATCGGATACTGTGATTAATAATAAATTAAAAGATGAGTGATCAAAATACAAATTATAGGGGGCCAGTCTAGCGTCACCCGAGCCTAAGAAAATCAAAGATAGACTTATTAAATTAAATAACTTTTTAGATTCTATAATTCTCGGACGGGAGTGATCCATCTGTGATTTGGTCGGTGGCGTCGTCTTCGTGTTTGGACTAATTGTCCTATTTCTCCCGCGAAAAAGTGTTATTATGGCGAAAAATACGAGAGAAAGAAAGAACGAACGAAAGATCGAAAAAAAAAAAAAAAAAAAAACGAGCGTAAGATACGAAGAACGATAGAAAGGTTAATCCTCCCTGTCCGATCCCCGTAGAATTTAGTATTAATGGAACACCGTTATAGATTAATAGTTGTTTCAAGATCCTTGTAAATAAATTGACACAACACACAAAACAGACACACAAACAGAGTCCGTTTGTCCGGAGTCCCGAAACCGCGTGTTGTACACCGCGATACTAAATCAAAGATCGATCGCCCACCTATTTTGTGCGCCAACAAGAGGCTGTATAGTCGAGACGCGACACGGAGAGATGAGAGCAAAAGAGATAAAAAAAAATCCGAAAAAAAAACGAAGAATATCATAACCTATTAATCGCGCATTCCATTCACGCAAAATAAAAATAAATACGAGTAAAATTGCCTCTGTAACATTTTGTCTCATCGTCACCGCGCGTTCTTTGCACGAAGCGGAGAATTTAACCATTTACTACTGTTACGTCCCAGGGGTTTACCGGCGTACGCGTTGACTTGGACGTTCGTCTCAGCGGTCACGCGCGCTTTTAACTTGGCAACGTAAGGCAGGAATGTTAATGATTTTAAGGGGTTCGGTTCCTCGAATAAGATCGAAAGATCCCGTTTCGAGAGTAACAAACTTCGCGTTTATTTAAATTAAACGTAAATTACGATTGGTACAAATATTGTTCGCGAGAGTATACGTGTGTGAATGAATGACTCTAAATTATAATCTAACTTAATCGCGGAGGAAAGTCCCCGCTCTAGATGAGTCCGACCGAATAGTTTGAAGATTGAAGTAAGACTGAATTTTGAGTGAATGAAACTGGCCGTTGCGAGGCGGCCGAAAATGCTGATAATGCGCGACACGCGCTGTTGCTAAGCTAGAGGCAAATCCAGCATGAGGGAAACCTCGAAATGCTGATTAGGTAGTGAGACAAAAGAGTGAGTGTTCCGAGAAAGAGAATAGAAATATCCGTTTCTACGTAAAGTCGCGAGCGGATACGAGTTTGCGAAATTCGATATTAATTATCCGGTCGGATGATCTAGCGTCTGGATTCCTTCCTTTGCGCGAGAAATGAATAAAAAGAAATAAATCGTTTAAAGATAGATAAATCGAAAATACGTGTAGATTAAGGGTCAGGACGTAACACCTCCCCGCCTAAAAAGATAGTCGAGACAACACAATGTCTCGGCTATGATGAAGGCAATACAGCGTAGCGCGTCCTGACGTGATTGTGTCGGTGTGAGTTATGTGACGTGTACTTATGATTAACCCGATAAAAGTGTGTTGGAGAGTAGCTCCTTCAATTACGAACTTAAATATTTTTTATTTGGGGTGGCTCGAGAATAGCATATTTTGGATTTTTCGATGACGCGTCGATGTGTTGAATCTGGTTTGGTGTTTTCCTGTTGTTCGGGTATCTTGTTAACTTTGGTTTATCGTTGGTGGAGAGTTCCTTGGTGGTGTGAAAATGATGTTGAGTATCTGATTGTTGATGCAATCGCTTTCAGTGCATGGTTTTGAATCTGAAACTTTCGAGAGTTGGCTATAGTACGGAAAAATAAATTTTAATCGAACAGTTGTAGTGGGTTAAAATTTATGGTTTTGGAGCAGTGGTAAGAAAAGAGAAGAGAGTAAGATAGTAATGATATCGTTATCCGTATTTTACCTTGTGTCTGGGAACTTTAGGGGTGAATCGAGCTAGTGTGATTAGCTTATACTTATTGCGGCTGGTCAGTATGTGACCGCATCGAACCCATGCGAGTACGGCAGCTGCGTCTGTTGTGTTATTTGACCCGGAGGCAGAGGCTGGAGAAGGCCGCGCGCCGTTCGGTATGAGTCATCGCTCAGCGGTTGACCGATAACGCGTTGCATACTCCGGGCTGGCGTGTTGTAAGTCGCCGTGACACAGGGTGTAGTCAGGGGGAGTGACGGGGGTTCCCTTATCTCGGCAATCTCTATTGTCGGTCGTTCGAGGCTGTGCGGACTTCGTCTGGATTTCCGCGTATTTTTGTTGCGCTTACACAATCCTATTAAACAGCTGGCCTTGGAAAAGAAAGAGAACTTCCAGGCTATCCCCAGGAATATTATTAGTGATCCTAGCCCGATGCCAGAGTATCCCGCGACCGTTTCCAGTCTTTGCACCCTTCCGTTTACATGTTTATGTTTCATTAGTTCGTTAGCACGGTTTATGATAGCTTGAAACTCGACACTTCCGTCGGTGAGATCGAAGTCGTGGGTTTTATCGGAGTCGACAGGTGTTGGGGAATCAGATTCGGATAGTAGTTCGGCGAGGTTTATGGGATCGTTCGGATCTAGTACGGAGGTGTCCACGGATTTAGCGTATAGAGCGGTAATGTTCAACGTCGCTCTCGGGGAAAATTCCTCAAAGGCGGAGGTCGTTATTACTTCGGAAGCTGTTATTATGGCGGCGCTGGTCCTTGCTTCGCAACGCGACTGTAGGCGTAATATGCCGGTCCCGTTGATCGTTATTGACCTTGGTACGTGATTTTCGCATTTAATGTGGACCGTTTCTGCGCTTGGACATGAGAAAATCCATTGGTTTGTGGAGTGTATCCTCGACCAATGCGTTCGAGCACTAATTTTAACGCGAATGTCGCAAGATGCGAAATCTACGAATCGTGGTTCTGTGATGAGTTTCACCTCGCAATCGCTATGGCTGTCTACTCGATACAAGACGTTGTTATTTTTGCAAATATACCGATCGGCCGAATTTTTGCACTCCCTGAGGTCATTGTTATCCAAACGGAAGTACGAATCTAGGTTGTCGGAAATCGCGGAAAATGCCGATCGAGGTTTGATATAGGCGAAACTAGCGCCCTTAGTGTTTGAGTATTGGTGCATCGGCAGTGGGATATTTTTATACAGCGTATAGAATTTTAGTTCTAGCAGTGGTACCGAGATTATGTAGATGAGTTTTCCTTTTGCGTGATAAATGGTGATTTTTGATAATTTTAATAGTTCCGACGCAAATTTTGGCTCCAAAGGCACCGGGAATTCCGAGTTCGGTTGCGCTCGTTGAATTGCCTTCGCGCCTTGTATGATTTGATGCGGTGATAAGAGCCGGGGATGCAACTGTCCCTGTTTCGCGAATAGGATGGCGTCCGTGAGTATCGTGGTGTCTAATTCGCATTCCGTGACGCTGTGTTCAAGAGCCGCCACAGCATCGTTTAATTTTTCGTTAAATTGTATCGCGTGCACAGAATTCGCGACGATGTTTACCGCATGGGACATATTACTTATTTTATTTGACAGCTGTTGTGCCGCGGTTGTCAGTTGTCGTCTTTCCTCCTCGAATTTCGACTTGATTATGTGTGTCTGATTCGCGAGTAACTCGATCACGGATCGCGTGTCATTCTCCAATGCTTGGATTCGTTCGTCATAAAATTTGGCATCTTCGGCATCGAGTGTACCGAAAAGTGCGCGGCTAATGGTCCCGATGAATCCCAGCGGAGCTCGTTTTTTTCTCTCTACGTGTTGGTCCTGGTCCTGATAGTCTTGCGTGAGATCCTCGATTTCGAGTTGGTCTCTGCTTATCGCTTTTAGCGTCAATTCTATCCCCTCGAGTTGAGCATTTGCTGAGCATGAGTTTTGCAAACGGCGGCATTCGCGCGCGAGATTTTGCCAATCTACGGTATGTAGCGCGCTTCGCTGTAAGAGTTTTGTCAGGTCGACGTGTGTAACGAGATTCCATGCCGTCTGATAAGTCCTCAGGGTTCCCCACTGGTCTGAGTAGATCCCTGGGTTCCCTGGTATGGACATTATCGCGTACTGTCCGTCCCCCATACCAAACCTGCAATGAGCGAATATGGTATAAGAACGAGTGTTGGAGGTGTGTCGAGTGACGGCGTTTCGGGATGGATCTCAGTGTAAGCATTTTATTTATCTATGTATTGTTTCTTTGTGTTTGTCTGCATGCTCGTGGGATTTTGTTGACGTTGCTTTTCTGACCCGTGTATCACAGGTTAGCGTGGTTGAGCGACGGATCGTCTCTTCATTTCTGGACTGACCGTGCTAATAAACGCAACGCCCGAGATGAACGCGGAGAGGATGCAACTCGTCAAACACGTTATTTCGGTAAGTGCCCCTTTGTTTTTGTTATTCCTGCCTTTATTCGTTCGGGTCGTCTTTTTCTCTAATTTACTATTAAGTTTTTCTTTGTTTTTTTTTTTTTTTTTAGCAATGGCACTGGGGCTTCGGAACGCGGGTGCGCGCCGTTCGCCGTGAACATCGGCGGTCGCTAGAAGCAGCCGATCCGTGGATGGACGATGATCTGGGCATCCACCGCTTATTTGCCGAAGCGCATATTTTCCTACGCGATGGCATATTGGTTCACGGGTGCCGCCTGGGCTCCGGTGCTTGGTTACTCGGGGGTGCTCGTATCCACATCTCCGGTGAATCGGATGAAGAGGAATTTTTTGAAGTTTTTTAAAGTTGTGCAAAAGATTTTGTTTTGTATGTAGTTGTATGGTGGTTTTTGGGAGCACAGAAATATTCTTCCTGTGCTCTGAATAAAATGGTTATTCCTAATTCTCTCTTTCTTTCTTTAGCCTACTTCCCTCCTTTTTTTTTCTTACCATCGCGAGGAAAGCTCCCCCCCTCCCCCTTGCAACATCGTTGCAAGCGCACCGAGGTTACGAGCGATGCTTGCTCGAGGAGAGGGAGAGAGAGAGAAAGAAAGGGAAAGAAGAAAGAAAAAAAAAAAGAAAAAAAAAATGTTAAAAATTTTATTTCTTAGAGGGAGAAAAGAGAGAGAAAGGAAGAAAAAAAAAAAATTTGAAAACTTTTTATTTCTTAAATAGAGAAAGAGGAAGTGAAAAAGAGAGAAGAGTAAAAAAAAAAGAAAAAAAAAAATTTCCTTTTTCTTTTAGAGAAAAGATTTTCTCTTTTAGAGAAAACATTGCTCCTCATGGCGACTTCGCTCGACGAGTCTTATCTCTGATTAGAGTGAGACGTCGTAGCGAGTGATGGAGAGAGCCGTATGCGACGAGGGCCTACTGTAATGGCCGTCGCTGCGAGGTCGTTCATTGATACGGTTGAGGCATAGTACTCGCTCAGCTGTTGTTTTGAGCGGAGTTCATTGCTGCCTCCCCTGTTATCGGAGGGAGACAGGTGCTCATAAGATGGCTTTTAATTGATTCTTTCCTACATCCTATTGTTATTGTCTGTTCATTCTCCGTAATTATGTAGCAGTTTCGTAACATTTATTGTTGTTATTATTATTATGTAGGTGTGTATATATATATATATTTTTTTTTTTTTGAAGGATTTAAGTGTTGGGAAAGTCTATTATTATTATTATTATTATTTTTTTTTTTTATGCATAGTATTTTTTTACCTTTTCGACATGAACTACATGTCTTTTGCCCTCTCGCTCGGTTTCTCCGCGTGGTAACACCAGTTCGACGTTGTTTTTCAGCATTACTCTCGTAATGCGGTACGGGCCGATGTATTGTACGTCGAATTTTCCTGTTTTTACCGGCTTCTCGAGCCATACGTAATCTCCGCATCGGTGAGTGTGTTTTTTCACTCTCCGGTCGTAGTAGCTTTTCGAGCGTTCTTTTGCTCTTATTAGGTTTGCGCGAGCCGTTTCTCTATCTAACCTCATTTTTGAGACCAAGTCGGTGAAATATCCGTCGAGATTTCGATCATTCGCCCATCCTTTTGGTGTGTAATCGAATTGGGATGGGATTCTCGCAATTTTCCCGAACACGAGCTCGAAAGGTGCATATTTAGTGCCTTCGTGAATACTTATATTGTACGCGAACATTGCTGAAGGGACCCAGTAGTCCCAATTACCGCGATTTTCTATGTGTTGTTTCAAATGCTCGGTGAGCACGTGATGGCTTCGCTCCAGCGAACTGTTGGATTGCGGGTGGTAAGCGGTCGTCGTGTAATGTGTTATTTGGAATATTTTTGTGAATTCCTGGAAAATTTCGCTCACAAAATTCGTTCCTCTATCGGAGACGATGACTTTTGGCGCTCCGTATATACAAACAAATTTCATTGCGAGAGCCGTGGCAACGTCTTTCGCGGTTGTGTTACCCATGGGTATTGCCACCGAATATTTCGTCAAATTGTCCTGTATCGTCAGTATATTTTTATTGCCCGATGCTGTGATCGGTAAGGGACCGTAGATATCGATCGATATCTTCTCGAAAGCGTCTGTCGGTGTGTCCGTGATAATCATGGGTTCGCGATGTTTTACGCGTACCAATTTGCGTTGCTGGCAATTCCAACAGCGTCTGACGAAACGTTCGACATCCTTCTTTATTGTTCTCCAATAATATCGTTGGGTGATTAATTGCCAAGTTTTCGTCATGCCTTTATGGCCACCGACAGTCGAGCAGTGGTGCTCGCGCATGATTTCGTCCCTGTCGTCCGGATCGGGTACGATGATAAATTTATTGCAAATGTAGATTTTCGCTTCGGTGCCGCGAAATACAGTATTAAATCGTTCTGCTAGCCATCTGCGTTCGAGGTGGTTGAACGACTCGTTGTCGAGAGAGATGCGGAGGATTTTGACATCGTGTCGCCTCATCAGTTCTCTCAGTGTTTCCAGACACGGGATCATGTCGTCAGGATCGAGAGGTCTGGAGAAAGTGGTACCATACACGAGCCCAAAAGAGTAAAAACCCCTTTTTTTTCGCATGATCACTTCCCCTGGTGCTACTTCTTCGTCGAGTATTTCTCTCCAATCTAGTTGTTGTTTTTCGATGAGGATTCTGGTGGCTTGCGACACTATTTCTTTATCTGATGAAAGCCAGTATGCGACGCATGCTCGCTCGTGGCCTATGTTTTCGTTAATAATTTCGACAGGGTTATCCTCGTCGTCCCCGTCCGGTGAATTCATATTTTCTGGTGATTCCGGTATCGATACGTTGCTATCCTCTCTTGTTGACGGAAGATCGGGAGTGGAATTTCGCGAACCGATCGTTGTTCGCTGTTGTTCGTCTCTTGTTGACGTTACTTCCGAATCGAGCTCTGAATCGGATGGTGATGGTTGCTCTGATGGTTCGTATACCGAGCCAATGGGTCCAGTAACCCGTTGTTCCTCCTCCCCGGTTGTTTGTAAATAACTGTTTGTTTCTTCCGGAGAAGCTGGAGGGCTCTGCTGTTCTTCTGGTTGCCCGTCTATTGGTTTCGGGGTAGTCGGTTGAGGTTCGTCGGGATCGCTTGTCGTTTCTCCTTCACTTAGCGGTAGTTGTATATAGCTGGAGTAAGGAGCGTCCCATTCCGTTCCTTCGCTGTCCCACCAAAGCTCGTCATCGACCCGCTGAGTCATTTCTTTTCGTTTTTTCTGTGTCTTGGGTTTTTTGTCTCGTTCCTGTGAGTCCGATGATTCGTAGCCTCTTTTAGGATTTCTCTTCGTAGGTCCTTTATCACCGCACGGTATGGGGTTTTTAAAGCGTCTAGCGTATCTTCGTTTGTTCACTTGTATCTCCTCGTTTTCATCTTCGTCGGAGGAGGAAGGTTCCCAATCCGAACTGGAAGAATAATCCATGTGCTTGTCTTGAATCATGGCGGATTTTTCGTGAGTGACGACAGTGTCCGGCGATGTTGTTTTCCGCTCCTTTTCCTGCGGCAATGTTTCGTTTTCTGAGTGAACGCGCGCTCTTTTTCTTGCGTTCAATGGGCGAAATATGGCCGAAGGTATCGGTGTTTCTTCCACCGGGTTACGTGAAAGAGCATCTGCGTTGGTGTTCGACCTCCCCGGTTTATGCTTAATTTCGTAGTCGCATCCATCGAGGATTTCGGCCCATCGTCGCAACTGTGAAGTTGGATCGGTCGGCTTTTTTATCCAGGTGAGTGGTTTGTTGTCCGTGACGAGTGTGAATTTTCTTCCATAAATATAAGATCGGAATTGTTCTAATGCGTAAATGATCGCGAGCATCTCCTTTTTCGTCGCATCGTAGCGAGTTTGAGTGTCGGAGAGAGTTTTCGAGAGGTACGCTATAGGAAGATCTTTGCCCACTTCGCCTTAGCTAAGGACGGCGCTAAGTGCGTAATCTGATGCATCGGTTGTGATAATGAATGGCTTTGTATAGTCCGGGTATTGCAGTATGGGTTCTTCGCATAATTTATCGCGTAACTCCTCAAAAGCCTTTTGTTGTTCGTTTTTCCATTCGAAAGGTACGTTTTTCTTTAGTAAAGTCGTTAAGGGTTTCGCGATTAATGCAAAATTTTCGATGAATCGTCGGTAATAGCCGACTAGCCCCAAAAATTGTTTTATATTCTTCACGTTCTTTGGGATGGGAAATTTCTTCACAGCGCTGAGCTTTTGTGGATTCGGTCTCACGCCATCGCGTCCAATGATGTGACCGAGGTACACGACTTCCGGTCGAAGGAACTCGCATTTATCCGGTTGCAGCGACAGTCGTGCATTTGTTAAACGTTTCGCTAAGCGTCTGAACTACTTTTTGTGTTCCTCCAGGGAATTCGCGTATATTACGATGTCGTCGAGGTAGACGAACATCTCGTTACCCTGTAAACCGGATAACACCTGATCCATGAGTCGTTGGAAGGTGGCGGGAGCGTTTTTTAAACCGAATGGCATGCGGTTAAACTCGAAGTGGCCGTGGGGGGTAGAGAACGCTGTCTTCTGCTGATCCGTCGGTTCCATTGGAATTTGATGAAATCCCGATGCGAGATCGAAGACCGAGAAATATCGAGCGTTGCCTAGCTGGTCTAGAATATCCGTTATATTTGGTAGCGGATACGCATCCTTGATTGTTTTTTCGTTCAGCTTGCGAAAGTCTACGACTAATCTCCAACGTTTTTTTCGTTTCGAATCCGCCTTTTTCGGAACGATCCAGATTGGTGAATTGAACGGTGAGGTTGAAGGCTGTATGATGTCTTTCTTCAGCATGTCTTTTACCTGAGAGTTGATTTCCTCTTTCATATTTTGGGGAAACCGATATTGTTTCGTGTTTATCGGTAGTTCGTCGGTCGTGTAGATCTGATGCTTCACGACGTTTGTTTTTCCGAGGTCTTCGTCGGGTATATGGAATATTTCCGAGTTTTCCTCTATCAGAGAAATCACGTGTTCGCGTTCTTCTTGCATGAGATGGTCCAGGCGTAATAATGGGAGTAGCTTCTTCACTCTCTCGCTGGAATCGGATTCGATTCGGGCTATTCGCGCTTGTTCGACGATTGTTCGTTCCTCAGCGTCGGCTTCTGCGTGTTCCTCGAATGATATCAACTCAATCCGCGGTACGACGAGCCCTATCTCTTCGTCTGTTGTGTTTATTGCGAATAAATACGCGAATCCGCCTCGATTTTTCACTACAGCGTTTCCGCAATAAACTCCTTTCCCGAATTCGATATTTCCGGTATAGCCCTCTTGTAGGTCGTTCGCGATTTCGATCTTCATTAATTTTTGCGTACGTGCAGGGAGAGTGATTACTTCTGTTTCGATAAACGGTATTATCTGATACGGTTTCGGGATGCATATTCCTCCCTTGCTATAGCTGATACTAGCTTTGTGCTTTCTGAAGAAATCGTGGCCAATAATTCCATCTTCGGCTATCCTAAAGTCGTTCGCGACGACTTGGAATTCGCCTACCAAACCGTTTACGCACAGTTCGATTGAGCCCAATGAGCGTGCGGTACCTTCCGTTACACCATTTATTTCGTATCTTAATTTACGATTAAATTCGGTACCGGGCAGGAGGAAGCGGCGTTTGATCACCGAAATATCAGATCCGTTATCTATATAAAATTTTCCTTCGCCTCCTTTCAGGCTTGCGCATCCGAGTCGGACGACGCTCTCCGGTCTGTGAGACAGCTTCGATATACTAGCCTGACGGATTTCGGTTCTTTCTGCGCTTCGTTGTCGCTCGGTGTCGCGCTTCGCCGAGCCCCCTTGGAGTTTAAATTTTCCGAATTCGATTTTTGGGAGGTGTACGAAGAGTCTGAGGTACGGCCACGGTTAGCCGAATTGTCCCTGCTCCTCTTCGATGCGCGCGAATCGTAGGAGCTTTTGCTGTCTCGAGAAACACTGCGGGATTCATCTGATCTCTGCTTAGCTTTTGGTCGGCCCCGGGATTTTATTTTATTCGATTTTTCATTTTTCGGATGGTCCTCGTCGTCGCTTGAGTCGGACGAAGAAAAGCGCAATCTTTTTTCCTTCTGCGGACTATTTTTTCCCCTTTTGGATTCGTCGCGTTGGTGACGACGAGGGTGGTGATGTTTATCACCTTGTCTAATTTCGTCTCGTCTTTGGCGGGAATCGGTTCGCCGTTCGTCGCGGGAGGAGTCGCGTTTTCTGGCTAGCGTTTTACGGTATCATTCTCGCGAATAATCGCGCGTTGTACTACTCTTTCGATCTTCCGAATCGCTGCTAGATTGACGACTTCTTCGACCGGAATCGTAGCTATGTCTTCTCGATCGCGACTCGTTTCTTTTTCCTTTCCCCTTGCGTTCTAACTCCTCGTAGTATCGGCGATTTTGAAGCCTCCAACAATTATCAATTACGTGGGTATCGCCCTTGCAATAAATGCAAAACGGGACTATCTCTTTTGAATCCGCGTAGCGTATTTTTGCTTTTGAGTTAGATCGCGAGCGAGAATGTGAACGAGAGTGAGAACGGGAGTGATATCGAGAGCGCGAGTCGTTATTTTCGCTGCCTTTGTTAGAGTGGAGATCCTCTCTTTCGCGACTGCGGCTGGGACGGTTTGTTGCTTTTACGTTTACTCGATATTCACGTCCGTCCACAGCGGCTAGTTCTTCGATTATTTTGTGTTTTTTCGCATTTTCGAGGTCATATTTAGCGCGATTTTTACGAACCCTTTCGCGATCTTCGAATATCTCTTGCGCCTCCTGAGCGTAAGCCATTGCCTGTTCGATCGACTTGGGGTCTTTTAGCAAAACTGCGTCGCTTATATAATCGTGCAACCCTTTTACGAATCTACTTATCGCGTTTTTCGTGTGGCTCTCTTGGAGCGATCGGATTACATCCCCTGAACGATCGGGACCCTGAGCGGCACAGCGATGCAACCGTTCTGTGATTCGTTTAACGCGAGCTGCATAGTCATTTATAGATTCGCTAGTGCCTTGCGCAATGTTCGTTAATTCTACTTGGAGCGCGAGCTCGTCCTTTTTGTGAGAATATAATTTCTCTAAATCGTCTAAGATTTCCTGAACGGAGGTGTATAGTTTACGTTTCGGATGGGTTTGAGCGCGAGCGTCGCCCTTCAATTTATTGAATAATAGGTATCGGAATTTTACGAAGTCGTTAACGTCCAAAGTGGACATAGCATATTGCACGTCGGATATAAATTCTGCGATCGGTATATTTTTTCCGTCGAAGGAAGGGATCGGGTAGCGCGCTTTCATTAGCCAATCATTGTCGCTTCGAACATTCATTCGGCGGAAGTTCGAGACCATCTCGAGATCGCTCGGAGGGGGTGGAGCGGGGCGGTGAGGAAAATTTGGGTTTTGTTGGTCGAAATCGCCCGCTCCGACGCCTTCGTTGAAATTAATTCGTGCGTTTTGCTGCGAATTTTGAGGGGTATTTTGTTTGTTTTGCTGTAGGTTTTGTTGCGCATTTTGCTGCAAATTTTGTTGAGCATTTTGCTGCATGTTTTGCTGCGGTCCTTGCGGCAAATTTTGTTGCGGTGACCACGGCGCGTCGAAGTTTTGCGGCATCTGATTTGCTCGATGATAATTACCGAACGCCTGATTAGCTAATAGTAACGAACGATCTCCCTCTAGGAGGTCATCCATCGAGAACGCTCTTAGATTTGATAGGTTGTTACCGTGGCGACCCGTGTGCAGGTGCGCATGAGGGTTTAATCCGTGATGCGGACGATCGTCGAGGAATTGTTCGGGAGTATTCGAGCGTCGAGCCATATTATGATAAAAAATTTTTTTTTTTTTTTTGAATGTGGAGGATGCTACGCGACTCTATCCGATTTCGGGAACTCCGGCCCCTAATGGGCTTCGAACAACGTTGGTTGTTGTTCTTTAAAGCGACGTACGACCAGGAAATTTGAAAATCGAAAATTCAAAATTTAGGAAAAATCATGATATATCGAAAATGTTAAAGGAATTCAAAACTCTAGGTATTCAGGGAATTTAAAAGTTGAAAACCTTACGAGATTTAGGAGGTTAAATATTGGTAAATCCGAATATCGAAAAAATTTTACATTCGCAAAAGATTGGCAAATTCGAATTTTTGGACGATTTTGTAACTTGAATATGTCAATATTTGAAAAGTCGAAAATTGAAGGATTCGGAAAATTCAGAAAATTAACTACTGAAAATTTAGATATTCGAAAACTTCAAAATTGTAATATTTAGGAAGAGACGAGGATTTTAAAGTATTAACATCGGCAAAATTTTAGTATCCAGAAACGAAGATTCTAAGTTATTAAAAACAAAAAAAAAACTTTAATATTCGAAAAAATGTAAGTTTTGGATTATTAATATTCAAACTTTGGTATTCAAAGAATGAAAAAAAATAAAAAATGAAAAATTTTGATATTCGGAAAATTTAGAAATTCGAAAACTTAAGAGTTTAATTTTTCGGGAAAAAATTCCAAGATTCGAAGAGTACGGGGAAAATTCGAAAATTTGAATTTGCAAACTGGAAGGTTTAAATACTCGAAATGTTTAGGAATCTAAAATTCGCAAATCGAAAAGTTCGGGACAATACAAAAATTGGAAAATTCGGAATTTAATAATTGGAAATGGGAAATGCTAAGTATTCGAAGAGTTTTAGAATTCTAAATTATTAAAAATGACAAATTTAAATATTTGGAAAAAATAAGATTTTTGAATTACCAAAATCGACAAGTTTAATTATTCGAGAAAATAGAAATTTCGTATTATTGACGGATTTAATACTTGGATTAAATTTTGTCGAAATTCGGGTAATCCGAATATTGAGGATTTTTGCCAATTTAGGCAACGGGAGGATGGAGTTTGTCCCGTAAATTTTCCGAAAATCGGAATTTCGGTTGACAAGATGTTAACGTATATTTTCCGAAAATGAAATTTTCGGTGGACGAGATGTTTTCGTCGAACGATCGGTGATCGTATCAGAGTAAGTAGAAGGTACTTACATGAAAATCGGTAGAAACAGCAGGATGATCGAGCTGGACATCAGCATCTTTGTAGATATCTGGTCGATCTGCTTATCGGTTCAGGATGGGTACCGCGCGTCTTTCTGCTTCTCGTGGATGTCGATGATTTTCTTTCGATGTTGTTTCTTCTTAAACGTCACGCACTCACTTTAGCACGCGTTACACTGGAAACTCGAGGAAGGAATCCCACTTCTGACACCAAAAAATTCTCTGTTACGTCCCAGGGGTTTACCGGCGTACGCGTTGACTTGGACGTTCGTCTCAGCGGTCACGCGCGCTTTTAACTTGGCAACGTAAGGCAGGAATGTTAATGATTTTAAGGGGTTCGGTTCCTCGAATAAGATCGAAAGATCCCGTTTCGAGAGTAACAAACTTCGCGTTTATTTAAATTAAACGTAAATTACGATTGGTACAAATATTGTTCGCGAGAGTATACGTGTGTGAATGAATGACTCTAAATTATAATCTAACTTAATCGCGGAGGAAAGTCCCCGCTCTAGATGAGTCCGACCGAATAGTTTGAAGATTGAAGTAAGACTGAATTTTGAGTGAATGAAACTGGCCGTTGCGAGGCGGCCGAAAATGCTGATAATGCGCGACACGCGCTGTTGCTAAGCTAGAGGCAAATCCAGCATGAGGGAAACCTCGAAATGCTGATTAGGTAGTGAGACAAAAGAGTGAGTGTTCCGAGAAAGAGAATAGAAATATCCGTTTCTACGTAAAGTCGCGAGCGGATACGAGTTTGCGAAATTCGATATTAATTATCCGGTCGGATGATCTAGCGTCTGGATTCCTTCCTTTGCGCGAGAAATGAATAAAAAGAAATAAATCGTTTAAAGATAGATAAATCGAAAATACGTGTAGATTAAGGGTCAGGACGTAACAACTACGTGTAAAGTTTCAACTTCAGGACTCTTATTAGTTGATTAAAAAAAAAAACTACTTATGGCCTACATAAATCGAACGTCCCGAATCGACTAAGCTGTACTCTTGTTTGCAACGGCAAAACCCACAGGTGCTTTCATGCACTTGCGCGTTTTGAAAATAATAAAATCCTTGCAAGCAAAAACTTCAGCACTATATTTTTACTGCAGAACTGATTTATTCTATCGCCATTTTTTTTTTTTTTTTTCTTCGATATCTACTACATTCTTGTGTACCCGTGGCGATCAGTGGCGCGTTGATCTTTTATCATAAATAGTATTAACAAAAAAAAAATTGTCAATTTCTGATAACGTCGTATATTTACATGTCAGTGACAATGCGTGCACGATAAACCCGTATCATACGCGATAATTTTTATCGATTTATATAAAATTACGTAGTTGATCCGATGAGTTAAATAAAAAAAAAAAATTAAATTAAATTCTGACGAAATTCGGACGCAAAAAAAAATTGTTTTAGTGTGTATCGATTAGTCGATACTTAAGTGAAAGTGTTTCGAAATTGAAAAATATAGGTGACGAATTAAACATTTGGCGACGGCCACGCTCTCTTGAGGTTAGAGTATTGTATTGAAGTTGCAGACGATATTATCAAAAATATATTTTGCAGTATAGTTTGACAGGTTGTGTTCTCGTTTCGAAATTTCTTAAAGTTATTATTAATAATTGTGGTGTGTAAGTTTTTTGTTTACAGTGTTGTTTTTTATGTGGAATAAAATAGGAGATTTTTTTTTCAATGAAATATTGTGTGTGATAAAATAATAAAAAAAAAAAAAAAGTTTTCATTTTTTCCTCGTTTCAGATAACCTAACAGAAAAAAGTGGAAAAGTGATTAAAAAATTTGGTTTTCAATATCAAACTCAGATTTTATATGTTAAACATGTGTACTGAGTTTTATAGTTTTTTTTATTAATGTTTGTATAAAGTTATTGTGTTTATACCCAAAAATTTGATATATATGTACAGAAAGATAAACAATTTTCTGGTGTAGACACAATAACTTTACGTAAACATTTTCTATCGCTGTAAAACTTTCAACATATCTTCTACATGTGCGATATGAGTTTGATATTGAAATTCAGAATTTTTCCTCCACATTTACTAGTTAAGTTTCGACAAGTTATGGCATTTTAACATTTTTTTTAATTTTTAATTTTGCACATCGCTGGCAAATAACTAGTAAATGCGGAGGAAAAATTCTGAGTTTCAATACCAAACACCGACTCCGCATATAGAATTTATGTTCAAAGTTTCGTAGCGATAGAAAATGTCTGCGGAAAGTTATTGTGTCTACGCCATAAAATTTGATACGTACGTACAGACGGACAGACATCTGTGGAAAATCCATTTTTTGAAGTACTTTTGAGTAAAAAAAAATTATTTGGGTCACGGAATATGATAGATTGGGGCACAATTATGAGGACAAAAGTGAGAAAAGATTTTTTTTTTCATTTGTTCATGTTGAAAAGTGTTATTTAGTCCATAAATATGGCGTGTTTTTTTCTCGCGATTACAATACTTTCTCTTTTTCATACTTCGTATGGATGAGAAAGTAAAAAATATATATATATTGTAACGGTACGTTTTTGGAGGCTTACAGCTCTTTGCTCTGAAACGTTCGCTATTGTGAGTTTTTGGCTCACGAAGATGTGAGGGCAGGTGCTGTAAAGTATAAATCTGTCTGTTGATTCGAATTGTCAACAATAATTGTGATTTTATTAACACAATGATGTGGATACAAAATTAATGATGGATTTTGTCCAATAATTTGATTGGATTTTTAGATCTCAAATATTTAAATTGCGAAACAGATTGAAGGGTTATTTTATTGCGGGTAGGAGGATTGCGATTCTACTCTACACGACTCTTATTAGACAATGACTAGACGAAAGCAGTCGCCGAGGTCTCCCAGGGCAGTCGCCGGCGCTGTCACAGAGTAATAAGTCGTACCAAAAATGATTCTACTTTAGATGATCGCTATTAGCCACCAACTAGACGAAAGCGATTACCGAGGTCTCCCAAGGCGGTTGCCGGCGCTGTCGTGTACTAATAGGTCACCGCAAGACAATTGATTCTACTCTATTCTTTGAGTTTGATGGATAAACCGAGACGAAAGCGGTCACCGAGGTCGCCCAAGGTAGTTGCCGGCGCTGGTTTCTGATAGGATGGGTAACACGAGACGAAAGCGGTTGCCGAGGTCTCCCAAGGCGGTTGCCGGCGCTGTGTTTGGAAAGGAATTTTATATTTCAAGAAAATCTGTTCGCTGAAAGAAAATTGGTTTAATTAATGGTTAACGATGAATGGCCGACGTTGGTTTCTTCCTTCAATGATTGGATCGTCGTCGAGAAATTTGTCCCTTGCTTCTTCTTAGCGTCAAGACTCTGTCGAGTAAAGCAACGCTTTACTCGAAAATGAAAAGTGTTGGATTCTTGCTATCGAGAATTATTAATAAGCAAGATGGAGGACTCAAGATCAAACGTGCCGTAGCCGCGCATGAGTTCCTCTCCGTTCGAGTTTAGGATCGAAGTGAAGTGCCTTTGTGCTCGCGATCGGGTCTTATATACCCGAGCGCGAGGCCCTTTTTTGTGTCGATTGACGCACGAAGTACGTCAAACTTCGCTGTCCTTTATTATTGCTGCCCGGGGTCTGCCGCAACAGCCTATGGAATTCGTGTGCAAAATGTGATGGAACACTTCCGGGCAGCTCCAGCTATCGACCGTAGCTATTGATTGACTGTACGGTCGGTAATTCGCATGCTAATTTCTTCGCAAGTTCGGGTAAATGACCGATAATCGATCAGGCATTTATTATATGAGTTTTTCGTTTTAAATTATTTATTTTATCTTATAGGTACAGGGGTCGAGGGTTTTATACCGTCTCAATATCTCTCTATATATATAAAGTTACCGCCGCTGTCGCCGCCGCCGCCGCCGTGTCAGGAATCGAGACCCCCGCCTCCTCGATCCCGCTCGCTCGACCCTTCCCCCGCCACTCCGCCCCCGCTCGCTCAAAAGGAGCCTCAGCCCAAAATATTCTAAGTCCCTCTAAGGGGAACCCCCGCCATAGCAACGGTTGTCATAGCAACGGTTGTCATAGCAACGGTTGCCATAGCAACGATTGCCATAGCAACGATTGCCATAGCAACGATTGCCATAGCAACGATTGCCATAGCAACGATTGCCATAGCAACGATTGCCATAGCAACGATTGCCATAGCAACGATTGCCATAGCAACGATTGCCATAGCAACGATTGCCATAGCAACGATTGCCATAGCAACGATTGCCATAGCAACGATTGCCATAGCAACGGTCTCCATAGCAACGGTCTCCATAGCAACGGTCTCCATAGCAACTGTTTCCATAGCAACCGTCTCCATAGCAGCCGTTCCTATTCTAAGGCCCTCTAAGGGTGGAGGGTGAGGAGGGGAGGGAGGGGAGCCGAGGAGCAAAAAATAAGTCCCTCTAATGGTGAGGGGAGAGGAGGGGAGGGGAGGTGAGGAGCAAAAAATAAGTTCCTCTAAGGGAGGTGGGAGAGGATGGGAGGTAAGTCACGGAGAGACTAATGTCACGGAGTGGTTAAAGTCACGGAGAGACTAATGTCACAGAGTGGTTAAAGTCACGGAGAGACTAATGTTACGGAGTGGTTAAATTTACGGACGGACTAAATTCTCGGAGTGGTTACAGTACTGGAGGTCCCCCTTAGGAGGACTTAGAATATTTTCGGTCGAAGAGGGGGGGGGGGGGGGGGGACGAAAAAAATTTTCCCCCTTAGAGGGACTTAGAATATTTTTCGGGGGAAAGGAAGGAGCGTGGGAGGGAAGGCCAAAATATTCTAAGTTCCTCTAAGGAGATTTCGAAGGAGGCAGCAGCGGTGGTCGGCGGCGGAGAAAGAAGCAAAAATATTCCCCAAATGGGTCTTAACTCAAAATAGTTTACAATTGACGAGCGAGCGCGCGTAGCGCGCGAGCCCGGGTAAAAGCTAGTATATATATATATATCAGTACAATTATCTGCTTACGAATATATCCCTAATATGCATAATAGGCTAAAAAGAAAAAAAAAACCCACAAGAAAAGGAAAGATAAAAAATAATAAAGATAAAAAAAAGAGAGAATATAAAGATAATATTAAATAACGTTAGACATACTAATAATGGTAAATAATCATATAACAATAACAAACCTAGAAGAATTATAAAAAAAAGATGGGGGAGAATATATATGATAACTAAGCAATAACTTAGTTAAGCGATAGCAACCTAAATGATAGGAAAAGACGGAAAACCGAACAACAGTATTAGCAGTTTAATCCGTCAAGAAAGGGGTCACCCACCGAAGAAAAAAAAAGAGGAAAAAATATCCCCTATACCTCAGTAAAACGTACTCATAAGAAATAGAGGCATTGTTCTGTGTTAACGAGAAATTAAGCTTAACACTCAGAAAGGAAAGGTCAGCAGTCCGGAAACCATACGACACAGCCCTCAGGAAAAAGGAGGAAGAGAAGAAGCAAGCAAGAAGATGTGTCCTAAAACCAGAAACGGGAACAATCCTCGCAGCCAAATAAGTTAAACATATAAAATAATGAGAATTAACCTAAAAGAAAAAGAACTAAGGAAAAGAAACCTATAGATAAAAGAGGAGAGAAGGAAACTAACAAGAAGAGAACATATAAGAATCGGGAAAATATAAATCTATGCCTAATAACAAAAAACAAGGGAAAGGAAAAAAATGAATGGAAAAAAAAGATAATAAAAAAAAAATATATATATAATAATAAAAATAATAAATAAACATCGGTATATTGATAACAATAAATAAACAAATAACAATAACAAATCATGAAATATTATTAAAAAAAAAATAATAATAATAAACAACTAAAAATTAATGAAAGAAACGACAGACAAACGACGAAAACAATGGAAACAAAAACAACGATGAAACGACGAAAACGAAACGCACATAAAAAAAAAGAGAGAGAGGGGAAGGATACGCAAGGAAGGAAAAGGACGCATACAAATAACATAGAACGGATTTCAGCTAAATACCCTTTCGGGACTTTATTTATTCATAAAGACACACGCAGACAAGGTACAAAAAATATAGATATAAAAAAAACACACAACAACGAATAAATAATAATAAACTACGAAAATAATAACAAAAAAATATATATTGAAACGTTACGAGTTTAGGGGGCTGTCTTGATAGCGTTCGCCTTGATCGCTGTCGAGCTATCAGTGTATAACTCGCCGTTTTATATTAATTATTACGTGCGACACCTCGGTGTCTCAAGGTTCTAGTCTTGAACTCGACTCAAAAATGATCGACGAGTTGCTGGATATCCCCGTACACGCGGTTTTTTTGAGTTGAATTGAAATTCTTTTTTCCTTTTTTTATTTTTGTAGTGGCCTCAGAAGTCTTTTAGTCACTCATGAGTATTTCGCGCTACTCGAGTGTCCGACCCTCTCATCATCGGCGCACTGACAATAGGGTGTTGTAAATGAATAAGCAAATTTTCTATTCCCCTTATGTTACTTATACTAATTTAAACAGCCAGAGGGGCTGACATACAATATTTCGTGATTCTACAAATTTATGATTCACTCGTTTACGGGACGTAACCCGAGTGGAGCTTAACACTCAATTTCTAATGTATTCGATCTTTCTCGACTCTGCTAGAGCCTCTTTACCCTTTTGTTCACGCAGCCAGAAGGGCTGAAATTCAAAGTTCGGTGCTTTTAAAGAATTTTGAGATTCACACAATGGTTGTGTTACCACCGTGCGGAGCTTAACACTCAATTTTGCCTAATGAGATTCTAAGTTCAAATTAACTATTTCGGAATTGTCTCCCACGCTTATTTCTGATCGCTTGCGTTTATGAGAAGGTTACTTCTGTTATACGGCTGTTCGTATTCGTCTGCGGACAGTGAGAAGTGCTTCGGACACGGTTTACCTGATCTAAAGGGGAACGAGGAGGAACCCCAAAGCAGACTGCGAGGATCGCTTTCCACGGAGAATCGAAGATCAGGAATTTCCACGATCGTTTTCATTTCTCAAGTTTGTGTGCGACTGACAGTCCCCACAATCAATAAATTGACTGTTAATTTAGGATTCGATTCCTCGGCGGCAGCAAACTGCTAAAATGGACTCAGGTGTCCAGACCAGTGCTCACGATTTTCCGTCAAGAGTATGGAACCGCGGGCGCAGTTAACCCGGAGTTCCAATGCTCGAGATCGTTCCTACCTTTTATCACGAAGTTCTAACGGACTAGAGTGATCTTTTATCACGAAGATGGAACGGACTTGTGCGATCTTTTTATCACGAAGATATAACGGAGTTACTGGTATCTTTTCACGCGAAGATGTAACGGGCTGAACTGTTGTGACTAACGATCTCGTTATGTCGTAAACTTGATGAATTTCTGAAGTGTCTCCTCCTTTTCGGGTGCTCGCTTTTATATCATTCTCAATGGGGTGGAGTTTATTCATGTGGCGTGAAGTTTCATCATCTTTGCCTCATTGGGGATGAAATTCGCGTTAGAAGGGGAAAAGTCACCCCATATCACGTGATAATTTGTCGAAGTAGGGATGAATTCTGCTAGAGAAGGGGAAAGATCGCGTGATGTCACGTGGTTTGATTGTGTCACCTCGATTTTGGTGGGGATGAAATCTCTGATGGAAGGGGAAATATGGCGTGATGGTGAGTCACGCCGTTACGTAACCCTGACCGTTGAGAGGGGATGAAATCGCTTGTGGTGGGGCTAAAATCACGCGATCTCACTATCGTATCTAGGGGTTGTGGGGCCCTCGATTATTTATTAATGCGTTTTTTATACGTTTTTCATATTAAAATCAATTCGTTTCAGTATCGACTCAATTGATGACTATGCTTTGTTTTTTGAATCGCTCGTGTGCGAGATTATTGTTATTCTCGTGATTATTTATAAAATGTTGTTGATTTTATGCGTATTTTATTCCCTGCATCGTTGTTAATCATGAGATGCGTTTTGATTTTACTTCTTTACGCTGAGATTTGTAATTGTTTTAGTTTTATTGTCAGTGTTGTTTGAAATTGTTGCTAACGTCGTGATTATTCCCGGAATGTTGCTAATCTCATGCTTGTTTAATCCCCTGTGTTGTTGTGCATCGCGAGGTGCATATGAATCTTATTTTTTTATGTTAAAATTCGTGATTGTTTTAGCAGAGAAATCTCGTGTACATCGGTTGCGTATAATTCTTCTCGATACTTCGACGATTTTAGGCATAGGTTGCTTGTTATCTCTATTTAGTCGATTGATAATTTGATGTTGAAAGGATTCATGGTGTTCCTCGTGATCTCCTCTTCATTTGCATCGTAAGTTCATTGTTTTCATTCACTCCGGTCATTAATTATTGATAAAAAATTAAACTCTCGAATTCGAGTTTTTCGCTCTCGGACTCTTGCTCTGTGTGTTCGGTGGGTTACCCATTGGGTTGTTCCTTTGATTTCTATCGCGTTCGTGCAATCCGTATCTTCGATTACCTTGACCTCCTATCTTATCGACCGTGAGTTTCAATCGGTCTGTATTATCGCGCGATCGCTTTCTCTTTACGAGGGCGTGGTTCATCGATCGCGAACCTTCGATCTTGTGGGCGGGGCTTCGCAAGTCCCTTGGCCGCGCCTCGTTGGCCTTCTGGCTTCGAGCTCCTCGAGCTTTCTTGTCTCCTAATGGGTCGCGTAGATCGATTTCTCGTCCACGCGACTCTTCGTGACGGAGGAGCGTCGGACCTTCGCGTCGTTCCGTTCCAATATACATAACAAATAAGAAGTAATAAACAACGAGAAAAAAAAAGAAGGAACATATTTTTTCTGGGAAATAGATAATAAAAAAAAATATATATATATACTGTGACGCGTTTTTTTTTTGGCGTCGCAAAAGGATTGCACGGGAGGGATGTCGGAGCGACGTGCTTCGCCGATTCGGGAGTCCCAGGCAATTTCGAGGACAATTTTTGAGAGAGACGAATTTTTATTAATTTCTAGGATTTTTCTTTATTTTTTTTTGGTCACGAGGAACGAGGGAAAGCTGAGCCGAAGGCGAGAGGAGAGTCATTGACGAACGATTAACGGTGCCGACCGCCCTGGGCGCAGGATAGTAAGTCGCAGCTTGGCAGGTTGTACCGAATTTCTCCTTCGGCATTGTTCTGGGCGCAGGATAGTAAGTCGCAGCTGGACAATTGCATCATCCGGTACCGGTATCCATGGGCCTCTTCACGACAGCTCGGAATAATTCTGGAGCGCGCAACGATTTATTTGTCATCTTCATTCGAATCCTCGCGCTTGCGAATAGTTGCGGGTAGTGTAGCGAGAGATAACGAGGCGCCAGGTACCGGACACCTTAGTCGAAATTGTAAGGGGTGGGGAGGGAGAGAGAAGCCTCGCGCTCGAGTAACGAAATTTTCTCGAGGACTCTCGAAATATTTGTGGTGCCGAAAGCACGTGTGCTCCGCTCTCTCTCTCTCTCGTGTATTCCCGAGGAAGGATTTGTTCGCGGTACCGTTACCAAGGAGGATTACTCGATTTTCGCGGAAGGAAGGAAGGAGATCGAGAATAATTTTTCCGAGGAGTAAAACATCCTGAAAGACGGTAAGGCTTTTGCCTCCTACTCGTGGACACGTGCGGTATGAATTTTTGTAATTATTGCCGAGCTACACGCGGCTCGGAAGATCGTCGGGTACCGTCCCAGGCAAATTAGAAAAGCTTCTTCTTTGGCGCGTTAAATTGTGGGGAAGTGTTTTTTTTTGGGGTTCCGTCAGGGGAGAAGTTGGCCTGTCGTAGTTGGACGGCCTCGCGATCGTAAATTCAGTAGCTTCCGTTTCTTTCAATTTTCTTGTCTTGCGATTGCCTGTCAATGTCTTTTTTTCTTTTATAATAAAATTCGAGAGATCCACTACAGATAAGTGTGGCGAGCGGTTTACGGGTTCGGACGTGTGTGAGTAATCGTAGGTGTGAGCGACGGCCTCGGCTTTTCGCTCTCGCATCGCGAACTCTCAAACATTAAACGAATCAAGTGCCTGCTTCGCGCCGAGTAATCACGCAGCATAGTATTATTTATTTTGTATTGTTTTCCGACACGTTTTCGGTACCGGTGTGCGCGAACTGTGCGTCGAACGAAGAATATTAGTATCGAAATTTTATCGTCGAGACTTTTACAAATCCTTCTAAATTTCAATATCTTTTTTTTTGGAGTAGATATTCAAACCAGTGAACTGAGTAGCCGGAGAGAATTTTATCAGGGACTGTGTTTTTTTTGTGTCGAGTCAAAGGGGTACCGACTCCCCGTTAAAATCTTTAATTGTGGAAATAATCATTGTTGCTACGACGAATAAATTATCTTTCTCTTGTGAAATTAACTCGAAAGTGTACCTCGAACTTTATTTATCGCTAAGAAATTCGGACCGCCCCTCTACCCTTACGAGCTGCCGCTAGTCGGAAGATTTCGTTATTTTTATTGCTTTGGAAAAATCCGATCGCGTTGAGCGCAGTGCTCGGCTGGCGCCCATAAAAATAAATAAGCGATCGAGACGATTTTTGTGGCCAACGGGGTACCGATAATTTTATGGATTAATTTTTCTTGAATTTTATTTTCGGAGTGAGAGGGTTCCACTCCGAGGAAATTTCGGTCACAATAGTAGGTAATGTACCTATACGTATTTTTTCAAGATGGCGGCGGTTGGTGGTGGGGACTGTTGCCAGCCTCTGCTGGGTGTGTGTGTGAGTTACCCCCACCACACCGCGCCGTCGGGGGGCCCTGGATGCCCCGAGGTAGGCTAGGGTGATCGGGGGAGATGTTGCTTTGTCGGCTGCCAGGTCCCAACCACCCGCCCTTACTCGAGCACTTGACTAGCTTGACCAAGTGTGGTATGGTGGGAGGCGTGAGTGTAGGGTGGGAGAGAGTGAAGGAGACCGTGTGGGGATGCGCGTCTGGAGCGCCAGGGCCGTATAGCGCCGGATCAGCGTACTATGCCGTGTTATCGTTGAAGGCCAGCGGGGCGGCTGTTGGCGAGCGGCTCGCGGGAGGGGGTATGATGATGATGATGATGCGCCGAAGGCCAGCACTGCGACACGGTAGAGCACAGGTTCGAGCCTCATTTTCGACAATATTTTTTTTCTGTCCCAGGGCAGTATTATGACGCACAAGAATATGTATAGGCTAGATTGGCCTTGCGGTTAAGGCGATGGCATAAAGCGCCGTCTTTCTCCGAGGGGGAGTATGGTTCGAATCCCCCGTCTAGCATTTTTTTTATTTTTTTTTATTATTTCAGCCGAAAGTAAAAAAAATAAAATAAGTGAAAATAAAAACGTGGAAGGTAAGTGAGAGAGTAGAAATAGTTTTCATATTTTATTTTAAATTCTTATATCCATTGTGTACATATATATATAAATTATGGTGAAAATTATTGAGACTAGTTTTACAATTACATTTTTCTAAGACTGATGTTCTTGACTGAGTGGCGGTTCTACCGCCACTGTTTCTTCTTCCATGCGATTCATCACTTTACAAAAAATGTATTCATGGTGAAGACATAGTAACTCCGCAGCGATTAAATATCGTTTTCCATCCACATCACCGTACACAGTTTGAATAGTGTCCAACCCGCTGGCTAAAACTTTTTTTTTATATAAAGTCCATGGTAACCGCCCTCTGTAGGGTCTATAGTATTAGCCTGTGTAAGTTGCGCACAGATTTTCACGATCAGCGTATCGCGAACCTCTCTCACAAGTTGTAGTTCGTCCAAAAGCAGTAGGATCCTGTGATTAATGCAGGGGCTCAGCAGCTTTATACCGTCAAATGTTTTCCGTTGCATGATGACTTCAGGTGAGAAAAGTTTTCTTGAGACTTTTTTCGCTGGTTCACCACTCTCCTTAAGACTCAGGATAATGTCTTTCTCATGATAAGCCGTTGTGAGACGCACGGATAGACGTCCAGCTGTTTGTATATGCGCGGAGTCGTATTCCTTGTTTAGCTCTTGTTCAGCATCGAACCAGCATGTAATTGCACTCATCTGTACGGATAAGTCCCTCCACTCGTCAACACTGATCGAAATTGTGCCGGAATTACGGCTGGAGAACTTTACAGCCACAGCAAAATCGTCACCGTTTATTAGCTCAATACCAACTGTAGCCGATTTACTGCATGAAGCGTTCAAGTCGTATGTCGTTGGCGATAGCATGGCCCTGCTCAGAGGCCGCCACGCGTTAGCAGATTTAGACGCTGTTTCTTCTACACGCGTACGCTTTGGTACACGCGGGTTATGCATAACAACGCCAAACTTGTCCATTATTCTCGTAATTTTGAGGAAATTCAAGGGAAATCGACTTCACTCTTTGAGTTACAGAGGTGTAATGAGTGCCTCCACGAGTAGCATTGCCACGGAGATGTGTTTTTTAAGGAGAAGAGGTAGGGGGTGGTAGTGTTGGGGGGTGAAGATACACCGCCAGCTACGGAGGCGACTGCAGATAAGGCCTTCTGACACACAGGGAAAGAATTTGAAAGTCGTCGCGAGTGTTATTTTTATTCATTGTTAACAGGATGCTGCGTAGTAAGCGGCGTTTTTACTTACGCTTTTTAAAAATATTACTTCAGTAGCATTCCGAGAGTGTTTTATCTATCTAGTACCGTGAAAATTTGAAAACCCACTTAGTGAGCTATTTTACAGAAGTACAAATAAAGTCGTAAATATATGTGCGGAAGTAGCTGAGTGCACGTCAAGGTAACGGCCGCGGAGCGTCGTGACTGACCGTTTTACGACAGGGTCATCAGGATGCGCCTGCAGTGCGAACTGCGAGCGCATGGTAGTATTACGGGGGAGACTCATGCATCTGATAATGCACCGACTACCGAAATGATCGGGGCGCCTGTGCCGGAAACGTCGTCTGCCGAAAGACGATGTTTTCTCTAAGTAGATACCAAAAAAAATTGGGAAGGACAAACCTTAGCAGCCAATACGTATCTGCCATTTTCCCGATTAGGAACATTGCGTTGGTTGGCTGTGGTGGTGGAAGGATAAATCTATAAGTTTAGGGTTTTTCACGAAAAATCCCATTGTTGCGTCTAGCTCGCCAAACATAACATTTCGTCGTGTTTTTCTGTTTTTTTGTGTTGTATTTTATATTAAACTCGCGTGAAAATGTCTGATCGTGCGGTACGTGTTGTTATTAGTGAGTTGGTGCAGGTGTTGACCGCTGACCCCACAGAAGCGGTGAAGTTTTTATTAAAAAAATCGAGTGATCGCGAAATGCGTGGATTTCGCGGTGCTGCGCTTGTCAGGCGGCTCAAAGCGCTTATGGACCACTTGACGGTCCGTAAAATTCTCCGGCTCGCCAGTGCGGGGATATTTACCGGGGGCTGTGCCGCGATACAGACGGCTCATACGCGTGCGAGCAACTCGCCGTATGCCGATACAGCCGAGGCATTGGCATTAGCCACCGAACTTCAGGAGCTCGGTAAGAGTAAAATTTATTATAAATTAATACGTTAACATATAAAATTCCCAATTATTCAACGGTACATTTTTTCTACAGCCCAGAGACAGGCAGTTCAGCAAAGCGAGGATGCGAAGGCTCTGGCTGAAGCCGAGGCGATCGACTGGGATAATGAAGGTAGGAATTTGAGAAATATATCAGGAGGCGACACGAAGCAGTTTAAAATTTTTGAAGGAGAAGTATCGAGCACTACCAAGTCGCTGTTTATAGAATATGTAAATTTTAATTTCATGCATTTTCCCAGTATCGATGACGCTGATCGACGAGAAAGAGACTGCGAAGGATGCGGTCACAAAACTCGCCGCTCAGCGACTCCTCGATGCGCAAGCTTTGGCTGAAGCCCGCGGGATTAATTGGGCCGATGAAGGTAAGGAATAACAAAAAGTAATAAAAAAGCATTATGTATGTACAGAAACTTATTTATTTCATGCTGATAATTTTCATTTTTAGGCACTCACTATAACAATAGGCAAAGAGTGCCTATTAAAATGACCATCGAGGCTTCTTCACACAGCTTTCGATGGGGATTCCCCGCAGCGTATGCTCCAAAAAAATTAGTTTTTCAGAATTTACTTCGGTGTACCTCCAACTTCATGCCCAGTTAATTTGAAGTGACTCCGATGACTGGAAATATTTTTTTAGCCTGCGGTTGAATAAAAATAGCTTTTTCACTGAATTTATCTTCTCGGACGTCCGTATCACAGTGTAACTTTGGATGGTGCGAACCAATTTTGTTCTCCTTCGCAGGAGTGTTTTATCACATCATGACTATTGTGCACAAACATTTTGAAACTACTGCGAAGCCTTTAATGAGTTGTTCCAAAATAAAAATTCAATTTTGTTCCGCTAAATGTCCGTACGGTGCTCCAATTATGAAGTCTACGAACCAAATTTTTTCTTTTTCGCAGCATTATTTTATTTTATCGAAAGCACTATGCACAGCAAATTTGAAGACATTCTAACATTTCTTAATATTTTTATTCTACAATTATTTCTAGTGAGGAATTATTTTAAAGGTTATGTTACTTTAATTTTCCAAAAAACAATTTTTCATCATGTCAGAAAAGAAAATTTGGTTGCGAAAAATAAAACACGAAATATCACACATTGATTTACAAATATTAGCCCTTTTTATTTCGAAAATAATATATTTTGAACGAAACCATTCACAATATTTTACAATACATCATTCACATTCGTAATAAAAATCATAAATTTCACGGGTGCACTGAAAAACTTGGTTATAATTTCACAAAGAAGAATCATCGAATATCCAAAATTATGGCAATTTGCCAAATAAAATTGAAAACAATCGCGACTATTTTTTTTTTTCCGTTCATTCTATCTGTCAAACTTTGGAAGCCGACGACAATTCCATAGCAGACGTGATAAAGTTCGCACACGCCGCGACGTTGATATTCTGTGGCGGGATGATTTGAAATGAAAAAAAAAAAATCTCAGCTTTTTTTTCATTTTTAATGTAAATTACTTTAAATATTGGGAAACTGCAATTTAATTTTTTCAAATCTCTTTAAAATTTTTTCGAAACAAAAAAAAAATTCAAATTTTATCTCGAATTTTTCCAACCACCCTTCTACTTTCTTTTCAATTGTTTCAATATTTCTATCTTAAAACACACCGGAGGTTCAGGTGAAACGCGCAGCGCGACGTATAAACATATTCGATACGTAGCGCATAACGCGAAGTGTAATCACACTTGGTACGGAGCGCGTAGCGCGACGTGTACCCCCGTGAGTGCTTTAAAAAATGTCCCCTCGGGACACTTTTCGGAGGGTTTGGGGGGCGGAGCCCACCAACAAGGGCCTCTGCGCCCGCAGGGCGCTGAGGCGCTTGTTTCAGTCTCGATGAGTTTGGCCGAGGAAACGGAGGAGGCTGAGGGGGAGGTTGTGGGTGAAAACTCCACAATGTGGATCAGCGAGTGGGTCCACGAGCAGGAGGCAACGGTGGTGGCACCTGCAGGCCTCAACACCACGTCGCTGGATCTTGACGGGTCATTCGTGGAGCCTACAACCCCTCTAGCCACATCTACGCAATGTGGGGCAGGTCGCTTCGAAAATTTACTCGATGAAACCGATGAGACCCTGGCCGAAGAAGAAGAAGAGAAAGGAAACGGCGTCGAAGCGTCAGCGAACACCGATGACGCTGCGTCAACCGCATCGACGCATGGTTTCACCCCGTCGATAGAGGAAGCCGACGAGGAGGATGCTCGGGAAAAACCAGCGACTCCCGAGGTGGCCGGAGCGGGGCCATCGCACAGCGGTTCACCGGTGCCATACATCGATATCGATGATGGAATGCCGATCGGTGAGTCGAAGATTATACACCGCGTCGAAAGTAGACGATATTTTAATAAATTTAAAACGAGCGGTGTAGTGATGACCGTCAAAATTCGCGAGCCACCGGTGACGGCAAATATTGTAGAGTGGTTAGAGGACGCGATACGCGAGCTGTATACGTTAATTGTAAGCGGTTGCGAGCCGACGGATATGGTGGGGGTGCAATTTCGGTCAAACGCGTTCACACGGGGTCCAGCAGGAATTTCGTACAGGCCGATCCGCGATTTTGATTTTGAAAATTTATTTGCGGTGATCAATAGTGTCTCGCAGAGTGCAGCAGGGTTTTGCATCGACGACTCGTTTACGATCGAGTCAAATATAGTTTCGATGCCTGTAGGGATGGGCCGGGCGAAAAATGTCAAGGGGGCTGCATTTTGGGCGAAAAAATCGGTAATAGAATTTAAAAATAGCGACAACCTTTGCCTACCACGAGTGATCGTAGTGGGTAAAGTTTATGCAAAACGCGGAGCGGTACGGCACGGCGACCTGCAAAAATTGTGGGACAACGTGCACAGAAATAGGTCCGTGCTACAGGAGGATCTCGCTAAAGCTTTAATTCGTGAGGCGGGGGTAGAGGTGCCGGAGACTGGTTGCGGTATACCGGTGCTTCAGGTATTCCAACGACGCTTGCTCGAGAAGGGATCGCGTTAATTATGTTTGAACGCGAGACTTTTGGTAGTAGCGAGCCTGCCGTCTTCAACGGTACCAGTATGGTCTTGCGCTGTCAGCCAAAAGTCTTGCATAATATCTATCTTTTGCTCGACGGAAACCATTACGGTTTAATCCTTAACCTCGCGCAAGCAGCCGGGGGATCATTTTTCTGCACGCCCTGCGGACTAGCGTACAGTCGCGTTATAGCACATCGATGCAGTCAAAAGTGTCCCTGCTGTAAGATTAGTCCTCCATGTGACTCTGATGCCCGAAAAATTCGTTGCAACGACTGTTGGCGTTTCTTTCGGGGTGAGGAGTGTCTACGACACCACAAAGAAGTGGGTTCGCATGGTACACAATCTCGCTTGTGTGATATGCTGCAAACATGTAGAACGTGTTTGAAGCAGATCTACAAACCAGATCGTGCAAGACATGAGTGTGGATACTTTTTCTGTAGAACATGTAACGAAGATAGGCCCGAAAATCATAAATGTTTCATGCCCCCGTTGCGAATGTCAAAGGCATCGGAACGACCGGACTTGTTCGTATTTTACGATTTCGAGACGCGACAGGAACGAGAGATCGAGGGAGTAGACAACGTCTATTGTCACGACGTAAACCTGTGTGTAAGTCAGCAGCGCTGCACACAGTGTATAGATAAAATTGAGGATGATTGGGAGTGTAGTCTGTGCGGTCCTGATGACGAGAAAATATTCAAAGACAACGCACTTGCTGAATTCGTGGAGTACATTTTAAAGAAAAGACCCAACGTCGGAGGTGTTATCTGCATAGCGCATAACGCGAAGGGTTTTGATGCCCAATTCATTTTGAAATACATTGTCGAGGAAAAACACGAGACGCCGAGACTAATTACGACCGGAACGAGCATTATGGAGATGCGAATCGGTAACGTAAGATTCATAGACAGTTTAAATTATTTTCACATGCCTCTCAGTAAACTCCCAAAAGCCTTCGGCTTAGGAGAAAGTGTTTTCAAAGGTGTGTTCCCACATCTTTTCAATAGAGTAGAAAACGAGCGTTATAAGGGCCCACTTCCACCTCTCACAGACTACACTCCCGATACAATGGCTGCGTCGGATCGGGCGGAATTTCTGCAGTGGTACGAAAAAACGTGTCGCGCGGGTTACGAGTTCGATTTCCAGAAAGAGATCATCGCATACTGCAAAACTGATGTGACGATTCTTCGGAAAGCATGCACCGCGTTTCGTCAAATCTTTGTAGAGTGCGGAGAAGTATGTCCGTTTACCGAAGCAGTGACCATAGCCTCCGCATGCAATAAAGTTTTTAGGAGAAAATTTTTGGAGCAGAATAAAATTTCTGTTCTATCGCGAAATAGATATCGCCGCGCTGATAGGCAATCCGAAGTAGCGATCGAGTGGCTCCTGTGGTGTGAGTAAACTTTCGGAAGACAGATTGAGCATGCGGGGCGGGGTCGCGAGTATAAGCTAGTCAACGGTACGCGTGTCGATGGTTACGTACGCACAGACGATGGTGTACAGCACGTACTACAATTTCACGGTTGCTTTTTCCACGGCTGTGACAAATGTTACACCGATCCGCGTAAGCGTCAGGAAGAGTTTTATGGTAGCACAATGAATGATCGTTTTGTGCGTACGTTAAATACATCGAACCGTATAAAATCTTTAGGATATAATCTTCATGAGATCTGGGAGTGCGAGTATACGCGGATGAAGAGTAGAAATCCTCTTATTAAAGACACGGTAAACGGACATCCGATTCTTGTAGATCAGCCTCTTAATCCTCGCGACGCGTTTTTTGGAGGGCGTACGGGAAATACACGAAGCTATTGCGAGACCACCGGTGATGAGAAAATTCGGTACGTTGATGTTTGTTCGCTATATCCGTACATTTGCAAGTACGGTCGTTTCCCTATTGGCCACCCCACGGTGTATACAGCCGACTCTGTCCACCAAATAATCGGACCTGAATATAATTTGAGTAGAGTCGAAGGTCTCGTGCGATGCACAGTGCTACCCCCTCGCGATCTCTATCATCCGGTTCTCCCCGTACGCATGCACAATCGATTAATGTTCCCGCTATGTCGAACATGCTGCGAGGAAATGTATCAAGGGGCTTGCCCCCACGATAAAGAGGATGATAGGGCTTTTGAGGGCACATGGGTGTCGTGCGAGCTCCAAACAGCGATCCAAAAAGGATACAAGATTCTGGGCGTACAAGAGATTTGGCAATACAACGTTGAGCAATACGACAAGGCTAGTCAAACATCAGGTCTCTTCGGCGGATATATTAATTTATGGCTCAAGATAAAGCAGTAAGCTAGTGGGTGGCCCCGGGAATGTACGACTGAAGAAAGCAAAGAAGCGTATGTGGCGAGTTTTCTCGAAGCCGAGGGTGTGCAATTGGATCGTGAGCGAATCGAAAAAAACCCGGGTTTACGGTCGGTTGCAAAACTCTGCTTAAACTCATTCTGGGGTAAATTCGGATAACGAGAAAACCTCCCAAAGAACGAGGTAGTCGCGACGCGTCAAAGGCTTCTGGAACTCCTGTGCGACCAGAGCTGCGTGGTTAACAACATTATAACAGTCAGCGACGATATAATGTACGTTTCCTGGCAGAAAACTGGCGAAAGCTCCGAAATAAACCCTCACGTAAACGTTGTGATCGCTGCGTACACAACGGCACAGGCCCGCTTAAAATTATACTCGTACCTCGAACAGCTTGATAAACGCGTCCTCTACTACGATACCGATTCGTGTATATATATTGTTACGTCCAAACTAGCGTTCTTTTAATTATCCTAGTTTGCGTTGTAACAGTTGCCTCTTGTTACTATCGCACGCGCTGGTCAGGAGGGTGTTGAACCGACCTTTACCACACCTGGTGTCGATAAAGAGAACAACGTTGCTCCTTTTTAAAGCCTAACCTTGCGGAAAATTGCTTGGGATGGAGCCCTTAAGAATGGTTGTCGTATCTGTGTCTTAGGGTGTCAACTAATTGGTAGTGGTTTCGACGTCTTTGTGACAAAGAGAGAGATAGAGAGGAAATCTTCGGTGGGACGGCGACTACCTACCGGTTTTTGGCCAGGTGTCGGAACGCGAGGCACGGTAGAAGGAGAATCTCGAAGAGACTTTATAAATCACTGGGCCGCGAGACCGGAAATAAAATCATGCGTGATTAATAATTTGGTAGAAATGTACTTACGGTTGTAAACGATGAATTGCCCGTCTCCGTTGAGTTCGTTCTCGTGGATTGCATTCGTAAATGAGTTGTTAGGAAAATAAAATGTCTCACGGGAATATGAGTAAGATTAACACTGTTTTTAATACCGGAAAAATGATATGGGTGATACAATTGGTAAAGAGTTCAATTTACTGAACAATGCGAGCCCCGAATGTCTTTCTTTAGATTGAGTTGAACAATGAAAATTGTTATATGTCATATAGTTCGGTTTCGATCGGAATAAAATAAAATTCTTTATTACGCGATTTTCGATCTTTTGAATATCTATCGAAACTTCAAACTAAGAAGTCTGTGGTTTGTTTGTCGTTTTATATGGTCTATGCAGTTTCTTTAAATGATACTTCGATGTGGGTACTTCCAAAACGGGTGCTTCTAAATGATATTTCTAAGTGGTAAGTGGTCTATGTGGTCTTTCTAAAGTGGCTCCTGAGCGCACAATTTCCGGGGTTTTTATACCATTTTTCTTGGTGACATGTAGAGGGGATTTTGTTATAGGAGTGTCTTTTTATATCTATTCCGTATAGAATTTTGGTACAGTAACGAGAAGATGAGGTGATGCTTCGGATCTCTTCCGTGATTGGCCCGTGATCTTAAGTCCTTCTTTCAGGCATAATTTCGTTTATCAGGCCCGCGCCGTAAGTGACGGGGTGGGGTATCGAAAAGAAAAAGGGCACGGACGAGATCACGTAGGCATCGGTCCCCTCTCTTCTTGTTTCCGGTTTCCTGGAAGTCATTACCAGAGAGCCTTTTGGTGTCTCATTGCCGCTTTATAGGTAAATACTTTATATGCAAGAAATCACAAGAGTGGTGTTCCAATCCGACTATTAAACGAATCTCATCGGTGTCTAGACAAAGAAAACCGGTATCGTCGAATAGAAATACGCTCTCCTATGTTCTCTGAATTTTATACGTACTGCGTGAAATATAAAATTGTATCTCCTTATAAGGATTTCCGAACCGGGCATCGTTAATTCTATAAAAATAAATGAATGTAATTATTCTTAAAATGAGACGTAATTTAACGTGAATTGGTCGTGGCGTGTATGAATGTGAAACAGAAAATATTAAATTTTACTTTTATTTCTTTTCCACATTAATTTGTCTAGTGGCGTGCCATGGAAAAGAAATTTCTCGGCAAATTCCTTACAGTTTATTCGTTTAGTTATTTTGTTTAAACAAAACTGGTGTTCAAGTTGGTTACTGTTGAGAATTTTTCGAGGGCTGAAGTAAATTAGTCGAGTATTGTATTTGTAGTATTACGCTTATAGTCAGAGAGTGCATGGCCATTTCTTCTACCTGGTTCTTTACGCCTGAAACCATCGAATGTGTATCGTTTGTACAGATTCATTGAGGTGAAGCCCTTTTTGCCTTTATGGTGGCGTCACTCTCTTTATCCTTACTTAACGATGTATATTTAATTACTACTATAAGAATAAACACAGGCGTTCCAGAGAGCAAATCCTGTATATGAATTGTGTACTTTGTTACTTTTCTTAACGAAGTATATTCTCAGCTTCATTTCTCTATCTGCCATTATCTGTATTCTAATTCCTTGTTAAAGAACTGCCATTGTTATTTCTTTAAATTCTTTATTGCGAATAGTCGGGAGGTATGTGCTTTTTATCCAACAATAATCCCTTCTTCCCCCTGCTAAGATCATGATCAAAAGCCCTTCTCCTTTCGTTTACCCTGTGGAATTAAGCTCAACTTGAACAACGTTTTAAGGCGTTTCCTTTAACGAAAATAATTTGTCGACCCGACTCTATGTATCTAGGGCCCGAAGGCTCTAAACGACTGACCGTGGGTTCCTCTTTAAATGGTTTTTGACCACGGTAAGGTAGTTTATACCGAGTTAAAAATCTATGAGGCGGTAGTCGATATTGATAGTAGTAGATCCCTACGGTAAGTGGGCCTTGTTCCTTTTAGTTTCTTTTTTTTGGATCTGTCGGGGAGCGCTCGGAAGAGAGGTCAGAGACGGCCTTTCTCGGCCTCCGCCTGTGGGGCCCGGATCTACTTTATCTAGGTTCGTCGGCGTCCACTCGTTAAGGTAGTACTCTGAGGTTGTTAGAATTTAGGCTAACTTGATTCTGATCTCGCAGTAGGCAATAATGAATATCGTTAGACAGGAGATTTAGCCCGATTCCCCTTTTTCTTCTTTTTTTTTAGAATTTGAGGTTCAACTTTTGTTGGTGGTAAAAGGGAAAATAAACAGAGCGTTACGCTGGACGTAACAATATCGATAGTGGTGTGGCTAATCAATATAACCCTCCACTTGGAAATCTTCTCGGCGATATGACCGATGAACTGTGCGACTACGGTAGCGGTAGTTTTATTAAGCGTTTCGTCTCAGGGGGCCCTAAATTTTACGGATATCTGGTACAGACCCCCGATGGTAGAGAAATAGCTTCTTGCAAGGTTAAAGGCATTGGTCTTAATTATAAAAACGAGCAGAAAATTAACTTTGAATCCATCTGCAAACTTGTTCGCGAACCTGGTACAAGTATATCCGTAAAGTTTGACTCCATAAAACGAGACGCTTACCACCAAGTTGTCACGAGGCCCGAAACGAAAACGTGTAAGCCCGTCCTCGTTAAAAGACGAAGATGGGGTGAATACGATTCGTTACCGTACGGCTACATAGAATAAGCAGTACGAATGGTACATTTTGTAGATTTTTTGTAAATTTTGTAAAAAATAATACGTTTTAATTTTAGGCGCTGGATACATGTGGTACTTGTACCCCGAATTACGCTGATCAGCGTGTCTATTATAAAAATAAAAAAAAAATTACGTGTAAATATAGATATATATATAATATTTAATGTATTAGTTTGAATTAATAATAAGAAGGAACTTGCCTGCAAGCATTGTTATTTTACTTACCTATCATGCATCCCAATAAGCTTCACCCTGATGCATGTATAAACGCAATGACGAGCTTATTCGGTTACACTGTGAATATTAGCTAATCCGCAGTGTAACCCCGGTCTACATACGCTGTTAGCTTATTCCGTATGTACTTCCGCGGGTATGAGCCAAGTAACGGCGAACGCGGCTGCGGCGGCGGCGGCGGCGGCAGTGACTGTGCCAGCCACTCTGCTTTAAAAGGCTAAGCAATAGCTAAGCGGCTAGCAATAAAATGTATTGTTTTTCTCTTATATGTTTCAGAGCAAACGGTGTCACAATTGTTTAGCGACGGTGTTGCTGAATATTTATATGTAAGCTTGGAAGACAACGGGTATGCGAACATTTGGCCGTGAAAAAAAAAAAAAAAAAAAAATTATTAATAAAAAAGATGGATGGAAATCATGAATTTGAGTATTTAATATTCTCGTAACTCCCCGATTCCCTCATTAACCAATATGGATCCGCGCTGGAAACATCCATGGACTTCTATTATCGTCGGTCCGACAGGCTGTGGCAAAACAGTTTTTGTAAAAAAATTTTTGAAACATATTTCATACATGGCCGACGTTAAATTTGCTCGAATATTATTCTATTATTCAGAGTGGCAGGACGGTTATAAAGATTACGGCCGGGAGATAGAATTTTTGGAGTGGCTGCCACAAAACTCGAACATTGCTGGAGACAATCGCCCAAAGCTCTTGATAATTGACGATTTAATGCGCGAATCTTCAAATGGCGAAATTGTAGATTTATTTACAAAGGGGAGCCACCATAAAAATATAAGTGTAATTTTTATTACCCAAAATATCTTCCATCAGGGTCGCGGTCAGCGCGATATCTCATTAAATACGAATTACATTGTAGCTTTTAAAAATCCACGCGATCGTGCGCAGATCGCACATCTGGCTCGTCAGGTATACCCCGAAGATTCAAAATTTTTACAAGAAGCTTATCACGATGCAACAGCGAAACCCCACGGTTACTTGCTTCTAGACCTTAAACAATCGACTCCAGATAATTGCCGGTTTCGTACTTGCATATTCCCCGATGACTCTCATAATTTCGTTTATGTGCCGAAGCGGGGTAGTGGAGCTCGTTAGTCAAAGTATAAATCATCATCACCGAGTGCATAATCATCATTCGGTTCGTGGCTATGGCACCATCAACAGTGGCTACAACTTCTATCGGAAAAAAGAACATAATACTGCTGCATGCCCTCTGTCATCTGGATAAACAGCAGCGGGCCTTGCTATTACGCTCAATAGATAAAAACGGTGTTAGATCTATTTGCGAGTGTGCCTTGAATACTTTGAATGGCGCTGTACCCTTAAAAAAATTCAAACGACTGCGCCTATCGAAGCATAAAAAAGTTTTGCGAAGGCTTGTAAATAAAGCTGGTGGCTGGAAAACGAAGAAGCGCGTAATTGTACAAAAAGGGAGCGGCTTTTTATTACCCCTTCTCCTGCCGATCTTAGGCACAGTGTTGTCTAACGTTTTTGCTCGTAATTGACAAGATGCAACACGCAAAAAAAATGGTTTTAGTACCTCAAGAAGCTATCCCAATACGTGAGACGCTACAGCAGGCTAGATCCGTTCAAACACCGGGCAACACACTCAGCAGGCTCGATACCGAAATGGATGATATACTTCGTTCGGTAACACCTTCGAACGAACGTGAAAAGTGGAAACTGTATCAACAAGTATTACAACGTTATCAATTCTTCACTGATGAGGAGCGTCGACCCAAAATTATCACGGCTCCCGTGAACGCTGAAAAACCTACGGAACAAATATCTGAAGAGCCGGAGCAAACAGCTGAGAAAGAAGAAATAGCAGGAGTATCTGATGCTGTTATATTAGCAACTGTGCCGAAAACATATAAAAATCAGGCAGAGCAGTTGTTGAAACATCTCCACAGCACCCCCGGCCGTAGGCTAACATGGTATAAGTCGGGTATGATCTCGATCAATCGTGAGCCTGTAAAGGGAACCAACATAGCAGACCTCGTGAACGAAGCTATGCGTGAAAGAAAAACGGTGCGCGCCACAGGCCGCGAGCAGTTTGGCGCTGAACTCCGGAGGCTGGGGATCCCTCGTGAATTCATCGGTAATTCAAGTTTATTGTATGAGAAACTTTCGTTGGACAACGCTATAAACGCCAACCTCAGTGGCCTCGATGCATCAACATCGTCAAATATTATTCACACACCTAACGCGAGCTTAAATTCTTCCGTTGGTAGTGCTGAGAAGCGTCGTACGCCGACTAGTGCTTTTTTAAACAAATCGTGGAAAAAGCTGAAGATTTAATGGCTTTATTGGAAAAGTTTTATTACGACCCAACGCATCCGGCCGGATATGCCGGTGCACCGAATTTACTTCGCGTGGCCGATAACGAAAAGATCTCCCGTGATGATGCAACTAACTGGCTGAGAGCTCAGGATACTTATACGTTACACAGGCCAATACGCCGTAGATTCCCTAGGCGTCACTACGCGGTGGATAATATTGATGATGTCTGGGAGGCTGATCTCGTCGATTTACGATCCCTCAAAGATGATAATGGTGGCGCAGTTTATCTTTTGGTGGTAATTGACGTTCTTAGCAAATATGCATGGGTCGAAACGCTGCGAGATAAAACATGCGCTGAAACCACTGAGGGGTTTAAACGAATACTGTCTAGAAGTAGCGGACGAGCACCCGTATGGCTACAGACAGACCGCGGTAAAGAATTTGTCGGCAGTATTTTGCAACGATTTTTGAAGACCCGCGGGATACGATACCGTGTTGCTCGAAATCCGGATATTAAAGCTGCAATTGTGGAACGTTTCAACAGAACATTGAAGGAGCGCATGTGGCGATATTTTACGCACAAAAATACCCGCCGTTATACCGATATATTGCAACCTATAGTACAGGCCTACAATAACACAAAACACTCGACGATCAAGATGCCACCTGCGGCCGTTACTCGATACAATGCCTCAATAGCACACGAAAACATGGAGAGACGCTATAAAACGGTTCACAAAGTACCTAAATACAAGGTCGGCGAGTTTGTACGTATCAGTAAAGCGAAAGCCGCGTTCGAGAAAGGTTACGAGTCCCGCTGGACGGAAGAAATATTCAAGATTCACAAGGTTCTCACAAATAGGCAACCGCCGATTTATGAGTTGGTTGATCTACAAGGCGAAGAAATTGACGGATTTTTCTACGAAGAAGAATTGAGTATCGTCATAAAGACGCCCGATGCTGAGGAGTTTGTAATCGAAAAAATTCTCAAAACTAAAGGCAAAGGCCGTAATAAACAACACTTTGTTAGCTGGAGAGGGTATCCAGAAAAATTCAACTCTTGGATCGCCGCCGCGAATATAGTGAATAAAAAATGAGAGATCAGTTCTATCTCGTCTTGCCTAGTAATAGTAGTATGAAGTACTACCCCGAGAATACAGTGACCCACTACATTACACAGCTACCAAGTCCTCTGAAAATGTCCGGAGAATGGGTCGTGGCCCTGACGAAAATTCAATTTCCTCGCACATTTCTTCATATAGATCCTGCTAAAGGACAACACCGTAAGGCTACTCCAATTACAGCCTATACTACTCATAAAATAGATCAGCCTAAATCATCAACGGCCGCGGTGTCTAGTACCATCAATAAAAATAACAAACGAGTAGTGAGGGAGACCACTGGCGACGGTGAAAACAAACAAGTACCCGTTACGACGCAAGAGGCTCATAAGGTTGAAATCCCCTCAGGAGTCTACGCGTCCGTCAAGACGCTAGTTGACACTATTAACAATACGGAAGTATTTAAAAATCATATTCGTATTGAGTACGATGAGACTATTGGTGGACTAGCACGTATAAGCGTGATCCGCGATAATTGCGCTGCTGAGTGTGAATTTCCTCATTTGTTACATTTCGACGCTAAACTCTGCAAAGCTTTAGCTTTTAAATACGTCGAAGAGCTCTGGGACATACATAAATACTCGTACATTGCCAACTATCCGGCAAACCTATCCATGAGTCTCCCCGACAAATTATTTGTATATACAGATATTTGCGAAAACTATATAACAGGAGATGTCCAGACACCTCTGCTACGTATAGTACCTGTGGATAACACAAATTATGCTTATGGCTCTACCCAAACAAAAACATTCGCGCCACCACTCTACGTACCTTTATTACGCACAGAATTCCGTACGATCGAGATAGATATAAGGACCGACACTGGCAAACCAGTACCATTCCAGAGCGGAACGCTGACGGTTACATTACACTTTAAGCGTATACGATAAAAAATATATTGTCATGGATCGGTACATTGATCATTACGAGTGTCAGGTTGGAGGTGGAATTGATCGCGTTTTTGTTGGTGCACCTTATCAACGCGGTCATGGCCTAGGAAGCTTTCTGAGTGGTTTATTTCGACGTGCGCTGCCTTTGCTAACTCGGGGTGCGCGCGTTGTTGGTAAAGAAGCACTACACACGGGCATGAATATATTGGGCGATGTTGCGCATAATACACCATTTAAAGACGCGTTTAGAACACGCATAGCCGAGAGCGGAAGAAATTTAAAGCGAAAGGCTGAGGAAACGCTTGAGAACCTCATGAGAGGTTCGGGATATAAAACGCCCAACCGAGGTCGACAGTACCAGTCGATGTTTGGTCACTCGAGTTCGCACATCGGTACTCAGCCACTTGCAGCTTTAAAATATACCGAAAGCAGTGGCCTGAAGAAGAAGAAAAAATCACCGAGGAACAAAAAGAAGACCTCATCAACTAAGCGCTGTAGAAAAGCCGGGAAATCAAAGAAAAAAAAAATTGTTAAGCGTAAAAAAAAGCGCACAGTCGCCGACATATTCGGATAATTTCTGTAAAACGCTGTGAAAAAAATGTCTTTCTTGCATCCACACTCATGCGAGTGTTTAAAATCGGAACTGGATTTATTCACTCTTCCCCCTACGCAAACAAGTATAGAAGCCTCTCAGGGGGTCCATTATAAGCCTGTTTCATCGCAAGCAGACGATGCACCCATTGAATTTGTTATACCAGGTCATGGTGACGAGTACATTGACTTGGCTCACACGATGCTTAGCATATGTGTTACGCTACAACCTGGGACCGGCGAACTGGATGAACATGATAAAGTGGCGCCCGTGAACAACCTACTACACACATTGTTTAATCAGCTCGACGTGTCGTTCAATCAGATGCTTGTATCATCCCCGAATAATGCTTACGCATACCGTGCATACATGGAAACACTACTGAACTACAAGGCTTCAACGAAAGCTCACCAATTGAGAGCCAGTATGTGGATAGATGACACATCGCCAGACTTTGACTCTGAGCCCGTCTCGACGACGCGCTCAGCGTCTGGTGTAGTACCCATACAGAAGAACAAAGGTCTAGCGACCCGCCAAGCTCTGATGTCGAACGGTAAAGCGGTAGATCTTCTCGGATATCTACATTCTGATATTTTCAACCAGGAGAAGTTCTTACTCAACGGTGTTGAATTACGCCTTCGCCTTGTACGCTCGAGAGACGCTTTCTGTCTTATGGATGCGTCAGGAAAAAGTTATAAAACACATATTTCGGATGCGAGCCTCATTGTGCGACGTGTTAAAATCAGCCCTGGTATACTAGTTGCTCACGCTAAAGCCTTAAGTAGAGGAACGGCAAAATATCCTTTTACGCGTGTAGAGGTGAAACCATTTACCATCCACGCCGGTGTACATGGTGAAACACTCGATAATATTATACTCGGACAGCTACCAAAACGAATGGTGATTGATTTTGTCTCAAATAAAGCGTTCAATGGGCATAAGTTACTGAACCCATTCAATTTTTATCACTATTCAGTGAATTTTCTTTCTCTATACGTGGACGGTGTTCAAGTCCCCAGCAAGCCTCTGCAGCCTGATCATTTTCGCGAGCTTAACACTCATGCCTATCACACCCTGGTTTCTGGAACAGGTATACTCTGGGATGACGATAATTGCGGTATATCAAAAGACGCGTACTCCCATGGTAATTGCTTGTACTGTTTCGACTTGACGCCTGTCATGTCCGCTGGTAGAGACGGCCACTGGAATCTTGTACGCCACGGTAGTGTACGTATAGATGTACGTTTTGGGGAAGCTTTAAAGGAAACGGTAAATTGTGTAGTATATGCCGAGTTTGATAATGTAATCGAGATTGACTCGTCTCGTCAAGTGGTCGTAGACTTTTCAGGATAAGGACGTGCGCGTGAGTGTGTGTGCGTGTGTGTGTGTTTCGTTCTTAATAATAATTTTTAATGTAAAAATAAAAGGGTTTTTTTATAAATAAATACACCAAGACAAAATTACAAATGATTGTTCTTTTATTTAATCACAAGCCGTTCAAAAGCGGCAATTAATTCTATAATTCCATTATCCTCAACGAGGTCTTCTTCTTCCTGCCCAGCGACCTTCTCTTCTCTTTGTTCTTCTTGGGCCGCCTTCGCAGTCCCCATGCCTCCTTCTCCAGTTGATATCCTTCTATTTTCACAAGCATTCTGCAACAAATAGATATACATATGTAAGGAGGTGTATTGATATTATGTACATTAAAATGCTGAGTATGATAATAATAATAATACACACCCCTGAGCGTCGTTGCCTTCGCTTCATTCGTGCTCTATACTGACGTCTGCGTATATGCCACATTTTGACGTGTGGTTTCGGTTGTCGTTTTCGACTCTCCAGCCATACGAAAATGTTGCGGCCCTGTTTTTTAAGTTCTTTACTGGATTTCCAATCTCGTTTCCTAAAGTTCTCTGCGCGGCCCCCTTTGGATTTGTGGAAATGCTCCATGGTCGTAAGTGGATCGCCTTGTAACTCTGCTGCAACTGAACGGGACCTCACCAACCAAAAGATGTACTAAAACGTAGTGGAGGGGGGCTGGTTGGCTTTTGGGTCCAGTTTAAATTTAGAGTGGGAGTGGTCGTGATAACCCCACTACAGATATTTGTTATCTGTAAAGCTAGCTGCGTCTGTAACGCTGGACGGTCGCAGCCCGTTGAGGTGACAGTACAATGTCAGCCTTCAGCAGGTGTAGTTTTGTTTTTCACCCACATTACGACAAAGAAAGGAAGAGTAGAATGGACTACGTCGTCGATATTCAGGGCTTCTACGATAAGGACGACCGTTTCATTGCTAAGGAAGTAGCCATGCTCGCACTCGATAAGGCGTTCGTTGGACACTGGATCACTTCACCAACCCATGTTTTCACGGATCTCCCAAAACTCGTGAGAGCAAAGAATAATTGGGCTACTTGCCATCACCATGGCCTGGAATGGTTCGAGGGAGATGTACCCCTCAGAACACTACACGCAAACCTCAGGCAGATTACTCGGACGGCGGGTCTAATTTATACTCGGGGTCGTGAAAAAGCGAAATACCTGCAAAACATCACAGCCCGGGACATTAAAAACCTTGAAGAGACCACCTGCCCCTCATTTCACGATCTACCGTCCTCGGTAGAAGTCTGTATTCACCACGGGCTCTTGAGACGCCCCGAGCTATCGTGTGCTTTAAATAACGCTGCAAAACTGAAGGAGTGGATTCTTCAAGACGTCTCTCTTCCAACCGTGCTCGCACCAGCCCTACGCTTTCCATCGGAGCCGATAAATCTGAAGAAAAAGCCGCGTAGCTGCTACTCGCCATCCGTATCAGGCGATGCATACGATCCAGATTGGCCAGGCATTGCGGGGTTTGCACTCAGCGGTGACGAGAAGTGTTCGCCCAGCGGATCAGATCCCAACTCTGTTGACGAGGCCGACGGCCCTTGTTGTTAACACCGATGGACACACACGACCTGGGTCCCATTGGGTCGCAATCTACATCGACGCCCGAGGACGTGGATCGTATTTTGATAGTTATGGCTTGCCGCCGCTTATACCAAATCATGTTCACCGTTTGCGCAAAAACTGCACCCTCTACCGGTGGAACACTAGACAAATTCAAAGTTTCTCTTCAAACGTGTGTGGTCAGTTTTGTATTATGTTCCTTTACCATATGTCTCGCGGTGGATCTCTTCTACAATTCGGAGATCTTTTTACCTCGGACCTCAAACGAAACGATCGCATCGCCGCCCGTTTTTATAAACAGTTAATGAAAAAACTACGAGGCCTAGCGAAAGCAATTGATAAACACCCTGGAAATTCATTAACAGGCGGCGGTGTTTACGCTATAAGACCCATCCAACGCTGCGGTGCCCGACTAAGTTTATAAGCTTAATTTTTTTTTACTAAAAAGATAGAAATGTACACATGTGGTTTAAAATAAAATAAAAATATTTGTCATAATTTCTTTTTTTACTTACCTCCTCTCGACGACAATTATCAGGAAAAAATTTAAAAATACCAAACATGGGGCTCAAACCTGTGCTCTACCGTGTCGCAGTGCTGGCCTTCGGCGCATCATCATCATCATCATACCCCCTCCCGCGAGCCGCTCGCCAACAGCCGCCCCGCTGGCCTTCAACGATAACACGGCATAGTATGCTGATCCGGCGCTATACGGCCCTGGCGCTCCAGACGCGCATCCCCACACGTTCTCCTTCACTCTCTCCCACCTTACACTCACGCCTCCCACCATACCACACTTGGTCAAGCTAGTCAAGTGCTCGAGTAAGGGCGGGTGGTTGGGACCTGGCAGCCGACGAAGCAACATCTCCCCCGATCACCCTAGCCTACCTCAGGGCATCCAGGGCCCCCGACGGCGCGGTGTGGTGGGGGTAACTCACACACACACCCAGCAGAGGCTGGCAACAGTCCCCACCACCAACCGCCGCCATCTTGAAAAAATCCGTATAGGTACATTACCTACTCACAATACATACATATATATACGATAAATAATAATAAAAAAAAATAATAAAAAACGAGGACAGCGAAAACGATAAAACGATAAAAACGAACGAGAACGATGAAGACAAACGAAACGATAAAGACGAAGGCAACGATGAAGACGAACGAGAACGATGCAAACAAACGATGAAGACGAACGAGAACGATGAGGACGAGGACAACGATAAAGATGAAGGAGACGAACGAGAACGATGAAAACAAACGAAACGACGAAGACAACGATGAAGACGAACGAGAATGATGAAGACGAAGACAACGATGAAAACAAACGAAACGACGAAGACAACGATGAAGACGAACGAGAACGATGAAGACGAAGACAACGATGAAGACGAAGACAACGATGAAAACGAAGACAACGATGAAGACGAAGACAACGATGAAGACGAAGACAACGATAAAGACGAAGACGAAGACAACGATGAGGACAGAGGAAAACAAGGAAAACGACAAAACAAAAAAAATATAAGATAAACAACATGGAATAAATTTCAGTTAAATTGCCCTCTCGGGATTTTGTTTATTAAAAAGAAAAAAGACATAGCACGCATAAAATACATTAAAAAATAAAACCTTATGATACAAAAATTAGGAAATATAAAATATGAAATATAAAATATAAAATATAGCTAATACAAAACTCTAAAAACTAAAATTAAAACTATAATTTTGGGCATGGGACCTCTTCCCCAACAGTTATTCCTGCAACAAAAACAAACATAACAGGGATTAAAATCAAGGAAGAACAACAAAAAAAAATATATGAAGTTACACAAGGTAAACAAATAATAAAACTTACCAGGCGACGCCGGAGATGACTCCGTGACGAAGGGGAGGGAGCCCGCCTCCGCAAAAGGCCCCTGCCTAGGCCAGAAAACAGGCCCGCCAACTCGTTCAGCAAAGATGGTCGTGGCCGCCTCGGCTCCACCAGCCCCCCTCTAACACCCTGCTCGGCGGGTGGAGGACTGGCAGGACTAGCGGGAGGTCCAATTGGCAATAGTCGTTCGTAAACGATGGAGATCTCCGGAATCTCCGGTTCCCACTCCATGGCTGGTAAGGGAGTCGGGTGCCACATGGGGCGACTCTCCATCTCCGCGAAGAGCCGGGCGAAGCGCGCCACCTCATCCTCGCCCAGCGCAGGCTCTTGCACCAGCAGCATTGGGGACTCGTCGTCCCAATCCTCGCAAACGATCTCATACGGGTCCAACCCGAAGATTATTCGCAAGGCATACCGGTCCTCCGAGCGGTATCCCCATCTGGAAAAAAAGGGGGGGCAACAAATATTAAAAATCGGAATATAATAAATAAAAAGGAAACAAAAGGAAATAGGCTACTTACGGGTTAGAAGTCCGGCGCTCAGCTCGGGTCCTGGCTACCATCTCCTCAAAGGCTTTGCCTCGGAGATCCCATGTTCCACCGAAAGGATACGATGCCCACAGGACATCGTATGCGTCGCAAAAATCAACCTCCTCATTCGTAAAATACGATCCGTAGAAAGGCATGGTTGTTCTAAAACTTTTGCAACGTTGAAGTCGAAAAGGAAGAAGTAACTGATGAAGAAACTGCAAAGACCCGGCCTTTATATACCCAACTCAAGGGAGTTTCTCTCCACCGGGGACGAAAATAGAGTGGCGGGGATGAACGGCCAATGGTCAGCAGCTAGATGAAGAGAACGCAACTGGAAAGTCCAGCCGGAAGGGCAGGGAAACGCGAAAACCACGGGACGAATAGGAAGACGCGGTTACCTTACCAAAAACGAATAGGAGTAAAAAAAAGGGGGGGGGGGGGGGGGAAGGACATTTTTCCTACACGAGCCATGCAACAGGAACGAATAATAACGATCGTAGGAAAAACGCGAATAAGAAATAAGGAAATAGAAGAAATCAATATAAATAAAGAACGAAACAAATAAACACAAAAATTCAAGCGATAATCTCTCACAAAATTTATTTAAAATAAAAGGAGAAGTGTTACAATCAAAATAGTAAATGAATGATTCGTCATGACATTATAATTAAGAATGGCCCCAACAGACGACAAATTATGCTGAAATAAGAAGATTCATCGTCGTAAATAAGAAGGAAAACGCAATTGTGAAAAAAAAGAGAGAAAAAAACGAGAAAATCACGAACCGACAAAAACGCCGGTAGGGATGCCGAGGTACGACTTGGCGTTCGGCGACAACCTCGGCCGACCGATCGGAAGGCATCCCGACATTCTCCATAGAGAAAAGCCGGCGAAGGTCAAAGATATCTTCGTACTGTAAGTCCCAGCTGAAAAAAAAAGAGAAACCATGGAAAAAAAATATACATACCAACGACGCTATGAAGTAAGAATAAACTGCACATAGAACACTTACCTTGCTTCATTCAACATTCATCTAAGAAAACGCACTCGACGAACCCCTTTCTGCACAACAATAGAAATTGCACCCGGTACACGTGGATTGCTATCGAGCAACCTCTGCAGGGAAGGAGTCATAGGCTCACGCCCACGCCGCATATTCAGTTTGCTCAAGACGAAAAACAAATTCAACAGGACCAACTCTTGACAAGACGAAGGAGATTATATAAATAAAAAATTTAGGAACATACACGCTCTTTTAAAACGATACGATGAGGCCCTAAAAAAAAAAGGTTCCCACCCACCTCGTAAACCATGCGTTAACTCCTGACGCCCGAAGGACCAACGAAAATACTGTACATCTTACCAATAGACGGCACGCACCCCCTCTCCTTCCCGACCTTAGGAGCGCTGCTGCTCCCCGATTTTTACCTATAAAATCGATGACGTTGCAGATGGAAAAGGCGTTACTCGCACGAGGATTAGCGCTCTTACTACTGCTGTATTCCCCACTCCCGGTGGAAGGAATAATCGGATCGAATGCACCGGCGCCACCTTGAATATCACGACCGTATCACTCCTAGAGATCGGCGAATGCGACATTCCCACACAGGAAGTGAATGAAACTGCCGTCCATATACAACTATTACAATTGAACCAATACTCTTCCATACAAGTTTGGCAATGTAAAGTCGAAATGTACCGCGTGATCCGCCGATGTGGTATGTGGTCACACGGTATGGACGTACCCAATGGAGAATACGCATACATCGACACAGTCTCACACGATATATGTACCGACCTCCATAAAACAGGGAAGATTAAAATCGGACAAACCGAAATATATGGAGCGAATGCGAACGGCACGATAATGCGCCCCATTTCAATAGCTGAAACTGTGAATCAAGATGCATCCTGTGAGGGGGTATCTTACTCCAATCCCTATGGAAACTAGGACAAAGTATTCGTAAAAGGAACGATTAAAATCTCGCTCCGTGACTACTCTGCGGACGTCGACGTAGATACCAATAAAGTTCATTTAAAATCAGGTATGCGGTGTGAGCTTAGCGAAGGCCGTTGCGTTGACATCGATGGAGGCGATACCTTTTGGCAACCGTTCCCCGAGGATAGCTGCCACACCAAGCAATACGGTGTGCTTTACGAGGGTCCGGCTAAACGCACCACTGATACCGACACAAAATATAAACAAACAATGTATTCACTAACAGAGGGAGATGTCATCTTCGCGTTAACTGCGAAGGGTCATGCGAGCGTATGCGGATACACGTTAACTCACACCGAGCACCCAAAACTACTGATTGTAGAAATACAGAAGGGAGGTCCATTCATAAAAAAGGAAGCAATATCTGTAAACAACCTCGATCTTTTTGCATACGTAAATTCTAAATTCGTATACGTAGAAAAATATATACGCACACAAATGAAACAAACGTACGTAGACGTCCTCACGCAAAGATGCAATCTCGAGAGACGAGTTTTGGAAAATACCATCGGCCTCGCCAAACAATCACCCGACGAATTCGCTTATAATATAATGAAAGGGCCAGGATATATGGCCGCATTGTCAGGAGAAGTAGCCCATATTGTAGCCCATATTGTATTGTATTGTATTGCAATAGAGGTAAAGATCCGAGAGACGAAGGAGTGTTACATTCAGCTGCCAGTGGAGGTAGGAAACCCTTCTTACCATCTTACGCCGCGCCATCTTACCATCTTACCCAGGTCACCTGTAATACACTTGTGCCGTCTATGTACCGTGTCGAAGGAGAATGGTATTCATTGGAACCCCGACCTATCCACGCGACGCCGCCAACTATACTTAAGCCCCTTTCCGAGCACACATGGACATATAGAAATCCGCAAGCACTAGCCACCAGTGGGATATACACGCAAAAAGATTTGGATGATTTGCGAGAACATATTATGTTTGCCGCCGAACGACCGGCCATCCTAAATTCCGTAGCAAGAGGTATAGCAGGCCAACCCACTATTACGCAAGGAGGATCTATTGCGAATTTGATCGACGAACAAGCAATAAACAAAATAATCGAGAGTTCCTGGGAAAATTCATGGGGATATTTCTCAACTTTTGGCACCTTTAGCGCAGGATTAATTGGCATCATTATGTTGTGCAGAGGAATAAAACTAATAATCGATACAGTGATACATGGATATGCTCTACACACGGTATACGGTTGGTCATTATACCTCATTGGAGCCATTTGGGATTCCGTAACGAACCTACTGCTGCATTTAGGAAGAAAACTTCCCAAAGATAACGGAGGGGATGATAAGGACGACGAGGAACCTACCCATAAATCCCCACTACAACCCCAGCCGCCGAGCTACTATGCGGAAAATGAAAGGAAAACTACTATATTTAATCTGGAGCCTTTTCATTTCGGGTTCGACCCAAGAATCCACGATCTCCAACGGACTTTGAATCGCGAGGGACCGAGTCATCAATACCAAGTACCTGTGACTATACACCAAGCCCCCACCCTACCCTCATATCTCAGTCCGGAAGCCGCGAATTTACCACGCAGTACCCATGGAAGAATCAGTGATGCCAGACTGGCGGGAAAAGTACCGCATGCGGGATTTTTTTACCCTCTCTCCGGCGCTGGCGGGACAACAAAGTCCCGCGCGCTACCTGTTATCTATTGGCTCGAGCGCGCGAAAGCCACGCCCACTCGCTCACCTGTCCTACGCCTCGTCTCCCGCGTGCGTGACGTCACAAGCTATGACGCAACGCGTTGGCTTGGCGTAAATCAACGTAAACGATAAAATGTTACGCTGTCGTAACCGCCAAGCGGTATATCCCCCAAACATCGTATACCCCAAAATGATTTACCCCAAACATTATATTCCCCAAAAATTTTTACACGAAATATTATATACCCCAAAGTCATTTACACCATGAGGCACACACTCCAAAATAATTTACTCCGAAAGGCGTATACCCCAAAATCATGTCATACGCATAGAGAGAGAGAGAGTACTTTTGTTGATTTCGTTAAATGGGCGCGGGCGCGTGTGGCGTGCGAGCTTTACGAAACGCTGCTATATATATGTATAGATATTTATATCGAGTGAAGCCTACGGAGCTCGACAGTCATTTGTCGATGACAACGATTGTTTGCAAAATAACAGTCTTGGGTGAAGGCTCACGTAGCGTTGATCGCGTAACGCATAGGACGAAACAGCGATTAACGACCAGAATAATTAAGAGTGAAGTTCAGTGAGTGAATCGTAGTATCAGGATGGGACGCAAACTGTCCGCAAAAGGAAAAAATGTTCAATGCTCCGTCACTACGAAGCAAAGATCGAAAAAAAATCCGCGAACCTCGGGAGAAACCGATAAAGCCGCGCAAGATGCCGAGATGTGTGTATGAAGGATACACATATCATCGGCATTCCCAATACACAAATAAAGATGGACAAACGAAAATGTAAGTAGTGACCCGTTGGAATAAATTTTACCTGTGAAGTATATTTACTTCAATGATAGATGTTTACATTTTTTTATGGAGGTATTTCGATCCGTGAATGGTGCGAAACGTACAAAAATCAATAATACCTCGACGATGAAAAGTTTTTTTTTAATTTTATTTTATTTATCTTTTTTATGAATCCGTGATAAATGAATAACTACTTGTCAGGAACTTTATCGCAGACGCACGTTGAATGAAACAAATGGTTACGTTTACTTTTTGCTGCAAATTCACGTTCGCAAGGAATGCGTTATCCTGCACTTGTGTCATAATATACTATTTTAACTTTTTCTCTCTCGTCCATTGCTCTTTTAAAGAAAAAAAAAAAAAAAACAACGAAAGTAACGGATAATAGTGTAAATAACACTATTTCTTTAAATGTCTGTAAAAAAAATATCAAATATTCTTCGTTATTAGCTATTTACGGTGTAAAAATTTGGAAACGGAGCTCGAGTGCACCGGTAAGGGCGAAATATCGCATGACGGAGTTTTCACGTGTACGGAAAACCACGACGAAGATTGTCAGGAGTCTTTTGCCGCCGAACGAGCAGCTTTCCGAGAAGCGCTGTATCAGGCCATCAAATCGCGACCAATGAATCCTAAAGACATTTACGATGATGTAGCAAAAGAGTAATATAACAAAGTCTTTTGGTTCCTTCTAACAATGACTATTCTCTCTACGAAAAAAAACCCGTATTCTAGACATCTCGTAGCAGCTCAATTCTGTCCATACCCAAAAATCGAGAATTCTCTAATCAAGTGGAGAAATGAGGATCAACCTCCGTTACCCACGGAGTTAGATCAAATAGCAGAGATTCTTTCATCGGATCAGTGGGTCGAAAGACTCCAATACGACGTAACGTTTGCCGATAACTCCGGACAAATCGAAAAAACGGCTCACCATCTAAAAGCATGGACTGTGCAAGACAAAGATGGCTTCGCGCACGTCATATTTGGGTCACCGACGTACTCATCGTATTTTGAAAACGCGCTTCATATTTTCGTCGATGCGACGTTTGACGTCGTTCCCAATATTACAGGGGGGTACCAGTTCTTGACGGTGATGGCAGAAATTAATGACGAGGTGCGTTCAGAATATAGGTGGAAAGCCGGAATTACTTTTGTTATTTTATTTCTCAGAAACTACAATCATCTAATTGTCTGGAGTAATTGTAATTATTTCCGCTTTAATTACAAGTCTTTAAGGATTTATTCTACTATGAAATTCTCGAAAAGTCGATTCTTTGTTATTGCATTACTAGATTATATCCACTGGTATAAACGTACTATTAAATTTTGAGAGCGAAATTCGAATCATTTCGATCACTACTTACAGCCATTCGTAGGAAAAGTGATATATGCAGTTGCATACTACATCGAAGCTATAAACGCGGTTCTTTTTTTTCGAAACATCGTTCGTCAACGCGATGTACGTTCGCAAAAAAAAGTTTCAGGCTGTCCATCTGAATGTTGACCAACTTTCATCATGCCGTTCTTTATCGCGTTATTTTGAGTTTTTTTTTTTATATCTTCACATATTCTTAAGGCATGTATGCGTGAATAATCTAATCGGTTCGATTCAATCAGGTTTTGCCTATTGCTTGGGCTCTAATGAGTCGAAAAACTACAGCAGCGTATTCGGCTGTGCTATCTCTTATCGTCTCCAAGCTGATGCCTCACTTGTCTCCAATGAGCATCATGACGGATTACGAGAAAGCCTTGCAAGCAAGCTTATCGGAGATGTTCCCCGATGCAACGCTACACGGGTGTTTTTTTCACCATTGTCATGTTCGTATTGAATATGCGTTATTATATGACAGAGCGTTCATTCTTCCCTCCATTCGCGTTCATATGACTGTTCAAACATTTTTTGGCAGAATATTTTTCCAGTACAATTAATTGTTCATATTTTTTGGCTATATCCCTTATAGGCTATACTCAAGAAGAGCAACAAATTGGCCATTATGACGCGTGCCAAGGCTCTAAACGTCGAGATTCTTAGAGACGCAAAAATTATCGAACGGGACTTGATGAATCTGGCGTTCCTTCCCCCTGAGATGATTGAAGAAGCTTTTAGCTGTCTGAAGGAAAAAATGAACTCAAACGCTGAGCTGTCGGTCATTATGACACCACTCTTCGATTATTACGAGTCCTTCTGGATGAAAAGAGTGTGTCCGGAAGGATTTAGCATTTTTTCACAGAAACGTCGCACAAATAATGTCCTCGAAAGGTATCACAGGACCTTGAAACACAACCTGTCCACCAATCCGGAAATTTGCAAATTTTTGGGTATATATACATTTCAATCAGACGTCCTAGAATTATCGATTCAAATCAGAGTATCTAAGTTAATTCGAATGTACGTTAGTTAAACCTTCGTATTTCGCATTCCCTTTCTGATTTCTAATCCAGAATTGTAAGAACCCATTTTTTTCGAATTTACGCAGATGGGATAAAACGACTGCAAGAAAAAGTCCATCTCGATTTGCTTGTAGTGCGGCATAATTTAAAGCTAACGCGAAGGAAAAGTCGAGACAGTTTAATGAAAGATGAAAATATTCATGCTGCATGGGGTACTTTGAGCGGAATAACTTCTATGAAAGCGGTACACCGGGTTCGCATGATCCAACAGTTTTTGGACAAAATGCGTGACAATTCTGGGGCTTTTGTGAATGGTATTACGCCTGATAATGGTCATCCATTGAGTTACCCATTTTTTACCATTATCCTTATCGTTTTCTATAGCCCTTGAAAAAAATGTATCAAATGTGCCGCATAGAAGCGCAATGAGACTCCCCCGACAAGCGAATCCCGAATTTCCAGTAGACGCAACCGATGCGCGTAATCCGAACTGCGAAAGCGAGTCATCCGAAACTCATTTCGATAGCCCAGGCCCATCGGTCAAGCGTAAAAGAGATGAGACTTCGGAATCAGCCACCCATCAGCATCGTTCGAGTGGTCGCTCGCTGGCTGAGTTCGATGATAATCGAAAGAAAACGGCGGACCACGCTGAAAAGATTCCGTTATTGATGCAGAATCCGGAACTTATCATTAAAAGTATTACTATCTTATGCCATTATCGATTCTTTATTTTGATTTAATTTTAAATGTATACAGTGTACAAGAAATCCTTGACGAATGAGAGTCTCGGATCGGAAGCGAAAAAAATGATTAAGACGCTATACGACAAACTGAACGCCTGCTAGAATGCCGTGGCATGCGAAGACGAGACGAAAAAAGAATTATTAAAGTAATTCTATACGTTCGAATAACCAATGGTGTTTATTAGTTCGTTACTTGTTTTTTTTACCTTGTTCGATTCTATGACTAATGACTAAATATGATTAAATAAATAAATAAACAAACGCCCGATATATGTGTACTGAATTTGAAAACAAAAATCGACGATCACTATTCTCGATAAAAACTCAGATGCGATAGAATCTGAGACAGCTAGAGATTTTGCGATGTATGTTTTTTGGAGTAAATCATTTTGGGGTATATAATGATTGGGATAAATGATTTTAGAGTAAATGGTGTTTGGGGTAAATGATTTTGGGGTTAATGATTTTTGGGGGCTATACCGGTTGGCGGTTACGACAGCGTACCGATAAAATAAATCCGTAATCGAATAAAAAAATACGTTGTCATATAAATTTTACGTCAACAATTAATAATAAATAAATATAATATTAATTCCGTATTTACAATAAACAAAATTTAAAGTTTACGAAATTTTCAACCCTGTATTTTTTTTTTTGGAAACTTTTTTTTTTTTGGATTTTTTTTTTTTTTTTTTCATTTTTTTTTAATCGTAGGCCACACATCGTCGATTGCATCGTATGCAAACGTATGCGGGAGGAGCGTTTTTTCACGCACGCACGAAAATCACGGACTTGTAGCATAATGTACTATTATCGTCGTCACTCTTATGGATTTAGTTAATCTATAGAGTTATACGGACGGTAAAAATTTGAATACAATGATTTCAGCTGTGCCCCGAACAGTTAAAACAGTTGAACAAAGAATTCGTCAAACATTGTTCGTTCAACTGTTTTAATTGTTCAGGCACAGCAAAAAAAAACAACTTTTCTTTTGTAAAAAAAAAAAATAAAAAATATCGGGATCGATCCGATGAGCTCTCGATTACGAAACTCTATCTCTGCCACTGGGCTAACATCATTCATACACTTACTAGTAACTTTATATATCTAGAACGGCTAATGATTAGAAAATCGAAGAATTACATTTTTTTTTTATAACTCGATGGATGTTTTTATTGACTGAGAATGCCGAAAATTTCACGACAACAATATTTTCGGGGAATCATTATTTTTCGTAACAAAAAAAAAAGTATACATATGTCCGGGATTGAACCATCGACTTTATTTGTGTATGATGTCCCGTGTTCGAGGCTTCGTTCCATCGCGCATGTTCAGTAGAGTAGTTCGTTAATCTATCCATCAGATGTCGCCACGTTTTATTGTAATTTGCCGTCTACATTCGAATTGTTTTGGTCGGCCATTTGTTCATTCGCGATCGTAATATCGAGCTTTGATCGTACTCGCGTCGCGGATAAATAATTATTGAATATTGAGCAAATTAATTAGTGACATCGCGCGTGATAATGGATACGACAAATCCACTTCCAGGGACGAGCTCTCAAAACGAAGACGACGGTGAACCCCCGGCAAAGCGCGTAAGAAACAAACTTTTTTCCGATTCATGGCTCGAAATACCGGAGTTCGCGGGCTGGCTGCAACCGGTACGCGACGAGCCAACAAAGGCATTTTGTATTTGTTGCCAAAAAAAAATAATGTGTGGTAGAAGCGAGCTATCCAAGCACTCTAGGACCGCGGCGCACATTCGAAAACGCGTGCTTGTCACTGCAGACGAGGAGGCTGCTGTACAACCCCGCGAGGTTGAAGCCCATAAGGCAGCGGTGAAATCCGCGGAGATAAAATTGGCAGCTTTTTATGCAGAACATAACGTAGGAATTCAAACCGTAGAGCACTTGATACCGGTGATGAAAGATATTTTCAAGGACTCTCGGGTCGCACAGGACGTTACGCTTGGCCGAAATAAGTGTACAAAAATTATAGAAAACTGTCTCGCCGCGAGAGAACAACAAAAAACAGTAGAGGTTTTGAAAGTTCAAAAATTTTCAGTGCTCGTCGACGAGAGCACCGACATTACCGACACGAAAACCCTGTGCGTGCTCGTTCAATTCGTTTCTCCTCAAACTAAGCTCGTTGTAACTGAACTTTTAGAGTTAGTAGAATTAGATTCTAGAGATTGTTCGGCTGAGCAAGTGTACGCCGCGTTCAAATCTTGTCTCGAGTCCAAAGGGGTCCCCATTGCTAACGTTGTCGGTATGGCATCTGACAACGCATCAGTAATGACGGGGATACACAATTCATTCATGACTCGTTTGCGAAAAGACGCCCCGGGGCTCGTAGTATTAAACTGCATTTGCCATTCGTCGGCCTTAATCGCGAGTAAAGCTTGCACCTGTTTGCCACGCTCGTGTGAAGAAATAATTCGTAGTATTGCTACGTACGTGTCCGGAAGTTCAAAACGCTGTGCGATTGTCACATCCGGAAGGGATGAGGCACAAGATTTTATTCCCCCTTTTTAGCCTACGCCTTGCGCAATAGCTCGGGACGGGGGTAAAGGAGTGATTTGGGAAGAATTTGGAGAAGTAGAATGTACAACAGCAGCTCATGAATCTGCAGAGCTCAATAATGAGAAAACGGCCGGCATGGTAACCACTTCCGCTTCTCGATTATCTAACAACTGACAGTCACTTTACCTATGAATTGAGGTTCGGTCACTTCAGGTCGATCGGCATGGAAACCACTAAAGACCTTCAGATGCTTACTTAACAATACTAGGTTGCTTTCACCACGTTCGAACTTCAGTCACTGTCTAGACAATCGGCATGGGAACCACTAAAGTCTTCGAGCTTCTTTTTGTTCTTTACGGGCGGCTTTTTCCTGCTTCTTGGCTTTGGTTATAAGACTTGCTACCGGCATGGGAACCACTTTAGGTCATCTTATACTTAATAACCTTCCACAGGACTTGTAATTTAAGGAATTGAATAGTAAAAAAAAACAAGTCTGATTTAATTTAATAAAAAACACAAAATAACAATTTATTCTAAAGAAATCAAAGGTATTTCCATATTATATAAAAGTTTTCCGGTATCAGTGTCATAATACGACTCGACATTTGAATCCGTAATAATTAATGGCGACTTATTATTTTCAATGCTGAACTTAATTTGACAATTTTTCTCTAAGTTAAGTCCGTCCCATTTTAGGTGTTTCCTAAGAGTCTTAATACTATTCCTATAACGCTTTCGGCTGAATTTTGATTTATCAAAATTAATTTTGTCCATGAACTTACGTTGTTGCGAGACGGATGAAGATGTACAATGATGCGATACAATGATGTGGTACAATGATGTGGTGTAATGATGTGGTTACACTTTTTTTTATCACACACTAATTACATGAAAGTTAAACTTAAAATATAGAACTAAAGACTTGTGTTAAAATAGAAAAATATTTGAATTTAGAAATAAGGGACTTAGAAAATTTCAAGCTGAACACTTTGAAATTTGAATTAGAAGATTTCAACAGAACACTGTGAAATTGGAAATAGAAGTGAAAAAAAAGGTACAGAGGAGGTGTATATATATGGATGCGAACAGCAAGAATATTTTAGATAGTAGGGAAGAACTTATCCCTATTGGCTTGACTAACGAATTTTGCCCTAAGGAAGGGGATGGTAGTAAGGGAAGTTTTTTGAATTGGTGGGAAGAAAATAATGAATGGTTATCGTGAGTTGGTTTATTGCAGTCGACGAAAAGATGTTGAAACAGCGGACCTATCATAAAACATCTGTTGAGGATTTTAAGGATAAGAGGAAGAGTAATAAACGGAAATATTAACAGAAAACTTGAAAACGGAGAGGTTGTAAACGTAAGGATAAGGGACGAAAACCTTTCGAAATATACAATGTCCAGCATAGGCCCAACGATAACGGTCCTATCTGGCCAGACCGCTCGCTGCAGCGGCGGCTTGGGCCATGTGGCTTAGTCACTATTTACTTTTGACGGCAATAAGGGTTTCTCTATTTATTTATTACTTATCTTTACAACTACAGCATGCGAAAATAAAACAGAATTCTTAAGTCTACGAGGACGTAACACCCCCACGCTTAGACGAGTGTTAGAGCGTGAAACGCGAATGACAGTCGATCTCGGTAGAGATGTACAAGGAGCATTTATGAGTAAACTAACTATTCAAATAGATATTATATAAAATAAATAGAAAAATTATCATTTTAATACCACAATTGTGATTAGAACAACGACTTAAGAGAGGAATGACGGTTTAGGTGGTTGTTCAGGATGGAAGTTGAAGGACGGATACAACTCTTGACGATTTGCTGGTTGAATTTCCGATGTTCGTTGAATCTCCGATTGTCCAATTTCTTCTGGTGCGGTAGGAGTGTTGACGTTGGTTAGTTGTTGTCCTCTTTCAATATCCTCTGCAGTATTTGTTTTTGGACGTTTGGCCAGATGAATGAGAAGATTGGTGACTGAATCCCAGATTGCTCCGAGCAGGAATATGGACCATCCGTAGACCGTGTGTAGAGCATATCCGTGAATTATTGTATCGATCACCAGTTTGATTCCTCGGATAATAAGAATTATCCCAATGAGTCCAGCACTAGCCGTTCCAAATTGGATGAATCGACCCCAAGTGTGATGCCATGCAGATTCAGCAAGATGTTGTAAAGAGTTTTTGTCGAGTAGGTTAAGGAACTTTTCACCTTGATTCACGGTATGTTGTCCGCTGATACCTCTCGCTATGTTGTTTAATACAGCTGGCTTCTCCACAGGGAACATTATATGTTCTCGAAGCTTATCGATGTTTTCGCTCGTATAGATTCCGCTGGAGGCTAGTGACGCTGGATTTGTATAGCGCCAAGTTGGTTTTGTCATCGGCTTGATCGTTGCAGGAGGTATGGCTTCGATTGGTACTGGCGTTATTTTATACCACGAATCTCCCAAGAAATAATATGGAGGTAGAAGATTGTTGCAAGTCGTCTGAGTTCCCTTTTTGGAAAGGATGTGGGTTCGAGGCATAAGGAAGAAGGTTTCGTTACTTCGAGTTACTGGCAATTGATTGTAGCATTCCTTAGTTCTAAATAAATTAACTTCTACAGGAATACACTTAATAATATGAACTACTTCTCCGGCTAACACAGCCATATATCCTGGTGATTTCATTAGTCTATAAGCAAATTCGTCAGGTGATTGTGTTGCAAGAGATAAACTATTTTGCAAGGTTTGACGTTTTTTGTTACATTGATGAATTAATATATCGTGATACAATGACTTTATCTGTTCTCTGATGTGTCGTTCTACGTAGATGAATTTCGAATTAACGTAAGCAATTAAATCTAAATTCGCAATCGGCACTTTTCCTTGAATAGTGAAGACATTAGAGCGATTTGATTCTAATATGAATAATTTTGGATGTTCCGTACTAACTATAGTATATCCACAAATTTGATCGGATTCTCTAGCAGTAAGAGCAAATGTAATGTCTGAGGAAACTACTGTGTAGATTTTTTTTGTTGAAGCTGACTCGATTTCTTTTATTTTATTAGCCATTCCTGCGTAGAGAATACCATAACGATCAATTCCACAATTTTGACGTGGTCTTGCATCCCAAAAAGTATGACCTCCATCAAGATCTTCGCATAATGTATCTAATAGTGTACAAACTGTGCCTGAACGTAAATGAATTTGATTTAATTCTAGATTAATTTGTGCAGTGTAGCTTCTTAATGATATTTTTACTGAACCTTGTACAACAACGTTATCCCATGTTCCGTACGGGTCTGAGTACGAAGTGCCAGTGCATGCTCCGTTATCTTGAACATGTCCAGCTAGAGTAATGCTGTTTGTGACGGTTTGATTTACCTTTAGACCAGTTATTATTGTCTGTCCAACACGCGTAGATCCGAACTTGTGCATATCAACACATGCGTCTCGGCTAACAGTTGCTAAATATTCCATTTGACCATTACTCATAATAGAAACGTGCGAGGACATCCCACAATAATAAATGATCCGCAAGATTTCGATTTTACATTGAATGACTTGAGTTTCTGAATAATCATTTAATTGTAATAATTGTATGAATATTTCAGTGTTCTCTACGTTTGGAGTCGGTATGTCACATTCTCCGACATCAAGCAATGAAAGAGTCGTTAAGTTAGAGGCGCTTGACCCACAATCATATCCAACCAACGAGAAGACAGGGTGAATGAGGAATAAAATCCACAAAAATGAATGAATCGTGACCATCTGTAATTGTAAATTAAAATTAATTAACATAATATTAGATATTTTACAATTGAAACCTAAAACAAAAGAAAAATTATTATGTTCAATCGTCTTGGGCTTTTTTTTGTCTTTTTGATGAGACAGCCGTTGGATTAATGTGAGAATAACGCAGTCGATTTTCGTGAACTACACGCGTACCTTTATTGTACTGAATCTTTGCGATGCCCTTGTCTAACTTTTCTAATAATTTATGCGGTCCGGAATAGTGATCGCCTAATTTCCCTGGTTTCGGGCCTTTGAGGAGATACACATAATCACCTACTTTGAAGTTTTTAGGATTCGCATTTTTATCATAATACTTCTTTGAGCGGTGTTTCGAATCTACTAGATTTTCATACGTCAAACTTCGTATGCCATTAATTCGAGTTATCAGGTCAATTAAATAACCCTGATATGTTGGCAACTGATCACATTCGCGTAACGGTTCGCTTGAAGGAACTCTTGCTAATTTCCCAAAAACGACTTCGTACGGAGTATGCTTGGTGCTTTCGTGGATACTCGTGTTGTACGAAAACATAGCTAATTCAAGCCATTGATCCCACTCGTTATCCTTATCAGTGTATTGTTTCAAAAATTCCCCCAATACATGATGCGATCTTTCTAACGACCCGTTTGATTGTGGATGGAATGCAGTTGTACGATATTTCTTAATTCGGAATCGTTTTGCAACTCTTTGCATCAGGCTGCTTAAGAAATTGCTGCCTTGATCAGTTAATATGGCTTTCGGTGCACCAAATGTGCAGATCAATCGTTTAATAAATGCATCGGCTATCGTTGTTGCCAATGCGTTTGGTAAAGGTATCGCTAAACAATATTTTGATAATTGATCTTGAACAGTGAGTATGTACTGATTATTGCTAGATGTTAACTGCATTGGACCTACTATATCCATTGAAACCTTTTCGAAAACTGTACCCGGTGTATCAGTTATGACCATCGGTTGCTTCGTTTTTACGCGAACTAGTTTCTTTATCTGACATTCCACACATTGCTGGATTCGCCTTTGAACATCTGTTTTCAGATTTTCCCAAAAGTACTCGTGTTTGATACGATGATAAGTTTTTGAAACACCTTTGTGTCCGCCTATGGGTGATTTGTGCATTTCGTAAAATACTGAATCGCGTTTTCCTTCAGGTACGAATACTAGCGTTCCTAAGCAAATGATTACTTTCGTTGAACAGCCTTCAAAAGTTCCTTTGATTGAATTTAATACAATCTCCCATGACAAATTTTCTATGTGAGGATTGTGAGCAAAGCTAATTGAACTAAATTGTCGATTTTCGCAAATTTTTCTGAGCTCTGAAAGAGATTCATTGACGTTTTTCGTAATTGAAGTTAACGATTCTCGTTCTTTGTCCTGAATTACTAATGCAACGTGAGAACTTCTGCCTGTATTAGAAATTGCTGCTTGTCCTACAACTAGACCTTTCCACGAAGGCAATTTATTCAGTTCTTTTAGTTTTTGTGAACCTAGATCGCAGGGTTGTCCGTTTGAATTAACAAAATAAACTAAAGTATCTTTGCGGAAATGAAAAAATTCTTTCGTTGTTAGAACGTTAGAAATTTTGAATCTAGAACTTCTGTCATTATTTGTCGAGACTTCTTCGTCCTCCGAAGATTGTGAGTCACTTAAGGTGATATCTGAATTGTCAGAATTATCAGAATTTGTTGACGCGTTTTTATCCGAAATTGACGCTCTTTTATTTTCTGTCAATGGACGTGTCTTTGTGTTTTTCGATTTCCTTTCTTTGAGTAACGGGGCAGGTTCTCGAACTTCTGCCTCCGTTTCGCTTTCGCTGCTCTCTTTATAGTTAACTCGTTGTCGTGTTTTCCGAAAATTCTTTCGCGGTTCATGATGAACTTCGGCCTGAGTAACTATTCTCTCGTTTTCTGTTCCACTGGATTCTTCTAATTGGCGAGCTATCTCTTGAAGATCCGGTCCTAGCGATTTATTAGCCTGTGCTCGTGTTACTACCTTCACGTTTTCGGATTCGATAGGATTTCGCGATAATGCATCTGCGTTTACGTTCAATCTTCCGGGTTTATAAACAACATCATAGTCGTACTCCGAAAGTTTAAGACGCCACTTGAGAACGCGAGCATTCGCGTCTTTCGCGGTTTTAAACCAAACTAACGGCTTGTGGTCAGTGACAAGTGTAAATTTTCTACCATATATATACGGTCGGAATGCTTTTACACTGTGAACTATGGCCATGGCTTCCTTTTCATATGTGTCGTAACGAAGCTGAGCTCCACGCAAAACTCGTGAAGTGTATACGATCGGCTTATCACTACCGATTTTCCCTTGGGATATAACTCCTCCCAAAGCGAAACCTGAAGCGTCGGTTGTTATTATGAATGACTTACTAAAATCTGGATATTGAAGAATTGGAGCCGTACATAATTGATTTTTGAGAAATTCGAAAGCTTCTTGAGTTTCTTTACCCCATTCGAATTCTACCTTGTCTTCCAAAAGATGAGTTAAAGGTTTGGCAATTTTTGAAAAATCTTTAATAAATCTTCGGTAGTATCCGGTTAATCCCAGGAATTGTCGGATATTCTTTACAGTTTTGGGTACGGGGAATTTAACAACTGCTTCTAATTTACTAGGATCGGGTTTCAAACCGTCTTTCCCGATAACATGGCCGAGATAGTTCACTTCCGGCCTCAAAAATTCGCACTTGTCAGGCTGAAGCTTTAAATTGGCAGCCCTCAAGCGATCCATCAATTCATTGAATTTTTTCTCGTGCTCTTCCAGAGACGTCGCATAGATTACTATGTCATCTAGATATACAAAAAGTGATACTCCTTGGAGTCCACTGAGTACTATGTCCATCAACCTTTGAAAGGTTGCTGGCGCATTCTTTAGCCCAAACGGCATTCTTGAAAATTCATAATGTCCGTGCGGCGTAGAAAACGCGGTTTTGTGTTTATCATTTGGATCCATTTCTATTTGGTGAAAACCTGAGGCTAAGTCGAAAACTGAGAAATAATTTGCACCGCCTAGTTGATCCAGGATGTCTGTGATATTCGGCAACGGATACGAATCACCGATAGTTTTATCATTTAATGGACGAAAGTCTATTACCATTCTCCATCGTTTGTTACCGCTTGAGTCAGGTTTTTTTGGAACTATCCAAACCGGACTATTGCTTGGAGATTCGGAATGATCGATTATATTCATTTTTAATAATTCGTCAACTTGTCTCTGCACTTCTCCCTTCAGGGCTTGTGGGTATCTGTATTGTTTTGTATTAATTGGAAGATTATCAATCGTTGGAATTCTATGCTTTAAAACGTTAGTGGCTCCTAATTTTTCGCCTGGAATGTGGAATCGATCCGCGTATGATTTGATTATTTTCTCAACATGTTCAAACTCTTCGCCGTGCAAGTGATCCAATCGTAAAAGACCTTTTATTGTTTCGAACCGTGCGGAGTTTGATTTTTCTTCGTGATCATATCTGGATTTGGAAGCGGATGTAGGATTGGAAAGTTTGAAGTTGGGGTTTGAGTCAGAGTTTGAATTACAATAAAAATTCGATTTTGAATTGGAATAAAAATTCGATTTAGAATTGAAATTAGAATTCGATTTTGAATTGGAATTAGAATTAGAATTAGAGTTCGATTTTGAATTGGAATTTGAAGAATTTGAATTAGAATTAGAACTAGAATTGGAATTAGAACTTGATTTAGAAATTGAATTCATGACATGATCATAAACTACTTGTTCTTGAACGTTTCGTTCTAGATTTTCTTTTTGATTTTTGCTCCGATACTGATCAAAAGATTGGTCTCTAACGAGGTCAAAGTCTTGTAAATACAGCGTTGGTACTTGGACTCTAACTTGAACACTTGTTGTGTTGAACATTTTTAAATACACCTTGCCTTCACGATTTGTCACGAGGCAATCTCCGGCATATATTCCTTTTTTAATATTGAGACGTGGCAAATAACCCTCGTCAACTTCGGGATTTTGGACCTTGACATAGAAGGAAGTTTCAGAGCGAGGTGGGATTTCGATTATCTCAGCATCGCGGGCAGTTTTGACAAAAGGAAATTCCCGTCCTTCGAACTCGAGTTTCTTTGCTTTATAATTAATGTTGGCTTTATTTTCATTGAAGAATCGCGAACCCAAAAGACCTGCGTCAGGCAAAGGTACATCGTTTGAAATTAAGTGAAAAGTGCTCTCTACGCCTAGTACATTTATTTGTAGACTTCCTAGCGTGAGAACCGGTGGGTCAGAAATTCCGCGTAGTTCGATCAAATTTTCTGTGTCGATATCTACAAAGTTTTCCGCGTACTTGATTTTCATCAGATTCGGACTCGATCCTGAATCTAGCATCATGAGGATTCGTTCACCATTCGTATGCTTTCCGATGCATATTGACGGTATTACATTGAAATCCTCGGGATTGAGCGTAACTACTGGATATCGTCTAACAGTTCCGCTACCGTTACCGTATTCACCGGACGCTCCTGGATCTTGGAGACTGAACCTCGTGCGTCCGCTCGAGGCGTCTCCAACCCGTTTCCCTGATTTCGTCTTTCATTATTATATTTTCGTTTTCGACACTCTTCAATAGTGTGACCTATATTCTTACAATAACGACATACGACTTGGGAAGTTGAATTAGATGCAGCTCTGGCTTGACTATTACACTTATCTGCAGTGTGACCAACTTCCTGACATAACTGGCATTTTACCGCGTTTGTGCTGTTTGAATTTCGAGAGAAGCATTTATCCGCGGTATGTCCGATTTTTGTGCATAATTGACACGTAATCTGACTTCTGTTCGTATCAACGGTACAGTTCCTGGCTGTGTGGCCTGTTTTTTTACAAACTTGACACGTAACTACATTGTTTCCTGATTTTTGCTGACATTTATCAGCGCTGTGACCTTGTTTCCCGCAAATTTGACAAGTCACATTCTTAAATCGACAGGCTTCTGTAACGTGATTATTTCTGTTGCAAATTGTACATGCTTTTACTTGCTCGACAACTGACTTTTTCGATTGGCTATTGGAAGGTGTACGCAGCTCTTTTTGTGCCTTAATTTTCCGTTCAATTTTAATCGCGCTTTCAATGGCGTCCTCAATCGTCGCGCAATCCGACAACCTGCATTCAATTTCGATATTTAAACCGTTTCTAAAACATGTCAAACAATACTTTGATATCGACTCGATATATCCCTCGCTAACGTCACCATTTTCAGCAAGTTTGCGAGCTTCTATAATATCTTTAGCCTTTTTCCGAATTCTTGAGGCAAAAGCTACTACACTTTCTTTTTCATTTTGAAATGTGGAGCCGAGTTCTCCCATTAATTGCATTTCTGATTTGTTTGATGAAAAATTTGCCTTTAGAAATTTAATAAATTCGTCTAGTTTATCGAATTTTTTCCCGTGAATTGAATCTCTAGCTTCACTTTTTAACTTATTTCGAAGTAATTTCACTAAATGTTTTTCGGCTTCCTTAGGAAGCATGTCTAATGCATCCTCATATCCCGATATAAACTCAGACAAGGGCATAGTCTTGCCATCAAATTCGGGAACGCATGTAAGTGCATCTTTCAATGAAACTAACTGATTTGTACCTAACGTAGCCATTTTGGAAAGTTCTGTTTCTTCTGACACTTGGGGCTTAATATTTAAAACTTTAACAGATCTTTTTTTTTCTTCTAACCCTGGTAATAGGGATGAACTTGAACTTCTTAACGCGTAGGAAGAACTCAAACTTTCATCATTATCTAAACTAGCATTGCTAATATCATTACTTATATCAGCGCTTGCATTACCATTAGACATTGCATTTCATAAAGACGGAGAGAAAAACAGAAAAACAAAATTAACACTCCCTTGAGATCCCGGACGAGCCCCCAAATTTTTATGTCACATCCGGAAGGGATGAGGCACAAGATTTTATTCCTCCTTTTTAGCCTACGCCTTGCGCAATAGCTCGGGACGGGGGTAAAGGAGTGATTTGGGAAGAATTTGGAGAAGTAGAATGTACAACAGCAGCTCATGAATCTGCAGAGCTCAATAATGAGAAAACGGCCGGCATGGTAACCACTTCCGCTTCTCGATTATCTAACAACTGACAGTCACTTTACCTATGAATTGAGGTTCGGTCACTTCAGGTCGATCGGCATGGGAACCACTAAAGACCTTCTTCTATAATCTTCTAATCTATAATCTATAATTCAATATATCTCTATATACAATCTATCAATATACAATCTATCTATAATCTTCTAATTCAAATTTCAAAGTGTTCAGCTTGAAATTTTCTAAGTCCCTTATTTCTAAATTCAAATATTTTTCTATTTTAACACAAGTCTTTAGTTCTATATTTTAAGTTTAACTTTCATGTAATTAGTGTGTGATAAAAAAAAGTGTAACCACATCATTACACCACATCATTGTACCACATCATTGTATCGCATCATTGTACATCTTCATCCGTCTCGCAACAACGTAAGTTCATGGACAAAATTAATTTTGATAAATCAAAATTCAGCCGAAAGCGTTATAGGAATAGTATTAAGACTCTTAGGAAACACCTAAAATGGGACGGACTTAACTTAGAGAAAAATTGTCAAATTAAGTTCAGCATTGAAAATAATAAGTCGCCATTAATTATTACGGATTCAAATGTCGAGTCGTATTATGACACTGATACCGGAAAACTTTTATATAATATGGAAATACCTTTGATTTCTTTAGAATAAATTGTTATTTTGTGTTTTTTATTAAATTAAATCAGACTTGTTTTTTTTTTACTATTCAATTCCTTAAATTACAAGTCCTGTGGAAGGTTATTAAGTATAAGATGACCTAAAGTGGTTCCCATGCCGGTAGCAAGTCTTATAACCAAAGCCAAGAAGCAGGAAAAAGCCGCCCGTAAAGAACAAAAAGAAGCTCGAAGACTTTAGTGGTTCCCATGCCGATTGTCTAGACAGTGACTGAAGTTCGAACGTGGTGAAAGCAACCTAGTATTGTTAAGTAAGCATCTGAACCAAGAAGCAAGATTATTGAATTAGCAGATGCTTACTTAACAATACTAGGTTGCTTTCACCACGTTCGAACTTCAGTCACTGTCTAGACAATCGGCATGGGAACCACTAAAGTCTTCGACCTTCTTTTTGTTCTTTACGGGCGGCTTTTTCGTGCTTCTTGGCTTTGGTTATAAGACTTGCTACCGGCATGGGAACCACTTTAGGTCATCTTATACTTAATAACCTTCCACAGGACTTGTAATTTAAGGAATTGAATAGTAAAAAAAAAACAAGTCTGATTTAATTTAATAAAAAACACAAAATAACAATTTATTCTAAAGAAATCAAAGGTATTTCCATATTATATAAAAGTTTTCCGGTATCAGTGTCATAATACGACTCGACATTTGAATCCGTAATAATTAATGGCGACTTATTATTTTCAATGCTGAACTTAATTTGACAATTTTTCTCTAAGTTAAGTCCGTCCCATTTTAGGTGTTTCCTAAGAGTCTTAATACTATTCCTATAACGCTTTCGGCTGAATTTTGATTTATCAAAATTAATTTTGTCCATGAACTTACGTTGTTGCGATACAATGATGTGGTACAATGATGTGGTGTAATGATGTGGTTACACTTTTTTTTATCACACACTAATTACATGAAAGTTAAACTTAAAATATAGAACTAAAGACTTGTGTTAAAATAGAAAAATATTTGAATTTAGAAATAAGGGACTTAGAAAATTTCAAGCTGAACACTTTGAAATTTGAATTAGAAGATTTCAACAGAACACTGTGAAATTGGAAATAGAAGTGAAAAAAAAGGTACAGAGGAGGTGTATATATATGGACGCGAACAGCAAGAATATTTTAGATAGTAGGGAAGAACTTATCCCTATTGGCTTGACTAACGAATTTTGCCCTAAGGAAGGGGATGGTAGTAAGGGAAGTTTTTTGAATTGGTGGGAAGAAAATAATGAATGGTTATCGTGAGTTGGTTTATTGCAGTCGACGAAAAGATGTTGAAACAGCGGACCTATCATAAAACATCTGTTGAGGATTTTAAGGATAAGAGGAAGAGTAATAAACGGAAATATTAAAAGAAAACTTGAAAACGGAGAGGTTGTAAACGTAAGGATAAGGGACGAAAACCTTTCGAAATATACAATGTCCAGCATAGGCCCAACGATAACGGTCCTATCTGGCCAGACCGCTCGCTGCAGCGGCGGCTTGGGCCATGTGGCTTAGTCACTATTTACTTTTGACGGCAATAAGGGTTTCTCTATTTATTTATTACTTATCTTTACAACTACAGCATGCGAAAATAAAACAGAATTCTTAAGTCTACGAGGACGTTACACGATACTTCGAGAGTTCCAAGAACTTTTAGATCTCGAGACTCGTAAAATTCTAAAATTGTCAGACACGCGATGGCTGTCTATGCAAAAATGCGTCACCAGGCTTCTTGAAAACTGGGACGCTCTGATTAATTTCTTTACATTTGCCGTGAAGAAAGATAAACTCAAATCCGCGCAAACAATCTTACACGAAATGAATAATAAAACAACAAAGGCTTTCATGCTTTTTCTTAAGTATTCACTTAACTTTTTCAATTCGTTTAACACTCTCTTTCAGTCTAGAAAAGTACTTATTCACAAACTAGCAGAAAACAGCAGACTTCTCGTCTCGCAGTTCGCGACTAACTTCATAAAACCGGAATTAATTAGAGATCTGGTTTCGGGTGCCTTGGATCCCTCTGATCCGTGCAATTTCGTTCCCCTCGAAGAAGTGTTCCTTGGTCCCGAATGCGACGAGCTGCTCAAAAAGATTTCTCCGGCCAACGTGCGAATAGTGCGACAAGCTTGTTTACAGTTCTACGTAACGGCTGTGACGGAGATGCAGAAGCGACTTCCCCTGAAGCCTTCTTTTTTTAACAATTTGCGATTTTTGGACCCACATATCGCTCTTGATTTTGCGAACAGAGGAAGCCTTAGAGATTTGTCTGCTATTGCTACGCGCTTTGGAGAGTTCGACCTCACAAAATTAGCATTCGAGTGGAACTCTTTGCCGTCAGCTTTTAACGATGAAAAAAAAAGACATCTCCTTAGTCTCGACGTAGATGCGTTTTGGAAAGAATTATCTCAAGAAGTTACCGTATTAGACGAGAAAATGTTTGCTACTCTAGAGCAATTAACGGATATAGTTTTGTCGCTTCCCCATTCGAATGCCGAGACCGAACGCATATTCTCCATCGTTACTGATGTAAAAACGAAAAAGAGAAATAAGATAAGCCAGAAGTGCCTCAATGCCATCTGCCTAGTAAGATCATCATTTCAGAATACCGGAGTAGATTGTAGAAGCTTTAAAGTAGATGCTCAACACTTGGAGCTTCATAATAGTACGAATTTATATTCAAGACAAGAGCCTAACGTAGAGTAAGCAAGCTTGTTCGTTTACGTCGTGTATACATGTTAAACTACGATCAGAGCTCGAGTTAATTAAATCGATACTATAAATAAGTATTCAGGTACATCTGGTACACAAAATCGACGCGCTAAATAATCAGTATTAAAAATAAGCGAAACGTCAATAAGAAAAAAAATCGTTAATACGACTTCCGGTACGTAAATAATTTACGGGCAACAAAATAATCAAAAAAAGTAAGCCGACCGCGTTAGATAAATGTAAATAAATAATCAGGTACATCGGATACACGCAATTGACGCGAAAAATAATCAGTATTAGAAACAAGCGAAACGTCAATAAGAAAAAAAAATCGATAATACGACTTCCGGTACGCGACGTAAATAATTTACGGGCAGCAAAGTAATCAAAAAAAGTAAACCGACCGCGTTAGATAAATGTAAATAAATAATCAGGTACATCGGATACACTATCAACGCGTTAAATATCCATAAAATATGCAATTAATATTCATTTGTTCGGGAATTAAATGCATTTATTTATTTATTTATTTACTTGTTGATAATTATAGATATTTTATTGGAGTTTATTAATTTATTTATATATACATTTTATTCGACTCGTGGCTCTTAGTTCTTCTAAGAAATAAGAGAATATTGTTGGTGGGAGGGAATGGGGTCTTTACTTTGTCAGAATTTGCTTTGCGATACCGACAAAGTAACGGCCCCACGGGCGGGTCCTTTTGCGCCGACCTCCACGTGGTGGGACCTGGGAAATTAATGCTCCATCGCGATTTTTATTTATTTTTTAAACAATGCCTTTATAAACATTTGTGCAGAATTATAAATTGAGATTTCGATTGCAAAAAATTGTGATGTAGCATTAATTTGCAAACGGCTGCACGATTTTGTGTGACTGAAGTCTGAAGACTGAAGTCTTTTGTGTTTTTGTCGAAATATTAGCCGAATGATTTTTTCAGACACATAAAGTTGTCTTGTTTTCTTTTTTAATTTTTTTGGAAATTTCGAGATTTTAATTTTCAGTTTTCAGTTTCGAGTTTTTATTTTTATTTTGAGTTTGAGTTTTTATTTTTATTATGAGTGAGTTTTTATTTTTATTTTCAATTTACAGTTTTTATTTGCAGTTTCAACAATAAAAACATTCATCGAGTCATTAAAAAAAAAATTTGTTTCCTCGATTTCTTAATTCTAGATATATAACATTACTTATAATTGTATGAATGATTATAGCCCAGTGGCAGAGTTAGAGTTTCAAGATCGAGAAGTCAGCGGATCGATCCTGAATTTTTTTTTATTTTTTTTTTACACAAGAATTTTTTTTTTTGCTGTGTCTGAACAATTAAAACAGTTGAACGAACAATGTTCGACGAATTCTCCGTTCAACTGTTTTAACCGTTCGAGGCACAGCTAAAACCAACATATTAAACATTTGTATGTTCTTATGAATCTATCTATAAATTAGATAAATCCATAAGAGTGGCAATAGCTCGTGATCAGAGCTACAAACGCTTGCGGCACCGTGAAACGTCACGCGTGACGTAAACAGCCCGGTGGCTCGGGGGCGCGTGACGTCACCGATCCGGTAGCTCCCGCGCGCGTGATGTCACTGTCCCGGTGACTCGGCTGCGCTTAACTACGCCCACCCACCGGCCTGCGTCAGGCGGTGGGGGGAGCGCCGTGAGCGTGCGGGACTTTTTCGCCCGCGAGTCTGGCATCACTGGGAAGAACTAACAGAATGAAGGAGGATAAAATACATTATAAAACCCCTCGACCCCTAATGACAAACTACAAAACAAACCTATTCGAACACGGTATGGAAACAAAGGAATTAACACCATTAACGCAAGGATTGACACCGCCCTTTACGACAACACTCATGTCTGAGCCACGGGAATGTATTCCCCAGGCACCCCCAGAACCTATGCAACGCAACGAAATGGCGCAACAATCACTAATACCGGAACAAGTCGAATCTCTCTCGGAATTAGAGACTAGCGAAGAATCGGCAACAAGCGACGAGGGTGCGGCAAGAATATACCCTACCCTCGAAAAAATTAAAAGAGTCACCGGTCACACCCCGTGCCCCGAAAGGAGACAGATGTTCCTCTCTCTCGAAAGACGCTTGAACAAATAAATGAAAAATGCAAGGGTGGAGGAAATGAAACAACTTACACTCAATTAATAACAAATTAACAAAAAGACATCACACCAATAACAACCTCCGCCTCTTTAGATACAATAAAAGACCCTAAATAAATCAAAACGATATTTTTCGTTAAAGGAAGCTCCAAATCCGGAAGACCCAAACGCCGACGCAATAAATCTTGGCGGAAATCCTCAACAGGAAAGGAAAAAGGGAAGGGAGGATCAAGAAACACGAGAACTTTCAGAAAAAAAAATATACAATGGATAGTCAACGAGAAGATAGGCACAACTTCCATAATGTGGCAATGCGGTTGTTCTCTTTCCTACCCTGGAATAACGGCGCCGTCGACCCCATTGATTTGGCGAAAGCAGGATTTTATTACACCGGTCAAGGAGACGCAACTACCTGTTTCGAATGCAAACTCACTTTGAGTCAATGGGAATTTGAGGATAAACCTATGAAAGAACACAAAAAATGGCAGGACAAATGTCGGTTTGTACGAGGAATCCCCTGCGGTAATATACCCTTCGGTGTAAACTCTGCCAGAATACCCATCGCGCACCCACCCGAGATACTGTATGACACCAGGTACCCCAGCCCCCATCGAAGTGTCGGCAACGGAGAATCGTCTTTGAACGGCGATAAAGTAAAAGAACCTGTCCACCCTTCATATGCCACTTATGGCACACGACTCCGAAGTTTCGCGAATTGACCGGCATCATCACCCATGTCTAAGGAGAGTTTAGCCCAGGCAGGATTTTTCTACGTCGGAAAAGGCGATATGACGATATGCCATTTCTGCGGGGGAGGACTAAAGGACTGGCAGCCCACCGACACTGCATGGGGACAACATAGGGAATGGTTCTCTAAGTGCAAGTTTTTGCGTACTCAAGGAAAGTGTCTCAGACCCGTGGCCTTCGGCTACCCCTCTTCCTCCTCTTCCTCCTGCTCTTCTTCCTCCTCTTCTTCCTCCCCTTCATCTTCCTCTTCCTCCTCTTATTCCTCTTCTGCCTCCGTCATTGCGAATATGCGCGGTGTGTTAAGTTTGTTTGGAGCAATGAGGAGATTAACCCCCCGAAACTCCCGGAAACAAGAAGAAGCCGCGGGCGAACAAGAAGAAACCGCAGGCGAACAAGAAGAAGCCGCGGGCGAACGAGAAGAAACCACGGGCGAACAAGAAGAAGCCGCGGGCGAACAAGAAGAAACCGCGGGCGAACAAGAAGAAACCGCGGGCGAACAAGAAGAAACCGCGACCGGATAAGAAGAAGTCGTGATCGAACAAAAAGAAGCTGGGTCCGAACAAAAGGAAGGTATGATGAAACAGAAAAAGGCCACAACTAGACGAAGGAAATTCGCTATCGAAAAAGGGGAAGCTGCGATCCTCGAAGAAGAAGTACGCAATACTCCGAAAACGAATGCTTGCCACCCCTACAACTCCCGGACAAAATGAACCCATCCAGCAATTTAACGTTGAGCGAACCGTTAGTAACCATTTGTGTCAGCTATGCCACCAACGTCAAGTCGAGATGGTGGTATTACCTTGTCGATATGCCAATCTCTGTACTGACTGCGTGAACCAACTAAAGCAGTGCATCGCGTGTGGAGCTGATATCGAGTATGGAATTAAAATAACCATCGCCCACGAATGTAACTGGGATTAGAAAGACACATGTCTGCAAATTGCACTCCAGAGAGGAAGATAGCAAGCGCGCCCAGAATAGTTAAGAGGTTAAGAAAAAAAAAAAAACGGCGAGAAAATTACCAGAAAAAAATGGAACAAAAAAAAGGGGGGAAGGAAATTTAGTAATCAATAATAACATTAACAGTACCTCCGGTAATAAAAAAAAAAAAAAACACAAAGAAAACAAAAAAAAAATTGAATACAAAAAAAAAAAAAATAATAATAAGAATAAATTTTTTTATACATAATATTTTTCCCAATGAAAAAAAAGGGGAGAAATAGAGTAGGAAATATGACACTCCATAAGTACTAACCCACTCATTATCTGTATGTGTTAGTATCACCGACATGTCTCGATGTACATGTACAAGGGGAAACCAATGCACCGAGAAGCTAGGGAAACCTGTGAGACCCGCCAATCCCGGCGAAACTCTTCCCATCGAGTTGGGCCGGCCCTATTGTTATTGGTATTGACCGGCTGTATTGTTATTGGAAAATAAAGCTGCGAATCGACATTGCGAAAAAGGATATCGAACTATACGTCCCGCCGGAATGGAGGGCCTTAACCCCCGAAAGATTGGAAGACTGGGTCGGACGACTACGTGACCGACCATTCGAGGACATTGTATTAGGAAGAACTCAGTATCATTGGACCATCGACGTTCTCCTACCCGCCCGACAAGATTACCGGACGGTCCCTATTCACGGCAGGAATGGTTGGCCAAACTTTTTCGAACCTACGCCTATATGGAATCAGCCGAGGTTAAGCCACGAGACGGAACGACTCGCCATTACTATAAACCGCAACCCGCTTCCCCCCTGTCTAGGCATGGGAAATGTGGTATGCTACTGGCGAATGCGGTTACCAAGAACGTCACAGCCGAGACGATATGTATGGGTACCACCCGAATGGAGAAGACTCACGGACAAGACTCGATCTCTGTGGGCGCGCAGACTTGGCGCTAATGCTGAACAACCGATCGAACTAGGAGGAACGCATTATTACTGGGATTGAGATACTTTAGTTCCCTATGGTCAGAATCCCCAGTCGATAGAATACGAGGGATGCGTGGCGATATAAGCCTTTCAATGATCAAGGCGAAACCGATCCGCCGCCCCGCAGGCCCAAAACCTGGAACCTCCCGCCATCCCCCGTTCGTGCAGTAAAACTCGGCGAAAGAAGTAGCCAGTCAAAGATTTACACTTCTCTTCTAAGAGAAGAAGCGAAACCGGTCCCAAAACTAACAGTGAGATACACTGACCCTTTTGACCAGCAAGAGCTACTATATCGAACATGAGTTCGATATAGATATATATGATTCGATGACTATATCACTATATATATATCGAACTCATGTTCGATATAGTGATATAGTCATAATTTTATTTTCCATCGCATGAGTCTCGATCCCGGATCCTTTACGTTAAATAACCACGTTAAAGGCTTGTGATCCGTAACCACTGTGAATTTAGTACCGTAGATATAGGGGCGAAATTGTGCCACCCCCCATACGATCGCGATTAATTCTTTTTCCGTCGTTGAATAATTTTGTTCAGCCTTATTGAGCATGCGACTTGCATAACAGATTGGCAAATCGTCGCTCACTTCCCCCTGCGATAGTATAGCGCCGATGGCTCTATCGGAAGCATCTGTTGTCACGACGAACGGCCTCTCGAAATCCGGATACTGTAATACCGGTGCCGTCGTCAGCGCTTTTTTCAACTCCTCAAATGCGTGCTCCTGCTTCGCCGACCAAACGAAGGGAATTTCTTTCTTCGTTAATTCCGTGAGTGGCTTCGCGATCCTCGAAAAATCCCATATAAATTTCCGGTAATATCCCGCGAGCTCTAAAAAGGACTGGACTCCCTTCATATTACGTGGTACCGGAAAATCCTCCACTGCGGCGATCTTCGAGGGATCCGGTCGCACCCCCTCCTCTGAGATAACGTGTCCCAGATACTGTGTTTCTTTCCTTAAGAAACGACATTTTCCCGGCTGCAGCGATAGCTTCGCTTCCCGTAAGCGTGTAAATACTTCGCGCAGCTGATTATTGTGCTCCGTCAGCGTTGACCCGAATATTACGATATCGTCGAGGTATACGTAACATTTTATTCCATCCAGTCCCGCTAATACGGTGTTCATCAACCTTTGAAAGGTTGGCGGCGCATTTTTTAATCCGAAGGGCATTCGCGTATATTTGAAGTGCCCCTGGGGTGTGGAAAACGCGGTTTTTTCTTTATCCTTGTCAGCCATGGGAATCTGATGGAATCCCGATTCCAAGTCGAGGGTTGTGAAGTAATGCGCCTTCCCCAGCTGGTCCAGAATATCGGTGATGTTCGGTAACGGATATGAATCACCGATCGTCGCTTCGTTTAATTTCCGAAAGTCCACGACGACTCGTAGTTTCACTTTTCCTGCTGCGTCAGGTTTTTTCGTCACCACGAGCAGCGGCGCATTCCACTGGCTTCGACTCGGCTGTATTATTCCGTTTTCTAACATTTGTTTCGTCTGTATCGCTACTTCCCGCTTATGCGCCTCAGGTAAACGATAGGGCTGCACCTTGATTGGTCTCACGCCCTCACGAAGGGGAATCTCATGTTCGATCTCCGTCGTGCACGGCAGCCAGTCTCCCTCGAGGTGGAAAATTTCCGCGAAATCCTCACATACCTCGAGCAATGTTTTCTTCTCCTCGGCATTTAAATGTCCCACGTCGATCGCCTCCTGCAACCGCGTGAGTCGCGTGCCGCCGTTCCCCCCCTCGTCAATGTTCAACTCGCGTGCTGTGTTTACCTCGCACGCGCCTTCGTTGTCGCTCAAATTTTCTGCTGACTCGAGCGGCTCGAGTGTCACCGTCGGTCGCTCGATCTCCACTTCTTCGGAAGTCATATTTATTACACTCACTGCACAGCTGCTGCCTTGCGGTGTGGTTACACAGGCGCCAAGTGCAACACCCTCGGCGACCTCTTTTTTGTCGACGATACCTACTACCCCACTGCACGTTGCAACATACGCGATATTTTCACTTCGCGGTGGTAAACGCATTTTTATTCGCCCGTCCACCAAAGGCATTCTATGCCCGAAAATCCGTATCTCTCTGCCTCGGAGTATATCCACCTTGTGCTCCCTTATAAAATCCATCCCGAGGAATCCGTGCACCCCCAGCGCCACCCCGGGGGGTACAACGTGGACCCAGTGTGCAACGGTACCCCTCGGCGTCTCGAGATGCACCTTGACTGCACATCTCGCTTGTACGGGTGAGCCTCCCAGCCCGATGATTGACACTTCCGTTTTCTCAGCCACGGTTCCTTCCCTGAGAGCCTCCGCGTTTATGATGCTCACCTGAGCTCCTGTATCCGCTTTCAACGTTAACACTCCCTCCTTCCCGCGTAGAAAAAAATTAGTATGGGATTGATTCTGGGAGGACGATGGGCGAGAGGCTGGGGTTTCTTTGGGATTGAATCTGGGAAGCACTATGGGCAGTCATCTGGGTTTTGGGACCCGGCTGGATGGTTTCCCACACCTTTTCCCATAGCTTCAGTGGACCTGGGAATTCCTCGTGCAATCAATCCCATACGCTTTTCCAGATCCTCTCCCAGTCGTCGCGTACGACCGGGGAATCCTCGTGCAATCAATCCCATACGCTTTTCCAGATTCTCTCCCAGTCGTCGCGTATGACCGGGGGAATCCTCACGTAATCAATCCCATACATAGAATTCCATATTATGTGTAAATGAAAGAAGAAGAAAAAATTGATTTTGTCAAATGGAAGGAAAAAATTAAAAACGAAGAAATATGCTTAAAACAAATTTTTTTCTACGGATATGCGTTCCCCGAGCAAAGTTAAATGCTGCTGTACGTAATCGGCACTTGAAGTTCAATATAGGTCCCAAAAATATTGTAAAGTATTGGATCAATCTCACATAGATCTTTTAATTTGTCCATCCAAGCGAAAGGACCTTAAACGAAATTTAACCGCCGAATATGTACTACCGCGCCTAACGTTGCTCGGGGAACTCATATGCGTCGAATAAAATTAGTTTTGAGCATGTTTCTTCGTTTTTAATTTTTTCCTTCCATTTGACAAAATCTATTTTTTCTTCTTCTTTCTTTTACACATAATATGGGATTCTATGTATGGGATTGATTGCACGAGAATTCCCCCGGGCGTGCGCGACGGCTAGGAGAGAATCTGCAAAAGCGTATAGGATTGATTGCACGAGAATCCCCGTTCGTACGCGACGGCTGGGAGAGAATCTGGAAAAGCATATGGGATTGATTGCACGAGGATTCCCCCGGTCCACTGACGCTATGGGAAAAGGTCTGGGAAACCATCCAGCCGGGTCCCAAAACCCAGATGACTGCCCATGGTGCTTCCCAGATTCAATCCCAAACTAACCCCAGCCTCTCGCCCATCGTCCTCCCAGAGTCAATCCCATACTAATTTTTTCTACGCGGGTGAAACGTTCCACAATTGCAGCTTTAATATCCGGATTTCGAGCAACACGGTATCGTATCCGGCGGGTCTTCAAAAATCGTTGCAAAATACTGCCGACAAATTCTTTACCACGGTCTGTCTGTAGCCATACGGGTGCTCGGCCGCTACTCCTAGAAAGTATTCGTTTAAACCCCTCAGTGGTTTCAGCGCATGTTTTATCTCGCAGCGTTTCGACCCATGCGTATTTGCTAAGAACGTCAATTACCACCAAAAGATAAACTGCGTCACCATTATCATCTTTGAGGGATCGTAAATCGACGAGATCAGCCTCCCAGACATCATCAATATTATCCACCGCGTAGTGACGCCTAGGGAATCTACGGCGTATTGGCCTGTGTAACGTATAAGTATCCTGAGCTCTCAGCCAGTTAGTTGCATCATCACGGGAGATCTTTTCGTTATCGGCCACGCGAAGTAAATTCGGTGCACCGGCATATCCGGCCGGATGCGTTGGGTCGTAATAAAACTTTTCCAATAAAGCCATTAAATCTTCAGCTTTTTCCACGATTTATTTAAAGAAGCACTAGTCGGCGTACGACGCTTCTCAGCACTACCAACGGGAGAATTTAAGTTCGCGTTAGGTGTGTGAATAATATTTGACGATGTTGATGCATCGAGGCCACTGAGGTTAGCGTTTATAGTGTTGTCCAACGAAAGATTCTCATACAATAAACTTGAATTACCGATGAATTCACGAGGGATCCCCAGTCTCCGGAGTTCAGCGCCAAACTGCTCGCGGCCTGTGGCGCGCACCGTTTTTCTTTCACGCATAGCTTCGTTCACGAGGTCTGCTATGTTGGTTCCCTTTACAGGCTCACGATTGATCGAGATCATTCCCGACTTGTCTCATGTTAGCCTACGGCCGGGGGTGCTGTGGAGATGTTTCAACAACTGCTCTGTCTGGTTTTTATATGTTTTCGGCACAGTTGCTAGTATAACAGCATCAGATACTCCTGCTATTTCTTCTTTCTCAGCTGTTTGCTCCGACTCTTCAGATATTTGTTCCGTAGGTTTTTCAACGTTCACGGGAGCCGTGATAATTTTGGGTCGACGCTCCTCATCAGTGAAAAATTGATAACGTTGTAATACTTGTTGATACAGTTTCCACTTTTCACGTTCGTTCGAAGGTGTTACCGAAGGAAGTATATCATCCATTTCGGCATCGAGTCTGCTGAGAGTGGTGCCCGGTGTTTGAACGGATCTAATCTGCTCTAGTGCTTCACGTATTGGGATAGCTTCTTGAGGTACTAAAACCATTTTTTTGCGTGCTGCATCTTGTCAATTACGAGCAAAAACGTTAGACAATACTGTGCCTAAGATCGGCAGGAGAAGGGGTAATAAAGAGCCGCTCCCTTTTTGTACAATTACGCGCTTCTTCGTTTTCCAGCCACCAGCTTTATTTATAAGCCTTCGCAAAACTTTTTTATGCTTCGATAGGCGCAGTCGTTCGGATTTTTTTAAGGGTACAGAGCCATTCAAAGTATTCAAGGCACACTCGCAAATAGATCTAACCCCGTTTTTATCTATTGAGCGTAATAGCAAGTCCCGCTGCTGTTTATCCATGCAGCAGAATTACGTTCTTTTTTCCGATAGAAGTTGTAGCCACTGTTGATGGTGCCATAGCCACGAAACGAATGATGATTATGCACTCGGTGATGGTGATTTATACTTTGACTAAAGAGCGCCAATGCCCCGCTTCGGCACATAAACGAAATTATGAGCGTCATCGGGGAATATGCAAGTACGAAATCGGCAATTATCTGGAGTCGATTGTTTAAGGTCTAGAAGCAGGTAACCGTGGGGTTTCGCTGTTGCATCGTGATAAGCTTCTTGTAAAAATTTTGAATCTTCGGGGTATACATGACGACCCAGATGTGCGATCTGCGCACGATCGCGTGGATTCTTAAAAGCTACAATGTAATTCGTATTTAATGAGATATCGCGTTGACCGCGACCCTGATGGAAGATAGTTTGGGTAATAAAAAATACACTTATATTTTTATGGTGGCTCCCCTTTGTAAATAAATCTACAATTTCGCCTTTTGAAGATTGGCGCATTAAATCGTCAATTATCGAGAGCTTTGGGCGATTGTCTCCAGCAATGTCCGAGTTTTGTGGCAGCCCCTCCAAAAATTCTATCTCCCGGTCGTAATCTTTATAACCGTCCTGCCACTCTGAATAATAGAATAATATTCGAGCAAATTTAACGTCGGCCATGTATGAAATATGTTTCAAAAATTTTTTTACAAAGACTGTTTTGCCGCAGCCTTTTGGACCGGCGATAATAGAAGTCCATGGATGTTTCCAGCGCGGATCCATATTGGTTAGTGAGGGAATCGGTGAGTTACGAGGATATTAAATACTAAATATTCATGATTTTCATCCATCTTTTTTATTAATAATATATATATATTTTTTTTTCACGGCCAAATGTTCACATACCCGTTGTCTTCCAAGCTTACATATAAATATTCAGCAACACCGTCGCTAAACAATTGTGACACCGTTTGCTCTGAAACATATAAGAGAAAAACAATACATTTTATTGCTAGCCGCTTAGCTATTGCTTAGCCTTTTAAAGCAGAGTGGCTGGCACAGCCGCTGCCGCCGCCGCCGCCGCCGCCGCCGCGTTCGCCGTTACTTGGCTCATACCCGCGGAAGTACATACGGAATAAGCTAATAGCGTATGTAGACCGGGGTTATACTGCGAATTAGCTAATATTCACAGTGTAACCGAATAAGCTCGTCATTGCGTTTATACATGCATCAGGGTGAAGCTTATTGGGATGCATGATAGGTAAGTAAAATAACAATGCTTGCAGGCAACTTTCTTCTTATTATTGATTCAAAATAATACATTAAATATTATATATATATATATATATATATATATACTAGCGTTTCCCCGGGCTCGCGCGCTACGCGCGCTCACTCGTCAATTGTAAACTATTTTGAGTTAAGACCCATTTGGGGAATATTTTTGCTTCTTTCTCCGCCGCCGACCACCGCTGCTGCCTCCTTCGAAATCCCCTTAGAGGAACTTAGAATATTTTGGCCTTCCTCTCCCACGCTCCTCCCTATCCCCCTCCCCTCCCCCCGAAAAATATTCTAAGTCCCTCTAAGGGGGACTTAGAATATTTTTCTCTCCCCCCCCCTTCGACCGAAAATATTGTAAGTCCCGCTAAGGAGGACTTAGAATATTTCGAGTCAAGGCCCCCTTAGGGACTTAGAATATTTCGAGTCAAGGCCCTCTTGGGGACTTAGAATATTTCGAGTCAAGGCCCTCTTGGGGACTTAGAATATTTCGGCCTTGGGGGGGTCAGCTTCACCGTACGGGGGGAGGCTCTCCATTTGGTGAAGCTGACCTTTTTCCCCTTTTAATAAAGGGAAAAGGGTCAGCTTCACCGAAATGGACCTCCCCCACCTTATGGTGAAGCTGACCCCCTCGATTCCTGACACGGCGGCGGCGGCGACAGCGGCGGTAACTTTATATATATAGAGAGATATATATTTACACGTAATTTTTTTATTTTTATAATAGACACGCTGATCAGCGTAATTCGGGGTACAAGTACCACATGTATCCAGCGCCTAAAATTAAAACGAATTATTTTTTACAAAATTTACAAAAAATCTACAAATTTACAAAAAAAATCTACAAAATGCACCATTCGTACTGCTTATTCTATGTAGCCGTACGGTAACGAATCGTATTCGCCCCATCTTCGCCTTTTAACGAGGACGGGCTTACACGTTTTCGTTTCGGGCCTCGTGACAACTTGGTGGTAAGCGGCTCGTCTTATGGAGTCAAACGTTACGGATATACTTGTACCAGGTTTGCGAACAAGTTTGCAGATAGATTCAAAGTTAATTTTCTGCCCGTTTTTAGGCACTCACTATAACAATAGGCAAAGAGTGCCTATTAAAATTACCAGCGAGGCCACTTCACACAGCTTTCGATGGGGATTCTGCACAGCGTATGCTCCAAAAAATGTAGTTTTTCAGCATTTACTTCGGTGTACCTCCAACATCATGCGTAGTTAATTTAAAGTGACTCCAATGACTGGAAATATTTTTTTTCGCCTGCGGTTGAATACAAATACCTTTATTACTGAATTTATCTTCTTAGACGTCCGTATCACAGTGTAACTTTGAACTGTGCGAAGCTATTTTTTTCTTCTTCGCAGGAATGATGTATCATACCATCACCATTGTGCACATACATTTTGAAGCCCCTGCGAAGCATTTGAATATTTGATTAACAAAAAAAATCAATTTTTGATTTGACAAGTGTCCGTACGGTGCTGTAACTTTGGACTGTGCGAAGCAATTTTTCTCTTTTTCGCAGGGATGATGTATCATATCATCACCATTGTGCACATACATTTTGAAGCCCCTGCGAAGCATTTGAATATTTACTTAATAAAAAAAATCCATTTTTGCTTCGACAAGTGTCCGTACGGTGCTGTAACTTTGGACTGTGCGAAGCAATTTTTTTCTTCTTCGCAGGGATGATGTATCATATCATCACTATTATGCACATACATTTTGAAGCTCCTGCGAAGCATTTGAATATTTACTTAATAAAAAAAATCCATTTTTGCTTCGACTAGTGTCTGTACAGTGCTGTAACTTTGGACTGTGCGAAGCAATTTTTTTCTTCTTCGCAGGGATGATGTATCATATCATCACTATTGTGCACATACATTTTGAAGCCCCTGCGAAGCATTTGAATATTTACTTAATAAAAAAAATCCATTTTTGCTTCGACAAGTGTCCGTACGGTGCTGTAACTATGGACTGTGCGAAGCAATTTTTCTCTTCTTCGCAGGGATGATGTATCATATCATCACCATTGTGCATATACATTTTGAAGCCCCTACGAAGCATTTCAATATTTACTTAATAAAAAAAATCCATTTTTGCTTCGACAAGTGTCCGTACGGTGCTGTAACTTTGGACTGTGCGAAGCAATTTTTTTCTTCTTCGCAGGGATGATGTATCATATCATCACCATTGTGCTCATACATTTTGAAGCCCCTGCGAAGCATTTGAATGGTTACTTAATAAAAAAATCCATTTTTGTTCCGCTAAATGTCCGTACGGTGCTCCAATTATGAAGTCTACGAACCAAATTTTTTCTTTTTCGCAGCATTATTTTATTTTATCAAAAGCACAATGCACAGCAAATTTGAAGACATTCCGACGTCTTTGAACATTTTTTCCAGGCATTTTCCATTTAAAAATCGATTTTCTCCCGTCAAATGTCCGTACGGCGCTGCAATTCTGAAACCTACGAACGAATTTTTTTCTAATTTTCAGCAATATTTCATTACATCGAAAACACTATGCACAGCAAATTTGACGACATTCTGACATTTGTTAATGTTACGTCCAGAAAAAGAATTCGGCACTGAAGTGGCTGGAGCGGGAATCGAACCCGCGTCCCTACGCTTTCCGGGCGAGTGCTCTTACCACTAAGTTACCCAGCGCCAGGGCGAATGCAATTTCTAGTCGTCAACATATACGAACGTGAGGCCCAGACGTAACACCTCCCCCCCTAATGAATCTGCGAGCTCCCGCGAGCTATATGCGTCTCAGAGGTCCGAGGGACTTGTCCAACTGTCGGCTCAGCGGTAATTTTTACCTGTTCGCTGGCGGTTCAGAGGTATCACTTTTAACGTAAACCGGCGGCGACTCAGAGGTTTTATTACTTGTCCGTCACAGTGGCTCAGAGGTTTGGGACTTGTACGCATTGCAAATTCACCGGAGGAGGGCGCTGCCGTCATATCCCACTTCTGACACCAGTTTTGTTACGTCCAGAAAAAGAATTCGGCACTGAAGTGGCTGGAGCGGGAATCGAACCCGCGTCCCTACGCTTTCCGGGCGAGTGCTCTTACCACTAAGCTACCCAGCGCCAGCGCGAATGCAATTTCTAGTCGTCAACATATACGAACGTGAGGCCCAGACGTAACACTTAATATTTTTATTCTACAATTATTTTTAGTGAGGAATTATTTTAAAGGTTATGTTATTCTAATTTTCCAAAAAACAATTTTTTATTTTTGAACGAATATCATTCACAATATTTTACTATACGTTATTCACATTCATAATAAAAATCAAAAATTTCGCGGGTGCACTGAAAACTTGGTTATAATTTCATAAAGAAGAATCATCGAATATCCAAAATTATTGAAATTTGTCAAATAAAATTGAAAACAATCGCGACAATTTTTTTTTTTCCATTCATTCTATCTGTCAAACTTGGAAGCCGACGATAATTTCATAGCAGACGTGATAAAGATCGCATACGCCGCGACGTTGGTATTCTGTGGCGGGATGATTTGAATCGAAAAGAAAAATCTCATTTTTTTTTTTTCATTTTTTAATGTATATTACTTTAAATATTGGGAAACTGCAAGTCAATCTTTTCAAATCTCTAACAATGTTTCGAAACAAAAAAAAATTCAAATTTTACCTCGTATTTTTCGAACCACCCTTCTATTTTTTTTTCAATTGTTTCAATATACCTATCTCAAAACAAAATAAAACGATAAAAAATAAAATTTCTCGAATTTCTCTCGGACAGTGACAATAAAGAATTGATTCTGTCTATTATGGGGAAGAGAAAAAATGCTTAAAGTGTTATAACCGAATTCTCTTCTACATCGACAAACGAAGAGCCCTCCCAGTCGAACTCATCAAAAAATTGAATTTTTATTTTTTTAATTTTGGACGCATCCAAGACACTACAACTTTTTATTTGAGCAACGTACCACTTCCTCTTCAATACACGATAAGAACCAAGACGACATCTATGTTCGTTCTCGAGATATCATTTTTTTGCTACAACGATTAATATCGAGTTAATTTCATTGAAAATCGTAACAAAATGCAAATTTTTTGAATATTCGGCTCCAATACTTCGGCTCCTGTCCAGAGGTAATAATAAAGTGATTCCATGTATTTTAGGGAAGAAAAAAACATTTAAAGAGATGCATTTAAACGGGTCATTAGATCGAAAGGGTAAATGGTAATGGTGTTCGTGTTGGTAAATATTTTCTGTGTTTGTTTTATACTCATTTAATCTGGTCATAAGTGTTAAGCCAATACAACGACCTTTACTAGATATGATTTGATTCGTTACATTAATTTGATCAAGTTCTACGCGTTGCAATTCGTTATATTCGTCTCGTGTCTGAATTTTTGACAATTGATCGTAAAATAAAAGGAAATATCAGTTGCGAATAATAATAATGAATTTGTATAAAAACGAAATGTTTATATTCGATGAAGGTTAAACTATGAATCAATTTACATAATTGATAAATGATTTTTCCCTATACGTTCTTCCAAGATGAAACGCGCAGCACGACGTATAAACATATTCGATACGTAGCGCATACCGCAAAGTGTAATCATACTCGATACGGAGCGCGTAGCGCGACGTGTGTATAAGTTTAAAATGGAGCGCGTAGCGCGACGTGTATCTGTTGTGTTTTCTGTATTTGAAGCAGGATGGCAGGTTGCGCAAGTGAATAAACTCCGATAAGAGAACGAGATCGTTTTATTATAATATTGTTTCGTTGTACAATCGCAGAGACATGTGCACACACGAGCGTACGGCGACAGAACGGACGGAAGTAATTATCACGGCATACGAGTATTCGTTAAGAGAGGGAACACTCGCTTATAATTTTTGCGTACCTTCACGCTCCGTCGGTATGGCAACCCGACTAATCAAAACTCCCTTTTCTAACACTCCCACTTCGGGTTGCCATTATATTGGCTTCGTCGTTACCGAATATTTTTTTTTTTTCGCGTAAATACTCGAATCGCGCTTTTCCGAGTGCTTTCGTCAGTATGTCTGCCATTTGCTCGTCCGTGTTGACATACTTTATTTCAAATTCCTTTTTCTCATAATACTCCTTAACGAAGTGATAGCGTATATCAATGTGTTTCGAGTTTCGAGTTATTTGCGGATTTTTGATAAATTTTATCGCGCTTTGATTATCTACTAATATCACGGGTAGTTCTAATTTTATTTTATACTCGACTAGTTCGCTAATCAGTCTTTTAATCCAAAGCAATTCTTTTACGGTTTGACTCGCGGCGATGTACTCGGATTCCATCGTTGATAGTGCAACCGTTTTTTGCTTTAAAGAACCCCAAATTATCGGTGCATCCGCGACTTGGATTATAAATCCACTCGTAGATTTTCTCGAACCCTTATCCCCCGCGAAATCCGCGTCGCTGTAAGCGTTTAATGTTAATTTTTTATATTTGTTCGGAAAACTAATGCAGTGCGTTACTGTTCCCTTTAAATACTTAAGTATTCGTTTGATTGCGTTCCAATGAACTTTTCGCGGCGCTTGAGCGTATTGACTCACGGCGTTAACGGCGTAAGTGATGTCCGGCCTCGTCACGGTGGCCAAGAAGAGTAGACTCCCGACTGCTTCCTTGTACGGAGCGTTGACGATTACTTCCCCGAGATCTGAGTGCTGTAAGCTCAGGTCGGTGTGTTGGTCCGCCGGAATTGCCACGGGATTTGCATCGTCCATGCGGAAGCGATCCAACACCTTTTGTGCGTACGTTGCTTGATTTGCGAAGAGAGATCCGTCCGGCAATCGTTTAATTTCCATCCCAAGGAATTGACCTAACGGTGACACCGTTATCTGCAATGCAGCCGCCAGATGCTGTAAAAGACTTCGAATTTTTGTTACGCACGATGAAGCAATTAATCCATCGTCAATGTATATAGCTAATATTAAAAGTTCATCGTCGTCGCGTGAGACGAAGACACACGGGTCCCCGGAAGTTGCTTTTAAGTTAAATTCCTTTAAACATTTGACGAATTTCGTATTCCAGCATCGTGCCAATTGTTTCAGCCCGTAAAGAGCCTTTTTTAATTTGCAGACGTTGCCGGTACCGTCCTCGTACCCTTCCACTTGTTTCATGTAGATATCTTCATCGAGATCTCCATTCAAGAAGGCTGTCTTGACATCGAATTGCGCGAGTTGCATACCTTCTGTTGCAGCGATCGCTAAGATCAATCGAATGGAGCTGAACTTGACAACTGGGCTGAAGGTTTCTTCGAAGTCCACTCCTGGGCGTTGTGAGAAACCCTTTACTACAAGTCGCGCCTTGTACCTCCCACTTTTTCCGTCTACTCACGGTTTGTAGCGAAAAACCCATCGATTGGGGAGTATTTTTGCGTTCGGTGGCGGTTCCACCAGCGTCCACGTGCGGTTTTCTCGTAGAGAGCGCATTTCCTCTTCCATCGCGTTTTTCCAGGCGCTGTGATCTTGACGTGAAACAGCCTTCTCGAAAGTCGTCGGTTCGAAGTTTTCCGCGAGAAGGATGTTTTCTACGTCCATCGCATAATCGCCATACTTCGCGGGTTGTTTTAAAGTTTTCCGATCGCGGAGACTTCGTGTTTCTTGCTGCACTGCTTCAGATTCGTTTGCGTCCCGAATCTCAGCGTCTTCGAAAACTTCTTCGTCCGATTGCGATTGCTCTTCTTCCTCGTTGATCGATGTCTCGTTGTGTGAACCTTCTTCTTCTATCGATTCGATTGTTTCGATTTCTTCTTCGTCATCGTCAATTCCGCGTATTTTAATCGTTGCGTATTTGTCTTCCTTTTTATTATCTTTTGTTTTCTCGGATAGAAACGTTACGTCGCGTAAGGTTTCCACTTTGGATTCCTCTGGAAACCAAATCCTGTACCCTTTTGTACATTCGTCGTATCCTACGAAAAAACCCTTTTTCGCTTTTGGGCTCCATTTTTGCCTCTTTTGTTTTGGCACGTGTGTCCATACTTCGGTACCGAATATCTTGTAGTCGACGATGTTCGGTGGCTCTCCGTGCCACATTTCGTATGGACTTTTTCTCGGTACGCTGCACGTCCCTGTACGGTTGATTACGTACGTTGCTGTGTTCACCGCTTCCGCCCACAGCTCCAAATCAAGCGACTTAGCGTGAAGCATACTTCTTGCGGCTTCGACTATAGTTCGGTTCTCTCGCTCGGCTGTTCCATTTTGCTCGGGGGCGTAAGCAGTCGTCTTCTCGTGTCGAATGCCGTTCCTTTGCATGATTTGTTGCATGTGTTTATTGGTGAACTCTGTTCCGTTGTCCGTTCGAAGCGTTTTTATCTTCCTGTTGAGCTGCGTATCAAGTGTCTTTATAAGTCTCTCGAAATACGTCGCGAATTCGTCTTTTGATTGCAAGAAAAAAATAAATCTGTAATTGGTATAATCATCCTTGAATAACAGGAAATATTTTGATTTACCAATTGATGTGTGTTCCATCGGCCCGCATAAATCCGCATGAAGGAGCTCTCCGGGTTCCTTCGATTTTGTTTTGCTGAGCGGAAACGATTTTCTGTGTAGTTTTCCTTTCGCGCCTCTATCGCAGTTCCATTCTTCCGATGGTTTGATTTTTATTTTCCAATTTTCGAGAACTTTTCGGATGTGTTGGACGTTTTGATGTGCCAAGCGCTCGTGCCAAACGTCCAGCGTAGTGCATTTGCTCGCGCAAGCTTTTGCTTCTTGTGAAGCGTCGTTCTCGAAGTTCCCTTTGGTCTTGAACCTCATCTTATATAACTCCTCGAAGCGGTCTCCCACTGCGACGGTTTTGCCAGCATCCTTCAGTTGACATTGTTGACTATCGGACTCGAGTCGAAGGCCTTTGTCTAGCGCTGAGGATACGGAAAGGAGGTTAAATTTTAATTTCGGAACGTAAAGAACCGGAGTTAAGTAATGTCTTTCCCATTGTACTCCGTTATTCGACGAGATATCGATTTCTCCGGTGCCTTCCGCTAATATGATCTCACCATTTCCTACGCGGACCTGTATCGGCGTTGCTAACTTGGTGTAGTGGATGAACCTCTCGCGAATTGAAGACATATGATGAGTCGCGCCTGAATCTAAGAACCAATCCGACGAAGATACCTCCGATACCAGCGTGTTCGCTGTGATCGTTGCTCCAATGAAGGCGCTGCCTCGTTGATCGTCCTTCGCCTTCGTGTCGATTTGATTCGGATTCCTTTTCTTTTTGCTTCGACACTCATTTTTCCAGTGTCCCGATTTCCCGCAATTGTGGCATTTGCCCGGCTTCTTACCTTGCGTGTTTTTTCTTTCGCCTGCTCTCGTCGAGAGCGCGCCGCCCCCTTGGTCTTCGCTCGCGTTAAGTCGGAGCTCCTGCATAGTGAGACGTGCCGTTAAATTCGATAGCGTTCTTTCCTCTTGACTCGTCGATTCCCACGCTGTCCCAAAATGCTGATAGGGAGATGGTAGAGTCATTAATATTTTTGTCATAATCATACTATCCGGTACCGGTTCTCCAAGCATTTTCAATCGGCATGCCAAATTGTTTCGGCGGTATCGTTGTTTCCCGGTACCGGTTTCGGCGATGTCCCATTTACGACGTCGATGGCACCGCATGTGAGAATAAGCACCCGAATTTCGAATTTCCATAAATTCCAGTTCTCGATCCCCGTCATCTTTTCAATTTTCGTGAGTTCACTGTCCGGCATTGTCGTTTTGCACAATTGCACGTGGCTGGCTGACCTCTTCGGACACTATGTATTTTTCAACACGCGAATTTCGAAGAATATTCGCTTTTCTCACAAAAATATTCGCGGATTCACTTTCCTGGGCCCATAACCTGTTGTGTTTTCTGTATTTGAAGCAGGATGGCAGGTTACGCAAGTGAATAAACTCCGATAAGAGAACGAGATCGTTTTAATATAATATTGTTTCATTGTACAATCGCAGAGACATGTGCACACACGAGCGTACGGCGACAGACAGACGGAAGTAATTATCACGGCATACGAGTATTCGTTAAGAGAGGGAACACTCGCTTATAATTTCTGCGTACCTTCGCGCTCCGTCGGTATGGCAGCCAGACTAATCAAAACTTCCTTTTCTAACAGTATCCCTGTGAGTGCCTTAAAAAATGTCCCGAGGGACATTTTTCGGGGGTTTGGGGGGCGGAGCCCACCAACAAGAGCCTCTGCGCCCGCAGGGCTGTTCATCGGTCATATCGCCGAGAAGATTTCCAAGTGGAAGGTTATATTGATTAGCCACACCACTATCAATATATATATACACGAATCGGTATCGTAGTAGAGGACGCGTTTATCGAGCTGTTCGAGGTACGAGTATAATTTTAAGCGGGCCTGTGCCGTTCTGTACGCAGCGATCCCAACGTTTACGTGAGGGTTTATTTCGGAGCTTTCGCCAGTTTTCTGCCAGGAAACGTACATTATATCGTCGCTGACTGTTATAATGTTGTTAACCACGCAGCTCTGGTCGCACAGGAGTTCCAGAAGCCTTTGACGCGTCGCGACTACCTCGGTCTTTGGGAGCTTTTCTCGTAAAAATAAAAACCCGGGTTTCTTTCGATTCGCTCACGATCCAATTGCACACCCTCGGCTTCGAGAAAACTCGCCTCATACGCTTCTTTGCTTTCTTCAGTCGTACGTTCCCGTGGCCACCCACTAGCTTCCTGTTTTATCTTGAGCCATAAATTAATATATCTGCCGAAGAGACCTGATGTTTGACTAGCCTTGTCGTATTGCTCAACGTTGTATTGCCAAATCTCTTGTACGCCCAGGATCTTGTATCCTTTTTCGATCGCTTTTGGAGCTCGCACGACACCCATGTGCCCTCAAAAGCCCTATCATCCTCTTTATCGTGGGGGCAAGCCCCTTGATACATTTCCTCGCAGCATGTTCGACATAGCGCGAACATTAATCGATTGTGCATGCGTACGGGGAGTATCGGATGATAGAGATCACGAGGTGGTAGCACTATGCATTGCACGAGACCTTTGACTCTACTCAAATTATATTCAGGTCCGATTATTTGGTGGACAGAATCGGCCGTATACACCGTGGGGTGGCCAATAGGGAAACGACCGTACTTCCAAATGTACGGATATAGCAAACAAACATCAACGTACCGAATTTTCTCATCACCGGTGGTCTCGCAATAGCTTCGTGTATTTCTCGTATGTCCTCCAAAAAATGCGTCACGAGGATTAAGAGGCTGATCTACAAGAATCGGATGTCCGTTTACCGTGTCTTTAATAAGAGGATTTCTACTCTTCATCCGCGCATATTCGCACTCCCAGATCTCATGAAGATTATATCCTAAAGATTTTATACGGTTCGATGTATTTAACGTACGCACAAAACGATCGTTCATTGTGCTACCATAAAACTCTTCCTGGCGCTTACGCGGATCGGTGTAACATTTGTCACAGCCGAGGAAAAAGCAACCGTGAAATTGTAGTACGTGCTGTACACCGTCGTCTGTGCCTACGTAACCATCGACACGCGTACCGTCGACTAGCTTATACTCGCGACCCCGCCCCGCATGCTCAATCTGTCTTCCGAAAGTGTACTCACACCACAGGAGCCACTCGATCGCTACTTCGGATTGCCTATCAGCGCGTCGATAACCATTTCGCGGTAGAACTGAAATTTTATTCTGCTCCAAAAATCTTCTCCTAAAAACTTTATTGCATGCGGAGGCTATGGTCACTGCTTCGGTAAACGGACATACTTCTTCGCACTCTAGAAAGATTTGACGAAACGCGGTGCATGCTTTCCGAAGAATCGTCACATCAGTTTTGCAGTATGCGATGATCTCTTTCTGGAAATCGAACTCGTAACCCGCGCGACACGTTTATTCGTACCACTGCAGAAATTCCGCCCGATCCGACGCAGCCATTGTATCGGGAGTGTAGTCTGTGAGAGTTGGAAGTGGGCCCTTATAACGCTCGTTTTCTACTCTATTGAAAAGATGTGGGAACACACCTTTGAAAACACTTTCTCCTAAGCCGAAGGCTTTTGGGAGTTTACTGAGAGGCATGTGAAAATAATTTAAACTGTCTGTTATACCCCCGAGTTTCGCGAGCATCACCGAGGTCACGCGTTGAGCAACAACCGAGGTATGCGAGCGTTGCGACAGCCGTCGCAGAACGCACAGTATCGATGCTTCGGAAATTCGGCACAGCATTGCCGCAATTAAAATACTTAAAGCATCTTTCGTAAAACATGCGGAAACAGCTGAATCGCTCGCTCCACTTTATCTTCTATAAAATGCGAGTACGAGCACGCAGCGACAGTTCAGAGGGTTATCCGATACTGTGCGGCTGTTTGTGACAAGAATACTTTCTACGGGACTCGTGCAAAGGGTCAGCCTAGTAGTATAACTTAGCTATAGTCGGACAATAGTCCGAGCTACATGTACTGAACTCTGTAAGTAAATCTCTGTAAGATTTGATTGTAAGATTTGATAGTGCATCTTCGCACAATAAATAAAGGGACAATATTATTTGCTACATCTCTCCTGTGTTCCTACATTCGCTTGGGTTCCAACCCTTAACCGGTATTTCCTAAATTAATAAAGGGTTTTGATTCCTCGCGTCGGGGCTCGGCTTAGCTACCCGAGAATCGGCGGTATAACAATATATATATGTACACAATGGATGCAAGAATTTGAAATAAAATATGAAAACTATTTCTACTTTCTCACTTACCTTCCCCGTTTTATTTTCATTTATTTTTTTTTACTTTCGGCTGAAATAACTAAAAAATTAAGAAAATGCTAGATGGGGGATTCGAACCATACTCCCCCTCGGGGAAAGACGGCGCTTTATGCTATCGCCTTAACCGCAAGGCAAACCTAGCCTATACATATTCTTGTGCGTCATAATATTGACCTGGGACAGAAAAAATACTGTCGAAAATGAGGCTCGAACCTGCTCGACGCATCATCATCATCATACCCCCATGCGCCGCAAGTCAGCAGCAACACCGCTGGCCTTCAGCGATAACACGGCATAGTACGCCGATCCGGCACTATACGGCCCTGGCGCTCCAGAAGCGCATCCCCACACGTTTTCCTTCGCGCTCTCCCACCCTTCACTCACGCCTCCCACCATACCACACTTGGTCAAGCTAGTCAAGTGTTCGAGTAAGGGCGGGTGGTTGGGAGCTGACAGCCGACGAAGCAACATCTCCCCCGATCACCCTAGCCTACTAACCTAAAATTCAAAATTCCGTATAGGTACATTACCTACTTACGATTTTTCCGCAACTCCGCGAGCAGAGAATTTGCTCGGGTAACCAATGCGACTTTGAAATTCTTGTGTATCTGAAAGCGTAAACGAATAAAATTGTTCGTATTTTGTGTTTGTTACGCTTTGTTAAATTTATTGGAAGTTCTACTGTTTGTAACGATATTTGGATGTTTCGTATTTATTGATTTAATAAGAATGACAGTTCATTGAATTCATTCCTTGTATCCGGACGTTAAGAAATATATCACGATTAATAAACTTATTTCACTTCACCTCCACGTTTTGCGTTCTAATAAAATTCATTTACTTACGACTTGTTCGTTTGTGTCGATTAATCGACTCGTCGCGAGGGGGGAGGGGGGGATAATCATCGTATGAATTTTCGTAGCGGCGCGCTTCGGAGCCCTGCTGAAAATTCCCGAGTGTGAGGTTCGCTGCCGGAGGATTCCCACCGAGTGTGAGGATTGCGGCCCGAGCGCAGCGAGGGCAGCACTCACACGAGGTTGTGACGAATGCCGAGAATTGCGTCACGAAATCTAGGGACGAGGTAGTTCGGGCGCGAATTATTCAAACAATTAAGTTGCGGAAATTGGTAGGAATGATAATGTGACCGCGAGATTTTATCGGATTCGATGCATGAATACTCTGAGAGGATCGAGATCTAACACTATGTGGTGACTGTAGCGATAATAAAGACTAGACAATAACGAATTTAGCTTTAAGATTTCGCATAAATAGTATACGACAAAATATATTAGCCCGCACGACGAACGCTTAAATATTAACGCCGAATAACAATGTTTTTTAAAATACCGGTCGAGGATTTCATGGTCTTTTGTATGTGTTCGCGTCGTCTTTCGTGTCTGGTGACCACATGCGAGGCCCTCGAAAAGATCGACGACAAACGATGGCTTTGCTCAATTTCTAACGCACTGATCCCTTCTTCATACAGTTTTAAGTGTGGCCGCCTGCGCGATTTTCGATATACATATAGATTAGTTCGTAACCGGTACGTCCCCCCAAGCGGTGGGGACGCTGTGCACCGGCAGTACGTCGCTGACGCTTGAGGCGAGAGGTTGTACTATAAAAAATAATACTATTGAAATAAACGTATTTTGAGAATACATAAGGTAGTTCTGTCGCTACGTATTGTAACGTGGCAAAATTCAGCCCGTTATTTTCAGCTCGCTCCGGCACTGACAAGGCGGTTCCTCAGGGCCAATTAGGAAATTAGAATTCTTTTTTTAAATTATTTTCTTTATAAAAAAAAAATATTTCATGTTCCCGCGTCTCGGGCGAGAGAGCGAGCCGCGACCGGACAACGAGCGAGAGAAAACATCGGTTTTCGTCGGAAATCTTCGGCCATCGCTACCGTCGACGAGTCCGCGGAGGCAGAGGTCCTCTCGCCTCACGGAAATTATCTGCGAGGAGCCTCTACGCCCGAAGCCTATCGTTGTTTAGACGATAAGAACATCGAGGGAAAAGAACACCGCTTTTTCCCAGCGTCGCCGCCCTCAAAATTGTAGCTCTCGAGTTATCTCGAGTGAGCGAAGGAAAATCGTCGCATTGGTTCTCGAACGCGAGGACTGAGTACCGCGGAGACCACATCTTCTGTCTCGCTCTCGCGCGTCTATCAGCGCTACGACGTTGCGAGAAAGCGTGCGAAACATTTAAATCCCGAAAAGGGCCGAGCGTTCGCGAATTTTGAAAATCATCGCGATTAGGTAGGGGATAGGGGTGTCGCTAACGAGAGCATGAAAGACGCGTTACTCGGGGCACTTCCTGTTGAGTTCGGAGCGAGCTGGATCGTTGATCGATATTTTGGATACCGCGCGGAGGAGAATTTTGGCGAGCCGAACACCGGAATCGCTCACGTCGGAATATCGAGAAACATCAGTGAGCTCTTTCGTCCGAGGGACAAATTAAGATCGGTAGTTCGCGTATTTTGTGTGTCTATTTGTTTCGTGTCGTTTATTTTTCGTCTCTTTGAGGTCGGGGGGAAAATTGTCTTAATCGCGCGTGCAGAGCCGCGAGACGTGCTCGTCTTACTGTTAATCGTGTGTAAATCGTTGCCGCGACAATATTTTCCGAATTTAGTTTTTTTTATAATTTGTTTCCGTGAACCTGCCTTGGGGAATAAATCCCACGGGAAGTCGCCTTTCCGTTACCGTCGTGCGCGCGAGGCTATCGTGGGCGCCAGAGTGTGTGAGTGAGTGGATCGGGGAATAATCGGATTAATTTTATATCGTATTTATTAATCTTGTATTTTTCTAACAAACGGTTTTTTTTTTTTGGATATTCGATTCGTTTTCTGGGTTTTCCCCGAAAACTTAAATTGTTATCGTGTGAGAGAGAAAGTGAAACGCGAGAACGAGAGCCTTCGCGCGACGCGGTAATGTGTGTGTGTAAGTGTGCGAGCGGGTGAAAGCGACAGCGAGATCCCGAGCGTCGGGAAAATTGTCGAAGGAAAAATTTATTGTAAATTTCATTTGTTCCCGGGACGAGAGGTTTCCTCCGAGATCTTCGGTTTTCCCTCTCTTAGTTGAGTTAATAATTCAAATAAAACTAGTGAATTTTGGTTCCCGGATGTTTCGAGTTTGGGTTACACTTTATTTTGTTTTTTTCTGTTGTGCCGTCCGAATGCCGACGTTAAAATACCCAGCCCCTCTCCGGTTCTCGAAAAGCTGCAGCTAGTCGTTAGCCAATCAACCTCGTCGAATTTTCTCTGGCGCGTTACGCGCCTGGCGCCCATCCCGTAAGGGAAAATTAAAAAAGAGGAAATTATTGTGACGTTTGTGGCTCGAGGTTGAGAGCTCTCGCGAGTAGGTAAATTCGGTGAAAGGAATTTACGCTACAGTATATTTTGAATACGTATGAATTTTTTCATATTTTTTAATTTGCTTTGAATTTTTTTTATATGGAAAAAATGTGTAAAAAAACACAAGTACCGTAATAGGCAATGTGCCACGAAACTCAACACATGAAGCAATATTTTCGGCACGTGTGCCGTAATGATGGCGTAATATACTGCGTTTCGTATCGTTTGTCTATTAGAGTACATACGTGCATGTATGTGCATCGATTTTTTTTGTGCTCACACAGCAGACAAACGGAAACGGCCAATTCTTTTTTTAATCATATTCGGGCACATCACCCTGACAGATTGCGTCACCAATATGAACCTATGGTTCTGTTTCTAACTATGAGAAAGAAAAAAATGTTCCCCGTTCTATTAAGTGAGAAAATGTTTTCTTTTTCTTTAATTACGCGACGTTTCCAATAAATATTTAGATCATAATTTGAAAGATCTTTTTTTTTACACAATCATAATACTTTCTCGTTTACATACATCATATGCGATGAGGAAATAAAAATTCCCGACCAACATTTTCACATCGAAAATTACGTCAGAATACAACATTTTAATCATAATTTTACAGGAAATAAAACCCAGTATTTTAACATCTCTATCATGCTCGTTAGACAATGTTACCGTTGCCGGCCTAGGAATAGCGATGACTAGGATACAGTATATTTGGGGTTCAGTGTATCGAATTTGCAGTAATCACTGGAATGAAGTCAGCATCGTCAAATAGGACATTGACATTTGTAGAACCTGAAATAAATTTAATAACGTGTTCAGACAAATTTAAATTATTTAAAGGAAAAATATAAATCCGCATTAATTGTGTAACCCACGCCGCAATAGTTCTCAAGTGACATGACGTATATTTTTCCAGCAGTTATGCTGCAAGGTTGGATACTCGCTCTTATAAGCAGAATTATCAATTTTCTTGATCGCACAGACATCAGGTACCATTTACAGCTGTATCTATATAACATAAGACATGATTTACTTATTTTGCTTTCTCGCAAAGCTTCGTATTCGTGGGGGACACCGAGCGTTATTGGGGAAATCTTCTGTAAAAAAGGAGACGTGAACAAGTTTCATGATATTTAGTATTCCACAGATATGTGGTAAAAATAGTGGTATGCTAAGCGTACATTTCGATGTTGCGAAAATAAAAATTACGCAACTATTTAGCTTCTTAAGTTTCGCCTGAGCGATGGGATGATAGATTGTACGTACACAGAATCCGGAAAAAGTGAACTTTCAGACGATATCCAATGACCAGGCAAACTGATGCAAAACAGATGAAACATTTGGGCGAAGCTAAACATTCCCATTCTCATAACGTCTTCTCTTGGAGTGCTCTTAGCAACGGTCTGCAGGATGTCAAGGAAATTGTACGAAAAAAAATGACGCAAATAGCGTTGATTGATTACATACTTGATAACCCGTAAAAGACAAACCCACGACGCTCACACCAACTATCAGAAAAAGCATCCACTGACACGTTGACTGAATATCGCGGACATACCTTTATTAAGGAAAAAATATATACAAAATTTCACTATCAAATTAATTGTCACCTGCCATGAATATAAAGACAAGTAATGAATCACGAATTATGATGGAGTGATCGACCACTAATTTTTCAGGGTTTTACCACAGTAAATCGGATCGCCATATTCGCAACATATATCTTTGCATACTTTGATTAAAAAAGTCGTTAAGGCTGCGTGGCAGCGACAACGACAACGAGGTAATAACAATAATATTGTTATTACCCCCCTCGTCGTCCAGTGACAGCTACATATTGTTTTGAAATACTTCACGTGGAGAATTGTATCCACACCCATACCGGTAAATTGTAGTGTATCTGGGTTTGCGTGTAGATCCGTATGTACGTTGTATTCGAACAAAAAGTTTTGGCCGAGGAATTCTGCTCGCAAAGATATTGTTAGGGGGTTTTTTGTACTAAACAATGATATAACATGGCTTTGTTACCTCCACTCAATAAACAGTATTCGCTAACATAGAATTATCAGATTTTGAGTGATCGGGATTGCCCCGTTATCGCATAATATTCTGTCTGCAACTTAAGTTTTTTCGTGTCCCGGCCTCGGGGGTAGCTTACGAAGTAACGCAAAGCTGTCTTATTCAAAGGGTTGAACGATAAACAATATTGACGTATGATTTTATCACTTACTCCAGGAGATTCTTGTGTCGCTTGATACAAGACACAATATTATGGAAAAAAACATCGGCATGATATTCAGGATGGAGTATAACTTCGTCATTTGCGGCTTCATTCTCTTGTACCATGTCTTCCAGATCATATCTGTTTTAATTGCAATAATTAATTGGATAATTAAAGAGGAAAATCTAATATTTCCATCGCGTATCGACAACTACTTTACGGAATAGATGCTCAATTTCATTTGGTAGGTATATGAGATATGATCTTTAAGTATCCGGCATTTTAACATTGACCATAACCAGGCCAATCTCCGAAAGAACGCATAAAACTGTTACAAGTAGAGGTCAGTACCTATAGACAATATTTCAAAATGGCGGCGGCAAGCAGTGGGGATGTTTGTTCGGTGACGCATCGCTCTCGCCCATCCCCCCTCTCGGTGGTTAGCTGGGGAGCCTTATGCCGGCGCTCGAGCTACCCCGAAGGTGGGTGGGGTGGAGGGATGGAGAGGAAGATGTTACTTCATCGACGTCCGGAGCCCAACCACCCACCCTTGGTCGATCACTCGACTAGCTCGACGCGTAGCCTGATGGTGGGGGAATGTGGTGGAGGGAGTTTGAGAAGCGGGGCGTGGGGGATTGTCAAGAGCTCGGAACGCTAGGGCCCATCGCGGCGAGCGCGCGTACTAATGGGGTTATTACGTCCCGGAGCGGCCTCGGGATTCAAGTTAAACCACCTCGCGTGAAGCGCGAACAGTTTATATTTATTTTTATTGGGGATCGGACTGATTCGCCCTGTACCGGACGTTCTTGAGATTGGTCGGGTGATTCAAATGATTCGTCGAAAGTTCAAGTGAACTCTTTGATTTATTTACGATAAAAAAAAACAAATGAATTAATGATTATAAAAAAAAGAAAATGGAATTATTAGAATAACAGAATCACACTCTCCACTCACACACGCATACCGACTAATACTACTTACGATTATAGTTTTGATTTATTAAAATTACACGACAGTTTATATTGTTCGTGGCGTAACGTCGAAACACTATATTAACACGAGCAGACTGACCGCTGCGACGCAAAACACTAACTTTGCTCCCTTCGGCCTTATCGACTCTCGAACGATATCTATAGACCGCGGATTTCCAAGGAAGATTTTAAGATCGCTATGCAGGAGCTACTTGAGGAGTTGATCCGAGACTAGCTTTTCGCTCTCGTTGTCTAAGCGGGACTGTTCTCTTCGGCGTGCACATCCGCCGATCTCACGATCGGCGGGTGGCAGGCCGGGGAGGATTCTTGCTGCCTTCGCATTTTGTGGTCAGCGGAAACGGTAACGAAGACGCCCTAGCGGTATTCGTTACCATTCGCGAAACGTGCGCAGCGGTCAGCTCGTCTCTCGTTATTTATTAATCTAACTTATCAGTTAAACTTATTCTATTTCATACCCTCGTGCGATCGCGGCTGTGGCAGCGAAATTCGTCACCGCGTCCACGGTCGACACGAGAGTATCCTAGTCGGCGCGATGAGGGGTTCTCGTATTGCGCCGGGGGATTTTCCGTTAAGAACGGATCCTTTCCCGGCGCGATCGTAACATCCCTCCCGCCTTATGAGTCGACGCCCTCGTCGACTCGACCATCGCAATGATCGGATGGACGGGTGCGCGAACTCTGCCGGTTCGCCACGGGAACCATGGCGTGTTAATTTCTAGCGTAATGCTAACTAAAGTAATAGAGGTTGTGAATATTCAAATAGGAAATAAGTAATAAGAAAAATCAAATAAGAAGGAAAAATATGAATTAACGATACGATGGCGATGGTGTTCGGTGGGGTGGATTGACGGCCGTATTTCCCTCGCCGTCTATGTAGTCTCGACGGCCGTGGTTCCCTCGCCGTCTACTAGTTCGGACGGTCCTCGTTGTCTTCGATGTTCGCGAAGAACTCGGCCGAAGTTTGTGCGAATACCTGTGGCTGCAGGTGTAGTTGCAGTCACAGTAGTCGGTCGAGTTCCTCTTCGTTGTCTCGATCTTGGATGCGCCTCCCGTAACTGCGGTTGGCTCAGCCGAATCGTCGTCGTTTCCCGCTGACTCAACGGCGTCTTTCAGCCTCGTGGAGGAGGCTACGGGTTCGGGAGCGTCACCCACCTCGGACGGGGCGTCTTCTTCGTCCGCCCGTGATGCCGTTTCCGAACTTGCGCGGTCGCCGGTGTCACTCCTGCCGGTGTGTTCTTTGGGCCCCGACTTCTCCCTGGATCGGCTTATCGATTTCGCTCGTACGGGCTCGGCCTCTTTGACAGCGTGACAGAGCGGTGCCTCCTTTACCCTGTCGCGGGACGCCGCGGGTCCTTGGTCATCGGCCTCCGTTGTTCCTGCGTCCCTTGCTTCGTCGGCGGTGTCGAGTAGGGAATATACTTCCCCCCAGAGCGTATCGAACGCCCGTTGCAAGCGCCGCTTATCCGCAGATAGGAGCGGACGTCCGAAGTGAACGGGCCCAACCCATTCGATGAACGAGTACTCGTCTCCGGGCTTCAAATGTATTGGCGTGGTCCCCACGCTCTTGTCCTTGACCGTGGTTTCCGCCTGTATCCCTTCATCGTTTACGGTGACAGTCGCCGGCCGTTTGACCGGGGCACCCGGTCTCGCGGTCGGCCAGGATGTCCGCGTCTTTATTCCCGCGCTGGCTGGTGCGGCTAGCGTCGGCTTGTAGGTGGCCACGTGGCGACTCGCTGCCCCGGGTTTCGCTTTAGGCGCCTGCGGATCGCCGGTGGCCTCGTGGGCGCGCATGCCGGCCGGCAACACCTGTGGCCCCTTCTGCAGGCCATCGATGCATCCAGGTCCTTATTTGCCTGAAAAGAACAGCAGAGTACGCAGAGGCGATTCTCGCCGCTCTTTCCCGACCGCATCGCATACCGTTCGTAACACTTAGCCCAGTCGGGGCATTGTGCGGCCGGTTTGCCGCAGCATACGCATAGCCCCTTCAGGGTTGTTGCAATTGCGCGTTGCTGCATTGCTCCCGATGTTCACTCGCGCACTTCGAGATCACTCGCGAGCCTCTCTCGATCGTGATCGTAGCCGGGTCAGCCACTGCCGGCTCTACCGCTGGTTCACGAACTACGGTTCATCGTCTCGGAGATGACGGACCCGGACGATGTCTCCTGGGTGGTTCGTCGGCCGGCTCCGCTGGTGCGTCGGTCGTCGGTTCGCGAGCGACGGCTCGTCGTCGCCTCGGTGGTTCGTCGGCCGTCGGTTCGCGAGCGACGGCTCGTCGGCTCCTCGACGGTCCGGCTATCGGCTCGTCTGCTGCAGGCGCTGCCGCTCCCTCGGTTGCTGCGTCTGGCCGTGCGGCGAGTGGTCTGCGGGGTGGCCGATCCGGCGTGATGTACGCAAAGGTCACCCTCCAAGGCAGTACTACTGCCACCGGTTTTTCAGCCCTCGCGGTTGTTGGTGCGTCGGATGAACCGGAGGATTGAGCCGGTTGATCCGCAACGGCGGACGATTCGCTCGCTGCGGTCGAGCCTGTAGACGCTACGGTTTCGCGGGCTCGCACACTTTTGTTGTTCTTAATCGCTGCCACGATCGCCGTCTCGCGTTGTTGTCGGTGCTTTGCCCCGGCACGCCGACCCATACAAGCACCGCGAACTATCCCGGCCACCCGCCGTGTGGGAGATAAGGTTTCGGGGTGTTCGTGCGGATGTACGCTCAGAGAAGCTCCGGCAGACAGTGCTAAGCGATGTTATCGCTCAGTAGAGTCCGCCAAGAAAGTCTCGAGCAGATTTCCCACAGAACGAGGAAGTAGAGCGGAGGATCGCTCAGGGGAAGGAAAGACAGAACTCAATCTCGCACTCAGAGGAAGTCAGCAGTTACGCTAATTCAGCGGGTTAACGCTAAATCAGCGCATTTCGCTAAATTGTCACGAGGTGACCTCTACAGTAGGTGCGGTTTGATTGAGCGCTGCCAGAATCGACAGGTACTCGGGGGGTGAGCCGAACTTAGCCACGGTAACCTGAACAGGCGGCGCGGCGAAACTCAGTTCCGTCAACCGTCACGATTCTTCACTGCGTCCGCGTCTCACTAGTTCACGCGTAATGTTTGTTCACTTGTAACGCCAATGTCCATTTGTTTGAAATCACGTGTTCACGGAGTCTATGAGCACTTATGCACGGAGTCCACTCGTCACGATTCGACACTTTGTTGGCGGTAGTATCGTCGGAACTATGTGTCGCTCGGGTGACGGCAGATTAATAAGTGGTGATGAATAGGGGTGGGCGATGTTCATTCGATGTTTCGATAATCGATGTTTTTCGGGATATATCGATTAATTTGAATAGGTGTTTTTATACATCGATATGGTACATGAACATCGATTACTACCCACGTAGAAAAAAAGAATCTCAGCGTGATTCTTGGCGAGAATCTAAGCGAGATCTCGCTGAGAATGCCGCATGTGTCCCGGACCGTGATTCTTATACAATCTCACCGTGCTTCTTCACGAGATTCTTTTTAACCCGACCGGGACAACCTGCACACGATATCAACGTGCTTCTTGGCGAGATTGTTTAAATCGAGCGCACAATCTCGTAGTGCTTCTTTGCAAGATTCGTATTTATTGCGACAAAGAATCTCTCAAACATTCTCGCCGTGCTTCTTGGCGTGCTTCTTCGCGTTCGTGTGAAAAATGAAAGAGAAAAAAATATTATAATTAGTCAAATAGAAGGCGAAAATAAAAAACGTAGAAATTTGCCCAGAACCAAATTCCGGTAACGAATTCGCATGCAGCGAGCAATATTAGACTCTATAGTGCATAAGCGCTGATTTTTTTTTAAGTGCTGCTGGATTCCCAAAAGGAATCTTAGCAAGAGTCCCGCATAGAGTCTCGCATAGCGTCCTGGATAGAGTTGGCAGTCTGTTAAAAAAAAAAAAATCAGCGCCTTTCCACTATAGGGTCTTATTTTCGCATTCTATTTGATTAATTTATATTTTTCTTCTCTTTCATTTTCCGCACGAACACGAAGAAGCACGGGGCGATTATGTGAGAGATTCTCTGCCGCGATAAATGAGAATCGCGCGAAAAAGCACTGCGAGATTGTGTGCGTGATTAAAAAAATCTGACGAAGAAGCACGCCGACATTGTGCGCGCGATTAAAACAATCTAGGCGAGAAGCATGGGCAGATGCACTGTGAGCTTATATGGAAAATTCCCCACAGCGATAAATAGAAATCTCCTGGAGAAGCACGGTGAGATTGTATAAGAATCACGGTCCGGGACACATGCGGCATTCTCAGCGAGATCTCACTTAGATTCTCGGCGAGATTTTCGGTGAGATTCTCGGAAAGATTCTCAGCGGAATTTCGCCGAGATTCTCGCCAAGAATCTCGCTGAGATTATTTTTTTCTACGCGGGTACAGAGAAATCGATGTTTATAAAGTAGCCGACGCCGCACAACAAGATTTCCCTCACTGCGGGTGCAAATTTCGCTCTATAATAAGTTCGATTGATGAGTGACCGAATGACGGCGTGACTACATGGCCGCAGTGGCAGCCGGTGTTCAGGGGTGGGATCGCGAACGAATGTTAACGAAAACGCAACGCAAACGTAACGCTATCTATCGAGTGCGAGAGAGATGTCGTTCCTGGCGCTCACGTGGGTGCGACAGAGATACACTCACACCGTAGCGTTACGTTTGCGTTGCCTTTGTGTTAAAATTCGTTCGGGATCCCACCCCAGCAGTGTACCGGCAATTTTTACAATTGTTTTTGAAGAGCGATAAAATCCAGAATGGATCCGACGCTTGACAATCTCACGAATGTGTGGCTTAATTGTCCGTACATCGTTTATTTTCGTATAAACGATCAGCAATGTTGACTATCTATTTGCAAGCAGGCACACTGAAATAAGAACAACGCTGGAATTCAAATCGTTATTCAGAGATTCAATCCACCATGAGGAAAATACGCAACTACTAATAGTCGTATACTAGTTGTGTAATTGGGTAAAAAAACCACGAATAAAAAAGTAAAGATTTTTTTATTGCAAATATGATATTTATCGATAATCTTTATTTGCATTATGACGATCTTGCTTCCATTATATAGTTATCTTTTTTTTATTCCAATTACGCGTTTTCGAATAAAAGCGCCTTTATTTATTTTAAAAAAATCGATTCTTTATCGATGTTAGTGCAAAACAATCGATTCAAAGACATCGATTGTATTATACATCGATTATTTTGGTACCGATGCTTTTTTTAAACATCGCCCACCCTTAGTGCTGAAGCGACCAGCGGTCGTCGAGCGTTCCTCCAGCGTCTTGCTGCCCCATGACTTATTGGGTCCGACGTCTTGGTGGGGGGTACAAAGGTTCGAGTCGACTACGCAGTTCTAATCTACTTCGGCGTCTTGTCTGGGTAGAGAGCACAGCGGTGTTTTGTTACCCCGCTCGACTCCACTTGAGATTACGATGTTTTCGTTCTCAACGTCGAATGTTGCCGATGCCGTAGTTTCACGCGTGGTACTCGGAAAACGATAGCCTTTCTTTGAACGTTGTTTTGTTCGCGAGATTCGTTTCTCTATGTGTCTCCCTCGCCCCGCCTCGAGCCCACTATTTCGGCGACGTCTCGAGTGGCATAGGCACGACAATGCGCACAATATTTTTGAACGGCAAAACCAAAACATTAATGCGGCGATAAGTAACCCTTGGCACGAAAATCCAGCGAGGAACAAATATTGCCGTCGATGCCTCTCGCGTCGATGGGTTCCTATTTCAATGATTCGTTGTTCCATCTCGAACAGCGACTCGCCGTCCTCTTGCAGTTTCCATGACTGCGGAATTTTTCCCGGGATTATTTCATCAGGTAATTAGGTGGCCAACGCGAAACTCGCGGCGTTCGGAAGCTCGAGAAGTCCTGGTACCACGATGGTCACATTTAGAGATACATCTGACGTGTAGAAATAGTGTTCTCGGCTGTCGTAGGTACGGATGCCGGTGAGCGCCGTTGTTCGCGTCCGTCCCACGCAGTTGGGGCTAAGATGGAATACTCCGGCCCCCTGCAGCGTCGTCGTTATTTCCCCGAGTCCGGCGCAGAGGACATGTATCTTCTCTTGCTCGTTGAGAGAAAACAGCCACCCTCCTTGAGATGGAGGGTGTATCCATGAGGAAATGAGGAAATGAGGCCCCGTGTTGAGTCCGGATTCTCACGTTACAGTTCCGATAAGCTTCTACCGACGGTCTCGTGAGCATCGTAATTTCACACTGTTCCGAAGTCGATACCTCATGCAAAGGCATCGCCATTGGGCAAATGTATTTTTGTTCGAGTCGACTACATCCGGCGACGTAAATATCGTCTGCTAGAAAATAATTCCGGCGATCATAGGATACCGCAATATATGTGGTAGCCGGCGTGATATGGGCCGATCCTGTGGTGTTGATCGTCGTTTGCGGTACTGGCCACGGATGCATCCGATATAAATTGTAACTCGTTCGGTCCAGCAGCGGAATATGTGCGATAATCAGTAGCCTTCCCGAATGATACATTAAATCGGCGCGCGCTACTCGTGCCAATAACTCCCCTCGCAGGTACTCGCCGTCAAGCGGGAATTCGAACTCGGGTGCGCGCTCTCTTATTTCGTGAGAGATGGCCGATAGCTGTGCCGTAGTAAGAACGGCTGGATGGTAACGTCCGTCGCGCGCCGCTGTGATGACTTGCAGGTACTGCTCGCACGCGTCGATATAGCGATCGATTTTTATCTCGACGCGCCGTACGTAATTAACGAGCTCGACGCGGAAAATCATTTCGGCAGTATCCTTCGTGATTTCTCCTATTGTTTTCCATAACTCTTTTATCCGTTGATCCATGTCGTCCACTCGCTTGGTTTCTGCGAGATGCTCCTCGTGCAATTCCTGAAGAATGGAGCGAGTGAGATGCATCTGTTTTCCGATAAGCTGAGTGATGTTAGCCTGATCGGAAAACAGTCTGTCGATCTGACCGTTTATATATTTCGCGTCTTCTTCATTCATTGTCCCGAAGAGCGTTTTGCTCAACGACCCGATGAATCCTAGAGGCACGGATCGTTTTTTCATCGTGCGCAGATGCAGGTCACTGGGAGTTCTAATAGGCGTCGAATCTTGAGCTATTCTGGTCACCTCATTCGCTAGCGCTCTAGCGTGCGCGACGCGGCTGATCAGATGTTTCGCATTTAGTAATTCGCTGCATTTGCCTCGCGGAAAGTTGGTGCCGTGGAATAGCGTGAATGTTACTTCGCGGCACTTTTCTAACACTTCTGACAATCGCGATTGCTCCTCCGGGAAGCTTGATACGAATTCTTGTAGGTCGATAAAAACAGCCACCCTCCAATCGACATGTTGCAATCGAAGGGTAACCACTCGCTCGTAGTACAGTCCGGGGCGATCCGTCACCGAGGTCACGTGATATACGTCGTGTTGATTCAACTCGCCGAGGACGTAACTTAGGCACATGAATAACGTCAGCAGCTTCATATTCCAGGTAGATTTCGTCGCCCGGGAGAATTTGGCAGATATTATCGCGCACCGGCAGCTAACGTCTGCAAAACACAACACATGACTATTCTCGTCTCACTCGCACCTCGTTACACTTCTTCCCTCACATACGGCATTCGATTACATTCGTTTATTGCCTGTGAGGGTTCGATCGCACGTGGCATAGGCAGAGTGACAGAGACGACGCGCGTTCGGAAGGAGCGCGCACTATGTCCGTCTTTCCACTCGCCCGGCTTTACTCCACGCGGCATACGTATCCTGTTTGCCGTGCGTCGCTCGAGGCCTCTCGACTTACACAGGGTAATTAGACTATTTTATTCGTACGCCAACTTGACTTTGTCAACGTGTTTACGAATTCTTTGACCATTTACCGTCTCTAGAATTACGTTACTTCGATCAAAAATTTCTACGATTTTATATGGCCCGTGATATTGACAATCAAACTTCCCTTTCTTCGGTTCTTTGAGGACATAGACGTTATCGCCGATTTTACCTTCGAAAGGGCAGACCTTCCGATCGTAATAACTCTTGGACTTTTCTTTCGCTGCGTTTAGATTATCCCCCGCCATCGCTCTAATTTCCGATAATCGCTTGATTAATTCGATGGTATAAGAATTATATGTTTCTAAGTTATTGTCAACGGGGAATTCGCTCGGCAGCCGAGCCAGCTTCCCGTAAACAATATCATAAGGTGTAAAGTTTGTTGCCTCATCAACACACGTGTTATACGAGAGTTCGGCATAAGGCAACCCCAACCTAACCCCCCCCCCCCCGTAAGGTAACCTATCCCAATCGTCGTATTGAGTGGCGTATTGTTTTATATATTCCACCAATACTATGTGACTCCTCTCGAGTGCCCCATTAATTTGCGGGCGGTAACCGGAGGTCGTTAATTGTTTTATTTGAAATATCTCGGATATTTCTTTCAGCAAACTGCTGGTGAAAGCGGCTCCTCGATCGGTTAGAATAGCCCCGGGGGCGCCGAACTGTGTAACCAACCGGCGCGCTACGGCTTCTCCGACAGTAGTGGCCTTTAAATCCGGTATAGGCTCGACAAGGCAATACTTCGACAAATGATCCTGCATGGTAAGGATGTGTTTATTACCATGAGTCGTCAGTAGTAGTGTACAGCTATAGGGAGACAGGATTTACCCCCTCCACGCGGCCACTGGCGCCAACCCCCACCACCGCCGTCTACCCCCACCCCTCTCACCCACCACCGTTGTCTGGCCCCCCACTCCTTCCCCCACCACCTGTGGTCCCCTCCCCACCCCCTAGGGCCCCTTAAGCCACGCCCCTTGAGTTATAGGGAGCCAATGAGAGAGAAGCTGGGAAAATCTCCGGACCGTGATTGGTCGTCTCATTTTCCCCGAGCCGTGATTGGCCGACTGGAAATTCCCCGAGCTCTTATTGGTCGACTGATTTTCCATGGCGCCCTCTATAAATTTCCATCGTCTTTTATGTACTAGTATTAATCCAATCATTCGCTTTATAATGATTGGACGTCCGATTTTTCCGATGTTCTGGTTGGTCGAAGAATTTTTCCAAGGCGCCCTCTAAGAGTTGCCGACTTCTTTTCAATACTAAAATATTCTGTAGTCGGTAAAATGGGGTTCAGCCGGATCCGTATGATGGTAATTCGAAGCAGGTAAAAATAAATCGGCGTTTTAAGTATATCGAATTATTATTCAGTAGCTTAGACGTTCTGTATAATCCATCCCCTCCCATGTCTCATCCTCCCAGAGTAACGAAAGTTTACAATGTACGGTTAACGAAACATAAAATACTTATTCATACATGATTATCATATAAGTAAGGGCAAGTGACGCAAAGTGAAGACCGACGAGAAATAATCTTAAATCTACTTATAATAATGAATACAATGAGAAACAATATAATTAATAATACTGGATCGACGTAATTGATTACCAATCGGTAGAGTAACTGCTATATACGCATGGTCTGATGTCTGTTGATAGCATATACATATCAGCAAAAGGATATGTATACGATTACGCGACTATTGATTCGCACTTTTCTTATTCTTCATGAGGTATTTTTTCATCTCGTTCACGATGAAAGGGATACCCAGTACCGTCAGTTCAAGGAATACGATGCCAAACGTGAGCTCGATAAACGACGGGTCCAATCGACGTTTAACAGCTTCTTTCAATAACTTGAAATTATTCTTTATCAAATCTTTGACACGTGAACTGTCTATCTTTTTTGGCGTCTCCATAGGCGGGATATACATCAGTAATTCGGCACAAAGTACGTCGAGACACTTCTGAACATGTGTGACGTTTCGCTGCAGACGTCTGAAACGTTCGTCCGTGCATACCATTAAGCCGATAAGTCCGTCAAACGATGTTTTTTGCATCACAACGGCCGGCGAATACTTTCTTCACTTCTTTGTCGGTGATCCTAATCCCTCGTCGTCGTCCTTCTCCGCGGGGTTTTCTTGAACGCGACGATCAAACGCGACAGATTTTGAACCGAAACTTGTTGTAAACACGATTTCACAGTCGCCGACACGTATGGATGATGGGGTGCGCCAACCCGATCCCCAGGCGATCTTTTGAGTACCGTCAAAGTACTTCGAAATGGTCGGTAGATGAGTTTGCAGCAAGTTCCAAGCTTCCGATTCAAAGACAATACCGCCGGCCGTGCTATTGTTCTGAAGTTTTACGATAGGCTGTATACTTCCGTCGGCGCGTAGTTGTAGTCCAATGCTCACTTTTTTTGTCTCGGTCTGGTTGAGAGTATATGTTGTACCGAGAATCAGTGGCGATTCGAGACGCTTTTTGTCGTCTTCCGTGAATCCGAGTTCCATGGCTGAAGGTTGTAAATCACTGTTTCGAAGATCTTCAACACTACTAGCTTGACTCATCTTAAACAATGGTCCACGAATACACTGAGACTAGCAAAAAATTAACGAGAAGAAACTCGAAAGCTTAAACTCAAATCTCTTTAATGACCTCACGGGCCGGACTGCCGCTGTTTGGTGTATCGCGTCGGTTATATGCGATCCTGGGGCGCCACGGCGCTAGTATCTCTGAAGATTTCACATGCTCTAGGAGAGGGGAGAACCGGTTGTAAGATCATGACGCATATACCGTAAAGAAAACACCTGCATATGGGAAAGAAAAGCCGATATACATAAAGAAAAGATATCGATCTTTGAGTACAAACAAACACCGGAGCTATAAATCTGGTATCCCGGAGATCGACGATATCGATCGCTGGACCTCACAGTTGGAGATCCGCGGCCCGTGAAAAGTCATAAAAATAAGAAGAGTTGACGGCCACAACACGGAATACATGTTGACCTTACACTTGAAATTTATGGATTTTTGTAGCGTTCTGTCATGGTCGTAAAAGCAATCTAGATCAGTCGTTAAAATTTCTAAGTCGTAAAATAAAAAAAAATGAATAAAAATGTGCAGCGTCTTTGAGATGAGCCGACATTTGTTTCGGGTTTCCGTATTGTTTAGTTTGATGAAAAGGAGTTTAGCTTCGAAGATCGTGTCCAACTGTTACCTCGATATTGTTTTAACGGTGAGATACAATGGACGCGAGCTCTGCGTATTGCAATGGTCTATAGATCCAGATCTATTTCAAAAGGGTGTCGGAGGTAAACGGCTATCTGTAGATCGGTATTTTTATGACTGTTAGGTGCTTGCACAACCCTTCGAGCGGAATTTCGAGGAACAGCATTTTTTTCGTTTTATTACTCATAGTGTCGGCGAAAACAATCCGAAGCGTCCTCGAGGCGGCTATTCAATGGCTTTTCGGCGGTGCGACAAGTTGCAGCTAGTATTGTTTTTATGTATACGATGTTAGCCGTATTTTCGGCGGTGCGGTAGGTTACAGGTCGTAACGTTTTTATGTATAAGATGAGCGTCGTATTTCGGCGCAAGAATGCGCGCAAAGTCAATAGAATAAGCTACGCCGCGGGTAGCCTATATTTTCACCATCGGTGCGCAATGTCTTGAGACAACGAAAAGAGGTGAAAAAAATAAGCCGACTTAAGGCAATGAGAACAATGTCCACCAAAATCGTAGTAATGTTTACCAGAGACAGTGTTTCGTCTTCTGTTTTTCCGCATTTTCATAGGCCGGAAATTGTGGTGGGGTGTAGGCGAAAAACTATAAAAGCTTCGGAAAGACAAATCTTTGACAATTCTTTGTCGAGAAGTCATTCGTGAAGCTTCAAACTTTTCGTGTTACGTGACGTGCCTTTACATACGTTTCTTACGGTGTTAAGGTTTTATATATATATATATATATACATACATTCTGTGCTGCAGTGTGTGAAAATCTTGTGTTGTGGAATCTCGTGATTCATTGTGCATTTTAATTTTTCAACGAACTAAAAAAATTTAAAAAAATGGAATCGTACCGTGTTCGTGTTCTCGTCAAGGCTGTGCATAAAGCCGTTGGTTTTGCGAGATTCAGGAGTGCCGTGATTGCGAGACGTTGTGCGGCACCTTGGGCTAAGCGGCTCAACTGTATGACCCTTCAACAGGTTCAGCGAGAGTTTCGCTGTATCCTGAGGCAATTGCCGGTGAGGGTCATTGGGCGGCTGCACAGCTATCAAGCGTTTAGTGATTCGCTCGACGCTATCGTGATTGCGGTGAGCGTCATGGAAGAACGCAACAGCGGCCATTTGTATGTGGTCCGCGACCTCGTCAATAGCCGTGAGAACGCTCAATGCGGTCTCGATATGTCGGCGTCGGATACCGAAAGCGACGACGACGACGACGACGACGAGACCAGCGATGAGAGCGTTAGCGCCGAGGACAACGACGATAGCGACGGCGGTCGCAACGGGGACGACGAAGACGATGACGAAGACAACGAGGACGACGAAGACGATAGCGAGGACGACGAAGACGATAGCGAGGACGACGAGGACGACGAAGACGATAGCGAGGACGACGAAGACGACGGGGAGGACAGCGCGGAAGAGGAGAATAAAGACGAGACGAACTCTACCGCTGAGACGCTTATCCTCGCATCGCCGGATGAGCGCGACGACACCGATGCCGAGGCCTACGGTGTCAGCGAGGATGACGACGACAGCGATAGTGAGGGCTCTACTGCCGGCAGCGATTACGACAGCGAACGTCTCGATACGCTGTCAACCGCCGAAACCCTCATCGATACAGCACCGGATGCAATGGGTCCTTGCGATGAAGCGATGGATATTCGTGACGAAGAAGCTGCAGCGACGAGGAACCTCGACATGGAGGTTGGCGCGATAATGGACTGTCAATCAGCCGCGACAATGTGTAAGTCAACGTTTATTTAAAAAAAGGCAATGTAATGTATACACATATATACATATGTGCATATAAACGTACAAATATATATATATATATATATATGTATATGCAGATATACTTACATTGTTTATATATATATACATATACACGCATATCCTCTAATACGTAGAGCCCTTTCAACATTGGTTTAACTTTATTTGTTAAACCACAGGTGTGCACCGATGGTTACTGCGCGCTGCTGAACCGTGCGACGCGCACGGCGACTGGTGCCTGGGCGGTCATGCCTCATTAGAATATCCGCCTGTGACCCAGATCCTGCCCTTGTAAATACCCCGGTCTCGTCGCGTCATTATGACCCTGCGTCCAATGATGATTCGGATTCAGATTCATCATTGTCAACTAGTGATCCGGAATCTGAATCACCCTCGTCGTACGATGCGGATCACTCCGACGCCGACGCCGTTCGCGCGATACCGAACCACTTGCTACAAGCACCGTGGCACGATTCGCGCGGGGCGATGGGTTTAGGATCCGATTCGTACGACGAGGATGATGATCTAATCATCATTCGAATTATCGAATCGTCCCGACGTTTCCCAGAACCGTAATTATTTATCATACCTTATCCTATTTCCTTCCGCAGACCGTTCAGGAGCATCCTCGTCGAGCTCGGCACGGTCGTCATCACCAGCATCGTCATCATCATCATCATCATCATCATCATCATCGTCATCATCATCGTCGTCATCGTCGTCGTCATCGTCGTCGTCATCATCATCATCACCATCACCATCATCATCATCATCATCATCATCATCATCATCATCATCATCATCATCATCATCATCATCATCATCATCATCATCATCATCATCATCATCATCATCATCATCATCATCATCATCATCGTCATCGTCGTCGCAGGCATCGGCTTCGTCGATGTTAAGCGCATCCTGGATCGCTGAGACAGAGGAGGCCGTCGCGCAATTGGTGAGTGACGGCTATAATGTACCGCAAATAGGCGGACGTCCTGCGCGGCCAAATGACGTTGGCGAAATAATTGAAAATGCCGATAATATTAATAAAAATATCCGCAATGACGACGGCAATGACATTAGCGATAACGATAACGATATAGCCCACGGGGAAGAAGTCGTGGATGACGACGATCACGTCTTACCCGTGGGTCATCGGTTTAGAATAGTCGGCGTACCGAGGGATCACACATTAAAAAATTTTAAAATAAATAGTCGACGAACCGAAGTGTCTTTAATAACTCCGCCGCACGGTATCAATCCGATATCATGGATACGAAACGCGATTCGTGATATCCATCATCATTTTGTACAAGGCCACTCGCCGGCCGATAGAATCGGTGTCGCGTTTGAGGCCGCCGGTATGACGAATGGTACAGCCGGTGTATCCATGAGGCCCGTATGGCGGTTCAATTACGAGCAATTATGGGACCTTCTTTGCAGTGTCCATCAAAGCGCGAGAATCCTTTCGGTTTATGACACTCTAGTGTTCACCGTCACGTACGTTGACATGGTAAACGGCACGGGTGGCTTAGATAGTAAAATCGCGAGTAATCGGTCCATCATTCAAATCGGGAATTTTGATAATTTGTGTTTCCCTCGATCGCTTGTCGTAAGTCTCGCAAATACGCGCAATAAAGAAGATCGAAGCGAAGAATCGAAAGTTTTTTACGACAAGATTCGACATAAAAAATCGAAACTTCAACGGGACGAGGCTGAAAAGCTTGTAAACGAGGCTCGCGTAGTAGTACCGGCGTCGGGGTGCGGTAATATAGAAATCGAGGTTTTCCAAAGACATTTTATGGCTGCCGGTATAGCTATAGTCGTATACGACTGGGCCTCTTTAGGTAGCGGTGTGCAACCCATCTTCAATGGGCACTCGCGGTTTCAAGACGTTCCGGCACACACGACATTGAACATTGCGCACTTCGCGGACGAGGACCACTATTCACCGATCACAAATCTTTTAGCAGCGGCCGGTGGTAGAAACTATTGTACACCGTGCAACAAATCGTACCGTTTTTTACAGCGGCACGTGTGTACGAGTAAATGTCCTCGTTGCTACGCGTCACCGCCGTGTCCGGTCAGACCCATCGACGCTAACGATCACGATGCTGTTATAGTCGGTTATGAACGGTCGTGCGAGAATTGTAACCGGTTTTTTCATAGCGTAGCGTGTTTTGACAATCATCTCAAAGCTCGGGAATATCGAGTCAAAACACACGCTTCCGAGAGAAAATCGATTTGTGAGACAGTCCGTTTTTGTAAAAAATGCTTAAAGCTGTTCGATGCCACGCTAAAACCACACAACTGTGGTAAAACTTTTTGCCAACTATGCCGAAGCGTACACGGGTACAATGAGTATTGTTACATGCAGCCGGTGGCACCGCGTATTCTATCTGACGAGAAAAAACATCCGCGAGCGCTCTTTATTTTTTATGATTTTGAGACCCGTCAAGACACGTTTTACACCAAAACACCGGGTGACGATACTCGCGAGCACATTGTCACACTTTGTGTAGCACAGCAGCTGTGCGAAAGATGTTTATCTTCCGTTGATGATGTAAGCGCCGGTGCAGCGTGCTGTTGGTGCGGTGTACGAAACCACATTTTTCGCAGATCGCCCGTCGCGGAATTAGTCGAACTCGCGGTGCGCCGTTCCACATCTTTTAGTAAAATTGTCTGCATCGCTCACAACGCAAAGGCGTTCGACGCGCAGTTTATTTTGCGTCACGTCGTCGAACACTGTAAGGATATCGGTGTGCCGAAACTCATTCTTACGGGGAATTCAATAATCTCGATGCGTATAGGCCGTACTGTTTTCATCGACATTATGCATTTTTTTCATATGCGGCTCAGTGCACTCCCAGAGGCCTTCGGCTTCAAAGATAAAATGGGCAAAGGATACTTTCCGCATTTGTTCAATACGCTAGAGAATCAGACCTATATAGGTAAACTACCTGCCGCCGAGTTCTATTCGCCGGAAACTATGAGTCCCGAGGGGTATACGGCTTTCTATGAATGGTATGCCGAAACAGCAGCTATGAATGAGATTTGGGATTTTCAAACCGAGATCGAAAAATATTGTGTGATGGACGTGGATATTTTGCGACGGGCCTGCAATGAATGCCGAAAGATATTTCTCGAAGTCGGGGATGTTTGCCCATTTACAGAGGCAGCAACAATCGCGTCGGCTTGTTCAAAAGTATTTAGACGTAACTTCCTCGTACCACAGACTATCGGCCTCATACCAAGCGGCGGGTACAGACTCGCAGACAGCCACTCGAAGCAAGCCAATGAGTGGCTTTTATGGGTCGAGCATTGCGTGGGTCACGAGATAACTCATGCTACGCGCGGTCGTGAGTTTCGGCTACCTGAAGGGATACTTGTCGATGGGTACGCTCAGAGAGGCGAAGATCGATTTGTCTACCAATTTCACGGCTGTTATTGGCACGGCTGCCCCCGTTGTTTCCCCGAGAACCGTACAGCACGGTCATGCGCCAACGATGAATCGTACGAACATCGTTATGAACGTACTCTGGCAACCGACACTACGATTCGCGAACAGGGTTACGTATTAGAGGTCATGTGGGAATGCGCGTTTAACGATGAGCGAAGCATCAATCCGGCGATCGGCGTGTTTTTGCGTGAGCATCCGCGACTGAAGTCTGAGCGTCTGAATCCTCGCGACGCATTCTTTGGCGGCCGAACAGGTAACACTGTGACCTCGTACGATGTTGCGGAGGGCGAAAAAATCAGTTATATCGACATCTGTTCGCTCTATCCTTATATTTCTAAAACGGGTCGTTTTCCGAAGGGTCATCCTAAAATTTACGTCGGTTCGGAATGCGACGCTTTGCTAAACGGTTCGTTCGATGCTCTGGGTACAACGGTTAATGGTTTGATTCGCTGTACGATTTTACCGCCGCGAGACCTTTTTCATCCGGTTCTACCAGTGCGTATGCATCACAAGTTGCTCTTTGCACTGTGTCGTACATGTGCCGAGGAAAAGACACAGTCGTCGTGTCCGCATGAGGATGTAAACGAGCGTGTCTTTACCGGTACATGGGTAATTGACGAAGTTTGCAAAGCACTTGAGGTCGGCTATAGAATCGTTGAAATATCCGTTATTTGGGACTATGAAATTACTCAGTATGATCCGGAAACACGCGAGGGTGGGCTGTTTGTCGATTACATTGTGACGGTGTGTGACGAACGGGTCCAGCTTTGCATATAAGTAGACAACACGAATGATAGAAACATATGGGTGACTATAGCGGAGTGGTTAGCGCTCTTAATTAGTACCTGATCAACCCGGGTTCGAATCCCGGGGTCACCATATTTTCTATCATTTATTTCTGGCCCTACCGTCGCATCATCGTCCACCATCACTTCATCGAAGATATCGGCCATTCGTTACAATGGTGTCAGAAGTTATCGAGCTACTAAACACGTCCACTGGGAAGCCATCAGAACTCTTAGGAAAATGCGGCATGAGACAAAGTCCATGAACCCCGCGTATACCAGACGGCAAAAAGTAAGACCGAAGCTGACGAGATAACATGATGCCTCAGTCCGCGCAATAGGACACTCGCAACGCTGCACATTCGACGAGGACGTCGACAATCGCGAGAGGAGGTGTGTGACGGTGTGTGACGAACGGGTACAGCTTTGCATATAAGTAGACAACACGAATGATAGAAACATATGGGTGACTATAGCGCAGTGGTTAGCGCTCTTAATTAGTACCTGATCAACCCGGGTTCGAATCCCGGGGTCACCATATTTTCTATCATTTATTTCTGGCCCTACCGTCGCATCATCGTCCACCATCACTTCATCGAAGATGTCGGCCATTCGTTACAACATAAACACCTTTTTGAAGATTAAGCAAGAGGCTAGCGGTTGGCCGGCGGAATGTGTCGATGCAGACTCGCGGACAAAATACATTACCGACTACGAGAGCGCCGAAGGTATTCGATTAACGCCGGAAAAAATTAACAAAAACTCGGGTCTGCGTTCCGTTGCGAAACTTTGCCTTAATTCGTTTTGGGGAAAATTCGGTCAGCGGGATAATTTAACGCAAACGTCCGTCATTAATACTCGCGAGCAGCTGTTGCTGCTTTTGGGGGATAATGACAAAGATGTGCAACGCTTACTACCGGTAAACGACGATGTTTTGTACGCAAACTGGGTGTCAATAGACGAGGCAATAATACCCTCCTCGCAAACGAGCGTCGTAATAGCTGCGTACACAACAGCTCAAGCGCGCTTAAAATTATATAGCTATTTGGAGGGACTAGAGCGACGCGTGCTGTACTATGACACCGACTCGGTGATTTATGTTAGCACAGGTCAACCGGGTGAATGGGTACCACCGCTCGGTAACTTCCTTGGGGACATGACCAGTGAGCTCAAGAAACCGACAGACTATATAAAGTCATTTGTCTCGGGAGGCCCCAAATTCTACGGGTATCAGGTGGTGAATAGCGCGCGCCCCGAAACGGTTACTAAAACAGAGTGTAAGGTGAAAGGGTTAAGTCTAAATTATCAAAATTCCCAAAAAATAAATTTTGACTCGATACGCGAAATGATTAGAGCTGATTTGCCGAGACAGAATGTAGAGTCGATTCAATTGAATTATTCGTCGATTCAGCGGACGGCCCTCCATGATGTCGTAACTCGCGCAATGTCGAAAACCTGCCGTGTCATTTGCCATAAACGACGTGATGTGACTCACAAGTAGTAGTGTACAGGTATAGGGAGACAGGATTTACCCCCTCCACGCGGCCACTGGCGCCAACCCCCACCACCACCGTCTACCCCCACCCTCTCCCCCCACCCCACTGTCTGGCCCCCACTCCTTCCCCCACCACCTGTGGTCCCCTCCCCACCCCCTAGGGCCCCTTAAGCCACGCCCCTTGAGTTATAGGGAGCCAATGAGAGAGAGGCTGGGAAAATCTCTGGACCGTGATTGGTCGTCTCATTTTCCCCGAGCGGTGATTGGCCGACTGGAAATTCCCCGAGCTCTTATTGGTCGACTGATTTTCCATGGCGCCCTCTATAAATTTTCATCGTGTTTTCTGTACTAATGTTCTTCTAGTAAACTTGCTGCGTTTTGATTGGTCGTCCAATTTCTCCTGGTGCCCTCTAGGAATTACCGACAGTTTTTTAATACTAATAATATTCTGCAGTCGGTAAATTAGTTTTCGTCTTTTACTATTCTAATGGTAATACCGTACCGCCAAATAAAAAAACATTTACAAAATTATTTTTGTTTATTAAATTTTCTTGCATTGACATTTTACAATATTTCATCGTTACAATTTTTTAAAGATCAGTGGTCTTGGGTGGTGGGTCAAGGGTCATGGCAGAGTCGGTTGACGGCAGCGGTGTGTCTTGCTTGCGATCAGACTCGGCCGTTGTCGTAAGCGGCAATACCTTCTCGGGTTGGTCCGGCGGTGCCGTTGACTCTTGTTCCGCGGCCTCCTGTAGACAGTCCGTGCATTCTCTCTGGAGTGGTGGATACCCTTCGAGCTGCATCTTTAGATCCTTGGGTGCCCAATGTTTTTTACAGGCTCTGTATGATGCAACCTCGGGGTCCTGTCGAATATGTTGAGGTAGTTTTGCCCACAGGATGTCGATGTATTCACTCCAGTGCCTCAGTAGCAAGCGTTTGGGAATGTATTCGAGCTCCTCCGGGAGTAGTTCCCAGGGATCCTTGCCACAGTCAATGACGAGTATGCCGCTGATGATGTCCATTTTTGTGGTGGGTTGTTGACGTTGCCACGAATCGTTGACAAGTGTGCTTTCTCGTGTGGAGAGGCCGTCTTTTATATCAGCTGATGGTGGTGGTGGTGGTGGTGGGGGACCGTGTGTTGACGATGAAGATGAGATGAAAACTTTTTTTCTTTTCTTTAGTTACATTCGTTTATTTACAGGTGACAACCGAAACGTGCTGTACATGTTTGTATACACCGTGATGTACAGCCATTACCGCTGCCCTTTAAAAGTCTTGTTCGTCGGGTGTTTGAGACGTTTCGTCGTCTTGTATGTTTCACATATCGTAGATTCTTGTAGTAACGTCGCACAATATTATCGTTTTTCACCTTATTAGCCGAGAATAGTTTGCAAAAAGCAGCAAGGTTGTAGCCCCGACACATATAGTCAAGAAACATAACACAATATTCTCCACACACTCGAGACTTGATACACTGTAGGGGCTTGGTGCTCCACTCGTAACTCGTTGTATTTCTTCGCAGTCGATTGCGATGTTGGTTGACAAGTGGAGGCAGTCCGTAACTGTCGAAGAAGATCCCTTGACCATTGTTGTCGACGTATATGGCTACCCAATGAGTTCCTGGCTTGGTATGATCGTCCGTGTTTGCGACGATGGCTGTGGGTCTAGACCAGCGACTCGGGATGCGATCGGCGGGGAAGACTCCTTTCGTCTGTGCCGAGACATGTCGTAGAGCCTCCAGCACTTCTAGGCTGTTCATTGCATATGCTTCCTGTGCCGGAGTGGGGGCGACGTCTTCGTGAATGCTGATGCTGATGATGATACTGATGAGCGCTACGGGGGATGGTAGGCGTAGGCTGGCGCTTCGGTGGTGGTGGCGGTGAGAGTTGTTTATTACGGTAAAGGGCAACTATTTCACCCTCCGCAGGTACCGTGGCGTCGCAGGTGTTCGTCGTAGCACTGCTGTCACTGCTCGAAGGTGCCGGGACTATATAGTCTCCCATTGTCGAACCGTGATCTGTATCGCTCGGAATTTCGATATGTATCGCTTTTCTCGGTGTATCGTTTGGCCGATCTCTCCGTTGCACGGCGCCCACTGGTTCTGAGTAAACGGGATACTCCTTATCCAAAATCTGAGTCCGAAGCCAACGTTTTATTTTTCCCACGTTGTTTAATGCGCACTTCGCTGCATCCTCCTTTGACACACCGTGATAGATGCACCAAGTGTCGTAGGTCGGCATGTTTTTGAAGCTAGGGCCCTCGTAATCTTCCAGGTTGACTATGTCGCGGCCCAGCACGTCACGTAGAATTTCCGCTTTTTGTACGCCTCTCGTATATATACGAAGTGCGTATCGGCACATGGCCTTTAGCGCAGTGTATACTTTTGGCAATGGGGTATCACCGTCAACCCACTCGATACCGTGATGAAAGCACGTTAGACGATTATTGCTCGCGCGCACTTCTTTAGGTAATTCACCAAAATCGTATGGTGAATCGATAACCCAATGGCCGATATGATCGCCCTGTAGTGTAGTAACGGCGATCTCCTTAGGAAGAAACTCGCCATGCTTGCCGTATAGCGCTTGAATATCAACTATTGCGTCCATGCTGAAGGCGTGAGACGAAATGATGTCGAATGCTCGCTCGTAGTCGGTCTTAAATACGTTTCGGCTGTACGTATAGCGCCCTCACCGGGGAATGTGTGATCGTGTGTTATGCATCGGAAGAGGGGATTGGCCGCTCAAGCACTAAAATCCGTGATTACTTGACGTGCCGAGTCAATTTCAATAACATTGTCATACTCGGCGTAGACAATACAATTTATTGTAGATGAGAGAGGTTTGGCGAAACGTACTTCGATTCTCACGGTACCGTGTTTCACGAGATTCCAGTGGGTGAAACAGTTGGCGGATAGATCAGGCATCAAGTCGAAAGCGAATAGACAATAACCTTTTGCGTAAGCGCTGCGTGAAATGTCTATACCGTCGTTTTGGAAGTGTATACCTGTGCCCGAAAAAAGGGTGTGGTAACATTCGATCCAAGTTCTGTTGGTGTCGAACTCTGGTTGCAGTGGTTTTCCAGGTATCTGTTGACCGTCAACGTAGAGCGATAGAAAATTTATCGAATAATTTTGAAAATTAAAGGGGTTTGACGTTCTATCACCGTTGAAAGCTTTGTTGCTAACAAAACCGAGTATTATACGTTTTGGTAATTGACCGAGTATTACATTGTCCAGTGTATCGCCCGCGACGCCGCTATGCATGGTAAACGACTTAACCTCCACGCGCGTTATAGGATATTTCGCTGTTGTTTTAGACAGCGTCTTCGCATGGGCTATAAGTACTCCTGGGTTGATTTTCGCTCGTCTTATCAACAGTGTCGTATCGTGAATTAATATCTTGTGTGTGCAATCTTTTGATGGTGTTTCCATAAGACAAAAATCGTCTTTTGAGCGTACGAGACGTAGTCGTACTTCGACGCCGTTCAGCAAAAATTTGTCTTGATTGAATACATCACAGTGTAGATGGCCAATCATATCCAAGGTCCGACCTCCTTTGACATAACGGGCTCTCGCGTCTTGGCCATCGTTGCTCGGACTCGCGCCCGGTAGCAACTCGAAACCACCTGGAGTATCGGCATACCACAAAGCCGTAGTGAGATGCGATGCTTTTGCCGCAGGGCCATAGTTCAACAACGTTTCAATGTACGCCCGGTAGGCGTAGGCATTATTAGGAGGCGCGACAAGTTTTTGATTAAAAAACACGTCTACCTGATTAAAGAGGCTGTGCAAAAAATTATTTACGGGCGCAACTTTGTACTCTGCGCCACCGCTGGATACCACTTTAAGGCTTACAGCGATCATAGTATGCGCGAGATCCAGGTATTCCTCCCCGTGGCCAGGTATCACAAATTCGACGGGCCCGTCGTCCGACAACGAAGAGACCGGCTTGTAGTGAACCCATTGCGATGATTCTATAGATGTTTGCGTTGGCGGTATTGTGAATAAGTCGAGTTCCGACTTCATACATTCGCACGAGTGTGAGTGTAGAAAGGACATATTTAAGCACTTCCGAAAATATCAACGCGTCGCCTCTTTTTATTTTTTCGAGTCTTCGTCACTTTCCCCGTCTTCGTCCTTCTTTTCTTTCTCCGCGATGTTGCACTAGTGGCGCTTCTCTTTTTTCCCCTCTTCGTCTTCTTGTTCCTCGCGGTGGAAGATCTCTTTCTCGTGGAGGTGCGCCGAGTTGCGCGTCCAATCAGCGACTGCATCGTTCTCGCGGCGATCGCACTATTATAGCCAGATCCCTTCATAAGTAGTGCAATTTTCTCGTCGGCTTTTCGTTTCAAATTTTCGCCAGATTCTCTGGCCCGACGCTTTAGCGACTCCTTGAATGGTACATTATTACCGCTTACATCTTCAATAACGTGCAAGCCGGTGCGCAAAGCCTCGCGTCCTATAGCTTTAGCGCCTCTCGTGAGGAGCGGTAGTACACTTCTGAAGAGTCCGCCGAGAAATCGACCAATCCCATGGCCCCTTTGATAAGGTGCACCCACGAAAACATTGCTCATACGTCCACCGCCGCCGATTTGATTCTCGTAATATGACGCGTAGTGGCTCGCCATTTCGTCTACGAGACTCGCTTAAAGTGAAGCGTCAGCGTTAACGTTCCGTACTCAAATGTGATTGGCCGTCCCAACTTGTCTCTTATATCTATTTCGATCGTACGAAAGCAATTATTAAGCAGCGGTAAATAATTTGCCGGCGAAAAATATTTCACCTGTGTCGAGCCATACTTGTACTTTGCTGTATTCAGATTTACTATCCGCAACAGAGCGGCCTGTGTGTCACCAACTGTGTAGGGTACGCACAAATCCGTATAGACAAAGATTTCTTCGGGTAGAGCGCGGGCAATGCAGGCAGGCATCTGACTTTCGCGTTGTATACCACGGGTAAAGCTGACGTACGAATTCCCGGCGCTTTCCCAATCTTTACCTGGCGTTAACTCGAAGCCAAACACGTGACGAAGCTTGTCGCTCATTTGCAAGAAATTCGGCGATTCCTCAATTTCTTTGCCGCACTTTTTACCCTCAATCGCCACGTAACCGCTTGCATTTTTTGCATTAACTAGTCGTATACCGGCCTCGCTTATACCGGGCAGACTATTTATACTTTTCATTAAAGCCTCATGATTGTCGTATACGCCGTACGGTATATGGTTGATTTTTAGGTCTTTTCGGCCACACGGTGTCCACTGAATTTCAGTCTCATCACGCTGGATATGTATCATCGTGCAAGGTATGTGAACTTCCGTTAAACCCACGACCCAATGACCGTTGAGGGTTATTTCACGTGAAAGGTGTGTGGTGAAATTTGTCGTAGTGTTGTTCGGAAAATACTTCATGCTGCTGTTGCTCGGCAGGACGAGAAAAAAATTTTCGTCATTGTACATGTTGGCTGAGCGTATTCACTACACTAGCCTCCAAGGTCGCGAGCGTTAGACGCCGGAATCCACGAGTTGAATTTCGACGGGTAACCGACCCAGCTGACAAAAAGCTGTTTCTTCGCGCCGCGACCTTTTGTTCGTATTACACGGTCGATTTTGAATTCTTTATTTTCCGCAACACGTTTCTCGTGTACAGGCGTGATTTCTTCCGTATAAAAAAATCCGTCGATTAACTCTCCCTCAAGATCATTTAATTCGTAAACTCGGATACCCTGACGGACCGTAACTTTTGTGATTCGGAAAATTTCTTCACTCCAATTCCGCTCGTAACCCTTCTCGAAGGTGCCTTTTGTTCGACTAATCCTAACGTAATCGCCGCACTTGTATTTAACGTCGGTGAAACGCCTTTTTCTGCGTTGCCTCAACGATGCTCTCGTCATATTCTCGTACGCTACATCAGCATTGTGTAAAGTCACAGCGGCCGGTTGCATCTTAATTGACGAGTGTTTCGCATGGTTGTACGCGTCGACGAGTTGTTGTAGAATGTCAATGTATCGATGCGTATTTCGGTGCGTGCAGTAACGCCACATTCGCTCTTTCAACGTACGATTGAAGCGCTCGACAACTGCTGCTTTTATATCAGGGTTACGCGTAACTCTAAACACAATATTGTTCTCCTTAAGAAAGACTTGCAACTCTTTTCCGACAAACTCCTTGCCTTTATCGGTCTGTAGACAGGCGGGTGACCGTCCGGTGCTTTGTTCAAAAATCCTTTTAAAGGCTTGCGTCACAGAGTGCACTGTTTTGTCTTGTAGCGGTTCGACCCATGCATACTTGCTCAATACATCAATGACTGTGAGCAGGTAGCAGGTATTATCGTTGTAACTCTTTAACGAGCGTAAATCGACGAGATCAGCCTCCCAAACGTCGTCTATGTTGTCAACACTGTAGCGAAGTCTTGGGAAAAGCCGCTTGACGGGCTTGTGAATGGTGTACGCGTCTTGTTGGGTCAACCAGTCATAAACAGCGGCTACTTCATTTTTTTTATCTGTCAGTCGTCTTGCACCGGCGTAACCAGCGGGGTGTGAAGGGTCGTAATACACTTTTCCGTACGGCATCTCTCTCGCTCTCTGACGGTTATGCTGCAGCAGACATTGGACTATTCATAGTTTTAGCCAGTGTGCAAACCCTCGTGGTATTTGAACGGCCTCGTCTGAACGGGGTGTCGTCGTAATGTTCGACCGCTCGGCAGCCTCCGTATCCGCGGCCATACTATCCTTCTTGTTCTTCTTCTTCTTCTTTGACTCGTCCTTTTCACTCTGTTTCGGCGAATAGTCGGAATTTAGCCCACGACGATTGTTGAACGTCTCTTCACGACTAGTTCTAGTTCTAATACCAGCCGCACTTTTACCCTCAGACCGTTTTACTCTCGCAGCTATAGCATTGTCAACGGTTCCTTCTTCTTTTTCGTCCTCGCTGCTGTAATAGGGGCTTTCGTCGTTATCCACGCCCGGATTATTTTGTGTACGCTCAACACCGAATCGCTCCTCTCCCAGTGTCCATAATGCGGTGTTTCCGATAAATTCACGTGGTATAGAGATATCTCGTAGACTCTGAATAAAGTCACGCCGACCCACGGCTTTAAACTCCTTTCTCGATCGTACTGCGTCGTTAATAAGATCGACAATATTTGAATTTGGTACAAGCTTGCCGTCTATAGTCACGCGCCCCTCTTGGTCCCATCTGATGCGCTGTACTGCTCCCGGTGAATTGCGAAGATAAGACACGAGAGCTTTAGCTTTATGTCGAAACTTTTGCGGCACGCTGTCTATGATTATCGTATCATCGAACGTTCCATTTGGCGTCTGCTGTTCACGAGACACGGCAGAGGTCGCTCCAGGTAACGCCGGATCTATCGGGCCTTTTCGTACTTCGAGCAAAAATAAATACCTCTGCAACACCTGTAGATATTGTTTCCACTTTTCCGAGTCATCGCGATACTTTTTTGAGTGTAAAATTCCCGAAAGCTCCTCATCGAGTCGCGATATAGGATCACCCGGCGTCTGTACACTTGGTGGATCGACAGACGGCGCACGAGTTCCTCCGCCGCCGCCGCCGCCGCCGCCGCCTCCGATCATCGGGTCTTTCCATATCCCCGCCTCTTCAGCCGGTACTAAAATCATTTTCTTCGCGTGTTCCATTAGATCTCGCACGTTTAAATTAAGAGTCAGTACTTCCGCCACCGCTGCCGGTAAACAGTCTACTGACCAAACTCGTGATAATCGGTGCCAATAAAAGCGGCAAAAATGCTCCACAGCCTTTCTGCATGATGAGACGTTTTTTCGCTCTCCAGTTGAATTTTCGTCGTTTACGAGCGGTGCCGTTGGCTCTACTCCGGCCGCCACCGCCGCCGCTCTGTCTTACTGCGGACCACGGCGCTAGTTGTCGCTACACCTTTTTATATCTTTTAAGACGATTTTTCACACCGTTTTTAAGCGTTACTACGCCGTGTAAGACGTTCAGTGCGCATTCGCATATACACTTGACCAGCGATTCATCGGCCGTGCGTAGCAGCGCTCTTTGCTGCTCTTTACTAGCATGACAGAGGGCGTTCAGAAAAGCGGCGTGCCGTTTATCGATCGGTGATCGCACAGAACACGCTGTTCTCTTCCTCTTCTTCTTTACCGTCATCTTCCCCATTGTCGCCCCTCCACGCCGAGATGTTTGCGTAACCGACACTCGAGCGTTACTGATGTCTTTGCTGTTCCGCCATTTGACTAAATACGCGCCCATCCACCGGTCATTTCAATTGACGAAAGCCACGTTTGTTTTTCGGTATATATACATGCATTTGTGGATCGTCGGGAAATATATTGGTGCGGCATCGACACATATCGGGCGTCGATTGCTTTAGATCCAACAGTAGATATCCATGCGGCTGCGCAGTCGCATCGTGATAGGCTTCCGTTAAAAAGCGTGGATCCTCGGGATAAACTTGTCTCGCAAGATGCTGAATTTGTGCCCGATCTCGAGGATTTTTAAAAATAACAATATAATTCGCATTCAGCGAAATATCGCGTTGCCCGTGTCCCTGATGAAAAATATTTTGCGTTATGAAAATAACGCTGATATTTTTATGATGACTGCCTTTCGTGAAGAGATCTACTATCGTATTGTTTGACGATTCCCTCATCAAATCGTCGATAATAACCAATTTCTTACAGTCGTTATCTTGTGAATAATCCTCCGGCTGTGGTAGTCCTTCGTGAAATTCGATTTTAATATTAGCGCTCGTTGAATCCTCATGCGACGAATTCTTGAACAGAGCGGCAGTATCGGCATCGAGATTATCGCCGTAGTAAAATATAATACGGCCGAACGTTGCATCGCTCATAGCCGCTAGATGGCGCAAGAATCTTCGCACGAAAACTGTCTTACCACAGCCTGTTGGCCCACAAATTAGTGAAGTCCACGGATGTTTCCATCGTACGTCCATTTTACGTTTTTTTTTTCTTTTACTCGCGTTTCGCCGACGCAGCCAAAACTCACACTGAAAACACTTATAAATATACTCGTTTTTCACGCGACTATAAGCTTAACACGGCGGCGGCGGCGGCGGCGGCGCGGAGGACACACGTCGCGGACAAGCTAACTCGACGTGTGCGCGGCGGTGGTCCAGCTAGTACGGAGAGCCGTTCGCTCGCAACATCAGCTTATGAGCGGGCGAGCGCACGCGCGTGTCGATCAGCTCTTATACCGCGGCCACATGTGCTTCATAAGCTTATATCGCGCATGTGGCGCCTCCTAGCTTAAAATAAAAAAAATGCTCAACACAAGAAAGGAATATAGTTAATGTTGTTTTTTTATTTTCAATTAACGGAGATGACAAAATAAATGGTTGGGTATCATTAATATATTTTTATTGTATATATATATATATATATGTATAGAAATATATGTTTTGTCTATATTTTTACTTATGTTAAAATCACACATTTCTACAAAAATTATTTTCTTAACGATATACGCCGTTTTATATACATTTGTACCGTTATTGATAAATAAAAACTACGAAATATTTTCAAATTTACAAGCGCGTGTAAATAAAATTGACGAACGATTCAATTTTTTTTTTTTTATCTGCTCTCGCACACTAGCCAATCGAAATACGTCCAGAACCTTTATTTACAGCTTAAAATTATTTCTATTATTATATTCAATTATGCTAGAATGACGATGACAACGATGATAATGTCAGTTAATCGGTTACCGAGGGCTCGTCTTTATACCCGAACGGCAATGACAGCGTGTGAGTCACATGACGTCGTTTATGACAAACGACACGGCAGGTTTTCGACATCGCGCGAGTCACAACTTCATGTAGAGCGGTTCGCTGAATTGACGAATAATTCAGCTGAATCGATTCTGCATTCTGTCGCGGCAAATCGGATTGAATCATGTCCCGTATCGATGCGAAGTTAACTTTTTTCGAATTGTTATAATTTAAACTCAGCCCCTTGACCTTACATTCTGTTTTCGTAATTATTTCGGGGTTTGAGCTATTGACGACTTGATAGCCGTAAAATTTGGGGCCTCCCGAGACAAACGACTTTATATAGTCTGTCGGTTCCTTCAGCTCACTGGTCATGTCGCCGAGGAAGTTACCGAGAGGCGGTACCCATTCACCCGGCTGACCTGTGCTCACATAAATTACCGAGTCGGTGTCATAATACAAAACTCGTCGTTGTAAACGCTCCAGATAGCCATACAGTTTTAAACGCGCTTGAGCTGTTGTGTACGCCGCGATGACGACACTCGTTTGCGCTGAAGACGTTATCGCCTCGTCCACCGATACCCAGTTAGCGTACAAGACATCGTCGTTTACCGGTAGCAGCCGTTGTACCTCTTTGTCATTATCGCCCAGAAGTGACAACAATTGTTCGCGATTACTTATTACCGTCGTTTGGGTTAAATTATCGCGTTGACCGAACTTACCCCAAAACGAATTTAAGCACAGCTTCGCAACGGACCGCAAGCCCGAGTTTTTACAAATTTTTTCGGGTGTTAAACGAATGCCCTCGGCGTGCTCATAGTCATCGATGTATTTCGACTGCGACGCTTCATCTATACATTCCGCGGGCCAACCGCTGGCCTGTTGCTTAATTTTTAAAAACGTATTTATGTAGCCGACAAAGAGGCCACCTTCGCGTGTTTCCGGATCGTACTGTGTCATCTCATAGGCCCAAATGACAAAGACTTTTACAACCCGATAGCCAATGTCAATCGCTTTGCGAACTTCATCGGCGACCCATGTACCGGTAAACGTCCGTTCGCTTGTATTTTCGTGTGGACACGATGTCTGCACTTTATTTTCGGCGCATGTGCGACACAACGCAAACAGCAGCTTCTGGTGCATGCGCACAGGTAGAAGCGGATGAAAAAGATCGCGAGGTGGTAAAACTGTGCAGCGAATCAAACCGTTAACCGTCGTACCTAGGGCATCGTACGAGCCGTTCAGCAGTGTATCGCATTCCGCTCCCACGTAAATCTTCGGATGACCCACCGGAAAACGGCCCGTTTTGGAAATATACGGGTAAAGCGAGCAAATGTCGATGTAATTTATTTTTTCGCCATCCGCAACATCGTACACGGTCACCGTGTTGCCTGTTCGACCGCCGAAGAACGCGTCACGAGGATTCAAACAGTCGTATTTGAGACGCGGGTGATCGCGCAAAAACGCACCGATTGCAGGGTTAGTATTTCGCTCGTCTGCGAATTCACACTCCCACACAGTTTGTAGAGTGTATCCTCGTTCGCGAATTAGAGCGTCGGCCGCCAGAGTGCGTTCATAACGCTGTTCGTATGTCTGGTCGTTGGCACGCGAGCGTACCGTACGGTTTTCCGGAAAGCACCGAGGACACCCGTGCCAATAACACCCGTGAAATTGATAGACAAACCGTTCGTCGTCTCTCTGGGCATAGCCGTCAACGAGCATCCCTTCAGGTAGTCTAAACTCTCGCCCGCGTGTGGCGTGCGTTATTTCATACCCTACACAATGCTCAACCCATAAAAGCCATTCATTGGCCTGCCTCGAGTGGTTGTCTGCGAGCCTGTATCCGCCGCTAGGTATAAGACCGATGGTTTGCGGTACTAGGTAATTGCGCCTAAACACTTTTGAGCAAGCCGACGCGATTGTTGCAGCCTCCGTGAATGGGCAAACATTACCGACCTCGAGAAAAATCCGACGAAACTCTTTACACGCCCGCCTCAAAATGTCGACGTCCATCGCGCAATACTTTTCGATCTCGACTTGAAAATCAAAAATCTCATTCGCCGCTGTTGCCTCCGCGTACCATGCGTTGAAAACACTATGGTCAGCGGGACTCATAGTTTCCGGCGAATAAAACTCCGCGGCGGGCAGCTCGCCTCTGTAACGCTGATTTTCTAACGTATTAAATAAATGAGGAAAGTATCCCTTGCCCATTTTATCTTTGAACCCGAAAGCTTCCGGGAGAGCGCTGAGTCGCATATGAAAATAATTGAGACTATCAATGAAAACCGTTCGGCCTATGCGCATCGAGATGATGGAATTCCCCGTTAAAATAAGCTTCGGTACACCGAGATCCTTGCAGTGTTCGGCCGCGTAACGCAATATAAATTGTGCGTCGAACGCCTTTGCATTGTGCGCGATACAGACGATTTTGCTGAACGACGACGTACGGCGAACTGAGAGCTCGATTAATTCCGCGACAGGCGACCGACGGAAAATATGCTTCCGCACACCGCACCAACTACAGGCGTTACCGCTACTTACATCATCGACATCCGATAAACATCTTTCGCACAGCTGCTGCGCGATGCAAAGCGTGACAACGTGTTCGCGAGTATTGTCACCAGGCGTTTTACTGTACAACGTGTCTTGACGAGTCTCAAAATCATAAAAAATAAAAAGTGTTCGCGGCTGTTTTGTCTCGTCCGATACGGTTCGCGGGGCTACAGGCTGCATGTAACAAAACTCGTTGTGCCCGTGCACACTTCGACAAAGCTGACAGAAAGTCTTACCACAATTGTGGGGCTTCTGTGTTGCGTCAAACAATTTGAAACACGTTTTGCAAAAGCGTACTGTTTGGCAAACCGATTTTCGTTCACCGGTTTCCGTTCGTATACGATATTCGCGATGCTTAAGATGATTGTTAAAACACGCGGCGTTGTGAAAAAATCGATTGCAATCCACGCATGACCACTCGTTAGCGTTTCCTATAACTTCACCGTTGTTCTCATCGATAGGGCGCACCGGACACGGCGGTGATGAATAGCATCGCGGACATTTACTCGTACAGCGGTGTTGTTGCAAAAAACGGTAAGAAACGTTACACGGCACGCAGTAATTTCTGCTACCTGCAGCGGCCAAAAGATTCGTGATAGGCGAATAATGATCTTTGTCCGCGAAATGAGCAATATTTAATGTAGTGTGCGCCGGAACGTCTTGAAAACGCTCGCACCCATTGAAGATGGGTTGCGCGCCGCTACCTAGAGAGGCCCAGTCGTATACGACTATAGCAATACCTTTAGCGATGAAATATCTTTGGAAGACCCCAATTTCCACGTTACTACAACCCGACACCGGCACGACCACACCAGTCTCGTTTACAAGTCTCGTCGCCTCGTCCCGTTGAAGTTTCGAATTTTTATGCCGAATCTTATCGTAAAAGAGCTTCGAGTCTTCGCTTCGGTCTTGCCTGTTACGCGCATTAGCTAGAGCCACAACGAGCGAGCGAGGGAAGCATAAATTATCGGAATTCCCAATTAGCACGATCGAACGATTACTAATGATTTTAGAATCTAAACCACCCGAGCCGTTTACCATATCGACGTAAGTGACCGTAAACACGAGAGTGTCATATACCGAGAGAATTCTCGCGCTTTGATGCACGCTGCAAAGGAGATCCCACAATTGTTCGTAATCAAAGCGCCATACGGGTCTCATAGAAATACCGGCTGAACCGTTCGTCATACCGGCGGCCTCAAACGTTACACCGATTCTATCGTTTGGCGATCGAGCTTCTACAAAATGCGAATGGATATCGCGTATCGCATTTCGTATCCATGAAATTGCATTGATACCGGGTGGTGGGGTTACCAACGAAATTTCCGTTTGTCGACTGTTTATTTTAAATTTTTTCAGCATATGGTCCCTCGGTACACCGACTATTCTAAAACGGTGACCCACGGGCAAGACCTGTTCGTCGTCATCCACGACTCTTTCCTCGTGGGCCACGTTATCGACATTATCACCGTGGTCATTGTCGTTTATTATTATATTGCCGCGATTCTCTAAGCTTAAATCTAAATCGCGGTCGCCATTCGGTCGCGCAGGACCGCCGCCTGTTTGCAGTACACTATTGCCGTCACTCACCAATTGCGCTACGGCCGCCGCTGTCTCAGCGATCCACGATGCGCTTAACAGCGATGACGTGGATGCAGGCGATGATGATGATGATGCTGCTGATGACGATGATGATGATGCTGATGATGACGATGACGATGACGATGATGATGATGACGATGATGATGATGATGATGATGACGATGATGATGATGATGATGATGATGATGATGATGATGATGATGATGATGATGACGATGACGATGATGATGATGATGATGATGATGATGATGATGACCGTGCCGAGCTCGACGAGGATGCTCCTGAACGGTCTGCGGAAGGAAATAGGATATGGTGTGATAAATCATTACGCTTCTGAGAAACGTGGGGACGATTCGATAATTCGAACAATGATTAGATCATCATCCTCGTCGTACGAGTCGGATCCTGAGCCCGGCGCCCCACGCGAATCGTACCACGGTGCTCGTAGCAAGTGGTTCGGTATCGCGCGAACGGCGTCGGCGTCGGAGTGATCCGCATCGTACGACGAGGGTGATTCAGATTCCGGATCACTAATTGACAATGATGATTCGGAATCCGAATCATCGTTCGACGCAGGGTCATAATGACGCGAGGACACAGGACTATTTACAAGGGCAGGATCGGGTCTCTGGGTCACAGGTGGATATTCGGCTGCGGCATGACCGTTCAGGCACCAGGCGCCGTGCTCGTCGCACGGTTCAGCGGCGCGCAATAGCCATTGATGTACACCTGTGGTTTAACAAATTAAGTTAAACCGAATTTAAAAAGGCTCTACACGTTACAGGATATGCGTATATATATATATATAATGAATACATGTGTATCTGCATCTATATATATATATATATATTGTGACGTATTTTTCATCTATCGTTACGCGAAACTCAGAATCGAATCGGAACAGCAAAAAAAAAAAACGAAACTCGAAAACTCAAAGCCGCAGGACTTTAAGCGCGAAATCGAAAACGTCACCTTCGGCCGCTCACCCTCGCGGATGCATCGGCGTCCCGGTGGGCGCCAGTTAATTTTGTTTCGCCGGTGTTAACAACCGGACTAATCGGGAGGCCGGTGGAACAACCCGACCTCCGTAAGGACGAAAACGAACGATAAAACATTAACTAAATCAAACACCGATATACCCGCGAGAGCGAACGGTAGCGGAGTGCTCGGTTGCTCAGGATGCGGGTTATGGTAGAAGGGTCGCGATCCGTCGCCAATAAAATAGCGCGCGAAAAATAATTATGATTGGCATGGAGCCACGGGATCCCACGCACGTGCATCGCGAGTACTCAGCTGATCGAGGGATCGAAGCGAGACAAGCGACGACGAGCGCGACACGAGATCGATAATTCCAATAAAATCAAAAGACTCACCGAAAGCGCGTAAATTATCCAAAAGGATCGAGAACTGCATCCACGGATGCACGAGAACTTAACACAGATGCACCAGAACTCGAGAGCGTCAAACACGACGCATCGATCGAATAATCGACTCGAAGAATCCCTTTCGGAAAACTCCGAGGATAGCACACACGGGATAGCACGAAACACACGAGACTCGATCGCACTGACAGGTAGCGAGAACCCGTGAGAGCGAGCGAGACCCCGATACTTCGCCGAGAGCGAACGATAGGCCGGCGTACGCGAAGCGCGACTCGAGAGAGACGCACTATACGACGGCCGACACCAGCGTAGCGGGAGCGCGAGAGAGAGCCCGAGTCGCCTCGAGGGCTGCTCGCGGTAGACTGATTTGCCTACGATAACGTACCGAGATCGTTATCATTATTATTACGGGAGCCTTGACCGAGAGCTACTGCCCTCTCAACCGTTACGAGACTTATCCGAATCGAGGCAATACTTGAGCGGTAATTTGAAGTATCTTCGCGATCGCTACCCATAGTCAATGCGTGAGATACAAGGCTCTTCTTACTCTAATGCAGCGCGAGGTGTTCCGTCCTCGCCTGTAACTCAACTCTCCGCCTGATCTCAACGCATTGCACTTTGCTGTAGGGTGCCGGGTTTGCACCGGACTTTAGCGTGTTCGCGAGACACTTCGTCGAGTCTCTCTTTCCCTTGGGCCTTTATTTTGCTAACTTTACCCCACCAAGGGAGTTCGAGACTTCGACTAACGGAACGAAGCTAAAACGGTAACGGAATCTATATCAAAGGTTTAATTACTATTGTCTGGAAAGGTTTGTAGATTTATGAATTGCAATGCTAGCGTACTGTATCGGAAAGAGACGAAATAACTCAACCGATATCTCACGAGAGTTTAACGGTATCTTTAAGTCGCTGGGAGAGGCAGAAAACGGGAACGAAAGCGTTAGTTATCAGAATTTCCTTAGAAATACGATGTTCTTTTATTGTGTGACGGTGATTCCGAAAAATCACGTCACAACTCCTCACCCCTTAGGGGAGGTTTCGAACTAGAGTTCGAAACGGTAGTGGATGCGAAGGGTGCGAGAATGAACTCAAGCACCTTCTTCCTTGAGTTTAACCCAATGGGGTTGCGGGAGCTTTACGAGATCTTTACCTGGCGTAGCAGGTAACGGGAGCCACTGACTTCCTTCGCGGGGATCAGCGAGAGTTCGCGATCGCCTTCACGGAAAAGCAGTACGAGAGGGTTGCGCCTCTCGGTACGGGAACTGAGGTCGGATCGCGGCCTGTCTGTCGGTCGCCGCGACCTCTTCTCTCACTCACTGTTACATGTCGGTAGCCTTTTTCGTTTGTGAGTGAGACGGGAAGCTCGCGAGAGGTGGTGCCTCAATCGCGGCACGAGAAAGTAGTTTTAGTCAAAAAAAGAAAAAAAAATAAAAAAAAATGTACAATTTCAGGGACGACACAAGTAGTCAAAGAAATTGTCTACGTTACCATTCCTTCCCGGCACGTTGTTTCCGGCGGTGGACGGCGTCGTAGCGGGATCCAATTCCCCGGGAACTGGAGGTGATTCCTCCGACGAGATCCAAGGCCCTTTCGGCCTTTTAACGAGAGCTATGGCGGCTGCCATTTGCGGGAACCTGGACGTTTCCGTCCATTTGTCGAGATCCGAGCCCGAAGGCTCATAACGGGAGCTTCGACCGAAGTCGTGTGCGAGAGCTTGACCTCCAGCTGCTCGATCGCCGAGGCCAAGGGCCTACAAGGCGAGAACGGCGAGGTCCGGACCCCTTGGGGGTCCTATGCGGGAGCCTGACGTCCCGGTTTGGCCTTCGACTTGCCTCGCCTCGTGCGTCGACGCCGGGTGCCGGTTTGGTCGGCGGGGAGCACGGGAACCGGCAACGCAGTTGGTTCCCTAGGGCGTGGGACGTCGAGGTGACCTGACGTTGGAGGCGGCCGCCTTAGCGGCTGCGCCTCCAGCACCACGTCCCAGGGGACGTTCCTGCCCACTCGCGGGACATACGGTCCCTCCCGCTCCCAACGACGACTGCAGAACGGGCAGGTTCGCAAGGTTTTACCCTTGCGTCCGCACCGCCGGCAGAACGTCCTTGTAGGCGGTCCGAGCGGGCACTGCGTGTACCGGTGCCCCTCTCCTCCGCAACCCCAGCATGCCTGTGCCAACACCCGAGGCAGGGGGGCAACCGGCTTGGCCGGTTGGCGTTCCCTCTGCGCCGCTGGGCGAGTCCGCGAACGAATCGGTCCGACCGTTCGTCGCGTGTCCTCTCGCCCTGCGCCGGTATTCTTGGCGACGGCCGCAGCGTATGTCGGAGGCGCCGGGATCGCCTTCGGTGGCAGAGGTGCCGACGGGAACTTCGGCGGTACAGGTACCGCCGGACGGGAGCTCCTTTGCGCACCGTTGTGTCTGGCCACGTTGGCCAGTGTCAACGGCGCGACAACGGGCGTCGCCGACTTCGTCCGCGGCACTTGCGCGGCCGATCGGGAGCTTGCCGGGGTCGGCAGGGGTGCTGGCGAGGGCCTTGCCCCCTCCGCACTCGGTCCTGCTCGACGGCGACGTTGTCGGGGCCTCCGCGTCCTTCGTTGACGCCGAGGGTCCTTGGAGGTAAAACCTCCTGCCTCCATAGCCCCGACCGGGATCAGGCGCGGCACTTCCCAGGTGGAGCAGCCCGCCAACTGCTCGTCTACGGGGACTGGGCTCGGCGATCGGGGGGAGTAGACGGCAGCATTGCCGACTTTCTCCCCGAACGTCCTTACCGTTTCGTCTCCCGCAGACGGGACAGGTGGTGGCGCTTCCCCCAGTTGCGCGGTTCCCGTCGAGCCCTCCGGCTGGCCGAAGCCGGCGACAACCAGGCTCGGGGACCGGGATCGCCGACCAACGGTCTTGTTGGCCAACTCCCCGATCGTCCGCACCAGGGCGTCCGCCGACTCCGCGCTCAGGTGACCCGGGTGGGCGAGGGTCGCCGCGCATGCCTGCGCCAACTCGGTAATTGGAGGCCGCAGGAAGAAGTCCTTGCGGTCCTCCATGCTCAAGGTCTCGCGACACATATGGTCGAACCATTCTGTCCCGTCCTCGATCTCCATCACGTCGTCATCGGGGCGCGTGGAGTTTTCCATGGTGGACCTGTAAGGGGGAAACGGGTTAGACCGGTACCTCCGGTGGTCGATAGGGTTTCAAGTCCTTCACCGCAGATTTCCCCATTGATCGCCCATCGAGATCAGTAAGTTCGTATACTACGCGGGATATCTTTTTCGAGATCATGAACGGCCCTTCGAAGGGGGCGTTCAACGCTGCCGAGATGTGTCGGGTAGCGTTCGAGAGCGTGTGGGATCTTCGTAAAACGAGATCTCCTACCTCGAACGTACGATCCCGGTGACGGAGATTGTACTGTTCGGCTTGTCTTCGGAAAGCTTCATCGAGAGCGTGGGTGAACGCCGTCCTCAGGGTGTCCAGACGGGCCATGCGCCTCATCCATTCCCCGGGAGGACGCGGTACTACCTCGAGATCTCCTTCAACCGCCCGTCGTAACGAGGTAGCGGATGGAGGCTCGCGACCGAAGTTCGCAAAGGCCGGGGTGGCTTGCAGCGAACTATGGAACGCGGTATTGTACGCGAACCGGAACTCATGCAGATGGTGATCCCATTCGCGATGATTTCCTTCGAGAAATGCGCGGATCATTGTCTTAACGACTCTGTTCACGCGCTCGGTAGGGTTGGCTTGTGGGTGATACGGCGGTGTCGTGTCGTGCCGTATACCCACTCGCTCGGTCAGTTGACGAATGTCCCGGTTAACGAATTCCGTTCCATTGTCCGTGAGCAATACTCGGGGTGCGCCCCAGCGAGTCACGATTGCCTCGTCGAGAACCTTCGCGATAGATTTTCCATTGGCCCTCCGAAGAGGGTAGACCTCAATCCACTTCGTGAAGAGGTCTTGGATCACGAGAACATATGTATGTCCCGTGGACGCTGGCGTTAGCGGTCCCATGATGTCCGCTGCGATCGTGGTCCAAGGACCGTCGACCACGCGATGACCCATGAGGCCCGCGGGAGCTTGTTGCTCTACCTTGCAACGTTGGCAGGTTTCACACTGCCGAACGTAAGCAACAACGTCCTTAAACATACCAGGCCAGTAGTACGTGGTGGCTAGACGTCGGTACGTCTTCTCAACACCTAAGTGGCCAGCCTGCGGGAGTGCATGACACTCTTGGAGAGCGACATGTCTTGACTCGCGGGGAAGCACTAGCTTCCACGCGTCGAGATCTTCGAATTCGAGATCCGCGAGATCCGCTGGTCGATGGAAATATAGTCGATTGTCGACTATCTTCCAATCCGGGAACTTATCGGGTCTTCGGGTGACGTCGCGAAAGCGCCGTCGATACCACATATCCTGAGTGTCGCGAGCGCACCTGGCAGCTTCAGCTTGACCCTCAGGGATTCTCGAGAGCGCGTCGGGAACATGGTGCAACGCGCCTTTGCGATGTACTATGTTGAAATCGTATTCCAACAGTTCCAAAGCCCATCTGGCGAGTCGACCGGTGGGGTTCTTTAAATTGTGCAGCCATCGAAGACTGCTGTGGTCTGTAACCACGGTGAAAGAATACCCCTCGAGATAGCAACGGAACTTTCGTATCGACCATAAGACGGCCAGACACTCCTGTTCCGTTACGGAATACTTCCTTTCGGGATCCGTCAGAGCACGGCTCGCATAGGCGATAACCCGCTCATGACCTTCGATCACTTGCGTAAGGACGGCACCTATGCCGACCCCGCTAGCGTCGGTTTGCAGCGTGAACGGTAGCGCGAAGTCTGGGCAGGCGAGCGTCGGGGTGCTCGTTAGCCTCCGCTTCAGCGTGTCGAGAGCTTCTTGTTGGGCCGGACCCCACTCCCAGGCTTGGGCCTTTTTGGTCAACCGCGTCAAGGGTTCTGCGGTTGTCACGAACTCTGGTATGAAGCGGCGATACCACGACGCCATGCCGAGAAAGCGGCGTAGCTGTCGGATGTTCTGTGGGGTCGGAAAATCGAGAACCGGTGCAACCTTTGCGGGATCAATCTTGAGTCCCTCGTTATTCACAAGGAACCCGAGGTACTGGACTTCCGAACGACAAAATTCGCTCTTTTCGCGATTAATCGCGAGTCCAGCTACCGAGATCTTCTCAAGAACCTTCCGAAGCCACACTAAGTGTTCTTCGAAGGTTCGAGTAACGATAATGATGTCGTCTAAATAGACGAACACGTGCGGATACATTTCCGCACCGAGAAGACGATCCAGCATACGCTGAAACGTCGCGGGAGCGTTCGTGAGACCATACGGCATTCGCTTGAAGTGGAAGAGGCCTCGGCCTGGGACCACGAAAGCGGTGATCTCACGAGATGCGGGATCCATTGGAACTTGCCAATAAGCTTGGCTCAAGTCCAATGTCGAGATGTAATTGGCTTGCCGCAACTCATCGAGGATACCCGTCATATTAGGGATAGGATAAGCATCCTTCTTCGTGAGTGCGTTAACCTTTCTGTAATCAATACAGAAACGATACTTGCCATTTGGTTTCTTAACCATTACCACGGGACTCGCCCAGTCACTGCTGGAGGGCTCGATAATGTCGGTAGCCAACATCCGGTCTACCTCCGCCCACATGGCGTCACGGATGACCGGAGTTACGGGATACGGCTTCTGCTTGACTGGGGTACTGTCGCCTACATCTATGTGGTGAGCCACGAGAGAGGTGACTGCCGAGTCAGCCGGGATATCCGGTACGTGAGCATCGAGAAACTCGCGTAAGCGAGTTGCCTCGTCGGGATCTGGAGTCCGTAGGCCGCAGCACATGGCTACGCGCGGTACATCGTCCTCGGGAACAAAGGTGTGACGTATCTCAGGGGTCTCACGGAAGTGCCATGATTCCCCGAAGAAGTCAACAACCATTCTGGCGGAACGCAAGTAATCCAACCCAAGAATCAGCTCTTCGGAGAGCGACGGTAGGTGGAGTGCGAGGACGTCGGTACGGCGATCCTCTAGGATCGCTGGTACCTCGGAAGCCGCCTCTATAGTCTCCATTTGACTATTGGCGGTCATTACTGACCGGGGCGGAATCCTTCGGGCTGTTAGGCCGAGACTGGCAAGGAACTCAATCAAGTTCGCGCCGAGAAACGTCCTGGTCGCGCCAGAATCTACGAGAGCTCTTACGGTACGACCGTAAATGGTAACGTCAACCCGAAATGCGATCACACGACTGTGAGCAGCCGCGTTCACGATTACGTCGTTTGACGACGGGTCGGGAGCCGGGTTGATGTTCGAGAACTGCCTCTGTCTTTTCTTACGAACGGGAGCATGGCGACAGGGCTTCGATACACGGGAGCTTGGCGGGAAAATAGCTTTCGGGGCGAGGCTTTCGGGTCCAGGAGGCGCGGGCGGATTGCTCACACGCCTCACTGAGCGTTTCCCCGGTTGCATGAAGTGCAACGGGCCGACGTCACCCCAGAAAGGCAGCATCGGTAGCAGAAGAGTCGACGTGACTCCTTGCAATCCCGATGGCGGTGACCCGGCTGGTCGCAGTTCCAGCACTGGGTGTTCGCGGGAGCTCTAGGGGCCTCAGCTCCCTGGTTAGGGGTTGGCGAGGTCCCAGCGGTAGCTTCCCGTGGCGGCGGGGTGCCGCGCGGGGGTTGCGGGGCTTGCGGTTTCTTCGCAACCGCACGGGAAGCGGGAGGTTTGTTCCTCCCTTCGGGAGCTCGCCTCCGCTGGTTGCGGGATGGGACGAGAGCTTCGAGGAAGTCGAAGGGTCCCTCGACCTCCTCCGCTGGGGGCGGACTCTCAGCCTCCACCTCGCGTTCCTGAGCTGCACTTACTCGTGCGCGTCGAGGAGCTGGCGGTAGCGATTGGCGGGGTTCGCGGTACGCGAATCCGGGGCAGAGCGACGCTTCTGGTTTCGGAGGTGGACGACGAGAGTCCAAACTCCGGATCACCTGTTCACGGCGACCTGCCTCCCGCTCGAGATCTTTCATCGACAACCGGTCGTGAAACGAGATCATTATCTTGAACGGGGGTAGCATATTTCGGTATGCATACCGCACCCGTTCCTGCTCGGTCCAGGGTGGACTGAGGCGCGAGAACAGTCCGTTCATGCAGCTCAAATACGCGCGAACGGACTCGTGAGCACCCTGGGTCCGGAAGGCTATCTCTTCGCGTAGGGCGATCTGATAGTCGGGGTCGGAGAAGCGCTCTCGGAATGCAGCTTTCGCTGCCTCCCAACTCATTAAGAGGCGGCGCTCCTCCCGATACCACATCCGGGCTATACCCGTCAGGCAGAACGAGATCGTCTTCAGGAGATCTTCGTCCTGAATCGGGATTAAGGCACGGCCCTCCTCGATGAGGGAAAGGAAGTCTTCCACATCCTCATGGGGTTGGCCCGAGAACGATACTCCCCAGCGTCGGACCTCTTGGAGGACGCGCTGAGGCGAGAGCCAGCGTCTGCGAGGCCTCGGTGCCTCCGAGTCCTCGAGTTCTGCGAGATCCGTGGGATCCAACGTTAGCCGCCGTCGGATCCCGTCGGTAGGTGGACGTCCGCGGCTCCCTCGATCCCCTATGGGGTCGGCGGGAGCGCCAACGGGTCCCTCCGGGGCTACGGGAACGTCCGCGTGGGCCTGCGGAGCGGCGGGAAGGCCTGCTGGGGCCGGCGGGGCGACTGGGGGTACAGCCCCCACAGGCGGAGCCTGGAATACACCAGCTCGACGCCTGAGTCGCGCCTCACGCGCGGGATCGTCGGCTTGCAGCCGACCTCGGTACCTTCGCGGGGGGTTTCGAGACCGATCGTGTCGTTCCCTTCCATCCGAATCTTCGGAGAGGGATGACGCGGTGTCGTCTGTTTTCCTCCCCCGCGTGTCGTCGGGAGCCTCCTCCCGGTCGTCCTCCCGGTCGGTTCCTCCTCTCGCACCGTCTTGGGACATGGTGCGGGGGTGCTACGACCAGAGTCTTGCGGGAGTGTCGCTACGGGAGCTATTTAGGAGGCCAGGAACCCGAAGGGTTCTCGTAACCTCGCCTACTCGAGATTACTCCGATCCGTGAGGGACCGGAGTGCGAGAGCTGATCGGTAGTGGCCTTCGACGGTGAGCAAGGGGGTTGGTCGTACCCCTGCAAGGTCACCGGAGTCCTTGTTGCACCTTTCAGCGAGCCGGGAATCCGCCGTATCCCGGCACGATCGCCTACTTATCGGTGTGAAGAGGTTTCGAACAGCGAGAGTCGATTCGCGTCCGAGGGCCGAGCCTCCGACTTAGCGAAGACTACGTCGCGTTCTGAAATCTTAATCCTCGAACAACGGGGCTAGTCCGTGTTCGGGAAGCGAGAGCAATTCTTCGAACAACGGAGGTTACTTCGTGTTCTGAAGGCGGGATAATTCCTCGACCCACGAAGGTGATTCGCGTTCGGGAAGCGGGAGCAACTCTTCGAACAACGAAACTTAATTCGTGTTCGGAAGATGAAATGAATCCTTGAACAGCGACAAAGAGTCGCGCTCGAGGAACGGGAACACTTCTCCGAACAACGAAAGTCAATTCGTATTCCGAAGACGAGACAATCCTCGAACCGCGAAGGTGATTCGCGTTCGAGGGGCGAGAACGAGAAGTCGAACAACGAAATCCGATTCGTGTTCGACAACGAGAGCGATATCTCGAGCGGCGAAGATTGATTCGCGCTCGAAAATAAAATAATTCTCGAACAGCGGAAGTTAATTCGCGTTCGAAAACGAGAGCGGAAAGTCGAACAACGAAATTAAATTCGTGTTCGACGGCGAGAACGATATTTCGAGCGGCGAAACTTAATTCGCGCTCGAAAACGAGATAATTCTCGAACAGCGAAATTGAATTCGCGTTCGAGAAGCGAGAACGATATTTCGAGCGGCGAAAATTAATTCGCGCTCGAAAACGAAATAATTCTCGAACAGCGAAGGTTAACTCGCGTTCGAGAAGCGGGAACGATATTTCGAGCGGCGAAAATTAATTCGCGCTCGAAAACGAAATAATTCTCGAACGGCGAAATTTAATTCGCGTTCGAGAAACGAGAACGAAAAGTCGAACAACGAAATTAAATTCGCGTTCGACAGCGAGAGCAATATTTCGAGCAACGAAATTTATTCGCGTTCGAAAATAGAATAATTCTCGAACAGCGAAATTTAATTCGCGTTCGAGAAACGAGAACAAAAAGTCGAACAACGAAATTAAATTCGTGTTCGACAGCGAGAGCGATATTTCGAGCGGCGAAAATTACTTCGCGCTCGAAAATAAAATAATTCTCGAACAGCGAAATTTAATTCGCGTTCGAGAAACGAGAACAAAAAGTCGAACAACGAAATTAAATTCGTGTTCGACAGCGAGAGCGATATTTCGAGCGGCGAAAATTAATTCGCGCTCGAAAATAAAATAATTCTCGAACAGCGAAATTTAATTCGCGTTCGAGAAACGAGAACAAAAAGTCGAACAACGAAATTAAATTCGTGTTCGACAGCGAGAGCGATATTTCGAGCGGCGAAAATTAATTCGCGCTCGAAAATAAAATAATTCTCGAACAGCGAAATTTAATTCGCGTTCGAGAAACGAGAACAAAAATTTTATAACGCGGCGGGAGAAACGAAAGAAGAAAAAAAAAATATATGTGTATAAAATAAACAAAATTATTCTCCGCGAAAGTTTTAAAATTTTCGAGAGCTCGCGAGGGTGAATTATCTCACCGAAATCGCGGCGGGATCGATGGGCGATCAAGGGTACTCCCCGGTGAAAGCGTATCGGTACCTCGAGACGAGGGTACTTACGTGAGGTTGCCAAGAAATCGACTAAGTCCAACGATAAATTTTCTGAATTCTCGAAATAATCACGAGAGCACTGGTGACTGTTCACGACAATTATTCACGATGAAATGATCGATGGATATTCGATTTCGGCGTTCGAGAGCGAAAAGGGCGAGGAGTAGGGATTCCTCAAACTCAAAAAAAATTGTTTGTCACAATTTTCGAGTGCCTACGTGATCCTCGCCGAGGCTCGGCAACGGCCTCTCCCCCCACCCCAGCACGCGAGGCGCGCGAGCGTCGAGGGCGAGAGTCGGCCGCTAATTTTCGAAAATTCGAAAATTCGCGAAAAACACCGATGCCGTGCCGTCAAGGCGTCTCGGGAATTTTTCGGGAGTCGACCAGACGAACGAGCAGAAGAGGGAAAGGAAACGAGGGGAAGAAAAAAAAAAAAAAAAAAAAAAAAAAAAAAAATTTTTCCAAAAAAAAATTTTGTTAAAAAAAAGAAAAGAAAAAGGAATTCTTTTTGAAGGGAAGGGAAAAACAAAAAAAAAATGTTCTGCCGTTCGTCGATGGTTCTCGGGAGCGCGTGGGTTCGTGCGAACACCCCCAGCGAGAGCGCGTTCGCCGGTAGCGCGGGAGCAGCGACAAAAAAAAACAAGAAAAGAAAATAAAATAAGGCGTAAAATTCTTGTCGATCGAGATCGATATCTGTTAGCTCCCTTTCGGCGAGAAATTGGGAATTTTCTCAAGCCGAGAAAGCCATTTGAAAAAAAAAAAATGTTTAATAATAATAAAAAAAATTATCAATAATGAAATATCACGAGAGCCAAGAAAAAATTATTCTTCAACGAACGCGACTACTTTATTGGCGTGGCCCCACGTTGGGCGCCATTTGTGACGTATTTTTCATCTATCGTTACGCGAAACTCAGAATCGAATCGGAACAGCAAAAAAAAAAAACGAAACTCGAAAACTCAAAGCCGCAGGACTTTAAGCGCGAAATCGAAAACGTCACCTTCGGCCGCTCACCCTCGCGGATGCATCGGCGTCCCGGTGGGCGCCAGTTAATTTTGTTTCGCCGGTGTTAACAACCGGACTAATCGGGAGGCCGGTGGAACAACCCGACCTCCGTAAGGACGAAAACGAACGATAAAACATTAACTAAATCAAACACCGATATACCCGCGAGAGCGAACGGTAGCGGAGTGCTCGGTTGCTCAGGATGCGGGTTATGGTAGAAGGGTCGCGATCCGTCGCCAATAAAATAGCGCGCGAAAAATAATTATGATTGGCATGGAGCCACGGGATCCCACGCACGTGCATCGCGAGTACTCAGCTGATCGAGGGATCGAAGCGAGACAAGCGACGACGAGCGCGACACGAGATCGATAATTCCAATAAAATCAAAAGACTCACCGAAAGCGCGTAAATTATCCAAAAGGATCGAGAACTGCATCCACGGATGCACGAGAACTTAACACAGATGCACCAGAACTCGAGAGCGTCAAACACGACGCATCGATCGAATAATCGACTCGAAGAATCCCTTTCGGAAAACTCCGAGGATAGCACACACGGGATAGCACGAAACACACGAGACTCGATCGCACTGACAGGTAGCGAGAACCCGTGAGAGCGAGCGAGACCCCGATACTTCGCCGAGAGCGAACGATAGGCCGGCGTACGCGAAGCGCGACTCGAGAGAGACGCACTATACGACGGCCGACACCAGCGTAGCGGGAGCGCGAGAGAGAGCCCGAGTCGCCTCGAGGGCTGCTCGCGGTAGACTGATTTGCCTACGATAACGTACCGAGATCGTTATCATTATTATTACGGGAGCCTTGACCGAGAGCTACTGCCCTCTCAACCGTTACGAGACTTATCCGAATCGAGGCAATACTTGAGCGGTAATTTGAAGTATCTTCGCGATCGCTACCCATAGTCAATGCGTGAGATACAAGGCTCTTCTTACTCTAATGCAGCGCGAGGTGTTCCGTCCTCGCCTGTAACTCAACTCTCCGCCTGATCTCAACGCATTGCACTTTGCTGTAGGGTGCCGGGTTTGCACCGGACTTTAGCGTGTTCGCGAGACACTTCGTCGAGTCTCTCTTTCCCTTGGGCCTTTATTTTGCTAACTTTACCCCACCAAGGGAGTTCGAGACTTCGACTAACGGAACGAAGCTAAAACGGTAACGGAATCTATATCAAAGGTTTAATTACTATTGTCTGGAAAGGTTTGTAGATTTATGAATTGCAATGCTAGCGTACTGTATCGGAAAGAGACGAAATAACTCAACCGATATCTCACGAGAGTTTAACGGTATCTTTAAGTCGCTGGGAGAGGCAGAAAACGGGAACGAAAGCGTTAGTTATCAGAATTTCCTTAGAAATACGATGTTCTTTTATTGTGTGACGGTGATTCCGAAAAATCACGTCACAATATATATGTGTACGTGTATATACGCATATATATATGCGCGTATACATTACTTTGCCTTTTATTTTTATTTTTTTTTTTTTTTAATAAGCGTTGACTTACCCATTGTAACGGCTGGTTGTTGGTCCATTAGCATTTGAATCTCCATGTCGAGGTTCCTCAACGAGGCAGATTCTTCGTCGTAAACATCCATTTCCTCATCGCAAGGATCCGTTGTATCCGGCGCCGTGATGACGAGGGTTTCGGCGGTTGACAACGTATCGTGACGGCCGCTGTCGTGGTCACTGTCGTCTGCAGATCCCTCACTATCGTCGTCGTCGTCATCCTCGCTGACACCGTAGGCCTCGGCGTCCGTGTCGTCGCGCTCATCCGACGATGTGCGGATCAACGTCTCCGCGGTAGAGTTCGTCTCATAACGACCGTTCTCCGCTCCGCCGGTAGCTGCTCCCCCATTCGAAGCGTTGTCGGCGTCATCCGCAACGACCATGATGTCAGCGTCGGTGCCGTCGTCGTCTCTCTTCTTCTCCTCCGCGCTGTCCTCCCTGTCGTCTTCGCCGTCCTCATCGTCCTCGTCGTCCTCGCTAGCGTCTTCGTCGTCCCCGTTGCGGCCGCCGTCGCTATCGTCCTCGTCGTTGTCCTCGGCGCTCTCAGCGCTGGTCTTGTCGTCGTCGCCGTCACCGTCGCTTTCCGTATCGGACGCCAGCATATCGAGACCACATTGCGCGTTCTCGCGGCTATTTACAAGCTCGCGGACAACATGTAAATGTCCGCTGTTGCGTTCTTCAACGACGCTCACCGCAATCACAACAGCGTCGAGAGAACCGCTAAACGCATCGTAGCTGTGCAGCCGTCCAATGACCCTCACGGGCAATTGCCTCAGGATGCAACGAAACTCTCGTTGAACCTGTTGAAGGGTCATAGCGCTGAGCCGCTTAGCCCAAGGTGCCGTACAACGTCTCGCTATCACGGCACTCCTGAATCGCGCAAAATCAACGGCTTTCTGCACAGCCTTAACGAGAACGCGAGCACGATACGATTCCATTTTTTTTTTTTTATTTTTTTTTAATTCGTTGAAAAAATTAAGGACACAATGAATCACGAGATTCCACAGAAGAAGTTTTTCACACACTGCCACACACTGCCACACAGAATGTTTATGTATGTGTATATAAAACCTTAACACCGTAAGAAACGTATGTAAAGGCACGTCACGTAACACGAAAAGTTTGAAGCTTCACGAATGACTTCTCGACAAAGAATTGTCAAAGATTTGTCTTTCCGAAGCTTTTATAGTTTTTCGCCTACACCCCACCACAATTTCCGGCCTATGAAAATGCGGAAAAACAGAAGACGAAACACTGTCTCTGGTAAACATTACTACGATTTTGGTGGACATTGTTCTCATTGCCTTAAGTCGGCTTATTTTTTTCACCTCTTTTCGTTGTCTCAAGACATTGCGCACCGATGGTGAAAATATAGGCTACCCGCGGCGTAGCTTATTCTATTGACTTTACGCGCATCCTTGCGCCGAAATACGACGCTCATCTTATACATAAAAACGTTACTACCTGTAACCTACCGCACCGACGAAAATACGGCTAACATCGTATACATAAAAACAATACTAGCTGCAACTTGTCGCACCGCCGAAAACCCATTGAATAGCCGCCTCGAGGACGCTTCGGATTGTTTTCGCCGACACTATGAGTAATAAAACGAAAAAAATTCTGTTCCTCGAAATTCCGCTCGAAGGGTTGTGCAAGAACCTAACAGTCATAAAAATACCGATCTACAGATAGCCGTTTACCACCGACACCCTTTTGAAATAGATCTGGATCTATAGACCATTGCAATACACAGAGCTCGCGTTCATTGTATCTCACTGTCAAAACAATATCGAGGTAACAGTTGGACACGATCTTCGAAGCTAAACTCCTTTTCATCAAACTAAACAATACGGGAACCCGAGACAAATATCGGCTCATCTCAAAGACGCTGCACATTTTTTTTTTCATTTTTTTATTTTTATTTTACGACTTAGAAATTTTAACGGCTGATCTAGATTGGTTTTACGACCATGACAGAACGCTACAAAAATCCATAAATTTCAAGTGTAAAGTCAACATGTATTCCGTATTGCGACCGTCAACTCTTCTTATTTTTATGACTTTTCACGGGCCGCGGATCTCCAACTGTGAGGTCCAGCGATCGATATCGTCGATCTCCGGGATACCAGATTTATAGCTCCGGTGTTGTTTGTACTCAAAGATCGATATCTTTTCTTTATGCTTATCGCCTTTTCTTTCCCATATGCAGGTGTTTTCTTCACGGTATATGTCCGGTCTTTGAATCGGAAGCTTGAAACTTGCTGCAAACTCATCTACCGACCATTTCGAAGTACTTTGACGGTAGTCAAAAGATCGTCTGGGGATCGGGTTGGCGCACCCCATCATCCATACGTGTCGGCGACTGTGAAATCGTGTTTACAACAAGTTTCGGTTCAAAATCTGTCGCGTTTGATCGGCGCGTTCAAGAAAACCCCGCGGAGAAGGACGACGACGAGGGATTAGGATCACCGACAAAGAAGCGCAGAAAGTATTCGCCGGCCGTTGTGATGCAAAAAACATCGTTTGACGGACTTATCGGCTTAATGGTATGCACGGACGAACGTTTCAGACGTCTACAGCGAAACGTCACACATGTTCAGAAGTGTCTCGACGTACTTTGTGCCGAATTACTGATGTATATCCCGCCGATGGAGACGCCGGAAAAGATAGACAGTTCACGTGTCAAAGATTTGATAAAGAATAATTTCAAGTTATTGAAAGAAGCTGTTAAACGCCGATTGGACCCGTCGTTTATCGAGCTCACGTTTGGCATCGTATTCCTTGAACTGACGGTACTGGGTATCCCTTTCATCGTGAACGAGATGAAAAAATACCTCATGAAGAATAAGAAAAGTGCGAATCAATAGTCGCGTAATCGTATACATATCCTTTTGCTGATATGGATATGCTATCAACAGACATCAGACCATGCGTATTTAGCAGTAACTCTACCGATTGGTAGTCAATTACGTCGATCCAGTATTATTAATTATATTGTTTCTCATTGTATTCATTATTATAAGTAGATTTAAGATTATTTCTCGTCGGTCTTCACTATGCGTCACTTGCCCTTACTTATATGATAATCATGTATGAATAAGTATTTTATGTTTCGTTAACCGTACATTGTAAACTTTCGTTAGTCTGGGAGGATGAGACATGGGAGGGGATGGATTATACAGAACGTCTAAGCTACTGAATAATAATTCGATATACTTAAAACGCCGATTTATTTTTACCTGCTTCGAATTACCATCATAAGGATCCGGCTGAACCCCATTTTACCGACTACAGAATATTTTAGTATTGAAAAGAAGTCGGCAACTCTTAGAGGGCGCCTTGGAAAAATTCTTCGACCAACCAGAACATCGGAAAAATCGGACGTCCAATCATTATAAAGCGAATGATTGGATTAATACTAGTACATAAAAGACGATGGAAATTTATAGAGGGCGCCATGGAAAATCAGTCGACCAATAAGAGCTCGGGGAATTTCCAGTCGGCCAATCACCGCTCGGGGAAAATGAGACGACCAATCACGGTCCAGAGATTTTCCCAGCCTCTCTCTCATTGGCTCCCTATAACCCAAGGGGCGTGGCTTAAGGGGCCCTAGGGGGTGGGGAGGGGACCACAGGTGGTGGGGGAAGGAGTGGGGACCAGACAGTGGGGTGGGGGGAGAGGGTGGGGGTAGACGGTGGTGGTGGGGGTTGGCGCCAGTGGCCGCGTGGAGGGGGTAAATCCTGTCTCCCTATACCTGTACACTACTACTCTCACACGCTGTCACTACCGTTCGGATACAAAGATTAACCCTCGGTAGCCGTATAACGTTAATTTGCATCGTTGTCGTCCTTGTCATTGCATAATTTAGATATTAATACAAATAGTTTTAAATTGTAAATTTGTATGTAAACTAGAAATAAGACTGGTGCTACAGGTGCATGCTTGTGTGTGTATATAACATAAACAGCGTGAATGTACATAATATTGTTAATGAAGATTAAAATATTTATAAAACTGAGTATATCTTTAAGAAAAAAAGATTTTGTAAATATATGTGATTTTAAAATAAGAATAAATATATACAAACACACATATCTCTATACATTTATATAATAAAATATGTTTATGCTTTACACGATTTCACGATAGTCTTGTTAATTTAAAAATAAAAAACATTCAAACGTATTCCTGCCCGTTGTTGACAATTTTTCTTTTATTATAAGCTAGGCGGCGCCACATGCGCAATATGAGCTTATAGTGCACATGTGGGCGCGGTATAAGAGCTGATCGACACGCGCGTGCGCTCGCCCGCTCATAAATGTTACATCCCCGTAACTCCACCAAAGCGCCTAGTATCTAGCAACCCTCAAAACAGCATTGTATTTCGTGAAGATAAGGCCCTACTCCGATGGTTAAGGGAAGGGGACGTCTCACACATAGTCTACAGATAACAATTCCTTCCAATTCGTTCAAAACATAGGAAGTGGGAGACGGCGAGTTTGAGCCAATAAGCTACAAGAAACTTGCCCTTTCCTACCCTTATTCAAAAACAAAGATAGATATACCACTAGTATATAAGACCACATTTTGTACAGAAAATTGTCAGTCGGTCAGTCAGTCAGTTCTCGTCAGTTCTTGTAAATATTTCAACCTCTTCGGATCGAGCTGGAACTTGTACCGCTCGTCCATTTTTCAAGTAAAATAGTTCAAATGGAATCTTCGATTTATTTGCGAGCTGCGCGGACCACCGCGAGCTCATCATCATAACCATCGAATCCAAATGAGTTGCGCGGACCACCGCGAACTCATAACAAAATCATCAAGACGATTTCCAGTTGCGCGGTCCACCGCGAACTATGGAATCGTTTTCCAAAATCCACCGAGCTGCGCGGTCCACCGCGAGCAATACAATCATTTTCCTAAATCCGCCGAGCTGCGCGGCCCACCGCGAGCTCACTGGATGTCCTATATTCAACCAATAGCAGAAGTTGCGCGGACCACCGCGAATTTCTATTTCCTTTAATCTCAACAACTCCTTATTATTCCAAATAATCACTAAAATATCCAAAATTATTATCCAACAAAATTCCATTACAACCAAATCACCAAGCCCGTATCCCGGACTAATTAGCCTTTGCTAAGGTCTAAAACAGGGCGAATTCTTAATGTTACCCGGACGTAACATACTTTTTGGTGACAGCGGTGGGATACAAAACGGTAATTTGGTTGTATCATTTCATAAAGCAAACAAAAATATATATTGTGAAAGAAAATAATTTAAGAATTCAAATTAAAAAGCAAATTAAAATTTTGAAAACAAATTCATATTCAAGAATCTAAATGAAATTCAAATTCAAATTCTTAGAATAAAAACGTTGTTAACCAATTCAAATTTCAAGTAAAAATCAAATTCAAATTTTGGAATCTAAAATCAAGTACGCGATCACATTGTAGAAGCGTATAAAACCTCCATTTAGCAGAAGTATGTTAAAAGTTTTCTCGACGGTCTTGAACCGGAAATAAAAATACAAATGAAAAATCCGATACGCGACGCTGAACGAAACCGAGACGCACGCAATGACGATAGACAAACAAACAGCGAAAAACGCACACCGGGAATGCAGCGCGTAGATAAGGCATTGCCGGGCCGAGAACGCGTAATCTCTACAGTTAAGGCTGTAGTGATGGACCAAATATGCATCCGCATGGGTCATTCAGTTAGCGTGTTGATTTAGGGTCTGTCGCGCCAAATCCTCTAGAGATAGGAAGGGCCGCCCGCCAAAGAAGCACGAATAATAAGGAACCTTCTAAATTCAGATATTCAAGAAAAATATATAAAGAATTCATAAAAAAAAAGTTAATGAAACGTGAGAGTCTTAGTGAAATTATCATTCTGAAGCAATGCAGATAAAATCCTTTTTTTCGTAAAGTGTTCAGAAACTTGATAAATCGGTCAAACCGGGAGCCATAGTAGATAATATAGAAGTTTGGTATAGTATAGAATAATGACGCAACGAGTGAAACCTTAGGGTCATTTACAGTGGATATCTTAGGATGTTTAGTCAAGTTCTATAAAATTTACCACAATTTCGCTATCGAACACGTTAAAAATCTGGGAAACGATTAAATAAAGTTTCTAAACACTTTAGAATCTAAAACGCATTGCATGACTATCACGTTAAATATAAAAAAAAAACACATCGAAGGAATCATTAAATGTGTTCATTGTAAATGCATTAAATTTACAAAATCTTCTAAATCGGCAATATTGTCAAAATCATCTAAATCAACAATATTGTCAAAATCATCTAAATCGGCAATATTGTCAAAATCTTCTAAATCGACAATATTGTCAAAATCATCTAAATCGACAATATTGTCAAAATCTTCTAAATCAACAATATTGTCAAAATCTTCTAAATCGACAACATTGTCAAAATCTTCTAAATCGACAATATTGTCAAAAACTTCTAAATCGGCAAATTGTCAAAATATTCTAAATCAATAACATTGTCAAAATCGTCTAAATTGACCATATTTTGAATATCTTCGAAATCAATGAGCTCTCTGACCTTTTCATTCCGAAGAAAAAAAAAAATTTACGAAAATTCAATAATCTCGTTCGTACAAGTTAAATCAAAAACCTCTGAGACATAACGTACAAGTCAAATAAAAACTTCTGAGACATGGCGTACAAGTACAATATAACCTCTGAGACGCATCGTACAAGTTTTAGACCTCTGAGACGGATCGTACAAGTTTTAGACCTCTGAGACGCAACGGGAAATAATTTAAAAAGAAAACCAATAGAGCATTATATGAAAGCTCAAAATTCATAATTTCCAATTCTAATTTAAAGTATATATACCTGGGAAAGTAGATTTTCACAATGCCATCCGCATTAATACTTAAAAAGATTCCCAGAAAAGAAAAATAAAAATTCAAATAAACATAAAACAAAAATCTTTATTGTCTACATGAATACCTAAAATTACTTACTCTCATGAGACAACAAAGAAATAACCACAACAGCGATTTATTCAATAAGAAAAAAAAAAGAAATATTATGTTGTCAAGAAAAACGAGTCGTAAAATAATTGAAGAATATTTTCCAAACAATAATCAGTACGTTTAGATTTATCAGTTACTATTGTGTCAATATTCTAACAGCGTATTAATACTAGGTTCAATTCTTTCAATTCAACAAATTCATCAAAATCGATCATGCGATCTATCTATCCCAACTATTCATAGATATACGCGTGATAAAATGTTTTTAATGAAAATCTCAAGACATATGAGTAAAGAAAAATTACGAAAATTACTCATTATCAAATTCAAGAAGTAGAACGGATATCAGAAAAAAAGTTTCATTAAATAATAGGCGACGTTAAATCAAATTTAATTAATCAAATAGCAGGAACGACGTGCCTATTAACTAATAAATCTTCAAAGTCAACAAGTCTTTTCAATCATAAGAAACAAAAAAGAAAAAAAAACTACTTGATAGCATTTTATACAAATTAATATCTATATATAATTAATCGACGCAATTAGAAAAAAATCGTCAATTGATTATTCGTTGATACGCACAGAACATCCTTTAAAAACCTAAATTTAAAACCTTTACACTATTTTGAATAATTATAGTTCTAGAAAATCTAAAATGACCAAAAATCTATTTCGTGAACCAAAGGTTATAAAATTTGTGCTTATGAAAACCGTATTAAAAAAAAATCAGATCAATCAATTATATCGCGACGTGTTGACACAACGATCGAACGATGAACAGCAAGCCTTCAAGAATATTTTCATCATATCAACAAAGTCTCTTCACAAATTTGCATATAATCAAATGCATTGAAGACGACCTCAAATTCGATAACGTAGATAGCGTTATCATCAACTAAAACGTATCCGCTGGGAGATGCCGGTACAAAATTCCAACTGGACCAGTTTGGAGATTGCTCTAATTATACTCAAAATAACGAACCAGAAGTGGAAATAAAAATCAGTATCATCGATGATGAGTTGCATCTACGTAACGGCCAACAAGATCGTGGAAAACTCGGAAACTCCATCATGTACTTAGAAGAGAAGCCAATAAACCTTACATATATGTCGGGACATTCACTTCTTCTGGGAATAGACAAATTTTAAAAAATCATCCTGTCGACTCTGTACAGGATAGACCACGAGTTTTATGTTCTTCACAAGAATCATCAAAATCTTCTAAATCTCTGGAATCGTCGAAATCTTCGAATTTGATAAAATATACGAAATTGACAAAATCGAAATCTTCGAAATTGAGCAATCTTACGCATCGAGGACGCCTTAAGGCGCAGCTACGAACTTCTTACCGTCTATAAATGGTCTCTCATACTGAATCGAAGCCATACAAGATTCAATAACGCATCATTTTCGTCAAATCATATCAAACGAAATGAATTGCAAATACTTCAATTTATCCATACATCGGGTCCAAAGGACGAAGAATCAGATACTGCAGAATCAACAAAAGAAGAAGAAAATACAACTAAATCATCTTCGGGAGGCTCATCAGTCAACTTCAAGAAATCTTCAACAACGAGTCAAGTTAACACGATCCTGATAGAAATTGATTGGTTTAGATTAATTTGCACTCATAACCTGTATTCGAAAATTTAAGCAAGAAAATCGGTAATTCCATAAATTTAATTAAATCCAAAGTAATCCTTTTACTAAGTTAAAATAAAAATGACAAACATCAAACTAAACCGATAGGCTCTAATCATAATTTAAATGTTAAAATTTATAGATCAAAATATATCAGCGCAGAAATTAATTTTATTACGCGAAGAGAGAATTAAAAGATTAACTTCTTCAAATCTCATTCAAATCTACCGATAATCAAATGTCACTTAAAAATCTCTAGCCGACATTTGATCTCAGAGGGAAGGTGTTACATCCCCGTAACTCCACCAAAGCGCCTAGTATCTAGCAACCCTCAAAACAGCATTGTATTTCGTGAAGATAAGGCCCTACTCCGATGGTTAAGGGAAGGGGACGTCTCACACATAGTCTACAGATAACAATTCCTTCCAATTCGTTCAAAACATAGGAAGTGGGAGACGGCGAGTTTGAGCCAATAAGCTACAAGAAACTTGCCCTTTCCTACCCTTATTCAAAAACAAAGATAGATATACCACTAGTATATAAGACCACATTTTGTACAGAAAATTGTCAGTCAGTCAGTTCTCGTCAGTTCTTGTAAATATTTCAACCTCTTCGGATCGAGCTGAAACTTGTACCGCTCGTCCATTTTTCAAGTAAAATAGTTCAAATGGAATCTTCGATTTATTTCCGAGCTGCGCGGACCACCGCGAGCTCATCATCATAACCATCGAATCCAAATGAGTTGCGCGGACCACCGCGAACTCATAACAAAATCTTCAAGACGATTTCCAGTTGCGCGGTCCACCGCGAGCTATGGAATCGTTTTCCAAAATCCACCGAGCTGCGCGGTCCACCGCGAGCAATACAATCATTTTCCTAAATCCGCCGAGCTGCGCGGCCCACCGCGAGCTCACTGGATGTCCTATATTCAACCAATAGCAGAAGTTGCGCGGACCACCGCTAATTTCTATTTCCTTTAATCTCAACAACTCCTTATTATTCCAAATAATCACTAAAATATCCAAAATTATTATCCAACAAAATTCCATTACAACCAAATCACCAAGCCCGTATCCCGGACTAATTAGCCTTTGCTAAGGTCTAAAACAGGGCGAATTCTTAATGTTACCCGGACGTAACATAAGCTGATGTTGCGAGCGCGCGGACCGCCTGTGTTAGCTGGACCACCGCCGCGCACACGTCGAGTTAGCTTGTCCGCGACGTGGGTCCTCCGCGCCGCCGCCGCCGCCGCCGTGTTAAGCTTATAGTCGCGTAAAAACGAGTATATTTATAAGTGTTTTCAGTGTGAGTTGTGGCTGTGTCGGCGAAACGCGAGTAAAAGAAAAAAAAAAACGTAAAATGGACGTACGATAGAAACATCCGTGGACTTCACTAATTTGTGGGCCAACAGGCTGTGGTAAGAGAGTTTTCGTGCGAAGATTCTTGCGCCATCTAGCGGCTATGAGCGATGCAACGTTCGGCCGTATTATATTTTACTACGGCGATAATCTCGATGCCGATACTGCCGCTCTGTTCAAGAATTCGTCGCATGAGGATTCAACGAGCGCTAATATTAAAATCGAATTTCACGAAGGACTACCACAGCCGGAGGATTATTCACAAGATAACGACTGTAAGAAATTGGTTATTATCGACGATTTGATGAGGGAATCGTCAAACAATACGATAGTAGATCTCTTCACGAAAGGCAGTCATCATAAAAATATCGGCGTTATTTTCATAACGCAAAATAGTTTTCATCAGGGACACGGGCAACGCGATATTTCGCTGAATGCGAATTATATTGTTATTTTTTAAAATCCTCGAGATCGGGCGCAAATTCAGCATCTTGCGAGACAAGTTTATCCCGAGGATCCACGCTTTTTAACGGAAGCCTATCACGATGCGACTGCGCAGCCGCATGGATATCTACTGTTGGATCTAAAGCAATCGACGCCTGATATGTGTCGATGCCGCACCAATATATTTCCCGACGATCCACAAATGCATGTATATATACCGAAAAACAAACGTGGCTTTCGTCAATTGAAATGACCGGTGGATGGGCGCGTATTTAGTCAAATGGCGGAACAGCAAAGACATCAGTAACGCTCGAGTGTCGGTTACGCAAACATCTCGGCGCGGAGGGCGACAATGGGGAAGATGACGGTAAAGAAGAAGCGGAAGAGAACAGCGTGTTCTGTGCGATCACCGATCTATAAACGGCACGCCGCTTTTCTGAACGCCCTCTGTCATGCTAGTAAAGAGCAGCAAAGAGCGCTGCTACGCACGGCCGATGAATCGTTGGTCAAGTGTATATGCGAATGCGCACTGAACGTCTTACACGGCGTAGTAACGCTTAAAAACGGTGTGAAAAATCGTCTTAAAAGATATAAAAAGGTGTTGCGACAACTAGCGCCGTGGTCCGCAGTAAGACAGAGCGGCGGTGGCGGCCGGAGTAGAGCCAACGGTACCGCTCGTAAACGACGAAAATTCAACTGGAGAGCGAAAAAACGTCTCATCATGCAGAAAGGCTGTGGAGCATTTTTGCCGCTTTTATTGGCACCGATTATCACGAGTTTGGTCAGTAGACTGTTTACCGGCAGCGGTGGCGGAAGTACTGACTCTTAATTTAAACGTGCGAGATCTAATGGAACACGCGAAGAAAATGATTTTAGTACCGGCTGAAGAGGCGGGGATATGGAAAGACCCGATGATCGGAGGCGGCGGCGGCGGCGGCGGCGGCGGCGGAGGAACTCGTGCGCCGTCTGTCGGTCCACCAAGTGTACAGACGCCGGGTGATCCTATATCGCGACTCGACGAGGAGCTTTCGGGAATTTTACACTCAAAAAAGTATCGCGATGACTCGGAAAAGGGGAAACAATATCTACAGGTGTTGCAGAGGTATTTATTTTTGCTCGAAGTACGAAAAGGCCCGATAGATCCGGCGTTACCTGGAGCGACCTCTGCCATGTCTCGTGAACAGCAGACGCCAAATGGAACGTTCGATGATACGATAATCATAGACAGCGTGCCGCAAAAGTTTCGACATAAAGCTAAAGCTCTCGTGTCTTATCTTCGCAATTCACCGGGAGCAGTACAGCGCATCAGATGGGACCAAGAGGGGCGCGTGACTATAGACGGCAAGCTTGTACCAAATTCAAATATTGTCGATCTTATTAGCGACGCGGTACGATCGAGAAAGGAGTTTAAAGCCGTGGGTCGGCGTGACTTTATTCAGAGTCTACGAAATATCTCTATACCACGTGAATTTATCGGAAACACCGCATTATGGACACTGGGAGAGGAGCGATTCGGTGTTCAGCGTACACAAAATAATCCGGGCGTGGATAACGACGAAAGCCCCTATTACAGTAGCGAGGACGAAAAGAAGAAGGAACCGTTGACAATGCTATAGCTGCGAAAGTAAAACGGTCTGAGGGTAAAAGTGCGGCTGGTATTAGAACTAGAACTAGTCGTGAAGAGACGTTCAACAATCGTCGTGGGCTAAATTCCGACTATTCGCCGAAACAGAGTGAAAAGGACGAGTCAAAGAAGAAGAACAAGAAGGATAGTATGGCCGCGGATACGGAGGCTGCCGAGCGGTCGAATATTACGACGACACCACGTTCAGACGAGGCCGTTCAAATACCACGAGGGTTTGCACACTGGCTAAAACTATGAATAGTCCAATGTCTGCTGCAGCATAACCGTCAGAGAGAGAGAGGGAGAGAGAGAGAGAGAGAGAGAGAGAGAGAGAGATGCCGTACGGAAAAGTGTATTACGACCCTTCGCACCCCGCTGGTTACGCCGGTGCAAGACGACTGACAGATAAAAAAACTGAAGTAGCCGCTGTTTATGAATGGTTGACCCAACAAGACGCGTACACCATTCACAAGCCCGTCAAGCGGCTTTTCCCAAGACTTCGCTACAGTGTTGACAACATAGACGACGTTTGGGAGGCTGATCTCGTCGATTTACGCTTGTTAAAGAGTTACAACGATAATACCTGCTACCTGCTCACAGTCATTGATGTATTGAGCAAGTATGCATGGGTCGAACCGCTACAAGACAAAACAGTGCACTCTGTGACGCAAGCCTTTAAAAGGATTTTTGAACAAAGCACCGGACGGTCACCCACCTGTCTACAGACCGATAAAGGCAAGGAGTTTGTCGGAAAAGAGTTGCAAGTCTTTCTTAAGGAGAACAATATTGTGTTTAGAGTTACGCGTAACCCTGATATAAAAGCAGCAGTTGTCGAGCGCTTCAATCGTACGTTGAAAGAGCGAATGTGGCGTTACTTCACGCACCGAAATACTCATCGATACATTGACATTCTACAACAACTCGTCGACGCGTACAACCATGCGAAACACTCGTCAATTAAGATGCAACCGGCCGCTGTGACTTTACACAATGCTGATGTAGCGTACGAGAATATGACGAGAGCATCGTTGAGGCAACGCAGAAAAAGGCGTTTCACCGACGTTAAATACAAGTGCGGCGATTACGTTAGGATTAGTCGAACAAAAGGCACCTTCGAGAAGGGTTACGAGCGAATTGGAGTGAAGAAATTTTCCGAATCACAAAAGTTACGGCCCGTCAGGGTATCCGAGTTTACGAATTAAATGATCTTGAGGGAGAGTTAATCGACGGATTTTTTTATACGGAAGAAATCACGCCTGTACACGAGAAACGTGTTGCGGAAAATAAAGAATTCAAAATCGACCGTGTAATACGAACAAAAGGTCGCGGCGCGAAGAAACAGCTTTTTGTCAGCTGGGTCGGTTACCCGTCGAAATTCAACTCGTGGATTCCGGCGTCTAACGCTCGCGACCTTGGAGGCTAGCATAGTGAATACGCTCAGCCAACATGTACAATGAGGAAAATTTTTTTCTCGTCCTGCCGAGCAACAGCAGCATGAAGTATTTTCCGAACAACACTACGACAAATTTCACCACACACCTTTCACGTGAAATAACCCTCAACGGTCATTGGGTCGTGGGTTTAACGGAAGTTCACATACCTTGCACGATGATACATATCCAGCGTGATGAGACTGAAATTCAGTGGACACCCTGTGGCCGAAAAGACCTAAAAATCAACCTTATACCGTACGGCGTATACGACAATCATGAGGCTTTAATGAAAAGTATAAATAGTCTGCCCGGTATAAGCGAGGCCGGTATACGACTAGTTAATGCAAAAAAAAGCAAGCGGTTACGTGGCGATTGAGGGTAAAAAGTGCGACAAAGAAATCGAGGAATCGCCGAATTTCTTGTAAATGAGCGACAAGCTTCGTCACGTGTTTGGCTTCGAGTTAACGCCGGGTAAAGATTGGGAAAGCGCCGGGAATTCGTACGTCAGCTTTACCCGTGGTATACAACGCGAAAGTCAGATGCCCGCCTGCATTGCCCGCGCTCTACCCGAAGAAATCTTTGTCCATACGGATTTGTGCGTACCCTACACAGTTGGTGACACACAGGCCGCTCTGTTGCGGATAGTAAATCTGAATACAGCAAAGTACAAGTATGGCTCGACACAGGTGAAATATTTTTCGCCGGCAAATTACTTACCGCTGCTTAATAATTGCTTTCGTACGATCGAAATAGATATAAGAGACAAGTTGGGACGGCCAATCACATTTGAGTACGGAACGTTAACGCTGACGCTTCACTTTAAGCGAGTCTCTTAGACGAAATGGTGAGCCACTACGCGTCATATTACGAGAATCAAATCGGCGGCGGTGGACGTATGAGCAATGTTTTCGTGGGTGCACCTTATCAAAGGGGCCATGGGATTGGCCGATTTCTCGGCGGACTCTTCAGAAGTGTACTACCGCTCCTCACGAGAGCCGCTAAAGCTATAGGACGCGAGGCTTTGCGCACCGGCTTGCACGTTATTGAAGATGTAAGCGGTAATAATGTACCATTCAAGGAGTCGCTAAAGCGTCGGGCCAGAGAATCCGGCGAAAATTTGAAACGAAAAGCCGACGAGAAAATTGCACTACTTATGAAGGGATCTGGCTATAATAGTGCGATCGCCGCGAGAACGATGCAGTCGCTGATTGGTCGCGCAACTCGGCGCACCTCCACGAGAAAGAGATCTTCCACCGCGAGGAACAAGAAGACGAAGAGGGGAAAAAAGAGAAGCGCCACTAGTGCAACATCGCGGAGAAAGAAAAGAAGGACGAAGACGGGGAAAGTGACGAAGACTCGAAAAAATAAAAAGAGGCGACGCGTTGATATTTTCGGAAGTGCTTAAATATGTCCTTTCTACACTCACACTCGTGCGAATGTATGAAGTCGGAACTCGACTTATTCACAATACCGCCAACGCAAACATCTATAGAATCATCGCAATGGGTTCACTACAAGCCGGTCTCTTCGTTGTCGGACGACGGGCCCGTCGAATTTGTGATACCTGGCCACGGGGAGGAATACCTGGATCTCGCGCATACTATGATCGCTGTAAGCCTTAAAGTGGTATCCAGCGGTGGCGCAGAGTACAAAGTTGCGCCCGTAAATAATTTTTTGCACAGCCTCTTTAATCAGGTAGACGTGTTTTTTAATCAAAAACTTGTCGCGCCTCCTAATAATGCCTACGCCTACCGGGCGTACATTGAAACGTTGTTGAACTATGGCCCTGCGGCAAAAGCATCGCATCTCACTACGGCTTTGTGGTATGCCGATACTCCAGGTGGTTTCGAGTTGCTACCGGGCGCGAGTCCGAGCAACGATGGCCAAGACGCGAGAGCCCGTTATGCCAAAGGAGGTCGGACCTTGGATATGATTGGCCATCTACACTGTGATGTATTCAATCAAGACAAATTTTTGCTGAACGGCGTCGAAGTACGACTACGTCTCGTACGCTCAAAAGACGATTTTCGTCTTATGGAAACACCATCAAAAGATTGCACACACAAGATATTAATTCACGATACGACACTGCTGATAAGACGAGCGAAAATTAACCCAGGAGTACGTATAGCCCATGCGAAGACGCTGTCTAAAACAACAGCGAAATATCCTATAACGCGTGTGGAGGTTAAGTCGTTTACCATGCATAGCGGCGTCGCGGGCGATACACTGGACAATGTAATACTCGGTCAATTACCAAAGCGTATAATACTAGGTTTTGTTAGCAACAAAGCTTTCAACGGCGATAGAACGTCAAACCCCTTTAATTTTCAAAATTATTCGATCAATTTTCTATCACTCTACGTTGACGGTCAACAGATACCTGGAAAACCACTGCAACCAGAGTTCGACACCAACAGAACTTGGATCGAATGTTACCACACCCTTTTTTCAGGCACAGGTATACACTTCCAAAACGACGGTATAGACATTTCACGCAGCGCTTACGCAAAAGGTTATTGTCTATTCGCTTTTGACTTGACGCCTGATCTATCCGCCAACTGTTTCACCCACTGGAATCTCGTGAAACACGGTACCGTGAGAATCGAAGTACGTTTCGCAAAACCTCTCTCATCTACAATAAATTGTATTGTCTACGCCGAGTATGACAATGTTATTGAAATTGACTCGGCACGTCAAGTAATCACGGATTTTAGTGCTTGAGCGTCCAATCCCCTCTTCCGATGTATAACACACGATCACACATTCCCCGGTGAGGGCGCTATACGTACAGCCGAAACGTATTTAAGACCGACTACGAGCGAGCATTCGACATCATTTCGTCTCACGCCTTCAGCATGGACGCAATAGTTGATATTCAAGCGCTATACGGCAAGCATGGCGAGTTTCTTCCTAAGGAGATCGCCGTTACTACACTACAGGGCGATCATATCGGCCACTGGGTTATCGATTCGCCATACGATTTTGGTGAACTACCTAAAGAAGTGCGCGCGAGTAATAATCGTCTAACGTGCTTTCATCACGGTATCGAGTGGGTTGACGGTGATACTCCATTGCCAAAAGTATACACTGCGCTAAAGGCCATGTGCCGATACGCACTTCGTATATATACGAGAGGCGTACAAAAAGCGGAAATTCTACGTGACGTGCTGGGCCGCGACATAGTCAACCTGGAAGATTACGAGGGCCCTAGCTTCAAGAACATGCCGACCTACGACACTTGGTGCATCTATCACGGTGTGTCAAAGGAGGATGCAGCGAAGTGCGCATTAAACAACGTGGGAAAAATAAAACGTTGGCTTCGGACTCAAATTTTGGATAAGGAGAATCCCGTTTACTCAGAACCAGTGGGCGCAGTGCAACGGAGAGATCGGCCAAACGATACGCCGAGAAAAGCGATACATATCGAAATTCCGAGCGATATAAATCACGGTTCAACAATGGGAGACTATATAGTCCCGGCACCTTCGAGCAGTGACAGTAGTGCTACGACGAACACCTGCGACGCCACGGTACCTGCGGAGGGTGAAATAGTTGCCCTTTACCGTAATAAACAACTCTCACCGCCACCACCACCGAAGCGCCAGCCTACGCCTACCATCCCCCGTAGCGCTCATCAGTATCATCATCAGCATCAGCATTCACGAAGACAACGCCCCCACTTCGGCACAGGAAGCATATGCAATGAACAGCCTAGAAGTGCTGGAGGCTCTACGACATGTCTCGTCACAGACGAAAGGAGTCTTCCCCGCCGATCGCATCCCGAGTCGCCGGTCTAGACCCACAGCCATCGTCGCAAACACGGACGATCATACGAAGCCAGGAACTCATTGGGTAGCCATATACGTCGACAACAATGGTCAAGGGATCTTCTTCGACAGTTACGGACTGCCTCCACTTGTCAACCAACATCGCAATCGACTGCGAAGAAATACAACGCGTTACGAGTGGAGCACCAAGCCCCTACAGTGTGTCAAGTCTCGTGTGTGTGGAGAATATTGTGTTATGTTTCTTGACTATATGTGTCGGGGCTACAACCTTGCTGCTTTTTGCAAACTATTCTCGGTTAATAAGGTGAAAAACGATAATATTGTGCGACGTTACTACAAGAATCTACGATATGTGAAACATACAAGACGACGAAACGTCTCAAACACCCGACGAACAAGACTTTTAAAGGGCAGCGGTAATGGCTGTATATCACGGTGTATACAAACATGTACAGCTCGTTTCGGTTGTCACCTGTAAATAAACGAATGTAAGAAAAGAAAAGAAAAAAAAGTTTTCATCTCATCTTCATCGTCAACACACGGTCCCCCACCACCACCACCACCACCATCAGCTGATATAAAAGACGGCCTCTCCACACGAGAAAGCACACTTGTCAACGATTCGTGGCAACGTCAACAACCCACCACAAAAATGGACATCATCAGCGGCATACTCGTCATTGACTGTGGCAAGGATCCCTGGGAACTACTCCCGGAGGAGCTCGAATACATTCCCAAACCCTTGCTACTGAGGCACTGGAGTGAATACATCGACATCCTGTGGGCAAAACTACCTCAACATATTCGACAGGACTCCGAGGTTGCATCATACAGAGCCTGTAAAAAACATTGGGCACCCAAGGATCTAAAGATGCAGCTCGAAGGATATCCACCACTCCAGAGAGAATGCACGGACTGTCTACAGGAGGCCGCGGAACAAGAGTCAACGGCACCGCCGGACCAACCCGAGAAGGTATTGCCGCTTACGACAACGGCCGAGTCTGACCACAAGCAAGACACACCGCTGCTGTCAACCGACTCTGCCATGACCCTTGACCCACCACCCAAGACCACTGATCTTTAAAAAAAAAATTGTAACGATGAAACATTGTAAAATGTCAATGCAAGAAAATTTAATAAACCAAAATAATTTTGTAAATGTTTTTTTTATTTGGCGGTACGGTATTACCATTAGAATAGTAAAAGACGAAAACTAATTTACCGACTGCAGAATATTATTAGCATTAAAAAAACTGTCGGTAATTCCTAGAGGGCACCAGGAGAAATTGGACGACCAATCAAAACGCAGCAAGTTTACTAGAAGAACATTAGTACAGAAAACACGATGAAAATTTATAGAGGGCGCCATGTAAAATCAGTCGACCAATAAGAGCTCGGGGAATTTCCAGTCGGCCAATCACGGCTCGGGGAAAATGAGACGACCAATCACGGTCCAGAGATTTTTCCAGCCTCTCCCTCATTGGCTCCCTATAACTCAAGGGGCGTGGCTTAAGGGGCCCTAGGGGGTGGGGAGGGGACCACAGGTGGTGGGGGCCAGACAACGGCGGTGGGGGAGAGGGTGGTGGTGGGGGTTGGCGCCAGTGGCCGCGTGGAGGGGGTAAATCCTGTCTCCCTATAGCTGTACACTACTACTGTCGTCGTGGGTAAAGGGCCCACAGTGTCAAGAGACACTTTGTCGAACGGATCGGCGGGTGTGTCCGTCAGCAGCATCGGCTCACGGGTCTTAGCCCGTACGATCTTTCGCTCCTGCCAGCCTTGACAGCATCTAATAAAATGTTGGGCATCGTTGCGAAGCGAGGGCCAATAAAAACGTTCTCAGATTTTCCGATAAGTTTTCGTTATTCCTTTGTGTCCTCCAAAAAGGTTACAATGAAACTCTATTATTATCTTAGCTCTCGACTCTGCTGGCGGCAATAGCAGCTTGCCATAACAGACCGTCACTGCTACGCCAGACTTATCGAAGAGCTCGTGTAGTTTTTCAACGAGTCGTCCACTTGACAGGGTGTCGGAGCCCTGCACGTGAAATTCGAAACGACTCGACGCCTGAATTTATGAGAATTTTTTTTAAATTTTCTAAACCCTGCAGCGCGTTATTGTCCAGCATCTGGTCAAAGTAACGGTTCTTCACGACCACGCTGCAGACATTGCGCTCGCCGCGCGGCGTTATTGCTATTTGGCCGCCCCGTAACCCTTGGTTTTTTATGGCTTGTGCCTTGATCTTTCCCAAGTCGACTAACAATCGCCCGATCGGGGTGGATAGTTCGCCGTCCGCTAAAATAAAGTGCACGTAATTGTCTATTAAGTAGGTCAGGCACTAGCGAGTACCGACTACCGGCTTATCGTGCTTTTTTGGGACGTTATCGCTCAAGGACTCGGGTGCGTTTTCGCATCCAGCGTTAACGAACTCGCTGTCTAATGGCTCTACCTCGAACAAATCATCGGGGCAATTAATTCCGACTTTTGGCATTTCATTTAGTAGGACGATCGTATTATCAATCATTTCATCCTCGGGGATTGGACTGACAATAATATCGTTCTCAGGTGTCACGCGTGTCGCTCGCTTCGGGTGCGGCGTCGAACGTGCCACGGGGTCGTGGCCCGCGGGAGGTAGCGACCATCGCACCGATCGTCGCGGGCCTTCCGGCGCGCTGGATGCGCGTTCGGATACCTCATGTACCGTGACATCAGATGGGTTTGGGTCGATTTCCTTCGACTCCTCGCTCTCATCGTCAGCATCGGTATCATTCTCCTTAGCTGGCAGCGTCACTCCCTTGAGGCTTACGCGCCGAAGTAATTCGGCTTCGCTTATTCCTCTCTCTCGCTTGGCGATCTTCTCGAGCCGTCGCGATAGCTCGAGATCAAGTCCGGTTTCGTCAATCGGATCGAGAGCGTTGAGGATTTCCTGTGTCTCTGGCGGGACGTCGTTTCCCTCGGAAAGGAAATCCGGCCAGTAGATATTTCCCTCGCTATCGGAGTCCTGCTTAGGATTCTGTACATTGGTTTTGTTTTCAAAGCGTTCCTCCAACAGCCGTAGCGATTCATCGAACCATTGGAGGGAATCCTGCATTGTTTTCGATGCGCAGTCTCCTCCGGCTTCGTCACGTGGTTGAATCTCGTCAGCCTGGAATACATCGTCATCGTCGGATTCATCCATTGGTGGCCTAACGACCACGGCAATGCCGGGAGGATTCATCGGCGGATCCTCGGCCGCCGCCGTATCCGAGTCGGTTTTCGCTTCCTCCGGGATAGGCACGACAGGTACCTTTCGGCCGTTTCGGGGGAAGTAGCACCGCGGGCAACATACTTCGATGCAATCGTTGTATCGACGGATCGGATGCCTTCAAACTCGTGCTGACCTCCTTGTAAACCGGTGCGGTGGCTGGCGTCGTGCGTAATCTCGCACGCATGCGGCCGGCCACCGCCTCCGCACTGGGCGGTAAAATCACCCGCGGAAGAGTTTTCTTCCGTGCTCCCGGCGGAGGTTTGAGAATTGGTTTGGGCCTCGGTACGTTCCCCTTATCAGTGGAAGCTGCGCCAGATGATATTGGCAATACCTGTAAACCCTTTTCCTTTGTCTCTTCTAGTGCTTCTACCTCCGTATCGCTTGAACTCGATAGCTCTCGCGCGACCGGATTGCGCGAAAGGGCATCGGCATTTATGTTTAGCTTACCCGGCTTATACAGGAAGTCAAAGTCATACTTTCGCAGGTGCATTTTCCACCGGTTGAGCCTTTTTCCTGGATCTAGAGTGGTTTGCATCCATTTCAACGGCTCGTGATCGCTCACGAGCGTGAATTTCTTCCCGTAAAGATATGTCGCGAAATGTTCTATAGATTCAATTATCGCGAGACATTCTTTCTCTGCAGTTGGGTAGTTAACTTGAGGTGGTGACAAGACGCGCGAAAAATACGCGACCGGCAAGTTACATCCCTCGTGTTCTTGTGACAACTGTTACGTCCAAACTAGCGTTCTTTTAATTATCCTAGTTTGCGTTGTAACAGTTGCCTCTTGTTACTATCGCACGCGCTGGTCAGGAGGGTGTTGAACCGACCTTTACCACTCCCGGTGTCGATAAAGAGAACAACGTTGCTCCTTTTTAAAGCCTAACCTTGCGGAAAATTGCTTGGGATGGAGCCCTTAAGAATGCTTGTCGTATCTGTGTCTTAGGGTGTCAACTAATTAGTAGTGGTTTCGGCGTCTTTGTGACAAAGAGAGAGATAGAGCGGAAATCTTCAGTGGGACGGCGGCTACCTGCCGGTTTCTGGCCAGGTGTCGTAACGCGGGGTACAGTAAAAGGAAAATCTCGAAGAAACTTTATAAATTACTGAGTCACGAGAACGGAAATAAAATCATGCGTGATTAATAATTTGGTAGAAATGTACTTACGGTTGTAAACGATGAGTTGCAGGTGCTTGTTGACTTTGTTCTCGTGGTTTGAGTACGTAAATGAGTAGAAAAGGTGAATAAAATGTTTCACGAAAATACGAGGAAAATTAACACTGGTTTTTAATGCCAAAAAAGTTATTTGGATGATACAATTGATAAAAAGGTTCAATGAAAATTGTACTGTACGAAGTTCCTGATTTTTATCGAAACTTCAAAATTAACCTCGGTGGGTTTTCTCGTCGTTTTATATAGTCTAAAGCGGTTTCTTTAAAACGATACTTTGAAATGAATATTTCTAACGTCGGTGATTTTAAATGGTATTACGGAGAGAATCTAAGTAACTGGTATCTGGTTATAGGGTATATGGTCCCGAGCGCACAATTTCCGGGGTTTTTATACCATTTTCTTGGTGACAAAATAGAGGGGATTTTGTTATAGGAGTGTCTTTTTATATCTATTCCGTATAGAATTTTGGTACAGTAACGAGAAGATGAGGTGATGCTTCGGATCTCTTCCGTGATTGGCCCGTGATCTTAAGTCCTTCTTTCAGGCATAATTTCGTTTATCAGGCCCGCGCCGTAGGTGACGGGGTGGGGTATCGAAAAGAAAAAGGGCGCGGACGAGATCACGTAGGCATCGGTCCCCTCTCTTCTCGTTTCCGGTTTCCTGGAAGTCATTACCAGAGAGCCTTTTGGTGTCTCATTGCCGCTGTATAGGTAAATACTTTATATGCAAGAAATCACGAGAGTGGTGTTCCAATCCGACTATTAAACGAATCTCATCGGTGTCTAGACAAAGAAAACCGGTATCGTCGAATGGAAATACGCTCTCCTATGTCTACTGAGTTTTAGGTGTTATGTAAGAAAAATGGTGTCTTCTTAAAGTGATTTCCTACCCGAGTCTCATTTAACCTTTTGAAAAAATGAATTTTGCCATGAGCCGTGTTTTAACGTGAACTCATTATTCGACTTTTGACTAGCTGCACTCGTTTGCTCTGGTTTATGCGAGTATAAATGTGAAAAAAATAAAAACATTGAATTTTACTCTTAATTTAATTTCTTTTCCGCGTTTTAAATTCACCTAGTGGTGTGTCGCGGGAAAGAACTTCCTTGGCAAATTCCTTACAGTTTATGCCTGTAATTATTTTGTTTAGACAAATGGCATCTAAATTAATTACTGTCAAGAATTTCTCAAGGGTTAAACTATACTGGTCTAATATCGAATGTAAAATATGACAATTATGGTTGGAGAGCGCATGGCCCGTTCTTCTACCTGAAACAAAGAGGGCCCCCTTTCGCTACCCGGGTTCTCTGCACCAGAGGCTGTCGAGCAGAGATTATTTCGTACGGTTTCAATGAAGCAAGGCCCTTTTTGCTTTTACGGTGCCATTGCTCTCCTTATTATTAATTAACGATGCGTGTTTCATGAACACTGTAAGAATAAACACAGGCGTTCAAGAGAGCAAATCCTATATATTTATTGTATATTTTATTATCGTTCTTAACGAAATCCATTCTCAGCCTCACTTCTCTATTTGCCGTTATTTATTTTGATTGTAGATAAACAGCAACTATTATTCCTTTAATTGGTTGTTACTAATAGTCGGGTTTTGTGCTTTATTAAAGAATAATCATTTTTCCCTTTGCTGAGATCACAACCGAAAGCCCCCCTCTCTTTTATTTTAACCGGTGGAGTTTGGCTCAATTAGAACATCGTCTTTAAATTGTCACCTTTAACGAAGATAATTTGTCGACCCGCCTGTATCTCTAGGAACCGAAAGTTCTGACCGGCTGACGGTAGATCCCTCTCAAAATGTTTTAGCTACGGTAAAGTAGGTTCATTGAGTTGAGGATCCACGCGACAGTAGTCGATATGGATAATAGCAGATCCCTACGGTAACCATTAGTGGGCCCACTTTCTTTTAGTTTCTTTTTGGGACTATAGGAGAGTGCTCGGAGGAGGGGTCAGAGACCGCCTTTCTCGGCCTCCGCTTGTGGGGCCCGGATCTGCTTTATCTAGATCGGTCGGTGTCGACTCGTTAAGGTAGGACCCACTGTTTGTTAGAATTTAGGCTAATTTGATTTTGATCTAGCAGTAGGTAAAATAAATATCGGTAGAGCGGGGTTTTCACCCGATTTTCTTCCTTTCCCATTTTCCTAAAGTTTGAGTGGCGATTTTTATTAGTGGTGGCAAGAGAAAAAATAGAGCGTTACGCTGGACGTAACACCTCCCCCTCTTAAGACGATTATTAGGAGAAGCCTAATAATCGCCTCCGCGGCGCGGGGTGAAGCTGAGAATTTGTCTAATGCTAACGGATTACGACTGATTTCCCTTGGCTCTATGATTATCCTTAGAGATGTGTTTATATTTTTATTGTATATTTATTTTTATTTTCGTTTCTTTTATCATTATTTTCGAATATATATGTAAAGTAAGACCTTTCCTTTTCCCCTTTATCGTTATTTCGTGAAGTTACATTCGCAAAGGTATACATAATTATGCGCTTATGAGGAAAGGAAGAAAAATTATTATACTCGTTATTTTTCCTCCCGTTTCCCTTATCTTAATGATTATGTGTTCTTATAAATATAGTTCTTAACTTTAACGATGGTCCTCGCGGTCGGGTGGGGTTATAGAGGGAGTAGGTTGAGGTTCAACTGTTCGCGGACTGACGGATTCCTTCGAAGGCCAAGCCGCTCCGGTATCATTTCCTGTGCGTATAATAGTTCGTCGTTGGCTTGTTTAGCTCGTGCGTCGTCCTCGGTCATGATGTAATGGGAATCCTGGCCTAGGGGTAGTAGTAGGTCCCATTGTAGAACGTAAGTTGTCCCTCCGATGACTGCTGCTTCCGATTCCTCTGGTATCAATTCGATCCATTCTTCTAAGATGCTGATAGGCACATCTTTCCATTCGGGAGGTACGTAGATTCCTGGGATGGGGCTCCAGTAGTACGATCTGCTATGGGTTTTGTACGAGTTGTCGACCGTCATGATTAGCTTGTATTGGACCATCTCCTGTGGATTTATAGATGGAAATAATCTCACAGCTTGTTAATGATGATTAGTCGTATGATGTCCTTATTATAGGTGTGTAAAATTATTTCCTCTCTCTTTCTCTTTTTTTTTTCCTCGATATATATATATATGTGTATACATATCATTTCTGTATTTTCTTTCCCCTTTTTTTCTTCTCTCTCTTTTTTTTTATTTAATATTATGAGGTAGTTTTTTCTGTTTTTTTTTTTTTTTTTTTTTTTTTTTTTTTAAAGGTTTATTCAGATGGTTTCCTTTCTTTTCTTTACGTTCCTTCTCTATCTCTTTCTCAAACCGCGGTCTCGAGTAGAGAGTAAGGAGTCATGTATACGTTCTCTGTTAGTCGGTCGAAAGGCTCCAGGTATCCTTGTGTTAGGTTTGGAAATGGTCCCGTCCCCTCTCTTGGGAGTGGGAGATCCCGTTGAGCGATGTTATCCTTCAAACGGCTGCTCTTTTTATCACCTTGCTCTGTACAAATGGGCGGTGGTGATGGAAACCTGATGATTAACCTACGAGGTGGGGTGTCATCCTCCCCCTGGTTGTCAAGATGCTTATATCTCCCGTACCCCACGTATTCTATTGAATGGGGATTCTGGCCGTAAGGAATTATGGTATCACGGTCCCAATAATAGTGTGTTCCCCCTAGCTCGATAGGTTGTTCGGGGTCAGCGCCTAATCTGCGCGACCACAAGGATCGAGTCTTGTCGGTGAGCTTTCTCCACTCGGGGGGTACCCAGACGTACCGTCGTGGTTGTACTGTCCGTGGCAATCGCATGCGCCAATAACATACCACGTTTTCCATGCCCAGACAGGGTGGAATGGGGTTGCGATTCACCGTGATGGATAGGTGTTCGGTTTCGTAGGTTAGCCGAGGTTTGTTCCATACAGGTGTAGGCTCGAAGAAATTTGGCCACCCATTTCTGCCGTGGATCGGGACCGTCCGATAGTCTTGACGTGCAGGCAGAAGTACATCGATGGTCCAGAAATATTGAACTCTTCCCAGTACGATGTCTTCGAAAGGTCGATCGCGTAGTTGATTGACCCAATCCTCCAATCGGTCGGGAGTTAAAGCCCTCCACTCTGGTGGGACGTACAGAATGATGTCCTTTTTCGCGATATCAATTCGTATTGCCAACTTCCAATAACAATAGAGCCTGGTGGCTCCGGGGACAAGGCATACTGGTTTCTTCCTTCCTACTTCGATGGGAAGAATTTCGTCGGAGTTGGCGGGCCTTGTACTTATTCCCAAATTATCGTATTGCCTTCCATTTCTACACGTGCATCGAGACATGTTGGTGATACTAACACATACAGATAATTGATAATATTAATGCTGATGTATGATTAGAGTTTTTTTTTTTGTTTTTTTTTTTTTTTTTTTTTTTCTTTTTATGTTAGTCTATTTCTTCTCCTTCCTCTCTTTTCTTTATACAGGGGAAAAGCATTATTCAAGCCTTTATTAGGGGTTTCCATGCATATAGCTGATGAAAATGACCCTGAGAGTGCGGCAAATCTCTCAGCATATAGTCTGCATTTTTGTGCGTTAGGGAGTTTATTACGAAACGTAGTTGGTGTTCGATACGTACTTCCTCTGTCCTTTTTCCTTCCTTACTTGATATGTTAGTTTCCTAGGGTTATCGTTGCTTCATCTATTTAAAGTTTGTTGTTTTTTTTTTGTTTTCTTATCCTAGTCTAATAACTTGTTAAGCAATAAGATTATCCTCTGTGGTTATCATTTTTTTTTCCTCTTTTTCTTTGTTTTGTGTTTTTTTTTTTTTTTTATTATTATTATTATTATTATTATCGTTATTATTATTATTATTTATTATTATTTATTATTATTTATTATTATTATTATTAATATTATTTTTATTATTATTATTATGGGGTAATTCTTATTACTATATTGGTTGTTCATAGTTTATTCAAGGTAAGGGTAACGCGCTATGTTTTTCTTCGACTTATATCCTTTACGTTTTCTCTTCGTTTACAACTCTGGGATAGTGCGAGGGGCGATAAGTGTCAGCCCGTGTCTATACTCATGGTCGATGGTTTTGTGTTTTTTTTTTTTTTTTATTATTATTATTATTATTATTATCGTTATTATTATTATTATTTATTATTATTTATTATTATTTATTATTATTATTATTAATATTATTTTTATTATTATTATTATGGGGTAATTCTTATTACTATATTGGTTGTTCATAGTTTATTCAAGGTAAGGGTAACGCGCTATGTTTTTCTTCGACTTATATCCTTTACGTTTTCTCTTCGTTTACAACTCTGGGATAGTGCGAGGGGCGATAAGTGTCAGCCCGTGTCTATACTCATGGTCGATGGAAAATTCCACTCCGTAATCGATGTTGGTTCCGCACGTGTAACATTGCTTTATTTGTTTCGCGCAATCAGTGCAAACGGTGGCATGATAACAGGGCAAAGCCATTGTTCCTATGCTCTTTATGCGGCAACGGTGACATAGGTTATTATTGACCAATTTGCTCAAAGTCCCGATGTTGAGAATTTTTGGTTCACTTAAATTTTGTGGAGTGGACGGATGTTTAGGTACAGTTGGTTTCTGTGATTGCAACGTGTCTGTTGATGGGTCGACGTTATCCCTTTCATCCTCTTCGAGGATCGTGGCCTCCTGTTGCTTTTCCCTGTTTACTGCCTCGCTCATTGTTGGTGCCTGTTTACCTGCCTTGCTATGTTCTTTATTTCCTACTTCCCCAATGAATTTATTTATCTCTGTTGTATATTTTCGGAGATTCGTTAAACATGCGGCCCATTTGACTGTAGTTTCGGCCTCCTTTAGTTCGACTGATTCCTCTGGCAACTTTGATAATTCGTAATTGTGGCTATTACTGGGTTGGATTCCGGACCTCCGTTGAGCACGTAGGTATTTACATTTTGAGAACCATTTCGCGTGTTGGCCCATAGCCGTATCGGTAGGCTGCCACTTGCTCAGTCCTCCTCCGCAATAATAACATATTGTTTGATCCTCCTTTCCCGCATAGAAAAAACCTGCTGAGGCAAGGCTTTCCTTTGACTGTGATGACGATGTTGGCCAATTTGCGAAACTTCTCAGGCGCTTGTTGTAACTCGCATACGTGGGGTAAGAAGGTCCTTTTTCGGAAAATCCTGCCATAGCGTTATTAGCCTTGCGTGATTCCGGGCTCTTTGTGTCATAAGGTCCTTTGGGTGGGCGTGCGGCAGGTATAACGGAAGGGGGCACTCCCAGGGGTACGTTACCACAAGGTATTCTTCGCACAAAACGACACTTATCTTGCCATCTTTGATGTTCTAGTATAGGTCTGTCGTCAGCTTCCCACTCGCCTATTGTGAGTTTGCACTCGAAACAGGTAGTTTTGTCTTCTTGTCCAGTGTAGTAAAATCCTGCTGCTGCTAATTCCTCAGGGGATACGTTGGGTTTAGCCCAAAGTACAAAACTGAGCAATCTTGTTTCTTCTAGATGATAGTTTGGCCCAATTGGTTGTTGACCTGTCATTGCGGTGTCACAAATCCGTATATAAGAAAAATATATAATATATATTTCTTTTGTTTCTGCTCGTTTCTTTGATTGTGGTTTTCTTCTTCTTTCTGATTCGTTGAGGGAAATCCGTTGATGATATATATATATTTTTTTTTTATGGTTGTTGCTTACGCCTTCTGGATTTGAGCCTCCTTTAAGCAGAAATACCGAATTGAAACTATAGTGTTTGATAACGGTGTGTGAAAATGCTGAGTTATTTCCTAATTAATTGATTTTGCTTGTTATTGCGTATAATTTCTAGAAAAGGTCATGCCTATTACTAATTGTGCAACAGCATCTACATCATATCTTTTTCCCCTCTTCCTTTTCTTTCCGTTTTCTTTTACTTGTTTGAGCGTCTTTCGAGAGAGAGAAACATCTGTCTTCTCTCGGGGCACGGTGTGTGAACGGGAATCCTTTTTATTTTCTCGAGGGTAGGGTATATTCTTGTTGCCGTTTCATTGCCCGCTGCTGATTCCCTGTTAATAGTAACCTCGGGCTCCGGGGAGGATTCTACCTGCGCCCGTATTACTGACCCTTGCATTTTCTTTTCCGGATACGTGGGTTCCGGGGGCGTTGATTCCTGTGGAATGCACTCACGCGGCTTTGCTCGGGGTATTGTCGCAAAAGGAGGTATCGATACCGGTGAAAATGACGCTAATTCCTTTGTTTCCATTCCCTGTTCCAACAAACTCATCTTAAGTGGACTGCGGAAAGGTTGGGGGGTTTTGTAATGTTCGCCTTCTTCCGCTTGTTCATTACTTCTTCCCCCCTTCCCACGTGGCAAAGTTGTAGTTTCCGGACTAAAATACGACGGTAATGTAGCGCCCTGATGTGTAGTCACAGGTATGTGATAATGGTGGCTCGGTGTTCAAAGTCTGTTGGAGGTCGCGAATTCTTGGGTCAAACCCGAAATGAAAAGGTTCTAAATTAAAGGTAGTCGTGGGTCTCTCGTTTTCAGCGTAGTAACTGGGCGGCTTGGGTTGTAATGGGGATTTAGGGGTAGGTTCTTCATTGATATTGCCATCTTCCCCGTTCTCCTTGGGAGGTTTCTTTCCCAGATGCAGCAATAGGCTCGTTACCGAATCCCAGATGGCTCCAATGAGGTATAGAGACCAACCGTATACAGTGTGTAAAGCGTATCCGTGGATTACAGTATCAATTATTAGTTTTATTCCTCTACACAACATGACAATGCCAATTAGCCCTGCGCTAAACGTACCAAAGGTGGAAAAATATCCCCACGATTTTTCCCAAGAACTTTCGATTATTTTATTTATCGCTTGTTCATCGATTAAATTCGCAATCGTTCCTCCCTGAGTAATGGTGGGTTGTCCCGCTATACCTCTCGCTACGGAGTTTAAAATAGCGGGGCGCTCGGCAGCAAACATTATGTGTTCTCGTAATTCGTCTAGATCCTTTTGCGTATATATGCCGCTGGTGGCGAGGGCTTGCGGATTTCGGTATGTCCATGTATGATCAGAAAGAGGTTTAAGTACAGTTGGTGGCGTCGCATGAATAGGTCGGGGTTCGAGCGAATACCATTCCCCTCCGACGCGATACATAGACGGCACAAGGGTGTTGCAAGTGACCTGAGTCCCAGTTCTCTTGAGTATGTGTGTCCGAGGTGTGAGATGGTAGGAGTGGTTCCCTACCTCGACGGGTAACTGTGTGTAACACTCCCGTGTTTCTCTGATTTTTACCTCTATTGGAATGCATTTTACTATATGGGCTACTTCTCCGGATAATGCGGCCATATAGCCTGGTCCCTTCATGATATTATAAGCGAATTCGTCCGGTGATTGTTTTGCAAGACCGATGGTGTTTTCCAAAACTCTTCTTTCGAGATTGCATCTTTGAGTAAGTATATCCACATACATTTGTTTCATCTGTGTGCGTATGTATTTTTCTACGTATACAAATTTTGAGTTTACATATGCGAAAAGATCGAGATTGTTTACTGACAAAGGTTCCTTTTTTATGAATGGATCTCCCTTACGGATTTCTACAATTAACAACTTCGGGTGTTCCGTTCGAACCAACGTATATCCGCATAAGTTTGTTTGACCCTTGGCAGTTAATGCAAAGATTACGTCTCCCTCTGTTAGTGAGTACATTGTTTGCTTGTATATAGTGTCGGTGTCAGTTGTGCGTTTAGCAGGGCCCTCGTAAAGCACACCATACCGTTTGGAGTGACAGCTGTCCTCGGGGAAAGGTTCCCAAAAGGTATCGCCCCCGTCGATGTCAACGCAATGACCCTCGCTAAGCTCACATCGCATACCTGATTTTAAATGAATTTTATTGGTGTCTACATCGACGTCTGCAGAATAGTCACGTAGCGAGATTTTAACTGTGCCCTTTACGTATACTTTATCCCAATTTCCATATGGGTCCGAGTAATATACCCCCTCGCATGATGCGTCTTGATTTACCGTGCCGGCTATTGAAATGGGTCGCATTATCGTGCCGTTATCTATCGCTCCGTATATTTCGGTTTGCCCGATTTTAATCTTTCCTGTTTTATGCAAGTCGGAACAAATATCGCGTGAAACGGTATCGATATACGAATATTCTCCGTTGGGTACGTCCATTCCGTGTGACCACATGCCGCATCGGCGGATTACACGGTATATTTCAACTTTGCATTGGTGTACTTGTATAGAAGAGTATTGGTTTAGCTGTAATAGTTGAATATGGACAGCGGTTTCGTTCACTTCCTGTGTAGGAATGTCGCATTCGCCGATCTCGAGGAGTGATACGGTTGTAATATTCAATGTGGCGCCCGTGCAATCGTATCCGATTATTCCTTCCACCGGGGGTGGGGAATATAGCAGAAGTAAGAACGCTATTCCCAGGGCGAGTAACGCCTTTTCCATCTGTAACGTCAGTGATTTTATATGTAAATTTTGGGCGCGGCAACGCTCTTAGGGTCGACAGAGAAAAGGAAATAAAACGGAATGCGTGGCACCGATTGGTGAAGTATAGAATAACTCCGTTGGTCCCTGGACCGTATGAAGTTAATGCGTGGGTAGGATGGGGGGCGAGATCTCCCGTATCCCGTGGAGATGTTTAAAAACCACGTGTATTCCGAGATTTCTTTTATTCTCTTGACTCTGTCTGTATTGAAAGGGACTTTATTATTTTCATAGGACGATTTTCTTTCTGAAGCGATTTAATTATGCCGCGAGTGAATGAGCCTATGACTCCATCACTGCAGAGGTTGCTTGATAGTAATCCTCATGTACCGGGTACGATCTCGATAAAAGTGCAAAAAGGAGTTCGGCGTATACGTTTTCTTCGGAGAATGTTGAACGAGGCAAGGTAAGTGATTTTTCGTGTAATTTTCCGGGCGGTTTGCTTTCTCTTTTTTTTTTATCGGTACCCCTTTTTTCTAGCTGGGATTTGTCGTACGAAGATATCTTTGGTCTTCGCCTACTTTTCTCGACGGAAACAGCGGCGCCTCCGAACCGTCTCGAGGGGTTCGTTGCGGGGCGACAGGTTGTGCGACGGTGTCTCTCTCGGCATCTTTGTTGGTTTGTCTCTTTCTTTTTCCTTTCCGAGGGATCATTTCTTTCTTGAATTCTTATTTATTTATTTTTTCCCCCTTTTTTTTCAGCGTTGTGCGTTGTGTTTTTAATTAATTGTTGATTATCATATTCCGAAAAATTTATTTCCTTTGTGTTTCTTTTGGTAATAATAAAAAAATGATTGTAATATCCCTTATTTCGTGCATTTTTGTGTTTGTTTTTTTTTTTTTTTTTGAATATTTTTTGTTCTAGTTTTGCTTCCTTTTCGTTGCCCTACATTTGTTTTCCATATATGTGTAATTTAACTAAAATTGGAATTATATATTCTCCGTGATGGTCAAGGGAAAATTCCTATTTCACGAGGGTTGGGTCGGTCATCCTTTCTCGCTTGCTTAACAGGTTTCTCGCTTCCAGCCTCCTTTTAATTGGGCCTTCTCTTTTTGTGGCGTCTAGTTCCTTGCCTGCTACCTATTGGCTGTTCATCCCCGTTTTTCCCAATTTCCACGGGGTAAACTCCCTCGGCCTGGATATAAAAGGTCGGGGTTCTATCGTTTCTTCATCAGTTTATTCTTTCCTTTGGTTGAATACACCACTGAATACTTGCCAAAAAAAATGGTTTTCTACGGAGAATTCTTTTCCAACGAGGAGCTCGACTTCTTCGAGGTTGATGAGGTCCTTCGGACCGTTTATCCGGCAGCGGGAACAAGGTGCCTGCGAGGAAAAGCTTTCGAAGAGTTGGTGGCCAGGACTCGGGCCACACGTCGGGCATCTAACCCGTAAGTATTTATTTTATTATTTTATACCCCTCCTTTTTTTTTCTTTATTTTTAATTTTGTTTGTGTTTTTTTTTCTTTTCAGATGGAGATTCGAGAGGGAGGATAAATTCTCCCTTCGGATCCTTTTCGGAATCTGCCCGTACCAGGTGGATTTCGAAGATTGGGACCTAGAGGCCCCAATTCTTTTGGCGAGGGAGACCTCTATTTACGAGGACGAGGGGGCGCGATACGCGCATTATTACGCGGAGATGCGTGGTCGTAAGGTGTGGGTGCCGTCGCCCTTGCCGCCCGTTGCCTGGGAACCGGAGACTCCCGAGGTGGCCATTGCCTTCGAGCGGTTGCTGCACGTGGCCCCTCCACCAAGTCCGGCGAGTCCTCCGCCAGCCGACCAGGGGGTTCCGGGGGGCCTTGTCGTCCCGAGGCCACGGCGGCCTTCCCTACTGGAGGAGTTGGGGAGAATTTTCCCCAATCTGGGCCGTGGGTTATTGCGGAGGCGGGATCGCTCCCCGCCATCGAGGGGTCATCTCCGACGCCGATTGGTGAGTTTTTTTTCTTTTTTTTTCCTTTTTTTTTCTTATTGAATTTTTACTTATATGTTTTTCCTCTTTTTTTTGTTCCAGGGCTAGGAGCTTCGACGGCGGCTGTTCATTGCCCTCCTTTCCCCCTTTAGTTTTTAAGGCCCTTAATTTTAAGAATTATATATAGTATTATTATTATTATTTTTTTTTTGTTTTATTTGTATTATTATTTTTTTCGTGGTTTAATCCACTAGGTTTAAGATCTCTGTTTGTATCGTTTTATTTTGTGGTTTGTCTTTTTTTTTCAAATATACGTCCCGAAAGGGACATGTTAACTTCAACAAAATTTTTTTATGATTCGGCGTCGTCCGATTACTCCTGTTCCTTTTTTTTCCTTTTATCTTCTTCGTTTGTTCCGTTTTCATCCGTCTTTGTTTCGTCTTTGTTTCTTCGTTGTGACTTCGTTGGTTGTCGTCGTTGTTTCGTTTTTATTCGTTTGCGTCGCCTTTTCGTCTCCGTTGATTATCGTTGTCGTCTTGTTTTTATTCGTCTGCGTCGTCATTTCGTCTTCGTTCGTTATCGTTGTCGTCTTGTTTTTATTCGTCTGCGTCGTCGCCTCGTCTTCGTTGGTTATCGTTGTCGTCTTGTTTTTATTCGTCTGCGTCGTCGCCTCGTCTTCGTTGGTTATCGTTGTCGTCTTGTTTTTATTCGTCTGCGTCGTCGCCTCGTCTTCGTTGGTTATCGTTGTCGTCTTGTTTTTATTCGTCTGCGTCGTTGTTTCGTCTTCGTTGGTTGTTTTTGTCGTCTTGTCCGTTTTGTTCCGTTTGAGGGGTTTCTTTTTCTGCGTTTTCCGTTATTTATTATCTTTTTTTCTTCATATATTTTTCTTCCTTTTTTTTTTCTTAGGTACTTGTTTATTTATTTCGTATGTATATTTCCGTGCCCCCCCCCCTTTTTTTCATTGTGTTTTATTATTGTATATGTTGTACGTTGTGGTTTTTTTTTTTTCAATAAATGCCCTGCAAGGGCAGTTTAACTTGATTTTTGTGTCTTTTTATTTATTTTATTATTATTATTATTATTATTATTATTATTATTATTATTATTATTATTATTATTATTACTACTACGATTATTATTATCATTATTATTATTCTCTTTTTTTTTATTGCGTATATTTTATATGATCCCTTTAATCTGTATGTTTTTGTATTGTGGGATTTTGTGTTTGTTTTTTTTCTAATAAATGCTCCGTGGGAGCAGTTAAACTGATTTCTCTGTTTTGCGGGTTTTTATTATTATTGTTATTATCTTATTATTCTTCTCTTTCTCTATTTATTAATTTTAATACCCTCTTTTTTCCTCTTTTCTCTCAAAAAAAAGAATATTATTTTTTTTTTCGTTTTTTTTTTTTTTTTTTATTATTGTTATTATTATTACGTTGATATATATATATATTTTTTTTTTTTTTTTATATATATATATTTTTTCCTTCTCTTTTTTTTTATTACATTTTCTTCTTTTTCTTCCTCCCTCTCTTTTTTTATTTTATTATTATATAATACATTTTTTTTTTTTTTTTTTTAAAAAATGGGTTATATGTTTCTTTCCTTAGTTTATTCTCTTTTTTTTTCGTACACCCGTTTCCTTATTTTGTTCAGGTACAGTAGTTTGCTTCTTTCCTTTTCTTTTGGAGGGTATTCCGTTTTCCAAAAGTTTAGAATATCTTCATTTTTCCCTTAAAGCTTTTACCCGGCTATCACCTCCCCCCCCTTTTTTTTTTTCAAACTTCTTATTTTAATATATGGGGTTATCAGTATCTATCTAGTCGTAATGTTGATTATTTCTGTCTTATACAATGCATTTTTTTTCTTTTTATATTCGTTGTCTCTTTTTCTTTGTTGTCGGTTTATTTTCTCTCTTCCTATTCGTGATTTTCCGGCTCTCCTTTTCTATCCCCTGCAGAGGGCCTGGAGAATTCGTATGGTGCTTTTAGCTAAATCGTGAGCTTCCTGTACCATTGCAGGACTTATCTCTTTGTCATAATCGCTATAAACGCGATCAGGAAGGATTACCATGTGTCGTACACTAATTATGTCCTCCTGGCAAAGGTCGCATTGGTTCGAAGCCATGGCGCACTCGTAACAAGCTACCGCGTGTGCACAGGGAATGTAAATTCCCGACACCCGATTTCTTCCACAATAACGGCAGAGATTTTCGAAAACGATATCGTCTAGTCTGAGTCCCGGTGCAATGAATCCACTGGGTAAATAATCTACGAGAACGTTTTTTTCATGCTCATGCAGCGGCGCTTTTTCTGCGGTGCTTGGCTTAATTTTCTTCTGGCAAAACGTTCTATAATGCTCCATCACCTCGGCCACGGTTGGCCCGGCGTCTCCCTGTCTACGCGCTTCCTTGATATACTCGTGTCCTTTTCTCTCCAGCAGGTATGAGCAGTTCCTGTGCCTACGGGCATGTTCCTTCCATGGATAGTCGCTGGGAATCCACCGGTGTAACTCGATTCCGCATGAGAAACACTTTACTCGATCTCCCTTCTGGAGATAGAAGAATCCCGCATCGGCCATTCTTTCGGGGGTCTGTTCCAATGCGATGGGCCAGTCTTCATAGGTTTTAAGCCGTTGTTCATATGTGGACTGCTCTAAAGCATTTGTTGGCTCAATGTTGATTATTTGACTATATCTAGGTTTTTCCAAAAATCCTTGGACAATCCTCGGTGCTTCGGGCGTGGGTTTTGCCTCGTTAGTCACTCCAGGGGGTACGATTGTGTCGTTGGTAGTCGCGGATTTTTGCGCAAGGTGCTGGGGCACTGGAGCTCTCATCTTCCATGGCTGGTGTGTTGCTGGTTGTATTGGTTCTTCCCCACTTCTAGTTGATTCGGACGTGCCAGAGGTGCTCCTTGTCTTCCTCTTACTGCTTGGCAGAGTATCTCCTTTGTTTCCCACTACCGTTGTCCTTTGTCCGCTCGGAGCTTCCTTGTCGGGTGATCGCAGGCTCCCTTCGGCTGGCCCGAGGCCCGAGAGAGAGAAACTGCTGTTTTCTCTAGCTTTACTTGTTTCCTGACTTCCGGGGATAATTTCGCTCCTTCTCCCACAATCCATCGGTAGTTCAGGGGTATTGGGAGGACCGGGAGGGCTTAGGGGAGGCGGGGGCAATTCTGGGGTGTTTGGGAAGGTTGGTGGAGTCGGAAGGATTATTGCTCCGGATGCTGTTAAACGCACATAGTGTTCGACCGGTGGATCCTCCTGACATGTGGGCGAATTGTTTTGCATCCACGAGGGGACCTTTCCTCTCCTTCCATCCTCTCCTACTCGTATATTGCCGCAGGGAAGTCCACGTGCAAAACGGCATTCCGTTGATTCTAATTTATGCTCCCTGAGAGGATCCTCGCCGATTTTCCAATCATGTAATATTATTCCGCATTCAAAACAAATGACATCGTCGCCTAATCCTTCGTAATAAAATCCGGCGGCAGCGAGTGCCTGGGGTTTCAGGTAGGGACGTGGCCATCCAGCAAAACTTTTTACTCTCTCGGACTCACGCCGATATCGGTGGTATTGAGGTTGCTTTCTTTTCGGTTCCTGAGCCGTGTTTTCCGAAGGCCCTGTCGGCTCCCCCTCGTCACCTGTTCCTATCATTTTTGTATAGGTATGTGTGACTTCTTTACTCGTTCAGGGTGAACGATACACGTTCTTCCTTTGAGTTGGAGGCGCAAATTTCCTTTTTCCAAAATGTCCAATATCTCGAAAGGTCCTGTATATTGATCTCCTAATTTCCCTGGCTTTGGCCCTTTAAGCAGAAAGACGGGTTCGCCAACCTTGAACGTAACTGGGTTGATGCGGCGGTCTCTATATATCTTGGCTTTTTCCTTGGACGCTATGAGGTTTATTCTTCCTATATTTTGAATCTCATGTATTTGTGTAACTAGTCTCGTTAAATAATCGTCGTACGTCGCGAGTTTGTCGAGGTCATCGAGAGGGAAACTCGAGGGGGTTCTCGCGATTTTTCCGAATACCATTTCATAGGGGGTGTGTCTCGTACTTTCATGAACGTTTGTATTGTAATTGAAAATAGCTAATTCAACCCAATCGTCCCAGTTATTTTCCTGGTTTGTATATTGCTTGAGATATTCGCCCAGAGCGTGATGCGATCTTTCTAACGAACCGTTTGATTGTGGGTGAAACGCGGTAGTTTTGATTTTCTTGATTTTGAACAATTTCGAAATTTGTTTCATAAAATTGCTCAGAAAGTTCGTGCCTTGGTCAGTTAGTACGGCTCGTGGAGAACCGAAGTTGCAAATAAATCTCTTGACAAATGACTCGGCTATGGTTACTGCCTTGGCGTTCGGTAGAGCTACCGCGATCGAGAATTTTGCTAACTGATCCTGCATAGTGAGTATATATTCGTTTTGTTTATGAGTCTTTGGCAGCGGTCCCACGATATCCATTGCAATTTTCTCGAAAGCCATGGGAGGCGTGTCGGTAATTACCATCGGTTGTTTTGTCTTGACCCTAACTAATTTTTTCAGCTGACAATTTAAGCATCTTTTTATAAAATCCTGTACGTCTTGCTTGAGATTTTTCCAATAATAATCGTGTCGAATGCGATTGTATGTTTTGCTTACACCTCTGTGTCCGCCGACGGCCGAGCAATGTTTTTCCGTTATTATTGCCTCTCGTTCTTCTTCTTTTGGTTCTTTGATAATGCCTAAGCAGACTATTATTTTTATATCCGTTTCTTGAAACAATTGACGAATTTGGATTATAATATCTTCCCAGCGTACATTGCAAATAGCGTAAGATTTTGCCACACTAATTGATCGTAGGGTTAACTCTTCTGCGAGGTTTCGGCAGCTTTTTAAACTTTCAACGATGTTTTCAAGGATTAGTGTTGGTCCATCCCGTATTTCTGCCCGGATAGGCAAGGCAATAAAATATTTATTATTCCTCTTGGACAAAACCTTTGCCTCTCGTAATTTTAACTTCCTTAAATTGGGCATTTCTTCTCGGTCCACTAATGATTGCGCCCCCTTATCCATCGGCAGTCCCCTAGTGTCTACGAAAAACATCATGCTATCTTTACGACTGTAGAAAAGATCGCGAGACTGCTGAATAGTTTTAGAATTTTCCCGTCTCCTTCGGTTGTTCGTTAAATTGCCTTCGGTTCCTCTGCATTCGCTGTCGCGGGTACGGTGAGGAGCGTTTTCGTCGTCGGAATTCTCCGAGTCGCTGTAGACCAACGGTTTGTGAGCAACTTTTTTCCTTATAGGGTTGTCCTCCATATCGCTATCTTTATCTGATGGTTCGGTGTCATTCTCAATACTCTCACAATTTTCGGGCGCCGCTGGAGGTACGCCGTTTTCGTGCATCCTGCTGTAGCTTATCCTAGTATCGGTCTCTTCGTTAACTTCTCGGCTGGAGCTTTCTTTAAGGGTTCCCAGGTCTTCCTGTCCCGGCGTAGGCCCCTTTCTTCGTTTTAGATTTTTACGACTTTTTGATGGTCCGGCTGAGTGGACTTTCTCGTAGTCCCCGTCGCCAAAATCATCCTCGCTATCCTTTGACATGTAACCTTCCTGCGCTCCGTCGGTTGGTCCAAGGATGCCGCTTGCCGAAGGTTCACACATATCCTCGTGGTCTGGAGGTTCCCATGGCTCCTCGTCGGCTTCTAATAAAACATCGTCTGGATCTATGGTTTCGTCTACGTCCTCGTCGCTGTCCAAAGCTAGATACTCGGCGATTTCTTCGTCAGTTAATCCTCGAGCTGGTTTATGACGTGTCTTAGTCGCGGGGTTGGTGCGAATTATAAAGATTCCATCGGGATTACTGGGTTCACAGACGGGATTCCGTGAGAGAGCGTCAGCGTTTACATTTGTTTTTCCTGCTTTGTATACCACATCATATTCATATTCGGCTAGTTTCAGACGCCATTTTAAAATTTTCGAGTTGCCGTCTGTGGCCCGGCGGAACCATAACAGTGGTTTATGATCCGTTACGACTGTGAATTTGCGTCCGTACAAGTAAGGACGGTAATGAAGGATGCAATATACTATCGAAAGGGCTTCTTTTTCGTAGGTATCGTATCGCTCCTCGGTTTTGTTCAGCGCACGGGAAGCATAAGCGCACGGATGGTCATGGTTAATTTCCCCCTGAGAAAGGATGCCGCCGATAGCTATCCCGGAGGCATCAGTAGTTAAAATGAAAGGCTTCGTGAAATCCGGGTACCGTAACACAGGTGCTGTGCATAATTTCTCCTTTAAAATTTCGAAAGCCCCTTGTTCCTCCTTATCCCATTCGAAAGGTATTTCTTTCCGAAGAAGCAGAGTGAGTGGCTTTGATATTTTTGCGTAACTTTCGATAAATCGTCGGTAATAGCCCGTTAGTCCTAAGAATTGTCGAATATTTTTAACGTTTTTGGGCTGAGGAAATTCGCGAACTGCCTCGAGTTTCCTAGGATCGGGCATAACGCCGTCGTTGCCGATGACATGTCCTAAATAAGCGACTTCTTTTTTTAAAAATTCGCACTTATCCGGTTGTAGCTTTAAAGTTGCTGCCTCAAGTCTCTTCATTAACTCTCTATAGATGGTATCATGCTCCTCTAATCCTCGCGAATAAATAACGATGTCATCTAAGTATACGAATATTCCTTTTCCCAGTAATCCGCTGAGAGCGAGATCCATAGTTCTTTGGAAAGTGGGCGGGGCGTTCCGAAGTCCGAACGGTATTCGTACGAACTCGAAATGGCCCCTCGGCGTCGTAAATGCGGTCTTATGTCGGTCCAGGGGACTGACTTCTATTTGATGAAATCCTGATGCTAAGTCGAACACGGAAAAATACTTCGCACCACCTAATTGGTCCAGTATCTCGGTGATGTTAGGGATGGGATAAGCATCGGCAATTGTTTTTTCATTAAGGGCCCGATAGTCAAATACCACCCTCCATTTCTTGTTTCCTTTTGAGTCGTTCTTTTTCGGTACTACCCACACAGGGCAATTGTAAGGAGAGGTTGATGGTATTATCACTCCATTCTTTAGCATATCGTCTACTTGTTTTTCTATTTCGTCCTTTGTACATTCCGGCCAACGATATCCTCTTGTATTAATGGGAAGATCATCCGTCGTGGGAATTCGATGTTGCAATATCGTCGTGTATGTTAATGCTTCTCCCGGCAAGTGATAAAGATGGGCGCTGCTTCTCAATAAAGATTCGATGCTAGTTTTCTCTTCTATATTTAACTCATTCAGCCGAAGGAGAGATTTTATCTTTTCGAAACGTTCCCCTGAATCCGAGATTGTGAGCGTAAAACAGAAACTTTCTCTCAAGAAGGGTTGAAGGCAACGGGAGGCACTAATGGAACGTAGTGTCTCCGCAAGTTTGAGATTTACAACGGTATAGCTTTTACGGTCTTTCGAAAGGGTTTCGTTATTGTATATTCTTCCCTGGTTACAAGGTTTCTTCTTCGTCGAGTATTCCACATATCGCATGGCCATACTATCTTCTCCGTAATTCGTTGACAAAGTTCCCATTTCCTTGAGATTGGTTTCATTCTCCTCATGGGTTTGTGCGTTTGGCTTCGTAATTTCGTGATTATTCGTGCTACATTCTTTTTCCTTTTCTTGTCTCTCCGCCTCACTCAAGCGGCTATAAATTTCGTCGACCTCCGACTCTTGAACCTGACCACTGTAAACTCCTTCGGTCATACTTAGACTCCTGGTAGTACCTGGGCTCACGTCACAGTCCGTGGCGACAACAGAATTATTTTCTACATTTTCCTTATTAACTCTAACTTCTTTCTCCTCTTGCATCGGTGTTAAAACGAAATCATCACGAAATCCCTGGGCCTCACTTGGTACCCCTGTGGATTCGTGTAACGACATATTTATGGGTTCACTCGATATTTCGTTACATACACAATTGTCTTTGTTACTCCTTTCAGAAAACACCGGCGTTTGTCCGGTCATAATAGTTACATTATTTGGTTCGACTGTTATTTCTATTTCCTTGGTTTTATTAGCGGTATCTTCGTTCGTCTTTCCTGTATACATCCTGCTCTCCTCGGGTTTATTGACCAGGGGTCCCTCGGGCTCCGATTTCACCGAGGGCGCAGCGTCTGCGGGACTTCCACTGTCTTTTTTATTACTCCTTTTTCCTTTTTCTATGCTTGTTTCTGGTTCCGTTATTAATTCTAACACTGGTACTTGCAGCTTGATCGTATGTGGATTATTATTTGTTACGTAAATGTACGCTTTTCCATTCTCGTTGGTCACTAATCCAGTTTCTATTTTGACTCCCCCCCCCGCTTCTAAGGTGGGCAAATATCCCTTGCGGACTTCCAGGTTTCTTATTCGAACAAAACAGAGTTTTCGTGTTTGCCCCGGAATTACTATAGTTTCTTGAGTAGCGAAAGGAATTTTTAGTTCTTGCATTTTTAATCGTCGTTTTTCGTAATCAATTACCACTCTGTTTCCATCCAAATATTCTGATCCCAGTATTCCTCCTTCATTGATGGGGAAATTATTTTCTACTACATGAAACGTGGCGAGTCGTCCGAAAACTTCGAGCGTCACACGTCCGAGAGTGTATATTGATATAGTGGTAATTCCGTTCAGTTGTAAAATTTCGGTATTATCGATTGGCGTTGTTGAATTTACAAATTCCCTTTTAATGATGTTTGGCCCAGCTCCGGTGTCAACCATCATTATTATAGATGTTGTTAAATTTTCACTTGTTAATTCTATCGTGGGGACGCTACTCTCTCGGTGTAATTTTATCGTGCGTATTTTTACTGTTCGTGCGGATTTGATGCTACCGAGATCACATGTATTGGGTGCGTGATCTGGGTGGTCCCCGCTGCACCCGTCGTCGGGAGACCGTTGGAGTTTCCCGGAGACGTGTTATACCGTGATTCGTTCGCCTTTTTCGCCGGGCACCTCCGAATGAAGTGACCGGGTTGCTTGCAGTAGTGACAAGTGCTCGTTGGTTTTGGATCACCTTTGACGGTGTCTGCGAAAGTTTGTTGCTGAGAAGCGGCGCATTGAGCTTGATTGTGGCGATACGGGCATAGATAAGCACCGTGCCCATTCTTTTTGCATATTTGACATACGATGTTGGCAGTCTGCGCGAACTGCAAACCCTGCGGCACGGGGTTATTACGAGCATTTTGATTGCTCGTTATTTTTTTAGCGTGATTCGGCAGCAAATGACAATCTTGCACCGTGTGTCCTTGATTTTTACATAATTGACAAATGGTAGAAGACTTCTCTTGATTCGATGGAGGGAATAATTTGTAGCATCGGTCTGCGGTATGACCTCTTTTATCACAATGCTGGCATACGGTGATTGCAGGAGTATTAGGCGAAGGATTATTGTTTTTCTTCGGAGGGAATAGCTGAAAGCATTTGGTCGCCACGTGCCCCTTTTTGTCACAGTTCTGGCAGGTAGGTATTACCTTTTCCTGGCTACCTGAGTCCTTTAACTCTGCTGCCTTGTTTCCAGGTTTCTCTGGACAGTTCACAGCTATGTGTCCTGTTTTGCCGCAAAGCTGACACTCTGGTGTCTCGCTGATAATTGCCCGGATAGATCGTTTACCCTCGACTCTCGCATCCTTTGTATTTTCTGAACTCCTGATACCTTCTCGCAGCGCGGTTCGGGCTATTAATTGTTTTTCGATTTTTACAGCCCTTTTTACTATCTCGTCGATCGTTCCTTCGGTTGTCATTCGTGCCTCGATTTCGGGTTTTAGTCCTTGTATGAAACACGGCGGGAGGCTGGCGGCAGTATTATCCCTGAAAGCTTTATCCGCGGGTTCGTTATTTTCGGATTCATAGGCTTCCAGAATTTGGAAACCCAAATCGCGGATTCTGTTTGCGTATGCTACTACAGTTTCTTCAGGTCGCTGGTATATAGAACCGAGTTCTCCCTGCAATTGGTATATATTCCTTGCAGGTGCGTAGATGCATTTTAAGAATTTATGTAATTCCTTCATGCTTCCGAATGTTTGTTGCGCTATGGATCGTCGTGGTTCCCCGACGATTTTTATTCTGACTGCCTTAACTAGTTGCTCCTCGCTGGAAGCATCTAGCATTTCCAATGCTTCCTCGCAGCATTGAATAAACAAATTCAAAGAGGTATTAATGCCATCATATGTAGGGATGACGCCCAAAGCGTCTTTGAGAGACACGTTTAATCCGGAATTAGCCATGTCGTTCTTTCTTTCTGTCCGTGCAGGTGGGTCCCGTGGAGTATTTTTGATGTGACCTCCTGTGTTCTTTGCTTCGGGTGTTTCGGTTTTACCCGTGATAGTTTTGTCGAGATCGGTAAGAGATTGTCTTTGCTCCACAGGGTTATTTAGTTTTGTTTTCGGCTTGGTACCGGTATTTTTATTTTTTTCGTTGAGTTGATTCGCGCCTTCTCCTATAATAGGATACAGGTTACGCTTAACTATGTCAAGTTGTGAGAGAGAGGTTCTTGGCACAATGAGTTCGCCTTCTGGTGTATAAAATTCCTCCTCGCTCGTATCAAATTCAGCGAGGCTTTTATAAATCGTCTCGTCAAACAAAGATAGGTATGTTTTTGACCCTATGTCCTTTTCAGAGAAATTGTCAATGATAGTTTGTGTGCTCTCGTCGTCGGATTCGTTGGTTGTTTCGAAGAAATGGGGAACAGGGGTATCGGGTCTTCGCGATGGGTCAACGGGCGCTCCAAAGACCTTCCGCTCGGTTAGTCCGTATCCCTCGGTTCTTAATTTTTCGTCAGCCAAAGTCAGGGCCTGAGCTCTAACGCTTAATAGTTCGTATTGTTCCTCTAGGTATTTTTGATCCGCTGTCTCCTTGTCTGTTTCTTTTTCCTTGGTTACTTCTTCCGTTATCTGTATTGGAATTTCTTCTTTTGTGGTTTGTATCTCCTCCTCAATGTCTACCTCTTCTTCCTCTTTTAGGGGTTCGGTTATTTCTAATATCTTTTTATGAGCGGTGTTTTCCGCAGCGTGCACTGACTTGTTACCTCTGCCACTTCTTCGTTCGTTTACGTACGTGTGCACTATATGATCAGGGATAGTGGTGTTGGATCGGGTTGAACGGGTGGGACGAGACAGTGGTTCGCTTCCTTTTTCGGGGTTAGTAGAACTCATTTAGATTTCCGAGAGGGAATGAAGGAGAATTATTACGTTGATTTCCTCGCAATTTGTTGTTTTATCGTTTTCTTTTATTTATTTTTTCCTGATTTGTCTGCTCTTACTCTTATGGGAGCGTGTTTTAATGAACGATATTTTGTGTTTCGTGATAAATTTTACCTTAGGGTAGCGATTGGATATGAATAAATGGGAATAATTCCTAATCAATTTTCTCAGAACCTTCAGAATAGATTTGGCTAGCATGTAGAAAATTAATTGTTTCTCTTCTCCCCTTTTTTTTTGATAACTGGAATAATTAATAATGTACCGGAATTCAAAGTTACTGGAACCAATTTTCGGGGACAACAAATGTTTCTGATGGTTTTATAGGCGCGATTATTAGTTGCACTTTTTCAATTTTAACTATTTGTGGTTTATCCTCAGATGTCTGGGTAAAAGTTTTTTCCGCGAGGGGTTCCCTCCAAATTTCACAAACTATTGTCTCATCAGGAGTCAAATACAGAAAATCTAGTTCTACCGTTTTTCCCGTTGATCTATCTTCTAGCGGTGTCGGGTCAGGTTTTTCTTCGCCCGAGGGTTTCTGTAGGCTACCGTGAAGTTCGTTTTTAATTCCCTGTTCTAGTAATGCACGTAGGGCTTGTTGCCAGCCCCCTCGTTTTGGCATAGATTCTTTTCTTTTCCCCCTTTTTTTTTTATTTATACACAAGGTAGGATGTTCTGGTACTGTTATTTTCAAGAGAGGTATTAGTGTATGTTTTTAGGAGAAATGTTTGCGTATGTTTGTGAAAATGTTTGCGTATGTTTGTGAAAATGTTTGCGTGTGTTTGTGTTTTCATCAATTTGTACTCCTCCAAGAGGCGTTTGAACAAATGATGGCTTATTACTAGGTTGTGTTACTTCATCAACTTGTACTCCTCCAAGAGGCGTTTGAACAAATGATGGCTTATTACTAGGTTGTGTTACTTCATCAACTTGTACTGCTCCAAGAGGCGTTTGAACAAGTGATGGCTTATTCTAGATTGTGTTACTTCATCAACTTGTACTCCTCCAAGAGGCGTTTGAACAAATGATGGCTTATTACTAGGTTGTGTTACTTCATCAACTTGTACTCCTCCAAGAGGCGTTTGAACAAGTGATGGCTTATTCTAGATTGTGTTACTTCATCAACTTGTACTCCTCCAAGAGGCGTTTGAACAAGTGATGGTTTAGGTAGGAAAGGAGGAAGTGCAAGGAACGTGTATAGTTATATTTTTTTTTTTATTATCTCCCCTTTTTTTTTTATAATAAGTTCTTTCAGACAAGCACTCTAATGATCCCGGACGAGCCCCCAAAATTCTGTTACGTCCAAACTAGCGTTCTTTTAATTATCCTAGTTTGCGTTGTAACAGTTGCCTCTTGTTACTATCGCACGCGCTGGTCAGGAGGGTGTTGAACCGACCTTTACCACTCCCGGTGTCGATAAAGAGAACAACGTTGCTCCTTTTTAAAGCCTAACCTTGCGGAAAATTGCTTGGGATGGAGCCCTTAAGAATGCTTGTCGTATCTGTGTCTTAGGGTGTCAACTAATTAGTAGTGGTTTCGGCGTCTTTGTGACAAAGAGAGAGATAGAGCGGAAATCTTCAGTGGGACGGCGGCTACCTGCCGGTTTCTGGCCAGGTGTCGGAACGCGGGGTACAGTAAAAGGAAAATCTCGAAGAAACTTTATAAATTACTGAGTCACGAGAACGGAAATAAAATCATGCGTGATTAATAATTTGGTAGAAATGTACTTACGGTTGTAAACGATGAGTTGCAGGTGCTTGTTGACTTTGTTCTCGTGGTTTGAGTACGTAAATGAGTAGAAAAGGTGAATAAAATGTTTCACGAAAATACGAGGAAAATTAACACTGGTTTTTAATGCCAAAAAAGTTATTTGGATGATACAATTGATAAAAAGGTTCAATGAAAATTGTACTGTACGAAGTTCCTGATTTTTATCGAAACTTCAAAATTAACCTCGGTGGGTTTTATCGTCGTTTTATATAGTCTAAAGCGGTTTCTTTAAAACGATACTTTGAAATGAATATTTCTAACGTCGGTGATTTTAAATGGTATTACGGAGAGAATCTAAGTAACTGGTATCTGGTTATAGGGTATATGGTCCCGAGCGCACAATTTCCGGGGTTTTTATACCATTTTCTTGGTGACAAAATAGAGGGGATTTTGTTATAGGAGTGTCTTTTTATATCTATTCCGTATAGAATTTTGGTACAGTAACGAGAAGATGAGGTGATGCTTCGAATCTCTTCCGTGATTGGCCCGTGATCTTAAGTCCTTCTTTCAGGCATAATTTCGTTTATCAGGCCCGCGCCGTAGGTGACGGGGTGGGGTATCGAAAAGAAAAAGGGCGCGGACGAGATCACGTAGGCATCGGTCCCCTCTCTTCTCGTTTCCGGTTTCCTGGAAGTCATTACCAGAGAGCCTTTTGGTGTCTCATTGCCGCTTTATAGGTAAATACTTTATATGCAAGAAATCACGAGAGTGGTGTTCCAATCCGACTATTAAACGAATCTCATCGGTGTCTAGACAAAGAAAACCGGTATCGTCGAATGGAAATACGCTCTCCTATGTCTACTGAGTTTTAGGTGTTATGTAAGAAAAATGGTGTCTTCTTAAAGTGATTTCCTACCCGAGTCTCATTTAACCTTTTGAAAAAATGAATTTCGCCATGAGCCGTGTTTTAACGTGAACTCATTATTCGACTTTTGACTAGCTGCACTCGTTTGCTCTGGTTTATGCGAGTATAAATGTGAAAAAAATAAAAACATTGAATTTTACTCTTAATTTAATTTCTTTTCCGCGTTTTAAATTCACCTAGTGGTGTGTCGCGGGAAAGAACTTCCTTGGCAAATTCCTTACAGTTTATGCCTGTAATTATTTTGTTTAGACAAATGGCATCTAAATTAATTACTGTCAAGAATTTCTCAAGGGTTAAACTATACTGGTCTAATATCGAATGTAAAATATGACAATTATGGTTGGAGAGCGCATGGCCCGTTCTTCTACCTGAAACAAAGAGGGCCCCTTTTCGCTACCCGGGTTCTCTGCACCAGAGGCTGTCGAGCGGAGATTATTTCGTACGGTTTCAATGAAGCAAGGCCCTTTTTGCTTTTACGGTGCCATTGCTCTCCTTATTATTAATTAACGATGCGTGTTTCATGAACACTGTAAGAATAAACACAGGCGTTCAAGAGAGCAAATCCTATATATTTATTGTATCTTTTATTATCGTTCTTAACGAAATCCATTCTCAGCCTCACTTCTCTATTTGCCGTTATTTATTTTGATTGTAGATAAACAGCAACTATTATTCCTTTAATTGGTTGTTACTAATAGTCGGGTTTTGTGCTTTATTAAAGAATAATCATTTTTCCCTTTGCTGAGATCACAACTGAAAGCCCCCCTCTCTTTTATTTTAACCGGTGGAGTTTGGCTCAATTAGAACATCGTCTTTAAATTGTCACCTTTAACGAAGATAATTTGTCGACCCGCCTGTATCTCTAGGAACCGAAAGTTCTGACCGGCTGACGGTAGATCCCTCTCAAAATGTTTTAGCTACGGTAAAGTAGGTTCATTGAGTTGAGGATCCACGCGACAGTAGTCGATATGGATAATAGCAGATCCCTACGGTAACCATTAGTGGGCCCACTTTCTTTTAGTTTCTTTTTGGGACTATAGGAGAGTGCTCGGAGGAGGGGTCAGAGACCGCCTTTCTCGGCCTCCGCTTGTGGGGCCCGGATCTGCTTTATCTAGATCGGTAGGTGTCGACTCGTTAAGGTAGGACCCACTGTTTGTTAGAATTTAGGCTAATTTGATTTTGATCTAGCAGTAGGTAAAATAAATATCGGTAGAGCGGGGTTTTCACCCGATTTTCTTCCTTTCCCATTTTCCTAAAGTTTGAGTGGCGATTTTTATTAGTGGTGGCAAGAGAAAAAATAGAGCGTTACGCTGGACGTAACACAACACTGCGCCGAGAGCTATATCCGACGCGTCGGTCGTCAAAGTAAACGGCTTCGCGAGATCGGGATATCGCAAAATCGGTTCGCTACAAAGTGCTTTTCGTAGTTTGCGAAAACTTTGTTTCTGCTTAGGTCCCCAGATGAAGGGTTGTCCCTTTGTTAAGAGATCCGACAACGGCTTGGAGATCTCCGCGAAATCGAGAATACAACGACGGTAATAACCGCAAAGGCCAAGAAATTGTCGTACGTTTTTCTGTGTCTCTGGTACTGGGAAATATCGAACGGACTCAAGTTTCTTTGGATCCATGCGGAGTCCGTCGCAGCTGATGATATAGCAAAAGTAAGCAACCTCCCTTCGCAGGAAAGAACACTTATCCGGCTCCAGGCTCAAGTTCGCATCCTCTAGACGCATCATGAGTCTGCGAACCTTTTTCTCGTGTTCTTCGAGGGATGCAGTGAACACCACTATGTCGTCTAGGTAGACGAACATTTCGGTGCCCTGTAGTCCTAATAATACACGGTCCATGAGACGCTGGAATGTCGCGGGCGCGTTTTTCAACCCTTCCGGCATTCTGGCATACTCATAATGACCATTTAGCATAGAAAACGCGATCTTCGGACCGTCCCTCGGATCTATTGGTGTTAGCTGAAATCCGCTCGCCAGATCGAACGTCGAAAAATATCTCGCTTCGCCGAGTTGCTCTAAGATTTCGATCATATTTGGCAATGGATATCCGTCGGAGATAGTTTTTTCATTAAGTTTGCGGAAGTCTATGACCATTCGCATGCGAAGACGTCACTGGGAATCGGCTTTTTTCGGCAGAATCCACACGGGAGAGTTGTATGGAGAGCAGGAATGAATTATTACTCCGTCGTTGAGTTTCTTTAATACCTGACGATCGATCTCCTCTTTATAAACCACGGGGAAACGATACTGCTTCGTGTTCACCGGTAAATCGTCAATCGTCGGAATCCGATGGTATACCAGATCCGTCCGTTGCAACTTATCCCCCGGCAATTTACATCGATAAGGAAACTCCTCTACGAGTCGCTGAACGTGTCGACGCTCTTCCTCGTTGAGGTCGTTTAATCGTAGCGCATCGATTATCGCCGATACTCGATTGGCAGGCGGAGACGCCTCTTCGTCCGTAGTACTATCATCTTCAAATCCGGAGTCTAAGTCGTCCGGGTTTTTTACTTCGAAGGAATCGATCTCCTGTGGGCCTATCTCTATCTCCACGTCTTCGAAACGCGTGTTAATCGCTAATACTTGACAGACGCCCGCGTTTCGCGTTACGATCGCGTTCCCAACGTACACGCCCTTTAAACTCGCTACTCGCGGCAAGTACCCTTCGTTCAAGTTCGTTTCCGCGATTGGTAACGCAATCTGTTCACGCATTCGCGCGCGTAACTTATATTTTCTTTTCGCGGGCTTCGCCTTCGTGAATAGTACCTCTGCCGTTGGTTCTGCTTCCACGGGAGGATTCTCGACAAATGGTTTCGGGCGGATCGGATCGCTTCGCGTGACTAGGGCCTTATGGTGGAAAGAGATTTCGGCTCCTTCGTCGTAGAAGAACGGTCTTCCAATTAACGCGTCACTGGATAATGGCAATCGATGAACTACATAAAATTTACTCGGTTTTTCGTTAAAATGAAGATTAACGGAACCTAGCGTAGGAATTTTCGTTTCCTCCAGGCCCGTTATCCAAATAATATCGTGTATGTTGACGCGCAAGTCTTCAACTAGCGCATCTAATTTGATTAGGCTAGTCGCGGAGCCTGTGTCGAGAAAGAACCGTCCCTTCTTACGGCGCAGCTCCGGTGCAGTTAATTCGACTACTGGGTTCTCGTCGGGGGTAGGGTTCCAGAGGACGAAGCATTGTTTGCCAGGAACCTCACTGAGGGTAGCCCGTCGGGCGACCGGCTTGAACGCATCGGGGAGTTCGAGCGCGTCCGGCTCGCCACCGGTTCCGCGGAACGAGCCGGTTGCGAGTTTAAAGAACCGTCGGCCCGCGATGTCCGGGCCTCTGCCGCACGTAGTCGATTCCAGGGACAGCAAGGACAGCCTCTACCCTGAAACCAACAGAACTCGTGCCCGCAACCCTCTGTATTCGTTCGTCTCGCTCCCTCTGGTTGCTGAGGTGCGTTAGCGCGCTCTTCTCTCGCTTGCCAATTGGGACTCGGCGAGCGATATCCGGGCCGTTGGTTAGACCAATTTGATCGGGAATTTGGCGATCGACCACGCGCGTCACCGACATTCCGGTAGAGAACTTGCGCCGTATTACCTTCGCGACGAGACCGGCGTTCTTCGTTATCGATAACCTCCGCCGCGATCTCGAACGCGTCGGCCAAAGTCTTAGGAGCGCGAGGCCACACGGCCTGTCCAATATTTGTCGGCAATTCATCCATGAAGGCCGCGAGCCCGAGATCATAAATAGGATCCGCGTCATTATCAGGTGGTTCCCTACCGGGCTGCGACCGATTCGCAGTGCGGTTTCCGCTTACCAAAATACGTATTCTGTCGTAAAAATCGTCAACGGTTTCGTCCTTTTTCATTCTAATGGACGACAGTTGTTGGCTATAATACGCGTAGGTTTTTCCTCTCGCGAGACGTTTCTTTAACAGTATAGTCAGCTGTTCGACTGTATTGACGGTTTCCCCGTACACGCAATTACGAACACTACCGCGCAATTTGGAAATTTCTGCCGCGACGAATTCGGATTCGTTTTCCGCCGGCACGAATGTTTTTATATTTTGAATGTCCTGAAGGAAATCCCTCAGAGACATATTCTTTCCGTCAACAGTCGGCAGATTCGCGTATCGATTGTAAAGGGTCATATTCTGCATCGCGGTGCTTACGACTTGCAGAGCTCGCGTCGAGACGTCGAGCCCCGGCAATAGGTCGACTCCGCCCGTCGCCATTTTTATTTATTACTTTCTCCTCGAGACGTAGAATGGAGAATTAGAGGATAGCTAGAGAGTAACGTTATTATCGCTTTTGGATTATTCGCCGGGCGCGATTAAAATCGGTTGATATTGATAAGTCGACGGGTCCCAAGTGGCCAGCGAGCCAATGACTCCCGCGTACGGGCCGGGAAAATTCTCCGCAATGTAAAAGAGATAAGTGGAGTTCTCGATACCCCCAGGTCCCTCTGTCGTAGTGATAAGGATCGTTCCGAGGAGCTCGATTATTTCATCGCCCTTCACGAGCAGAGAGGGAATAGCGGAGTAAATTTATGCACCTAGCTCAAGCTCGCTAAGGCGGATGATGTTTATTCCGTAATTAAAATTGGGTTCGAAAATTGCCGAACCTTGCGCCAATTGCTTGGAAAACATCAGGTGCTCGGGGTAACCCGGAACTACGGGTGCGTGCTCTTGCTGTACCATTAGTCTACACACGTAAGAGTTTGTTTGATTGTCAATATTTCGGTTTTATAATAGGCTTGAGATAAAGCTTTTGACGGAATTGACGTCAAAGACGTTTAAAAAGAAGTTATTAAAACAAAAATTTTCTTCCGGACAAGTCAAATGTTGGCGTTTTCACGTCAACCAATCTTAAGAAATAGTCAGTGTATCCCACTTCTGACACTAGTTTATTTGTTACGTCCTGGAGCGGTCTCGGGAGTCAAGTTAAACCTCCTCGCGTGAAGCGCGAAGAGTTTATATTTATGTTTATTGGGGATCGGACTGATTCGCCCTGTACATGACGTTCTTGAGATTGGTCGGGTGATTCAAATGATTCGTCGAAAGTTCAAGTGAACTCTTTGATTTATTTAAGATAAAAAAAAAACAAATGAATTAATGATTACAAAAAAAAGAAAATGGAATTATTAGAATAACAGAATCACACTCTCCACTCACACACGCATACCGACTAATACTACTTACGATTATAGGTTTGATTTATTAAAATTACGCGACAGTTTATATTGTTCGTGGCGTAACGTCGAAACACTATATTAACACGAGCAGACTGACCGCTGCGACGCAAAACACTAACTTGGCTCCCTTCGGCCTAATCGACTCTCGAACGATATCTATAGACCGCGGATTTCTAAGGAAGATTTTAAGTTCGCTATGCAGGAGCTACTTGAGGAGTTGATCCGAGACTAGCTTTTCGCTCTCGTTGTCTAAGTGGGACTGTTCTCTCCGGCGTGCACATCCGCCGATCTCGCGACCGGCGGGTGGCAGGCCGGGGAGGATTCTTGCTGTCTTCGCCATTTTGTGGTCAGCGGAAACGGTAACGAAGACGCCCTCGCGGTATTCGTTACCATTCGCGAAGCGTGCGCAGCGGTCAGCTCGTCTCTCGTTATTTATTAATCTAACTTATTAGTTAAACTTATTCTATTTCATACCCTCGTGCCGTCGCGGCTGCGGCGGCGAAATTCGTCACCGCATCCACGGTCGACACGAGAGTATCCTAATCGGCGCGATGAGGGGTTCTCGTATTGCGCCGGGGAATTTTCCTTTAAGAACGGATCCTTTCCCGGCGCGATCGTAACAGGGTCGCAAGAGTGAGGCAGGCCGCTGGTCGAAGGTCAGCGCTGATGCCGCTGCCAAGAGGAGCGTGGGTTCGATGCTGACCAAGGGCCTATGGCGCACGAGTCTTACGTATGATTTTTTCTCTAGAATTTTAATAAAATTCGGAAAATTTAAATATAAAAAGAAAATAGCTGGATCAGAAGGAAGGTAAGTGATGAAGAAAATATTTTCACGAAATATTGTTTTTATTATTTTTAAGAAACTAAGTATTCATTGTGACGGGTTTTCCTTGATGTCGAGAACGCAACACTAACTTTACAAAAAAAACTCAAAACTCAAAAGATGAGCGATATCGAAACTCAAAAAAAAAACACGAACTCGAAAACTTACGTCACCTTCGGCCGTCCACCCTCGCGGATGCATCGGCGTCCCGGTGGGCGCCAGTTAATTTTGTTTCACCGGTATTAACAACCGGAGTAAACTGGAGGCCGGTGGAACGGCAACCCCCGCAGGGTTAATTTTTGTTTCGCCGGAATTACCAAACCGGACTAACCTGGAGGTCGGTGGAACGACGACCTCCGCAGGGACAAAACGAACGACACAACAAAACGGAAACTAAAACGGAACGAGAACTAACGTCGATGCATTCGCGAGAGCGAACGGTTGCGGAAATGCTCGGTTGCTCAGGATGCGGGTTAGGGTAGAGGGGTCGCGATCCGTCGCCAATAAAATAACGCTCGAAAAATAATCGTTATTGGCTGTACGCCACGGGATCACACGCACGTGCATCGCGAGTACTCAGCTGATCGAGAGATCGAAGCGAGACAAGCGACGACGGGCGCGACGCGAGATCAATAACTCCAATAAATCAAAAGACTCGCCGAAAGCGCGTAAATTATCCAAAAAGGACCGAGAACTGCATCTGACGATGCCACGAGAACTCACACACATGCACTTCAATTCGAGAGCGTTAATTGTAACGCATCTATCGAATTATCGACTCGGAAAGAATTCCTTTCGGAATCCTACCGAGGATAGCACACGCGAAACACACGAATCGACGAACGAACGCGCGAACACGAGAGCGAGAGCGATAGCGGGATCCACGGTAACGCGAGCGAGACACAGCGATCACACGATGCCCCGATGGCTCGAGCGCGAGAACAATAGGCCGAAGCCTACGATAGCGGGAGCGCGAGAGAGACCCGAGTTACCTCGAGGGCAGCTCTCCGTCGACTGTCTTTGCCTACGAAAATTCGTAATGAATTATCGTTATTATTTGCGGGATCTTGATCGATAACTACTGCCCTCTCAACCATCTCATGACTTTATCGAATCGAGAGCCGATACTATAACGCGGTAACTTGAACGAATCTTCGCAATCGCTTCTCTTAGTCAATGCGTGAGATACAAGGCTCTACTCAACTATAACGCAGCGCACGGGGTTCCACCACCCTTGCCTGGACCAAACGATACCTCCGCCTGATCTCAACGCATTGCACTTTTTTATAGGGTGCCGGGTTTGCACCGGACTTTAACGTAGTTGCAAGACACTTCGTCGAGTCTCTCCTTCACTTGGGCCTTTTATTTGCTAACTTTGTCCCACCAAGCGAATTCGAGAATCCCGACCAAAACTGAACTAAAACTGGAATAAAACTAAATCTGGGAGCAATACTGAACTAAACCTGAAACTTGAATTTAAACTGAAATAATGAACCATATCGAAACAATTCGTAATAATTACAAAAAAACATAAAAGGTAGACTGCAAAAATCTCGATCGATATCTTAGCGAGAGCTTGACGGTATCTTAAGTCGCTGGGAGAGGCAGTAACGCGAAACTTCAGCATTAAAAATCGGTATTTCTATGCGAGTTACGGTTGTTTTGGTTTTTGTGACGCTGATTAAAAAAAAATCACGTCACAACATATATATATTTATTAAATATTGTCCATCACTTTACGGGAAATATATTCAGTCTTGGACACCAACATTGAACATACTTTGTGACGTATTTTTCATCTATCGTTACGCGAAACTCGAAATCGAATCGGAACAGCAAAAAAACAAAAATCGAAAACTCAAAGCCGCGGGACTTTAAGCGCGAAATCGAAAACGTCACCTTCGGCCGTCCACCCTTGCGGATGCATCGGCGTCCCGGTGGGCGCCAGTTAATTTTGTTTCGCCGGTGTTAACAACCGGACTAATCGGGAGGTCGGTGGAACAACCCGACCTCCGTAAAGACGAAAACGAACGATAAAACACTAACTAAATTAAACACCGACACACTCGCGAGAGCGAACGGTTGCGGAAATGCACGGTTGCTCAGGATGCGGGTTAGGGTAGAGGGGTCGCGATCCGTCGCCAATAAAATAACGCTCGAAAAATAATCGTTATTGGCTGTACGCCACGGGATCACACGCACGTGCATCGCGAGTACTCAGCTGATCGAGAGATCGAAGCGAGACAAGCGACGACGAGCGCGACGCGAGATCAATAACTCCAATAAATCAAAAGAGTCACCGAAAGCGCGTAAATTATCCAAAAGGACCGAGAACTGCATCCACGGATGCACGGAAACTAACACAGATGCACCAAAACTCGAGAGCGTCAAACACCACGCATCGATCGAGTAATCGACTCGAAGAATTCCTTTCAGAAAGCTCCGAGGATAGCACACACTGGATGGCACGAAAACACACGATACTCGATCGCACTGACAGGTAGCGAGAACCCGTGAGAGCGAGCGAGACACCGATACTTCGCCGAGAGCGAACGATAGGCCGGCGTACGCGAAGCGCGACTTGAGAGAGACGCACTATACGACGGCCGGCGCCTAGCGTAGCGGGAGCGCGAGAGAGAGCCCGAGTCGCCTCGAGGACAGCTCGCGGGAGACTGATTTGCCTACGATAACGTACCGAGATCGTTATCATTATTATTACGGGAGCCTTGACCGAGAGCTACTGCCCTCTCAACCATTACGATACTTTCCCGAATTGAGGCGATACTAGAGCGGTAGTTTGAAGTGTCTTCGCGATCGCTACCCATAGTCAATACGTGAGATACAAGGCTCTTCTCACTCTAATGCAGCGCGAGGTGTTCTGTCCTCGCCTGTAACTCAATCCTCCGCCTGATCTCAACGCATTGCACTTTGCTGTAGGGTGCTGGGTTCGCACCGGACTTTAACGTGTTCGCAAGACACTTCATCGAGTCTCTCTGTCCCTTGGGCCTTTAATTTGCTAACTTTACCCCACCAAGGGATTTAGAGACCTCGACTAACGGAACGAAGCTAAAACGGTAACGGAATCGATATCAAAATTTTTAATTACTATTGTACTGAGAGATTTTAAAGATTTATGAAACTGCAATACTAGAGTACCAAATCGGAAAGAAACGAAATGACTCGATCGATATCTCACGAGAGTTTAACGGTATCTTTAAGTCGCTGGGAGAGGCAGAAAACGGGAACGAAAGCGTTAGGTATCGGAATTTCCTCAGAAATACGATGCTCTTTTATTGTGTGACGGTGATTCCGAAAAATCACGTCACAAGCTTACACGTGGAAAAAGTCTTGAGAGTAAGATGAAAGACGAAAACATTCGCGTTGCGTGGCAAACGTTAAGAAACATAGATGTATTAGCTCCGCCCCGTAAGAAACATGTTATTCAAGAGTTCATTGCAAAGATGCGCGACAGTACTTGGGACTTTATGAATAGTATTTCAACCGGTAATGTATATGAATTTTTTCACTAAAAATACCCATCCTTCTGAAAAAAATACATTACTATATAAATCATTATTGCATCAATCAATCGATTGCATTCGTGATACCCGAAGAATGTCTATTACATTTTTATCAGTATTCTCTTGAAGATTGCACATGTTGTACGCGCCCTTACGGCGCATATTTTTCCTAAACGAAATCCTCTTACGAAATCTGAAACAGAAAAAATGTATATATTGATTTAAGCTTAAATTAAGTATCCAACATTCACCTTTACCCTCTTACCTTTCCTTTTGTCCCTCGGTGGCTCCAGCGTCGCATCGTCCCTCGTCGCCGCTGCGTGTCCCTCATCGTCGCTGCGTCGTCCCTCGTCGTCGTCCCGTCGTCGATTCCACCGTGGAGTCCTCGAACCTGAAACAAAAAAAGAAAACATATTAGAAATATCATTCGCACTCGAAAAAACTTACCGGAGTAAAACTTACCTGCCGTCGCTTTGTCCCGTCGAAGTCCCTCGTCGACTCGTCCCTCGCTCGTCGTCGCAGTCGATATCCCTCGTCGTGGCAATCGGTGTCCCTCGTCGAATATCCTCCGGAATCTGAAACAAAACAAAAACACACAAATTAATTAGTAACACGTTTATTATAGTTTTTGACATCACTTACATACCAAAACTTACCTGTCCAGCGGCGAAGTCCCTCGGTGTCCCTCGGCGTCTCTCCACATCTTGGCCCCTCTGGCACCTGAAACATAAAAAAAAAAACAAATTAATTAGTATAAAAAAACATCAAAAAGCTTACCTGAATCGATGGTTTCCCCTGACGCGGCGCGAAATCCACGAAATTCCCTCGACGAAACTCGACGTCGCGAGGGTAACCTAAAACGTCACTCCCGAAAAAACTTCGATTATTACGATGTGTCAAACGCATGACACCCCGTAATTTGCGCACACAAATTTCGCAAAATAATCGCGCACTCAAACATTCACTCGCGCACTCTAATTTTTCACTCGCGCACTCGTGAAAACGAAAAGAAAAAAACAACAACAAACACTTTCCGGCAATTCGCGAAACTTCGCGAATCGACGGTAACTTACCGACCGAATCGCGCAGATACCCGTACGTTCGCGGAACTCCCGAAACTTCACGAAGCGACACGAGGCGATGCGATTCAAGGAACATCCCCACCACCGGTGCGGCGCGTGCGCGAACGTTCTCGAACGCGCCGAGCCGGGTATATAAGGGACTGCTCCTCGCAGGAGGAGATCAGTCTCTCGAGCTGCGAAGTCCGAGCAACAAGTCTCCAGCTGCAGAAGCTGCCACCGAACCAAAGACTGCAAAGTCTCACCGAATAAAAGACTGCAAAGTCTCTTCGAAAAAAGACTGCAAAAGTCTCTCACCGAAGGATTGAAAAATCTGTCTCTCGTCCTTTTTTCCTACAAATTGCTGCAAAGCAATTATTCTTTACTGCAAAGTAAAGAATCTTCTCACTTACACTCTCTTTCCTTCTCTATCTTTTCCTTCCTTTATTTTTTAATAAAACAGGAAACACCAAAGGTAAACTCTGTATGTTTCGAAAATCCCGCAATCGCTCTTACCAAAATCGGCTACTCCGGCGAGCAGCCGATCGGGACCGGCAAACAGAGCGCGTGGATCCCCGGCGGCAAAAACAACAAGAAGTTGCTCCGGAATTTCGCCTCCCGAACACCTGGAACCTAATTCCAATAGATCTCCTCGAAACTCCCGTGTTCCGCCATCCACAGCTTCCCGACATCTGCACCTCTACATCCACAACCAAAAATCATCGTCCCCAGTCAAACTCTCCTCCTCCATTAATTTCCCATCCTCCTCCCGCTATCTCTCCTCTCCCAAAGACTCCCCCTAAAAAACCTTCTCCCAAAAAAACTCCTCCAAAACGCATCCCTCTCCGGGAGATTCCCCAAATCTCCCTTCTTTTTCCTGAGAAATCCCCTCCCGGGAACGACGAGGAGTTCGAGAAACTCTTTAATTCTTTAGCAGCAGCCATCGAAGCACCGACATCATCGCCGCCGGAATACATTCCAACTCGGATTGCGACTCGACCGCTACGACCGACCACCGTGACAAAACGGAACATCATCGAGAGACCACCAAAGAAAAACCCTAGAATAGGGTAAACCGGGAAAAAACACCGCCTTCAAACACCGGCCCTTTTCAGAGCCAATCAGACACCGAGAATAACTCTTTTTTCGCAGACAAAGAAACGCGCGCTTATACGCGCATGCGCTATCTCACACACTGCCCTCTTTGTTATTGTCAGCCGTCGATAATACACATACGCGACGGCGCATAGCGGGTCGAACGATTAACGACAAAGGAGTTTAAAATTGAATAAAAGTTATTTTTCTTTCTTTTTTTACTCGAACAAGTTTGAAGTTTTATTCCTTAACTCTATTTTTGTTCGATATGCGAGATATTGTTTAGCGTTATATTGTTTGGTCTTATATGTGCATGAAAATAAAAATATCATTTCCGTAAAAAATCGAGACTTATTCTAAAATCAGAACTCGGATGTTCGATCGCTTCAAGACTGTCCAAGGCTCCAAGGCTTAGAATGTGTCCAATCTCAAAATAAATATACGTCGAATAAACTTATATGACAAAACCTAATAAAAAAAAGCTAATTGAAAAAAAGTTTACTTAGTTATGCTGTTTTAAACAGAGGAGAGTTTTGCTTTGTTGTACACGTGCGAACAGAAATGACTAGGTATCTTCTTGTGGTGCACAATGTACACCGTTTTTTTCACCTCTCGTATTCCGTTCCGCAGTATTGAATGAAAAAAAATAGATTCCTAGCACTGTCCCATCAAAGTTTGATCAACCGAACTATTAACAATCGATAAGTAAGTAACACTATTAAAAAAATACCCTGTATCCTCGCGTATACGATTTTAGGAAACGCGACATTTGGATTACAGGATTCTAGAGGATATGCCATTTGGGTCATGACATTTGGGAGTAGACATCAGTACCTCTACGGATTTTCAATATGGCGGGGACGGCCGGGGTGCTGTCGCATCGGTCTTCTCTCTCTCGCGCTGTTCTCCCCTCTCCCTCGGCTACGGTGAGGCCCTAGGCTGCTTCTCGGGCCGTTCGACGGCGGCGGTAAGGGTGGGGATGGGAGATGTTGTTCAGTCGACGTTGCGTCGAGAGTGAATATGTTCCGCCGTCGAGCGTTCGAAGCGCCAGGGACTACGAATGGAGGGAGTGAGAACTGCTGTATACACGAGTGAGCCGAAGGTCGCCGATCGTGCGCTCCGTATCTTCGCGTTGCATCGCACGCCACGAGATCTTTCGTAATACCTAGTGCTAGCTAGGTTTATGGCGCGGTCGAAGGTGATGGAATCGGTCGAATCCCACCCGCCAGCAATGCTTTTTTAAAAATTATTTCAGGAAAATTAGAAACGGGATTTTTAATAAAATGGATCAAAAGGAGAAGGTGAGTGAAAAAATGTTTACAATAATAATTTTTTTATTCTTAAATCTAGATGTACATATATTTTTTTTGCCTTCTAAATTAAAAAATTATTTTTATCCTAGGACAACAGTGTTGAACATATTTTCTAGCATAGGTACCTCCGCCGGTTAACGATTTTACAGAAAGTTTATCCACACTTTTCAGCCGGGAGGGCATCTGAGCCATTAACCGTTTGTAAAAATTAGCGGCGATGCGATCGTTTCGTTTGAGATCGTTGGTGAAAAGATCCCTGAATTGTAGTAGAGATCCCCCGCGAGAGATATGATAAAGAAACATAACACAAAACTGGCCACATACATCTGAAGACAGGCTCTGAATTTGCTTTGTATTCCATCTATAGAGGGTACAGTTCTTGCGCAGACGTGGAATATGGTTTGGTATAAACGGTGGAATACCGTAACTGTCAAAGTATGATCCGCGTCCTCGGCCATCGATGTAGATTGCGACCCAGTGGGTTCCGGGTCGCGTGTGATCATCAATGTTAACAACAAGAGCCGTCGGCCTCGTCAACAGAGTTGGGATCTGATCTGCTGCGTGAATACTTCTCGTTACTCTCGAGTGTAAACCCTGCAATGCCGGCCAATCTGGGTCGTATTCATCGCTTGAAATGGTCGGAGAGTAACAGCTACGGCCGTTGTTTTGATTTGTTGCATCGGGTAAGCAGCGTAGTGGTGATGCCAGCGGGGTTGTAGGAGCCACGTCGCGGAGTATCCACTCTTTCAGCTTGGCAGCGTTATGTAAAGCACAAGATAGCTCCGGTCTTTTTAAGAGTCCGTGGTGTAGGCAAACTTCTACCGAGTAGTGGAGATCATTGAATGAAGGACAATTGGTCTCCTCAAGGTTTTTTATCTCTCGGGCCATAACATTTTGCAAGAATTTTGCCTTTTCACGTCCACGAGTGTATATGATTCCGGCCGTCCGTGTGATCTGACGTAGGTTTGCGTGTAGTGTTCTCAGCGGTACATCCCCTTCGAACCACTCGAGACCGTGATGATGACGAGTTGTCCAGTTATTCTTCGCGCGCACTAGTTTTGGGAGCTCCGTGAAAATGTGTGGTGCCGCTGTTATCCAGTGCGCAATCTGGGGCTTGTCGAGGGCTATTACGGCTACCTCTTTAGCAATGAAACGATCATCCTTATCGTAGAGTCCTTGAACATCAATAACGTAGTCCATCCTACTTTTTTTCGCTTTTACAGTATGCAGAAAAACACTTTCGGCTCTGTTGAAATCTCGCAACATACTAAAGTCTTGAGACGGAGATGCATTCCCGTGGGGGTTGGTGCGGCCTCACGGTGGTAGTGGGGGATGTGTGAAAAGGTCCACCCTGTTACGCCTACAATTGTGACGTAAACGGAGGTCCCTATGTCGCCTTCCCCACTACTATTTTCGCTGTACCACTGTACAAGGGATGTGTAAGACTTCAGTTGTTATAAAATTCTGAAGACGTTCGTATACACAAAATGGAGCGTTTCACCAAGTGCGACCGGTCTCCGACACACAGATTCAGAAAATGTCAGAGGAGCTCGAGGGAAAAATGTATAAAACCTAGAGTGACGGTTGTAGTTTGGCGAAAGAAATCGAGCTGTCAGCCAGAGGATAATATTTAAAAAAAAATGTGGCATATACGAAGACGACAATATCTTGCACGCGAGAAACGGCGACAACAACGAGCAGAGGTATGTAAAACTATATTTAATAAAGAAATTACGCAAAATGAAATCAGCTCATCAAATATATGTTTGACCGATCTAGCGCTTCAATGAGGATAAACCCCACGAGGTCTGTGAACATCCAGGAGAAGAGAAGCTCGCGAAGAAGAAGAATTGTAAAAAAAATGAATACGTGGAGAAGACAGGGGAGAAACATGTACAAAATGATGATGCGATGATGGGATCGGTGGAAGCGTTGGAAAGGCTTGTAATTCAGTAAAAATAAAAAGAAATCAATTATAATATTGTGTTGAAATATTTTATTTCTCTTATTAATACCTTAATATTTACGGATACATGTTTATTTACTTAAAACAGAAAAAAATTGAAGCTTATCCTGAAAAGTCTACGACAACCTGCCGCGAAGAGTCAATCTCGATTATATTGTCAAATTCTGAGTAAACTATACAATTCAACGTATTTCGTAAAGCAGTAGTAAATCGTACTTCCAGGCGCACACTGCTATGACGTACAAGATTCCAATGTCCGACTCTACCAGCAGACATGTCCGGTGTCAAATCGAAGCAGTACAAGCAATTACCATATGGGTACGCTAAGCAAAGCTTAGCAAAGCTTTATAAACTTGAATAATTCCGAAATTCGCAGATTCATAACGCTGTACGTCATCAATTATTCTACGGAAATTAACATCATTAAACAAAGCTACGTACCGCGGAATTTACATATCAATCGCAATATAATTTTCGAGATCGATACTGGCGCATCTGATTGCGGGTCTCGCGGGTTATGCCGCAACTATCGTCATCCCAGAGTATTCCTGTACCAGATATCAGGGTGTGATACGATTGAGTGTACAAATTATGGCGATAATCAGGTTGCAATGGTTTACTAGGAACCTGTACACCATCCACGTAAAGAGACAAAAAATTCACATCAGAGTGATAGAAATTGAATGGGTTCAAGGCTCTATCTCCATTGAATGCACGATTGTCGACAAAACCAATAACCATACGCTTAGGCAATTGACCGAGAATAACATTGTCTAGCGTCTCACCGTGAACACCCGCATGAATCGTAAATGGTTTTACTTCTACACGACTAAATGGATATTTGGCCGTCCGTTTGCTTAAAGCCTTGGCATATGCTACTAAAACACCAGGACTAATTTTCACGCGTCGAACAATGAGACTCGCGTCGGTAATATGCAGACTATAATCTTTTCCTGAGACATCCATTAGGCAAAACGCATCTCGCGAGCGTACAAGACGAAGACGTAGCTCAACGCCATTAAGTAAAAACTTCTCCTGGTTGAATATATCGGAATGTAAATATCCCATAAGGTCGACAGACTTGCCGTTTGCCATCAATGCTTGTCGCGCCGCTAGACCCTTATTGTTTTACACGGGTGTATCAGCTCCGGCAGCCGCAGGCGTGGTGGAAACTGGCGCGGCATCGAATTCTGGAGATGTATCGTCAATCCACATGCTGGCGGCTAGTTGGTTTGCTTTCGTTGAAGATTTGTAGTTTAACAGTCTTTCTATATATGCTCGATTTGCATACGCGTTGTTCGACGGTGACACAAGTTTTTGATTGAATGAGACGTCCAACTGGTTGAATAATTAGTGTACCAAATTGTTCACGGGTGCTACTCTGTCGTGTTCACCCATTTCACCTTGCGAGGCTTCTATACTTGTCTGAGTTGACGGTAGAGCGAATAAATCCAGTTCTGACTTTACACATTCACAAGAGTGTGCATGTAGGAACGACATTTTACAATTTGTTAATAATTATCCAAATATGTCGGTAACCGTGCGTTTTTTACGCTTCGAAATTTCACGATTTTTAGTCTTGCTGCCCGATTTATTCTTCGATTTTTTTCCGTTTTTATTGCGTTTAGCAGGCAAAATTCTCTTCTTCTTTTTCTTCGTAGATTTTTTAGGCTTACGGGCCTTAGTATATTTCAAAGCTTTAAGAGTTGACGGACCGATGTGCGAACCGGGGTGGCCAGACAACGAATGATGCTGTGAAGAAGGATCGTTTATTTTATATCTCGAGCCCTTCATGAGATTTTCAAATGTTTCTTCAGCCTTTCGTTCAAGATTCCTCCCACTCTCGGTTATACGCGTTCTAAACGACTCTTTGAATGGCGTATTATGCGCAACATCATCCAATATATTCCAACCGGTGTGTAAAGCCTCTTTTCCAACGGCACGGGCCCCGCGAGTCAGTAGTGGTAGCGCACGTCGAAATAAACCACTCAAGAAGTTTCCTAGACCATGACCTCTCTGATAAGGGGCACCCATGAACACTCGATCCACCCCACCCCCAACCTGACTTGAGTAGTGATCGATATACCGATCCATAGCGATATATGTCTTTATCGCACACGCTTAAAATGTAATGTAACCGTCAGTGTTCCGCGCTGAAATGGTACTGGCTTGCCTGTGTCGGTCCTTATATCTATCTCGATCGTACTGAATTCAGTGCGTAATAAGGGTATGTAGAGTGGTGGCGCGAATGTTTTTGTTTGGGTAGAGCCATAAGCATAATTTGTGTTATCCACAGGTACGATACGTAGCAGAGGTGTCTGGACATCTCCTGTTATATAGCTTTCGCAAATATCTGTATATACAATTAATTTGTCGGGGAGACTCATGTATAGGTTTGCCGGATAGTTGGCAATGAACCTGTATCTATGTATGTCCAGGAGGTCTTCTGGCGGTATAAAGCCTAAAGCTTTGGAGAGTTTAGCGTCTAAATGTAACAAATGAGGCAATTCACACTCCTCAATAACGCAGCTATCGGGGATCCAGTTTATACACGCTAGTCCACCAATATTCTCATCGTACTCAACACGAATATGATTTTTAAATACTTCCGTATTATTAATAGTGTTGACTAGGGTCTTGACGAATGCGTAGACTCCGGCGGGGATTTCGACCTTATGGGTTTTTTGCGTCTTAACGGCTACTTTCTTGTTCTCACGGTCGCCAGTAGTCTGCCTAGCTACTCGTTTGTTGTGTTTATTGGTAGTACTACCCACTGCAGCTGTTGATGATGATTTAGGCTGATCTATTTCATGAGTGGTATAGGCTGTAATTGGAGTAGCCGTACGATGCCGCCCCTCAGCCGGATGTATATGAAGAAATGTGCGAGGAAATTGAATCTCCGTCAGAGCCACGACCCATTCTCCAGACATTTTCAGCGGACTTGGTAGCTGTGTAATGTAGTGGGTCTCTGTATTCTCGGGATAGTACTTCATACTACTATTACTTGGCAAGACGAGATACAACTGATCTCTCATTTTTATTCACTATATTCGCTGCGGCGATCCAAGAGTTGAATTTTTCTGGATACCCTCGCCAGCTAACAAAGTGTTGTTTATTACGGCCTCTGCCTTTAGTTTTGAGAATTTTCTCGATTACAAACTCTTCAGCATCGATCTTCTTTACGACGATACTCAATTCTTCTTCGTAGAAAAATCCGTCAATTTCTTCGCCTTGTAGATCAACCAACTCATAAATCGGCGGCTGTCTATTTGTGAGAACCTTGTGAATCTTGAATATTTCTTCGGTCCAGCGGGATTCGTAACCTTTCTCGAACGTTGCATTCGCTTTACATGCGTACATTTTCTGATGCGTACAAACTCTCCGACCTTGTATTTAACCCCTTTGTAATATGATTTGTAGCGCTTTTCCATATTTGCGTGTGGTAAAGCTGCATTGTAGCGGGTTACTGCGGCCGGAGGCATCTTGATCGTAGAGTGTGTAACGGTTACCCTCTAGCCGATGCCACGCACTCGGTTAGAGAGATCGCGTTAGGAGTTCGGGGCGAGCGAATAATCGTTTTGGTGAAAATAATAGTTTTTATTAAAATAACATGAAAAATGCAATACATTGTTTGAATTCCTATATTATCGACGTTTAACTTAAATTATCGTGGTTTTTTATCGTGAATACTAATTTCCGTTGAAATGGAATCAAAGTTTGAATCCTATGCTGAAAGAGCGAAAGAACCAAATTTTATCGACGGTTTGGCGGTCATTTGTGAATTAGAAAGTTTGTCCTCTTGTTACGTCCTGACGTAACGCCCTCTATTTTCTTTTCTTAATAATAATTTTCGCAACTTATATTTCTGCTTATTTTTCCATATTATTTGCAAACCTGTTCCTTCCAAAATAATTCCTACATTTCACAAAATTCAAACATTATTCATTATCATTAAACTCATAAAAGGAGTGATATTTCTTATCGATCGCTGAACGATATTCCAGGAATGGATCTCCTCTGGAAAAGATTTCCAACGAAATCTCAAATACTCGTCGTGTGAATTAAAATTTACATGGGTAAAAGATGGAAATAGAATTATTTACCACACGAGATAGATGCGGACAGAGGTTTGAATCCCCCTCGACACACGCACTACCCTCGGTAAAACAGCGAACTCCGCTGCCGACGTCGATACGATCGACCGCAGCATCGACCGAAGGAGCATAGATCCAAGCTTTTACCCTGCGGCTAGACCGTTGGAGTTTTCCTAGCCGAATAACCTAACGGGCTTCCATCGTAAAAAAGGGAATCTACATTACCTTATGTATGGAAGTTAACCCTGCCCATCGACATAGTTTCGGTATTTTAACACCGAACAACGTCGCGTAATATTCCTGAATATGTGGGTCACGCGATTGAGAGTCAGAACACCCCTCGTACAATTCAATCATTCATCATCATAAAGAAATAATTTCTCCATCAACAATTCTAAAATACGTTTCATACCCCCACACGCTTTTTTAACATTTAACGAAAAACGATAAAAACGATCGATGAAATTTCGGCAGCTACTTAATATAAAAAAAAAACTACAGTATGAATTGAATCAAAGATAATAAAATTGTCAGGATATTAGGGAAAGTAATCAATACGATTTGTCGACAAACGCGATTAATATATAAATTCGAAATCGACAATATTCAAAATCATAGGAATAATATTCCGTATAGCTTAGTCATAAAATACAGTCAATACACCAAAAATAAATTATAACTGAACAGAGACCAGATCGTAAATTTGTGCGAAGCCATAGAATTTGATACGAATAAAGGGGCCACTAACTTCGTAAAGTGCGCTCTAGTTGCAGCTAATATAATATACGACTGTTGAAGAAAAATAAAAAAATTGCCCGAAATTCAAAAGATAACAAACTAGTAAGACCGAAAAATCACGTTGCCAGGCTAAACATTTAAGGAAAGACGGTCGTAAAATTTTACGACCCACCGAAACTGAATTGCGGTAGGACGTAGAATGGATGACAAGTGTGCCTCAACGGTGACACATGAGGGGCGAGCGGTTCGACCCCCCCGAAAGAGAAGATGCAGTCCATTTTAAAATACTAATGCACCGCGCGCAAAGACATAACTCCCTACGATAGGGAGAATAAAAAAAATAACATTTTAATTACATCAACATTTTAAGGAAGATTTTCTCTATAAAATATCATTATTATTTTTCCGATTATGCTTACCGTTAAGGCGGAAATTAAGAACAAAAATTTATTCCATGGATTGCGTTTTCTCGATTTATGGTAGGAAAATTATGAACCGATAATTATATCAAATTAATCAGGAATATTCCACGAATCTAACGCTGTTATTATTTTGCCGAAATTATATGCCGTTTGTGGGAAATTTATAAAACAAGTAGCACCAAAATATTTGGAGCGAAAAACGTACACCGCGTAAAGGAATTCGGTTTCCCCTCGATTTATAATGCAAAATATCGAACCGCGGTTTATACCAAAATGTTCGGGAATAATCCACCTTTAACGTGAAATTATTACTTTTCCGATATCACTTAACGTATGATCAGGACACGTCGCGAAAGACAGAAATTAAGGTAGAAAAGCCAGGCGGTAAAGATAAAGGGGCCCGTGCAGAGGAACGAGTTGCGTAAGCCAAGTCGCATAATCTCAAGGCTAGTTCACGACGATAGGGGAAGATCATCAGGTACACCGAAAGAGGGGAATTTTACAGCTCGCCCGGGCAAACAGAACATTAGTTCCGGAATAATCCATATAAGGAAATAGGATGATCGGACGGCACTGTTACCAGGCACTTGCAATAGCTGGTGCACGGCTCCCAAAGAGGGGGGCAAAGCCCCAAGAAATCGGCCCGGTTATGCTACCAATACCTCGAAATATTATGAAACGTTTTGCCAAATAATAAAATAATTTGTACAAGAGCCGAGATATATTTTCAACTTTCAGGCATATAATATTTTGACACCCAATACTTGAATTATTATAATATTATAAAATGATTGCTGATAAAATGATACACATTTCTCGACTCTTATTATCAGTTTACGGATACGTATACGTATAAGAGAAGCATACGAACAGTAACAATATATCTTCTCCTATACGTTAACAATATCGTATATTAATTATATTAAATATGTAGTTATGAATCATTAATATTAAGTTTTACAAATAAGTCAGGCAAATAATTAAGCATAAGAAACTGAAATTCAATGGAAAATGGATAAATCCACAATTATTAAACAATAAGAGAAATCAGCAAATCCAAGAAATTCGAACAGGCCGAGAGGAGAGTAACGAGGAGCGAGATTACTCATCAGGGGAGTACGCTCCAGGCAAAGATTAGGGAGGGACTTCCTTCCCCCTCTGGATTCATTTCCTAGCATATAAGAAGCCGCGGAAAAGGGCGCGAGCAGTATAGAGCAGACCAGAAGTAGATTTTTAGTAGTCCGGCCCGTAAGCAACTAGACCAAGTAGAGAGAGACGGCGGCGCGTAAGAGCAAGCGCGGGATCGGTAAATCCAACAAGTAGGCTGATACTCCGGCTAGACGACGAGAGAGATAGAGTCAGAGACCGCGTTGTTCGTTATTCACGATACTAGAAAAAGATCGCGAGTCCGTTGTGCGACCACAAAGAAATAGAGGAACTCTCCTATTGGAGGATTTTGTCGATAACCCTTTCCATCTCCAAAAAAAATTGTATTTATTTTTTCATGCAACCAGAGTTTTCTTGGGTTAATTCAGTTCACCGAATTACCATTCTCAAGTCATCTCGTGGAACGAAACCATCCTTCGTTTCACCATCGAATTTTCTTTTACTCGATAGTTAAAAGACAATTTTGTACGAATTTTTATTCCAACGAATCATTTGTACTCTCCGAAAATCACATTCTTGTACTTTCGAATTTGCCTGAATTAATTTCTTTGAATAAATCTCGAATATCCCGGCATATCGCGTGAAATTTGTGTTCAACCAATCCACTACCTCGCGAGCAGCATCATCTCAACAAATAACGTAAGTACAATTTAATTCTATTTCCTTGATAAATCTATAAGTAAAAAGTGTGCAATATTCTCTATTATTCAAATTCCTCATTAATTCGCCCAGTCGTCGCCAGACATCATCAACACTACTCACCGAATATAATTCAATTATAAAATCATTTCTATAACGTAGTGAAATAAATTCAGTTAATTCAAATCATTTCTATATCGGGGTGAAACAAATCCGTTTAAATCAAATCATTAACGATCATTATTTTAATTACGCAACAGATAAAGAAATTTTATAATACCTCTAAGACAAGTCAGCGAATAGCATTCCAAGCCCTATCCTTAGTAAATTTCCTCACGGTTAGACTAAAAAATGGGCAGTTGCGCCGATAATTGATGCCAGGAGTGGTAAAGGAGTGAGAAATCTCTCCTGACCAGCGTGTATTCAATCGTACTCGACGCAACCTCGCGTTAAAATTCAGGTGAAAGAGAAACACCCGCATTTTTGACGTGACAAATTTTTGGGGGCTCGTCCGGGATCTTTGGAATGCTTGCTTGTTAAATTGAATTTTATAACAATCTACGGATAAAATATTAAGAAATTTTTCTGAAACAACAGCACACATACACGCACACTCGCATGCAAAAAAAAAAAAAAAAAAAATGTGGAAAATAAGAAACGATTGTTATTGCAAATGAGAATTAATTCTATAGAGAGAATTCATACAATTATATTCTTGTATTATCGAATTGCTGCGCTAGTACGAACCGTAACCTCTTATAACCTTGACTGGAAACTGCGATTTACGCGGCTCGCCACGTAATCTCACTCAAAACACCCTTTCCTTACGTCGCCGCGCAGTTCGCTGCAACGCCACATTTTCCTATCTAAACCCCGGTTCGTGCAGCGTTGACTCTACCTTGCAGCAGATAAGCTCAAGGGGCGATATTTGTTAATAATTTATATAAATATGAACAAATTACATTTTTTAAAATCATTGTACCATTGCGTTAATGTGAGCCGTAACCTTCAATAACCTTTACTGGAAACTGGGATTTACGCGGCTCGCCACGTAGTCTCACTCAAAAACCCCTTTTCTCTGTCGCTGAGCAGTTCGCTGCGAAGCCACACACTCCTGTCTAAACCCCGGCTCATACAACGACAATTGGGAATTATTGCATTCGAATATTATTGTACGGCTACGTTAATACAAACTGTAACCTTATATAACCTTGACTGGAAACTGGGATCTGCGCGGTTCGCCACGCAATCTCACTCAAAAAACCCTTTCCTTACGTCGCCGCGCAGTTCACTGCAAAGCCACGCTCCTACCTGAACCCCAGTTTGTATAACGATAGTTTGGAATTCAGTATAAAAAAAAATATTCCAAATCGCGTCGCTTAAATTTTGTTTGCTACAATCCTATGATAGTCGTTTCTTATGGATACACAAGGTTTGCAAGCAAGAAATAATAATTTACAAAGACTACACGAACAACACGTAACTCTAGGAGAAGCTCGACGAAGCGAACAGGCTTCAGAGAACAATAAAGAAAATATTGCACCCCAAATCATTTACATATTGAAACCTATCGAATACACTACAACGCCTGTAGACACTGAAAACATTAATTGGTACGATCCGCGACGGGAATTTTACGAAAACCAGAATAATCTCAGAGTAGAAAGAGAACAAAGACATTAATTCTCTCAGTACAAAAATAATAACAGGATAATCGAATAAATAACGGCACATATAAAGAAAAAAAAGGAGAACAGAAATAAAATGAAAATAATAATTACCCAGTTACATAAATTATATTAACGGGAAAGGGGTCATCAAACATCATTTCGTAAAAAACCCTTTGCAAAAAAAAAATATATAAAAAAAAAAAGAGGAAACATTTTTTTTCTCAAATTCGATGCCTAAAACAGTTAGTTCGCGCAAACAAATTAAAACACCAGTTGAAACGAGAATTATAAAAACCCAACGACTCCAGGGAAACGAGGAAAACATTTTAGCCGCGAGGAATTTCTCGAGAGCCAAAGACCCTGCCATAAAATATAATACGGAGACGCACAACTGCTCCTGTGGTCCTTCCACGGTAAAGACTTTAAACTCTGAATCCCTACGCGGACTATACCACCAAGTAAAAAGGAAATATACACCTTCAGGAGAAATTGGCGAAAGGACAGGGAAATTAATTCAAATCATCGAACTCAACGACGAAGATCAACTTGAAATTTTTGAAATCCAAATACACCAAAGAATGCACTAATAAAAAAAAAAGGGGGAAAGGAGAGTAGACGAATACATAATACGAGGGAATAAAATTGTAATGTTACATTACTGGATCGTATTAATTTTCATAATCTTATTGAGCCGGTACAACAATAAAGGAACTAAGAAATACGTATACAAGAAAAACAGTAATAAATCCAAGAAAGACAAACACATTTATCCCAGGAGTCGCAAACCACTCGTACACCGTCATTAAATTTGTCCTGTACTGGCAGTTAATGCAATTACTTTTGAGATCAATATTCCATAGGGTCATAACGGAACAAATAAAAAAAATATATAAAAAATCGACAAGGAAAACGTAAATTCCGTTACTTTCAATATCCCCAGGAAAATAGATTTTTGTAAAAACAAAGGAAGATAGAGGAATAAAAGCATATATAACTACGGTAATAAAAACAAGGAACGGGTTAAGAAGCGGCGAATTCAAAATAATGAAAATAGTCGCGAAATAAATGCCGGCGACTCGGTCTCAATTAAAAATCAAAGGCGACGACGTTCTCAGAGAATACCCAGACGAACGAAAAAAAAGGACAAAGCCGAAAGCAGAAATTAAGAAAGTGAGTGAGCCACAGGAAATTAGCGAACCCCGTACTGAATCAATTGAAAGTTTAAATTTCGACAAACGATATCCTCTCGTACATTACCACTCGTGTCCTGCGTTAATAAAATTCGATGTAGTAAAGTTAGAGTCCAACTGGGAGTATAGTAAGGAAGCAAAAGTCCATTACGGGTCGTCCCCCGCGTTGATAAGTTCCGAGATAACGAAATCACCTTCTCCCATAACATTCGATACCGACCCTAATATCGAGGCAAAGATCCGCGAACTCGAGGAAAAATTTAACGTAAAGATCACCAAAGTACAAGCGGTTTCGAACAAAGAAATCAAGGAATTACAGGATAAAGCGGAACATATTTTTACCGAACTCGAAACAATAGAAGCAAATATCCTTCGTGCTGCCGACGAAGTAGCTCAGCTAACGGAGGCGGAGGAAAAAACAGGTGAATTTCCTGTCATAGTCAAAATCGCTGCAACAACCGAACAAATTCCGACACCTGTAGCAAAATCTCCCGTAACCTCTCCTGTAAAGGTTCCTTTGAAAACCCCTGTCGATTTTCCAGCAATATCTCCCCGCAAAAAGATCATATTTTCACCTAAAAATACGCCAAAAACTTCCCCCGGTGGGATCTCAAATACAGGAACTATTATTATCTCGCCGAAAGTAAGGCCGAAAAATTCGCCGGTATCAATTTTAAACGTAGAAACCGTAACGCCGTCGAAGAAAAGCCCATCGGCAAGCCTCGAACAAATCAATCAGGTAGAGAAAGACACTGACCCGACGGAAGAATTTAAAGAAACCCTCGAAGAGTGCGCAGAGAATAAAGAAACAATAAAAATTACCAAGACACCTATAGGATCTCCGCACGGTTCCAACAAATCAGACGTTTCTAGTATCGAGTCTGAAATATATTCTACACCGCAGGGAACGATTTTTGATCAGCCCGCGGAAAACAATCGCTCTTTGAGACGCAAATTATTTGGAACTTTAAGAACGACACGGGGAAAACGCATTAAAAACATTAACTTAGAAGGAAGTAAAGCGATAACACGCAAAATTGTAAAAATTACTTCGTCAGGATTAAACAGGAAAAAAGGCATATTAAGTCTCTTCAGGACAAAGGAGGAAAATTTTGTTAAAAAGGTTCTAATCAACGGTGCGAGAGATAGTGATGAAAATTCAGCTACAACCAAAATTGTTAAATTAACCCCGATAAAAAACGTTGAAGAAAATACACCGGGTAAAGATAGTAAAAAGCCTCTCGACAATAAGGCTATTTCTACAACCATGGTCAACCACAGTCAAGTCGTATCCCTTCGAGACGCGCTCGCGGTAATACCAGAGTACGATGGGAAAACCACGTCACTCAGCGCGTTTATACAAGGATGTGAGGAGGCAGCCGAAATGTTAGAACCCGAGAACGAGAAAAATCTAGTAAAAGCGCTCAGAGTAAAAATTAAAGGCGAACCTCGACGAACAATTCATCTAAACACCTTCGAAACGGTCGAAGAATTAACAGACTTTTTGAAAAGCATTTACTCTCCCGCTCGCAATATTTATCAATTACAAGGAGAACTAGGAGCTATTTACCAGAAACCAAACGAAACGGTGATTACTTTTTCGAATCGACTACGCGATATTGGTTACCAAATATTAGACGCGTATGAATTCGGGAAAAACAGCGCTGCTGACGAGATTTTTAAGAAAAATACTACCGAGAGCCTTCCGCCGTGTTTTATAAACGGATTAAAACCCGAAATCGAACAAAGAATGAAACCATGCGACACGATCGACGAAGCCGTTAAAATGGCAGTAAAAATAGAGAGAGAATTAGCCGGCCGTGCAGCGCTCCGAGGTGAAAGCGTTAAGCCGCCCGAAACAAAGGGAAATAAATCCGACAACAAGCGTAACGTTCATGTAGTAACCGGAGATCAAGTAAACTGTCAACTTTGCAAAAAGACGGGACATACTGCTGCGACATGTGCTTTAAATAAAACTGCTAACACACAGTCGCAAGAATCAAAGGAAAACGAAGTCGAAAAGAAAAACGTCCCAGTGTGTCAAGCATGCAGTAAAATCGGTCACACCGCGGAGAAGTGTTTCAAACTTTTTCCCCCTAGAAATAACAGCAATCAGGCAAATCAAATCACCGCGCCAATGATAACTTTATGCCAAGTGTGCGATAAACGCGGCCATACGGCCGATCGATGCTATAAAATTTTTCCGCCGGAAAGGAAAAATCAAGGGCAATCCTCCGCAGTGTGTCAACTATGTAAGAAGACAGGACACATAGCTGCGAGCTGTCCTCAACTGCCGCGGTCAGGTCAAGCGCCAGCCGGCGGGCGAGACGCACAAGTGCCCCAGGGCCTTAGATACGGGCCGCAACCCTCCATAAATTGTCAGATCTGTAAGAAAGACGGCCACGGGGCCTATATATGCCCATATCGAAGTAATAATTCGCAGCCTCCAAATCAAAACCAGTCTGCACCGCAAAAATCATACGCAGAAACGACTAACGATTTTGTATGTCATTATTGTAAAGCACCGGGTCATTTCATTAGAGAGTGTCCCAAGAGAGTAGCAAACGAGGCTAAATCGCAGAATGCGTCGGGAAATGCGAGTGGTCTCCCGAGCTCGGGTGCGATGAGAGAGGCCACGACAAGTTCGCACCCCGTTCGAGTCATCAGAGCAGTAGAATTCGCGAACCCAGAATTTTAGAAATCTTTACGATAAAATTGCATAACGAGAGTTCCGTTCCCTCTGTCTTACTACATAGCGAAGGAATTAAATCTCCTATAACCCTCATGGTTGACACTGGGTCCGGTCCTAATATCATAAAAGAACGTTGCTTGTACCCCGAGACCCTTGTGAACCGGCAGGAAATTTTACAACTCAACGGTATTACGGAATCATCGATCTATACTCGAGGTCATGTTAAAGTTCAGGCATTCGGGCGGTACGCTACTTTCCACGTGGTGGGAGACGATTTTCCTATCACGGAGGAAGGAATACTGGGTTCGGAATATCTCGACGGCAATCGCGTCAAAATAGATTACGAAAAACGGCAATTAAAAATGCAAGACACGAAAATACCGTTCTCGGCACAGGAAAGAATGATTATTCCGGCCAATACAAAGAAACTATGTTTCATACGCATTAAAAATTTAGATATCAGAGAAGGATATTTACCACCTCTCGACGCTGGGGAAGGACTAACGCTCGAGAGTGGGTTCGTGGAGAATAATAATGGAAAGGCTTACATTTTTATTACCAACAGTAACAGCTACAATGTAGAGGTAGAAGTACCAGTAATGGCGCTTAGACCCGCTCAAATGCCAGGAAACCCTAGGTATCAAAAGGAAAAATTAATACCATGCAATGACTCAAGGATAACGATTGAAAACAAGACAAGAGAAAATGAAAATTCAGAGAATCCGGTCGGAAATTTTGATAAAGATCGTACGAATAGCGATGCTGGACCCGCCGCATGGCCAGACGTTATCGACAATAATAATTCAGAAAATTCAGTTAAAGTTGTGCAAGATTCGTGTTTGATAATCGACTCGCAACCCATTGAAGGGCCGAGCGTTATCAACGATTCGGTTTTAAGTTATCGTACGACGAGCGACGCTGTGCCCTGTGAGAAGCCAGGCGCTCTAGACGATGCAGTTTCGAGTTACCGTATGACGAGCGACTCGGCGCCCTGTGAGAGGCCCGGCGCTCTATACGATTCAGTTTCAAGTTATTGTTCGGTAAGCGACTCTGTGCCCCGTAAAAGGCCAGGCGTTATAAACAAAGTCATTTCGGAAAATCTTGGTAAAGTTATTCATAACTCATGTTCGAGTAACGATCGTATACCCACGAAAGGGGCGAACGTTCTTGACAATTCAGTGTCGGTAAATTCGGTATGTAATTCGAGTTCGGTGAGCGAGTACTCGCCCAGTAAAAAGCCGAACGCATTCGATGAATCTTGTTTGTTAATTTCAGTCGAAAAGGTTAAAAATTCAGAGGGAAATTTGCCCCTAGTTGAAATAAATACGGGAAAATTTTATAATGATATAGAGGAAACAAAATTGTGTATTACGGAAATATTTGAGGACAATTCAAGCGTTACCAAGGAACAAAAAATTCAAGAGTCATTGCAAGGAAATCCGGTAGGAAAGGAAATAAGTATTACAGACAAACACGTGAATAATGAGAAGAATAAACAGACGTATGAAATTAAAGACATCGCGTTAGTAAGGATGCTCGGAGCTATTCCCATCTCTCGCGAAATTTATCCTTTATTTCGGAAAGAACATTGTCATGTAATTAACGAGGCAGCTACAACCCCTCGGTTCGAGAAAATAAAAGAATTATTAAGGTTCGACGGTTTAAACGACAAAGAAAGGAAAAGTATAGAAAGCCTTTTGAGAGAAAGCGCTTTTCTATACCATTTACCCGGCGAAAGTTTGAGCTGTACAACGCTTCTGCAGCATCGGATACCCACTAGGGATGATCTACCTATCAATACAAGAGGGTATCGATGGCCAGAGTGTACGCGAAAAGAAATCGAAAGACAGGTCGAGGATATGTTAAAAAATGGGATTATAGTACCCTCTACCTCTCCGTATAATTGTCCCGTATGGGTCGTTCCGAAAAAACTCGACTCCAAAGGAAATAAGAAATGGCGAGTAGTATTTGATTATCGCGCGCTCAATGAAAAAACAATTGCCGATGCGTATCCTATACCCAATATCACTGAAATACTTGATCAATTGGGAGGAGCGCAATACTTCTCAGTCTTCGACTTGGCCTCTGGCTTTCATCAAATCGAGGTATACGCCGCAGACCGTCATAAAACCGCCTTCACAACACCGCACGGCCACTTCGAATTCGTTCGCATGCCTTTCGGTTTACGAAACGCCCCTCCGACGTTTCAACGCACGATGGATTTAACGCTGGGAAGTATCTTAGGAAAGGGGGTATTTGTTTACCTCGACGACATCGTTATATATGCAAGAAGCCTCGAGGAACACGAAAACACTTACAGAGAATTGATGAAGCGATTGGAAATTGCTAATTTGAAACTTCAACCTGATAAATGCGAATTCTTAAAAAGGGAAGTAGCGTATTTAGGCCACGTGATAGGAAAGGACGGAGTGAGGCCCGATCCAAGGAAACTCAAAGCCGTACGCGAATTCCCACAACCGAAGAACGTTAAAAATATCCGCCAATTTCTTGGATTAACGGGTTACTACCGGAGATTCATAGAAAGTTACGCAAAAATATCTAAACCACTCACGGGACTTCTTCGAAAAGAAATACCCTTCGAATGGCATCCAGAACAAAATGAAGCTTTCGAAATATTGAAAGAAAAGTTATGCACGGCACCGGTTTTGCGATATCCGGATTTTTCAAAACCATTTATCTTGACAACAGATGCATCCGGAGTTGCTATTGGCTCCATATTATCACAAGGAGTAATTAATCACGATCATCCTTGTGCATACGCTTCTCGAGGATTAAATAAGACCGAAGAAAGATACGATACGTACGAAAAAGAAGCATTGGCTATTGTATATTCGATACTTCATTTTCGGCCCTACCTGTACGGACGACAGTTTACGGTGGTAACGGATCATAAACCTTTATTGTGGTTCCGTCGCGCTACCGATGGAAATGCTAAAATACTACGTTGGCGTTTAAAACTCGCCGAATACGAATACGATGTTGTGTATAAAGCTGGAAAGACAAATGTTAACGCGGATGCATTGTCAAGGAATCCAGTACAGGAACCTGACGGGAGCGACGGCATTTTCATAATTCGCGTCAACAAGGATACGGAAACGAGAACGAAAAAGAGAAGACGATTGACGGAAGAAGATATCAGTGAATTACTCGAACACGATACGGACGACGAAGAAGCTGACTTAGTAGAGAGCGAAGAAGAAGAAGATAACTATGCATTGGTATATGACGAATTCGAGGAATGCGATTGGGATCGCGAATTACCCAATGAAACGTTCGCCGCAGCCGAAGAAAATACGGACGGTAATTACCCTCGTGATTTCGAGTTAACGTTTGACCCCCCGATGAACGAAACCGTGCCAGAGGAAAGGCCACCGGCAGCACCAGACGAAAACACCAACGAAACTATGAATGAGCCGTACCATAAATCCCCCGCCGAACGATACTACCCGGAGGACAATGCCCAGGCATGGCACGTGCCTGCCGCCGATGCCTATGGGCCTAGCACATCACGAGACTATATACCGCCTATTATACAAGACGCCGCTAGCGAAGAAACTGAAGAAGAAGAAACTGTACGCCATAAACGGAAAAACCACAAGCCGGGACCTATTGAGGAAAGTGAATCCGAAAATTCGAGCGAAGAAGACGAAAATGCCAATGTAGTGAGCGATGAAGAAGGAAACGTCGGTACGGCCGAAGTAATACAATCAAATAATAATCCGCGAGTAAATAACCACGACGTAATTAATGATCGCGGTACTGCAGGGAATGTTAAACAATCTCGAGATCTATTTCACACTCGGAAGGATAGCCTTGCATACTTCGTAACCATCGCCGGCGAACCATTAGACGATGGGAGTAAGAAATTACAGGAGAAAAACGAATTACCCAAAATGAGAAACTTGAGGCTGAAACGGCCTCAATCCTTCGTGAAACGAGGTAATAAATTTAATATTGCCCTTCCGATTTCCGTCGACCAAACCGAGGGTCCCACGCAAATACTCGAAAACATTATAGAAGCTTTACACAACTGTGAATACCTGGCGGGAAGATTAGGGATCCAATCAATAAGTATCGCTAAATCCGAAACAATTTGCAACATCCCTTGGGATAGAATACACTCTGAAATACAGCGAATATTTGAAGAAAGCGATTTTAAGATTATTATTTGCAATGGAATAGTTAGAGAACCCGCTGAAGATCAACATGACGAAATAATTCGAGAAATGCACTGTTCACCGATCGGAGGACACCGCGGAGTAAGCAAAACTTATAACAGAATCCGTCACGAATACTATTGGAAAAATCTCAAAGCAGACATTCAACAATTTATTCAGCGATGTCTCCAGTGCCAATTAAAAAAATTAGTCAGAGTTAAAACAAAACAACCACTCGTGATTACCGATACGCCCAGCACCGCATTCGATAAAATCGCGATGGATACAGTAGGACCAATAGCAAAAACCAAAAGAGATAACGAATATATACTCACTATCCAAGATCAATTGACAAAATTTTCCATGGGTATAGCACTTCCCAATGCTAGAGCCGTAACCATCGCGGAGGCATTCGTGAAGCATTATATCTGTCAATTTGGTGCGCCAAGAGCGGTATTAACCGATCAAGGTGCGAATTTTCTGAGCAAATTTATGCAACAAATTGCTAAATTATTTAGAATTCGGAAAATTAGAACGACTGCTTTCCACCCACAGTCAAACGGTTCCTTAGAGAGATCTCACCACGTCCTGGGAGAATATTTAAAACAATATACAACGCGAGAAAAAAACTGGGACGAATGGGTCGAATTGGCAATTTTTAATTATAATACGAACGTACACGAAGGGACTAAGCACACACCTTACGAAATGGTGTTTGGAAAAATAGCTAGAACTCCCTCGAGCATGCCGTTAGTTGCAAGAGAAAGACTCGCTACCTATGATGATTATTTAATTCAGTTAGTAACGCAGATACATTGGATTCAACAGATCGGTCGTGAAAATTTAATTTTAGCGAAAGAAAAAGCTAAAGAATACCACGATCGGAAAATAAATACAATAAATTTCAAGGTGGGCGAACCGGTATTTCTGCTTAAAGGGCCGAAACCCGGAAAACTTGGAGACCATTACGTCGGACCATACGAAGTATTGGAACTACTGGAAAAAGGAAACGTGCGGATAAAAATAAAAAAGGGTTCACGAGTCGTGCATCCAAATCGACTACGAAAATCCCGCATTCCGGCGTCGTAAGACCGGAAGAAGAAAGGAAAGGCCTTCAGACGTACAAGAAGGAAAAACATTAAACAGCGTCCAATAAACACCATATGTAAAAAAAGAGTCGCGTAGAAATAATATTACGTATTAAACATATCCATACTGATAAGTTTATATAAAAAAAAAAACTCTTTATATAAGGAATATACTCAGATAGTTATACGAACAATTAATCGACACAAAAACTCGGAAAATGTCGACCGTTGGACAGCCACCGCAACCCGATTATCGTTTCGAGAGCGGTCGGCTGCAAAGTTATCCCGGTCCGCCCCTGTTTACATTAGATGCGGCGAAATTTGCCGCCGCGGGATTTTATTACCGTGGGCCAAGGGATCACGTTTGTTGCTTCGAGTGTAAACTTTCAATAAATCTATGGACAAACGATGACGATCCCATGCGAGAACATAGAAGATACCAAGAGTCGTGCCGATTCGTGAGGAATCTGCCGTGCGGCAACGTGCCGATTGGAGCGGACCCCGCGACGATTCCACCCCCTCGGCCGGAACGGAAAAGGGGACAAACCAGCGCAACGGGAAAAAGACACTCTTGCGTCGATTGCGATAGAATAAGCGGTAACGTAACTCCGAAACCAGGGAAATCTTCCGCGAGCTTTCGGAGTTGGAAAAAGGCTGAATATCCGCACCTTCTTGATTTCGATCAACGCATGAAAACATTCAATGACTGGCCGAAATGGGCACCGCAGACGGCCGAGGACCACGCCAACGCTGGATTCTTCCGCGAGGGGAGTGGCGATTATGTAATTTGCCATTACTGTGGAGGCGGGCTGAAGGATTGGCAGCCTACGGACGTACCGTGGGAACAACACGCACTATGGTTCCCAAAGTGTGAATATTTGCTCTCGATGAAAGGGCAAGAGTACGTAAAACAAGTAAACGCCCCTAAGATACCTACCATTGAAACCACCTTGCTGGCACCCCCACCCCAGTACGCGCACACGGACGACGAGACGGCTAATCGCACATGGCCCCCGCCGGGGATGGGTAAACACGGCGCAAGTAGTCAACTGACCCTTTCCGATAACGACGACGAGATAGAAAAGACGGATAAAGAAACCCCGAAAACAAAGAAATCATCAATGACACTTCGCAACTGGAAGGAGCCAGGATATCCAGAGTATACCGACTATATCGCGCGTCTCAAGACTTTCAGGGGTTGGCCGAGTGATTCACCACAGACGAAGGAAAGTCTCGCTCGAGCGGGATTCTTCCGAAAAGGACCCGGCGACTTAGTAGTTTGCCACCATTGTACGGGTGCTGTAAAGGATTGGCAGCTCATCAATGTACCATGGGAACGACACGCACGACTATATCCGGAGTGCAGGTACCTGCTCTCGCAAAAAGGTGCGAACTTTTTGAAAAAGGTAAACGAAGGAGCAGTACCGGCACCAACTCTCGATGACTCTCGGGTAGTAGAGCAACCTATGTACATAAAAAAAGACCCCGTCGTTCGCCTCCGCCGTTTGGAAAATCTTACGGAAGCAATTAATGAATACCTCGCTAGTGAGACTACTCACAAGATCGGCGACTCCGAGTTCGAGTCATTGGACAGAGCCGGCTACACTGTATACACGCTCGACGAGGCAATAGACTGTCTACCCAAAGAGTCCGGTGCGGCGACCTCTTCAAAGAAGGAACCTAAATCAAAGAAAACGGAGGAGTTTGATAGTAAATCAAACGACTCAACAACTGCGCTTCCACCATCTGATCTCCCACTTTATAACGATCTAGAAATCAATCAATACGTTATCAGTAATCTGTGTGAAGGTTGCAGGACCGCAGGAATTGAAACTATAATTATACCCTGTCGACACGCAGTTTACTGCGAGAAATGCGCTAAAGAACGAGGCGAGTGCGTAATTTGCGGAGCGTTAATATTCCGCTACACTAAGGTCGTTGTAGTACACGACTACCATTGTAAGGACAGGGGAATCGCAATCGTCCCCAGTAACGTGACTATACTCGGGAGCACCCGCCCACAGAGAAGGAAGTAATAAAAAATAATATATAATAAAAGGAGAGAAAAGAATAACCCATTCGAAAAATAATCATGGAAGAGTAGAACGTAAACCCTGAATAAAATGGGGGGGAGCACATAATAGGCAGCTTTACATAAAAGTATTAAAAAGTTACAAATAGAAAAAAAAAAAAATAATAATAATAATAAAAAAAAAAAAAAAAAAAATACAAAATTTTAAATTAGGAAAAAAAAGAGATATATTTCCTTTTAATAATAATAATGATAAAAAAATATATATATTATTAAAAAAATAATAAATTAATAAATAAAAACGTTTCTTCCCACTTACATACTGAGTAGGAAATAACCGCGCTATCGATAGGACCTGTGTATTTGATAAATTAAGACGAAACTCATTCAATAAATCATTTCATGAATTAAACTTAGCAATACAAATAAAAAAAAAAAACACAAAAACTGTATGAACGAATAACAACGCCTTCACATATACATATATGCGGTAAAATTCATAAGTAACGTTTCGAAACAGGAACGTGTGGAACAATGGCTGTCCATCACTGCTACTGTACGGAGTTCAGTTGGTGTCGACCACTTATGAACGACACCCACGAGGACACACTCTGGATATATCTTAATCGAATAAGACCCCGGGTCATTGTCCCCGGAACAGAAGCATTGTTCTGTTATTGGAAAATCGCTTTCTATTTGGAGATTCCGAAAAGAAGAGTAGATTTATATGTACCACCCGAGTGGCGAACGATCCAACCAGCGGTGTTGGACGAATGGGTCGGTAAATTACGTGATAATCCATACGAAGACATAGTTCTCGGAGCTACTCTGTACAAATGGTTACCCGATGCACTCGTGCCGCTGGGACAAAGATTATCGGACATCCCGATGGCTGGGCGCAATGGATGGCCAGAATCTCGGGAGGAAACTCCTTTTTGGGGCAAACCTAGGCTTCAGTACTCCGACGGAACAGACCTACCCGTAAGAATAAACCAACAGGTACCACACGACATCGTAAATGGAATGGAAAAAATATTTTGTTATTGGAAAATCGAATTGCCCGACAACCACGGACGCAAGTTCGAGCTGTGGGTACCCCCCGAGTGGAGAAGGCTCAATAAAGAGGGACGAGCGCGTTACATCTCGCTGTTATGTGAGAATATGTATCAACCCATCACCCTCGGAGGAGTGAGATACACATGGAGAGGCGATTCTCTTCTTCCAGAAGGACAATTAATGGAAACGATGGAAAGCCAAGGGTACGGACTGTTCAACTACCACCCGCCAGAGGATACCGATGAAGACGAGGACGAGAATACAATAGTACCAACGACCCCGTACGAAACGGCCCCGGGGTCCGGAGACGAGGAAGACGGAGCTAGCGATAATAACACCGCACAAAGTAGACCCCAACAAACAAGCGAGAAAGAAATTTACGAAGAATTATGCAGGAAACTATTCACTCACATCGAAGAGGAAGATGAAACCCTCGAACACAGAAATCTATTAGAAACTTTGGTATAAAAAAAAAAAAAAATAAAAAAAAAAATAATAATAAAAAAAAAAAAAATGATGACCCCTATATACAACCGAAAGAACCTCACACTTTAAACAATTGAACAGTTAAAATATACATAAATAAGGAAAAGAAGGAACCAAAACATAGGAAGATACAAGTAAGAGAATTAAATAGAGATACGATAAATAAATTTAAGTACATTAAATACCCATACTCATAATGAATACATAGAATTTAGGGAAAAATATTTTATAAACTATATGTAGGGAAATATCGCATTATTGATAACGTTAACAAAAAAAAAAGAGGATTTGTTACATAAAACGGATAAATCGGTGTAGGGACGGGAATAATTGCACTACCTATATGAAAGAAAGGATAAGAATAAGAAAAGAGATGGGAACTCAGGGAAATATAAAAAAAAGGAGATAACGAGTAGAATATAGGGACGATAAAGGAAAGCAGAGGAAATAGGAAAAATAATGTTTTATATACGATAGGAAAATCTTATATAATAATGTATAAGAATTTAGAGGGGATCTAACACGCTTTGGAAAGAATTAAATTGAATAAGTTAATTAACAAAAAAAAAGGAGGAAAAAAAAATATAACAAAAAAATAATAAAATAATAATAATGAAAAAAAAATATATATATAACTATACGTATTGGAATAAATAAAACATAGATAATAACAATAATGACAATAACCATCAGAATAAGGAAAACATATCTACTATAAGGGATAATAAAACCTATGTATGAAAAAAAAAAAGGAGAGAGAAAACATCATGAAATCTTCATACAATTATGAGGATCAATGAAAAAAAAAAGGGAAGAAGTAATTTTTTTTTTGATAATAATAATAAATAAAGGAAAACTTAACAAGGAAAAATATATATATATATGGAGTTCGCAACAAACTCAATTAAAAAATAAAAAAAATAAAAAAAATAAATATAATGCTGAAGTAAGAAAATATCAGGAGTCCATAGGGGACTCAATAAGGAAAAACAGTAATAGGGAAAGATAATATACCAGGAGTTCATAAAGAACTCGACCGAAAAATATATAGAATAAAGTAGATGTCAGGAATAAAAAAAAAAGGAAAAAAAAAGCATATTATACTAAGGGAAAAATATCAGGAGGTCATAAGGAACTCAAAAAAAAAAAAAAAATTATATTAGGTATAATAATAAAAATAAAAAAAAAAATCGGAATTCTTGGAGGAATTCCAATAAAAATACGAAAAAAAAAATATATATAAAAAGGGAAGAGAAAATTTAAACAAATTATTGGGAGTCTTGAGGACGCAACAGACGGTAAAGGAATCATAATAATAATTAAAAAAAAAAAAATAATATGAATAAAAAAAAGGAAGAACTAGAATTAAACAAAATTGTTGGGAGTCCTGAGGACTCAACCAAGAATAAATAAAAAAAAAAAAAACACAAACATAAAAAAAAAAACGAGGAAATTTAAATATTTGTCGGGAGTCGCGAAGGACTCGACCGAAAAAGAAAGAGCAAGAAAAGAAATAGGGTATCGGGAGTCGCGGAAGACTCGACCGAAAAGGAAAGAGAAAGAGAGAGAAACAAACTATTGGGAGTCCCGAGGACTCGACCGAACTAAAAAAAAAAAAAAAAAAAAGAGCGCCTGAAAAAAAAAGAGAACACATACTGACCCGTGACCCATGATGACCCATGACGAGAAGAACGAAGGACTGTCGACGGAACGACAGACCTAGGGAACGATCGAAAAAAAAACAACAAGAACCGTTGACAGAACAACGGATGAAACGCAGCCACAAATAAATTTAAAAAAAAAAAATAATAATAATAAATAATAAAAACGAGGTAAAACCTCCGCATAAAAAAAAGAGAAAGAAAGAAAAAGGAAAAACTAAGAAAAAAAATAATAGGAATAATAAGAATAATAATAATAAAAAGGGAAAAATAAATATAATAATAAAGAAAAATAAATAAATAAACGTAAAATTGTATTTTTAAGCCTTTTCCAGGCATTTATTAATAAAAAAAAAGGAAGCCCCTCCCAAGAGGAAAAGAAAATATAATAATAATTATAAAAAAAAATACTTATAAATAAAAAAGAAAAACAGGGGGAACACAAAATTGTATTTTTACGCCTCTTCAGGCATTTATTGAGTAAAAATAAAATACATAAAAAAAAAAAAAAAAATATTTTTTCCTTAGCATCATAATAAAAACTAAAAACTATAACTACAATTTAAAATTTATACTTAAAAATAATAATGAATAAAAAAAATAATAATATGAAAAAAAATATACATATAACCTTAAACCCTAATTATAACTAAAATCTATTAAAGGAATAAAAATAATGAAAAAAAAACAACACACTTTTACAAAAACCTATACTAAATCTAAGGCTAAAAATTAATCCCCCCGGAACCCTAATAGGGCCAGTACCGATAGCTGAAACAAAAAAAAATACATAAACATTAGTCCGGAAAAAAAAAGGAGAGAATATGAATATATATATATACAAAAAGAAAAAAATATATGTACCCGCGGTAAAAGAATGCCGGGTGAACGGGGCCACCTTCATCTTCCGATGCCTCATCTTCCCCCGGATCGGTCGAATAATCCGACCCCCCATTGTCCCCCTCGACTTCCATCTCATCGAGCCCCCGAGGCTCTGCCGAAGGGAGCGCGACGTACTCCTCCGGATCGAAATCCGAAAGAGGATCATCCCGGTGGGAAAAGCCTCCCTCGTCGAGGTTCATCAGCCCCGGCAGGAGGTCCGGGAAATTAGAGGAGGCAGTGGGAGGATAAACCCCCCTCTCCCGCAGGACCTCCAGATAACTGGGACCCGACTCCTCGGCATCCCAGTCCTCCTCCTGACCCTCCGTGGTTAGATTCCGCAGCTCGGTAACCTGGAAAAAGAATAAAAAAAAAAAAAATATATATATAAAATAAAATAAAATAAAATAAATACATAAATAAAAAAGAAAGAAAAAAAGAAGAACATAAATACTATAAAATAAATGATTTACACTTACCCTTCTATTAAACTCCTCCTGCGATCCGCCACGGACCAAAGCACAATACGCCGCCATATAGGCCGCGTTCATTTCCTCGACAGTCAAAAAGAAGCGCGACATAGTGGAATGAGTTTCGAGTTCGAGGATTTGAATGATTTTCTTTTTCCACGACCTCGGTTTAAGTACACAAATTCCCCCACTCTCAAGGTTCACGAAAACTCGACGCGATAATCCTCGTACCACTTGTCGAGTTCCCTCCGCAAGGGAAGGAAATTTTCCTATTGGTCAGGCCATAAAAAACCCCCGTCTTCTCGCGTTCACAAAATACAGAGTAGAAACAAATATCAAAAAAAAAAATATGAATTATTGAATACTCGGTATCTCACGAATGATAATATTACAGACAATGAAGCTCGGAATTCTACTCGCATGGAGTTCACTGATCTACTTAAATTCACAAATCTCGGTGACTCATGGATTGATTGGGTACGATTGCGCGGGTGTTACATCAAACATCACCAGCGTATCATTACTAGGAGTGGGAGAATGCAACATCCCCCAGCAGGAAGTTAATGTCACTCGCACCTATATTCAACTTATACAAATCAATGAATATTCATCTATAAAAGTAAGGCAATGTAAAGTGGAAATTTATCGAACGATCAAAAGATGTGGAATGCATTCCCATACGATGGATGTAACCAATGGAGAATACGGATATATAGATAGCGTCAACCGAGAATCTTGCCTCGACATGTATCGATATGGTAACGTTAAGATAGGACAAACCACAGTCACGGGGATTACGACAAACGGAACAATTACGCGACCAATACATATAGCAGGGTCAATTAATAACGACGGGTCTTGCGAAGGAGGTACTTATTCCGATCCTTACGGTACATGGGATAAAGTAATAGTACATGGAAGTGTGAAAATATCATTGAGAGATTACAACGCTCGGGTAAACGTAGATACTAATAAAATACATTTACGATCCGGAACGAACTGCGAGTTGAGCGAGGGCCGTTGTGTCGACTTCGACGGCGGCGATACGTTTTGGGACCCGTTGCCCGAAGACAGTTGTAAAACCGGCAGGTACGGACTCTTGTACGAAGGGATTGCCGATAGATTTGCGGATTACGACGTTGGCAACGAACAAACAGTGTACACTCTCACTGAAGGAGATGTAACATTCGGACTTTCAAGCAAAAACACAATTAAAGTCTGCGGGTATATTTTAACTAAGACCGAGCATCCTAAGCTGCTTATTGTAGAGACTACAAGAGGAAACCCCTTCATTGCAAAAAGACCCATCGAGGTAAATAATTTGGATATTTTCACATACATGAATTCCAAATTCGTATTTGTAGAAAAACATATCCGTACGCAAATTAAAGACATGTATCGCGATATATTAATGCAACGATGCAACCTCGAACGACAACTGTTGCAAACTACGCTGACAATAGCGAGAATTTCTCCCGACGAATTTGCTTACGATTTAATGAAGGGGCCGGGATACATGGCTGTAATAGCCGGAGAAGTGGCACACATCGCTCAATGTATTCCCGTCGAAGTAAAAATTGCCCGAACCACAGAATGTTACAACGAATTACCTGTAACAATGGGAAATTTCTCTTTCCACCTGGCACCGCGAACTCACATACTACTAAAACCCGGCACCGAAGTCTCCTGTAATCGACTACTCGCTCCTATGTATCTGTTAGACGGAGACTGGTATTCTTTTGGACCAACACCTATGCAAACTCAAACTCCTACTGTTCTCAAGCCTCTCACTAAACCCACGTGGAAATACGTTAGCCCTTACGCACTAGCCACAAGCGGAATATATACACAGAAAGAATTGGAAGAACTTCGCGATCATTTAATGTTTCCCGCGGAAAGACCGGCGATATTAAATTCATTGGCGCGAGGAATCACCGGACACTCCACTATTGTTCAAGGGGGTTCGCTATCAAATCTCCTCGACGAAGAGGCGTTAAATAAAATTGTAGAATCCGCATGGGACAAAACATGGGGTTATCTCATCAGATTCGGGAACGTGAGTGCAGGATTAATTGGAGTAATGATCATCATCAGGGGAATTAAACTCATCATTGATACAATAATACATGGTTATGCTCTACACACTGTATACGGATGGTCCATACATTTGTTAGGCGCTATTTGGGACTCTGTTACGAGCTTGTTATTGCACCTGAGTAATAAACCACCTAAGCCGAATAATAAGAAAGAGGATGGTACGAATATCGACGCAGAGGCATCCGAACCATTGCAACCACCGGCATACCAGCCTTGCGGAGCCCCCGATGGAGATCTATCTCTTATCCCACCCATAACATATGAATTCGATCCGAGAATTCGCGAATTCAATGCAATCATGAGACACTCTGGATCTAATTTTCGTACACTACCACACCCAAACCGAAAAGAAGAAACATACCCTACACAAGTATTAGCCGGTACACAAACAGACGGGGCCGGGGAGACAATAGCTATTCACACCCGCCCGGTTTATGACACGCTGCCCAGAGCAAGAGCCGTGCCGCCAAGGAATACTATCGCCTCCACTTCAACCACCTATACAGATGGTGCAGAGGAGCTTAACGAACCCAACACTTTATATCCCGAACTCAAAATCGATGCACAAGAGTCAGGCGAGGGATCAAACGCAAAGAATAAACAACAATATTTCCTATTACAAAGACCGAAGAAGGATGATAAGCAATAACCTGGAAAAAAAAAAAAAACAACGGCAAAATAAGGAAAGGAAGAGCGAAGGAGAAAGAACGGATTAGGAAAAATCCATAACAAAATATTCACATCAGTAACAACTGCCAGATAATAAAAAGAAAAAAAAGAGACGAGAAATGAAAAAAAAAAATAATAAAAAGAGGGAAGATATAAAAGAAAACGAAAAAACAAAAAAAAAATATATAAAATAATATTAATAATAATAATTAACATTTAAATTAATTACAAACATATTGATAACACCCTAGTTAAGATTACATACGTAGACCCCCTGACAAATGACGGACTGGGGCTTGGAGAAACGCTATATTAAAGACTACGGCAGATAACAAATATGAAGTACGATTACATTTTTTTTTGACCCGAGCTAACTCAAGGATACAGAATTGATTAATGAAAAAAAAAATATATATATATATATATAAATCCAACAGGATAACTTTTAAATGATAATTTTTTTTTTCCTCCTCCCCCTCCCTTTAGAAAAAGAGGAAAGGAAAAAGAAGGGGAATATATAATAAAAAAAAAACATAACGGATAATCGATAAATTTAAAGCACACTATCTATAATAATTTAACTATGACTTATTAGCCAAAAATAAATCGGAATTGCACAAATAATTAATATCAATAATTAAAATTTAACAACAGAAATCCGAAGACATGGCGAAATGCAAATGCGGACGCGAAATTACTGCATTAATACAAACCAGATCCGATCAACACGCACCACTCCCGGAGACACTAAAAATCAGAATCAACGAGGTGGCACCTGCGAGCGTGGTACCCGGAACTGCTGTTATTTACTGTTACTGGAAAATCTCTTTATACATAGTGTAACGTTCACCTTTTTGGCCGGTGCCACGCACACGGTTCAAAGGCTCACGTTAGGGGTTCGGGGCGAGCAATTAATCGTTAGACGTTGTCGATTCGGTGATATTATTCTTTTTATTAAAACATATTCCAATAGAAAATGTGATACATCGGAATCTGCAGTATCAACGCTTACCTTTTTCATTGGTCTTTACTTATTCTACGAAACACACTCGAGTTCTCGGCGAGCTGTAATTATCAATTTTAGTACAAGATAACATTTGTTCGTTGTTTTATACGCGGATGGCGCTGAAAAGACGAAAAATGTTACGAGTCGTGCGCAATTCTCCTTTTACGAATCGTACTATACTAGTTTTATTGAATCTATTCTTTGAGTCACGATTTTTACCCAAAAAGAAAGATAGAAGAACGATTTAGCGACCCAATGTCGGTAAATCGTGAAAATTTTTATCTTTTTCAGATTTTCCCCGTTTTATTCTACAATCTTCCTTTCCTTGCGTAGCGAGTCGAGACTTGATACGAAATATGACGAGTTTACAATTTGTCTGATTTAAATCTTTGTTTAAGTTTGGGAGTAAACTATTATTAAAAAATGAATTTTAATTGCGTTTCTATTCTGCCGTGCCTACGGAGTATCCCACAGGAATATCGTGCGAACCTGTCGACGACGATTTTCCGATACCCGTAGCGCAGGGCCCTCGTCGGAGAGTTCGGCTTCCACGAGATCGTGAACCAACCGTGTCACCACTTGGTCGATCCGCGACTCGCTTCCGGCTCCCTCCCTTTCGGGTTACCTACCTACTCGCGACCCTACTAGCGGTGACTGGTTACAGGAATGCCCACTACTTCGTCACCAAAGATGTGTGCACCCTGGTTCGGGAATTTGAGTACACCTGGAGCCAACGTCGCCGAAAGCTCTGGGGACCCGGAGGTAACAAAAAAGGAATAGTACCTGTTCTTCTCTGAAGAACTTCGTGGCTATTCGACTCGCGCTCGCCCTTTTACGCTCGCGCTGTCGATCATCTGTCCGCGAGAAAATACGGCATCTCGCGGCCGTCTTGCCGACTACCGGCGCGTACTGTACAGTTAGGGGAGTCGGAGCCCACGCGGGCTCTCGCGCTATACTCTCTACGCTTACCTATAGTATGCGCCTGTGAGATACGTCTCAATAGATATCGTTGAAAAACCTTTCCTCCTGTTTGTACCACCCGAATGGCGACATATCGAAAAGACGCGTTTGGAGGAATGGACCGCGCAACTACGGACTAATCCGCTCGAGGATATTACTTTGGGGCAAACGCTATATGAGTGGCGCAACGATATCCTTATGCCACAGGGTCAACGATACGCTACGGTTCCCATACCCGGCACAAGAGGATGGCCGGTGATTAACGAACCGGTACCTGAATGGCACGAGCCGCTTAAGCTACCAGGGATCGGAAGACACCTGCCGATCGCCGTCAATCGACGATATATTAGCCCTAGGCTGGGAATGGAAAAATTCGTCTGCTACTGGAGAGTAGCATTGGATCCGCCAGGTTATCAACAGCGATTTATTTACGTACCGCCGGAATGGCGCAGACTGGCGCAGAAAACACGTGACCAATGGTTAAGACGAGCATCCGTCCGGCTCGGACAGGATATACATCTCGGAGGAGTTACGTACGGATGGTACCTCGACACATTGACACCTCTTACACAAAAGCCGGACCTCATCGAATACATGGGAAAAGGGCAATACAGTGAGGTAGAAGACGAAGAGGCCCACAGCGAAGAAGAAGCCAGTAGCGAAGCTCTTGATCTTACAAGTAAATCAACATCCGAGGATATGGAAGTAGAACGATACTCGCTGCAGAGGCTCTCGGAGGTCGATACTCGCGATGTACCGTCAAACCTATCAATTCGCAGCATTTCGGGACTCGAAGAAGAAATAAGCAAGTTGGAACATGCCAGGAATCTAGTAGGAAAGGGAAATGGAGAATAACAACATACGAGTAACAAGTAAACGGTTATGTCGATGGTCAAGTGAGTTCACCCCTTTTTTCCGATTTTTCCTCCTCTTATAAAAATAATAATATAATAAATAATTTGTATGCCATGAATCCCTATAAAAAAAAAAAACAAACAAAAAAATAATATTTTTTTTTTACATAACAAGGAAAAAGTTTCCTATGCGCCTAACTAATGTAATCATTGTAAATATTCGCAGATGGTCCAGTACATTTTGCCGATTGTTATCAATCCCCCGAAAACCAACGATCGGAGGGCATTCCTATCACAACTTTATTGGCCTTTGGTACCCGGTTGCTACGTACCCCCGGAATGGAGAGGAATCCCTAACGGCGTACTCGAGGAATGGAGACGGAAACTACCACGCCAAGGCCGATCCGTTATTCTGGGCGGAACAAAATATACAAAGGTGGAAGACGTCTTACTACCACAAGGGCAAACCTTCGATACAATAATCACCACCGACGAGGTTGGCGGCTATGAGGCTGAAATATGGCTGTAATAAACCTGGACCAATAAATCGACATGAAGAAGACCTCACGCCTACACACACAACATCGTGCACCAAGGCAAACCCCGAAACTCGCGTATGTTAGCGACTAATTATAAAAGAAGGCAATTCCGAATTTTATTGTTAATGGTTATTATGTTTAAATTTTATATATATATTATACAAAAGTTAACCACGCTTAATGCCAAAGTAGTGCCTTACATTGAAATTTTATTACTCATAAAAGCTTACTTGCCAAAAAGTATAAGGGACAAGGAAAATCACATAATCACTTAGCAGTAAGTTACGTATAAGAGGAGAGGAAAAACAATTACACCAAAGATAATAAAGCCATAATTTCATACTTACCAAAAATAGAACGTAACAATCCATTATCTTTGATTCAAATAAAATATACATATAAAAAAAGAACAATATCTCGAACGATGGGACAAGAGATTAGGGTAATAATACCAAGAGCCATACATTTAATTAATTATTACTAAGAGATATATATATGGATATGGATACACACCCATTGGAATGATCGTTAGGCTTCCCCTAACAATCATCTTAAGGGGGGAGGTGTTACGTCCTGACGTAACGCCCTCTATTTTCTTTTCTTAATAATAATTTTCGCAACTTATATTTCTGCTTATTTTTCCATATTATTTGCAAACCTGTTCCTTCCAAAATAATTCCTACATTTCACAAAATTCAAACATTATTCATTATCATTAAACTCATAAAAGGAGTGATATTTCTTATCGATCGCTGAACGATATTCCAGGAATGGATCTCCTCTGGAAAATATTTCCAACGAGATCTCAAATACTCGTCGTGTGAATTAAAATTTACATGGGTAAAAGATGGAAATAGAATTATTTACCACACGAGATAGATGCGGACAGAGGTTTGAATCCCCCTCGACACACGCACTACCCTCGGTAAAACAGCGAACTCCGCTGCCGACGTCGATACGATCGACCGCAGCATCGACCCAAGGAGCATAGATCCAAGCTTTTACCCTGCGGCTAGACCGTTGGAGTTTTCCTAGCCGAATAACCTAACGGGCTTCCATCGTAAAAAAGGGAATCTACATTACCTTATGTATGGAAGTTAACCCTGCCCATCGACATAGTTTCGGTATTTTAACACCGAACAACGTCGCGTAATATTCCTGAATATGTGGGTCACGCGATTGAGAGTCAGAACACCCCTCGTACAATTCAATCATTCATCATCATAAAGAAATAATTTCTCCATCAACAATTCTAAAATACGTTTCATACCCCCACACGCTTTTTTAACATTTAACGAAAAACGATAAAAACGATCGATGAAATTTCGGCAGCTACTTAATATAAAAAAAAACTACAGTATGAATTGAATCAAAGATAATAAAATTGTCCAGGATATTAGGGAAAGTAATCAATACGATTTGTCGACAAACGCGATTAATATATAAATTCGAAATCGACAATATTCAAAATCATAGGAATAATATTCCGTATAGCTTAGTCATAAAATACAGTCAATACACCAAAAATAAATTATAACTGAACAGAGACCAGATCGTAAATTTGTGCGAAGCCATAGAATTTGATACGAATAAAGGGGCCACTAACTTCGTAAAGTGCGCTCTAGTTGCAGCTAATATAATATACGACTGTTGAAGAAAAATAAAAAAATTGCCCGAAATTCAAAAGATAACAAACTAGTAAGACCGAAAAATCACGTTGCCAGGCTAAACATTTAAGGAAAGACGGTCGTAAAATTTTACGACCCACCGAAACTGAATTGCGGTAGGACGTAGAATGGATGACAAGTGTGCCTCAACGGTGACACATGAGGGGCGAGCGGTTCGACCCCCCCGAAAGAGAAGATGCAGTCCATTTTAAAATACTAATGCACCGCGCGCAAAGAAATAACTCCCTACGATAGGGAGAATAAAAAAAATAACATTTTAATTACATCAACATTTTAAGGAAGATTTTCTCTATAAAATATCATTATTATTTTTCCGATTATGCTTACCGTTAAAGCGGAAATTAAGAACAAAAATTTATTCCATGGATTGCGTTTTCTCGATTTATGGTAGGAAAATTATGAACCGATAATTATATCAAATTAATCAGGAATATTCCACGAATCTAACGCTGTTATTATTTTGCCGAAATTATATGCCGTTTGTGGGAAATTTATAAAACAAGTAGCACCAAAATATTTGGAGCGAAAAACGTACACCGCGTAAAGGAATTCGGTTTCCCCTCGATTTATAATGCAAAATATCGAACCGCGGTTTATACCAAAATGTTCGGGAATAATCCACCTTTAACGTGGAATTATTACTTTTCCGATATCACTTAACGTATGATCAGGACACGTCGCGAAAGACAGAAATTAAGGTAGAAAAGGCAGGCGGTAAAGATAAAGGGGCCCGTGCAGAGGAACGAGTTGCGTAAGCCAAGTCGCATAATCTCAAGGCTAGTTCACGACGATAGGGGAAGATCATCAGGTACACCGAAAGAGGGGAATTTTACAGCTCGCCCGGGTAAACAGAACATTAGTTCCGGAATAATCCATATAAGGAAATAGAATGATCGGACGGCACTGTTACCAGGCACTTGCAATAGCTGGTGCACGGCTCCCAAAGAGGGGGGCAAAGCCCCAAGAAATCGGCCCGGTTATGCTACCAATACCTCGAAATATTATGAAACGTTTTGCCAAATAATAAAATAATTTGTACAAGAGCCGAGATATATTTTCGACTTTCAGGCATATAATATTTTGACACCCAATACTTGAATTATTATAATATTATAAAATGATTGCTGATAAAATGATACACATTTCTCGACTCTTATTATCAGTTTACGGATACGTATACGTATAAGAGAAGCTTACGAACAGTAACAATATATCTTCTCCTATACGTTAACAATATCGTATATTAATTATATTAAATATTTAGTTATGAATCATTAATATTAAGTTTTACAAATAAGTCAGGCAAATAATTAAGCATAAGAAACTGAAATTCAATGGAAAATGGATAAATCCACAATTATTTAACAATAAGAGAAATCAGCAAATCCAAGAAATTCGAACAGGCCGAGAGGAGAGTAACGAGGAGCGAGATTACTCATCAGGGGAGTACGCTCCAGGCAAAGATTAGGGAGGGACTTCCTTCCCCCTCTGGATTCATTTCCTAGCATATAAGAAGCCGCGGAAAAGGGCGCGAGCAGTACAGAGCAGACCAGAAGTAGATTTTTCGTAGTCCGGCCCGTAAGCAACTAGACCAAGTAGAGAGAGACGGCGGCGCGTAAGAGCGAGCGCGGGATCGGTAAATCCAACAAGTAGGCTGATACTCCGGCTAGACGACGAGAGAGATAGAGTCAGAGACCGCGTTGTTCGTTATTCACGATACTAGAAAAAGATCGCGAGTCCGTTGTGCGACCACAAAGAAATAGAGGAACTCTCCTATTGGAGGATTTTGTCGATAACCCTTTCCATCTCCAAAAAAAATTGTATTCATTTTTTCATGCAACCAGAGTTTTCTTGGGTTAATTCAGTTCACCGAATTACCATTCTCAAGTCATCTCGTGGAACGAAACCATCCTTCGTTTCACCATCGAATTTTCTTTTACTCGATAGTTAAAAGACAATTTTGTACGAATTTTTATTCCAACGAATCATTCGTACTCTCCGAAAATCACATTCTTGTACTTTCGAATTTGCCTGAATTAATTTCTTTGAATAAATCTCGAATATCCCGGCATATCGCGTGAAATTTGTGTTCAACCAATCCACTACCTCGCGAGCAGCATCATCTCAACAAATAACGTAAGTACAATTTAATTCTATTTCCTTGATAAATCTATAAGTAAAAAATGTGCAATATTCTCTATTATTCAAATTCCTCATTAATTCGCCCAGTCGTCGCCAGACATCATCAACACTACTCACCGAATATAATTCAATTATAAAATCATTTCTATAACGCAGTGAAATAAATTCAGTTAATTCAAATCATTTCTATATCGGGGTGAAACAAATCCGTTTAAATCAAATCATTAACGATCATTATTTTAATTACGCAACAGATAAAGAAATTTTATAATACCTCTAAGACAAGTCAACGAATAGCATTCCAAGCCCTATCCTTAGTAAATTTCCTCACGGTTAGACTAAAAAATGGGCAGTTGCGCCGATAATTGATGCCAGGAGTGGTAAAGGAGTGAGAAATCTCTCCTGACCAGCGTGTATTCAATCGTACTCGACGCAACCTCGCGTTAAAATTCAGGTGAAAGAGAAACACCCGCATTTTTGATGTGACACTCTTAACTTTCGAATATCACCAAAAGAACATTTATAGGCAAAGATTTCCGATCCATCGATGGAAAAAAAATACAATTTTATGATTTTATAGAATTTTAGACTGAATTACCGACAGAGCTTCACTTCTCGATATTACTTTATAATGAAACGCGTTAGTTGAATTTTGAGGTTATTAATTGCAAAAGAAATTATTTTTAAACGTGATTTTAATAACGAAACTACTCTGCCGTGCCCACGTGCAGGTGCAGGGCCCTGTTCAGAGAGTTCGGCTTCCACGAGATCGTGAACCAACCGTGTCGCCACTTGGTCGATCCGCGACTCGCTTCCGGCTCCCTCTCGTCCGGGTTACCTCCCCTATTGCGGTTCCCTAATAGCGTTGACTGGTAACAGGAATGCGAACTACTTCGTCACCAAAGATGTTCGCACCCTGGTTCGGGAAATTGAGTACACGAGGAGCCAACATCACCGAAGGTTCCTCGGACCCGGAGGTATTGAGGGAAAAATTACATGTTCCCCGTCGCCGGTAGAACTGCGGTACCGATTCGGTTCGCGCTCGCCCTTTTACGGGCGCGCTGGTGCTTATCTGTTCGCGAGAGAATGCGGAATCTAGCGGCCACCTCGCGAATTACTCGCGGATACTTCGTTCACGAGAAAATAATCGAAATGCGAAATTCTCGCGGTAGTTGCGAGAACGAGCGGTGTCCTCGAAAGCTGAGACACCGTCTCAAGTGTTTTGCATCATTATAGGCCTGTACTATAGATTGTAATACATCCACGTAGCGCCGTGTATTTTTATCGGTAAAATATCGCCACATTCGCTCCTTCAGTGTTCTGTTGTAACGTTCTACGATAGCAGCTTTGATATCGGGATTTCGAGCAACACGAAATCGTGTTCCACGACTCTTTAGAAAACTTTGTAAAATGCTACCGACAAACTCTTTGCCTCGATCGGTCTGCACCCATACAGGAGCCCTACCACCACTCCTTGACAGTATTTTCTTAAATCCTTCTGTAATTTCAGCACACGTTTTATCACGTAGTAGTTCAACCCATGCATGTTTACTAAGGACATCGATGACCACCAAAAGATAAACATTGCCATCGTTATCATCTTTGAGAGCTCGCAGATCTACGAGATCAGCTTCCCATACATCATCAATATTATGCACTGCATAATGACGCCGCGGGAATCTTCGACGTATCGGACGGTGTAGCGTATAGGCATCCTGAGCTCTCAGGCAGTTAATACCATCGTCTCGAGGAATATTTTCTTTATCGGCCGTGCGAAGTAAATTTGGTGCACCGGCATATCCAGCAGGGTGTGAAGGATTGTAATAAATTTTTTTTAATGAAGTCATTAGATCTTTAATTTTTTCCACGACCTATTTAATAACTCACTAGTAGCTATACGACGATGACCACTACTACCGGAAGAATTTAAGCTCGTGTTAGGCGTATGAATATTATTTGACGAGGTTGACGCGTCGAGTCCACTCAAGTTAGAATTTATCGCAGCGTCCAACGAAAGATTTTCATACAATAGGCTTGTATTACCGATGAATTCATAAGGGATGCCCAATCGACGGAGTTCAGCACCAAACTGCTCACGACCTTTCGCACGTACTGTTTTTCTATTACGCATAGCGTCATTTACGAGATCTACTATGATGGAGTCTTTTATCGGCTCATTGTTGACGTGAACCAGCCCCGTTTTATCCCAAGATAGTCTATTATTGGTGCTCGAGTGGAGATGCTTCAACAACTGCTCTGCCTGTTTCTTGTATGTTTTCGGCACGGTAGATAAAATGATCTCGTCGTTCATTCCTGCCGCTGCCGCCGATAGTTGCTGTGTTTCTTCAACTACTGGGAATATATCGTCAGGTTTTTCACTGACCGCGGGGGTCGCAATGTTTTTGGGACGGCGCTCTTCATCGCTGAAGAACTGATAACGCTGTGATACTTACTGATACATTTTCCATTTCTCCCGTTGATTCGAAGGTGTTACTGAGCGAAGTATATCATCCATCTCTGCATCGAGTCTGGTAAGTGTAGTACCCGGAGTTTGAACGGTTCTCCTCTGCTCCATCTGTTCACGGGATGGCAGGAGCGCGTCTTGAGGCATCAGAACCATTTTCTTTGCGTGCTGCATTTAAAAATTTTTTTGGCCACGTCTGAAAACACTTGAGAGAACACTACCAATGATAGGTAGTAGAAGAGGTAGTAAAAAACCGCTGCCTTTTTGCACAATTACGCGCTTCTTTGATTTCCAGCAGCCGACTTTCTTTACTAGAAGGCGTAAAACTTTCTTATGTCTAGCTAATCGCAAACGTTCGTTCTTCTTCAATGGTACCACACCGGTTAATGTGTTTAACGCGCACTCGCTGATGGACCGCACACCGTTTTTATCTATTGTGCGCAATAATGAAGCACGCTGCTGCTTATCAAGGTGGCATAGAGCATGCAGCAATGTTCTTTTTCCCAATAGAAGTCCTGGCCGTTGTTGGCGGAGCCATAGCAAAGAATCGAATGGTTCTCATGAATGCGGAATCTGCTATTTATACGCGCGCACCACTGCCTCGCTTCGGCACATATACAAAATTTCGTGGATCGTCCGGAAAAATACACGTACGAAATCGACAATTATCCGGAGTAGATTGCTTGAGATCTAGTAACAAATAACCGTTAGGTTTCGATGTTGCATCGTAATACGCTTCTTGTAAAAATTTTGGGTCTTCCGGGTATACTTGACGAGCCAGATGGGAAATCTGTGCACGATCGCGCGGATTTTTGAAAGCTACGATATATTTTGTATTGAGAGATATGTCACGTTGACCTCGTCCTTGATGGAAAATATTCTGCGTTATGAAAATTACGCTAATATTTTTGTGATGGCTTCCTTTTGTAAATAAATCTACTATTTCTCCGTTCGAAGATTTTGGTCTAAAGTCACCGGCGATATCAGAGTTCTGTGGTAAGCCTTCTAAAAATGCTATTTCTTTTCCGTAGTCTTTATAGCCATCTTGCCATTCGGAATAATAAAAAAGTATTCTCGCGAACTTTGTGTCGGCCATGAAAGAGATGTATTTTATAACTTTTTTACAAAGCACGTTTTTTCGCACCCCGTAGGACCAGCGATGATTGAAGTCCAAGGGTGTTTCCAATGCGGGTCCATATTTATGAATGAAAGGAGGCACGAGTATGGAGGTATATATATATATATATATACATATGCACACACGATATTTTGTGAAAAAAAATTTATTAAAAAAAATAAATAAAATATTTACAAAAAATTCATATATATATTTTTTTTTTTCTGTACACACTTTACTAGGGACTTATAATATAGCCTGAATCTATTAAAGATTCGTAGAGCGCGTCAACGACGGTATCGCTCAATAAGCGCAGCGAGCTGATGGAATCTGAAACAGAACAAAAAAATTATTTTGCGTTCGTAAATGAGCTCATAATCGCAGCCGCCGCCGCCGCCGCCGCCGCCGTGCGCGTTCGCGGTTACATACAAAACAAGCTTATTTGTATGTAGCGCCGGTCTATCACTGTGTATGAGCTAATCTCCACAGTGTACCGCGGTTATACATACGCAAGGAGAAGCTTATTGAGGCGTATGATAGGGTAGGGAGAAAGGTTGAAATAAGTGAAAAGTTGATCTACAAAAACTTGTTTATTTACTTAATTCTATATAATACACAAACTACATCTACACTCTTCTTTATGACATCCCGTGAATTGATCAAACCATAATCCGGGGAACAAGTCATACATGCATCCGGCCCTTAATTTAACAAGACAAAAAATATACGTTGTTACTTATTTACAAAATGCGTCGTTGCTTATGTGCAAAATATATTTATATATTGAAACGTTTACGAATTTTGCGACAATACGCTGATCCCTCCCTACAGCGATGAATCAGCGCTCTTTCGATATCGCAAAATAGTAACCTGAGTTGAGGAGAGTTCAAAATGAGAATTTCCCTCGTTTGGTAATGGACCGGGCGTTAGGACAACTTTGGTTGGATTAATAGCCTCAGTTATGTCGGTTTCACTCACGTGTGCCACGCTATAGAGTGTCGTGACGTCTCATCATTGGCTAAAGGGGATTTAGATGTTTGAAAGTACTAGAACAATGAACTTCGCGGGTCATAAGCGTGAGCTCTCAATGGGAGGACGATAGCTCCACGGTACAGCGTTGCTGCGCCTGTCGAACCTACACACTGGCTGCCACGCGGGGATGCCTATCGTCAGGCGCGCGCGAGTTCCCTAGTCCCCTAGCTAAACACCCTTTTTCTGTCGCTCACAAGGTACCTGTGGTTGTTGAAACATCCGAAAAAAATGCTCTCGGGGTCGACAACCCCGATGGTAACCACTCGGTGACGAAAAAGGGATCGCACTGCGAGGATGCCACGTGAGCACTGCTCGACTATTCTTGCAAGACTCGGGGAGTCCCACAAGAAGCTATACTTTCCATTAAGTAAAAGTAAAAGTTAAGTAAAATAGGTTATGATAAAGTGGGGGGCCGGAATTCCCCTCGGACCCCTTCTTCCAGCAATCTTCGGCAATCAATTGCTTCAATGTTATTTCTCTACGTTAAATTCGCGGGGTTGAGCGGACGCTTCCCCGTGGAGCTCTTTGCTCAATGCAAAAAAAGATTTGAGTTTACTCTCCTAATGAAACGTTTCCCTCGTATCTTGTTACCTCTACTAGTACGTTCGGAGGTCCTCAGACACGTGTGAATTTAGTGGCGGATGTACCAGCTCAACGCCTCCCCACGTGTAGTGTCATCATCGGATACTGAACAGCGAATTAAACACGTTATTATTTCTCTACTTGACTGTACGCTGCGAGATACGCGACTATCCTACCCAATCGGCTGCCTGATACGCCGCTACCCTCGTGCCTCTCGTTTTATCGGTGAGCTAAATGGGACACCGTTACACGATACAGTGTGAGATCTCCTAAGTGAATTATTGGATGTTAACAGAGATAGGATACTTGGCACGTGATTCCGTGCTCACGGGATATCACGTTTTGTTGACCGTACCGGTCTCGTTTGACAAAGAGATTATTAAATTTCTCGATACAAACGACAAATTTCTCCACATCTGCTGTTGCCTCAATTCCCTAAGGATTTCTCCTACGACGTGAGATTCACGTTATCTTGACTGTCTCGTGTAGCGGAGGAGAAGCAACCCACACTTCTGGAAAATTATCCAGGGGTGGTGCTCACGGATACAATCACCTTTGGTCGCGAACTTCCGAGAAATTACTCGGGGCCAACGTACCAAGGGAGGTCCCTAAGCGTTCGTAATTGTCCTGACAATTAACGAACGATATTCGAAGTTAATATGAGATTAATGTTTAATCTTTTGCTTCGATGATTTGTACGTGAAACGTAAAGTGTGACTGTTGATCGTAGACTAGAATATCGTTCGCTCGCGTTCGTCGCTTTTATACTGTTTTCTTGGTTACGTAACCCTTTTTGTGGAGGAGGAATTGTGGCGTGATGTCACGTGACGGTCTCGTATGCTTAAGCATTGCTGACGTCAGTCCTTTTCTCTCAGGCCCGACTCCTCCTGTTGCTAAGGCGTCTCTGGGGCCCTCGTGGCGCGTTACGTAATCGTCGAGTGGAGAGGTGGTAGAGTGGCGTGATGTTTCATCATCTTTTCTGCGTGGTGGGGTAGATGACTCATTGCTCGATTCCATCGTTTCTATACGATCGTTCGTGTCACGTGACCCTTCTACGCGCAGTGCCGTCTCTTGCGTATTTCTCTCGACCTCCCGAATCCTCCGTCAAATTATTTATTGTTTGTCGGTTTTTTGGGAAAACTGCAATAATTTGTTGTTTTTTTTTTCTCAGCATTGTTTTAGACAGTGTCCTTGTTGTTTTCTACGAGATGCCTCTTGTTGTTTCCTGTCGTGATCGCTAGGATCCGTTATTATGTTATAAACAATTACACTTTGGGATTTGCAGTATTGTTGGTTGCATTTTCCTGTTGTCCTCGTCACGCTTGATTGTTTAAAACGCCTATCGCTTTTCTTGTTTGTTTAAATGATTAGTAAGTGGAAATTTTCGTTTCTTTATTGGTTTTTCGTTTACGTTTTTACTACGATGTTGTAGTTTACCCATTCGTGGATGCCTCCTTACTAGGGTGCGTCGTTTGTCGTTTGTTTATGTTAATAATTGCCATTAATTTGTAGTTTCTATGCATTTTTAGTATTTTTATCTAATGGCGCGTTTTATCTGGAGTCCCCTGTTTTATCATACCTACGTTGTGTGTTAGATCTGTATCGACCGTAATCGATTACCTATGGTTAATCGATTGCTGGCTTCGGCGTTAATTTGCTCGTCGCGAGATGGTGTTCTTACCAGCTTCTGCCTTGCCCATCCTTTCCTTAAGATGTACGGCCTTTGCGCCTTCGCCCTGCCTACTGTCTCGCCCGTGGGCGTGGCCTATAGCGCGATCTATTGCCTCGCCTCGTTGGTCACGCCATTCTAATGGCTTCGCGTTTACCTATTCTTTACCTGTTCTGCGATCCTGTTACGGATCGCGCGACCTCATGTCGAGAGAGCTCGTCATGGAGGCCCGCGAACCGTTACAATATATATACACAACTTATCCTACGTAGCCGTACAGCAGAGAGTCGTGTTGACCCCATCGTCGTCTCTTGACGAGGACAGGTTTACAAGTCTTCGACTCCTGCCGTGTGTGCACCTGATGAAAAGCGTTACGTCGTATGGCGCTGAATTCTACGGTTATACTTGTACCGGGTTCTTCAACTAATTTACAGATCGATTCAAAGTTAATGGTCTGCGCGATTCTATAATTGAGACCGATTCCTTTTACTTTACACGTCGCGATTTCTGAACCATCGGGATTTTGTACAATATAACCGTAGAATTTAGGGCCACCCGACACAAAACGCTTGATATAACTACCGACGCCGTATTCATTCAGCTCGTTCGTCATATCACCGAGGAAATTTCCGAGAGGCGGAACATACTCTCCCTCAGTGTCAGAACTCACGTATATACAGGAGTCGGTATCGTAATAAAGTACACGCTTATCTAACTGTTCCAAGTATGAATAAAGTTTTAATCTAGCCTGCGCGGTGGTATAAGCGGTGATTACAACGTTTACATGGGGGTTTACCTCGACACTATCTGATATTTTTTCCCACGACACGTACATTGTATCGTCATTCACGTGGATGATTTTATAAACAATGCAACTACGATCGGATAAAAGCTGTAACAACCTGTGACGCGTCATGACAACCTCTGTCTTTGGTAGGTTTTCTCGTTGGCCAAACTTACCCCAAAATGAATTTAAACAAAGTTTCGCGACCGATCTTAATCCGGGGTTTACCTCGATACATTCGCGATCTAGCTGCACACCCTCGGCTTCGCGAAAACTGGCAATGTACGCGTCTTGACTCTCGCGAGTTGTGCACTCTGAAGGCCATCCACTAGCCTCTTGCTTTATGTTAAGCCAGAGGTTAGTATACTGACCAAACAGACCTGCAGTTTGAGTGTTTTTATTGTATTTTTCGACTTCATACTGCCAGATCTCGTGTACAGCTAATATCGCGTAACCTTTCGCAACAGCCTTCTGCAGCTCGCACGATACACATGTGCCTTCGAAAGCTCGATCATTCTCATCATCGTAAACGCACGGACCCTGTCGCATCTCTTCGCAGCATTTTCGACATAACGCGAACATCAGGCGATCGTGCATGCGTACGGGAAGCACAGGGTGATAAAGATTTCGAGGAGGTAGCAAGGTATATCGAACGAGTCGCTCGACGTTACGCAAATTGTTGTTCGGCCCGACAAGATCGCTGAAATGTCCGCGGTATACACACGCGGGAGTCCTACGGGAAAATTACCATATTTCGAAATATATGGATGCAACGAGCATACATCGATGTAATGGATTTTTTCGCGGCCCTGTGTCTCGTAATAACTACGAGTGTTACCCGTACGCCCCCCAAAAAATGCATCACGACGATCAACTGCCTCTCTAAACGGACACACTTTCCCGCGCTCTACAAAGATTTTCCAGAATGCAACGCACGTTTTCCTGAGAATACTCACGTCGCTTCGACAATATTCGAGGATCTCCGTTTGAAAATCAAACTCATAGTCAGCCGCTGACATTCGCGCGTGCCATTCAATTAATATTTTCCGATCGGACGGTGACATCGTATTGGGGGAGTAGGTTGCGAGGGGCGGCAATGGTCCCTTATATTTTTGATTTTCTACTCTGTTAAATAAGTGAGGGAAAGTACCCTTAAAAACATTTTCGCCCGAGCCGAATGCTGTCGGGAGCTTACTCAATGACATATGGAAATAATTCAAGCTATCGATGAAACGCAATTTACCGATTTTCATCTCCATGATGCTCGTCCCGTTCGTTATCAATTTAGGCATTTCGTGTTGCTGCTCGACGAGATGCTCGAGGATAAATTGCGCGTCAAAACCTTTAGAGTTATGCGCGATGCAAATTATTTGACCAACTTCGCGATCTTTCAGTAGGAATTCTAAGAATTCCTCTACGGGTTTCTCTTTAAAAATCTTTTCGTTATCCTCCCCGCACAAACTACACTCCCACGTGTCATCCGGAATTTCGATACACCCGGAGCAGCGCTGCTGACAAACACATAGGTTTGGCTCGTGCAGAAACACTTCATTTACTCCTTCGACTTTGTACTCCTGACGAGTTTCAAAATCGTAGAAGATAAATCCGGTCGCTTCGATGGTTTCGCAGGTTGCAGTGGGGCCATGAAACACTGATGGTTTTCAGGTCTCATCTGCTTGCACGTTTTGCAGCAGAATCGATCACACTCGTGTGTCGCACTGTCTTTTTTGTACACCTGTCTCAAACAATCTTTACACGTCTGAAGCATATCGCACAAACGTGTTTGAGAGCCGTGTGATCCAACCTCCCCGTGCCGGGCAACGCACTCATCACCGCGAAAAAAAACTCTCACCACCGCCTCCGCGGCCGCTTCCGCAGCCTTCTCGGCTGCCTTCCGCGCGCGCTCAGCCTCTACGGCGAGTTGCTGAGAGACTATTACGGCTCTTTGAGCCGCTGCAATTAGACAACAACACAAATTTTAAATTTAAATAATTAAAAAAAAAAAATTTAATTTTTAAATTTTAATTTAAAAATTTTTTTAATTGCAATTTTTAAAATTTTTAAATTGTAATTTTTTAAATTTTATCACACTTACCAAGTTGAGCGAGCTCTTCTCGAAGAGCATCGGCATCCCGCGACGAAATATGTCGGGAACTTCCGACCACGTCGCACACTGTTCTCACCGCGTCATGATGTCCGCGAAATACACCGGCGCGGTACAACTTCACGGTAGCATTTGCCGTCAGATGCTCAAGAAGTTTCTTGAGCCTCTTAATCAATGCCGCCCCGCCAATCGATTTTATCGATCGCGGGTTTGATTTCGCCAGCAAATGCTCGAGCGCCACAGACGGCTCCTCAGGCATCGCGTTCACTACTTTTCTAATCATACCGCGCACGGCCATATCGCTTTTCGTCGTGAACTCGCCTAATTTCAGCATTTTGTAAGTATCACTTCAAAACTTAACTTCACTTAAAAAATTTCAACGAGTGTTGAAAAAATTAACTCTGCACGAAACTAGCAAGTTACACATAGCTGTATCACCGAACAGAATTTAACAAATGCACCGGTCAACGATAGCGACTTGCAGTTGGCAGTTCTGACGAGACAATGTAAATTTCTTGGTGAAAATACTTAAAGCTGCAGTTTTACTCCCTCATCCCCTCCTACGAGTATACATTGTCTCGAAGATGACTATTGGCTCATTACAGAGCATGCTTTTCTACTTTTTGGAAGCGCCATACCCCCTACGGACCACTTTACCTTTCTCTACCATAAAAATAAGTGCTAGGATATAGCAAGTAATAAATGAGGCAGCGCCTCGTCTCACGAGGTATATTAAGGAATAGAATAATGGAGTTCAGCGCGTTTTGTACCGAGACTGTACAGCCACAACGTTATACGAGTGACTGTACACGAGAGGGAGAGCCGAGCGCACCTCGGAAATGTTCGGCGACGCTCGCACGAGGGAATTCGTCGTGCACGCAGTCAGTGTCGCATCGAAGCACGCACCGTAAGCGCACAGCTGTACAGTGCCGAGACAAATACGCTCTATTAAGTTTTTTTCATTTATGTTCAATAAAAGAAACATCTTTATCAATCGTTACTTCGCATCGTTTTATTCACGAGACCCGTTCCTCCATTTCTTGCTTTATCAAGGTACAACCCTGTAAGTAGTCACCTCTCGAGCGATGTTATCAATATTTTATTACTGCTAAGAACCGTTGCTATGTTTCATTTATTTTCTCGGTGAAGACTTACCCGAGGACCTTTGGTCACCGGATATTGTGACCGTCTTATGCTATCTATCTATTTTTTTTTTTTTTTAAATGGGGTGTTATGGAGGTGGTGCTAATAAGGCTGCACTAGCGACATTTGGTACGTCGGCGCTATGTGGGTGGTTTGTAGTTCTGTTTAGGCCCCAAATCACAAGGCTCACCCTCGTGCGTGACTCAACAGTATACCTGGAGGCCTGCCCTCTTTCGTGTATCGAAACATTACGAGCGTAGTATGACTTTTTTACGTATTCTTTTTTTTAATTTCGAAAAAATCAAAATATCCGAAAACTAAAAAAAAATTTAAATGCCACAAAATTTTGAAAAATTTATATGGTTTCTAAACAATCAACAAAGTTACTTTAAATAAGAAGCAGGATACATAAATAAAAGATAATAAAAAACTGTTAACGCTATTTACTTGTTAATTTCATTTTCATACAGTCGCGCTGGAAATTTGCGAGTGTGGTGTGGAATATCTCTAGAAAAACTTATTCAAAATTTGCGACATTATATTCATTTTTCAAAATATAAAAATCCAATGTCAGTAATTTTTTTTTTAATTATGTTTTTCTAAAAAATGTTTAACACTATTGTTAGAGAGAGAGCGAATGAGTCGCGAGTTTTCGGAGCAGGAGCTTAAAAATAGCGCGCCGAGCGAATTGTAGGGGCGCAAGGTGTGCGCGAGAGGTGGCCACGTGGCCAACACCGGCACCCTCTACATCCGTCGCGAACGAGGAAACCGGAACTGGGTACGAGAAGCCAGTTGCCTCGGAGTACGCACACGAGTAACACGTACGACGAGTGAGAGAGAGCGAGCGAGTGCCGCTAACGAGAAAAAGAGCGAGAGAGTGAGCGACGCCGCGTGCGTCGAACGAGCTGAGCATAGAATTTAGAGAGTCTGCGAATCGGAGCGGCAGCGTGCCGTTAGTATTGTTTTCAGTGTTATTTTTGTTTAAATTCGTCGCGCTGAAGCGACTCTTTATTAATTCTTTTGTTCCAAATAAAACGTTGCCGATTGGCCATTATCATTATCCCGATACCCCGTGTACATTTATTCGACTCCGAAACGAGATCCGCGAGTGAGAATCGAGGGAGCGATCAATCGTTCTAACACTATTGTTACTTTAATTTTCGTACAGTAGCGCCGAACTGTAGGAGTGTGGTGTGAAATGTTTTTATTAAAATCTATCTACAATTTGCGCCTTTATATTCATTTATCCAAATCTCGAAAAAATTTAACAAACGCTAGAAAATTTTAAAAAATTTATATGTTTTCTAAAAATTAACAAGTTTATTTAAAATAAAAAGCACGATAAGTAAACAAACGAAAATATTTCTGGCTTTCTACTGTTTGCAAGATATTAGTCGTGAGGCAGCACAAAATACGAAGAGGTTTACTAGCTATAGAATATTGGTAGCATAATCCAGCACCGATGGTTAAGTGGTAAGCGTGCACGACTAGTAATGGCGGCGATCAGGGGACTCGACCCCGGTTTGGGCGAAAGTTTTTTCTAGCATTCCTATAGTCTCTGTATTCCGATTTTTCCTGTGTATCGTTGGATCTGTAAACGTCGGAAACTAATTTACCGACGGTACATATATACATTCATTCATAGAAGGCTCCAGGGACGTTTTACAAATACCAATACCAATACCATCTCCGGGAATTTACTAGAAAAATATCAATGCTAAAACAACTGCAAAAATGTATGGAGAACGCCGTGGGCAAACATTCGGCCAAACAGGGCGCCGGATAAATTGGCCGGCCAATCACAGCTCAGGAAATTTTGTAAACAGAAATTAAAACTTAATCATATTTCGACAGTTACGGTATTCCACCGTTTATACCACATCATATTCGCCGCTTACTCAAGAACTGTAGCTTCTACAAATGGAATACGAAGAAAATTCAGAGCCTGTCTTCAAATATGTGTGGTCAATTTTCTATTATGTTTCTCTATCAAATGTCTCGTGGGGGATCTCTACTACAATTCTAATTTTTACAAACGATTAATGACTCGCATCCCGGCCCAGTTGAAAAGTGTAAATAAACTTTCTGCAAAACCACTAACTGACCGGGGTACCGATGCTAGAAAGTTTCCCGTAAAGTGATGGACAATATTTAATAAATATATATATGTATACTTAGTTTTTTAAAAATAATAAAAACAATATTTTGTGAAAACATTTTCTTCATTACTTACCTTTCTTCTGATCGAGCTATTTTCTTTTTATATTCAAATTTTCCTAATTTTATTAAAATTCTAGAGAAACAATCATACGTAAGACTCGTCCGCCATAGGCCCTTGGTCAGCGTCCAACCCACGCTCCTCTTGACAGCAGCATCAGCGCTGACCTTTGACAAACGGCCTGCCTCACTCTTGTGACCCCATTAGTACCCGCGCTCGCCGCGATGGGCCATAGCAATCCGAGCTCTTGACAATCCCCCACGCTCCCCCTTCTCAAACTCCCTCCACCACACTCCCCCACCATCAGGCTACGCGTCGAGCTAGTCGAGTGATCGACCAAGGGTGGGTGGTTGGGCTCCGGACGTCGATGAAGTAACATCTTCCTCTCCATCCCTCCACCCCATCCACCTTCGGGGTAGCTCGAGCGGCGGCATCAGGCTCCCCAGCTCACCACCGAGAGGGGCATGAGCGAGAACGATGCGTCACCGAACAAACACCCCCACTGCCTGTCGCCGCCATTTTGAAATATTGTCTATAGGTACTGACCTCTACACACGCTTTAAGCGTTCTTTCGGTCGGACGCGCCGAATAGAGTGAAGGTGGTGAAAATCAACCCTCATTTTTCCTGGTTTGGATTGCGATATTAGCTTATGCTTGTACACTGTTATGAAAAATGTTTCAAGTATCTATCACCTTAATACTTCAAACATGCCGCAAGCATGTTGTGCAATACTCATGTAAAAACCATCAATGGCCACGAGAACTGATAGGACAATAATAAGACCCGGACCGAGATGAAAGAATATCACCCAGAAGTACTTGTCCGGATCGATCCCGTAGTCCGCCGGAAAGATATCTAGTCTTTTTCGTGAGTGATTCAATGGCGCTACTACTTCCAGAATTTTCGGCACTAATGGCGTCAGTATCCAACCGGTCACAACCAAGGCGGACTCTACTATAATGACATGCGTAATTTACAAATTTTCATTAGATCATTAACTGAAGCACAATCAGGAAATATCATTTGTACAACTAACTGGTATACATTTGTGTATACAGTCTCCCTGCCTCTCCATGCTTTTGAAGAATTTTAAGTTTCGGCGATGTTCTTAACCGTTCCCAGTTCATTCTCGTCTGATCCAGAATTTTTTTCATCTTCAAGATACAAGACACAATATACAAACTACAATACACGATACACGATATAAGATAAAAAGCACTATTTCCGTTTTTTTTATCTCACTTGCGGTATATAAAACTGCGAATTGATTAGCATCATGAGACAACCTGCATTCGCCATCAGTGGAGCGATGGTTCCGACAAATAGATCCAATTTACCCCATCCAATGATCAGCGCCCGTAACTAAATACAATGAGTTGATGCGTTAAGATACAGAGAAAAATAAGACACACAGTAAACAAATATCTATAACACAATATTAGACGGGACAAAATAACACGAACACAATGTTATTATATTATATGAAATATTAGTAACAATTAAAAAAAATAATATTGTTATTATAAAATTTCATTATGCTGACCTGTGGTCCCAATCCACTACACCCTACAAGCAGTATAAACCAAAACTTTCTTATTCTTTCCCTACGCAATTGATACGGCCACTGGCCGATAAAACTAAGAAGTCGTTTATTAATAATGTAGTACGGCCCATCGAAGATGTCACCCGACCATACATCATTATTGGTTTGTTGATTCACTGTTTCTATATCGTTTTTCATTCTGGTACTTTGGGTCAGTAGTTACAATACATACTTTCAACGTTATACGACTCTATATTGTAAGGTTCGGGCTTCTCAGATACGCATAATCGACCGTACTTTCGCTGAAATCAAAATATTGTGAGAGAACGTCGTCTCAGATATACGTTATACTACTACATCGGTAGCGTGCACCTTTTTACAATGTGTAAATTTACAATGTTTTAATAAAGTGGCCACATTCGTCACCGTAAACGTTTCCGAAATTAGCCGTCGTCGCCGGCGCTTTCTGCCGTGCTGTTCTAACGCGTCAAGTATACACACTGGAGGATACAGTCAGCAGTGTTACGCGGAGCACTTTCAACCCTTAAAAGGTGTAAAGCGATGTCTGACATGCGCGTGTAGCGAAGTTTCGAAGTCAGCGAAAATTAATGGGTTACCAAAATCATCAGATACGTAGAAGAGGTATTCGAAAATGTTCTCTTTCTTTGCTAGCTTGCAATATTTCTGTACACCTCGAATTCGCGTATAGCAGAGAACAGTCTGAGGGACCCTACGAAATTATGTATGTGCATCGATTACGCGATTGACGCGGTTCGTGCACGTAATTTACCGCTGCGTGTCTTTTCGTAATTTACCGCTGCGTGTCTTTCCGTAAACGCGTGTCTGCGTTTGGCTTTTCGAACAGAGCGCCACTCTGTTCGTCAGCATTCCGATGGTAAGAAAAAGTGAGGGAAAACTAATGGAATATCCAAGGGACTCGGCGAACGAATCTCCGTCGACCGTTCGTTTTCAAAAAAAGCATCTAATTAATAAATTTTCTTTCGGCGAGCAGCACCGAAACACAGGACTTGGCGACTATCTTCGGAGACGTTAACGATTTCTGCTCCACTTTTATCCTAATACCTAATGAGATGCGAGCACCAGAAACTGTCTTCCGAAACTTTGACGGACTCGAGTAGCCTGATTCATTTCCTTTTGAAACTGATTATTATGAAATCAATCTTTGCCACTTGCTAATTGATTTCAAAATCCAATCCTTTCTTAAAAAAGTAATGTAACGGGAAATAATCGAAAATTCGATATATATCGCGTAAGACTTATAGACGCATTGTGATTGGTTGCCGGCTATTTCGATATGCAACACACTTCAAAGTGTTCTAGATGTCGCTGACGACCTAAAAGCGCGCACGTTCAAATCGTCAGAGCACGAGCGAAGCGAGTGCACTGTTACTAGTGAAATAAAAATTACAACCACTCATAACTTGTATTCATGATATAAATTTGCAATAAATCAGCATTATAGGATAAACAAGCCAATGAATGGACAGTTAAGAAGACGAAAAAAATCCAATGAATTAACGTTTTTTATACACGTGCTCTTATGGAAAGCGTGCATTCACTGGTCTCATCCATTCATTGGCTAGTTCACCCTAGTAGACAATACAAACCAAGTTAACGGATTTTTTTATTTTACATCAACTGCCCTCACACTTACTCCGTCACATAGACTCACGTTAACGCCGCTTTTTGAGACAGGTTCTGCCCTATTCTAAAAACGTATCATTAAAGTATACAAGATGGGACCGTAACCACTTAATGAAGAAGGCTAACGTGAACTAGAGCCGTCGAGCAAAGAAAAAGAATGGAGTAGGGACTGCGTAACTGTTCAGTCATGCAAATTGACGACTTACGGGATTGCGTGACAGCAATTCATGCACGTCAGGCAGTGCCGCGTCTCAGCAGTTGCAAATACCATAATATCCCTTTAATGCATCGTTTACGATAAATAATCGCAGTAGGAGTCGAAGTGATGGGATAGTAGGCTGTCGAAAACATCTCCCCAACTCCAGTAATCACCTGTATTATCGCGTACTTGTCAGAGTGAATTAAAATAAAAATTGTGCCTTTTCCAGGAGCATCTAACGAAAAAAAAATCATTATTAAGTGTCACGGCAATGTCTCGTCACCAAGTACTTCAAAGCTTTGTTATAGGTCGCGTGATGCTGTCATGTATATTACGCTTAAACGCTTATCTCAGCGGGACCTTCGAAAATCTTTCCCACGATTTTCTCCGAGTCGTGGATACGTGCTGGTTATGAGCTTGACCTCAACTCGCGGATTTCGCCGTCGCTATTTTTTATTGGTCTTTCTCGTGAGGGTAAGGAATTATATCAGAGATTTCACAACTTTTGTATGTATATTAAATTTGAAAAAACGAATGTGTGATGTAATTTTAAGGAAATCCAGAGATCAGTTCTACTCTATGAAAAGGGCTCCGCCCCCCAAACCCTCCGAAAAATGTCCCTTCGGGACGTTTTTTAAGGCACTCACAGGGATACACGTCGCGCAACGCGCTCCGTTTTAAACTTATACGCACGTCGCGCTCCGTATCGAGTATGATAACACTTTGCGTTATGGACTACGTATCGGATATGTTTATACGTCGTGCTGCGCGTATCATCTCGGAAGAACGTATGGGGAAAAGTCATTTATCAATTATGTAAATTGATTCATAGTTTAACCTTCATCGAATATAAACATTTCGTTTTTATACAAATCCATTATTATTATTCACAACTGATATTTCCTTTTAGAACTTGATCAAATTAATGTAACGAATCAAATCATATCTAGTAAAGGTCGTTTTATTGGCTTAACACATATGACCAGATTAAATGAGTATAAAACAAACACACAAAATATTTACCAACACGAACACCATTACCATTTACCATTCGGGTCTAATGTGCCCTTTAAATGCATCTCATTAAATGTTTTTTTCTTCCCTAAAATTCATGGAATCACTTTATTATTACCTCTAGACAGGAGCCGAAGTATTGGAGCCGAATATTCAAAAAATTTGCTTTTTGTTACGATTTTCAATTAAATTAACTCGATATTAATCGTTGTAACAAAAAAATGATATCTCGAGAACGAACATAGATGTCGTCTTGGTTCTTATCGTGTATTGAAGAGGAAGTAGTACGTTGCTCAAATAAAAAGTTATAGTGTCTTGGATGCGTCCAAAATAAAAAAAATAAAAATTCAATTTCTCGATGAATTCGATTGCGAGGGCTCTTCGTCTGTCGATGTATAAGAGAATTCGGTTATAACACTTTAAGCATTTTTTCTCTTGCCGATAATAGTGTTACGTCCAGCGTAACGCTCTATTTTTTTTTCTCTTGCCACCACTAATAAAAGTCGCCACTCAAATTTTAAGAAAATGGGAAAGGAAGAAAATCGGGTTAAAACCCCGCTCTACCGATATTTATTTTACCTACTTCTAGATCAAAATCAATTTAGCCTAAATTCTAACAAACATTCTAACTAAATTCTAACAAAATTCTAAACAAACATCAATTTAGCCTACCTTAACGAGTCGACACCGACCGATCTAGATAAAGCAGATCTGGGCCCCACAAGCGGAGGCCGAGAAAGGCGGTCTCTGACCCCTCCTCCGAGCACTCTCCTACAGTTCCAAAAAGAAACTAAAAGAAAGTGGGCCCACTAATGGTTACCGTAGGGATCTGCTATTATCCATATCGACTACTGTCGCGTGGATCCTCAACTCAATGAATCTACTTTACCGTAGCTAAAACATTTTGAGAGGGATCTACGGTCAGCCGGTCAGAACTTTCGGTTCCTAGAGATACAGGCGGGTCGACAAATTATCTTCGTTAAAGGTGACAATTCTAAAGATGATGTTCTAGTTGAGCCAAACTCCACCAGTTAAAATAAAAGAGAGGGGGCTTTCGATTGTGATCTCAGCAAAGGGAAAAAGGATTATTCTTTAATAAAAACACAAACCCCGACTATTAGTAACAAACATTTAAAAGAATAATAGTTGCTGTTTTTCTACAATCAAAATAAATAACGGCAAATAGAGAAGTGAGGCTGAGAATGGATTTCGTTAAGAAAGATAATAAAAGATACAATAAATATACAGGATTTGCTCTCTTGAACGCCTGTGTTTATTCTTACAGTGTCCATGAAACACGCATCGTTAATTAATAATAAGGAGAGCAATGCCACCGTAAAAGCAACAAGCGCCTCAGCGCCCTGCGGGCGCAGAGGCCCTTGTTGGTGGGCTCCGCCCCCCAAACCCCCCGAAAAGTATCCCGAGGGGACATTTTTTAAGGCACTCACGGGGGTACACGTCGCACTACGCGCTCCGTACCAAGTGTGATTACACTTCGCGTTATGCGCTACGTATCGAATATGTTTATACGTCGCGCTGCGCGTTTCACCTGAACCTCCTGTGTGTTTTAAGATAGAAATATTGAAACAATTGAAAAGAAAGTAGAAGGGTAGTTGGAAAAATTCTAGATAAAATTTGAATTTTTTTTTTTGTTTCGAAAAAATTGTTAAGAGATTTGAAAAAATTAAATTGCAGTTTCCCAATATTTAAAGTAATTTACATTAAAAATGAAAAAAAAGCTGAGATTTTTTTTTTTCATTTCAAATCATCCCGCCACAGAATATCAACGTCGCGGCGTGTGCGAACTTTATCACGTCTACTATGGAATTGTCGTCGGCTTCCAAAGTTTGACAGATAGAATGAACGGAAAAAAAATAAATAGTCGCGATTGTTTTCAATTTTATTTGGCAAATTGCAATAATTTTGGATATTCGATGATTCTTCTTTGTGAAATTATAACCAAGTTTTTCAGTGCACCCGTGAAATTTATGATTTTTATTACGAATGTGAATGATGTATTGTAAAATATTGTGAATGGTTTCGTTCAAAATATATTATTTTCGAAATAAAAAGGGCTAATATTTGTAAATCAATGTGTGATATTTCGTGTTTTATTTTTCGCAACCAAATTTTCTTTTCTGACATGATGAAAAATTGTTTTTTGGAAAATTAAAGTAACATAACCTTTAAAATAATTCCTCACTAGAAATAATTGTAGAATAAAAATATTAAGAAATGTTAGAATGTCTTCAAATTTGCTGTGCATAGTGTTTTCGATGCAATGAAATATTGCTGAAAATTAGAAAAAAATTCGTTCGTAGGTTTCAAAATTGCAGCGCCGTACGGACCTTTGACAGGAGAAAATGGATTTTTAAATGGAAAATGCCTGGAAAAAATGTTCAGAGACGTCGGAATGTCTTTAAATTTGCTGTGCATAGTGCTTTCGATAAAATAAAATAATGCTACGAAAAAGAAAAAATTTGGTTCGTAGACTTCATAATTGGAGCACCGTACGGACATTTAGCGGAACAAAATTGAATTTTTATTTTGGAACAACTCATTAAAGGCTTCGCAGTAGTTTCAAAATGTTTGTGCACAATAGTCATGATGTGATAAAACACTCCTGCGAAGGAGAACAAAATTGGTTCGCACCATCCAAAGTTACACTGTGATACGGACGTCCGAGAAGATAAATTCAGTGAAAAAGCTATTTTTATTCAACCGCAGGCTAAAAAAAATATTTCCAGTCATCGGAGTCACTTCAAATTAACTGCGCATGAAGTTGGAGGTACACCGAAGTAAATTCTGAAAAACTAATTTTTTTGGAGCATACGCTGCGGGGAATCCCCATCGAAAGCTGTGTGAAGAAGCCTCGATGGTCATTTTAATAGGCACTCTTTGCCTATTGTTATAGTGAGTGCCTAAAAAGGGCCTTGCTTCATTGAAAATGTACGAAATAATCTCCGCTCGACAGCCTCTGGTGCAGAGAACCGAGTAACGAAAAGGGGCCCTCTTTGTTTCAGGTAGAAGAACGGGCCATGCGCTCTTCAACCATAATTGTCATATTTCACATTCGATATTAGACCAGTATAGTTTAACCCTTGAGAAATTCTTGGCAGTAATTAATTTAGATGCCATTTGTCTAAACAAAATAATTATAGGCATAAACTGTAAGGAATTTGCCGAGGAAGTTCTTTCCCGTGACACGCCACTAGGTGAATTTAAACGCGGAAAAGAAATTAAATTAAGAGTAAAATTAAATGTTTTTATTTTCACATTTATACTCGCATAAACCAGAGCAAACGAGTGCATCTAGTCAAAAGTTGAATAATGAGTTCACGTTAAAACACGGCTCATGGCAAAATTCATTTTTTTTCAAAAGGTTAATTGAGACTCGGGTAGAAAATCACTTTAAGAAGACACCATTTTTTTTCTTACATAACACCTAAAACTCAGTAGACATAGGAGAGCGTATTTCCATTCGACGATACCGGTTTTCTTTGTCTAGACACCGATGAGATTCGTTTAATAGTCGGATTGGAACACCACTCTTGTGATTTCTTGCATATAAAGTATTTACCTATAAAGCGGCAATGAGACACCAAAAGGCTCTCTGGTAATGACTTCCAGGAAACCGGAAAGAAGAAGAGAGGGGACCGATGCCTACGTGATCTCGTCCGCGCCCTTTTTCTTTTCGATACCCCACCCCGTCACTTACGGCGCGGGCCTGATAAACGAAATTATGCCTGAAAGAAGGACTTAAGATCACGGGCCAATCACGGAAGAGATCCGAAGCATCACCTCATCTTCTCGTTACTGTACGAAAATTCTATACGGAATAGATATAAAAAGACACTCCTATAACAAAATCCCCTCTATTTATCACCAAGGAAATGGTATAAAAACCCCGGAAATTGTGCACTCGGGACCATATACACTATAACCAGATACCAGTTACTTAGTTACTCTCCGTAATACCATTTAAAATTACCGACATTAGAAATATTCATTTCAAAGTATCATTTTAAAGAAACCGATTTAGACTATATAAAACGACGAGAAAAACCACCGAGGTTAATTTTGAAGTTTCGATAAAAATCAAGAACTTCGTACAGTACAATTTTCATTGAACTTTTTACCAATTGTATCACCCAAATAATTTTTTTTTTTGGCATTAAAAACCAGTGTTAATTTTCCTCGTATTTTCGTGAAACATTTTATTCACCTTTTCTACTCATTTACGAACTCAAACCACGAGAACAAAGTCAACGAGCACCTGCAACTCATCGTTTACAACCGTAAGTACATTTCTACCAAATTATTAATCACCCATGATCTTATTTCCGTTCTCGCGACCCAGTAATTTATAAAGTTTCTTCGAGATTTTCCTTTTACTGTACCCCGCGTTCCGACACCTGGCCACAAGCCGGCAGGTAGCCGCCGTCCCACGGAAGATTTCCGCTCTATCTCTCTCTTTGTCACAAAGGCGCCGAAACCACTACCAATTAGTTGACACCCTAAGACACAGATACGACAAGCATTCTGAAGGGCTCCATCCCAAGCAATTTTCCGCAAGGTTAGGCTTTAAAAAGGAGCAACGTTGTTCTCTTTATCGACACCGGGAGTGGTAAAGGTCGGTTCAACACCCACCTGACCAGCGCGTGCGATAGTAACAAGAGGCAACTGTTACAACGCAAACTAGGATAATTAAAAGAACGCTAGTTTGGACGTAACAGAATTTTGGGGGCTCGTCCGGGATCATTAGAGTGCTTGTCTGAAAGAATTTATTATAAAAAGAAAGAGATAATTTTACAAAAAAATATAACTATACACGTTCCTTGCACTTCCTCCTTCCTACCTAAACCATCACTTGTTCAAACGCCTCTTGGACGAGTACAAGTTGATGAAGTAACACAATCTAGTAATAAGCCATCATTTGTTCAAACGCCTCTCGGAGGAGTACAAGTTGATGAAGTAACACAACCTAGTAATAAGCCATCATTTGTTCAAACGCCTCTTGGAGGAGTACAAGTTGATGAAGTAACATAACCTAGTAATAAGCCATCATTTGTTCAAACGCCTCTTGGAGGAGTACAAGTTGATGAAGTAACACAACCTAGTAATAAGCCATCATTTGTTCAAACGCCTCTTGGAGGAGTACAAGTTGATGAAGTAACACAACCTAGTAATAAGCCATCATTTGTTCAAACGCCTCTTGGAGGAGTACAAGTTGATGAAGTAACACAACCTAGTAATAAGCCATCATTTGTTCAAACGCCTCTTGGAGGAGTACAAATTGATGAAAACACAAACACACGCAAACATTTTCACAAACATACGCAAACATTTCCCCTAAAAACATACGCTAATACCTCTCTTGAAAATAACAGTACCAGAACATCCTACCTTGTGTATAAATAATAAAAAAAAAAAAAGGGGGAAAGAAAAGAATCTATGCCAAAACGAGGGGGCTGGCAACAAGCCCTACGTGCATTACTGGAACAGGGGATTAAAAACGAACTTCTCGGTAGCCTACAGAAACCCTCGGGCGAAGAAAAACCTGACCCGACACCGCTAGAAGATAGATCAACGGGAAAAACGGTAGAACTAGATTTTCTGTATTTGACTCCTGATGAGACAATAGTTTGTGAAATTTGGAGGGAACCCCTCGCGGAAAAAACGTTTACCCAGACATCTGAGGATACACCACAAATAGTCAAAATTGAAAAAGTGCAACTAATAATCGCGCCTGTAAAACCATCAGAAACATTTGTTGTCCCCGAAAATTGGTTCCAGTAACTTTGAATTCCGGTAGATTATTAATCATTCCAGTTATCAAAAAAAAAAGGGAGAAGAGAAACAATTAATTTTCTACATGCTAGCCAAATCCATTCTGAAGGTTCTGAGAAAATTGATTAGGAATTATTGCCATTTATTCATATCCAACCGCTACCCAAAGGTAAAATTTATCACGAAACACAAAATATCGTTTATTAAAACACGCTCCCATAAGAGTAAGAGCAGACAAATCAGGAAAAAATAAATAAAAGAAAACGATAAAACAACAAATTGCGAGGAAACCAACGTAATAATTCTCCTTCATTCCCTCTCGGAAATCTAAATGAGTTCTACTAACCCCGAAAAAGGAAGCGAACCACTGTCTCGTCCCACCCGTTCAACCCGATCCAACACCACTATCCCTGATCATATAGTGCACACGTACGTAAACGAACGAAGAAGTGGCAGAGGTAACAAGTCAGTGCACGCTGCGGAAAACACCGCTCATAAAAAGATATTAGAAATAACCGAACCCCTAAAGGAGGAAGAAGAGGTAGACATTGAGGAAGAGATACAAACCACGAAAGAAGAAATTCCAATACAGATAACGGAAGAAGTAACCAAAGGAAAAGAAACGGACAAGGATACAGCGGATCAAAAATACCTAGAGGAACAATACGAGCTATTAAGCGTTAGAGCTCAGGCCCTGGCTTTGGCGGACGAAAAATTGAGAACCGAGGGATACGGACTAACCGAACGGAAGGTCTTTGGAACGCCCGTTGACCCATCGCGAAGACCCGATACCCCTGTTCCCCATTCCTTCGAAACAACCAACGAATCCGACGACGAGAGCACACAAACTATCATTGACAATTTCTCTGAAAAGGACATAGGGTCAAAAACATACCTATCTTTGTTTGACGAGACGATTTATAAAAGCCTCGCTGAATTTGATACGAGCGAGGAGGAATTTTATACACCAGAAGGCGAACTCATCGTGCCACGAACCTCTCTCTCACAACTTGACACAGTTAAGCGTAACCTGTATCCTATTATAGGAGAAGGCGCGAACCAACTCAACGAAAAAAATAAAAATACCGGTACCAAGCCGAAAACAAAACTAAATAGCCCTGTGGAGCAAAGACAATCTCTTAGCGATCGCGACAAAACTATCACGGGTAAAACCGAAACACCCGAAGCAAAGAACACAGGAAGTCGCATCAAAGATACTCCACGGGACCCACCTGCGAGGACAGAAAGAAAGAACGACATGGCTAATTCTGGATTAAAGGTGTCTCTCAAAGACGCTTTGGGCGTCGTCCCTACATATGATGGCATTAATACCTCTTTGAATTTGTTTATTCAATGCTACGAGGAAGCATTGGAAATGCTAGATGCTTCCAGCGAGGAGCAACTAGTTAAGGCAGTCAGAATAAAAATCGTCGGGGAACCACGACGATCCATAGCGCAACAAACATTCGGAAGCATGAAAGAATTACATAAATTCTTAAAATGCATCTACGCACCTGCAAGGAACATATACCAATTGCAGGGAGAACTCGGTTCTATATACCAGCGACCTGAAGAAACTGTAGTAGCATACGCAAACAGAATCCGCGATTTGGGTTTCCAAATTCTGGAAGCCTATGATTCCGAAAATAACGAGCCCGCGGATAAAGCTTTCAGGGATAATACTGCCGCCAGCCTCCCGCCGTGTTTCATACAAGGGCTAAAACCCGAAATCGAGGCACGAATGACAACCGAAGGAACGATCGACGAGATAGTAAAAAGGGCTGTAAAAATCGAAAAACAATTAATAGCCCGAACCGCGCTGCGAAAAGGTATCAGGAGTTCAGAAAATACAAAGGATGCGAGAGTCGAGGGTAAAGGATCTATCCGGGCAATTATCAGCGAGACACCAGAGTGTCAGCTTTGCAGCAAAACAGGACACATAGCTGTGAACTGTCCAGAGAAACCTGGAAACAAGGCAGCAGAGTTAAAGGACTCAGGTAGCCAGGAAAAGGTAATACCTACCTGCCAGAACTGTGACAAAAAGGGGCACGTGGCGAGCAAATGCTTTCAGCTATTCCCTCCGAAGAAAAACAATAATCCTTCGCCTAATACTCCTGCAATCACCGTATGCCAGCATTGTGACAAAAGAGGTCATACCGCAGACCGATGATACAAATTATTCCCTCCATCGAATCAAGAGAAGTCATCTACCACTTGTCAATTATGTAAAAATCAAGGACACACGGTGCAAGATTTTCATTTGCTGCCGAATCACGCTAAAAAAATAACGAGCAATCAAAATGCTCGTAATAACCCCGTGCCGCAGGGTTTGCAGTTCGCGCAGACTGCCAACATCGTATGTCAAATATGCAAAAAGAATGGGCACGGTGCTTATCTATGCCCGTATCGCCACAATCAAGCTCAATGCGCCGCTTCTCAGCAACAAACTTTCGCAGACACCGTCAAAGGCGATCCAAAAACAACGAGCACTTGTCACTACTGCAAGCAACCCGGTCACTTTATTCGGGAGTGCCCGGCGAAAAAGGCGAACGAATCGCGGTATAATACGTCTCTGGGAAACTCCAACGGTCTCCCGACGACGGGTGCAGCGGGGACCACCCAGATCACGCACCCAATACATGTGATCTCGGTAGCATCAAATCCGCACGAACAGTAAAAATACGCACGATAAAATTACACCGAGAGAGTAGCGTCCCCACGATAGAATTAACAAGTGAAAATTTAACAACATCTATAATAATGATGGTTGACACCGGAGCTGGGCCAACCATCATTAAAAGGGAATTTGTAAATTCAACAACGCCAATCGATAATACCGAAATTTTACAACTGAACGGAATTACCACTATATCGATATACACTCTCGGACGTGTGACGCTCGAAGTTGTCGGACGACTCGCCACGTTTCATGTAGTAGAAAATAATTTCCCCATCAATGAAGGAGGAATACTGGGATCAGAATATTTGGATGGAAACAGAGTGGTAATTGATTACGAAAAACGACGATTAAAAATGCAAGAAATAAAAATTCCTTTCGCTACTCCAGAAACTATAGTAATTCCGGGGCAAACACGAAAACTCTGTTTTGTTCGAATAAGAAACCTGGAAGTCCGCGAGGGATATTTGCCCACCTTAGAAGCTGGGGGGGGAGTCAAAATAGAAACTGGATTAGTGGCCAACGAGAATGGAAAAGCCTACATTTACGTAACAAATAATAATCCACATACGATCAAGCTGCAAGTACCAGTGTTGGAATTAATAACGGAAACAGAAACAAGCATACAGAAAGGAAAAATGAGTAATAAAAAAGACAGTGGAAGTCCCGCAGACGCTGCGCCCTCGGTGAAATCGGAGCCCGAGGGACCCCTGGACAATAAACCCAAGGAGAGCAGGATGTATACAGGAAAGACGAACGACGATACTGCTAATAAAACCAAGGAAATAGAAATAACAGTCGAACCAAATAATGTAACTATTGTGACCGGACAAACGCCGGTGTTTCCTGAAAGGAGTAACAAAGACAATTGTGTATCTAAAGAAATATCGAGTGAATCCATAAATATGTCGTTACACGAACCCACAGGGGTACCAAGTGAGGCCCAGGGATTTCGTGATGATTTCGTTTTAACACCGATGCAAGAGGAGAAAGAAGTTAGTGTTAATAAGGAAAATGTAGAAAATAATTCTGTTGTCGCCACGGACTGTGACGTGAGCCCAGGTACTACCAGGAGTCTAAGTATGACCGAAGGAGTTTACAGTGGTCAGGTCCAAGAGTCGGAGGTCGACGAAATTTATAGCCGCTTGAGTGAGGCGGAGAGACAAGAAAAGGAAAAAGAATGTAGCACGAATAATCACGAAATTACGAAGCCAAACGCACAAACCCATGAGGAGAATAAAACCGATCTCAAGGAAATGGGAACTTTGTCAACGAATTACGGAGAAGATAGTATGGCTATACGATATGTGGAATACTCGACGAATAAGAAACCTTGTAACCAGGGAAGAATATACAATAATGAAACCCTTTCGAAAGACCGTAAAAACTATACCATTGTAAATCTCAAACTTGCGGAGACACTACGTTCCATTAATGCCTCCCGTTGCCTTCAACCCTTCTTGAGAGAAAGTTTCTGTTTTACGCTCACAATCTCGGATTCAGGGGAACGTTTCGAAAAGATAAAATCTCTCCTTCGGCTGAATGAGTTAAATATAGAAGAAAAAACTAGCATCGAATCTTTAGTGAGAAGCAGCGCCCATCTTTATCACTTGCCGGGAGAAGCATTAACATACACAACGATATTGCAACATCGAATTCCCACGACGGATGATCTTCCCATTAATACAAGAGGATATTGTTGGCCGGAATGTACAAAGGACGAAATAGAAAAACAAGTAGACGATATGCTAAAGAATGGAGTGATAATACCATCAACCTCTCCTTACAATTGCCCTGTGTGGGTGGTACCGAAAAAGAACGACTCAAAAGGAAACAAGAAATGGAGGGTGGTATTCGACTATCGGGCCCTTAATGAAAAAACAATTGCCGATGTTTATCCCATCCCTAACATCACCGAGATACTGGACCAATTAGGTGGTGCGAAGTATTTTTCCGTGTTCGACTTAGCATCAGGATTTCATCAAATAGAAGTCAGTCCCCTGGACCGACATAAGACCGCATTTACAACGCCGAGGGGCCATTTCGAGTTCGTTCGAATGCCTTTCAGACTTCGGAACGCCCCGCCCACTTTCCAAAGAACTATGGATCTCGCTCTCAGCGGATTACTGGGAAAAGGAATATTCGTATACTTAGATGACATCGTTATTTATTCGCGAGGATTAGAGGAGCATGAAACCATCTATAGAAAGCTAATGAAGAGACTTGAGGCAGCAACTTTAAAGCTACAACCGGATAAATGCGAATTTTTAAAAAGAGAAGTCGCTTATTTAGGACATGTCATCGGCAACGACGGCGTTATGCCCGATCCTAGGAAACTCGAGGCAGTTCGCGAATTTACTCAGCCCAAAAACGTTAAAAATATTCGACAATTCTTAGGACTAACGGGCTATTACCGACGATTTATCGAAAGTTACGCAAAAATATCAAAGCCACTCACTCTGCTTCTTCGGAAAGAAATACCTTTCGAATGGGATAAGGAGGAACAAGGGGCTTTCGAAATTTTAAAGGAGAAATTATGCACAGCACCTGTGTTACGGTACCCAGATTTCACGAAGCCTTTCATTTTAACGACTGATGCCTCCGGGATAGCTATCGGCGGCATCCTTTCTCAGGGGGAAATTAACCATGACCATCCGTGCGCTTATGCTTCCCGTGCGCTAAACAAAACCGAGGAGCGATACGATACCTACGAAAAAGAAGCTCTTGCGATAGTATATTGCATCCTTCATTACCGTCCTTACTTGTACGGACGCAAATTCACAGTCGTAACGGATCATAAACCACTGTTATGGTTCCGCCGGGCCACAGACGGCAACGCGAAAATTTTAAAATGGCGTCTGAAACTAGCCGAATATGAATATGATGTGGTATACAAAGCAGGAAAAACAAATGTAAACGCTGACGCTCTCTCTCGGAACCCCGTCTGTGAACCCAGTAATCCCGATGGAATCTTTATAATTCGCACCAACCCCGCGACTAAGACGCGTCATAAACCAGCTCGAGGATTAACTGACGAAGAAATCGCCGAGTATCTAGCTTTGGACAGCGACGAGGACGTAGACGAAACCATAGATCCAGACGATGTTGTATTAGAAGCCGCCGAGGAGCCATGGGAACCTCCAGACCACGAGGATATGTGTGAACGTTCGACAAGCGGTATCCTTGGACCAACCGACGGAGCGCAGGAAGGTTACATGTTAAAGAATAGCGAGGATGATTTTGGCGACGGGGACTACGAGAAAGTCCACTCAGCCGGACCATCAAAAGGTCGTAAAAATCTAAAACGAAGAAAGGGGCCTACGCCGGGACAGGAAGACCTGGGAACCCTTAAGGAAAGCTCCAGCCGAGAAGTTAACGAAGAGACCGATACTAGGGTAAGCTACAGTAGGATGCACGAAAACGGCGTACCTCCAGCGGCGCCCGAAAATTGTGAGAGTATTGAGAATGACACCGAACCATCAGATAAAGATAGCGATATGGAGGACAATCCTATATGAAACAAGCGCCTCAGCGCCCTGCGGGCGCAGAGGCTCTGGTTGGCTCCGCCCCCTAAACCCCCAGAAAAATGTCCCTTCGGGACATTTTTTAAGGCACTCACAGGGATACACGTTGCGCTACGCGCTCCATTTTAAACTTATACGCACGTCGCGCTACGCGCTCCGTATCGAGTATGATTACACTTTATGCTTATACGTCATGCTGCGCGTTTCATCTCTGAAGAACGTATAGGGAAAAATCATTTATCAATTATGTAAATTGATTCATAGTTTAACTTTCATCGAATATAAACATTTCGTTTTTATACAAATTCATTATTATTATTCACAACTGATATTTCCTTTTTGTTTTACGATCAATTATCAAAAATTCAGACACGAGACAAATATAACGAATTGCAACGCGTAGAACTTGATCAAATTAATGTAATAAATCAAATCATATCTAGTAAAGGTCGTTGTATTGGCTTAACACTTATGACCACATTAAATAAGTATAAAACAAACACAGAAAATATTTACCAACACGAACACCATTACCATTTACCCTTTCGATCTAATGACCCCTTTAAATGCATCTCTTTAAATGTTTTTTCTTCCCTAAAATACATGGAATCACTTTATTATTACCTCTGGACAGGAACCGAAGTATTGGAGCCGAATATTCAAAAAATTTGCTTTTAGTTACGATTTTCAATGAAATTAACTCGATATTAATCGTTGTAGCAAAAAAATGATATCTCGAGAACGAACATAGATGTCGTCTTGGTTCTTATCGTGTATTGAAGAGGAAGTAGTACGTTGCTCAAATAAAAAGTTGTAGTGTCTTGGATGCGTCCAAAATTAAAAAAATAAAAATTCAATTTTTTGATGAATTCGACTGCGAGGGCTCTTTGTTTGTCGATGAAGAAGAGAATTCAGTTATAACACTTTATGCATTTTTTCTCTTCCCCATAATAGACAGAATCAATTCGTTATTGTCACTGTCCGAGAGAAATTCGAGAAATTTTATTTTTTATCGTTTTATTTTGTTTTGAGATAGGTATATTGAAACAATTGAAAAAAGAGAAGGATGGTTCGAAAAATACGAGGTAAAATTTGAATTTTTTTTTGTTGCGAAAAATTGTTAGAGATTTGAAAAGATTGACTTGCAGTTTCCCAATATTTAAAGTAATATACATTAAAAAATGAAAAAAAAAATGAGATTTTTCTTTTCGATTCAAATCATCCCGCCACAGAATACCAACGTCGCAGCGTATGCGAACTTTGTCACGTCTGCTATGAAATTATCGTCGGCTTCCAAGTTTGACAAATAGAATGAATGGAAAAAAAAATTGTCGCGATTGGTTTCAATTTTATTTGATAAATTTCAATAATTTTGGATATTCGATGATTCTTCTTTGTGAAATTATAACCAAGTTTTCAGTGAACCGGCGAAATTTTTAATTTTTATTATGAATGTGAACAACGTATAGTAAAATATTGTGAATGATATTCGTTCAAAATATATTATTTTCGAAATAAAAAGGACTAATATTTGTCAATCAATGTGTGATATTTCGTATTTTATTTTTCGCAACTAAATTTTATTGTTTGACACGATAAAAAATTGTTTTTTGGACAATTAAAATAACATAACCTTTAAAATAATTCCTCACTAAAAATAATTGTGGAATAAAAATATTAAGAAATGTCAGAATGTCTTCAAATTTGCTGTGCATAGTGTTTTCGATGCAATAAAATATTGCTGAAAATTAGAAAAAAATTCTTTCGTAGGTTTAAGAATTGCAGCGCCGTACGGACATTTGACGGGAGAAAATCGATTTTTAAATGGAAAATGCCTGGAAAAAATGTTCAGAGACGTCGGAATGTCTTCAAATTTGCCGTGCATAGTGCTTTTGATAAAATAAAATAATGCTGCGAAAAAGAAAAAATTTGGTTCGTAGACTTCATAATTGGAGCACCGTATGGACATTTAGCGGAACAAAATTGAATTTTTATTTTGGAACAACTTATTAAAGGCTTCGCAGTAGTTTCAAAATGATTGTGCACAATGGTGATGATATGATACATCATCCCTGCGAAGAAGAGAAAAATTGCTTCGCACAGTCCAAAGTTACAGCAGCGTACAAACACTTGTCGAAGCAAAAATGGATTGTTTTTATTAAGTAAATATTCAAATGTTTCGCAGGGGCTTTAAAATGTATGTGCACAATGGTGATGATATGATACATCATCTCTGCGAAGAAGAGAAAAATTGCTTCGCACAGTCCAAAGTTACAGCAGCGTACAAATACTTGTCGAAGCAAAAATGGATTTTTTTTTTTTTTAAGTAAATATTCAAATGCTACGCAGGGGCTTCAAAATGTATGTGCACAATGGTGATGATATGATACATCATCCCTACGAAGAAGAGAAAAATTGCTTCGCACAGTCCAAAGTTACAGCACCGTACGGAATCTTGTCGAAGCAAAAATAATTTTTTTTTGTTAAGCAAATATCCAAATGCTTCGCAGGGGCTTCAAAATGTATGTGCACAATGGTGATGATATGATACATCATTCCTGCGAAGAAGAAAAAAATTGCTTCGCACAGTCCAAAGTTACACTGTGATACGGACGTCTAAGAAGATAAATTCAGTAATAAAGGTATTTTTATTCAACCGCAGGCGAAAAAAAATATTTCCAGTCATTGGAGTCACTTTAAATTCACTACGCATGATGTTGGAGGTACACCGAAGTAAATGCTGAAAAATTACATTTTTTGGAGCATACGCTCTGCAGAATCCCCATCGAAAGCTGTGTGAAGAGGCCCGCTGGTCATTTTAATAGGCACTCTTTGCCTATTATTATAGTGAGTGCCTAAAAAAGTTGCTCACCAACCGTTGGTCTACAGCGACTCGGAGAATTCCGACGACGAAAACGCCTCTCACCGTACCCGCGACAGCGAATGCAGAGGAACCGAAGGCAATTTAACGAACAACCAAAGGAGACGGGAAAATTCTAAAACTATTCAGCAGTCTCGGGATCTTTTCTACAGTCGTAAAGATAGCATGATGTTTTTTGTAGACACTAGGGGACTGCCGATGGATAAGGGGCCGCAATCGTTAGTGGACCGAGAAGAAATGCCCAATTTAAGAAAGTTAAAATTACGAGAGGCAAAAGTTTTGTCCAAAAGGAATAATAAATATTTTATTGCCTTTCCTATCCGGGCAGAAATACGGGATGGACCAACACTAATCCTTGAAAACATCGTCGAAAGTTTTAAAAGCTGCCGAAACCTCGCAGAAGAGTTAACCCTACGATCAATTAGTGTGGCAAAATCTTACGCGATTTGCAATGTACGTTGGGAAGATATTATAATCCAAATTCGTCAATTGTTTCAAGAAACGGATATAAAAATAATAGTTTGCTTAGGGATTATCAAAGAACCAAAAGAAGAAGAGCGAGAGGCAATAATAACGGAAAAACATTGCTCGGCCGTCGGCGGACACAGAGGTGTAAGCAAAACATACAATCGCATTCGACACGATTATTATTGGAAAAATCTCAAGCAAGACGTACAGGATTTTATAAAAAGATGCTTAAATTGTCAGCTGAAAAAATTAGTTAGAGTCAAGACAAAACAACCGATGGTAATTACCGACACGCCTCCCACGGCTTTCGAAAAAATTGCAATGGATATCGTGGGACCGCTGCCAAAGACTCATAAACAAAACGAATATATACTCACTATATAGGACCAGTTAACAAAATTCTCGATCGCGGTAGCTCTACCGAACGCCAAGGCAGTAACCATAGCCGAGTCATTTGTCAAGAGATTTATTTGCAACTTCGGTTCTCCACGAGCCGTACTAACTGACCAAGGCACGAACTTTCTGAGCAATTTTATGAAACAAATTTCGAAATTGTTCAAAATCAAGAAAATCAAAACTACCGCGTTTCACCCACAGTCAAACGGTTCGTTAGAAAGATCGCATCACGCTCTGGGCGAATATCTCAAGCAATATACAAACCAGGAAAATAACTGGGACGATTGGGTTGAATTAGCTATTTTCAATTACAATACAAACGTTCATGAAAGTGCGAGACACACCCCCTATGAAATGGTATTCGGAAAAATCGCGAGAACCCCTTCGAGTTTCCCTCTCGATGACCTCGATAAACTCGCGACGTACGACGATTATTTAACGAGACTAGTTACACAAATACATGAGATTCAAAATATAGGAAGAATAAACCTCATAGCGTCCAAGGAAAAAGCCAAGATATATAGAGACCGCCGCATCAACCCAGTTACGTTCAATGTTGGCGAACCCGTCTTTCTGCTTAAAGGGCCAAAGCCAGGGAAATTAGGAGATCAATATACAGGACCTTTCGAGATATTGGACATTTTGGAAAAAGGAAATTTGCGCCTCCAACTCAAAGGAAGAACGTGTGTCGTTCACCCTGAACGAGTAAAGAAGTCACACATACCTATACAAAAATTATGGGAACAGGTGACGAGGGGGAGCCGACAGGGCCTTCGGAAAACACGGCTCAGGAACCGAAAAGAAAGCAACCTCAATACCACCGATATCGGCGTGAGTCCGAGAGAGTAAAAAGTTTCGCTGGATGGCCACGTCCCTACCTGAAACCCCAGGCACTCGCTGCCGCCGGATTTTATTACGAAGGATTAGGCGACGATGTCATTTGTTTTGAATGCGGAATAATATTACATGATTGGAAAATCGGCGAGGATCCTCTCAGGGAGCATAAATTAGAATCAACGGAATGCCGTTTTGCACGTGGACTTCCCTGCGGCAATATACGAGTAGGAGAGGATGGAAGGAGAGGAAAGGTCCCCTCGTGGATGCAAAACAATTCGCCCACGTGTCAGGAGGATCCACCGTTCGAACACTATGTGCGTTTAACAGCATCTGGAGCAATAATCCTTCCGACTCCACCAACCTTCCCAAACACCCCAGAACTGCCCCCGCCTCCCCCAAGCCCTCCCGGCCCTCCCAACACCCCTGAACTACCGATGGATTGTGGGAAAAGGAGCGAAATTATCCCCAGAAGTCAGGAAACAAGTAAAGTTAGAGGAAACAGCAGTTTCTCTCTCTCGGGCCTCGGGCCAGCCGAAGGGAGCCTGCGGTCACCCGACAAGGAAGCTCCGAGCGGACAAAGGACAACGGTAATGGGAAACAAAGGAGATTCTCTGCCAAGCAGTAAGAGGAAGGCAAGGAGCACCTCTGGCACGTCCGAATCAACTCGAAGTGGGGAAGAACCAATACAACCAGCAATACACCAGCCATGGAAAATGAGAGCTCCAGTGCCCCCGCACTTTGCGCAAAAATCCGCGACTATCAACGACAAAATCGTACCCCCTGGAGTGACTAACGAGGCAAAACCCACGCCCGACGCACCGAGGATTGTCCAAGGATTTTTGGAAAAACCTAGATATAGTCAAATAATCAACATTGAACCAACAAATCCTTTAGAGCATTCCACATATGAACAACGGCTTAAAACCTATGAAGACTGGCCCATGGCATTGGAACAGACCCCCGAAAGAATGGCCGATGCGGGATTCTTCTATCTCCAGAAGGGTGATCGAGTAAAGTGTTTCTCATGCGGAATCGAGTTACACCGGTGGATTCCCAGCGACGATCCATGGAAGGAACATGCCCGTAGGCACAGGAACTGCTCATACCTGCTGGAGAGAAAAGGACACGAGTATATCAAGGAAGCGCGTAGACAGGGAGACGCCGGGCCAACCGTGGCCGAGGTGATGGAGCATTATAGAACGTTTTGCCAGAAGAAAATTAAGCCAAGCACCGCAGAAAAAGCGCCGCTGCATGAGCATGAGAAAAACGTTCTCGTAGATTATTTACCCAGTGGATTCATTGCACCGGCACTCAGACTAGACGACATCGTTTTCGAAAAGCTCTGCCGTTATTGCGGAAGAAATCGGGTATCGGGAATTTACATTCCCTGTGCGCACGCAGTAGCTTGTTACGAGTGCGCCATGGCTTCGAACCAATGCGACCTTTTCCAGGAAGACATAATCAGTGTACGACACATGGTAATCCTTCCTGACCGCGTTTATAGCGATTATGACAAAGAGATAAGCCCGGCTATGGTACAGGAAGCCCACGATTTAGCCAAAAGCACCATACGAATTCTCCAGGCCCTCTGCAGGGGATAGAAAAGGAGAGTCGGAAAATCACGAATAGGAAGAGAGAAAATAAACGAACGACAAAGAAAGGGAGATAACGCAAAAAAAAAAAAAATAAAAAATAATATGCATAGAATAACACAGAAATAATCAACCTTACGACTATATAGATACTGTTAACCCCATAGGATAAAATAATAAGTTCAAGGAAAAGGGAGGTGACAGCCGGGTAAAAGCTTTAAGAAAAAAAATGACATTCTAACTTTTGGAAAACGGGATACCCACCAAAAGAAAGAGAAAGAAGCATACTACTGTACCTGAACAAAATAAGGAATAGGGTGTACGAAAAAAAAAGAGGGGGAGTAAGCTAAGGAAAGAAACATATAACCCATTTTTTTTTAATGAAAAAAAAAGTTATTATATAATAATAAAATAAAAAAAGAGGGAAAAAAATATATATAAAAAAAATATAGCAAAGTAATAATAATAATAATAATCGAAAAAAAGTTTAAAGAAAGAGGAAAGGATGAAAGAAAAAAAGGGGGTACTAATATTATTAATAAATAGAGAAAGAGAAGAATAATAAAAATAACATAATAATAACAATAACAATAAAACCCGCAAAACAAACAAATCAGTTAACTGCTCCCACGGAGCATTTATTAGAAAAAAAAAACACACAAAATCCTACAATACAAAAACATACAGATTAAAGGGATTATATAATAATATATGCAAAAAAAAAGAGAATAATAATAATAATGATAATAATTGAAGCCTGGTAAGGCCCCAGGACCTGACGGAGTACCGGGAGAGATCATCCGGCTGATGGTGAGCCTGAGGCCGGAGATCTTCCTTGACCTGTACAATACGTGCTTAACGACAGGGACATTTAGCGAGCGTTGGAAGACGGCGAGGCTGGTCCTCATCCCGAAGGGAAAGGGGGACCCTAGCACACCTTCAGCCTACCGCCCGCTCAGCCTACTAGACACGACAGGGAAACTTTACGAACGAATGCTAAGACCAAGACTGACAGACGCGATACAAGCCAGGGGTGGGCTTTCTGACCAGCAGTTCGGCTTCAGGAAGGGACGATCAACGATCGGAGCAATCCAGAAAGTGGTCGAATCCTTCCGAGACACAGACAGGCACTGCCATGCAGGGAGACCCATCGTGCTGCTGGCAACACTTGACGTAAAGAACGTCTTCAACTCGGCTAGATGGGTGGACATCCTGGAGGCGCTGAGAGGCGCCTTCAGAACGCCACCCTACTTGCTCCGCGTCGTACAAGACTATCTACGCAACAGACGGATAACTTACGAGACAACCGAGGGACAGGAGACAAGGCAAATCACCGCGGGGGTCGCCCAAGGATCCATACTGGGACCAGACTTTTGGAATGGAGTCTACGACAGTCTGCTCAGGCTGGAGCTCCCGCTCGGTGTCTCCCTCGTCGCATACGCTGATGACGTGGCGGCGGTGATCACCGAGCGATCTCCAGAACTGGCGCAGTACAAGTTAAACCAGACGATGAGACGGGTCGGACGGTGGATGTCCGACCACGGACTACAACTTGCAACAGAAAAGACGGAACTGATGTTCCTCACAAGAAAACGCATACAGACGAGACTGCCCATGTTGGTCGGGACCAACGAAATCGAGGCCAGAGGGGAAGTCAAGTACCTCGGGGTGACCCTAGATACGAAGATGACCTTCTGGCCACACATACAAAGGACAGCCCAAAGGGCGGCCGAAAAGATAAAATCTTTGAGCCGCCTGATGGCAAACACGAACGGACCAAGACCGGGAAAACGGAGACTTCTAATGTCGACGGCCCACTCGATCCTCCTCTACGGCGCGGAGATCTGGGCGGATTCCCTAAAGACCAAAAAATACTGTCATGCAATGATGTCAGTACAGAGACAGAGCGCGCTGAGGATCGCCTGTTCCTACCGGACGGTCTCGGCGCAGGCCGTTCTGGTGGTAGCGGGCGTGATTCCCATAGATCTTCTTGCACTCGAGCGCAAGAGGATCTACGGAAGGAGCGCAGACACGAGACGACAGGACGCGGCATCAACGGAAAGAGACAGGACCCTGCAGATGTGGCAACAACGATGGACAGAAGAAACGACAGGAAACTGGACGAGACGACTGATAAAGAACCTGAGATCGTGGTTCAGTCGGGACTTTGGAGACGTAAACTTCTACGTTGCCCAATTCCTGACAGGACACGGTTACTTTAGACGGTACCTACACAAAATGAACAAAACACGTACACCGGACTGTAATTACTGCGGACACGAACGAGATGACGCGGAACACACCTTCTTCAGATGTGACCGCTGGACAAGACTGCGACAAGAAACAGAAACGGCGGTCGGAAGCATCACCCCAGACAACATCGTCGAGGTGATGCTCCACGGAAACGACCAATGGCAAAACATTGCCACATACATAGAAACAATACTCCGACAATACGCCTGACATGACAGACCAGACGCGACAAAGAAAACAGAAACAGAACGCACGCACAACATGACAAGACAAATACAGACAGACCCCCCGATCAGAAGTAATATTAACATAGTTCCTGGTCGGGGGAGGACGGAAAGGAGAGGGCGGTTTAGTGGGTAGGCCAATCGGGAGTCCCACATATCCAACAGCTTGGCTGGTGTGAATCCGTAACTAGGATTCCGCAACTCCTGGTAAAAAAAAAAAAAAAAAAAAATAATGATAATAATAATCGTAGTAATAATAATAATAATAATAATAATAAAATAATAAAAAGACAAAAAAAATCAAGTTAAACTGCCCCTGCAGGGCATTTATTGAAAAAAAAACAACGCACAACATATACAATAATAAAACACAAAAAAAAAAGGGGCACGGAAATATATATGAAATAAATAAATATGTATCTACCTAAAGAAAAAATATGGAAAAAAAAGATAATAAAATACATAACGGAAAACGCAGAGAAAAAAAACCCTCAAACGGAACAAAACGGATAAGACGACAAGAACAACCAACGAAGACGAGGTAACCACGCAGACGAATAGAAACGAGAAAACAACGCAGACGCACGAAGATGAAACAACCACTACAACCAACGAAGACGAGGTAACAACGCAGATGTATGAAGACAAGACGACAACGCAGGCGAATGGAGACAAGACGACAACGATAACCAACGAAGACGAAATGACGACGCAGACAAAATAAACGAAGCGACGACGACAACCAACGAAGTCACGACAACAACGCAAGGAAACGAATACGAGACAACGCCAAAGACCAGCAAAGCCAAAAACAAAGACGAAACCAAGGCGGACGAAAACGCAACAACGAAGAAGACAAAAAGGACAAAAGGGAACAGGAGTAGTCGGACGACACCGATGGAAAATGGACGTACGATGGAAACATCCGTGGACTTCACTAATTTGTGGGCCAACAGGCTGTGGTAAGACAGTTTTCGTGCGAAGATTCTTGCGCCATCTAGCGACTATGAGCGATGCAACGTTCGGCCGTATTATATTTTACTACGGCGATAATCTCGATGCCGATACTGCCGCTCTGTTCAAGAATTCGTCGCATGAGGATTCAACGAGCGCTAATATTAAAATCGAATTTCACGAAGGACTACCACAGCCGGAGGATTATTCACAAGATAACGACTGTAAAAAATTGGGTATTATCGACGATTTGATGAGGGAATCGTCAAACAATACGATAGTAGATCTCTTCACGAGAGGGAGTCATCATAAAAATATCAGCGTTATTTTCATAACGCAAAATATTTTTCATCAGGGACACGGGCAACGCGATATTTCGCTGAATGCGAATTATATTGTTATTTTTAAAAATCCTCGAGATCGGGAGCAAATTCAGCATCTTGCGAGACAAGTTTATCCCGAGGATCCACGCTTTTTAACGGAAGAATATCACGATGCGACTGCGCAGCCGCATGGATATCTACTGTTGGATCTAAAGCAATCGACGCCTGATATGTGTCGATGCCGCACCAATATATTTCCCGACGATCCACAAATGCATGTATATATACGGAAAAACAAGCGTGGATTTCGTCAATTAAAATGACCGGTGGATGGGCGCGTATTTAGTCAAATGGCGGAACAGCAAAGACATCAGTAACGCTCGAGTGTCGGTTACGCAAACATCTCGGCGCGGAGGGCGACAATGGGGAAGATGACGGTAAAGAAGAAGAGGAAGAGAACAGCGTGTTCTGTGCGATCACCGATCGATAAACGGCACGCCGCTTTTCTGAACGACCTCTGTCATGCTAGTAAACGGCACCGCTCGTAAACGACGAAAATTCAACTGGAGAGCGAAAAAACGTCTCATCATGCAGAAAGGCTGTGGAGCATTTTTGCCGCTTTTATTGGCACCGATTATCACGAGTTTGGTCAGTAGACTGTTTACCGGCAGCGGTGGCGGAAGTACTGACTCTTAATTTAAACGTGCGAGATCTAATGGAACACGCGAAGAAAATGATTTTAGTACCGGCTGAAGAGGCGGGGATATGGAAAGACCCGATGATCGGAGGCGGCGGCGGCGGCGGCGGCGGCGGAAGAACTCGTGCGCCGTCTGTCGGTCCACCAAGTGTACAGACGCCGGGTGATCCTATATCGCGACTCGACGAGGAGCTTTCGGGAATTTTACACTCAAAAAAGTATCGCGATGACTCGGAAAAGTGGAAACAATATCTACAGGTGTTGCAGAGGTATTTATTTTTGCTCGAAGTACGAAAAGGCCCGATAGATTCGGCGTTACCTGGAGCGACCTCTGCCATGTCTCGTGAACAGCAGACGCCAAATGGAACGTTCGATGATACGATAATCATAGACAGCGTGCCGCAAAAGTTTCGACATAAAGCTAAAGCTCTCGTGTCTTATATTCGCAATTCACCGGGAGCAGTACAGCGCCTCAGATGGGACCAAGAGGGGCGCGTGACTATAGACGGCAAGCTTGTACCAAATTCAAATATTGTCGATCTTATTAACGACGCGGTACGATCGATACGAGAGAGAGAGAGAGAGAGAGAGAGAGAGAGAGAGATGCCGTACGGAAAAGTGTATTACGACCCTTCGCACCCCGCTGGTTACGCCGGTGCAAGACGACTGACAGATAAAAAAACTGAAGTAGCCGCTGTTTATGACTGGTTGACCCAACAAGACGCGTACACCATTCACAAGCCCGTCAAGTGGCTTTTCCCAAGACTTCGCTACAGTGTTGACAACATAGACGACGTTTGGGAGGCTGATCTCGTCGATTTACGCTCGTTAAAGAGTTACAACGATAATACCTGCTACCTGCTCACAGTCATTGATGTATTGAGCAAGTGTGCATGGGTCGAACCGCTACAAGACAAAACAGTGCACTCTGTGACGCAAGCCTTTAAAAGGATTTTTGAATAAAGCACCGGACGGTCACCCACCTGTCTACAGACCGATAAAGGCAAGGAGTTTGTCGGAAAAGAGTTGCAAGTCTTTCTTAAGGAGAACAATATTGTGTTTAGAGTTACGCGTAACCCTGATATAAAAGCAGCAGTTGTCGAGCGCTTCAATCGTACGTTGAAAGAGCGAATGTGGCGTTACTTCACGCACCGAAATACTCATCGATACATTGACATTCTACAACAACTCGTCGACGCGTACAACCATGCGAAACACTCGTCAATTAAGATGCAACCGGCCGCTGTGACTTTACACAATGCTGATGTAGCGTACGAGAATATGACGAGAGCATCGTTGAGGCAACGCAGAAAAAGGCGTTTCACCGACGTTAAATACAAGTGCGGCGATTACATTATAATTAGTCGAACAAAAGGCACCTTCGAGAAGGGTTACGAGCGGAATTGGAGTGAAGAAATTTTCCGAATCACAAAAGTTACGGTCCGTCAGTGTATCCGAGTTTACGAATTAAATGATCTTGAGGGAGAGTTAATCGACGGATTTTTTTATACGGAAGAAATCACGCCTGTACACGAGAAACGTGTTGCGGAAAATAAAGAATTCAAAATCGACCGTGTAATACGAACAAAAGGTCGCGGCGCGAAGAAACAGCTTTTTGTCAGCTGGGTCGGTTACCCGTCGAAATTCAACTCGTGGATTCCGGCGTCTAACGCTCGCGACCTTGGAGGCTAGCGTACTGAATACGCTCAGCCAACATGTACAATGACGAAAATTTTTTTCTCGTCCTGCCGAGCAACAGCAGCATGAAGTATTTTCCGAACAACACTACGACAAATTTCACCACACACCTTTCACGTGAAATAACCCTCAACGGTCATTGGGTCGTGGGTTTAACGGAAGTTCACATACCTTGCACGATGATACATATCCAGCGTGATGAGACTGAAATTCAGTAGACACCGTGTGGCCGAAAAGACCTAAAAATCAACCATATACCGTACGGCGTATACGACAATCATGAGGCTTTAATGAAAAGTATAAATAGTCTGCCCGGTATAAGCGAGGCCGCTATACGACTAGTTAATGCAAAAAATGCAAGCGGTTACGTGGCAATTGAGGGTAAAAAGTGCGGCAAAGAAATTGAGGAGTCGCCGAATTTCTTGCAAATGAGCGACAAGCTTCGTCACGTGTTTGGCTTCGAGTTAACGTCGGGTAAAGGTTGGGAAAGCGCCGGGAATTCGTACGTCAGCTTTACCCGTGGTATACAACGCGAAAGTCAGATGCCCGCCTGCATTGCCCGCGCTCTAGCCGAAGAAATCTTTGTCTATACGGATTTGTGCGTACCCTACACAGTTGGTGGCATACAGGCCGCTCTGTTGCGGATAGTAAATCTGAATACAGCAAAGTACAAGTATGGCTCGACACAGGTGAAATATTTTTCGCCGGCAAATTATTTACCGCTGCTTAATAATTGCTTTCGTACGATCGAAATAGATATAAGAGACAAGTGGGGACGGCCAATCACATTTGAGTACGGAACGTTAAAGCTGACGCTTCACTTTAAGCGAGTCTCTTAGACGAAATGGCGAGCCACTAAGCGTCATTTTACGAGAATCAAATCGGCGGCGGTGGACGTATGAGCAATGTTTTCGTGGGTGCACCTTATCAAAGGGGCCATGGGATTGGTCGATTTCTCGGCGGACTCTTCAGAACTGTACTACCGCTCCTCACGAGAGGCGCTAAAGCTATAGGACGCGAGGCTTTGCGCACCGGCTTGCACGTTATTGAAGATGTAAGCGGTAATAATGTACCATTCAAGGAGTCGCTAAAGCGTCGGGCCAGAGAATCCGGCGAAAATTTGAAACGAAAAGCCGACGAGAAATTTGCACTACTTATGAAGGGATCTGGCTATAATAGTGCGATCGCCGCGAGAACGATGCAGTCGCTGATTGGACGCGCAACTCGGCGCACCTCCACGAGAAAGAGATCTTCCACCACGAGGAACAAGAAGACGAAGAGGGGAAAAAAGAGAAGCGCCACTAGTGCAACATCGCGGAGAAAGAAAAGAAGGACGAAGACGGGGAAAGTGACGAAGACTCGAAAAAATAAAAAGAGGCGACGCGTTGATATTTTCGGAAGTGCTTAAATATGTCCTTTCTTCACTCACACTCGTGCGAATGTATGAAGTCGGAACTCGACTTATTAACAATACCGCCAACGCAAACATCTATAGAATCATCGCAATGGGTTCACTACAAGCCGGTCTCTTCGTTGTTGGACGACGGGCCCGTCGAATTTGTGATACCTGGCCACGGGGAGGAATACCTGGATCTCGCGCATACTATGATCGCTGTAAGCCTTAAAGTGGTATCCAGCGGTGGTGCAGAGTACAAAGTTGCGCCCGTAAATAATTTTTTGCACAGCCTCTTTAATCAGGTAGACGTGTTTTTTAATCAAAAACTTGTCGCGCCTCCTAATAATGCCTACGCCTACCGGGCGTACATTGAAACGTTGTTGAACTATGGCCCTGCGGCAAAAGCATCGCATCTCACTACGGCTTTGTGGTATGCCGATACTGCAGGTGGTTTCGAGTTGCTACCGGGCGCGAGTCCGAGCAACGATGGCCAAGACGCGAGAGCCCGTTATGTCAAAGGAGGTCGGACCTTGGATATGATTGGCCATCTACACTGTGATGTATTCAATCAAGACAAATTTTTGCTGAACGGCGTGGAAGTACGACTACGTCTCGTACGCTCAAAAGACGATTTTTGTCTTATGGAAACACCATCAAAAGATTGCACACACAAGATATTAATTCACGATACGACACTGCTGATAAGACGAGCGAAAATCAACCCAGGAGTACTTATAGCCCATGCGAAGACGCTGTCTAAAACAACAGCGAAATATCCTATAACGCGTGTAGAGGTTAAGTCTTTTACTATGCATAGCGGCGTCGCGGGCGATACACTGGACAATGTAATACTCGGTCAATTACCAAAGCGGTAATTGTAATACTCGGTAATACTCGGTTTTGTTAGCAACAAAGCTTTCAACGGCGATAGAACGTCAAACCCCTTTAATTTTCAAAATTATTCGATAAATTTTCTATCACTCTACGTTGACGGTCAACAGATACCTGGAAAACCACTGCAACCAGAGTTCGACACCAACAGAACTTGGATCGAATGTTACCACACCCTTTTTTCGGGCACAGGTATACACTTCCAAAACGACGGTATAGACATTTCACGCAGCGCTTACGCAAAAGGTTATTGTCTATTCGCTTTTGACTTGACGTCTGATCTATCCGCCAACTGTTTCACCGGGTGGAGTCCGACTCTACACCTCCCAAGTCGACACGAAGTCAACTCTACACCAAATGTGTACACCGACTGACTGTACACGCGTAGAACTCTACACCAAATAACTCCACACTGCAATTTTTACACTGCATATCTGTATACGCCGGCGGTCTGCTCAAAAAGTATGCACCGATCGACTCTACACGCGAGCAAGTCTTCACCGAATAACTCCACACTGAAATTCTAACACTGCATAACTGTACACGCCGACGATCTGCATAAAAAGTATGCACCGATCAACTCTACACGCGAGCAAGTCTGCTCCGAATAACTCCACACTGAAAATCGTACACAACGTTACTGTGCACGTCGACGGGTTAACACATTTAGTCTGCACTGAATGACGGTACACGCGGATAGGTCTACACCAAAGAACTCTGCGCTGAAAACTCTACACATCCTACCGTTAAAAACTCCACACAAACATCTGTACACAATTATAAAAAACACGACACGGTGAAATGTCGACACCGAAAACTCGACACGCCGAAAAGTCGACACCAAAAACTCGACACGCCGAAAGGTCTACACCGGAAACTCAACACCCCCCATTGAGAATAATAATTCCGCGATTTCTGAACCGTATTCAGAATGTTCCAAAAGAATTCACCAATTTCTCACTGCGATAGGTCTTCGATGGTGAAAACTCTATCGGTGAATGGATTTTCAAGTCAATTACGATTTCTCGAAAGAGTTGAAAATTAAAGTTTTTTAATCGCGGAACTGCAGGCGGTCGATTAAAATCGACGGTCTGCAGTCGACTTCTGCTGTCTGTATCTTTAGATAATGCGAGTCCCGCTGTTGCGGACAGGTTCCGATTTTTTGTGATTCACGAGTCGAGATAGACCGATTAAAGAAAAGAATAAGACAAGTAAAATACCGGTAAGGTAAAACAGTTTATTTTCGCACAAGTGATGTTTTTGCCACCCGGGACGGTGGTGTTTTTCTCACTAGGGACGGTGAATTTTCATTCCACCAGAGACGGTGGAGTTTATTTTGCTCGCGGAGCTAATCTCGAAATTATACGCGGTTCGATCCGTGATCGGCACCTTGCGCTCTCCTGAGGGCAGAGATCCCCGATGCCACCAGAGACGGTACGGGGTACGTGCTGATTCTGTGTTGGTCTCGACTTCTTATGGAAGTGTTTGGAGCCTTTCGCTTACGAGAAAATTGTGTCGCTTTAGCCACCTAGCGGTGGAGGATCGAACTTTCTACACTGCACATGCGCAGTGACACCGGTACGCGTGGTGCTGAGAATCGCGAGTGCTGGCTGGAATTAATCGTAAGTGACAGCCGGTAAACAATCGCGAGTGTAAAATAAATTGTCAGTGAAAAGGGGCGACGACACCGAGGGATCGCCATCGAGGGACGACGCCGCAGCCTGACATCGCCGGAGGATCGACATCGTGGGACGACGCCGAAGGATTGACAAGGTAAGTATGTATCGCAATTACCCTATATATAAATTATACTTCTATTTTCATTAATTTGCTTTTTCTTTATTTTTCCGATGTTCGCGATCGAATGGGCGGACAACATGACTACTTCTTTCTCTTTTCCTTGTAATAATTTTTTTTTTCATAAGAGAAAAGCCGACAATCGAGACGAATCACGCTGCAAAGTGTGGCATACAACAATGCAATAAAATAACAACAATGTCAACGACAATACAATATAAAAAAAATATAAAACATTTCTTTTCGGTAGCGCGGCATCAATCATTGACCGCGTAAACTCGGTTGAATGTTTCGATCGGTAGCCGACATAGCGGACATCGTTTGTTTCGACTGTCGAAGATAGTCCGCACACACACCTCGCAAATACAATAATGGCCACACGGATTGATAATGTGGGTGATCGGCGCCGTCAAACACACCCGACATGTATTCGGAACTGAAAAAGTTTAAAACATCGTCAGTGCATGATAAAAAATGATGTTATATAAATGTATTCGCGAAATGTAAACATTCCCGACTGAAAGAGGTATACTACAGTAAACGAATTGTACCATCAAAAACACTTGAATTGAAAATGAATACGTCAATTATAGTCGGGAGAAGTCCACACTCAATGACGAATGAATCTCCTGAATATAATACATAAATACGAATAGTGATTGATAAGTCCAATCTTGATTGTTACTACAATACGCTTACTGTACTTCTTTTTCGTCGAGAATTGTTACATTAATTGAAATTTATCATTTTTATCATGAGTATTTAATCAGTTTCAAATTTTTAAATAATGCAAATTCAATATTCACATCGCTTCCTTACTTTAGAAAAGGCAACAATGTAAAGTGAACAATGCAGCAAGTCTTAAAATCGGCAGCGATCATTGTCTCTCCTTAATATCTCTTCCATTATTATGTCTAGTCTATTATGAATGACTTTGATACAAGTTCTTGCTTTAATCAGTCAAAAGCAGACTACGTATATGAGGAAAATAATGGATTATTTATTCGTTTATTATCACTTTCCCACTTAAGAAAAATATTCGAGTCATGTTTTTATTACACTAACCATGTATAGCCGGTTTGTTATCTCGCGTGGTTAATAATTTCATGATTTTTTAAAATTAAATTCTCCGTACTGTTACCCTGACATAGAATCTCTTTCATCAAAAGTCAAACAAATTCTTCATTTGCAAAAAACATATTAGGAACAATAATTTTCCTGATTACTTGTGATCAGTTTCGACACACAGAGAAAATCGCATCCTTGGAACAGCAATATAACATTTCTCATGGAATTGACATGGAATTTGGTATATTGTTGTTAGAAAAACGCTAAATTATACTTCGGAAATAATCCTTTGATCAATATAATCGTATCTTGAACACAATCGTCCACATCCACGTTCCGAAGAACGCGGGCAAGAGCATACAATTCTACTACACTCAAAGCATAGCAGACGCGTGCTCTCGGCTGCATTACTGCATGCGTACGACACATCCAAAAACGATTAACGGACCAAAAGAAAATAATACGAAGTTCTCTTCTATCGCATTGTGGTAATTTGGAAAAGTCACGTTTCATATTGCCAATTAATTTATGTACGTTAAGTGACGATATATTCATGTCTGTACTTTGATCAATAATTATTGCTGTAATGTGATGGTCCGGATCCGGACAATTCCTTTACTCGATATTGCGTAAACAATGGAGCAGTGTCTAAAATCACCCGCGATCGTTGTCTTCCCTTAATATCTCTTCCATGATTATGTCTAGTCTATTATGAATAACTTTGATACAGGTTCTTGCTTTAATCAGTCAAAAGCAGACTACGTATATGAGGAAAATATTGGATTATTTATTCGTTTATTATCACTTTCCCACTTAAGAAAAATATTCGAGTCATGTTTTTATTACATTAACCATGTATAGCCGGTTTTTTATCCCACGTGGTTAATAATTGTATGATTTTTTTATATTAAACTCTCCGTACTGTTACCCTGACATAGAATCTCTTTCAACAAAAGTCAAACAAATTCTTCATTTGCAAAAAACATACTAGGAACAATAATTTTCCTAATTACTTGTGATCAGTTTCGACACACAGAGAAAATCGCATCCTTGGAGCAGCAATATAACATTTCTCACCGAATTGACATGGAATTTGGTATATTTTTGTTATAAGAACGCTAAATTATACTTCGGAAATAATCGTTTGATCAATATAATCGTATCTTGAACATAATCGTCCACATCCACGTTCCGAAGAACGCGGGCAAGAGCATACAATTCTACTACACTCAAAGCATAGCAGACGCGTGCTCTCGGCTGCATTACTGCATGCGTACGACACATCCAAAAACGATTAACGGACCAAAAGAAAATAATACGAAGTTCTCTTCTATCGCATTGTGGTAATTTGGAAAAGTCACGTTTCATATTGCCAATTAATTTATCTACTTTAAGTGACGATATATTCATGTCTGTACTTTGATCAATAATTATTGCTGTAATGTGATGTTCCGGATCCGGACAATTCCTTTACTCGACATTGCGTAAACAATGGAGCAGTGTCTAAAATCACCCGCGATCGTTGTCTTCCCTTAATATCTCTTCCATGATTATGTCTAGTCTATTATGAATAACTTTGATACAGGTTCTTGCTTTAATCAGTCAAAAGCAGACTACGTATGTGAGGAAAATTTTCGATTATTTATTCGTTACAACTTTCCCACTGAACAAAAAAAGTCCGAGTCATGTTCTCATTGTTCACACCATGTATAACCGCTTTTTTATCCCACGTGGTTAATAATTGTATGATTTTTTTATATTAAATTCTCCGTACTGTTACCCTGACATAGAATCTCTTTCAACAAAAGTCAAACAAATTCTTCATTTGCAAAAAACATACTAGGAACAATAATTTTCCTAATTACTTGTGATCAGTTTCGACACGCAGAGAAAATCGCATCCTTGGAGCAGCAATATAACATTTCTCATAGAATTGACATGGAATTTGGTATATTTTTGTTATAAGAACGCTAAATTATACTTCGGAAATAATCCTTTGATCAATATAATCGTATCTTGAACACAATCGTCCACATCCACGTTCCGAAGAACGCGGGCAAGAGCATACAATTCTACTACACTCAAAGCATAGCAGACGCGTGCTCTCGGCTGCATTACTGCATGCGTACGACACATCCAAAAACGATTAACGGACCAAAAGAAAATAATCCGAAGTTTTCTTCTATCGCATTGTGGTAATTTGGAAAAGTCACGTTTCATATGGCCAATTAATTTATGTACTCTAAGTGGCGATATATTCATGTCTGTACTTCGATCAATAATTATTGCTGTAATGTGATGGTCCGGATCCGGACAATTCCTTTACTCGATATTGCGTAAACAATGGAGCAGTGTCTAAAATCACCCGCGATCGTTATCTTCCCTTAATAGCTCTTCCATTACTATCCCATTACTATACTTCCATATCTTCCGTGACTAGTCTATTATGAAAAATTTTGATACAATTTCTCGTTTTTATCAGACAAATTGCTGTATATATGCGAGGAAAATTGTCGATTATTTATTCATTTGTTGCAACTTTCCCAGTGAACAAAAAGTTCGAGTCATTTTTCGTTTGTATGCCGCTTCGCATGCGTACCCTTACCTTCCTTAACTTAACTTAATTAAGTTTTTTTTTCGACTTTAGTAGATTAAATGTTATATATGGAACTGTCAAAGTTTGTCAACGAACTGTCAAAATGCAGCATGAACGACTCCATCGAACGATTCCAGTTTCAGGCTCGTGCGACAGCCAATAAGAAAACGAATAAAGAGACAACAATACATATATTGAAAATGCGAGTTATTTTAGCCACGGATTTTTTGAAAAGGGACTAGGAGGTTACGCTTGCGTTCTGAGCGCGGCCCGAAATCTGCTGTCAATTTTCGACCAATCACGGCACGGATAAACCGACAACAATACATATATCGAACTTTCGATAAATCGAAACTCGCATGCGATATATCGTGACGAACCAACTTTTTAGAGGTGGATTTTAAGAACGTTGCTAATGAAAACGTGATTTTTTCTTTTTCGAAAACATTGCATTCTCTATGTGGAAGCCAAATTTGGTAAAAAAAATTCGTAGAGCTTTCTCATAGAGCGAATTTCAATAAATAACCAAGCAATGTGCAAATTGACATTGCATAATTTCTACACATTATACTTAACCTATTCCTGTTTTAACATACACTGGTAACATTACAGAAGATGCAAAGTAGATTTACCATATTTAAAACAAAAAATGTGGTCACGTGGCAGATGCTACTGGCGTGTTGCAACTCGTGACTTTCTCATCCCAATTGTTGCTTGCGTGAAGTTAGTTAGTGATTGTGTTGATATGTATGTTTTTAGTGGAGGAGTTTAGTTTTCGAACACACCGATTTTTGTCCTCATAATTGTAACTCAAATTTTGTTAAAATTTTGTTGATCGCTTGCAATCTGCGTTTACCACTGAAAAGTTTGAACATCACGTTACAAACAATAGGTGGCAAGTCGAACTTTTGATCTGGTTTTCACTTCCAAACTCAGTTTTTATATGTAGAATATGCGTATCAAGTTTCATAGTTTTTACTAATGTCTGCGTAAAGTTATTGTGTTCACGTCAGAAAATTTGATACGTACGTACAGACGGACAAACATCTGAGAAAAATCCCTTTTTTGACTACTTTTAAGCAAAAAAAAACTATTCGGGTCATGAAATATAATAGATTGGGTTACAATTATGAGGACAAAAGTGAGAAAAGATTTTTTTTTCATTTTGTCATGTTGAAAAGAGTTATTTAGTCTATAAATTTGACGTTATTTTTTCTAGCAATTACAGTACTTTCTCTTATTCCAAACTTCGTATGGGATGAAAAAGTATAAAGTTATTCCAACACCACAATGATGTAGGATTGACATTATTGAAGGATACAGCTGTACTATCCGCAGTTGTAATGTAATGAGGTAATTAAATCACGCGAAGAGATATAGTAAATCTACTTTCCATCCATAGGACATGTGTAATGTTACCTTTTTGAGTTTTCTTTCGTCGGCGCTTATGGCCATGCGGTCGACGCTCCTCGCCGCCGATTTGGGCTTGTCGCCGCTGCTGCTTCCGCCTCTTTTTTCGCTGATTTTTTTTTCTGGATCGAGACGCTGTAAATGAACGTTATGTGTTCGTAACTTAGAGCGCTCGATTAATTCTTACAAAAATATGTGAACAACAAAAAAACCGATCGCATTACCGTTCGCATTTGGTCCCGGACCTGCCCCAGCTGCCACGGCAACCACGTCTGTAGAAAGATTAAAACCGTCTGATAACTGCGGCTCCCGTAACCGTCTGGTTAAAAAACCGCGTTATTTCACGGAATTTTATATTACAGTACAACCCCTCTTTTCTTAACTTGACGGGACCGGACCCTTTCGCTATTCTGTATTTTACCTACAGTCCGCACTCTCGGTCAGTTACTGCCACAAGGGGTATACGCGCCCCTCCACCGCAGAGCCAGCAACTGCGTGACTCGGCGCGTGCGCAGTGTACATTCCGAGATTCATTGCCCGAAATCATTGCCATGGTAACGAGTTCAAATGAGCGAGCGGTTCAGTTAAACCATGGTAAAAATAGAGAGGTTTCACTATTTATAAATAAGGTTAACTTTACCGTTATTTGCATTCGCAATATCTCCGGGCCGTCGGTCCACATCAATTTCTTGAATCTCGTCTAGAGAGATTGATGAATATGGTTAAATTATTGATTTTTTGCCTCACGCTTATCCTGAAGAAGGATTTCTCTTTAGGATAATACGGAATTCAATTTATCTACTGACAAAATCTGCTCATACACTCTTATTATGATGGGATATAATCAGTGATAGAGGAGGCTACTAACCACTGTCGGTGGTCTCATCGGTACTGTCCACTATGACAACCGGCTCAACCGGCGCAACCCGCGGAATCAGCACAATCGGCGGAATCGGGGCAACCGGCGGAATCGGGGCAACCGGCGGAATCGGGGCAACCGGCGGAATCGGGGCAACGAGCGGAATCGGGGCAACGAACGGAATCGGGGCAACGAACGGAATCGGCGCTATCGGCGCAACCGGTTCTTCCTCCGGTACATCCCGTTCCGCATTCATAGGGACATCGTCTTCAGTTCAAGAAAATATTACGATCAAATGAAATTCATTAATAAAGTTATCCTTCATACAAACATTATAAGAACATGTCCGTGTAAATTTTGTTGAAAAAGTAAATTAAAATTTTTGCTATTTCATACAATAGAAAAATCAAAAATTCTTTGAAATATTTACTGTATCGCGCAAACATGGAAACTCTTATAGCATCTAGAACGACTGTTCTACTATTTCTATTTCGTCATCAGACTATTTCGTCTGATAATCGAACCTCCTTAATCGGTCGAGATTCCATAAATAAACTTCGTACCGTTGTTAATGTCGCCTTCGAGTTCCGGAATCTCGGGATCGACGTAATACACCCTCGCAGGATTGTCAAAAACCTCGGCCATTTCGACGCTGGCGCTACTTTCGCCGCTATCCAAATCGGATTCGATTATCGGAACGACGTTTCGGCGACGTTCCACGACAATGTTGACCGGTTCATCTTCGTCGGAACTCTCCGATATAATAACCCGTTGGGGGGGCGTTCGGGGGACATTTTCACCGTCGCTACTCTCAGCTTCATGCAATAATTTTAATGGTAAAAGATTTGTAATGTCTTAAAAAGATTGACGTTATAATCAAATTCTCAACCATTGTAATAGTTTCGGCAATACCATGTAGCATTAACGGTAGACTATCGTTACGTTGGGGACCTCTACAGTGAAACCTTGATTATCCGAACCCGTCGGGACCGGGTCTAGTTTGAATAATCAAAACGCGATTCCGTTTTTATAAGACACGTCGATACGAGATCATAACACGTATATCAATAAAACATACATCACTAAAATAATAGTATTATCGGACTCGGAGTTCACGCCATGGTACATGTGATTTGCGTAATTCGATTCAAAGTGAAGAAAATAGTCGCTGCGTGGTGTCCGATTTTGCTCGTGAAACTGCTCTGGAAAGACAATGTGCGGACTAATGTTGAGAAAGGAAAAGTGCGCTTCAACACGCTTGAAGGTACGCGTACCCTTTGCCACGGTGGTCAACAATATATATTCCGCGGTAACATTCGGATAACCGAGCGTTCGGTTAACAGAGAAATGGTTCGGATGATCGAGGTTCTACCGTTTTCGTAAAAGCCTCAAGTGATAATATTTGAAGTATAACTCACAATCGTCTACAATTACGCGTTGGCCTGCCGGTCTTCCACGGATAGCGCCTCTCGCGCCGCGACCACGTCCACGTCCGCGTCCGCGTCCGCGACCGCGACCGCGACCGGGACCACCTCGATTCTGGGCCGGTTCATCTATTTTATCGAGGGAATATGTTATGAGGGAGTTAATGTTTTATCAGGAAGTTTTTATCTGGGAATGTCATGTAAATTGACAAAAGAATGCAAAGGTATGTGCAGGATACAATAGTATATTGTGTAACAAGGGCCGAAAGTTGGTGATTGCCGCGAGTGTAAGGTTTGCGGCCCCAGCGAAGCGAGGGCTGCGATCCCACGAGTTGCAATCGTCAATTCGGCCCGAGTTGCGAGCTATGCTTTTTGGAATGAGTGTAGGGAATCCAGCGCATTTCATTGCAGTTTTGCGGGACGGACAGTGAAATGTGAGGTTATCATTTTTCACCCCAAGCGACGAAAGTAAGCTCCCAAGGGACGAAAGTGACACAATCGCGAACTGCACATGCGGGAACCTATCTTTTCACTACTGTCACGAAATTGACTTTCGTCCCGCAAAACTGCCATGAAATACACCGCTTTCCATGCACGAATTACAAAAAATAATATTAAAACTCGTTTATGAGAAGGTTTAAGGGAAAAAAAATTGTTCCTTATAAACTGACACACTGCGCCAGTATATTGGATAATTTTTATTTTTATTAGAATTTCATACATTTCAACAGAATTGAATTTAAAGTTTAACTCACTATCGTCGCTAACCCCGTGTCGTCCATCGAATCTTCCGGCTCTCCCGCCTCGACCCCTCTGGCCTCGACGCATCGGGCTTCGCTGACGTTCAGCTATTTCGAAAAGGTTTGACATTATTACTCAGTATTATGTAATTCTAAAGAGCGAAGAATAGCAATTGGATAAATAGGCAACAGGTTGACGGGATGGAATATACGTTTAGATTGTTAACAAAATCTACAGGTACCCTCATGCATAAATTATTTTTATGTTTTAATTGTATATAAAAGAATCCGTGTGGGTGCGGAATGACAATATTCTTAGAGCAATATTGAATTAGAAAGTCTTCCGTCCCATTAACAATTTGTTGTTATTTAGCTACTCACCATTATTATTTCCTGCGCATACGGGCCTGCCAACCCTACCGCGTTGGACAGCATGCCCCCGACGCGGACGATTGTCCTCAGATTCAGCTATTTCAACATAGTTCCGAGTGTAATTATGCATTCGATTTTTCGTACCCACTTTTAATCTTTCATGTACAACGCAACGTTCGACAAAGACCGGCACTTCGGCAATCTCAAATTTTACACTATTCATCTAGTAATTTAATTTCTCTATACTATAAATAGGGTTTTGTACGGCTCGCACGCTCCGCCCGCCCGCTACCGCCTGGCAAAACCAGTTGAACGAAAAAATCCGCTACAATAGAAACCGTTGCTATGGCAAGCTTTTTAATTGCAACAGCTGTGACATTAGCTACTCCGTGATTTTGACCGCGATGTTAGCCACTTTGGTACTTTACTTGATGACTTTAGTATATTGTCTGCCAGTTCCTGCACAACGACGGATGCCGCGGCGAGTTATTTTTATAATATGGAGAAAAAATGGAGGATAATCGCGAACTGGCTAACTTCAAACCGTAACTAACTTCAGGCCGTTGCTAACGTTATATAGCTGTTCATTTCACATTGCTACAGCAACGAATTCCACGACTACGGTTTAGTGGAGTTGATTGGTTTTATCGAACGGCCGCATGCGCGGGTAGCGCGCGAGGTCTACGGACCTCTTTACCCCGTGAGAAAAATCTTAATATTTAATCCGATTTAGGATATAATCGCCGTGACATTTTAAAATCGGTGATACTTTGCTACCATAAACATTATATGCATTTGTCTTTTTCTAATTCACAGAAGACGGTAATGCGCAATAATCTCAGTCGAAAGTGCCCGTGAAATTTTAAAAGCAGTTCGTATTGACTTCTCACTGATATTTTACCGTCAGTTTCAGACTCGTCGGTTTCTTGAGCCCGGTTCTCATCCGCCGACGATTGCGGATTCTCGTCATTTTCTTTATTTTGAAAAACAAAAAATCGTTTTCAGTTATTAGATCGTTTGTTTATATGTACAATTTAAATTTTGAAAGTTTACCGCCACTGTCTGATTGACCGTCATCGCGTTCGGTGCTGTTCCCTCGCGAAGGTGGGGGATCTATTTGAAGGTCCACCAAATCGGCTTAAATTTAAAAAATGTCCTTCTCACATGTCTTATTATAAATATAGCACTTACTAAATCGATCGATAATATTAAATTACCAGCACTGTCTGATTCGTCTATTTGATGATTTATGTTTACAGCAGCCAACATCAGCATATGAAATTTAAAAAAAAATCCATTTATATCGTTTCATCGCTCATTATTGACAGTTATTTTGTTGGAAAAAATACACGTACCATCAGCCCGACCTCTCCTCGCATTAAGGCGAGGTCTCGGTCCCCTTCGGCGACGGACGACTTGCTCCTCTTGGGCAGGATCGTCTATAAAGACATTACGTTACTGTCGAGAGTACTGTATGAATATTTAACTATAACACCGTTAAAGACATTCAATTAACAACCGACTTCTATAGATGCGGTCTTTTTTTATGAATTGTTTGATACGGATTGCTAATTTGATCCATATTTACCTGGGAACACATCTTGTGGATTAAGCATATGCTGAGGAACGGGTAGTTCGTGTTGCACTTCCCCATCTGAAAAAAAGATTAGTTCTTATTAAAGACGAGCAGGTTATTGTGGCTCGCGCGCTTCACGTGCTTGCATTGCGTTTTCAACCATTTTAACGAATGGTTAACGAATGGGCGAATGGACGAATGTACAATACTGCATCGTGAACATTTTCAATGTTATATATGTTAAAACTTACCAGCTCGAAGCGTTCGCGCCGCATGGTGTAAATCCAACCGCTGGTAAGGCGTGGTTGCCGCTCGCAAAAACGCTTCAATGTCGTATCTGTTAAAAATTATAAATGCATACTAAATTTCGTTTCCACCATACAGGGTGTCACAGAATATCCGTATGATGTGGGATTTTCGTCGGAGTTGATCGCCGTTTGCAGAACTAAAAAATTTGCAATACAGTTTAATTGCGAGGCGATTGAAATTCCGCCAATCAGGGAACTCCGATAGACCATGTAATTCACGCCCGGAAATATGTTCTATAGATATAGTCTGTGCGTGACAAACGAAAGCGATCGACAAAAATACTCGACTCGCGGCATACTTTGAACGACTCGCGGCTTCACGCCGAACGGTCGAACACAACGTTGGTTATGTCGCGAAACAAATTCATGCGAATAGCACAAAGCTCTTTTCAATGAATTCATTTATTGATAATTATGATTTCATTGATGCACAAGTCGCACGGGTCCGACAACCAAGTACTAGGTACTAGGAACTAGGTAGGTAGGTAAGTACTTGATGCGCAGGTAAGATCCAATGAGATGCCTTATTGGAACGATAATTTTACGGTTTTTGTGATCGCTCGAAGCGGTTTGGTAATTCATTACCATCACGATCGATGTTTTGTTCGGTCTCGCTTCTTGAGATTGGTTCGAACGTCAATTTAAGTCATCAATCGTACCGGAAGTCATGAAAACGATGATCCGATAGAGATGAAACCGTCAGTGCGTATCGTCCCTTTGTTCGAGATTTGGTATCCTATCATCAACACGATCAATGATGTATTCGGTATCGCGTCTCGAGATTGATTCGAGCCTCAGTTTAAATCATCGATCGTACCGGAAGTACAATCTTGGAAAGGGCGAGCGATAGAGATGGCTCGACGGTGTGTGTAACGCTTTTACTCGCTGTTCGGTATCGTATTATTATTACGATACAATCAGAATGATAATACGATACCGGATAGCGAGTAGAAATATTAGACACACCGTCGAGTCGTCTCTATCGCTCAACCTTTCCAACATTTTGCTTCCGGTACGATCGATGATTCAAACTAACGTTCGAATCAATCTCAAGAAGCGGCACCGATAAAAACATCGATCATATTGATAATGCATTACCAAACCGCTTCGAGAGATGACGAACATCTTACCTGCACATCAAGTACTTACCTGATTCGTTGTTGGACACGTGCGACTTGTCCGATTCTTCTTATTGCTAAGAGAAGCGATAAAATAGCAAGCGTACATGAAATCATATTATCAATAAATAAATTCATCGAAAACAGGTTTAGGCCATCCGCATGAATTTATTTCACGACATAACCCACATTATGTTCGACCGTTCGCCGTGAAGCCGCGAGTCGTTCAAAACATGCCGCGAGTCGATTATTTTTGCCGATCGCTTTCGTTTGTCACGCACAGACTATATCTATAGAACATATTTTCGGGCGTGAATTACATGGTCTATCGGAGTTCCCTGATTGGCGGAATTTCAATCGCCTCGCAATTAAACTGCATTACGAATTTTTTACTTCTGCAAACAGTGATCTACTCCGACGAAAATTCCACATCCGAAAATCCCAAATCATATGGGTATTCGGGGACACCCTGTATTTTGTACTTTTATGCACAATTTACGACACTACGTAATTATGCAGTACGACTCAAAATCACCTTCCCGTCCTCAGTAAACGCTGGTTTTCCGCCAGCCTTTCGTCGGCCCTCACCCACGCTTTATGTTGGGGCTTTTGTCCGGTTTGTCCCGTCGTTCGCCATCGGTTGAATTTCATCAACTCGTCGCCGATAGTTTCCTTCAATTTTTCTGCAGATCATACTAATGTTGATGCACTATGCTTCATATCGTATGTATAGAAACGGAATTCTATGTTGACCATAAGGGCATACCCAAAAAAACCCAAAGTCTCGGATGGACTCCTCCCATTTTTTTCGTCGAGTGGCGATTAAAAGCCTCCGCAACGTTATTTGTCCGTATCGGCGTTCCGTGAACGGACGTAACATTCGCGAGGGGTGCCCATTGCTGTCGGAGATAATGCGTAAACGCATTGAGCGATTCGTGGGGTTCCACAGCGTGCGGATCGGCAAGCGCGGTTATCACGCGACAACCCTCGGCAAACTGATCCGCAGGCAGCAGAGGAAGACCCCACGACAGATATAAAATTTCTGTCGGTGGGTCGATCATTCGCAGCGACTTCCATTTTCGGTAAACGGCCTATGTCAAATGAAGTCTATTACTAAACATTAAGTTTCACTAACCGTCGAATGGCAATCACCATATAAAACATTTGAGGAGGGAGTTTGCCTGCAATGACTTATTCATTTCTTGGTTACCAAAAAGAAATAATCGATTAATTGCAATCTCTGGTATACCTATAGCTCTCTGTGTAGCAAAATTATTGTATCAGACGATTGTGAGGATAGGAACAGGAGAAGAAAAATAAAGCACCTTCGGTTCGTACACAGCTAGTAATAATCTTTATTTTTAATGACGATAGAATAAGCGTTTGCCTCGCGACAGCAACGATATCGAACCACTGACCGATCGCGCTTATTTTCTCACACACACATACCGCTCACCCTCGCACACTTCGGACATTTCGATTGGTCTAGCGCTCGAGCGTCGACCGAACGCTAATGACAATTCCCGAGTTTTCGGAGCAACGCGGCATGTAGGCGAACGCGCATCAAATTGCTCCAACAAAAATGATTACATTTTGCTACACAGAACAAAATTTGAATCATTCTCACAAAGATTTAGACCCATCATATCGTAACCTGTATACAGGTGACAATATGATACGGATAAAATTTTCTAATGAATTGCCATAAAGAAGAAAGCGACAGAGTTTCATTGTCTTCGCTTGTTTCTTTATGGCGATGGATTTTGTGTGCAGGTACATGATTTGAAACCCACAAAAACTTTTGCTTTCAATATCAATTGATAGACAACATGTAGCATGGCTATAGAGAGAGTGACATATTTTACGATAGATTATATAGAGACTTAAAACTCACGCGACAAAAATGGAACCAACAGCCCCGGATCCGGATCCGCGGGAAATTAGTCCGAAGACTCGCAACCGCGGCCCGTTCGAAATCGGTCCATACGGCGCGCAAATTTTCCCGAAGCTGTGGACACAGCTCGAGTATATGATGCCATATGGCATCATATAGCATTTTCGTTCGCCTCTGGCACAGTACGAATACTGCCGCGTATCCCTACAACAATATTTTAGAATTCTAATGATTAAGAATGTACTGTTACGGGTGACCCGACTTTTGACCACATGACATAATATTTCATGAAAATATTCTATGTGTTTCTGATCCCTCGATGAAATACTCCCACCCAAAAAACTCCCGTTTACAAAATATTGGATACTAAAATATTTCATATGCCAAAATATGCTATTTGGAAAAATATCCCATATGCAAAAATATCCCACATGCAAACATTTTCCGTGAAAATATCTCCAACCTTCTGATCCAAAATCACTAATGTTACCTCCCGTGACTATCGGTACATACTTCTTTTCGCGAACTTGCGCTGCTCCTCGACTGAACCGAGAGAGGAGTATAGCTGCATGTGTATGCGCGCGGAGCGGGAGACGGAGAAAGTCAAGCTGTGTGGGAATATCTCTATACATATAAACAAGAGTCCCTGAAAAAATATGTCTGTCTTCGCACTCACAGACACTCTCACCGACGCTCATAGCACTCACAGTGACTCATAGACACTCACACACACTCACATAGACACTAACAGATACTCATATACACTCACAGACGCTCTCATAGACACTCACGGACACTCCCAGACACACACAGACGCTCACGGACACTCACTCATTTAATCTAAGTCCCTTAGACTAACACTCCATTCGACAGACTCAAACACTCGACAGACAGAAACACTCCATTCGACAGACTCAGATTACTCAGATTAGTGCCTCTGGATCCCGAAAATAAGACCTGCCCAGGAATATTTGTCATGATTAACCGTTAACCATTCATTAAAATAGTTGAAAACGCAATGCGAGTGCGCGAAGCGCGCGAGCAACAATAGCCTGCTAGTTAATCGATGAATTGGTGGGCGAGAACTGTTTAACAAATCTCGACAGCGACTTCGCCAAGGGGGATCTATAAAGTAAGCTGTCATTAACTGATAGTTCGATAAAATCAATATCTCCAAAGGGCTTCAGTTACTTGAGCATTCCAAAGAACGTTATTTGTGATCGATTTGAGAACGTTATCTGGATCATGCAGAATGAACGTGTAGCACTAATATTATGCTATGCATCACTACGACAGAAGAATGCCGTCTCACGTACTTGGAGCGAGCCAATTTCCAAGGGCATTTGATTGCTATAGCCTCAGCGAGACCCACCCATACCTCAAAGCATCGGACTCACATATACGAGCGCGCGGTAACTTCAGAGCTAAAAGAGCCGCATCTCGAGCATCAATACCGATGGTTTCCTCCTCAACCACTATGCATTCGGCCCGCCGATTTTAGTGGTTCGAATCTCCGCCAATGGGTTCAACACCTCACGGGCAGCCCTTACAGCATAAAATTCCCGAGAGGAAAACGTTCTTTTAAAATATTGAGCTTCGCAATCAAAGACTTAAATAAGCAGCATTCTGATAATTTTTAGAGACGACGGGAAAAATCGCGTTACACAGGATATGTTAACAGGATATGTTACACAGGATATGTTAACTGACCTAAACGGTCAGTTCCAAGATGCTCTTATAAATAAACTATTGAAATAAATGCAGATAAGGGGCCCTCGGTTCAGAGACAGAAATTCTATTCAGCCTTTTGTTGCTTCGTTACGGTTCTGGCAAGAAAAAGAAAAGTAACACGCTTATGCTGAGGAAGAACAGTGGATTGCATGTAGACCCTAGAGATTATGAGGGATCATCGGAAGCCAATCACCCCCCCCCTCCGGCAACTAAGCCGAAGAAGAGATGCTGCGGGCGCCAAGGAGGAGAGCACAAAGCTAGACTGGCAGCGCAACGTTCACCTTTGCAATTGCCCAGCATCGGTATCTCCGAGATTGTTATGCTTGACATTGGAACAGGGAAAGCGGCCAATGGCAAACCTGCCATCGTCGGAAGGGACTCATTGAGTAAAGGTCAGTCCGAGGCCCAAAGAAGGCCAGCCATCCGATTCCACTCACCCGAGGTTGACAAGGACTCCAAGAAAGCCCGGGTGCCACCACAACCGACAGATTGCGGGGATACGGTAACGGCGGATAAGAGGATAGCTATAGTACTATCTGTCTGCCGCGGTACGACCCTCAGCCAGAAGGAGATCAAACTGGTTGCGCAAGCGTTACTCGGAACTTTAGACGCTATTTTTACATTGTTAACGCAGCTAGTAATACCATCGGCATACTTCCCATACGACTCCGAGGACCCGCCCCCTACAAGAAAACTCATGAAGCTGATCGACTACTGCAAGAACAAATAGCTAATCATAGTAGTGGAGTGCGGCGCTAACTTGCTCTACACCGTATGGGGTAGATTGAATATAAACGAGAGAGATACTCTTTTAGAGTATCTATCTACAACCGATCTAGGGATCCTGAACAAAGGGTCGAAGCTAACGCATATTTCCCCCGCAGACAAAAGGTAATAGACATGACGCTGGTTTCCCCCAAGGTGGGTCAAGTGACAGAAAACTGGCGGCCTTTCAGGAAGGGCTAAGAAGCAGGCTTGGGGACCAGTGTGATTGGCCGCGGATGAATCAGGCAGAGTGGGTCATCACTTACAGTGGAGCCCCTGCCTCCGAGTCAATTCGAGTCCAGTAAGTTGACTTAGAGGATGTCGAAGTGGATGAGCTTTTCCGCTTTGCAAAAAGGAAGCACATCCAATGCACACTCCTTCATGCTCGGGGCGGTGGTGCAGGGGGCGCAGCCCCCATTAGGGGTCGATAATTTTTTAGCATGAGGGGAGATATTAGCATGAGATATGTCTTGTTTTTACAGTTGCGGGATTATGGGACTGGGATATTTTTGCCCGAGATTTGATTTTCTGGACGAAAAGTCGGGTACATGACTTTCAAAGGAGCATTCAACACGATATGGACTAACAGAGATATTTAGACTGTCGCGGGAAAAAGTATAATGATTAATGAATTAGAAAATAAATGCTAACCTTATCACCCTCTCGAATAAAGACAATCCAAAGCTGGGTAGCTGGCAGATTTGACAGAACGACCTATTTGAAAGTATCAATAAAAATTGTGGATTAAGAAGACACACTGATTTCAGTAAAAAAACATTCATGTGTCATAAAAAAATGCTTTTAATAGTATATTGTGCAACAAGGGGCGAAAGTTGGCGATTGCAACGAGTGTACGGTTTGCTGCCCGAGCGAAGCGAGGGCTGCAATCACGCGAGTCGCAATCGCCAATTCGACCCGCGTTGCACATCATACTTTTCGTAAGGAGTGCATGAATCTGCGGCATTTGGAATGGCAGTCGCGCGAGACGAACACTGAAAAGTGAGGTTATGTCGCTAGGGGCGAAAACGTGGAAAGTAAACTCGCAAGGGTCGAAAGTGAATAAAATACAAATTGCGCATGCGCGACTATCATTTCACCACGGGTTCGCGACTGTCATGCTATGGGCCACTTTCGGCTTGCAAGACTGCCATGGAAAGTGCCGCGATTCATGCACAAGTTACGAAAAGAATATAACAATGGCATTACGTAACTGATATGCTTCGCTTCTCTTTTGCTCCTCATTGATATTCATTTTATAATTATCGAGTGAATGATGCTATGCGCTTTTCGCAAAGACCTCGTAACTGGAGTATTGTTTGGGGGAAAAAATGAAAAAATGGGACGGTGTCCTTTGTACATGGAAAAAAAATCCCTACATTGGTCTAAGCACCCTGCCCTACTAGCTTTTATAACAACCTGTAAAGTTGAAAAATGTATAAGCGTCACCTATTTTTTTAGAGCATTTTTTCGGAAATTACGGCAAAATGCGCGCTTTTCAAAGTGCGAAAATTCGTTTCTCGGACATTTTTCAAACTTTTCGAGTAAAAATGAATGTAAAACACTTGTTTTAATAAAATGTAACGGTAAATTAGGATTGTTCATTATCAATTCGAGTGTTTCCAACGCTATAGGCGGAACATCCAAGAGTTAATACTCTTTCCTTTAGAAATTTGATTTTTCAGGTTTCCGATTGGAAAAACAACTCGAGTGTGTTTTATAGATCATAATTACTACTCCAAAGAGATTGTAAATGGAGTAAGCGTCGGTAAAGTAGGAATTATTACGGTTTATTACATTTTTTACTTGTTTCCATTAATCAATCACTGGTTTCACCTAATCGACCGTCCCTTTTGATTTTTCGCTCACCCCAAACTTTAACATTACCGAAGTAACCGAGTGTGACGCACTTGGTGAAAAAGAGAAGCGTCACAATATAAAATTCCCAAAGCGGAGAATAATAGTTCATATTAATATGCACTTCAAAGGGCAAGAAAAAAGGTGTGCTCGTGAATAGTCAGGAAATACGAAGTACCAATATTAATCTCCAAAATGTACTCAATAAAACGGTGAATGAAAAAGACGTAGAAATAGCCATATTACGGTAAGTATGAACTTTGATAGCACATGTAAATAATAAAGACTAACCGAAAACGTCCCATCGATGTGCAGCCAGCGAGCGCGTGACAAAAACTCGAGCATGTCTATCCTAGCAAATACAAGTGCCGACGAGCCATCAGCGGGAGTTACGACGCCGCGATATATTTCGCGTGTCGGACCGTAATCTACCAGCACGTTTGCGAGCTCCACAAGAGTGTGCGGTATTGGCGGCTGTATGTCTCTTCGGACGCGTTTGATAAAACTAATTATCGCTGGAACCGAACACCGTTCGCCTGCCCTCGGATTCCTGCACAGCGATGTATTTATGTAAGTAAACGCGGTTGTAACTGTAACTGTTATTTGATAGAAAAGTACCCTAATAGACAGAGCGACACGAAATGCAGCAGATACCGCAATATTTGCGGCACGTGCCGCACGTGTCGTAATTATTGCGTCATGTACTGCATTTTGTGCCGTTTGTCTATCAGGGTAGTCATTCTAATATTTAGAGTTTAGCAATACATTTTGTGTTTAAGGTATGCAAGACGAATGAGCTAGAAAAAAACGCGCGCGATGCGGCGTGCATCAAGATTTAAAATAGGGAAATTACAATTTTTTAAACAAGTTGTAGAAATTTAATTTGATTTTGAAGTGAAACTTCTTTAGGCCCGTTTTGCATTTTCAGGGTAGCGTAAATCAGGGCGTTTAGGACGAAATTTTAGGAAAAAATGTTCACGAACTGTCGACAAGCTTGTCGAAGGACTTCATCCGGCTCGAGGAGTATGTCCCGTGCCAATCGCCGAACTTCTTCACGAAAGACGCAGTCATCTCACGCATTGCGGTCAAACGGGTGATTATGAACCCCAATCGGCGTGACGTCGCCTCGTTCGGATAAATATATCGATGCAGCGCACTGCGTGTCCGTCGACCGATGTACGCATCGATAATATTTATATTCCGTATCGATATACCGCGAGTCGAGGTGGTACGGTTCGCGGCGGTAAAAATATATTCGCGAACCCGGTCGCTGCCCTGGAAGTTCCTCCATCCTAGAATAATTAAAGATTAATTTACGATAATGATAATTATTTTTATTATGACGAAAGAAGTAGCGACGGTTTTTTTTTAAATTCGCTTAAGTTCTACTAATTTTTATTGATTTTTTATTTTGTTATTTAATTTAAACTGTTATACTTCTCTATCTCCATGAAATCCATAAAGCCGGGTCGAGTCGACAACACGATACATAACCTCGCGTCGTTGCGACGTCAACTCGCTTCGTTTGTAACACCGGAAAAGTAGTTTATTCGCGAATTTTTATAATGTACGAGTGTTTTTCCCGAGTTCATAAATAAAACAGCGTTTTTTAGTGCGTGGGTGGGAGCGTATCACATCTTTGACACGTCTTAAAAATCGAAGTAATTTCGCGCGTGACCGTTCGCGTATGCAACACTTCGGCGTATTTATTTTCCCGATGCAGAGAAAAAATACAGGAAACCGGTAAGTATACTGTTTATAAAAATTATTATTTTAATAATTAATTTGACGTTTTTTATTTGTTTCAGACGCCATGGGCCAACGACGGAGTTCGACAACAGGTGAGAGAGCGGGTGCGACGACGTGAGACATCGTCGCCACGGAAAAATTGCCCCTCGACAGGTAAGAAAGGAAAATATAAATAGGATATTAATAGGGGTCTGTTTTTTTGTTTCAGGTATTAGCAAATTATCGATGGAACATGATGATTGCAGCATGACGATAGATGTCATCCTGCGGCGCAATGGATCAGCAAAACAACCGGACAGGTAAGAAAACTTCCAAAAATGATTTAATTATATAGCTGAATGGCAATATGTGTTTTTTTTTTTTTCAGATATCAGCAGATCATCGATGGAACAGAATCGCTGCGGCCCGACGAGGGATACGATCCTGCGACGCAATCGATCAACCAAACAACGCCACAGGTAAGAAAAATGCAAATACATTAAATTACATAATCGAATACTAATAAGTGTTCTTCCATTTTTCAGGTATCGGCGGATCATAGACGGAACGCGATCGCTGCGTCACGACGAGGGATACGATCCTGCGATGCAATTGATCAACGAAAGAACTCGACAAGTGAGAAAAATTCCGTAATATTAAGTTACACACCAATTACATACAGCGGCCATAATTTTAACAGGGAATATTTCCATTGCCGATCGAAGCCTCGTCAAGGAAATAGTAACGATCACCGATCGCATTGCGCTACCAATCGCAAATTCTCCGAGCAATGATTTTTCGTCGTACAAGGATAAAATTCTTCTCACGACTCCGATCGAACAAATTTCTATCTCGCTTTTCGAAGATTCCGATTATTCGATCGAACTATCGATCGACGACGTAAGAATCGGCGATTTGACGGCGATTTCGCCGGAAAACGATAGAATCGGAGACCACGGAGCGTCGTTGTTTCGTTCGCGTTGCTGTTGAGACAGTTTTAACTTCGATACTTCGCATAACCGAAGCGACAAGAGCCGCAAGTTCGGAGATTAAAAATAGCGAAGCGGCGGACAATTTGTTGTTCAAAATTACCGATATCAATATGTCGGCGAAATCATGACGAGCGGCATCGTGGCAACGATCGAGGAATGCGGAAATTCTGCAAGTTTGGTGGACGCTTTTTTTGAACTCGGACAATCGTTGAAATCGCGCAAGGTTCACACGAACAGTCAAGACTCCGGTATAAAATAGACAACGTTGGAGCCGATGTCCAAAAGAAACGCGCCGGAGATCCGGGAAAAGCGACAAACGCCTATTTAACTATCGACGACGAGATTGGGAGTTACTCGGCGAGCAAAACCAACAAAGAAATTTTCACGGTCGAGGAAACATCGCGAATCATCAACGAAACGGCGTTCAAAAACGTTATTGAAGATGAGAAAAGCTTCGCCGACATGATGGAAGTTATCGGGAAGGGAAGAAGCGTCGGGACGACTGACGATCGTACCAACGGCGTAGTCCGTTCCACGAGTCCCGAATGACGATGAGGCCGAGGATGACGACGAGGATAATGAAGATACCAGCGAGAAGAACGACGACGAAGAAGAAAATAAAAAGGCGAATAAGGACCATCCGCGCCACAACAAATACAAGGAGATCGTCGATCTCGCAGAAGAAGTCAAGATGTAGCTGGAATCAAAGTATAAACGTTACGTCAACTGGCGCACATGAAGAATCATCGGCAATACATTCGAATGATACAGAGAATACATGTGAAATTAACACTTTTTTTTAAATCAACGATCGCACGTAAATAAATGTGTTCGTCGTGAAAACGAGACGATTAGGCGAAAGCCAGAAATCGCGCGTCCGATATTCAGACTGTTTCTTGTCCGTAGAATCTGATAGTAGTTGCATTGACTCGATTTTAATTCGGAGGATAAAGGGAAAAAAATAAGAAAGAATGAGGCGCTGGAGTAGCTTGACACGGTGGAAAATCGGTCGGACAAACTCACCGTCGAAAACGAAAGATCAGCAAAGGAAAACAACGAATGACTCGATCAATTGGCCAGTGCTCAGGACGAGTCCGCGACAGAATCGAACTTTTTCAGACCGAAGTGTTTGTTTTGGCACAAGAATATTCCGTCCTCAAACAAGAGTCGGGGACTGAAAGAACGGAACTCTCAAGAGTTCGCGCGGAGCTCGAGACGCTGAGCGGCGATCGCGAATAGCTACAGTCACGCGAGGCGACAATAGTCGAATTTGATAATCAATTGAAAATCCTTCAAAATCAGTTGCAACTCCCGAACGAAAAATGCGAAAAATTCGTAATCGAATTGATGAATTTACGCGAAGTCGAAGAAGAATCGAAGTTACTTCGGAAAAAATGTAATTCGCTCGAACTAGAGTTGCGAGAGTCGCAGAGCGCGAAAGTTAAGATGGAGGAAACGGAGTCGAAGTGCCGCGCGCTCGAGGACCAATTACGAGAAGCGCAGATTATGCGCGATAAGCTGAACGAAACGGTCAGAGCTGAGCACCGAAAAAGCTTCAAAAAACGAAAACCCCAACTTCATCGCCGAGCTGACGGAGAGTCGAGCGGAACTCGAAAGATCGCTGGAAAGTGCGAAAGAAAATGCGTCAATGGCGCGAGAACCCATAGAAAGTTTGTCGCGCCTGGTAAAAGAGAAGGATCAAGAAATCGCGAATTACAAAAACGCGGCTCCCGCTGGAGCGGAAAAAAAAACAGTTTGATGACGAAAGTGCGATCGCGACGTTGAAAGCCGAACGCGAGGAACTCGTGAGATTGGTTCAAGAAAAGCATAAAACGAGTTTGCAGGATTACGCTGAGATTCAGAGACTTGCGCAGCTTTCGAGCGAACAGTCAGTTTCCCTTCAGCGAATAACCGCCGAACGCGACGAAAAGATCACGCGATTAGCGGAGAAAGAGGCGGAGATACTATGGGCGCAAAATAAATTGCAAGTCGTGACGGAGATCTGTCGATACGGAATCGCATCATTGTCGGTCAAGATTTAGCTATAGTTAATCAATAATCGTGTTTCGACAAAGGTGTTAAGGCGACAACAACGATAAAATATAATTGGATGCATAAACGGATATAATAACTGAATACTAATATGTGTTGTTCCACTTTTCAGGTATCGGCAAATCATCGACGGAACGCGATCGCTGTGACTCGATGAGAAATACGATTCTGCGATGCAATCGATCAGCGAAACAACTCAACAGGTAAGAAAGATTCCAAAATTCATTAATTATATACCCAGAAAAAAGATTTTTTGCGATAACAAAAATTTCGTTACCATAACTAAATTTTTGGTTACTGTAACTCAATTCTAGTTATCGCAACAAATCTTTTATCTCTGCGTATAACTGAATATGTGTTTTTCTCTTTTTCAGATATCGGTGAATCATCAATGGAACGCAATCGCTGCGGCACGACGAGGGATTCAATCCTGCGGCGCAATGAATCAGCCAAACAAATCGACAGGTAAGGAAGATTTCAATTCACACAATTATGTAATCGAATGGTAATATGTGTTTTTCTTGTTTTCAGGTATCGATGGATCCGTTGGCGCAGACCACGACATGCGGATGAAGACTTCCAAACAGATTCAGCGAAATGCCACGAGTCACGATATCATGCAATGAAAATAAAGAGAATTACCGATAACAGTAAATTTATATTTTTTTAGTGTTTTATTAACAATTTTCGGAAAAAAAAAAAAATAATGTTACATTGCGTCGATGCGATTCACGTGTCAATCGCGAATATTACTTTTTATTCGAGAAAAATATTGAGTTGACCGGAAGCGACGAATTTTTTCGGGGAAAAAAAAAGTAATATTCAAATCACCGACGCAACCACCCGTGAACCGCGCCCCGCGACTCGTTTTTCGTTAAACGATTTAAAAACTTCACTTTCACTTCCCTTCACTCACTCATTAACCTCACTCACTCATTAACTTCACTCACTTCATTCGCATTATTTTTTTTTTTTGCCCGTCGTCACTTTACCGACGCACGTTGCGCACGAACACACAATTTTTAATTAAATTTTTTAATTTAACACTTCGCGCATCTCGGCCACTTAACCCTTCGCGCTCGCGACACTTCAAATAATGCGACGATACTTCGGTTTTTTCCGTTATCGTTCGTCGCGTTCTCGATGTTTTTCTACTTCCCTTCACTCACTCATTAACTTCACTCACTGCATTCGCTTTATTTATTTTTTTTGCCCGTCGTCACTTTACCGACGCACGTCGCGCACGAACACACAATTTTTAATTAAATTTTTTAATTTAACACTTCGCGCATCTCGGCCACTTAACCCTTCGCGCTCGCGACACTTCAAATAATGCGACGATACTTCGGTTTTTTCCGTTATCGTTCGTCGCGTTCTCGATGTTTTTCTTGACCCTTCTCTTTCATCGTCGAACAGGGTTCACCGTGTTCCTATTCCCCAGAAACTCTTCCAAGAGTTTCCGCGAAACGAGAACACGATTGAATACGCGCGACGCTTTTTTCGCGATGACGCCAGAGAAAAAACACACCCACGCACTATCGCCTGACGAGAAACGGAACCGGAAACACAACCGGAACGGAAAATCACTCGCGACATACGATAAAAAATTGAAAAAAATAAAGTTATGAAAATCAAATAAAAAGAATAACAATAGAGAGATCGCTACATACCAGGAAGGCTGCTTCGAGGACACCGAGACCCGATGTTTTTTTTTTCTTTTTGGCGCCGTTCGTGAACTCGAAGATGCGGGATTATCCGGAAAACTCTTCACACACTCTTCACACACACTTCACAAACTTTCTTCGGTAAATAACGATTATTCTGAATAATAATTCTTCTCTCGACGCGTTATATTCGTGAATGGAGATCCTTCTCTTGCCACGATATGTCACGTAATGAAAATCATGTCGATTGTCTGATGTTCGCAACCACGAGAAGGAGCGCAGTTAAAGTCGATATTTTCTTATACAAAGTGTACACATTAAAAAAAAAAGGTAATAAAGAAATCACAATTTTTGAATTTCTTTTTTAATAACTTAAAAACGCTGGATAACTCGGGTTTCAGAAAATTCAGAAAATAATAACCGAATACTAATATATGTTTTTCCATTTTTCAGGTATCAGCAGATCATCGGCGGGACGCGATCGCGGCGGTACTTTCAAACCCGACAAAATTGGGTAGTAAAATCGAATGTGCAACGACGAAAATTTTTATATTCGAAACTTGGTCCTTACAATCCGTGCGGCACTTTGAATCGAGTCGATACGTCGTTTAACAACAAAAATATGAATTTTTTCATGTGCGATTAATCTATCGGGGAAAATCGAATAAAATCGCAAAAATGGATTGAATATTTGCATTTATTTGTTCAAATTTCATTGCGCCGCTCTTCCAAACAAGATTTTCTTGCTCAACTAGTCATTCGCAGTGGAGAAATCGTAATTGACTTGAAAATCCATTCACCGATAGAGTTTTCACCATCGACGACCTATCGCAGTGAGAAATTGGTGGATTTTTCGAAACGCCAACGAAGGTGGAAAAATCGAATGTGCAGCGATGAAAATTTTTATATTGGAAACTTGTCCCTTAAAATCCGTGCGGCACTTTGAATCGAGTCGATACATCGTTTAACAACAAAGATATGAATTTTTTCATGCACGGTTAATTTATCGGGAAAAATCGAATAAAATCGCAAAAATGGATTGAATATTTGCATTTATTTGTTCAAATTTCATTGCGTCGCTCTACCAATCATGATTTTCTTGCTCAACTAGTCATTCGCAGTGGAGAAATCGTAATTGACTTGAAAATCCATGCACCGATAGAGTTTTCGCCATCGAAGACCTATCGCAGTGAGAAATTGATGGATTTTTCGAAACGCCAGCGAAGGTAGAAAAATCGAATGTGCAGCGATGAAAATTTTTATATTGGAAACTTGTCCCTTAAAATCCGTGCGGCACTTTGAATCGAGTCGATACGTCGTTTAACAACAAAGATATGGATTTTTTCATGCGCGGTTAATTTATCGGGAAAAATCGAATAAAATCGCAAAAATGGATTGAATATTTGCATTTATTTGTTCAAATTTCATTGCGCCGCTCTTCCAAACATGATTTTCTTGCTCAACTAGTTAATCGCAGTGGAGAAATCGTAATTGACTTGAAAATCCATTCACCGATACAGTTTTCACCATCGAAGACCTATCGCAGTGAGAAATTGGTGGTTTTTTCGAAACGCCAGCGAAGGTAGAAAAATCGAATGTGCAGCGATGAAAATGTTTATATTGGAAACTTGTCCCTTAAAATCCGTGCGGCACTTTGAATCAAGTCGATACGTCGTTTAACAACAAAGATATGCATTTTTTCATGCGCGGTTAATTTATCGGGAAAAATCGAATAAAATCGCAAAAATGGATTGAATATTTGCATTTATTTGTTCAAATTTCATTGCGCCGCTCTTCCAAACATGATTTTCTTGCTCAACTAGTCATTCGCAGTGGAGAAATCGTAATTGACTTGAAAATCCATTCACCGATAGAGTTTTCACCATCGAAGACCTATCGCAGTGAGAAATTGGTGGATTTTTCGAAACGCCAGCGAAGGTAGAAAAATCGAATGTGCAGCGATGAAAATTTTTATATTGGAAACTTGTCCTTTAAAATCCGTGCGGCACTTTGAATCGAGTCGATACGTCGTTTAACAACAAAGATATGAATTTTTTCATGCGCGGTTAATTTATCGGGAAAAATCGAATAAAATCGCAAAAATGGATTGAATATTTGCATTTATTTGTTCAAATTTCATTGCGCCGCTCTTCCAAACATGATTTTCTTGCTCAACTAGTCATTCGCAGTGGAAAAATTGTAATTGACTTGAAAATCCATTCACCGATAGAGTTTTCACCATCGAAGACCTATCGCAGTGAGAAATTGGTGGATTGTTCGAAACGCCAGCGAAGGTAGAAAAATCGAATGTGCAGCGATGAAAATTTTTATATTGGAAACTTGTCCCTTAAAATCCGTGCGGCACTTTGAATCGAGTCGATACGTCGTTTAACAACAAAGATATGAATTTTTTCATGCGCGTTTAATTTATCGGGAAAAATCGAATAAAATCGCAAAAATGGATTGAATATTTGCATTTATTTGTTCAAATTTCATTGCGCCGCTCTTCCAAACATGATTTTCTTGCTCAACTAGTCATCCGCAGTGGAGAAATCGTAATTGACTTGAAAATCCATTCACCGATAGAGTTTTCACCATCGAAGACCTATCGCAGTGAGAAATTGGTGGATTTTTCGAAACGCCAGCGAAGGTAGAAAAATCGAATGTGCAGCGATGAAAATTTTTATATTGGAAACTTGTCCCTTAAAATCCGTGCGGCACTTTGAATCGAGTCGATACGTCGTTTAACAACAAAGATATGCATTTTTTCATGCGCGGTTAATTTATCGGGAAAAATCGAATAAAATCGCAAAAATGGATTGAATATTTGCATTTATTTGTTCAAATTTCATTGCGCCGCTCTTCCAAACATGATTTTCTTGCTCAACTAGTCATTCGCAGTGGAGAAATCGTAATTGACTTGAAAATCCATTCACCGATAGAGTTTTCACCATCGAAGACCTATCGCAGTGAGAAATTGGTGGATTTTTCGAAACGCCAGCGAAGGTAGAAAAATCGAATGTGCAGCGATGAAAATTTTTATATTGGAAACTTGTCCCTTAAAATCCGTGCGGCACTTTGAATCGAGTCGATACGTCGTTTAACAACAAAGATATGAATTTTTTCATGCGCGGTTAATTTATCGGGAAAAATCGAATAAAATCGCAAAAATGGATTGAATATTTGCATTTATTTGTTCAAATTTCATTGCGCCGCTCTTCCAAACATGATTTTCTTGCTCAACTAGTTATTCGCAGTGGAGAAATTGTAATTGACTTGAAAATCCATTCACCGATAGAGTTTTCACCATCGAAGACCTATCGCAGTGAGAAATTGGTGGATTTTTCGAAACGCCAGCGAAGGTATAAAAATCGAATGTGCAGCGATGAAAATTTTTATATTGGAAACTTGTCCCTTAAAATCCGTGCGGCACTTTGAATCGAGTCGATACGTCGTTTAACAACAAAGATATGAATTTTTTCATGCGCGTTTAATTTATCGGGAAAAATCGAATAAAATCGCAAAAATGGATTGAATATTTGCATTTATTTGTTCAAATTTCATTGCGCCGCTCTTCCAAACATGATTTTCTTGCTCAACTAGTCATCCGCAGTGGAGAAATCGTAATTGACTTGAAAATCCATTCACCGATAGAGTTTTCACCATCGAAGACCTATCGCAGTGAGAAATTGGTGGATTTTTCGAAACGCCAGCGAAGGTAGAAAAATCGAATGTGCAGCGATGAACATTTTTATATTGGAAACTTGTCCCTTAAAATCCGTGCGGCACTTTGAATCGAGTCGATACGTCGTTTAACAATAAAGATATGAATTTTTTCATGCGCGGTTAATTTATCGGGAAAAATCGAATAAAATCGCAAAAATGGATTGAATATTTGCATTTATTTGTTCAAATTTCATTGCGCCGCTCTTCCAAACATGATTTTCTTGCTCAACTAGTCATTCGCAGTGGAGAAATTGTAATTGACTTGAAAATCCATTCACCGATAGAGTTTTCACCATCAAAGACCTATCGCAGTGAGAAATTGGTGAATTCTTTTGGAACATTCTGAATACGGTTCAGAAATCGCGGAATTATTATTCTCAATGGGGGGTGTTGAGTTTCCGGTGTAGACCTTTCGGCGTGTCGAGTTTTTGGTGTCGACTTTTCGGCGTGTCGAGTTTTCGGTGTCGACATTTCACCGTGCCGTGTTTTTTATAATTGTGTACAGATGTTTGTGTAGAGTTTTTAACGGTAGGATGTGTAGAGTTTTCAGCGCAGAGTTCTTTGGTGTAGACCTATCCGCGTGTACCATCATTCAGTGCAGACTAAATGTGTTAACCCGTCGACGTGCACAGTAACGTTGTGTACGATTTTCAGTGTGGAGTTATTCGGTGCAGACTTGCTCGCGTGTAGAGTTGATCGGTGCATACTTTTTATGCAGATCGTCGGCGTGTACAGTTATGCAGTGTTAGAATTTCAGTGTGGAGTTATTCGGTGAAGACTTGCTCACGTGTAGAGTCGATCGGTGCATACTTTTTGAGCAGACCGCCGGCGTATACAGATATGCAGTGTAAAAATTGCAGTGTGGAGTTATTTGGTGTATTTGGTTTGGTTCTACGCGTGTACAGTCAGTCGGTGTACACATTTGGTGTAGAGTTGACTTCGTATCGACTTGGGAGGTGTAGAGTCGGACTCCACCCGTTTCACCCACTGGACTCTCGTGAAACACGGTACCGTGAGAATCGAAGTACGTTTCGCAAAACCTCTCTCATCTACAATAAATTGTATTGTCTACGCCGAGTATGACAATGTTATTGAAATTGACTCGGCACGTCAAGTAATCACGGATTTTAGTGCTTGAGCGTCCAATCCCCTCTTCCGATGCATAACACACGATCACACATTCCCCGGTGAGGGCGCTATACGTACAGCCGAAACGTATTTAAGACCGACTACGAGCGAGCATTCGACATCATTTCGTCTCACGCCTTCAGCATGGACGCAATAGTTGATATTCAAGCGCTATACGGCAAGCATGGCGAGTTTCTTCCTAAGGAGATCGCCGTTATTACACTACAAGGCGATCATATCGGCCACTGGGTTATCGATTCGCCATACGATTTTGGTGAACTACCTAAAGAAGTGCGCGCGAGTAATAATCGTCTAACGTGCTTTCATCACGGTATCGAGTGGGTTGACGGTGATACTCCATTGCCAAAAGTATACACTGCGCTAAAGGCCATGTGCCGATACGCACTTCGTATATATACGAGAGGCGTACAAAAAGCGGAAATTCTATGTGACGTGCTGGGCCGCGACATAGTCAACCTGGAAGATTACGAGGGCCCTAGCTTCAAGAACATGCCGACCTACGACACTTGGTGCATCTATCACGGTGTGTCAAAGGAGGATGCAGCGAAGTGCGCATTAAACAACGTGGGAAAAATAAAACGTTGGCTTCGGACTCAGATTTTGGATAAGGAGAATCCCGTTTACTCAGAACCAGTGGGCGCCGTGCAACGGAGAGATCGGCCAAACGATACGCCGAGAAAAGCGATACATATCGAAATTCCGAGCGATACAGATCACGGTTCGACAATGGGAGAGTATATAGTCCCGGCACCTTCGAGCAGTGACAGCAGTGCTACGACGAACACCTGCGACGCCACGGTACCTGCGGAGGGTGAAATAGTTGCCCTTTACCGTAATAAACAGCTCTCACCACCACCACCACCGAAGCACCAGCCTACGCCTACCATCCCCCGTAGCGCTCGTCAGTATCATCATCAGCATCAGCATTCACGAAGACGTCGCCCCCACTCCGGCACAGGAAGCATATGCAATGAACAGCCTAGAAGTGCTGGAGGCTCTACGACATGTCTCGGCATAGACGAAAGGAGTCTTCCCCGCCGATCGCATCCCGAGTCGCCGGTCTAGACCCACAGCCATCGTCGCAAACACGGACGATCATACGAAGCCAGGAACTCATTGGGTAGCCATATACGTCGACAACAATGGTCAAGGGATCTTCTTCGACAGTTTCGGACTACCTCCACTTGTCAACCAACATCGTAATCGACTGCGAAGAAATGCAACGAGTTACGAGTGGAGCACCAAGCCCCTACAGTGTATCAAGTCTCGAGTGTGTGGAGAATATTGTGTTATGTTTCTTGACTATATGTGTCGGGGCTACAACCTTGCTGCTTTTTGCAAACTATTCTCGGCTAATAAGGTGAAAAACGATAATATTGTGCGACGTTACTACAAGAATCTACGATATGTGAAACATACAAGACGACGAAACGTCTCAAACACCCGACGAACAAGACTTTTAAAGGGCAGCGGTAATGGCTGTACATCACGGTGTATACAAACATGTACAGCTCGTTTCGGTTGTCACCTGTAAATAAACGAATGTAAAAAAAAAAGAAAAAAAAAGTTTTCATCTCATCTTCATCGTCAACACACGGTCCCCCCACCACCGCCACCACCACCACCACCACCATCAGCTGATATAAAAGACGGCCTCTCCATACGAGAAAGCACACTTGTCAACGATTCGTGGCAACGTCAACAACCCACCACAAAAATGGACATCATCAGCGGCATACTCGTCATTGACTGTGGCAAGGATCCCTGGGAACTACTCCCGGAGGAGCTCGAATACATTCACAAACCCTTGCTACTGAGGCACTGGAGTGAATACATCGACATCCTGTGGGCAAAACTACCTCAACATATTCGACAGGACCCCGAGGTTGCATCATACAGAGCCTGTAAAAAACATTGGGCACCCAAGAATCTAAAGATGCAGTTCGAAGGGTGTCCACCACTCCAGAGAGAATGCACGGACTGTCTACAGGCGGCCGCGGAACAAGAGTCAACGGCACCGCCGGACCAACCCGAGAAGATATTGCCGCTTACGACAACGGCCGAGTCTGACCGCAAGCAAAACACACCGCTGCCGTCAACCGACTTTGCCATGACCCTTGACCAACCACCCAAGACCACTGATCTTTAAAAAATATTGTAACGATGAAATATTGTAAAATGTCAATGCAAGAAAATTTAATAAACAAAAATAATTTTGTAAATGTTTTTTTTTATTTGGCGGTACGGTATTACCATTAGAATAGTAAAAGACGAAAACTAATTTACCGACTGCAGAATATTATTTGTATTAAAAAAACTGTCGGTAATTCCTAGAGGGCACCAGGAGAAATTGGACGACCAATCAGAACGCAGCAAGTTTACTAGAAGAACATTAGTACAGAAAACACGATGAAAATTTATAGAGGGCGCCATGGAAAATCAGTCGACCAATAAGAGCTCGGGGAATTTCCAGTCGGCCAATCACGGCTCGGGGAAAATGAGACGACCAATCACGGTCCAGAGATTTTCCCAGCCTCTCTCTCATTGGCTCCCTATAACTCAAGGGGCGTGGCTTAAGGGGCTCTAGGGGGGTGGGGAGGGGACCACAGGTGGTGGGGGAAGGAGTGGGGGCCAGACAACGGTGGTGGGGGCGAGGGGTGGGGGTAGACGGTGGTGGTGGGGGTTGGCGCCAGTGGCCGCGTGGAGGGGGTAAATCCTGTCTCCCTATACCTGTACACTACTACTACCGAGAGTCGATTCTCCGATAAAAGAGTTCAACGGGATTTAAATAAATTCAATAATACACCAAAAAAAGGAAAATCACTACATAGTGCAAAATTCGGAAATAATTCAGCACATGGGAGTCAGATCTCCACAAGATACTCACGGTAATACTACCGGAGACGATCTTGGAGATCCTCTCGCCACGGCGACTCACCCGAAACTATCGAATCCCTCAATCTCTCGAATCTTCACACTTATCCTGTTCAGATCGGCACAGAGAGAGAATGGGAGGGAGAGGCGACGCCGAATAATTCTCATACCCATACGGTGATACTTATTCGCGAATCCGGCGGGTGTTGGGCCCTACGCCTTTACCTCCTTCCTTCCTTCCGCTCTACGAGGCTGGAGGGATATCCCCGCGGTCACACACATAGAGGCGAGCTCGGGACCCCTACCCTAAGTAGATCCGGCAATCCCTCCTGACGGGGTGATCCAAAACCCGCCGACAGGGCCTTCCATACGCGATATTCGCAAAACATAACGCAAAACTCCGACCTTTGCTCGCCCCTCTATCGTTTGAGTGCCGGTTTTTCAGCCGGCCCAGTTAATCCGCGGGAAATCTCATAGGGTGATGGGCGATCGGGTGGCGGGTAGGTCGGCATGCCAGCTCCTTTCCACACCCCCTTTCCACCCACCCTCCTCCATCTAACGGGATGCGTTTAACCGCTTCTTACTTATCACAAGGAAAATCTAAAACACAACGCCAAAGCGCTCCAAAAAAAATAGTCTCTAATCATAATCTCTAATTTGACTCTAATAATCGTCTTTCGTACACTTAATACTCCCCTCTCGTGACCCAGACTCTCTACTGTGCGACATTATTCTCTCAATACGGTATCGGATTTTAAATGACTCTATTTTCTCTCAAGATTACGATACAGCGGGCCGAATTCTCCTCTCGATAATGCTTATCTCGAGTCGATATCGCTCATCTAAATCGTTCGGTATCAATAACTTATTTTACGTACTTTTTGTTAATTTTCATTTCTGGGGAAATGTTAATAATGTGGGACGAGATCGATAATTAATTTTTCTGTCGGGAAGGTGTTCTTGGTACAAGACAATCGCGGATGCGGTCGTTACAATAGTTCTTTCTTTATTTTACCGTCGATACGTATCGTCTCGTCACTAACCTTGCTGCGCGGCGCGCGTGGGACGCCAACGTCGAAAACGGCGTCACACATTATAAATTCAATGTTAAATATATTATTTTTATTTTATTTTACCCTGATTATTTATTGAAATGTTAATGTTTCTCTATTCAATGTTTATTCATCGATTAACTTCATTTTTATGCATTATCACTGCACGATTTTACCATTTTACGCTTTTTCTGCCATTCAGAGCCTTTAAATCGATATCGATCTATTTGCTGTCCGAGAGGTGCTGCTCTCAATACCGCTGACGGGCGATCCAGGCGTTAGGCGCCTTGCAGTACGCATCGGTCGAGCGGAAGTCACACCGACACATGTAATTGCATGTGATACATACATGCCCTTATCTTGATATTGTAACGGTCCCATATTTTATAACTATTGTATATATATCGTTTGAAATATTCGTTTTTCATCTGTTGTCGCATCTACTTCTCCTTCTGAGAAGTGATGCAATTATCATTATGCTACTCAGCATCTTTCCCGTGAGAGCGACAATTAACCGTCGTCTCACGGCAACGGGCAAGCCGCCGCGCGCCCGAATTACGCGCGACGGCTCCTTATCAGCGCGAAGGTACACCTCACGCGCGGAGTAACACAGTAGTCCCAGCGTCGGGGCCATTTGCCGCATACCTGGCTGTCCATTACAATATTCTCAGGTTGCTCGAATGAGTTTTTAGGCACTCACTATAACAATAGGCAAAGAGTGCCTATTAAAATGACCAGCGAAGCCTCTTCAGTTTTTTCAGCATTTCCTTCGGTGTACCTCCAACATCATGCGTAATTAATTTGAAGTGGATCCGATGACTGGAAATATTTTTTTCAGCCTGCGGTTGAATGAAAATAGCTTTTTCACTGAATTTATGTTCTCGGACGTCCGTATCACAGTGCAACTTTGGATGGTGCGAATCAATTTTGTTCTTCTTGTGACTATTGTGCACAAACATTTTGAAACTACTGAGAAGCCTTTAATGAGTTTTTCCAAAATAAAAATTCAATTTTTGTTAAGCCAAACTTTTGTTCCGTACGGTGCTGCAACTACGAAGTCTACGAACCAATTTTTTTGTCTTTCGCAGCATTATTTTATTCTATCGAAAGCACTATGCACAGCAAATTTTAAGACATTCCGACGTCTTTGAACATTTTTTCTACGCATTTTCCGATTTAAAAATCAATTTTCTTTCGTCCAATGTCCGTACGGCGCTGCAATTCTGAAACCTACGAACGAATTTTTTTCTAATTTTCAGCAATATTACATTGCATCAAAAGCACTGTGCACAGCAAATTTGTAGACATTGTGACATTTCTTAATATTTTTATTGCACAATTATTTTTAGCTAGGAATTATTTTAAAGGTTATGTAGTTGTAATTTTCCAAAAAACTATTTTTCATCATGTTGTTGTACCGCCGAAACCCGGTTGATCACTCCGTGCTCGAAGGTTGGGATTTTAACCCGAAATCATAAAAGGGATTGTACCAGTTGGGAGTTGGAACTCCAGTGAGAACCTCTGAACGTAGACCAAGATGATATTTATTAGTGAAGAAAAACAACAGAACAGTTTAACAATCGAATACAATTCGTAATTTAGTATCTCTCTTGGATTAATTCAGAACAATCGTACGCTATTCGTAATTCAGTATCGCTCACTGAACATTTCACTATTTCACTTAACAATATAACTCACTCTTCGATAGTACTCGGGTTCGATCCGCTATCGCGTATAATACCTCTAACTTGGATTCCTTGCTCGAATCCCTTGGACCAGACGCACAGTTTCAGGAGTCAATCGGGCCCCTTGTTTCATGAGTCATTCCAGACTGTCTAATGCTCGCGCTCGTATCGATGTATACAGGGCGAGCGTGTCAACATAATTTTAAAGACGAAGCATTATTGCGATAATCGGTAATATTGCGACCATCGGATATATTACGACAATCTCCGCTTTTCGAATATTCGAGTTACTAGAGGGGTGGTATCGGCATCGAAAGTATCTATTCACATTGTTTAAACCGAGCTCTCTCAGCAATCCGAATTCTTCTTTTACGTACATCCGAAAGAGAAGTTCTTATCGCTCCAGCACCATAGCGAGCACCTCACAGATATACAACTGTGCAGCCAGAGAATCGGTGTGACTGCTTCTAAGGAGCCGATTCGAGAAATTACCGTCACCATTAATGAGTGCAGCACCTCTCGAATAATTTATTAACAAACATTTTTGGATCAAACATGTAATAATCATCAATTAAGAGGGCTGAGTTACCTGAAAAGTAGAAGGTTCATTATTTTTTTTCTGTCTGAAAAAAATAAAAATTCGATTGTATTTTCATAATCTATATATGATTAACTTTTTAATTTTTTTGGTTTAATTTACGAGTGTAGGCATTTTTTTTTGAAGGTCCTCCGATGGAGCTATCGAATAAAATGTGGAAAAAAATGTCATTTTCACATGACTGCGATGCGCTTTTTCCACATTTTATTCTATAGCTCCATCGGGGGACCTTCAAAAAAAATTCCTACACTCGTTCCATAATTAGCCCAGCGAAGAAAATGAGCCATGAAAAGTCAAAATTAATTCACTCCTCCGGTCTGAATCCTGCGACAAATAAAAAAGTTTGACCATCTCTGCTTTCGCTTCAACAAACTTGGGGACCTAAAAAAAAATTTAAAAAGATAGTTAATCATATATAGATTATGAAAATACAATCGAATTTTTATTTTTTATTTTTTTCAGACAGAAAAAAAATGAACATTCTACTTTTCAGGTGACTCAGCCCTCTTAACTTAACCATCAATATTTAATCGGGATATAACAAATTAATTATCTCATAATTGCGCTGATAAACAAAATGTCTTTAAATTTCGTTACAGTAAAATCGAGCATCGTTATTAAACAAAAATATAATTAAACTATTTAAATAGGATCTTCGTATTTAAATTGTTAGTTTTGGTTGTAATCATCGTAGAAATTTCATTCAAATTCGACGATTAATCTTTTTGACCAGACAGAATAATTATCGCAATATTTAACTATAAATATGATTGTTTAAACTATAAATCGTCAATTCGTAAATTTACTATTCATAAAGGACAGACCGATCGATAATTACTAGAGGTGGGAGTAGACGCTTCAATGAGGATAAGTATGGGCCAGGAGACCCCCCGGGATAATCAATAAATACAAGTCACAAAGCGACCGGAGGCCGGGGTTTCTTGAACAGTAACAGTTAGACTTTGAAGAGAATTACCACATTACGACATTACGAGAGTTCAACAACGACAACAAAAAATATCATAAACACTTAAACAATAATCCGTTCATCGAATATTATACAAATGACATTTCATCAAAGAACATTCTGACGGTTAAATAATTCTACAACAATTTAAAAATTATATAAAAATGTGAATTGATTCCTACGAATTTTAATACTATGCGAATCGGAGAGTTATCAGAACTTTGAACGACACTTACGACGTTTTTCGGGACTTTTAAAAATATAACGGAAACTAAACTGTAAAACGCAATAAACTAAATTATCGAGAGTGAGTTAAAAAGTGTATCTGTGCCAATCAAAATTTTAAATAAAATCTCAACATTAAATTAGAATCAACGCGAAGTGCTAAACAATTTATTCAGAATTAAATAAATTCGGTTGTTATCGTCAACCTCATCGTTAATTCCATCATCGTCAAATATTTACACAACCACTTGGAAATTCTTCAACTACATTCAGCGAATTCAACATAACAATTTAAATCAACATCTAAACTTTACTTTAATGCATCACTCATCAATGTAAGTTTTTCCCATCAGAACATTCATTCTAAAAGAAAAAAAATCATTCGTTCATTCTAAAAAAATTTAATAGAGTAACGCTAATGTTTTTTGCGTCAGGTTATTTTACGTCACGCTAAGCTTTCGGCCTACAGCGACGTGAAATATCATGTTACTTTTAAATTATTATGAAAGTAACGAAGTATATAAATTTCTTTTTTTGACGGAGTGTACGTATGGGAATCTCTATTCGTACTGTCACGTCAAAAATGCGGGTGTTTCTCTTTCACCTGAATTTTAACGCGAGGTTGCGTCGAGTACGATTGAATACACGCTGGTCAAGAGAGATTTCTCACTCCTTTACCACTCCTGACATCAATTATCGGCGCAACTGCCCATTTTTTAGTCTAACCGTGAGGAAATTTACTAAGGATAGGGCTTGGAATGCTATTCGTTGACTTGTCTTAGAGGTATTATAAAATTTCTTTATCTGTTGCGTAATTAAAATAATGATCGTTGATGATTTGATTTAAACGGATTTGTTTCACTCCGATATATAAATGATTTGAATTAACTGAATTTATTTCACTGCGTTATAGAAATGATTTTATAATTGAATTATATTCGGTGAGTAGTGTTGGTGATGTCTGGCGACGGCTGGGCGAATTAACGAGGAGTTTGAATAATAGAGGATATTGCACACCTTTCACTTATAGATTTATCAAGGAAATAGAATTAAATTGTACTTACGTTATTTGTCGAGATGATGCTGCTTGCGATGTAGTGGATTGGTTGAACACAAATTTCACGCGATATGCCGTGATATTCGAGATTTATTCAAAGAAAAATAATTCAGGCAAATTCGAAAGTACAAGAATGTGATTTTCGGAGAGTACAAATGATTCGTTGGAATAAAAATTCGTACAAAATTGTCTTTTAACTATCGAGTAAATAAAATTCGATGGTGAAACGAAGGATGGTTTCGTTCCACGAGATGACTTGAGAATGGTCATTCGGTGAACTGAATTAACCCAAGAAAACTCTGGTTGCATGAAAAAATGAATACAATTTTTGGAGATGGAAAGGGCTATCGACAAAATCCTCCAATAGGAGAGTTCCTCTATTTCTTTGTGGTCGCACAACGGACTCGCGATCTTTTTCTAGTATGGTGAATAACGAACAACGCGGTCTCTGACTCTATCTCTCTCGTCGCCTAGCCGGAGTATCAGCCTACTTGTTGGATTTACGGATCCCGCGCTCGCTCTTACGCGCCGCCGTCTCTCTCTACTTGGTCTAGTTGCTTACGGGCCGGACTACTAAAAATCTACTTCTGGTCTGCTCTGCACTGCTCGCGCCCTTTTCCGCGGCTTCTTATATGCTAGGAAATGAATCCAGAGGGGGAAGGAAGTCCCTCCCTAATCTTTGCCTGGAGCGTACTCCCCTGATGAGTAATCTCGCTCCTCGTTACTCTCCTCTCGGCCTGTTCGAATTTCTTGGATTTGCTGATTTCTCTTATTGTTGAATAATTGTGGATTTATCCATTTTCCATTGAATTTCAGTTTCTTATGCCTAATTATTTGCCTGACTTATTTGTAAAACTTAATATTAATGCTTCATAGCTAAATATTTAATATAATTAATATACGATATTGTTAACGTATAGGAGAAGATATATTGTTACTGTTCGTAAGCTTCTCTTATACGTATACGTATCCGTAAACTGATAATAAGAGTCGAGAAATGTGTATCATTTTATCAGCAATCATTTTATAATATTATAATAATTCAAGTATTGGGTGTCAAAATATTATATGCCTGAAAGTTGAAAATATATCTCGGCTCTTGTACAAATTATTTTATTATTTGGCAAAACGTTTCATAATATTTCGAGGTATTGGTAGCATAACCGGGCCGATTTCTTGGGGCTTTGCCCCCCCTTTGGGAGCCGTGCACCAGCTATTGCAAGTGCCTGGTAACAGTGCCGTCCGATCATCCTATTTCCTTATATGGATATTCCGGAACTAATGTTCCGTTTGCCCGGGCGAGCTGTAAAATTCCCCTCTTTCGGTGTACCTGATGATCTTCCCCTATCGTCGTGTACTAGCCTTGAGATTATGCGACTTGGCTTACGCAACTCGTTCCTCTGCACGGGCCCCTTTATCTTTACCGCCTGCCTTTTCTAGCTTAATTTCTGTCTTTCGCGGCGTGTCCTGATCATACGTTAAGTGATATCGGAAAAGTAATAATTCCATGTTAAAGGTGGATTATTCCCGAACATTTTGGTATAAACCGCGGTTTGATATTTTGTATTATAAATCGAGGGGAAACCGAATTCCTTTACGCGGTGTACGTTTTTCGCTCCAAATATTTTGGTGCTACTTGTTTTATAAATTTCCCACAAACGGCATATAATTTCGGAAAAATAATAACAGCGTTAGATTAGTGGAATATTCCTGATTAATTTGATATAATTATCGGTTCGCAATTTTCCTACCATAAATCGAGAAAACGCAATCCATGGAATAAATTTTTGTTCTTAATTTCCGCTTTAACGGTAAGCATAATCGGAAAAATAATAATTATATTTTATAGAGAAAATCTTCCTTAAAATGTTGATGTAATTAAAATGTTATTTTTTTATTCTCCCTATCGTAGGGAGCCATTTCTTTGCTCGCGGTGCATTAGTATTTTAAAGTGGACTGCATCTTCTCTTTCGGGGGGGGGGGTCGAACCGCTCGCCCCTCATGTGTCACCGTTGAGGCACACTTGTCATGTATTCTACGTCCTACCGCAATTCAGTTTCGGTGGGTCGTAAAATTTTTACGACCGTCTTTCCTTAAATGTTTAGCCTGGCAACGTGATTTTTCGGTCTTACTAGTTTGTTATCTTTTGAATTTCGGGCAATTTTTTTATTTTTCTTCAACAGTCGTATATTATATTAGCTGCAACTAGAGCGCACTTTACGAAGTTAGTGGCCCCTTTATTCGTATCAAATTCCATGGCTTCGCACAAATTTACGATCTGGTCTCTGTTTAGTTATAATTTATTTTTGGTGTATTGACTGTATTTTATGACTAAGCTATACCGAATATTTTTATTATAATTTTATTATCTTTGATTCAATTCATACTATAGTTTTTATATTAAGTATCTGCCGAAATTTCATCGATCATTTTTATCGTTTTTCGTTAAATGTTAAAAAGCGTGTGGGAGTATGAAACGTATTTTAGAATTGTTGATGGAGAAATTATTTCTTTATGATGATGAATGATTAAATAGTACGAGGGATGTTCTGACTCTCAATCGCGTGACCCACATATTTAGGAATATTATGCGACGTTGTTCGGTGTTAAAATACCGAAACTATGTCGATGGGCAGGGTCGATGCTGCGGTCGATCGTATCGACGTCGGCAGCGGAGTTCGCTGTGTTACCGAGGGTAGTGCGTGTGTCGAGGGGGATTCAAACCTCTGTCCGCATCTATCTCGTATGGTAAATAATTCTATTTCCATCTTTTACCCATGTAAATTTTAATTCATACGACGAGTATTTGAGATCGCATTGGAAATATTTTCCAGAGGAGATCCATTCCTGGAATATCGTTTAGCGATCGATAAGAAATATCACTCCTTTTATGAGTTTAATGATAATGAATAATGTTTGAATTTTGTGAAATGTAGGAATTATTTTGGAAGGAACAGGTTTGCAAATTATATGAAAAAATAAGCAGAAATATAAGTTGCGAAAATTATTATTAATAAAAGAAACAGAGAGCGTTACGTCAGGACGTAACAGTACCTACCGTGTGCTGAATACCAAAATACTGGTCGTCGATAACTACGGATTCAGTGAATTACCTATACACGCTCATAGTTAGAAAGATGCTCAGTGAACGAATACATTGTTGTGGTCGGCTCATGAACGTGCCCGAGCCTGTACCCGCGGTTTCGCCCCTACGACGTACATTACTTCGCCGGTTGTTCGAAATGAAAAGGTAAGTCAAGAATACATGTTGTATGTATCAAAACATTCATGAAATTAAGATAGTACATGCGGTATCACTGAGAGAAATCCATACTACTGATTAGTTTATAATTCATTGAACTTTATTGCTTTATACGAGAATAATCGAAGTATATATAAGGTATTGGCTACGGCAGACGGGTTCAATAAGAATCGGCACTTCTAGTATTAGTAATAAAACGATAATTCGTAATGATACTTATTGAGGTAATTTCTTATAGATGTCGCACATTCGGGAAGAAAATGTTCCCACATTGTCAGTGGGTGACAAATTCGAAACGTTCGAAGAGGTGGAGAAATATCTCTTCGCTTACGAACAAGTCACATCGCGGTGAAGTTTGCTGTGATTCAGCTTCCGCGCTCAAGTAGATATGTAAGGCGGGTTCTAACCCATCCGGGGCGTATTGAACCAAGCGCTCGGTCGGCGGCGGCGGTTCGAGGCGTGTTGCGTGGGAGGAGGGGGGGGGGGTGTATGGGGTGATGGGTGGGTGGGTGGCAGGTGTGCGGCAGGTAATTGGTGGGTGGGTGGGTGGGTGGTTGGCATTTTATTGTATTTAGGGAATCGGTGAGTGATGAGTGGGTGTGGGTGGTAGGTGTGTGGGAGGTGGGTGGTGGGTGTGCGGGAGGTGGGTGGTGGGTGGGTGGTTGACATTTTTTAAGTTTTTCGAATCGGTGATTGACGGGTGGGTGAGCCAGGTGGATGGTGGGTGGTGGGTGGGTGGGTGGTGGGTCGGTGGGTGGTTGACATTTTCTTCAATGTTTCGAATCGGTGAGTGACAGGTGGGTGAGCCCGGTGGGAGATTGGTGGATGGGTGGGTGGGTGGGGGGGGGGGGCTATTGAACTGCTCAGCCTTGGAGGGTATCGCTTGGCCTGTGCTCTGAGACCCATCTGTCACTTATCGCCTATGATTGTATAAACAATTATAAATAAACACTTCGGTGTTAAAATCAAATGCTCGTTAGGTGGGTGAGGTGGTGGTTGATATGATAATGTATACAAATGGTTTAAGTAGTCTAGCCCTCTTGTCACCCTTTGAAATGTATGACCGCGATAAACATCGATAAACAAAGAATGAATAGAGCATTCATATCCAAAGAATGCACCATGAGTCAGACCCTTGTTCTCGGAATTTTGTATAGGAGGGGAGGGGTATTTGAAAATAAACAAACATCGTCACGTGGAATATTGAATTCGTATCGCTCAGTCTATAATTTAACGGCAAGATGAATGCAACCAATGCAACGCCCGTCATTCGTAATGTTAAAAATCCATGGGAGTTATCTAAGGCTGAGCTGAAGACTATTTCAAGGTCTAAACTTCTCAAGTATTGGGGGACACAAATTCATCTCTTGTGGGATCGATTACCCGCACATCTCCGTGCTGATCCCGAAGTAGCATTATACCTACCATGCATGGAGCATTGGAATACACCAGATATGAGAACTCATGTTGATGGACCAGCACCTCGCCGATTGCAGTGTGAAAGGTGTCGTTCTAAAGCGGTGATTCATACGTCCAGTGAGTCATGAAGAAACAATAACAAAATGCATAATTCGTTAGTATCGAATTTTCGTTGCTGATAGGGTTAGAGATGAAAAAGGCGGAGTCGACGGGCAAGATTGGGTGGAGGGGGTGCTACGGTGCAACGATACAAAATCTGATGCTGCAGCTTCAATTGTACCATTCAAAGACGTGATGCAGAGCAAAGACTGTATGCAAAGTAATCGTCGTGAGCTAAAACTACGCATCGAACTACTCTTGAAGAATATCAAAGAAGTACTAAATCTGATTCGTACAAGATCAGACTTGCGCTTTATATTGAAGACATTCGACAACATTCAAATCCTCGAAAATGGATCTATCAGCTGTCAACAAGGTGGGCAAGATGCCGGAATCTTGCCGATTGATCGGAAGCCGATCAGCTTCTTCTACGAAGAAGCTGATCGAGCTGGAAATTCAGCAAGAACATCCGGTCAGTAATCTAAAATTCGTGGCGACAAAATACGGGAAAAGAGTCGTCGCTGAGCTCAACGGAGAATTCGCTGTCTTCCTACCGGCGCGACTTGCAAGAGTTTTCGAGGACGACCCGGCGCTGTTCACGCAAATGGTTGAATCATCGCAGAAGAATCATCTCAGCATGACGTATCACAGCGGAAAATACAACAGTGTCACATTCCAAGTCGTGTGAAAATTCCAGTCATGTTTGTGTGACAGCCAAATCGAACTTTATGTAGAATAAGAGTTTTCATATATCATTGTATAATACAGTATTAATAACAAAAGTTTTGATATGGATTGTAAAAGGTTTTGTACGTAAAAAATAAAAACTCATATATGTACATCTGTTTTATTTCTTTACAAAACACCTTCATTCGTCTATATTGCGCCTTATATGCATTATCCAAGTCTTCAGGGATTTCACATTCCCATCGGAACAGTTATATTTTAGTAAGAGATTAGGATGATGCGGACATCTTATGGCGGGTATTGCGGTTGATAGTTTACGCAACGATGGGCACTCCAGCGTTTCGAAATCAACAACGGACACCGATGTACCAATCATTATGCGATCCAGCCATCTTTTTTTCTCCAAGCCCTTCACGAAAACGGTTGTTCCAAGCGTCAAGATAGCGCGAATGAAACTTATAGCCCCCTCGTAAGACATTTCTCCAGACTCCCAGGACATTGCATGGAAATTGCGTTGTAGCCACGAATTCATACACTTGTATTTCGCCGGTAGGTCGGCCCATGAGCATGGCGGTTTAACGAGCAACGTTATAGGATCAGCTGCTATGTCGCGGGCAAGTTCAAGGATTGATATTTCTTTCAGCACGAACTCGTCAATCGGTTTCTTGAACCCCTGAACATCGACGACGAAGTCCATCATGATTAAAACTAACTTGATTTCCCATATGGAAGCGGCTTTTATACCAATTTTTTTACCCCGCCGCTGATTGGATTGTACTCGACTATTCGATCGTGCAATATTAGACAGTATGCTGATGTTCCGGCGGGAAAATTACTCTTAGCTTCAAATTCGAGACGAATATCAACAGGTCCGGACTTGAGAGTATCGTTCTGCTTTGAGCAATCAAGTACAATGAGTGGAGCATAATTCAAAAACTCTTCCTTGTTTAGCAATGGTTCAGCTTCTTTACCGTAATAACTAGTTTGAAAATTCGCGTACATCTCATATAGCAAAGCGTACTGATTTTGATTAATATCGAGATTCAGATTGCAATAGGGATAACATTGCGAATTCAAGTATAATTTCACGTCGCTGATGTTACAATGATCGAAATTACTAACATTTTTGTTAGTACTATTTTTACTCTTTGTTTGAAAGCCTAGAATTACATATCGCGGCTTTTCCAACTGAGAAGATGTCCTAACGGTCCATACATGCTTCGTAGTGGTGGGGAGCAGAGGATACTCGTACAATTCCCATGTACGAAAACTCATGGGAATTGGGGCATCTTTGGCTATAAAATTGAGTAGTCGTATTTTCCGCTGATCGGAAATTGAGACATATGGTATAAGCCATTCTACTTTATGAAGAGCAATTTTAAATTCTACCGCTGCTGTTTGAATAACTGCATTGAGATCATTTTTTGATCGTGCGAGAATCAACTCGTGTTTGGCATTGACGACAATCTTATGATAATCTTCAGCGAAGCCAAATATCAAGCTGAGCGGTATGCAGACATTGAAGTAACCCGAATTAGTTAGTGATTTCCTTTCTTCAACATCAAGCCAACCAGTATTTTCCATTACTGAAGTTTGACTGCGACGTAGAGATGCAAATCCTTTCATCAGACTCGTAAGTCCGACATTTTTGTTTCGATCGATCTCGATACCATTCAGTTCATATCGAGCTTCCTCAAACAAATGACAAATTGCATTGTTCACGAGAGTTGTAGAAGCGGCAGCTGCGGATCCATCAGCTTTGATGAGCTTTCCACATATGTGAAGCGAACTCTTGCTGGGGAGCAAGCTGAGATCCTGATGTTGAACTCCAATACGTATCTCATCACTGTTGTTGAAAGATGATGACGCGTAAGGCTGATGAACATGAATCTCACAGTGTGTTATGGATTCATCAAAGACGATGGGATTCTGAATATTGACTATTTCCTCGTCCATCGCGTTCGCCAGCAGCAGATACAAAATACGCGGAGTAAATATCGCTTTTCAATTTTTTTTCGCGTTGCTTGACCTTGAGGCCGAGATTTTTCAGAAGTTGCACGTTCTGATGTGTTAGCACCTTGGGAGCTAGTCGATGACTGATCTGCCGTGCGCATGATGGCTTATTATAATTGCTAGGCTTCCGGTTAAAAATTATAGCCATTATTATTATTATTGAGATTTAATATGCAACCGAATCGTTATCTCTTCCCCGCGGAAATTAACTAAATTCCCGTCCTGATCTACTATTCGCAGTTGAATATAATCAATAATCTTGTAGGGGATAGGGAGATAAATGACTTGTGATGGTACTTCGATAATTTTATATCCCGGCGGGACATATGGGAAGAATTCGTGAATAGTATGTACTTTTCGCTCGTTGATATAAGCACCGGTTGTAAGACTACATTCAACTCTTAAAGCGTTCACTTTGAGAATGGCTACAGGAAGATCAGACTCGTGGTTTTTATTAGCCGTTAAGATGCGTTGTGTGAATCCTAGTAACCGACCAATAGAATCTTTAGGTGTGAAATCGATATCATGATCACATCTTATTTCGCTGCGTAGAGTATTATTATTTGGTTTAATATCGATAGTAATATTCTTACCGATCAGGATAGGCTTCACATAATTCGCAATATCCTCAATTTCATAGCTACTAGTCGGAATACTTATTATTTCACCGCCAATGTGAAGTTTATTATTATCAACGTCTATATTGGGAATTGAGTTGAAGGTTAGCAATTCAACCAGTCCTAGAGCATAGTTTTTATCCGCGGAAAGTTCAATAGGAGGGAAATATTGAGCTTCGAGAATGGAAGAAATTCCAGATATGGTCAATGTAAGAGTATCATTCATGATGCCGCCTGATGTAGAACTGAGTGTGAAGCATCATGGTTAGTGTTTATATAGACAATATTTCTCCTTACTATTCAGTTGATTACAAAGAAATTTAAGGCATAAATGACCACATTCTACTGTATTATATGCCTGATATTGTTTATAGTTATATTTCACGCTACCGACACACGTACATAACTGACAAATTCTACCGGTGGTTGAAGATCACCGAAACTATCAAAGTATATAACGTTATTATCAAACTTTTTGTATGCAACCCAGTGTGTACCAGCTCCATTCTTATCGTCCGGATTGATAATTGCAGACTCCCGTTTGAATGGACCACTCGTCGGTAAACCATTTCGTATAAAAACTCCACGAAAGTGTGGAATTTCCATAATTTTTGCATACTTTAATAGGTCGGTGTCAGTTAGAGCTCTGTGTGGTAGCGTCACTTTCCGTTTTTTGATGCAATATGAAGTCCGAAACCTTTTTTGTAGGGCTTTAAATGCAAGCCTTTAATCAATGCAATAGCCTCCATCGTTTGATTATGTCGCTTATTCTCCTCCAATTCTCGTTTTGCCGCTTGAGTGGCGGTAACAGCTTTAGCTATACTGGCCGCACCACCGGTCAATGCCCCAGCGGCACTAAGTCCTGCGAAAATGGGCACGAGAAATGGTAGAAAACCACCTATTTTATTTGGCACAGGTAGTACTCGGGGTGTGAGTACTTTACATTTACCGCCTGCTTTTTTCAGAGCTTTGCGAGCACCCTTAAGAGCCGTTTTAATGACAACACGTGAATCATTACTATGAATCATCGCTTTCTTAGCAGCTCCAATTATCATTCCAAGTCCAACGTTGTTAATTTTCTTCGAGCCCACACCAAATTTTCTTTTAGCTTTTATTATGTTTGTTACAGCCCACGCGGCTGCTTTCTCGCCTACACTAGCGTCAGCGGCGCGCACACGTTTCCAAGCGCGCTCAGCCAATACCGTGTCCGCAGCACTTCGAGCCGTGAGATTTTCACGATTTTCCGAATAAGCGATATCGTGCTCCTTACAGGCTGCGTCGAGCGGATTAATTCCCGGATCGCCCCGTGCAAGACGTTTCGCTAGCTTTGTTCCTGGTCCGCAGTACTGATAACCGGGCAGATGTAATTCAACAGGGAGTTTATTGATGAGACTGTTAACCAAGCCTTTACCACGCTTTTTAGCACGTTTCTTCGCGATCTTATCCATCGGAAGACTCGTGAGCCACTCAGGAAATTTGCATATATAAACGATTATTTATAAGGTTCCTCGTTAGTCTGCATCGGGATGACGTTCAAGACACAATCCACCAATTTACCTGTGATCAATTTCGATCAGTTTGCGCAGAATGAAAAGATCGCAAAACGTCATGGTAATTTATTACCAAACACCGTTCGTGCAGTGTTCTGCGGGCCATCAAACTGTGGCAAAACTAATGCGTTGCTTACACTCATCACTCACCCCAATGGATTGCGATTTGAAAATATTTATATATACTCGAAATCTCTTAAGCAGCCAAAGTATAAGTTATTAGAAAAACTGCTTGAGTCTGTAGACGGTGTTGAATATTTTCCCTTCAACGATAATGAACAAGTGGTGCCACCAAGCGAGGCTCGACCGAACTCAATATTTATTTTCGATGATGTAGCATGTGAGAAACAGGATAATATTCGAGCATATTTTTCAATGGGTAGACACGAGCACGTTGATTCATTCTATCTTTGTCAAACATATGCACGTATTCCGAAGCATCTCGTGCGCGATAATGCTAATCTCCTAGTACTATTTAAACAAGATGAAATGAATCTCAAGCATATATACAATGATCACGTAAACACTGATATGCCTTACGTTGAGTTCAAAAATGTATGCTCGGCATGCTGGGTCGATAAGTACGGATTTATTATGATTGACAAGGATAGTGATGTCGATCGAGGTAGATATAGGAAAGGGTTTGACTGTTTCGCGTGCATCGATAAGTAATAAATATTCTATTACTAGCCAATCTTGAAACAGTAGTATCCGCGACTCAGCTGCGGCAGCATGAAGAGTGAAAATATTTCTAGAGAACAAGACGTTTTGCGTAAAATCGTCAAAGCCAGCGATGCAATTCGACGAAAACATAAAATGTTGAAAACTGGCCGCGAGGCCAATGAACAGGCGATGCAAGAAGTCTTCAAACCACTCGTGAATCCTTTGGAAAAATTAGTGAATGCGTCCCACACAAGTAAAAATCACGATACGGCACTAGTGAAGAAAGAAATTAAGGAGGAGGAAATTAAGAATGAAATTACGGATGAAAGTAAAGATAAAATTAAGAATGAAATAAATTATGACAACATTGTTGAAAGAGCTGGAACGAGTGGAATAGTGAAACGTGAATATAGCAACGACGACGACAACGACGACGACGACAGTGAGCAAGATATTTCTTTTAAGTCGGCATATGGCGGCGATACTGAACACATTAATAATAAATGATGATGATAATGGAATCGTACAGACTAACGCTGAAGAAGATGAATTAATAAATGAATATCTTGCATTGTTACGATCAAATAGAACGACCGATTTAGACATTTCATATGGGGTGAGAAATCTTGCTAATGATAGGCTAATGATTGGAGACTCACCGATAAATTTTAACGCTACTTCTATTCAAATAGGAGATGTAAGCTATGGAAAAACTATCGGACTTATCGAACTGTTGTTTAAAAAAAAGCCCAATGTTGCTCATATTAGCGTCGATGATATGAAAAATTATAAGGATACAATTATCAGAACAAAGGCGCATAAGAAGTATTACAAGAATAGGGAAGCGATCCGTGTGAATAAAACTTTCAAATTCATCAATTATATTGCAAAAATTTTAAACGATGTTGAATACACCGGAAAAGGTATATCTCAATATAAAGTTACGCAAAAAGATATTAAGGTGGATTATGTTTATTGGGATGATCCAAACGAGCTAGTGAATCGGCTTCGTCTACTCTTGGCATCACAAACAGCTGGCAACTCCTCTCATAGAAACGAAATTATGTCAATTATAGAGGAACTGCGGGAGGCTCAGATAATATATTAACTCGTCACCTATCGAGATTCTAAACATTTGCAAGATGAGTGTCGATGTGTTTGGACGACAGCTCGATAAGAGTGCAGGTGTAAAAAATTGCGGCCTTCCCGGCCGCCCCGGCGTTCCCGGTAATTCGGGTATTGGATTTAAATTAACCGAAGACGGTCATTATGATTTGGAGAACAAAAGACTCCGCAACGTTGCCGCCCCTGAACAACAAGACGATGCTGCAACCTTAAACGTCTTACATCGCAAAGTACATACTACCGTGAAGATTTTACGAAAAGAAATGAATGACAGTAATCTACTATTGGTTCAGGGGCTTGAGACGACAATGCAAGATATCATAAGAACTGTAAATATCAACCTCGAAACAGTACAAGACTTAGCTACTCGAAACTCAAAGGCCATTGCCAACGTGGGCGTTAGACTAAACGTTATTGAAAATGAGCGCGCACAAAGAAGCGCTAGTGGAGGACCTACATAAATCAGCTAGACGGAACTATCCTCGTCGCCATGTGGATATTCGGGGTCTCGATGAGACTTGGCAAGCTGATCTCGTCGATATGTCAGCTTACGCCAGTCAAAACAATCAATACAAGTATCTACTTACCATCATTGATATATTCTCGAAATTCGCTTGGACTGTACCGATGAAGAGCAAGACGGGAAAAGATACAACATCTGCAATGAAGTCTGTACTTATTCAGGGGCGAACACCATCAAAATTGCAGGTGGATAATGGTAGGGAGTTTTACAATTCAAATTTTCAATCTCTCATGGAACAATATAAAATTCATTTGTATTCGACATTTAGCAACTTGAAAGCATCGATTTGCGAACGTTTCAATCGAACAATAAAAAATAAAATGTGGAAACAGTTTAGTCTTCGCGGAAGTTATAAGTGGATTGATATTATAGAGAAGTTGCTTTTTGAATACAACGCCACAATACATCGTACTATTAGAATGAAGCCAAAAGACGTACGCGCTAAACATGAGAAAAATCTTCTGCATACCGTGTACGATCAACCACAAATTAAATATACCAGAAAGCCAATGTTTCAAGTTGGCGAAAAAGTTCGAATTAGTAAATATAAAAATATTTTTGCGAAAGGCTATACACCCAACTGGACGACGGAAATATTTACGATATCTCGAATAATGAATACTTTGCCTGTGACTTACAGACTAAGAGACTATGACAATAAACCGATTGCCGGTGGTTTCTATGAGCAAGAGCTACTCGCGGTCAAACACCCCGATATTTATCTAGTTGAAAAAGTGTTGAAAAACGACTCGACAAACTTCATGTAAAATGGCTCGGATTTGATAACTCACACAATAGTTGGATTGATAAGTCAGACTTGTGAAAACAATTGTGTGTATAATAATTATATTGTAGCACATACCGCCACCGCTGCTACGGATAATCAGCATGATGATGATGACGATGAAAACGAATCCCCGTGGATTAATTGGTATAGGGAGCGAGTGGCAGCACGTTTGGCAGCGCGACGGCCCCAACCGCGAACTCCATCTCCATCCGATTCCGATGACATCGATTCGGATGCAACGTATTGGAGCGCGGAGGAAATGCGTCGGGAAAACGAGCGAGCGCGTTTGGCGATGCTCGATGATTCAAGCTCGATATCGAGTTTTGCATCAACGACGGTCGATGAGCTCGAGAGACGGGAAGCGAGTGCTCGCAGAGCGCTTCAAGAAGAGGAGGGGGATGAGGATGAGGATGAAGAAGAAGAAAAAGAAAAATATGAAGACGATGACGATGCGGAAGAAGAGAGACACGACGAAGACGAAGACGATGATGAAGAGAGACACGATGAAGAAGAAGAAAAAGAAGAAGAAATCGATCGATAGATAATTTTATAATTTTGCACATTTTTTTTATTTTTTTTTATTATAATTTTCCATATATTTTCATACATTTTTTAAAAATTACAATACAATACAATACACATACACACGCACACATACTATTATAATATACTATATACAATATACGCATTTTTTACAATATATATATATATATGTGTACAATTATTTCTACCCTTATCCACCATATCCCCACGGAAGCGTATCCGTAGAGCCGCGCTGCAACATTCTCTTGTTGTCACTCCAACTTAAAACTAGTTTATGTCGCGTAACCGTTTCAACAACATGTTTCCGGCTGCGTATCAAACATTGTGACTTTATAAGATTCTCGTGCTGCAGCAAACACTTCTTGTAGTCGGCAAATGTTATTTTTCTCAAGGTGGATCCTTTAACACCCTTTGCACGCTTTTTATCCTTCGGATCGTCCATAACCTTGTAAGCATACAATTTTGCTCGTAAGCCTACGAACTCTGTCATAATCCTACCGTTGTTCTCATCTTTCATCAAACCAAGTACTTTTTTGTTCGCTTGAGGAATATGATACAAATTATTTACAGGGTAATCCGATGTGTCGAATTTGTACAAATCGCGTTTTATCGTCTCTTATACATTCTCGGTTTTTATGTGATAAATCAAACTATCGGTGTCGGTATACATTACTTTTGCGCTCTCACCGAATTTGTTCTTCATATAGTTATAATGGAAATCGTATATGCAAATTTTTGAAACATCTAAAATTGTAAAGCCTGTGTATATCGGTTTATTGAATTTGACTGACGTTTTATTTAACTCTATTATTAGCATATCGTCGTCGAAAACGGTGCAGCTATGGAAAGTCGCTCTCGCTATAAGGGCTTGTGCCCCCCACCTCCCAGCCCATTTGGTGACAAGTTTTACCTCTCGGTGTTTTCTCACGTTTTCCATCGTTTTGCCGAAGACCGCATTGTTCATGAGTTTATAAAAATTTTTTTCAAACTCATTAGTTGCTTTTTTGCGATAGTCTGTATTCAAATCAATATATTTTTTCATCCATGGACTTTGCTCGAATTTTAATATTCTGTGGATTTTTATCAACTTTAGACCCAAACTGAGGCACTGCTTTAAATTGCGATAATGTATTACATAATTCTGTTTCGGCAATAACGTTGTCATCAATTTAGACTGAGTACATCCGGGAATGGGGGGCACGAAGTGCTCAGCGCACAGCGGTAGGTCTTTATGCTCGGCGTGGAGTTCTCGCGGGTATTCTAAATCGACCTCAAATATATAACCCGTTGAAGCATCATCTTCAATACTTTCAATATCGAGATCGTCAAATTTCTCCAACCATTCGAACGAGCTGTACGGTAAGTATTGACTCATCGCTGCACCATACAAATTGTTAACGTCGTAGTACATAAGGTACGTTTCATCTGCGCTCGAGTCGAAATCTTCGCTCATGTACCGATTGTTTGCTTTTGCGTATCTGTTTGTACACTGCGCGATACCTCCTCGAATGCCTTTCTCAATGAACAGCAACATGTCTACATCGGTAAATAACTCAAGCTCAATTCCCGTGAACTTGAGCATTGCATCGAATGCGAGGCCCGGTACAGTATAATAGTGCAACGGATCCAAATTATACGTTTTCAAGCACGTCTGCCGAAAATTTTCGAAAATGTCTGCCAACAGAAGTACATCTGTTTTTAAATAAAGGTCCGAGTATTCACCTAAACTTTTTACGTTGAACTCGCGCCAAACATTCATTGCGTGCGTATAATCCTCGTCGCTTATCGCTTCGCTTGTTAGTTTCGAGAAAAAATTGTCTTTACATGGCAAAGCCGTTTCGTCAAGTTTTCCCCAATTATCAAGATAGTCATAGGGAAAAACCCCTTTTCTCGTCAACAAAGCGAATTCTTCGTCATTACTATAGATACTCCGCATTATAGTTTTCTTATCAGCCTCCAAATATAACGCTAATTTTTCGATGCTGCTCGGCATGAAGCGAAATGCATCGATAAATCTATATTGCACGCGCGTTTTCGCTACGTCTTTCGAGAAAGAAATATATTTTTCTTTATTGACCGGTAGCAATTGTATTGAACCTTCAAATTGTGTTGCCAACGCTCTAATCAAAAAATGAGAATCGTAGCCCGATAAGTTATGAAAAATGACTGGCACAACGTGCGATTTTGTGTATTGCAAGTTGCATCCGTTATGCGCGGCCCCTCGATAGTTGCCCGTAAAATGACAGTGATCTCGGATTCTTATCTCACCATCATTAAACGGTTTCTCACAAATATGACAGATTGTTCCTGTCTGAAATTCGCGAATCTGATCAACCGTCAATTTTTTCATTGGAACAACGGTTAGCACGCGCGGTGTAATAAAATCAGCTAACGTTCGCAATTCTCGCATGAACCATTCGATACAATCTATGCCTCGGTATGATTTGTACTTAGAAATATCTTTGGTATACGCGCAATGCAGGTAGTAAACGATACTATGTGGAACGTGCTTCTGATCACCAGGTGTCGATTGACTGGGCTCTAAAAGACATTCCAGGTCCGCGTAAATGGCAAATGGAACATCAACTTTATTTTTAAAGTTTTTAAATTTGAGAATCTTTTCTTCCTCCGTGGGAAGTTTCACTTTGCAGCCGTTTATATTGAAACAATCGATTTTATGTTTCGCTAGGCCAGCTTCGGTTTGGAAGTGGCACAAGCATTTATCACAAAGCCACGTCATCGCGTTGTGTCTTGATATTTGCGAGCTAACAAGTCGTGAGAGATTTTTAATCCACGCGAAATGATGTATCGGATTATTCTCACCTACATTTAACGTTGTTTCGAGCATAAGCAAATGTATTGTCGGACGCTTGCTCTTTTTTTTACTTAAATATATTGGTACAATTTCCGATATAATTTTCGATTTTCGCTTCTTACTTTCTACGGCATACACATTGATCGCTAAACGATTTACTTTCTCAAACCTGGGGATGTCTTTCAGCTTCATTGGATAACTAAAATCCTTATATTCGAGAACTTCCCGAAAATGTCGATACGAACTCTTGCGATCACTATGTCCTTGAGCCGGCGGAGACAGCGCTGCTGTAACGGACCATAGGAAGCAATACTCATCATTGTTGGCGATGTTGACAATGGCTCGTTTCAATTGTAAATCCCGCGGAACGCTGACGAATGTGGACAATCCTCCTCGTAGTGGGACGTATTTGTTCATATTGAATTGTAGATTGAGTATTTCAACGAGAGTCCAGCCCGATTCCTTTTGTTGAAACTCCTCCACTTTATGCAATAATTTTTCCTTCACATGCTCCCTGAACCACTCATCGATGTTCGTGGTGCGAAGAATAATTTCATTTCGTGTATTAAAAAATTTATTCTCCTCCAGATTTTCTGCATTTTTCGTGACACTGAATTTGCATCCGAGGATGACGTTAACTTTTAGCGAGCGTCTCCTTCTTTTCCTTGCAGTTCCATTTAACATTCGTTTTAATCTCACGATGATGAGTCGTTTAGCATCATCCATGAATTCCGTTAAATCCTTATGCTGCAGGTTTGTAACGACGCCCGTACGTACGCGCCGCGTAAATGCCGTCTCGAGGTCGGACCACTGTACTTTTTTTGAAACTGCACCGGCACCAGTCGTTTTAAACCTTTCGGTCATCGACTTTAAATTCACTATCGTTGCCTGAATCTGAATTTTATCATGAATCGTAAGTGAATCACACTTGCGTAATATCGAGCTCAAAAGTTTCACATTCTTTTCGCCAATGTCGATCCACTTTTGCTTTTCACCGGGTAGTGTTCTATCGCTGAGAGTCGAGTATGCTCTCTCCATAAGGTGCACAAGTTTTTTACGCTTATCACGATCCATTGTCTATCACGCACAGGTATGAGAACACACACTAAACACATGAGAGGAAATCTCAACAGTAAATACTTTACACGGAAATCTCAACTATACAGTGTTCGCGATGCGCTCGAAGCTGCAGAATGCTTGTAGAGTGATCAACTAATTTTCAAAGTCAAAGATATTCTAACTTCACCCTCTCCACCAATTTTAAAAAGCCAATCGCGAGGTTGCTCGCTATCGGAAAGAAATGTGAGAAAAGGGTGTTTTTGGAAGGGATGCTAAACCTAAACAACGCTACAGCATCTATTTATTTTGCGTCGATTGATATTTTTCGAGACATTCGATGCCGCCGGAGTGTGAGCTGAGAACAAGGCGCTTACTTCACCACCACGCATACACTTGACGGGGCCCTTGATGACGATGGGTTAGGCGGTGAGCGAGCTATCGAGTGAAGACTTCACAGCCGCTTAAAGAGTGTGATTTGATTTTAACACCACTGTGTGTTTATCCCTACTGAGTTTTAATATTACGAATGAGCGATAAGTGTTGACCCATTAGAATATATATGCATATTGCGCTCTCAATATCCAGAGGAATGCATGCTGCATATAAAGCTATCGATATTCCTCGCGACGATGTTTGTTTATATAACATTCCCCTGTGGTGAATGCCGAGAATGAGAACAAGGGTCTGACTCATCGAGCATTCGATACATGCAGCTATTATATTAGTATTTGTATATGGATGTTTATCGCGGTCATAAATTTCAAAGGGTGACAAGAGGGCTAGACTACTTAAAGCATTTGTATACATTATCATATCAACCACCCACTCATCCACCTAACGAGCATTTGATTTTAACACCGAAGTGTTTATTTATAATTGTTTATACAATCATAGGCGATAAGTGACAGATGGGTCTCAGAGCACAGGCCAAGCGATACCCTCCAAGGCTGAGCAGTTCAATAGCCCCCCCCCCCCCCACCCACCCACCCACCAACCTCCCACCTGGCTCACCCACCGGTCACTCACCGATTCGAAACATTGAAGAAAATGTCAACCACCCACCGACCCACCACCCACCCACCCACCACCCACCATCCACCTGGCTCACCCACCCGTCACTCACCGATTCGAAAAACTTAAAAAATGTCAACCACCCACCCACCCACCTCCCGCACACCCACCACCCACACCCACTCATCACTCACCGATTCCCTAAATACAATAAAATGCCAACCACCCACCCACCCACCCACCACCCACCAATTACCTGCCGCACACCTGACACCCACCCACCCACCACCCCATACCCCCCTCCTCCCACGCAACACACCTCGAACCGCCGCCGCCGACCGAGCGCTTGGTTCAATACGCCCCGGGTGGGTTAGAACCCGCCTTACATATCTACTCGCTCATTTCCTTTTTTACCAAAAAATGCATTTTTCGACAAACACTCGACTCTTCACACTTTTCGTGCAACAACCCTGATGTCCATAAAAAAGTTGTGACGCCGTTTTTCGCCACGAGCGTCACACGCGCGCCGCGCGGCCAGGTTAGTGACGAGGCGAGGCAATTACAGGCGAAATAAGGGATAAACCCAACAAAACCCGCGTTGAGCGATGATGAGACGAGGAACTTGTTGCCGAAAAAATAATTGATCTCGAATTAATTAATAAAATGTATAAAATAACAAAAGTACAGTTTAACGATTTTTGGCATATAATCAATCGATACCGTATGAGACTGAGTATTTCGCGTAGTAGAGGCCGGTTACAAAGCCAGTGGGAATTTTGTGAGATCTTCTGAGTGTATGATTTGAGTTTTGGGGTTTGAGTTTTGAGTTGAGGTTGAATTTCGAGTATGAGCGCGAGTTGTATGAGTTGAGTTTTGAGTGTATGGAAGAGTATGAATGAGACTAAAATGAGAAAATATTCGTTAGTTGGAGGAGGAGGGGTTGAAAGGGTGGCGTGGAAAGGAGCCGACGGTTCGTGCTACCCACCACCCGATCACCCTAATCCTATGAGATTTCCTGCGGATTATCGAGTCCGGCTGAAAAACCGGCACACAGGTGATAGAGAGGCAAGCGGAGGTCGGAGTTATATGTTTTCGTGTATTATGTCTCGATGAGAATTCCGAGATTTTTGAGATTTTTGAGTTTGGAAGGCCTTGTCGGCGGGGATTGGACCACCCCGTCGGCAAGGATGTCCGGGTCCATTTAGAGTAGGGGTTCCGAGCTCGCCTCTGTGTGTATGACCGCGGGGATATCCCTCCCAACCTCGTAGAACGAGAGGACGGTGGGCGGGAAATATCCGGCCTAACACCAGCCCTGTGCGTAACCCGGTGAGTGGGGATTGAAGTGACGAACAGGAGAGTGACAGTGGACCACTTTCCCTAATAGAAAAACGGGCCGCAAATTGTCGCCGTTGAAACTAATCCACTAGCGGCGCTGATAGTCACCTGCTCGGTGGAGCGGTTATGCGCGTTACTCCAATTGCTTCAATTTTTGTTTACACCGAGCGTTATAGAGGTTACGACTCATAGCGTTTGATAGAATCATTAAAATTGTTTGGTGGGAAGTGTTTCCAGAACTGTATCGTCGTTAAAGAGTAATATGTAATTCGCGAGTGAAAGTCAAAATCAGTGCTTCGTGTCGTATACGTATTTTTTTCGTGTACGATGCCGAGTTGCGTTGTGCCAGGTTGCACTTCAGGCTATGGCTCAAATCCCGAGCACGTGCACTTTTTCACAATCCCGAAAAATACCGAAAGTGAGAAACTATGGAAAATCGCAATTCGGCGAGCCGATAGTGCTGCAACACCCAGGAGAGCAGTATGCGAGAAGCATTTTTTGAAAAGTCAAATAATGTGGAGCCGAGAACTTCTAGATGCAACTGGACGAGTACTTGGGGTTGTGAGAGTCATTACGTATGTTTGTTTTGTTAAATTTCATTGCACTAAAATTATTCTATCTTACTGTTATCGTAGACGCATTATAAGATACCTCGATTGAAGCAAGGCAGCGTACCCTCGGTATTCCCTTGGACCGAGGTAATACCGGAAGTTCAAGTTGAACCGCCATCGCCGTCGCAACCTCACACTACACAATCAAGTCAGAAGAGAGAAGCACCTTTGAACGATGGACTGGTGGAACCACCTGCGAAATTGCTGAATCTGGAATCAAGCAATAATTGCACCGAATTGGTTCGAGATGAAACTATTTTTTCCCCACTTCAAGACAACACGGTTCCTTCGACGGACGATCAAACGACAAGTTCGATAGCTACCCGTCTACCTCTGCGATTGCTTGACCTGTGCACCGCAGCACTGCCTCTTCCCTCAGGATGGATTTCGAAGAGTAGTACAGTTGAAGACTCAGAATTATTGATTCTGTCACACGACATAATTCTCCAATTTATCCAAATCATTGTTCGCATGAGAATGCAGCAATACTGCACGCGCATGAATGCAAATGTAAACAAAAACAATCAGCAAACAAAAAAGGCATCGAAGTTCTGTACAACCTAGCGAATTTCATTTGTATTAATTACTCAAAAACGGAAAAGAAATATTTTTTTGCGTCTTATTTATTCATCATTAGTATTTTATGATAATGTCCTAATTCCTTTTTTCATAGCTGTGAGTAGTAGTGTACAGCTATAGGGAGACAGGATTTACCCCCTCCACGCGGCCACTGGCGCCAACCCCCACCACCACCGTCTACCCCCACCCTCTCCCCCCACCCCCCACTGTCTGGCCCCCACTCCTTCCCCCACCACCTGTGGTCCCCTCCCCACCCCCTAGGGCCCCTTAAGCCACGCCCCTTGAGTTATAGGGAGCCAATGAGAGAGAGGCTGGGAAAACCTCTGGACCGTGATTGGTCGTCTCATTTTCCCCGAGCGGTGATTGGCCGACTGGAAATTCCCCGAGCTCTTATTGGTCGACTGATTTTCCATGGCGCCCTCTATAAATTTCTATCGTCTTTTATGTACTAGTATTAATCCAATCATTCGCTTTATAATGATTGGACGTCCGATTTTTCCGATATTCTGGTTGGTCGAAGAATTTTTCCAAGGCGCCCTCTAAGAGTTGCCGACTTCTTTTCAATACTAAAATATTCTGTAGTCGGTAAAATGGGGTTCAGCCGGATCCTTATGATGGTAATTCGAAGCAGGTAAAAATAAATCGGCGTTTTAAGTATATCGAATTATTATTCAGTAGCTTAGACGTTCTGTATAATCCATCCCCTCCCATGTCTCATCCTCCCAGACTAACGAAAGTTTACAATGTACGGTTAACGAAACATAAAATACTTATTCATACATGATTATCATATAAGTAAGGGCAAGTGACGCAAAGTGAAGACCGACGAGAAATAATCTTAAATCTACTTATAATAATGAATACAATGAGAAACAATATAATTAATAATACTGGATCGACGTAATTAACTACCAATCGGTAGAGTTACTGCTAAATACGCATGGTCTGATGTCTGTTGATAGCATATCCATATCAGCAAAAGGATATGTATACGATTACGCGACTATTGATTCGCACTTTTCTTATTCTTCATGAGGTATTTTTTCATCTCGTTCACGATGAAAGGGATACCCAGTACCGTCAGTTCAAGGAATACGATGCCAAACGTCAGCTCGATAAACGACGGGTCCAATCGGCGTTTAACAGCTTCTTTCAATAACTTGAAATTATTCTTTATCAAATCTTTGACACGTGAACTGTCTATCTTTTCCGGCGTCTCCATCGGCGGGATATACATCAGTAATTCGGCACAAAGTACGTCGAGACACTTCTGAACATGTGTGACGTTTCGCTGTAGACGTCTGAAACGTTCGTCCGTGCATACCATTAAGCCGATAAGTCCGTCAAACGATGTTTTTTGCATCACAACGGCCGGCGAATACTTTCTTCGCTTCTTTGTCGGTGATCCTAATCCCTCGTCGTCGTCCTTCTCCGTGGGGTTTTCTTGAACGCGCCGATCAAACGCGACAGATTTTGAACCGAAACTTGTTGTAAACACGATTTCACAGTCGCCGACATGTATGGATGATGGGGTGCGCCAACCCGATCCCCAGGCGATCTTTTGACTACCGTCAAAGTACTTCGAAATGGTCGGTAGATGAGTTTGCAGCAAGTTCCAAGCTTCCGATTCAAAGACAATACCACCGGCCGTGCTATTGTTCTGAAGTTTTACGATAGGCTGTATACTACCGTCGGCGCGTAGTTGTAGTCCAATGCTCACTTTTTTTGTCTCGGACTGGTTGAGAGTATATGTTGTACCGAGAATCAGTGGCGATTCGAGACGCTTTTTGTCGTCTTCCGTGAATCCGAGTTCCATGGCTGAAGGTTGTAAATCACTGTTTCGAAGATCTTCAACACTACTAGCTTGACTCATCTTAAACAATGGTCCACGAATACACTGAGACTAGCAAAAAATTAACGAGAAGAAACTCGAAAGCTTAAACTCAAATCTCTTTAATGACCTCACGGGCCGGACTGCCGCTGTTTGGTGTATCGCGTCGGTTATATGCGATCCTGGGGCGCCACGGCGCTAGTATCTCTGAAGATTTCACATGCTCTAGGAGAGGGGAGAACCGGTTGTAAGATCATGACGCATATACCGTAAAGAAAACACCTGCATATGGGAAAGAAAAGCCGATATACATAAAGAAAAGATATCGATCTTTGAGTACAAACCAACACCGGAGCTATAAATCTGGTATCCCGGAGATCGACGATATCGATCGCTGGACCTCACAGTTGGAGATCCGCGGCCCGTGAAAAGTCATAAAAATAAGAAGAGTTGCCGGTCACATCGAGGAATACATGTTGACCTTACACTTGAAATTTATGGATTTTTGTAGCGTTCTGTCATGGTCGTAAAACCAATCTAGATCAGCCGTTAAAATTTCTAAGTCGTAAAATAAAAAAAAAATGAAAAAAAAAAATGTGCAGCGTCTTTGAGATGAGGCGATATTTGTCTCGGGTTTCCGTATTGTTTAGTTTGATGAAAAGGAGTTTAGCTTCGAAGATCGTGTCCAACTGTTACCTCGATATTGTTTTGACGGTGAGATACAATGGACGCGAGCTCTGTGTATTGCAATGGTCTATAGATCCAGATCTATTTCAAAAGGGTGTCGGTGGTAAACGGCTATCTGTAGATCGGTATTTTTATGACTGTTAGGTTCTTGCACAACCCTTCGAGCGGAATTTCGAGGAACAGAATTTTTTTCGTTTTATTACTCATAGTGTCGGCGAAAACAATCCGAAGCGTCCTCGAGGCTGCTATTCAATGGCTTTTCGGCGGTGCGACAAGTTGCAGCTAGTATTGTTTTTATGTATACGATGTTAGCCGTATTTTCGGCGGTGCGGTAGGTTACAGGTAGTAACGTTTTTATGTATAAGATGAGCGTCGTATTTCGGCGCAAGGATGCGCGCAAAGTCAATAGAATAAGCTACGCCGCGGGTAGCCTATATTTTCACCATCGGTGTGCAATGTCTTGAGACAACGAAAAGAGGTGAAAAAAATAAGCCGACTTAAGGCAATGAGAACAATGTCCACCAAAATCGTAGTAATGTTTACCAGAGACGGTGTTTCGTCTTCTGTTTTTCCGCATTTTCATAGGCCGGAAATTGTGGTGGGGTGTAGGCGAAAAACTATAAAAGCTTCGGAAAGACAAAACTTTGACAATTCTTTGTCGAGAAGTCATTCGTGAAGCTTCAAACTTTACGTGTTACGTGACGTGCCTTTACATACGTTTCTTACGGTGTTAAGGTTTTATATATATATATATATACATACATTCTGTGCTGCAGTGTGTGAAAATCTTGTGTTGTGGAATCTCGTGATTCATTGTGCATTTTAATTTTTCAACGAACTAAAAAAAATTTTAAAAAAAAATGCAATCGTACCGTGCTCGTGTTCTCGTCAAGGCTGTGCATAAAGCCGTTGGTTTTGCGAGATTCAGGAGTGCCGTGATTGCGAGACGTTGTGGGGCACCTTGGGCTAAGCGGCTCAACTGTATGACCCTTCAACAGGTTCAGCGAGAGTTTCGCTGTATCCTGAGGCAATTGCCTGTGAGGGTCATTGGGCGGCTGCACAGCTATCAAGCGTTTAGCGATTCGCTCGACGCTATCGTCATTGCGGTGAGCGTCGTGGAAGAACGCAACAGTGGCCATTTGCATGTTGTCCGCGACCTCGTCAATAGCCGTGAGAACGCTCAATGCGGTCTCGATATGTTGGCGTCGGATACCGAAAGCGACGACGACGACGACGACGACGACGACGAGACCAGCGATGAGAGCGTTGACGCCGAGGACAACGACGATAGCAACGGCGGTCGCAACGGGGACGACGAAGACGATGGCGAGGACAACGAGGACGACGAAGACGATAACGAGGACAACGAGGACGGCGAAGAGGATAGCGAGGACGGCGAAGAGGATAGCGAGGACGACGAAGACGACGGGGAGGGCAGCGCGGAAGAGCAGAATAAAGACGAGACGAACTCTACCGCCGAGACACTTATCCTCGCATCACCGGATGAGCGCGACGACACCGATGCCGAGGCCTATGGTGTCAGCGAGGATGACGACGACAGCGATAGTGAGGGCTCTACTGCCGGCGGCGATTACGACAGCGAACGTCTCGATACGCTGTCAACCGCCGAAACCCTCATCGTTACAGCATCGGATGCAATGGATCCTTGCGACGAACCGATGGACATTCGTGACGAAGAAGCTGCAGCGACGAGGAACCTCGACATGGAGGTTGGCGCGATAATGGACTGTCAATCAGCCGCGACAATGGGTAACTCAATGTTTATTTTAAAAAAGGCAATGTAATGTATACACATATATACATATGTGCATATAAACGTACAAATACATGTATATATATATATATATATGTATATGTAGATATACTTACATTGTTTATATATATATATACACGCATATCCTTTAATGCGTAGAGCCCCTTCAAATTGGTTTAACTTTATTTGTTAAACCACAGGTGTGCACGGATGGTTATTGCGCGCTGCTGAACCGTGCGACGCGCACGGCGACTGGTGCCTGGGCGGTCATGCCTCTTTAGAATATCCTCCTGTGACCCAGAGACCCGATCCTGCCCTTGTAAATAGCCCGGTCTCCTCGCGTCATTATGACCCTGCGTCGAATGATGATTCGGATTCAGATTCATCATTTTCGATTAGCGATCCGGAATCTGAATCACCCTCGTCGTACGATGCGGATCACTCCGACGCCGACGCCGTTCGCGCGATACCGAACCACTTGCTGCAAGCACCGTGGCACGATTCGCGCGGGGTGATGGGTTTAGGATCCGATTCGTACGACGAGGATGATGATCTAATCATCATTCGAATTATCGAATCGTCCCGACGTTTCCCAGAACCGTAATTATTTGTCACACCTTATCCTATTTCCTTCCACAGACCGTTCAGGAGTATCCTCGTCGAGCTCGGCACGGTCGTCATCATCAGCATCGTCATCATCATCATCATCATCATCATCATCATCATCATCGTCATCATCATCGTCGTCATCATCATCGCCATCATCATCATCATCATCATCATCATCATCATCATCATCATCATCATCATCATCATCATCATCATCATCATCATCATCATCATCATCATCATCATCATCATCATCATCATCATCATCATCATCATCATCATCATCATCATCATCATCATCATCATCATCATCATCATCATCATCATCATCATCATCATCATCATCATCATCATCATCATCATCATCATCATCATCATCATCATCATCATCATCATCATCATCATCATCATCATCATCATCATCATCATCATCATCATCATCATCATCATCATCATCATCATCATCATCATCATCATCATCATCATCATCATCATCATCATCATCATCATCATCATCATCATCATCATCATCATCATCGTCATCGTCGTCGCAGGCATCGGCTTCGTCGATGTTAAGCGCATCCTGGATCGCTGAGACAGAGGCGGCCGTCGCGCAATTGGTGAGTGACGGCTATAATGTACCGCAAATAGGCGGAGGTCCTGCGCGGCCAAATGACGTTGGCGAAATAATTGAAAATGCCGATAACATTAATAAAAATATCCGCAATGAGGACGGCAATGACATTAGCGTTAACGATAACGATATAGCTCACGGGGAAGAAGTCGTGGATGACGACGATCACGTCTTACCCGTGGGTCATCGGTTTAGAATAGTCGGTGTACCGCGGGATCACATATTAAAAAATTTTAAAATAAATAGTCGACGAACCGAAGTGTCTTTAATAACTCCGCCGCACGGTATCAACCCGATATCATGGATACGAAACGCGATTCGTGATATCCATCATCATTTTGTACAAGGCCGCTCGCCGGCCGATAGAATCGGTGTCGCGTTTGAGGCCGCCGGTATGACGAATGGTACAGCCGGTGTATCCATGAGGCCCGTATGGCGGTTCAATTACGAACAATTATGGGACCTTCTTTGCAGTGTCCATCAAAGCGCGAGAATCCTTTCGGTTTATGACACTCTAGTGTTCACCGTTACGTACGTTGACATGGTAAACGGCACGGGTGGCTTAGATAGTAAAATCGCGAGTAATCGGTCCATCATTCAAATCGGGAATTTTGATAATTTGTGTTTCCCTCGATCGCTTGTCGTAAGTCTCGCAAATGCGCGCAATAAAGAAGATCGAAGCGAAGAATCGAAAGTTTTTTACGACAAGATTCGACATAAAAAATCGAAACTTCAACGGGACGAGGCTGAAAAGCTTGTAAACGAGGCTCGCGTAGTAGTACCGGCGTCGGGGTGCGGTAATATAGAAATCGAGGTTTTCCAAAGACATTTTATGGCTGCCGGTATAGCTATAGTCGTATACGACTGGGCCTCTTTAGGTAGCGGTGTGCAACCCATCTTCAATGGGCACTCGCGGTTTCAAGACGTTCCGGCACACACGACATTGAACATTGCGCACTTCGCGGACGAGGACCACTATTCACCGATCACAAATCTTTTAGCAGCGGCCGGTGGTAGAAACTATTGTACACCGTGCAACAAATCGTACCGTTTTTTACAGCGGCACGTGTGTACGAGTAAATGTCCTCGTTGCTACGCGTCACCGCCGTGTCCGGTCAGACCCATCGACGCTAACGATCACGATGCTGCTATAGTCGGTTATGAACGGTCGTGCGAGAATTGTAACCGGTTTTTTCATAGCGTAGCGTGTTTTGACAATCATCTCAAAGCTCGGGAATATCGAGTCAAAACACACGCTTCCGAGCGAAAATCGGTTTGTGAGACAGTCCGTTTTTGTAAAAAATGCTTAAAGCTGTTCGATGCCACGCTAAAACCACACAACTGTGGTAAAACTTTTTGCCAACTATGCCGAAGCGTACACGGGTACAATGAGTATTGTTACATGCAGCCGGTGGCACCGCGTATTCTATCTAACGAGAAAAAACATCCGCGAGCGCTCTTTATTTTTTATGATTTTGAGACCCGTCAAGACACGTTTTACACCAAAACACCGGGTGACGATACTCGCGAGCACATTGTCACACTTTGTGTAGCACAGCAGCTGTGCGAAAAATGTTTATCTTCCGTTGATGATATAAGCGCCGGTGCAGCGTGCTGTTGGTGCGGTGTACGAAACCACATTTTTCGCAGATCGCCCGTCGCGGAATTAGTCGAACTCGCGGTGCGCCGTTCCACATCTTTTAGTAAAATTGTCTGCATCGCTCACAACGCAAAGGCGTTCGACGCGCAGTTTATTTTGCGTCACGTCGTCGAACACTGTAAGGATATCGGTGTGCCGAAACTCATTCTTACGTACTGTTTTCATCGACAGTATGAATTATTTCCATATGCGTCTCAGTGCACTCCCAGAGGCCTTCGGCTTCAAAGATAAAATGGGCAAAGGATACTTTCCGCATTTGTTCAATACGCTAGAGAATCAGACCTATATAGGTAAACTACCTGCCGCCGAGTTCTATTCGCCGGAAACTATGAGTCCCGAGGGGTATACGGCTTTCTATGAATGGTATGCCGAAACAGCAGCTATGAATGAGATTTGGGATTTTCAAACCGAGATCGAAAAATATTGTGTGATGGACGTGGATATTTTGCGACGGGCCTGCAATGAATTCCGAAAGATATTTCTCGAAGTCGGGAATGTTTGCCCATTTACAGAGGCAGCAACAATCGCGTCGGCTTGTTCAAAAGTATTTAGACGTAACTTCCTCGTACCACAGACTATCGGCCTCATACCAAGCGGCGGGTACAGACTCGCAGACAGCCACTTGAAGCAAGCCAATGAGTGGCTTTTATGGGTCGAGCATTGCGTGGGTCACGAGATAACTCATGCTACGCGCGGTCGTGAGTTTCGGCTACCTGAAGGGATACTTGTCGATGGGTACGCTCAGAGAGGCGAAGATCGATTTGTCTACCAATTTCACGGCTGTTATTGGCACGGCTGCCCCCGTTGTTTCCCCGAGCACCGTACAGCACGGTCACGCGCCAACGATGAATCGTACGAACATCGTTATGAACGTACTCTGGCAACCGACACTAAGATTCGCGAACAGGGTTACGTATTAGAGGTCATGTGGGAATGCGCGTTTAACGATGAGCGAAGCATCAATCCGGCGATCGGCGCGTTTTTGCGTGAGCATCCGCGGCTAAAGTCTGAGCGTCTGAATCCTCGCGACGCGTTCTTTGGCGGCCGGACAGGTAACACTGTGACCTCGTACGATGTTGCGGAGGGCGAAAAAATCAGTTATATCGACATCTGTTCGCTCTATCCTTATATTTCTAAAACGGGTCGTTTTCCGAAGGGTCATCCTAAAATTTACGTCGGTTCGGAATGCGACGCTTTGCTAAACGGTTCTTTCGATGCTCTGGGTACAACGGTTAATGCTTTGATTCGCTGTACGATTTTACCGCCGCGAGATCTTTTTCATCCGGTTCTACCAGTGCGTATGCATCACAAGTTGCTCTTTGCACTGTGTCGTACATGTGCCGAGGAAAAGACACAGTCGTCGTGTCCGCATGAGGATGTAAACGAGCGTGTCTTTACCGGTACATGGGTAATTGACGAAGTTTGCAAAGCACTTGAGGTCGGCTATAGAATCGTTGAAATATCCGTTATTTGGGACTATGAAATTACTCAGTATGATCCGGAAACACGCGAGGGTGGGCTGTTTGTCGATTACATAAACACCTTTTTGAAGATTAAGCAAGAGGCTAGCGGCTGGCCGGCGGAATGTGTCGATGCAGACTCGCGGACAAAATACATTACCGACTACGAGAGCGCCGAAGGTATTCGATTAACGCCGGAAAAAATTAACAAAAACTCGGGTCTGCGTTCCGTTGCGAAACTTTGCCTTAATTCGTTTTGGGGAAAATTCGGTCAGCGGGATAATTTAACGCAAACGTCCGTCATTAATACTCGCGAGCAGCTGTTGCTGCTTTTGGGGGATAATGACAAAGATGTGCAACGCTTACTACCGGTAAACGACGATGTTTTGTACGCAAACTGGGTGTCAATAGACGAGGCAATAATACCCTCCTCGCAAACGAGCGTCGTAATAGCTGCATACACAACAGCTCAAGCGCGCTTAAAATTATATAGCTATTTGGAGAGACTAGAGCGACGCGTGCTGTACTATGACACCGACTCGGTGATTTATGTTAGCACAGGTCAACCGGGTGAATGGGTACCGCCGCTCGGTAACTTCCTTGGGGACATGACCAGTGAGCTCAAGAAACCGACAGACTATATAAAGTCATTTGTCTCGGGAGGCCCCAAATTCTACGGGTATCAGGTGGTGAATAGCGCGCGCCCCGAAACGGTTTCTAAAACAGAGTGTAAGGTGAAAGGGTTAAGTCTAAATTATCAAAATTCCCAAAAAATAAATTTTGACTCGATACGTGAAATGATTAGAGCTGATTTGCCGAGACAGAATGTAGAGTCGATTCAATTGAATTATTCGTCGATTCAGCGAACGGCCCTCCATGATGTCGTAACTCGCGCAATGTCGAAAACCTGCCGTGTCGTTTGCCATAAACGACGTCATGTGACTCACACGCTGTCACTACCGTTCGGATACAAAGATTAACCCTCGGTAGCCGTATAACGTCAATTTGCATCGTTGTCGTCCTTGTCATTGCATAATTTAGATATTAATACAAATAGTTTTAAATTGTAAATTTGTATGTAAACTAGAAATAAGACTGGTGCTACAGGTGCATGCGTGTGTGTGTGTGTATATAACATAAACAGCGTGAATGTACATAATATTGTTAATGAAGATTAAAAATGTTTATAAAACTGAGTATATCTTTAAGAAAAAAAAGATTTTGTAAATATATGTGATTTTAAAATAAGAATAAATATATACAAACACACATATCTCTATACATTTATATAATAAAATATGTTTATGCTTTACACGATTTCACGATAGTCTTGTTAATTTAAAAATAAAAAAACATTCAAACGTATTCCTGCCCGTTGTTGACAATTTTTCTTTTATTATAAGCTAGGCGGCACCACATGCGCAATATGAGCTTATAGTGCACATGTGGGCGCGGTATAAGAGCTGATCGACACGCGCGTGCGCTCGCCCGCTCATAAGCTGATGTTGCGAGCGCGCGGACCGCCGGTGTTAGCTGGACCACCGCCGCGCACACGTCGAATTAGCTTGTCCGCGACGTGTGTCCTCCGAGCCGCCGCCGCCGTGTTAAGCTTATAGTCGCGTGAAAAACGAGTATATTTATAAGTGTTTCAGTGTGAGTTTTGGCTGCGTCGGCGAAACGCGAGTAAAAGAAAAAAAAAACGTAAAATGGACGTACGATGGAAACATCCGTGGACTTCACTAATTTGTGGGCCAACAGGCTGTGGTAAGACAGTTTTCGTGCGAAGATTCTTGCGCCATCTAGCGGCTATGAGCGATGCAACGTTCGGCCGTATTATATTTTACTACGGCGATAATCTCGATGCCGATACTGCCGCTCTGTTCAAGAATTCGTCGCATGAGGATTCAACGAGTGCTAATATTAAAATCGAATTTCACGAAGGACTACCACAGCCGGAGGATTATTCACAAGATAACGACTGTAAGAAATTGGTTATTATCGACGATTTGATGAGGGAATCGTCAAACAATACGATAGTAGATCTCTTCACGAAAGGCAGTCATCATAAAAATATCAGCGTTATTTTCATAACGCAAAATATTTTTCATCAGGGACACGGGCAACGCGATATTTCGCTGAATGCGAATTATATTGTTATTTTTAAAAATCCTCGAGATCGGGCACAAATTCAGCATCTTGCGAGACAAGTTTATCCCGAGGATCAACGCTTTTTAACGGAAGCCTATCACGATGCGACTGCGCAGCCGCATGGATATCTACTGCTGGATCTAAAGCAATCGACGCCCGATATGTGTCGATGCCGCACCAATATATTTCCCGACGATCCACAAATGCATGTATATATACCGAAAAACAAACGTGGCTTTCGTCAATTGAAATGACCGGTGGATGGGCGCGTATTTAGTCAAATGGCGGAACAGCAAAGACATCAGTAACGCTCGAGTGTCGGTTACGCAAACATCTCGGCGTGGAGGGCGACAATGGGGAAGATGACGGTAAAGAAGAAGAGGAAGAGAACAGCGTGTTCTGTGCGATCACCGATCGATAAACGGCACGCCGCTTTTCTGAACGCCCTCTGTCATGCTAGTAAAGAGCAGCAAAGAGCGCTGCTACGCACGGCCGATGAATCGCTGGTCAAGTGTATATGCGAATGCGCACTGAACGTCTTACACGGCGTAGTAACGCTTAAAAACGGTGTGAAAAATCGTCTTAAAAGATATAAAAAGGTGTTGCGACAACTAGCGCCGTGGTCCGCAGTAAGACAGAGCGGCGGCGGTGGCGGCCGGAGTAGAGCCAACGGCACCGCTCGTAAACGACGAAAATTCAACTGGAGAGCGAAAAAACGTCTCATCATGCAGAAAGGCTGTGGAGCATTTTTGCCGCTTTTATTGGCACCGATTATCACGAGTTTGGTCAGTAGACTGTTTACCGGCAGCGGTGGCGGAAGTACTGACTCTTAATTTAAACGTGCGAGATCTAATGGAACACGCGAAGAAAATGATTTTAGTACCGGCTGAAGAGGCGGGGATATGGAAAGACCCGATGATCGGAGGCAGCGGCGGCGGCGGAGGAACTCGTGCGCCGTCTGTCGATCCACCAAGTGTACAGACGCCGGGTGATCCTATATCGCGACTCGACGAGGAGCTTTCGGGAATTTTACACTCAAAAAAGTATCGCGATGACTCGGAAAAGTGGAAACAATATCTACAGGTGTTGCAGAGGTATTTATTTTTGCTCGAAGTACGAAAAGGCCCGATAGATCCGGCGTTACCTGGAGCGACCTCTGCCATGTCTCGTGAACAGCAGACGCCAAATGGAACGTTCGATGATACGATAATCATAGACAGCGTGCCGCAAAAGTTTCGACATAAAGCTAAAGCTCTCGTGTCTTATCTTCGCAATTCACCGGGAGCAGTACAGCGCATCAGATGGGACCAAGAGGGGCGCGTGACTATAGACGGCAAGCTTGTACCAAATTCAAATATTGTCGATCTTATTAACGACGCGGTACCATCGAGAAAGGAGTTTAAAGCCGTGGGTCGGCGTGACTTTATTCAGAGTCTACGAGATATCTCTATACCACGTGAATTTATCGGAAACACCGCATTATGGACACTGGGAGAGGAGCGATTCGGTGTTGAGCGTACACAAAATAATCCGGGCGTGGATAACGACGAAAGCCCCTATTACAGCAGCGAGGACGAAAAAGAAGAAGGAACCGTTGACAATGCTATAGCTGCGAGAGTAAAACGGTCTGAGGGTAAAAGTGCGGCTGGTATTAGAACTAGAACTAGTCGTGAAGAGACGTTCAACAATCGTCGTGGGCTAAATTCCGACTATTCGCCGAAACAGAGTGAAAAGGACGAGTCAAAGAAGAAGAAGAACAAGAAGGATAGTATGGCCGCGGATACGGAGGCTGCCGAGCGGTCGAACATTACGACGACACCACGTTCAGACGAGGCCGTTCAAATACCACGAGGGTTTGCACACTGGCTAAAACTATGAATAGTCCAATGTCTGCTGCAGCATAACCGTCAGAGAGCGAGAGAGATGCCGTACGGAAAAGTGTATTACGACCCTTCACACCCCGCTGGTTACGCCGGTGCAAGACGACTGACAGATAAAAAAAATGAAGTAGCCGCTGTTTATGACTGGTTGACCCAACAAGACGCGTACACCATTCACAAGCCCGTCAAGCGGCTTTTCCTAAGACTTCGCTACAGTGTTGACAACATAGACGACGTTTGGGAGGCTGATCTCGTCGATTTACGCTCGTTAAAGAGTGTAACGAAGTAAACTCGCACAGTTGTTTTTCGCGAACTCGAATCGAGGCTCCGCTCACCACGGAGCCCCTTTAACAGAAGCGCGCGTTATAGTAGCCCCCCCCCCCCCATGTATCCCCGCGCTTAGGTAAGGTAACGCTCAGCAAGACACCGAGAGAGACCCGAAATGCCGAGACAACGAACGAGACAGAGAGAGAGAGAGCGGGAAACAGCGAAGGAAGATATTCGCTCGACGACGAAAGGATTCGTCGCTGCCCGAATATCCGACGTTGCCGTCCCGTCGTCTCCCTCACTGACCACCGCCGCTCTGCCGCTCTCGATCGTCGCTCAAGGCCCTGAGCGACGATAAATCAATATCGCTGCCGCCATCTGACACCTCGTCCGTCGATCGAGCGAATTATCGACCGACGTCGAGTACCGTTCTTCTCTCTCGCACCACCGCCTTCCGTCGCGCTGATGCCGGAGAAGACTTCCGCAAAGAAGAAGAGCGTTACCTCAGCCTCGTTCGAGCCGTTATAGAGTAAGCACGTGTGTCGGCGATCCTCCCCGTCTCCGCCATTGTACGAGGATCGTCCGAATTATTGTACAGAGTGTGTGATATCTGCGAGTAATAGTTTTCCCTCCCGCGTGATTATTTACCCCCGACTCTCCCCCGATAGTTTCCCTGCAGTAAAGTCAGTGAAGTGACCGGTATTCACTTCAGTATTTTATCGTATATTTTTTCCAGTATCGCCATTTCCCGGCGAGGACTCGTGCACGTGGTGAGTGGCGTGCGACAGTATTTTGCGTGCGAAATTATTATAGTAAGTGCGTTTAATCGTGTATTCCCCCCCGTATATCGCCCTGTAGTCCCTGAAAATCGTGTAAAAGCCGAAGGCATTAAATTGCGAGCCCGCAGATCGGTTGACCCTCCCCTGAGCCCTCTGCTGTCCCTTTGAGTTTGCCGGCGATTCGGTGTCGAATCGCATCACGGCGTTACCCCGTAAAAGGTAACTGGCGCCCAAAAATCGTAATTGAATAGTTTCCCCCCCCCCCCCCCCCCGAATTTCGAGATATTTTGTGAGTTATTTTTGTCAGCAATTTCCCCGCGATCTTCGCTGTAATTTTCGTAGGCCCGTCGTCCCTTTGCCGAGAATATTAGATAGTCCCGCCGACATTTTCTCTTGTCACGAATAGCGTACGCCTCGCGGATCGCCTCGTGGCAACCACCGTAAAATCTTTTATAATTGTTCCCCGATCATCCTCTCGCCGTATTTATTATCTTTCGAGACATTATTATTTTCCCATCTAGTTTATTTTTATTTTTTTAGTTCACGTATTATTTAGTTGCGATTATTGTTAAGATTTATTTGCGTTATTCTTGCCCGTTTATTTTCCTTTCCCCTGTTCTTTACGACAGCTTATTATTTCTTATTTTCCCTTCCCAGTTTCTTTGTATTATTTCCGAGATTATAATAAAATTCTATTCTTTTGTTAACTACCCCCTCACCGCCTACGACTATTGGATTTTCCCGTTGCCCCCCCGAATATAAGTTTCCGACGAAAACCCCGTTACAAGAGTTACAACGATAATACCTGCTACCTGCTCACAGTCATTGATGTATTGAGCAAGTATGCATGGGTCGAACCGCTACAAGACAAAACAGTGCACTCTGTGACGCAAGCCTTTAAAAGGATTTTTGAACAAAGCACCGGACGGTCACCCGCCTGTCTACAGACCGATAAAGGCAAGGAGTTTGTCGGAAAAGAGTTGCAAGTCTTTCTTAAGGAGAACAATATTGTGTTTAGAGTTACGCGTAACCCTGATATAAAAGCAGCAGTTGTCGAGCGCTTCAATCGTACGTTGAAAGAGCGAATGTGGCGTTACTTCACGCACCGAAATACGCATCGATACATTGACATTCTACAACAACTCGTCGACGCGTACAACCATGCGAAACACTCGTCAATTAAGATGCAACCGGCCGCTGTGACTTTACACAATGCTGATGTAGCGTACGAGAATATGACGAGAGCATCGTTGAGGCAACGCAGAAAAAGGCGTTTCACCGACGTTAAATACAAGTGCGGCGATTACGTTAGGATTAGTCGAACAAAAGGCACCTTCGAGAAGGGTTACGAGCGGAATTGGAGTGAAGAAATTTTCCGAATCACAAAAGTTACGGTCCGTCAGGGTATCCGAGTTTACGAATTAAATGATCTTGAGGGAGAGTTAATCGACGGATTTTTTTATACGGAAGAAATCACGCCTGTACACGAGAAACGTGTTGCGGAAAATAAAGAATACAAAATCGACCGTGTAATACGAACAAAAGGTCGCGGCGCGAAGAAACAGCTTTTTGTCAGCTGGGTCGGTTACCCGTCGAAATTCAACTCGTGGATTCTGGCGTCTAACGCTCGCGACCTTGGAGGCTAGTGTAGTGAATACGCTCAGCCAACATGTACAATGACGAAAATTTTTTTCTCGTCCTGCCGAGCAACAGCAGCATGAAGTATTTTCCGAACAACACTACGACAAATTTCACCACACACCTTTCACGTGAAATAACCCTCAACGGTCATTGGGTCGTGGGTTTAACGGAAGTTCACATACCTTGCACGATGATACATATCCAGCGTGATGAGACTGAAATTCAGTGGACACCGTGTGGCCGAAAAGACCTAAAAATCAACCATATACCGTACGGCGTATACGACAATCATGAGGCTTTAATGAAAAGTATAAATAGTCTGCCCGGTATAAGCGAGGCCGGTATACGACTAGTTAATGCAAAAAATGCAAGCGGTTACGTGGCGATTGAGGGTAAAAAGTGCGGCAAAGAAATTGAGGAATCGCCGAATTTCTTGCAAATGAGCGACAAGCTTCGTCACGTGTTTGGCTTCGAGTTAACGCCGGGTAAAGATTGGGAAAGCGCCGGGAATTCGTACGTCAGCTTTACCCGTGGTATACAACGCGAAAGTCAGATGCCTGCCTGCATTGCCCGCGCTCTACCCGAAGAAATCTTTGTCTATACGGATTTGTGCGTACCCTACACAGTTGGTGACACACAGGCCGCTCTGTTGCGGATAGTAAATCTGAATACAGCAAAGTACAAGTATGGCTCGACACAGGTGAAATATTTTTCGCCGGCAAATTATTTACCGCTGCTTAATAATTGCTTTCGTACGATCGAAATAGATATAAGAGACAAGTTGGGACGGCCAATCACATTTGAGTACGGAACGTTAACGCTGACGCTTTACTTTAAGCGAGTCTCGTAGACGAAATGGCGAGCCACTACGCGTCATATTACGAGAATCAAATCGGCGGCGGTGGACGTATGAGCAATGTTTTCGTGGGTGCACCTTATCAAAGGGGCCATGGGATTGGTCGATTTCTCGGCGGACTCTTCAGAAGTGTACTACTGCTCCTCACGAGAGGCGCTAAAGCTATAGGACGCGAGGCTTTGCGCACCGGCTTGCACGTTATTGAAGATGTAAGCGGTAATAATGTACCATTCAAGGAGTCGCTAAAGCGTCGGGCCAGAGAATCTGGCGAAAATTTGAAACGAAAAGCCGACGAGAAAATTGCACTACTTATGAAGGGATCTGGCTATAATAGTGCGATCGCCGCGAGAACGATGCAGTCGCTGATTGGACGCGCAACTCGGCGCACCTCCACGAGAAAGAGATCTTCCACCGCGAGGAACAAGAAGACGAAGAAGGGAAAAAAGAGAAGCGCCACTAGTGCAACATCGCGGAGAAAGAAAAGAAGGACGAAGACGGGGAAAGTTACGAAGACTCGAAAAAATAAAAAGAGACGACGCGTTGATATTTTCGGAAGTGCTTAAATATGTCCTTTCTACACTCACACTCGTGCGAATGTATGAAGTCGGAACTCGACTTATTCACAATACCGCCAACGCAAACATCTATAGAATCATCGCAATGGGTTCACTACAAGCCGGTCTCTTCGTTGTCGGACGACGGGCCCGTCGAATTTGTGATACCTGGCCACGGGGAGGAATACCTGGATCTCGCGCATACTATGATCGCTGTAAGCCTTAAAGTGGTATCTAGCGGTGGCGCAGAGTACAAAGTTGCGCCCGTAAATAATTTTTTGCACAGCCTCTTTAATCAGGTAGACGTGTTTTTTAATCAAAAACTTGTCGCGCCTCCTAATAATGCCTACGCCTACCGGGCGTACATTGAAACGTTGTTGAACTATGGCCCTGCGGCAAAAGCATCGCATCTCACTACGGCTTTGTGGTATGCCGATACTCCAGGTGGTTTCGAGTTGCTACCGGGCGCGAGTCCGAGCAACGATGGCCAAGACGCGAGAGCCCGTTATGTCAAAGGAGATCGGACCTTGGATATGATTGGCCATCTACACTGTGATGTATTCAATCAAGACAAATTTTTGCTGAACGGCGTCGAAGTACGACTACGTCTCGTACGCTCAAAAGACGATTTTTGTCTTATGGAAACACCATCAAAAGATTGCACACACAAGATATTAATTCACGATACGACACTGCTGATAAGACGAGCGAAAATCAACCCAGGAGTACTTATAGCCCATGCGAAGACGCTGTCTAAAACAACAGCGAAATATCCTATAACGCGCGTGGAGGTTAAGTCGTTTACCATGCATAGCGGCGTCGCGGGCGATACACTGGACAATGTAATACTCGGTCAATTACCAAAGCGTATAATACTCGGTTTTGTTAGCAACAAAGCTTTCAACGGTGATAGAACGTCAAACCCCTTTAATTTTCAAAATTATTCGATAAATTTTCTATCACTCTACGTTGACGGTCAACAGATACCTGGAAAACCACTGCAACCAGAGTTCGACACCAACAGAACTTGGATCGAATGTTACCACACCCTTTTTTCGGGCACAGGTATACACTTCCAAAACGACGGTATAGACATTTCACGCAGCGCTTACGCAAAAGGTTATTGTCTATTCGCTTTCGACTTGACGCCTGATCTATCCGCCAACTGTTTCACCCACTGAAATCTCGTGAAACACGGTACCGTGAGAATCGAAGTACGTTTCGCCAAACCTCTCTCATCTACAATAAATTGTATTGTCTACGCCGAGTATGACAATGTTATTGAAATTGACTCGGCACGTCAAGTAATCACGGATTTTAGTGCTTGAGCGTCCAATCCCCTCTTCCGATGCATAACACACGATCACACATTCCCCGGTGAGGGCGCTATACGTACAGCCGAAACGTATTTAAGACCGACTACGAGCGAGCATTCGACATCATTTCGTCTCACGCCTTCAGCATGGACGCAATAGTTGATATTCAAGCGCTATACGGCAAGCATGGCGAGTTTCTTCCTAAGGAGATCGCCGTTATTACACTACAAGGCGATCATATCGGCCACTGGGTTATCGATTCGCCATACGATTTTGGTGAACTACCTAAAGAAGTGCGCGCGAGTAATAATCGTCTAACGTGCTTTCATCACGGTATCGAGTGGGTTGACGGTGATACTCCATTGCCAAAAGTATACACTGCGCTAAAGGCCATGTGCCGATACGCACTTCGTATATATACGAGAGGCGTACAAAAAGCGGAAATTCTATGTGACGTGCTGGGCCGCGACATAGTCAACCTGGAAGATTACGAGGGCCGTAGCTTCAAGAACATGCCGACCTACGACACTTGGTGCATCTATCACGGTGTGTCAAAGGAGGATGCAGCGAAGTGCGCATTAAACAACGTGGGAAAAATAAAACGTTGGCTTCGGACTCAGATTTTGGATAAGGAGAATCCCGTTTACTCAGAACCAGTGGGCGCCGTGCAACGGTGAGATCGGCCAAACGATACACCGAGAAAAGCGATACATATCGAAATTCCGAGCGATACAGATCACGGTTCGACAATGGGAGACTATATAGTCCCGGCACCTTCGAGCAGTGACAGCAGTGCTACGACGAACACCTGCGATGCCACGGTACCTGCGGAGGGTGAAATAGTTGCCCTTTACCGTAATAAACAACTCTCACCGCCACCACCACCGAAGCGCCAGCCTACGCCTACCATCCCCCGTAGCGCTCATCAGTATCATCATCAGCATCAGCATTCACGAAGACGTCGCCCCCACTCCGGCACAGGAAGCATATGCAATGAACAGCCTAGAAGTGCTGGAGGCTCTACGACATGTCTCGGCACAGACGAAAGGAGTCTTCCTCGCCGATCGCATCCCGAGTCGCTGGTCTAGACCCACAGCCATCGTCGCAAACACGGACGATCATACGAAGCCAGGAACTCATTGGGTAGCCATATACGTCGACAACAATGGTCAAGGGATCTTCTTCGACAGTTACGGACTGCCTCCACTTGTCAACCAACATCGCAATCGACTGCGAAGAAATACAACGAGTTACGAGTGGAGCACCAAGCCCCTACAGTGTATCAAGTCTCGAGTGTGTGGAGAATATTGTGTTATGTTTCTTGACTATATGTGTCGGGGCTACAACTTTGCTGCTTTTTGCAAACTATTCTCGGCTAATAAGGTAAAAAACGATAATATTGTGCGACGTTACTACAAGAATCTACGATGTGTGAAACATACAAGACGACGAAACGTCTCAAACACCCGACGAACAAGACTTTTGAAGGGCAGCGGTAATGGCTGTACATCACGGTGTATACAAACATGTACAGCTCGTTTCGGTTGTCACCTGTAAATAAACGAATGTAACAAAAGAAAAGAAAAAAAAGTTTTCATCTCATCTTCATCGTCAACACACGGCCCCCCACCACCACCACCATCAGCTGATATAAAAGACGGCCTCTCCACACGAGAAAGCACACTTGTCAACGATTCGTGGCAACGTCAACAACCCACCACAAAAATGGACATCATCAGCGGCATACTCGTCATTGATTGTGGCAAGGATCCCTGGGAACTACTCCCTGAGGAGCTCGAATACATTCCCAAACCCTTGCTACTGAGGCACTGGAGTGAATACATCGACATCCTGTGGGCAAAACTACCTCAACATATTCGACAGGACCCCGAGGTTGCATCATACAGAGCCTGTAAAAAACATTGGGCACCCAAGGATCTAAAGATGCAGCTCGAAGGGTATCCACCACTCCAGAGAGAATGCACGGACTGTCTACAGGAGGCCGCGGAACAAGAGTCAACGGCACCGCCGGACCAACCCGAGAAGGTATTGCCGCTTACGACAACGGCCGAGTCTGACCGCAAGCAAGACACACCGCTGCCGTCAACCGACTCTGCCATGACCCTTGACCCACCACCCAAGACCACTGATCTTTAAAAAATTGTAACGATGAAATATTGTAAAATGTCAATGCAAGAAAATTTAATAAACAAAAATAATTTTGTAAATGTTTTTTTTATTTGGCGGTACGGTATTACCATTAGAATAGTAAAAGACGAAAACTAATTTACCGACTGCAGAATATTATTAGTATTAATAAACTGTCGGTAATTCCTAGAGGGCACCAGGAGAAATTGGACGACCAATCAAAACGCAGCAAGTTTAGTAGAAGAACATTAGTACAGAAAACACGATGAAAATTTATAGAGGGCGCCATGGAAAATCAGTCGACCAATAAGAGCTCGGGGAATTTCCAGTCGGCCAATCACGGCTCGGGGAAAATGAGACGACCAATCACGGTCCAGAGATTTTCCCAGCTTCTCTCTCATTGGCTCCCTATAACCCAAGGGGCGTGGCTTAAGGGGCCCTAGGGGGTGGGGAGGGGACCACAGGTGGTGGGGGAAGGAGTGGGGGCCAGACAGTGGGGTGGGGGGAGAGGGTGGGGGTAGACGGTGGTGGTGGGGGTTGGCGCCAGTGGCCGCGTGGAGGGGGTAAATCCTGTCTCCCTATACCTGTACACTACTACTGCTGTATACATATATGTACATAGAAATCTTGCTAAAATTACCAAATAATTTTGGAAATATTATGTTCAAGAACCGAATTTTTAACAAAAAGAAAAATTACCGCCGAGGCGAATCACGGTTGCCTGGCTTCGCGGCTTGCGCCGCTCATATCCGAGCAGGTGACTACCAGCGCCACATGGCGGCGGCGACATTTCGCGGCCTGCTATTTTCGCAGCGTGTCACCCCCCCGGTGACGAATGTGTGTGTGTGTGTGTGTGAGATTTTGCACCCGGCTCTCTCTACGCGAGTTTCGGAAATTCGATTGGCGTGAGCTGGCGTGAGAGAGGATCTCCGAGGAAGTCTCCGGTAGCCTTTACCGTGAGTGCCTCGTGGAGACGCACCTCCAACGTGTTAAGTAGGTGAATAATTAAGCGGTGCATTATTTTCTTTGAATTATTTTGACGCTTTATTCCGATCCCGTGCAATAAAAATCTTGAATTCTCGTCTTCCGATCGAGTTCAATTTTTCATCGTATTTAATTCCGTTGGGAAAATGAGCGCGTTGAGTTTCCTCGTCACGAGAAGAAACTCCGCGAGAATTTGCGAGATATCGAAAAATAAAAGTTTCGAGCTCGAGTCGAACCCCTCACTACGTGAGCGCGGTGAGAAACTCGCTCCGATCTCGGTAGCGAAAGCTACGAACGGTGAGTGAGTGATTTTTCGTCGTCATCGTCATCGGTAAGTGCGACATAGCCGTCTTTTGTCGAGAATTGTCCAGACTTCGCCTCGTCGCTAACCGCGAAACTGTCTGCGCCTTCGCCATATCACAAAAAGTTATTTATTACTAAAAACACGATGTACGAGTTGTCTTCTCTTTTGCGATTATCTCTTACCGTTCGGAATTTTTCTTTGCCTTATGTATTTGAGTTTTTTTCAATAGTGGAACACGTAAGGACAAATTTTGCATTTTTATTGAGTATTCCTTTTTCTTTCTTTCCTACGACTCCGAACCCCTCTACCAAACCTAGCATAATGAGTGACCCTGGTATACCGCTCGTGCCTCGTCGTTAGTATTTAGTGTGTCGTGTTTCCGGATTTTTCGCGATTAGGAAATTTTGTGTTTTATTGCGTATTGAGTTTTGCGTTATTGACCGGTTCGTCATTTCCGGTGAAAAAAGATGGCTGGCGCCCAACATTCGTAATTTTTCCGATTTATTTAGGGTTAGTTTGGCCGACGGAGAACGACCGAAGAGTGAATGGAAAAATCCCCTCACAAGGCTGATGTTTTTTTTACGATACCCTTCTCTAGGTATCAAAGAACGGTATCGCGAAGGATTCAGCTTCCGCGCTCATTTTCTTTTTTACCAAAAAAGTTTTTTTTTGACAAACACTCGACTCGAAAAAGGAAATGAGCGCGGAAGCTGAATCCTTCGCGATACCGTTCTTTGATACCTAGAGAAGGGGTTCGTAAAAAAAAAACATGCACTTTTTTATGGGCATCAGGTTTGCTGCACGAAAATTGTAACGAGTCGAGTGTTTGTCGAAAAATGAATTTTTTGGCATACAAGGACCCGAGCGCGGCGCTTAAAACTCTTCGATGTTGTTCATTGACCCTTAAGAAAGGGTTTTCGTAAAAGAAACAATCCTGCGCCGAGGTACACATAGCTCGTTTAATCAAAATCAAACGGATACATCGTTTGGCGATGAATATAACCTCTTAGCGCTTTTGACAGTTGCCTTGGCGTGAGCGCTGGGAGACCGTTGCAACTTTGCAACGTTTCAAACTTCACCGCTATCAAGCCACGCACCAAAAATTCTGGAGACGATGCAGCCTCACCGTAAAAAGCTCAAAGTTGAAAAGAACCGTCGATACTAAATTGATATTTACCGACGTTCAATACTCGTGAATTCACGGAGGTTTACGCTTCAAATCGAGAGGCAAAGGAAAAAGACAGACGAGGTAGTTTGTGTGCACTCAAAATTATAAATAATAATTATTAATGCAACAAAGCTATTCAACTCAATAATAATGTTCCTCATTGTAGTATTCACAAGATGAATTGCCCCGTAAATATTAAATTCCTTGCGTCATCGTGCGGCAATTTTCTAGAAGTTAGAAGTATGATGGTGCAACACGAGAATCACGAACTGTCATCGGTAGGTCCCAATCAAAACTATAAAGTTCAACAAATATCTAATCTCTTCTTTTTAGGCACTCACTATAACAATAGGCAAAAAGTGCCTATTAAAATGACCAGCCAGGCCTCTTCACACAGCTTTCGATGGGGATTCTGCACAGCGTATGCTCCAAAAAATGTAGTTTTTCAGCATTTACTTCGGTGTAGCTCCAACATCATGCGTAGTTAATTTAAAGTGACTTCAATGACTGGAAATATTTTTTTTCGCCTGCGATTGAATGAAAATACCTTTATTACTGAATTTATCTTCTGAGACGTACGTATCACAGTGTTACTTTGGACTGTGGGAAGCAATTTTTTTCTTCTTCGCAGGAATGATGTATCATATCATCACCATTGTGCACATACATTTTGAAGCTCCTGCGAAGCATTTGAATATTTGCTTAACAAAAAAAATTCATTTTTGCTTAGACAAGTTTCCGTACGGTGCTGTAACTTTGGACTGTGCGAAGCAATTTTTCTCTTCTTCGCAGGGATAATGTATCATATCATCACCATTGTGCACATACATTTTGAAGCCCCTGCGAAGCATTTGAATATTTACTTAAAAAAAAAATCCATTTTTGCTTCGACAAGTGTTTGTACGCTGCTGTAACTTTGGACTGTGCAAAGCAATTTTTCTCTTCTTCGCAGGGATGATGTATCATATCATCACCATTGTGCACATACATTTTGAAGCCCCTGCGATGCATTTGAATATTTGCTTAACAAAAAAAATTCATTTTTGCTTCGACAAGTGTCCGTACGGTGCTGTAACTTTGGACTGTGCGAAGCAATTTTTCTCTTCATCGCAGGGATGATGTATCATATCATCACCATTGTGTACATACATTTTGAAGCCCCTGTGAAGCATTTGAATATTTACTTTAAAAAAATCCATTTTTACTTTGACAAGTGAATGTACGCTGCTGTAACTTTGGACTGTGCGAAGCAATTTTTCTCTTGTTCGCAGAGGTGATGTATCATATCATCACCATTGTGCACAATCATTTTGAAACTACTGCGAAGCCTTTAATAAGTTGTTCCAATATAAAAATTCAATTTTGTTCCCCTAAATGTCCGTACGGTGCTCCAATTATGAAGTCTACGAACCAAATTTTTTCTTTTTCGCAGCGTTATTTTATTTTATCAAAAGCACTATGCACAGCAAATTTGAAGACATTCCGAAGTCTCTGAACATTTTTTCCAGGCATTTTCCATTTAAAAATCGATTTTCTCCCGTCAAATGTCCGTACGGCGCTGCAATTCTGAAACCTACGAACGAATTTTTTTCTAATTTTCAGCAATATTTCATTGCATCGAAAACACTATGCACAGCAAATTTGAAGACATTCTGACATTTCATGATATTCTTATTCTACAATTATTTTTAGTGAGGAATTATTTTAAAGGTTACGTTATTTTAATTTTCCAAAAAACAATTTTTTATCATGTCAAAAAAGAAAATTTGGTTGCGAAAAATAAAATACGAAATATCACACATTGATTGACAAATATTAGTCCTTTTTATTTCGAAAATAATATATTTTGAACGAATATCATTCACAATATTTTACTATACGTTATTCAAATTCATAATAAAAATAAAAAATTCCGCGGGTGCACTGAAAACTTGGTTATAATTTCACAAAGAAGAATCTTCGAATATCCAACATTATTGCAATTTGTCAAATAAAATTGAAAACTATCGCGACCATTTTTTTCCATTCATTCTATCTGTCAAACCTTGGAAGCCGACGATAATTCCATAGCAGGGGTACGTTCCGATACAGCGCCAAGCGAACTTTTCTCTCTTTCTTTCATTCGTGGTGAGAAAGAGAGAAAAGTCGTCCGGCGCTCATTCGGAACGTACCCCAGACGTGATAAAGTTTGCATACGCCGCGACGTTGGTATTCTGTGGCGGGATGATTTGAATCGAAAAGAAAAATCTCATTTTTTTTTTATTTTTTAATGTATATTACTTTAAATATTGGGAAACTGCAAGTCAATCTTTTCAAATCTCTAACAATTTTTCGAAACAAAAAAAAATTCAAATTTTACTTCGTATTTTTCGAACTACCCTTCTATTTTTTTTCAATTGTTTCAATATACCTATCTCAAAACAAAATAAAACGATAAAAAATAAAATTTCTCGAATTTCTCTCGGACAGTGACAATAACGAATTGATTCTGTCTATTATGGGCAAGAGAAAAAATGCTTAAAGTGTTATAACCGAATTCTCTTATACATCGACAGACGAAGAGCCCTCGCAATCGAACTCAGCGAGAAATTGAATTTTTATTTTTTTTATTTTGGACGCATCCAAGACACTATAACTTTTTATTTGAGCAACGTACTACTTCCTCTTCAATACACGATAAGAACCAAGACGACATCTATGTTCGTTCTCGAGATATCATTTTTTGCTACAACGATTAAGATCGAGTTAATTTCATTGAAAATCGTAACTAAAAGCAAATTTTTTGAATATTCGGCTCCAATACTTCGGCTCCTGTCCAGAGGTAATAATAAAGTGATTCCATGTATTTTAGGGAAGAAAAAAACATTTAACAAGATGCATTTAAAGGGGACATTAGACCCGAATGGTAAATGGTAATGGTGTGCGTGTTGGTAAATATTTTGTGTGTTTGTTTTATATTCATTTAATCTGGTGTTGTAAATTTCTCACTTTTTAATACCGTCGATAAATTATTTTTCGGACTTTACGTCGTCAAAATTAAAAATAATTCAAAACATACATCAAACAAAACAAACATACATTCTTGCCTTTTATATTCTTCACTCCAATATCTATATATCATACTTCTTTAATTCCACTCATGTGCCACATTATTTTTCATAAATAACTCAATTACTCCGTCCACTCCAAAATTCAAACAATGTCTATTATACGGATGAACAGATTTATAAATACCATTTAATTTTGATTACAAGGTTTCGTAATAGTCAATAGAGAGTACTCATCTTCTTTTATTTTCGGTGACTCGAATTGCTTCCTCGTCGGCTCAATTTTCTCCCTGGGGTCGGATATCTTTGTCAATGCTCTCGTCCTTCGTTGTCTTCGAAAAAGTGTAAAGATAATCGTTCAACTGGCCAACATTGAAACGATCAGGAGAATCCACAAAGTTTTCCGGAGGTATTGCACGGCAGATCAGATCGTCTCGCGCCGTGAGATGGAAGACGGTGAACGTGTGGTCACTTGGAGTTCCCAGAGAGAAAAGAGGCCGACTCGGTAAACGCAATTTCGGAGCAGGACTCCTCGTTCCAGTGTTGTCACATTTATTATTCGTACATTAGGTGTCGAGAGCTGGCGCCCTCGATCTTATCGACGTTTAGAGTACTCGCTTTGTGCGATCCTCGTATATCTCACAATTTCCCCCTTTTTTCGGTGGGAGGCGAGGATCTTGTCTGACATCGAAAATTATTACTTTTAATGGGCTTAGTTTTCTCTACTACATTCGTTTTTACGATCGATTATAGATTTGTACGACGATTTTCGCAACTCATATTTCATATTTCATTTTTCATAGCTCATACGTTACCCATCAAGGTTCATTCTTTGTACTTCATACTGTCGTTTTTCATTTTTACATTTTATACTTTACGCAGCACTCTCTCATTTTTCCTTTGTCATCATCTCAGTCGTCATTTTACATGTTTTATTCTTATTACTAAGCATTTACTATATATTTCGGGATGTTTATCCTATCGTTAGCCTTACATATTAGATACAAAACAAAAATAAAAGTAACTTGGAATCGTTCTCCTTCAGAGAATTTTGAGAAGAGTATTTACCATGCAGAGGCACTGTCTTAGTCTGGATCCTCATGTTTCTCTTGACGTTTTATTTAATAATATGATTTATTTGATATATATGTTTTTTTTTTTTTTTACTTTTTATTTGCCTCAGCAGCCGCGTCCTCTATCGGTTCGTAGTATTTACGCAGATTCAGGCGATTGTAAGTTCCATATTCATTCATATTGTTTTTTGGATCTGCGATTACAAATGCATTTTCACCAACTTTCTTTACTATTATATATGGACCTTCGAAGAGGTGAAAGAATTTCTTAATCACTTTATCATAGGCATTTGATAAGTGCTTCACTCGGAGAAGGACTTTATCTCCCACCTGGAGATGGATTTTTGATACGGTTTTTTGTGACTTCTTCCTTCTCTCAAAGCTTTTTCGCAAATTATCATGTGCCATTGTTAATACATATTCGCGAGGTTGAGAGTTCGTTGTTGGGAATTTTATCATTTTGTGAAGTTCTTCTTCGACTGACTTCCCAAAGTGCAGTTCTAGTGGCGTAAAACCGGTACTTTGATGGACTGTGATATTAAGTATATTCCCGATTTCAGGAAGGAATTGTACCCATTTCGTATGTTTGTCGGCGCATAAGGTTCTAAACATTCTCCCTAATTCCCGCATGACTCTCTCTGTCGGGTTCGATTGAGGGTGCCTGATGGAACTGTACGAAACTTTTATCCCATTAGATTCTAACTCAGTTTTCCATAATCGCGCTGTAAATTGGGTCCCGTGATCCGATAGTATTCGATTTGGTTTCCCGAATTTATGAATAAACTGTGAGAAAATCTTTTTGAGTGTCATTCGAGTGGTCGCGTTTTTTAAAGGGTATAATGTAACATATTTTGAAAACGTATCTAGCATGACGAAAATATATTGCATTCCCCCGCGTGCCCTTGGAAGAGGACCATAAAAATCTACCGTGACCAAGTCATTGGGTTCTTTCGCCGCTACGAAATTGAATTCCCCTTCCATAGAAATTGTCAGGTATTTAACCCTTTGGCATAAGTCACAACTAGTAACGAAATTTTTAACTTGGTCAGACATTCCACGCCAGTAATAATATCGTTTTAAGTGACTCATGGTTTTGTACACCCCTGGGTGTCCCAGTTTAACGTGAATGGCTTTAATTAATTGGAGTGTCAAGCTTTTCGGTATCATGATTTTCCATTCCGCGTTTACTTCATTTCTATGGAAAATTATGTTTTCGTGACACATATACCGAGATTCGTTTGCTTCACATTTTCCGTTATCTATAATTTTTTTTATTTCCGAATCGTTATTTTGATATTTTGCTAGCTCTTTAAATGCTTCAAAGTCTATTTTATTTTTATGTAATGCTGCTATCATTTGTATGACATCTTGATCTACTGGATCTTTTCCGGGAAGTATACCGCGATGCAATGAAGAGATAACAATTTTTTTAGCTGAATCTTCTCCGAATTTTCCATCGGGATTCCTGCTAAAAAAATCTGCGACGATATTATCGACTCCGCGACAATATTCGACATCAAAGGTATACTCCTGGAGAAGTAGATTCCATCGGGTTATTCGCGAATTCTGAAACACCGCAGAGTTGAGAAATGTTAAACATTGATGATCTGTTATAATTACGAACCGAACTCCAACTAGGTAGACTCGAAATTTGTCTATGGAATATACTATGGCCAACAACTCTTTTTCCGTCGTGGTATAGTTTATTTCTGCACTTTTCAGACATCGGCTTACGATGCCTATGACATTATGATCGTTGTTCTCGCTTATTTGATATAAAATTCCTGCTATGCCTCGATCACTCGCATCGGTTTGCAATCTAAATTGTTGAGTTAGAATCACGTGTTTTAGAGATATACATTTCGCAAAATTGTTTTTCAATTCTCTATACGCGAGAGCGTGTTTCTCGGTCCATTGCCAGTCTTTATCCTTCGTTAATAAGTCTCGGAATTGATCGATTGAATGACTGTGTCGCACGTTAAATTGACGATAGAAATTACACGTTCCCAAAATTTGTTGCAGCTGCTTTTTATTCCTCGGTTCTTCGAAATCTAAAATTGCTTGTAACTTTCGCGGTTCGGGAGCGATACCTTCGCGTGAGATGACGAATCCCAAAAACGGTATGGTATCTTGAAGAAAAGAACACTTCGAAACCTTTATAGTAAAATTATACTCTTTTAATCTCTTAAAAATTTGTTCGAGTACCGATAGGTGTTCCTCTACTGTTTCTGTTGCTATTAACACGTCGTCAATATAGCATGAAATATTTTTATAAAATCGTTTCGTAACGCATAACTTAATGCGCGCGTAAACCCGCTGCCCACGGTTTTTAGGCCGAAAGGAATTCTGCAAAATTGGTAGAGTTTAGAATCAAAGAGGAATGACGTGTACGGTCTAGATTCTTTCGCGAGCTGAACTTGCCAATCTCCCTGGGTGAGATCAATCTTGGAAAACCATTTGGCTCCATGAAACTTTTGTAGCAGTTCGTTAATTAAAGGAGGAGATTCATGATCGTCTTCTATGAGTTTATTAACAAAACGTGCGTCGAGACAAACTCGGACGTTCCCGTCCTCTTTCTTGACAATTCTGAGCGGATTGCAATACTGACTGATTGCCCTTTCTATCACACCATCCTGTAACATCTTTTCTATAGCGATTTTCGTGGCTTCTCTTAACTGATACGGTACTGGGTATGAGTGTCTTATACTGGGTCTATTGTTTGTAAGCTTGAGATTGTGTTCATATCCTTTGGCACAACCCGGCTTATCCGAGAAAACCTCTTGATGTTTGACTAATAAGTTAATGACTTTGATTCTTTCCAAATCTCCGAGTAGTGTTAGTCTAGACGCGATCGCGCGGATCGCCTCTAAAAACTCCTTATTGTTCGCGACCGTGTGTTGATTTTCATTTATTTTCTTTACCTTTTCACTTACTCGCGGTAACGTGATACTGTCTGACTCAGTTATTTTTTGAATTATCGACCTTTCAATTTCTTTTGTTATATCTTCACTTGTATTTGCGCTCTGAGCATTATTATTTTCTTTAAAATCGGGTGACGGTAGTACTTCCCCCTTAGAGCTTATATGCTCCAAAACAGGCTCGAGCGGTTTCGATTTTTCTAAATCTACGATTTGTCCGTCGAGAGACATTTTATGGAGATTGATTACGTAAACCATAAGTCCTTTTTCACTGCGCGAACAAACGAGGGTTTCCGAAGCGTCCCGCTCGAACACCACTGTTGACCTGGATAGAATCCTTCCCGAGATCTCAATAGTATTGTCCCGGTAATTCAGTACCACTTTGTTTTTCATCATCCAGTCATTACCTAGGATCATGTCAGATGTCAAGAATGGTATGATTAAAAAGGTAAATGTTATTTCTCGGTTTTCTATCTGTATACTCAGCCACACTTGTTTCCTGATCGAGGTAGATTTTTTACTAATCGCAGTTGTGACATATAAATTCGAGACAGGTAAGGTATTTAACTTTGAGCACCGCGATATTTCTTTAAAAAATTCCTCCGATATAGCTGTTATTTGACTCCCAGTGTCGAGGAGAACTACCCGCTCTTTTCCCATTATACTTACTCGTAAATGCGGGCACTTAGATAATGATAAATTCGGTCCTATAGGGCTTTCGCAATTCGTTTCTCCTTCGATATCGTCTCCCAATTCTTTTATGAATTCATAATCGTGACACGTCGTCGGACCGTACTTCAACGTGTCACATTCTAGTTTAAATTTACGTTATTTGGACTTCTTTCACGATCTCGCTGGAGAATGGGTGGGGGAAACCGCGTATCGGGCAATTGGAAATTATCCCTCGAGTAATAGTCATTTCTTGGATTATAATAGTGATTATGGGAGTTTTTATGATATGGCACTGATTGATACGAACGTTTTTTTTCTCTCTGCGGCTTTCTACGACTGTTATGCGTCCTATCATACTCAGATTGATGCACGTTTATCTCTCTTACTTTATGCGTTACTGCATGTTGCCCATTCTCCCCATGATACACGTGTTTAATATCTCTATATCTAGCCCTTTCCTTTCGCGTGTTGTCTAAACTCGCCAACGATTGTGCTATTAAATTATCATCATCGAGATTTACTGTAGCTAGGGCCTCGCGTACCCAAATCGGGTACTGTTGTACAATATTGTAGTTAATTTCATATCTTGTTAGTTGTGGACTAAAATATTTCGCGTCTCGAACCTGTCGATAATAATACGTTTGAAGTGAATCCTCGTTTAGGTTACACCGACGCTCTATCCAACGGTTTTTAAAAATAACCCTGATCGGAATCGAGTAGAATTCGTTCATGAACTGTTCTTTAAATTCTTCATAATTGCGAAAAGTCTCTTTAATTTCAAACCATAATGCCGCCTTCCCCTCCAACGCGCTCTCAACCATTATTATTTTTCTCTCATTTTGCACGTTTCTTACTTTAAAAAATTTTTCCAACTCTTCGATAAATTCCGCCGGATTTCTATCAATTTCGTCTTTGAATTTTGGTATTTTAAAATCTATATTACTGCTATGAGCATTACTCACGATCGCCGTTATCTCTGCTATATTTCGGGTTTGTTGTTGTACCGCGTTCTCTTGTATAGCAGGGTTAACTTCTGCCTGGGCTTGCTGCTGTGGCTGTTGTTGTTGCAATGTTTCGAGCCTTCTCGTCTGTTCCTCGATAAAGCGCCGCAATTCTTCTAGCTCGTGCCTCTGCCTTGTTAAATTCTCTTGCTCTCTTTCTATCTCCCGTCGTCTGGTTTCCTCGTTCACTATCGGCCTGTCGTCAGCAATAATAGGCATATTTACTTTTTTTTCTTTTGACCGACCTGCGAAATTTGATAAATTCTTATATATTCGTTTCGACGTCCTACCCGACTGTGTAATATACACGGTTTTCTTTTCTCTTTCCATACACCAATGCCAATTTTCACCCACACTCAATACATATATATATAAACGTTCACCAAAATAATATATATTTTTTATACTCTATTTTTAATAATTGTTTAATAATTTCTTTTGATTTTTATTTTTGTAGGTTCACGATATCTCTTAAACAAATATTTCTATTTTATTAATTGACTCGTAGCCTCTAGTTGGGCGCCAAATGTAAATTTCTCACTTTTTAATACCGTCGATAAATTATTTTTCGGACTTTACGTCGTCAAAATTAAAAATAATTCAAAACATACATCAAACAAAACAAACATACATTCTTGCCTTTTATATTCTTCACTCCAATATCTATATATCATACTTCTTTAATTCCACTCATGTGCCACATTATTTTTCATAAATAACTCAATTACTCCGTCCACTCCAAAATTCAAACAATGTCTATTATACGGATGAACAGATTTATAAATACCATTTAATTTTGATTACAAGGTTTCGTAATAGTCAATAGAGAGTACTCATCTTCTTTTATTTTCGGTGACTCGAATTGCTTCCTCGTCGGCTCAATTTTCTCCCTGGGGTCGGATATCTTTGTCAATGCTCTCGTCCTTCGTTGTCTTCGAAAAAGTGTAAAGATAATCGTTCAACTGGCCAACATTGAAACGATCAGGAGAATCCACAAAGTTTTCCGGAGGTATTGCACGGCAGATCAGATCGTCTCGCGCCGTGAGATGGAAGACGGTGAACGTGTGGTCACTTGGAGTTCCCAGAGAGAAAAGAGGCCGACTCGGTAAACGCAATTTCGGAGCAGGACTCCTCGTTCCAGTGTTGTCACATTTATTATTCGTACATTAGGTGTCGAGAGCTGGCGCCCTCGATCTTATCGACTTTTAGAGTACTCGCTTTGTGCGATCCTCGTATATCTCACAGTGTGTTAAGCCAATAAAACGACCTTTACTAGATATGATTTGATTCGTTATATTAATTTGATCAAGTTCTACACGTTGCAATTCGTTATATTTGTCTCCTGTCTGAATTTTTGACAATTGATCGTAAAACAAAAAGGAAATATCAGTTGTGAATAATAATAATAATCAATTTGTATAAAAACGAAATGTTTATATTCGATGAAGGTTAAACTATGAATCAATTTACATAATTGATAAATGATTTTTCCCCATACGTTCTTCCGAGATGAAACGCGCAGCGTCGTATAAACATATTCGATACGTAGTCCATAACGCAAAGTGTTATCATACTCGATACGGAGCGCGTAGCGCGACGTGCGTATAAGTTTAAAACGGAGCGCGTAGCGCGACGTGTATCCCTCTGAGTGCCTTAAAAAACGTCCCGAAGGGACATTTTTCGGGGGGTTTGGGGGGCAGAGCCCACCAATAAGAGCCTCTGGGCCGGCAGTGCGCTGAGGCGCTTGTTTGTTTCTACAGATGGCATTCGAGCATCTTCCCCAAAATCGAAAATTAGGACCGGCCGAAAGAGTGGAAGCGGAGACACTCCTCAACCTTGGATGCGATAGAAAAAATTACAAAATAAAATCGCAACAGAAACGCACAAGCATCCGACTTTAAAAGATTTAACCAATATTCGAAGTGCGATGGACAAAAAAGATGAGAACGATCTCGCGAAAACAGTTGATTTACTCGAAAATCAATACCGTAAGTGTTTCTTATAGTCAGAAGGCTCTTTCGGTTTTCTTATAAACGGCAATGTTTTTTTCTTCCGCTGAAACTTATAATACTTTCTAACGCGAAAGGAAGTAATCTAGCTCACACTCGCGTTTGACATTATTTCGATTAAAATTATTCGTCGTTAGAGATTTTTGTACTATCACGATCCTTCATTTATTAATTATTAGTCAGCTTTTAATAAATTCCTCAAAATACGTGTCCCCTTTTATTCGTTATGTCTTCCTTTACTTTGGTGGTATTATTTCAGATGCAGCCGTATCCGTTCTGCAAGATCAAGATAAGAATTTTAAGGGTTTATATTTGTCAACGGAAGACATGACAAATTTAATGTCATCTTGGCCGGAAATTATACTGATCGCCGGTACGTACAAGCTTCTTGCTCAAGATTTCACGTTGATGCTGCTGCTCGTCGAGGATTCGAACGGATTAAGTGAAGTCGTCGGGGTGGCTCTGATTGTCCACGAAGATCGCGAAACCTTCGAGTGGTGTTTGACATGCTTTCGGAACGAAAATCAAGAGGCTTCTTCGAGAATTATCTGCTTCATGTGCAGATGGCGACCAGACCAGCTCGGTGAACCGGAGCATAGTATCTGGAAAATCAGCGAACGTTCCAAAGCACGTCAAATCTTGCGGCCACGTAAGACTGCCCAACGCCAGCAGTGACACAAACGAAGCCTCAGCGAGCTTTGACTTTTACTGAGAAAAGAAAACGGGCCTTGTTACTTACATCATCCTTAATTTACGCCGGCAGCTCTTTCGCCTCGAAGTCAATTCCTGTGTAAGCCCGAAGTTTTGAAAAATGTAGAAAGATTTTGGAGAGCAGGTTTTGACGTAATTGTGGAGAAAATCGACACAACGACTTCCGGTTCAATCACACCGTCCTCGTCGACCGATCCGGAAGAAGCGCTGCATTACGAAACTTTTGACCCCTCCGAACAATTCCGGAAGCCACTGCAGAGAATGATAGCGATGGAGCGTCTTTGGACAGCGATGCTACGTCACTTCGAACTATTGTCGAAGACTCTGAAATGGATAATTTCGACGATGCGTCTTTGGACTGTCATTCTCAGCCACCTTGCGCGATTTTTTAGTGTCTTCAAGTCGATAACGATGATTTTATATCCTTGGATACAGAACTGGTCGATACAGTTTTGGACTGGGAAACTGACTTCGATCTTCATGATCTATCAAATCTCCTGCAATCTGGCTACTCTGTCAAAATAAAACATTCGACATGCGAGATATTATCGCTCCGCCACTACAATTCGGCGCGACGAAACCTCGTACCGATTCGCAGCCGATCCAATCACACCCGAGCGCTAAAAGTCGATCGACTGAACAAGAAACGAGAGCGTCGAGTTCGATTATTGGAGTTCAAACTATTAATTCGGTAAAAGCTAAAGCGAGTTCCATTGACACGGAGCGTCCCGCAAATCGAAATGTGCCTGCCGATAGTGATGGAAACTCGCATGACACAAATGCTTTGAAGGATATTGTGATGCCAGGACCAATTCGTGTACAGGGTCGCCCGAAAGGTGCTGTATTAACAGCAATCGGGCTGAAACGTTCGCGCACATCATGTATTCCAAAAGTTCCGGCAGAATTTATAAAAAAGACTGAAAAGGACCAGGCAGGCAGTACATTGGGATGGTGTGTATCAAAATATATAATACCGGATGTCTTATGCGACAAATATTTGGTTCGCGAGTCCGATGTCGAAGTGAGAATGGATCAGATTGATAATGCAATTCTGGACGAAAAAGTAGACTTACATTTGCTACGATATGGAGTATATCGACGCCGACGCTTTCGACGGGTTAATTGCAACGATAGAAACCAAACGCAGAACACTTGACCGGAAATGTCCTGTTTGTAACGAAACAGCGGACGAGAAGATCGTTATCTGTGGTGCGTGTCTCACATGGTATCATACATATTATACATGCGGAGGATTGAAACGAGGCAGACGTAGAATAATCGATGGATTTACTCGTCTTGGCCGATTGATAAAAAAAAAAACAATACAAAGATCGATGTATAGAAGAAGAGAAGTGTCGAAGAAATGTAAGTTTTTCGGCATCAACTGCGTGACTCGCGACGACGAATAAAAAAAAAAAGAAAAACGAACGAGAAATATCGAAAGAAAAAAAGATATATAAAAGAGGCCGTATAAGTCTCCGAAAGTCACTCGAGCGATAAATGAAGAGAAAGTGACGAAAACGTCAATTACTGACTGTGATTACTATCCAAATAATAGACAACGGTAGTATCCAAAGAATATATAAGTCGTTACCTATATGTGTACACCGATGTGTGACTAAAATTCGCGTATATAATTACAGTTTCTAAGCCTAAGTTTGTTCTATTATTAAAAATCGTTTATTATATTTATTCTCTCTAACCCTGTTCCCTTTTTTTCGATTTCTCATATCTGTTGGTTACATCTGTTCATCATGATTTTCCCGTGTTAATGACTAAACAATACACTCATTTGATAATTAATTTAAATCCCCAGCTAAATTGATGGTATGTATTTCTTTACGATATAGTACCGACGACCGGTATTCTCGCATTCGGCAGAAGCTAGGTACGAACAGAGATTCCCATACGTACACTCTGTCAAAAACAGACATTTGTATACTTCGTGACTTTCATAATAATTGAAAAGTAAAGTGATATTTCACGTCGCTGTAGGCTGAAAGCTTAGCGTGACGTAAAGTAATCTGACGCAAAAAACATTAGCGGTTCTCTATTAGAATTTTTCAAAGTAACGTGAGTTTCGCGTCACTCTACCAAAAAACCTTTGGATAATGCGAAGATCGTGTTACTTTAATTCTGTACTATACTAACGTGCGCATTACTGTAGACACGGGGTAAATTAAATACAAGGAGTAGGCCTCCTTTAAATTAAAGTGTGATATCAATGCGTGAGTTCTTCGGCCTCTGGAAACGAGTATTAAGGTAGCGAATGTGTATCGGGCCGCGATAGTTGCGAGCGCTGGTCAGTGACTACGCGTGGATTAAATTTCACTACGAGACGCATCGAGCGTACGGCGTCTTATCAGAACATTTTTGTAGTAAACATTTATGTCATATGGTTACTACGCGCTTACTATACGCGTATTACGAGACGATGACTCTCTTCACATACGATATTATTTCTTTTGGTTCGGGTATTTAAATCTTTAACACGGCGCACTCTGTACCCTATTCTAAGTAATTCTCCGAAAGGTCAGACTCTAAAAAGGAATAAGTCGGATAAAGCACCTCAATGGTACAAAACGTGTAAAATGGAACATTGTTCCTTGACCGTAATTACCGAGGAAATGCTGATTTGGACGTAAGATAATAATTTTATCTTTAAAATTAATTTCGAAGGATCGGATAATTTCGATCGAACAAAATTAATTCTGTATACAAAACCCGGCGAACGGCATATCACATATTCCCCTTGTTGATTGCCGGTTATGTCATTCGAGATTGCAAAGAAAAGTTATAAACGATATAAATCACACGTATAACACGTAACACGTATTTTTTTTTACTTCGCGTCAAGTCACTAAAGCACGATACGCAATACGTAATTATTATTTTCGGAAACACTCGAAAAAACTTTCACCCCATAAAAATACGTGGCGACGATAACAACTGACAGCTGAGCCGGCTGTGGCGACGAGCGCGCCACCACCCAAGTTTTTCGATGAATGACGAAGTAATGTAGACGCTTCCATTACAGGACACTTCGATCGTTGATATGACCCTGTTAAATGTTCGGTCTCGATATTTCAGAATCGACTGAACCAATTTAGTTGTAACGAGGCCCTTAGTAGTTATATAAGGCGGGTTCTAACTCAAGGGATCTGCACCGATATTTACCGACACTTCTTAGCTGAGAATCGAACCGTTGGTGGGTGGTTGGGAGGTGGGTGGGTGGTGGGTGGTTGGGAGTTGGGTATTGCAGAATCGGTATTTAGCGATATCTTAGCTGAGACTCAAACCACCTGTCAGGTTGAATGAGATTTTCTTGAGAATCGGCGAGGGGCATGTAGTGGGTGGTGAGGAAGTGGAAGGTGGGTGGTGGGTGGGTGGGTGGGTGGGTGGTTGAATTTTTTTTGTTTTTTTTTCGCGTGAATCGGCGAGTGGCATGCAGTGGGTGGTGAGGAGGTGAGAGGTGAGTGGTGGGTGGGTGGTTGAAATCTTTTTCTTGGAATGTATCGTTGACACGCCAAGACCCGTCAATTATCATCGAGTGGTTCGTTAGACGATAATATATACAAACACTTCAAGTCCCTTGCGCCACTTGTCACTCTTAAAAATGTATGACTGTGATAAACTGTGACGCCGTTTTCCATCACCAGCGTCACACGCGCGCCGCGCGGCCAGGTTAGTGACAAAGCGAGTGGTAGTTACGAGAAATAAATGCAACGATAAGAAAAAAAAACCGCGAGAATTAGACGAAAAACCTGTTGATCCCGAAATAAAGAAATGAAAAGAAATCAAATTGCCAAAAACAAAATAAAATAAATGATGTTACGATTTACGATTTATTTGACATTGCGTACGATTTATTTGGAAAATAAAGTATCGATCCTGTTGTGATTTTTGTTGAGAGATATCGACTCGAGTTAAGTATTATCGAAAGACGAAGTCGATCACTTAAATCCGGAAGTATAGAAAATAATTGATACCGCATGAGTATGTCGCGTAGTAGAGAATCGAACTTCGAAGCCGAGATGATTGAGTGAATTTTGCGAGATTGAATAAATCTCGGCGGGATTGTCGACGGGACTTGGATCACCCCATCGGGAGGGATTGCCAGATCCACTTAGAGTAGGGGTCAGAGCTCGCCTCTGTGTGTGTGACCGCGGGGATATCCCTCCCAACTCTAAGAACGAGGGTACGGTGGGCGGGAAAATATCGGGCAAGACTTCGGCCCGATACAGATCCCAGTGGGTGGGAAAAGGGGTGGAGAATGTGCGTATGTGTGTGTGCGTGTTTGCCTTGGTTCTCTGCTACGCGAATTCGAAGGATTAAGATTTGGTGTGAGGATTCCGAAGATTTGGAAAGAGTGAGTCTTCTGGTACATACAAGCCGTCGTCGAGAGAGGATCTCCGAGGAAGTTTCCGGTAGCCTTTACCTTGAGTGCCTCGTGGAGACGTGCCTCCGATGTGTTAAGTAGGTGAACAATTAAGTGGTGCATTAGTTTCGTTAAATTATGCTGACGCTTTCTTCCTATCCCGTTCGATAAAATTCTTGAATTCTCGTTCTTTCGATCGAGTTCGATTTTTCATCGTATTTATTTCCGTTGGGAAAATGAGCGCGTTGAGTTTCCTCGTCACGAGAAGAAACTCCGCGAGTATTTGCGAGATACCGAAAAATAAAAGTTTCGAGCTCGAGTCGAACCCCTCAGTCGAGTCCTCGGTAAGTACGGCATAGCCGTCTGTTGCCGAGAATCGTCCAGCCTTCGCCTCGTCACTAACCGCGAAATTGTATGCGCCTCCGTTGTGTCACAAACAAAATTTATTATTTTCTGTTCGTCTTTTCCGCTGAATTCAACTGGAATAAATTAACAGATTCTCTTTCTTCGGCTGATGATATTACTGCGTATCTCTCATTTCTTGTTTCTCTTGTTTTATTTTATAACGCTTTGTACGATTTGCTACACCTCCTGTATTTGCAATGGCTTTTTTCTCAATAGCGGAGCACGTAAGGAAAATTTTGGCATTTTTTTTTCGAGTACCCGTTTTCTTTCTTTCCTGTGACCTCGACTCTCTCTACCAAAACCTAGCATAGTGAGCGACCCTGGGTATACCGTTCGAATTCCCGCTGTTAGGATAAGTGTTTCGTGTTCCTCGGATTTTCCGCGATTAGAGGAATTTTTAGTGTTTAGGATTCTGTCGAGTATATTGACCAGTTCGCCATCTCCGGTGAAGCAAAGGTGGCTGGATCCTTGTTCTCAGAATTTATTATGGGGGGGGGGGGGGGGGGGGGGGGATCTTAAATAAACAAAACATCGTGCGTTCATTTCACCGAATATTCAAAGAAAAATATTCTCGAGGAACAACGCTTATAGTTCAGTCTGCAATTGAACAGCAAGATGAATACAATGAACGCTACATCCGTGATTCGTCATATTAAAAATGCGTGGGATTTATCTAAGGCGGAGCTGAAGACTATTTCGAAGTCTAATCTTCTCAAGTATTGGGGGACACAAATTCATCTCCTGTGGGATCGATTACCCGCACATCTCCGTGCCGATCCTGAAGTAGCATTATACGTACCATGCATGGAGCATTGGAATACACCAGATATAAGAACTCACGGTGATGGACCAGCGCCTCGCCGATTGCATTGTGAAAAGTGTCGTTCTAAAGCGGTGATTCATACGTCCAGTGAGTCATGAAGAAACAATAACAAAATGCGTGATTCGATAGTATCGAATTTTCGTTGGTGATAGGGTTTGAGAGGTAAAAGGCGGAGTTGATGAGCAAGATTGGGTGGAGGGGATGGTACAGTGATGATACAAATCTGATATGATACAATGATACAAAATCCGAGGCTGCAGCTTGAATTGTACCATTCAAAGACGTGATGCAGAGCAAAGACTGGATGCAAAGCAATTGTCGTGAGCTAAAACTACGCATCGAACTACTCTTGAAGAATATCAAAGAAGTACAAAATCTTATTCGTACGAGATCAGACTTGCGCTTCATATTGAAGACATTCGACGACATTCAAATCCTCGAAAATGGATCTATCAGCTATCAACAAGGTGGGCAAGATGCCGGAATTCCTTCCAACGAAGAAGCTGATCGAGCTGGAAATTCAGCAAGAACATCCGGTCAGCAATCTAAAATTCGTGGCGACGAAATTCGGAAAAAGAGTTGTCGCTGAGCTCAATGGAGAATTCGCTGTCTTCCTACCGGCGCGAATTGCAAAAGTTTTCGAGGACGACCAGGCGCTATTCATGCAGATGGTTGAATCGTCGCAGAAGAATCATCTCCGCATGACATATCACGGCGGAAAATACAACAGTGTCACATTCCAAGTCGTGTGAAAATTCCAGACGTCTTTGTGTTTGTGTGACAGCCAAATCGAGCTTTATGTAGAATAAGAGTTTTCATATATCATTGTATAACACAGAATTAATAACATACATTTTAATTTCGATTGTAAAAGGTTTTCTACGTAAAAAAAAGATAAAAACCCATATATGTAAATCTGTTTTATTTCTTTACAAAAACACCTTCATTCGTCTACATTGTACCTAATATGCAGGATCCAAGTCTTCAGGGATTTCACATTCTCATCGGAACAGTTATATTTTAGTAAGAGATTGGGATGCTGTGGACATCTTATGGCGGGTATTGCGGTTGATAGTTTACGCAACGATGGGCACTCCAGTGTTTCCAAATCGACAACGGACACCGATGTACCGATCATGATGCGATCCAGCCATCTTTTTTTCTCCAAGCCCTTTACGAAAACGGTTGTTCCAAGCATCAAGATAGCGCGAACGAAACTTATAACCCCATCGTAAGACATTTCTCCAGACTCCCAGGACATTCCATGGAAATTGCGTTGTAGCCATGAATTCATACACTTGTAATTCGCTGGCAGATCGGCCCATGAGCATGGCGGTTTAACGAGCAACGTTATAGGATCAGCTGCTATGTCTTGAGCAAGTTCAGGGATGGATATTTGCTTCAACACGAACTCGTCAATCGATTTCTTGAACCCCTGAACGTCGACGACGAAGTCCATGTCGATTAATACTAACTTGATTACCCATCTGGAAGTGGCTTTTATACCAATTTTTTTACCCCGCCGCTGATTGGATTGTACTCGACTATTCGGTCGTGCAATATTAGACAGTGTGCTGATGTTCCGGCGGGAAAATTATTCTTAGCTTCAAATTCGAGACGAATATCAACAGGTCCGGACTTGAGAGTATCGTTCTGCTTCGTTCTGCTATGAGTGGAGCATAATTCAAAAACTCTTCCTTGTTCAGCAATGGGTCAGCTTCTTTGCCGTAATAACTAGTTTGGAAATTCGCGTACATCTCATATAGCAAAGCATACTGATTTTGATTAATATCGAGATTCAGGTTGCAATAGGGAAAACATTGTTAATTCAAGTATAATTTCACGTCGCTGATGTTACAATGATCGAAATTACTAACATTTTTGTTGGTACTATTTTTTCTCTTCGTTTGGAAGCCTAGAATTACGTATCAAGGCTTTTCCAACTGGGAAGATGTCTTAACGGTCTATACATGCTTCGTAGTGGTGGGTAGTAGGGGAACTCGTACAATTCTCATGTACGAAAACTCATGGGGATCGGGGCATTTTTAGCTATAAAATTGAGTAGTCGTATTTTCCGCTGATCGGAAATTGAGAGATATTGTATAAGCCATTCGACTTTATGAAGAGCAATTTTAAATTCTTCCGCTGCTGTTTGAATAACTGCATCGAGATCATTTTTTGATCGCGCGAGAATGAACTCGTGTTTGGCATTGACGACAATCTTATGATAATCTTCAGCGAAGCCAAATATCAAGCTGAGCGGTATGCACACATCGACCCGCGTAGAAAAAATTAGTATGGGATTGACTCTGGGAGGACGATGGGCGAGAGGCTGGGGTTTGTTTGGGATTGAATCTGGGAAGCACTATGGGCAGTCATCTGGGTTTTCGGACCCGGCTGGATGGTTTCCCAGACCTTTTCCCATAGCGTCAGTGGACCGGGAGAATCCGCGTGCAATCAATCCCATACGCTTTTCCAGATTCTCTCCCAGCCATCGCGTACAACCGGGGGATTTCTCGTGCAATCAATCCCATACATAGAATCCCATATTATATGTAAATGAAAGAAGAAGAAAAAATAGATTTTGTCAAATGGAAGGAAAAAATGTAAAACGAAGAAATATGCCCAAAACTAATTTTTTTCGACGCATATGAGTTCCTCGAGCAAAGTTAGGCGCTGTAGTACATAAGCGGCGGTTAAATTTCTTTTAAGGTCCTTTCGCTTGGATGGACAAATTAAAAGATCTATGCGAGATCCATCCAATACTTTACAACATTTTGGGACCTATATCGAATTTCAAGCGCCGATTACGTACAGCAGCATTTAACTTTGCTCGGGGAACGCATATCCGTAGTGCTTCCCAGATTCAATCCCAAACAAACCCCAGCCTGTCGCCCATCGTCCTCCCAGAGTCAATCCCATACTAATTTTTTCTACGCGGGGAAGTAACCCGAATTAGTTAGTGATTTCCTTTCTTCAACATCAAGCCAGCCAGTATTCTCCATTACTGAAGTTTGACTGTGACGTAGAGATGCAAATCCTTTCATGAGACTCGTAAGACCGACATTTTTGTTTCGATCGATCTCGATACCATTCAGTTCATATCGAGCTTCCTCAAACAAATGACAAATTGCATTGTTCACGAGAGTTGTAGAAGCGGCAGCTGCGGATCCGTCAGCTTTGATGAACTTTCTACATATGTGAAGCGAACTCTTGCTGGGGAGCAAGCTGAGATCTTGATGTTGAACTGCAATACGTATCTCATCACTGTTGTTGAAAGATGATGACGCGTAAGGCTGATGAGCATGAATCTCGCAGTGTGTTATGGATTCATCAAAAACGATGGGTGTCTGAATATTGACTATTTCCTCGTCCATCGTATTCGCCAGCAGCAAATACAAAATACGCAAAGTAAATATCGCTTTACAATTTTTTTCCGCGTTGCTTGTGTAATGGACAGCCAGGTGTGCGGATAAATAGTTTGAATAAATAAGTCGCAGTTAGGGTGAAATACTACAAGTAGAGGTCAGTACCTATAGACAATATTTCAAAATGGCGGCGGTTGGCAGTGGGGATGCTTGTTCGGTGGCATTTCGCTCTCGCTCACTCATCCCCTCTCTCTCGGTGGTCAGCTGGGGAGCTTTATGGCGCCACTCGAGCTGACCCTAGGGTGGGTGGGAGTGGGGGTGGAGAGGAAGATGTTGCTTCATCGACGTCCGGAGCCCAAACACCCACCCTTGGTCGATCACTCGACTAGCTCGACGCGTAGTCTGATGGTGGGGGAGTGTAGTGGAGGGAGTTTGAGAAGAGAGCGCGTGGGGATCGTCAGGCGCTCGGTGCGCTAGGGCCCACCGTGGCGAGCGCGGGTACTAATGGGGTCACAAGTGTGCGCGCAGGCCGCTGGTCGAAGGTCTTCGCTGGCGCCGCTGACGCGTGGCTCGTGGGGGTCGATGTTGACCGAAGGTCAGCGTCGTAGCGCACAAAAAAACAATGCAATGCTTAAGATTATTTTTCCAGAATTTCAACACAAAAAAAAAAAGTTGAAATGAAATGAAAAAAATTTGAAATAAAATAAAATGAAAAAAAAAAAAATTTGAAATAAAATGAATAAAAAAAATTTAAATAAAATAAAATGAAAAAAAATTTTAAATAAAAATGAAAAAAAAAAAAAATTAACCCTGTTATACCCCCGAGTTACGCGAGCATCACCGAGGTTACGCATTGAGCAACAACCAAGGTATGCGAGCGTTGCAACAGCCGTCGCACAACGCACAGCATCGATGCTTCGGAAATTCGGCACAGCATTGCCGCAATTGAAATACTTAAAGCATCTTTTGATAAACATGCGAAAACAGCTGAATCGCTCGCTCCACTTTATCTTCTATAAAGTGTGAGTACGAGCGCGCAGCGACAGTTCAGAGGGTTATCCGATACTGTGCGGCTGTTTGTGACAAGAATACTTTCTACGGGACTCGTGCAAAGGGTCAGCCTAGTAGTATATCTTAGCTATAGTCGGACAATAGTCCGAGCTACGTTTACTTAACTCTGTAAGATTCGATAGTGCGTCTACGCACATTAAATAAAGGGACAATATTATTTGCTACATCTCTCTTGTGATTCCTACATTCGCTTGGGTTCCAACCCTTAACCGGTATTTCCTAAAATTAATTAAGGGGTTCAATTCCTCGCGTCGGGACTCTGCTTAGCTACCCGAGAATCGGCGGTATAACAACCCGAAGAAAAAAAAAAAAGAATAAAGGTAAGTAATGATGATGAAAAATTTTCACAATATTTTTTTTTATTTTTAAATTTAGGTATACATTTTTTTTTTGTTCTTAAATATTAGTATATGTATGTGCAATCTATTCACTCGGCTTTTTTAGAAATATTGTCCATCACTTGACGGAAGATATATTCGTGATGAAGACAGATTAATTCGGAGCCGATCAAACGGTGTTTATCGTTTATTTCGTCATCATCTCTGGGGCTGTAAAAATTTCGTCCAGTGACTCGCCGCCATACGTCGCTCATATACACTTCTTGTAGAATTTTTAGGCCCGCTGTATTAACTTGCTCTCTCTTGGACTCTCGGCAATTATTTACTGAAACATCGACGCTGATTCCTTCTACAAGTGTATCTTTAAGCTGATTGACGAGCTCAAGATCCTCACGAAGCAAATTGATCTTATAGTTGATGCATGGTATGAGAGTCAACAATCCTTCGTACGTTTTCTTCTGCATGACGATATCAGATGAAAATGCTTTCTTCGTCTTTTTCAATTGAGCGGTGTCTTCATGATCCTTAAGTATAAGGACGATGGCTTTCTCGTTGTACGCAGTTGTAAAATTTATTCTTTGACGACCACTCCATAGTATAGCTGGCGGGACACTATTGTCACCCGTTTGCTGCTGCTCGTTGAACCAACTCGTAATTATGGTTGTCTGCGCGCTCAGTTCTTTCCATTCAGCGTCAGTCAATGAAATTCCGCTAGTATAGCGACCGGAGAATTTTATTGCCACATCGAAGTTTTGATCCTTTGTTAACCCGAGGCCGATTGTTACCGTTTTAGTACAAGAGGCATTCAGGTCGTACGCGGTGGTTAATAGTAGACCTTTGCTCAAGGGATGTTGCGAATTTATTGAGGAGACAAGTGTGTTTTTATCATCCTCACGGCTACGCTTCGCAGGCAGCGTGTTATTCACAACGACAGTAAAATTATCCATTTTTTTTTGTGATACGTTTTGGAGAACACTTGCAAAAAGTAGACTGTGCAGGTCAAGATGCTGAGACGGAATAGTTCAAGATGCCTCGAGTTGTCAGCAGTAGGGTGATGCAATTTTCCAGAGAAGAAGAGGTAAAGACACGCCCTACGGAACGTGTTACGTCACCCGGAGGTGAAGGCTGAGGATTGGGTCTTACAGATGTTATGGTCCACCCGCGAGACAGTAGTTTAACTCATGTCATATCGATTCTTGACGATTTTTATTTTTGAAAATATTTAACGTACGTTTAAAAACACGTTGCAAGACAATTTGCAAAAAAAAAAAGCAAAAGACAGTAGAAAGAAGAAAAACAAAGAAAGATACAAAAGAAATAAATAAGTAATAATGAAACAATAACCATCGAAATTTTCGACGAATTTTACGATAAAGAGAGTACTGACTAATCCGCGGCGGCTAGCCGTCATAAAAAGCCTCGGCCTACGGTACTATGCGCTGTTTACCTGAAGGGTTCGGCGCCTGAAAATACGTTTTATTGTTTTTTTTTACCAGCGTAAAGGTGGTATATGGCCGAGTTAAGGGAGGGGTATGCGAGAAATTCGGTATTTCCAGAAAAACATGCAAACGATTGATTCCTCTGCTGACCAATGACATTCTTTAAGTGACGGTAAATTAGAGGGTGGGGGTGAAGTAAGAGAAATTGCAAGTCTAAGTGTATCGACAAAAATGATGATGTGTGGGAGTGCGATTTGTGCGAGGTGGATCGTGAAAAAATCTTTGTTGACAATCCGGTGGGCTCTTTCGTTAACTATGTATTAGAAAAAAGACCGAACGTCGGACGCGTCGTGTGTATAGCACATAACGCTAAAAGCTTTGATGCTCAGTTCATCCTACGCTATATCGTCGAGGAAAAACGCGTTGTACCTCAATTAATCACAAACGGGACTAATATCATGGAAATGAAAGTCGACAAAGTGAAGTTTCTCGATAGTTTAAACTATTTTCATATGGCGCTTAGTAAACTCCCAAAAGCCTTTGGCTTAGGAGAACATATTTTTAAGGGGACTTTCCCTCACCTTTTCAATCGGATGGAAAATCAGTTTTACGTAGGTCCGTCACCACCTCTCGCGGCTTACTCTCCCGACACAATGTCACCATCAGATAGAGAGGCGTTAATCAAATGGCATTCGGAAACGGTAAAGTCGGGCTACGTCTTTGACTTTCGGAAGGAGATTGTAGCATACTGCAAGACAGATGTGTCAATTCTCCGGGAGGCGTGCGCAGCGTTTCGCAGGATTTTTCAAGCACGCGGCAACGAATGCCCGTTCACCGAGGCGGTAACTATAGCCTCAGCCTGCAACAAAGTTTTCCGGCGAAACTTTTTGCAGGAAGGCAAAATCTCGGTACTACCGCGAAACGGTTATCGTCGCGGTGATATGCAATCGGACGTGGCTATCGAGTGGCTGTTATGGTGTGAGCTGCAATACTGTCGTGAAATCGCACACGCGGGTCGTGGTCGCGAGCACAAATTAATCGACGGTACGCGCGTCGATGGATATTTTAAAACAGATGACGGTTCTGAGCACGTCCTTCAATTTCACAGGTATTTCTATCACGGATGCGATAAATGCTACACCGACCCGCATAAGCGTAACGACGACTGGAATGGCAGCACGCTAAACGATCGTCTCCAAAGAACTCTGAATATTTCCACTCGCATCAAATCTCTTGGTTATACACTGCACGAGATTTGGGAGTGTGAATATAGGAGGTTGAAGAGCCACAATCCTGCGATCGCCGCGCACGTTAATGACCACGCGATATTAGCCAGCCCGCCACTAAATCCGCGCGACGCGTTTTTCGGGGGCCGCACGGGAAACACGCGGAGTTATTGCGAGACGCGAGATAACGAGAAAATACGATACATCGATGTATGCTCGTTATACCCGTACATATGCAAGTACGGTCAGTTTCCTGTCGGTCATCCAACCGTGTATATTGCTGACACGTGCCAGCAGATAGTCGGGCCTCACAACGATTTGACGAACGTTGAAGGAATCGTGAAATGCACCGTTCTACCACCTCGCGATCTTTACCACCCTGTGCTTCCGGTACGTATGCACAATCGCTTAATGTTTGCACTGTGCCGGTCATGCTGCGAAGAGATGCGTCAGGATGCGTGTAGTCACAGTGTGGCTGAACGATCGTTCGAGGGCACTTGGTCGTCATGCGAGCTAAAGAAGGCGACCGAGAAAGGGTATCGCGTTCTAGATATTCACGAGATTTGGCAGCATGAGGTAGAACGGTACGATAGAAACGGTCAAACTACAGGACTCTTTGGCAGCTACGTAAATTTGTGGCTCCAAATTAAGCAGGAGGCGAGCGGGTGGCCAGCCGAATGCACCACAGAGGCGAGCAAGATAGCGTACCTCGAAAGCTTTCGCGCTGCGGAGGGTATAGAGTTAGATAGGAGTCGAATCGAAGAAAATCCGGGACTGCGATCGCAAAACTTTGTCTGAATTCGTTCTGGGGAAAGTTTGGACAACGCGAAAATCTGCCGAAAACAGAGGTTGTCACCACGCGACAACGTCTCTTGGAACTGTTAACTGATCAATCCTGCGAGGTTACGAAAATAATTAGCATCAACGAAGAGCTGATGTACGTAGCCTGGCAGCGAACATCTGAAAGCGTCGACGTAAATCCTCACGTGAACGTAGTGATCGCGGCATATACGACAGCACAAGCGAGGTTAAAGCTGTATTCGTATCTTAAACCTTTAGACAAGCGCGTCCTCTACTATGATACAGATTCGTGCATATACATAAGTAGCGATATGGCAGCTGAGTATGAACCGCGTCTTGGCAACCTTCTCGGAGACATGACGGACGAGTTGAAAAGTTACGGTCGCGATAGTTATATTAAGCGCTTCGTCTCGGGTGGCCCCAAATTTTATGGTTATATTGTACAAAAGGCCGATGGCAGCGAAATCGCAACTTGCAAGGTAAAGGGGATCGGCCTTAATTACAAGAATGCCGAAAAAATTAATTTTGAGTCGATATGCCGGTTGATTCGAGAGCCGAACACGAATATAACAGTAAAATTTGCGACCATCCGACGTGACGAATTTCATCAAGTAGTCACACGACAGGAATCAAAAACTTGCAAGCCGGTTCTCATTAAGAGACGGCGATGGGGCGAGTACGATTCGCTGCCGTATGGCTACCTGGAATGAGAGATAGACATATGATTTTTATTGTAAATACATTTTTTAAAAATAGTTACGTTTAATTTTAGGTGCAGGGTGCTTGTGGGACTTGTACCCAGATTTGTAGTTAGCTAGTTCCAGTCACTACAAATGTAAATTTAGATGTATAAAAAAAAAATAAAGATATGTTTTTGTAAATTATTTTTTTTTTTTGCTTAAAGCCCCTCCTTTGCCTTCCTTCCTATCATACGCAACGATGAGCTTCTCTGCGTATGTATTTCCGCGCTACACTGTGGAGATTAGCTCATCCACAGTGATATACGGGTGCTACATACAATAAGCTTATCTTGTATGTAGCCGCGAGCACGCGGCGGCGGCGGTGGCTACTACTTTTTCGAACCCTGAAAATAATAATTTTTAAATGCTGTTTCAGATCCCGACCTCTCGCTACGTTTATTTAGCGACAGTGTAGCCGACGTTTTGTATACTGATCTCGCCGATTCAGGCTTCCCTGTGAGTCCCTGGTGAAAGAAGAAAAATGTATATAAAGAAAAAAAAAAGTATATTATAAATGTGCAAAATTTTCATTGTTATTTTTTTTTTAATACATTTTTAAATACAGTATATATGTTTATATATATATATATAATACCCATCATATTCCATCATCCTTTCATTTATAAATATGGACCCGCGCTGGAAACATCCCTGGACGTCAATTATCGCTGGTCCCACGGGGTGCGGTAAAACGTGTTTTGTGAAAAATTTTTTGCAAAACCTATCATGCATGGCCGACGAAGAGTTTGCGCGAATACTCTTTTATTATTCCGAGTGGCAAAATGGGTATAAAGACTACGGAAAAAATATCGAATTTTTAGAAGGTCTGCCTCAAAATTCCGACATTGCTGGCGATTTTCGGCCAAAACGTATAATTATTGACGATCTGATGCGAGAATCTTCAAACGGCGAGATAGTGGACTTGTTTACTAAAGGCAGTCATCATAAAAATATCAGCGTAATTTTCATAACGCAAAATATTTTTCATCAAGGCCACGGACAGCGCGATATTTCTCTCAACACAAATTACATTGTAGCTTTTAAAAATCCTCGCGATCGTGCACAAATTTCTCATCTGGCGCGTCAGGTATATCCTGAAGATCCAAAGTTTTTACAAGAAGCTTATTACGATGCCGCGTCAAAACCACACGGTTATTTACTACTAGATCTCAAGCAATCGACTCCGGATAATTGTCGCTTCAGAACTTGTATTTTTCCGGACGATCCGTGCAATTTTGTGTACGTTCCGAAACGCGGCAGTAGTATCCGCGTATAAATAGACGTTTCCGAATTTACGAGAATCAGTCGATTCTTTGCTATGGCTCCGATAACAGTGGCCAGTGCTTCTATTGGAAAAAAAACATAGTCTTGCTACATGCTCTATGTCACCTCGATAAGCAGCAGCGTGCAGCATTATTGCGTACTATCGATAGAAACGGTGTGCGATCCATCTGTGAGTGTGCTTTAAATACGCTCAACGGTGTCGTACCATTAAAGAAGAATAAACGATTGCGTTTAGCTAAGCATAAAAAAATTTTACGGCATCTAGTGAAGAAAGCCGGCTGCTGGAAATCGAAGATGCGCGTAATTGTACAAAAAGGCAGCGGTTTTTTATTGCCACTTCTTCTACCCATCATAGGCAGTGTTCTCTCCAGTGTTTTCACGCGTAATTAAATAAAAATACAAACGAACGATGCAGCACGCAAAGAAAATGATTTTGATGCCCGAAGACGCCGTAGAGCAGCCAAAGAGCGTTCAAACGCCTGGCACTACGCTTACCAGTTATCAGTTCTTCAGCGATGAGGAACGTCGCCCCAAAATCCCTGCGAGCCCAGTGACTAGCGATAAAAAACCTGACGATATAACTCCAGTAGTTGAAGAAACTCCACAAGCACCCGAGGAAGCGTCAGGTATGAGCGATGCAACCATCCTATCTTCCGTACCGAAAACATACAAGAAACAGGCCGAACAATTGTTAAAGTATCTTCACTCGAGTATCAGTAATAGTCTATCGTGGGATAAAACGGGGCTGGTTCGTATCAACAATGAGCCGATAAAAGGTTCCAATATAATAGATCTCGTAAATGAAGCTATGCGTAATAGAAAAACAGTGCGCGCGCAAGGTCGTGAGCAGTTTGGTGCTGAACTCCGGCGACTGGGCATCCCTCGCGAATTTATCGGTAATACAAGCCTACTGTATGAGAATCTTTCATTGGACTCTGCGATAAACTCTAACTTAAGCGGACTCAACGCGTCAACTTCGTCAAATATTAACCATACGCCTAACACGAGTTTAAATTCTTCCGGTAGTAGCGGCCGTCGCCGTACACCTACTAGTGAACTATTAAATAGATCGTGGAAAAAATTGAAGATCTAATGACTTCATCAAAAAAAATTTATTACAATCCTTCACACCCTGCGGGATATGCCGGTGCACCAAATTTGTTGCGCGTGGCTGACAAAGAAAAGATTCCTCGCGACGAAGCAATTAACTGGTTGAGAGCTCAGGATGCTTATACGCTACATCGACCTATACGTCGAAGATTTCCACGACGACACTATAGTGTTGATAATATTGATGATGGATGGGAAGCTGATCTCGTAGATCTACGAGCTCTCAAAGATGATGATGATGGCAATGTTTATCTCTTGGTGGTTATCGATGTTCTTAGCAAATATGCGTGGGTTGAACTACTACGCGATAAAACATGTGCTGAAACTACAGAAGGCTTCAAAAAAATACTATCCAAGAGCGAGCCTAGGGTTCCTGTATGGTTACAGACAGATCGAGGCAAAGAGTTTGTCGGTAGCATTTTACAAAGATTTCTAAAGCGTCGTGGAATACGATTTCGTGTTGCTCGAAATCCCGATATCAAAGCTGCTATCGTAGAACGTTTCAATAAAACACTGAAGGAGCGAATGTGGCGATATTTTACTCATAAAAATACACGCCGTTATATCGATGTATTACAAGCTATAGTACAGGGCTATAATGATACAAAACACTCTACGATCAAGATGCCTCTGGCCGCAGTAACCCGCTATAACGCAGCGTTAGCACACGCAAATATGGAAAAGCGTTACAAATCATATTACAAAGGGGTTAAATACAAGGTCGGAGAGTTTGTACGCATCAGTAAAGCAAAAGCAGCGTTCGAGAAAGGTTACGAATCCCGCTGGACCGAAGAGATATTCAAGATTCACAAAGTTCTCACAGACAGCCTCCTATTTATGAGTTGGTTGATTTACAAGGCGAAGAAATTGATGGATTTTTCTACGAAGAAGAATTGAGTATCGTCGAAAAGAAGACCGATGCTGAGGAGTTTGTAATCGAAAAAATTCTCAAAACTAAAGGCAAAGGCCGTAATAAACAACACTTTGTTAGCTGGAGAGGATATCCAGAAAAATTCAACTCTTGGATCGCCGCAGCGAATATAGTGAATAAAAAATGAGAGATCAGTTTTATCTCGTCTTGCCTAGCAATAGTAGTATGAAGTACTATCCCGAGAATACAGTGACCCACTACATTACGCAGTTACCAAGTCCGCTGAAAATGTCTGGAGAATGGGTCGTGGCCCTGACGGAAATTCAATTTCCTCGCACATTTCTTCATATAGATCCGGCTAAAGGCCAGCACCGTATAGCTATTCCAATTACAGCCTATACTACTCATAAAATAGATCACCCTAAATCATCAACAGATGCAGTGGCTAGTACCACCAATAAAAACAACAAACGAGTAACTAGGCAGGCTACTGGTGACCGTGAAAACAAACAATTATCCGTTAAGACGCAAACGACTCATAAGGTCGAAATCCCCGCCGGAGTCTACGCGTCCGTCAGGACTCTAGTCGACACTATTAACAATACGGAAGTATTTAAAAATCATATTCGTGTTGAGTACGATGAGAATATTAGTGGACTAGCGTGTATAAACTGGATCCCCGATATCTGCGCTACTGAGGAGTGTGAATTGCCTCATTTGTTACATTTAGATGCTAAACTCTCCAAAGCTTTAGGTTGTATACCCGCAGAAGAGCTCCTGGACATACATAAATACAGGTTCATTGCCAACTATCCGGCAAACCTATCCATGAGTCTCCCCGACAAATTATTTGTATATACAGTGTGACGTGCTTTTTACAGTTTCGGACCTCCTGTAATCGGCTACCCGTTCAAAATATAATGACGCCCTTGTTTTTCAATTCCCTTACCTTTTTCCTTTTCTCTCGCCAAATTGTTGCTGGGCGCCAGGATATCTATCACCCGATATCCAGGGAATTTTTCGTTTCTCTTACTCTCTAAATAACATACTCTTACACGGCTAGCGGGATGGGGAGTGCAGTTCGGGCGCGAAGTAAATTCAATAATCAAATAAATTTCCACACATGTTACGAACAAATAAAAGCAATAAAAACGATAATTTATTCAAATATTTGTCGTAATTAAACACAAAACTTTAGCCTTTCCGATCAGCTTTCCCCGAACGTCGATTCGTTCGCAACAATACAATATTTTCTGACTCGCGGGACTCAACATGAATTATTTTCCCTATCTTTCGTCGACGCGACGAGAATTACGAAATTTTAACCGGCAAAGTGCCGAGTACGGGCGAGAAAGCACTCTGCGACTCGCATGTCGCTCTCGGCAAAGAGAAAACCAAAGATGGTGTGCACCACGTGCACCTACCTTTCAATTGTCTGCGACCGATGCGATCGTCCCTCTAACTTCCTTCAGCTTTCCTCGACACAACGGTTATTTCGGCCGTCGACACGGCGTCAATTCTCAGCGGACGTTGAAATTTTTGGAATTACTTCTCCCTCACGGAGATCACTTCTCAAGGAATCCCTATCGCTTGTTTCGACTGCTCACAACGTATTATCTTTTCTGAACCCTTTGTCCTACTCGTCGATCGTAAGATATAACGCTACTTCTAACTATTTTCGCATCTCAAGCGAGAGTGACGCTCGCTCGTACTTCGCTACGCGGGCCGGTAATGAGGGGAAGGGGGTCGCGACGGATCCTTTGCTAACTTCGGCAATTATCATTGGCTCCTCGCGGCTCCTCTCCTATCGCCTTCTCCTCACGCGGTGACCGGCGTCGTTACGGCTTTTCACGAACCTGTAAAATATAATATAGATCCCCGACAGACTTCTGTTGTCTATATTTTCGTTTCCTCGGGTTCCGCGGGGGTCGACTCTGTGCGCGCGCTAACAAAGACTCTCGCGCGTGCCTCTCCTATAGCGTGAATGCGAGAGCGTATATTACGCCTCGTCACAACAGATATCTGCGAAAGCTATTGTAACGTTCACCCTCTGGCCGATGCCACGCACTTGGTCAGAGGGATCGCGTTAGGGGTTCGGGGCGAGCAAAAAGTCGTTAGACGTGATCGATTTAGTGAAAACGATAAATTTTATTCAAAAACACACAGAAAATCTCAAGTACAATGTTTAGATTCTCTTATTACCAACGCTTACCTTATTCGTCGTCTTAAATGTACAGTGAAACACACTCGAGTTTCTGTAAAAACTGTAATTCTATCGAAATGCAAATATCAATTAATAAGTTTTTGCGGATGGCGCTGAAAAAGCGAAAATGCTTCGAGTCATGCGAAATTCTCTTTTTGAAACATCGAACAATAACGATTTTATTGAGTTTATTCTTTGCGTCGTGATTTTACTCGAAAAGAAAGACAGAAAAGCGATTTATCGACCGGATGTCGGTAAATCGTGAAAATTAATTCTACTCAGTTTTCCCCGTTTATTCTACCATTCCTTTTCGTTGAAATACTTTACACATAACGAGTCAAAGGCTCGATACGAGAGACGATAAATTTTGCAGTTGATACTGTCGTATCGACGGAGCTTTCTTCGTTGACATGGCTTTTTACAAGTTGCATTATTTAATTGTTCATTTTAAATTAGGGAGTAAACTATTATTAAAAAATGAATTTTAATTGCGTTTCTATTCTGCCGTGCCTACGGAGTATCCCACAGGAATATCGTGCGAACCTGTCGACAACGATTTTCCGATACCCGTAGCGCAGGGCCCTCGTCGGAGAGTTCGGCTTCCACGAGATCGTGAACCAACCGTGTCACCACTTGGTCGATCCGCGACTCGCTTCCGGCTCCCTCCCTTTCGGGTTACCTACCTACTCGCGAAGGGTCGTGAGTAGGTAGGTCGCTAGTAGGGACTAGCGGTGACTGGTTACAGGAATGCCCACTACTTCGTCACCAAAGATGTGTGCACCCTGGTTCGGGAATTTGAGTACACCTGGAGCCAACGTCGCCGAAGGCTCTGGGGACCCGGAGGTATCAAAAAAGGAAATAGTACCTGTCCTTTCTCTGAAGAACTCGGTGGCTATTCGACTCGCCCTCGCCGTTTTACGCTCGCGCTGTCGCTCATCTGTCCGCGAGAAAATACGGCATCTCGCGGCCGCCTTGCCGATTACCGGCGCGTACTGTACAGTTGTGGGAGTCGGAGCCCACGCGGGCTCTCGCGCTATACTCTCTACACTTACCTATAGTGGGCTGCCTATGAGACACGTCTCACTATATAACAGGAGATGTTCAGACGCCTCTGCTACGTATCGTACCTGTGGATAACACAAATTATGCTTATGGCTCTACCCAAACAAAAACATTCGCGCCACCGCTCTACATACCCTTATTACGCACTGAATTCAGTACGATCGAGATAGATATAAGGACCGACACAGGCAAACCCGTACCATTTCAGCGCGGAACGCTGACGGTTACATTACATTTTAAGCGTGTGCGATAAAGACATATATCGCTATGGATCGATATATCGATCACTACTCAAGTCAGGTTGGGGGTGGGGTGGATCGAGTGTTCATGGGGGCCCCTTATCAGAGAGGTTATGGTCTAGGAAGCTTTTTGAGTGGCTTATTTCGACGTGCACTACCGTTACTGACTCGCGGGGCTCGTGCCGTTGGAAAAGAGGCTCTACACACTGGTTGGAATATATTGGATGATGTTGCTCATAATACGCCATTTAAAGAGTCGTTTAGAACGCGTATAACTGAAAGTGGGAGAAATCTTAAGGGGGCTGAGTCACCTAAAAATAAAAAAAAATAGATTTTTTAAAAAATTTTTTTTCGGAATGTCCACACTGTGTTCTACCTACACGCCAAGTTTCAGATCAAAATTCCGAAAATTACCAAAGCTAGAAGCGTTTTAGTGAGATTACAAATAATGGTTTCGTGTATTATTGTAAAATTGAGTTTTACACTGCTATAAAAAAATATTTATAATATTTCCCACTCTCAGTCAATGACACCAAACCATTCAAACCAGGAAAAAAAAAGAAAAAGAAAAAAAAATGTCACAACTCAAAATTGAAGAAAATAAAAATAAAAAATTCGAAAATAATTCGGTGATTAGTTGGATGTCACCGTTCGATGGAAACCACGTGAAGGTGGTGGGTTTACTTCCATCGGGAGGGGAATGGGAAGGATTTGGGACGCGGTTTTGGAAGGTAGAAGGAATAGATAAATAAATAAAAATAAAAAACAACAAAGTAAAAAAGGGGTCTAAATAAAAGTAAACATGCGAAAGAAACATTCGGGAAAGTCATAGAAGAAGAGAAAGAATGGCGAGATTTCGAAACGAGAGTGTTGTAACAATATCATACACAACATACATACATATTCTCACAGTACATACATTACATACATTTCATACATACATACATTTTTTTTTTTTATTTTTATAGAGGAGGTTTGAAAATGCATTTACGCATACCCGAATGGGTTATGTGGGACTCGGCCATTTCTGGCAATACCCACTAAAACATTCCTCCTCTCGACTGTATTCCCCCCGCGGAAACCGCCCAAAAGGCTTTACTTCGCGAGGGGCAGTCTATGCCTCAGACGGCCCTTCTGGCACGCGCACGGAATTTAGGCGCGTCTGCCTCTCCGCTCTTCCATCTTCCTGATGGAATTCAGCTTCTCCACAACGGACGTGGCGAGGGTAACCACCGCGTCCCAACCATCCTGTGAGCCGAGTAGGCACCTTCCCATGCCTTCAGGTGTCATGGATCCTCCCCATGACGCTCGGAATCGCTCCCGGTAATCGGCGAATCTCGGGCAATGGAAGAGGACGTGTTCCACGTCCTCGTCGATCTCAGGGCACACCGGGCATTCCGCGCTATCGTACACGCGAACACGGTGTAAATAGCTGCGGAAGCAGCCGTGCCCGGTGAGTACCTGGGTCAAGTGGAAAGTTGTAAGTCCACCGTGCCTGCTCGCCCACGCTCTCACATTAGGAATCACACGGTGGGTCCACCGACCCTCGCCTGCTGAATCCCATCTCCGCTGCCCTTCTTCGAAGGTTCTGCTGGACCATCGATCATCACCACGCTCTTGATCGTCGCCGTCAGCATCAGCACGCCTGCGCTCACGGTACACCCTGGCCCTCTCGGCTGCCAGTAGATCAACAGGGGGCAGTCCTGCGATCACCGAGAGAGCGATGTCAGACACGGTTCGATACGCTCGGGCCACCCTTAGCGCGACAGTCCGGCAGGCCCGTCGGCACGTGGCTCCGTAACTCGCATTGGTGTTCATGGCACCAGCCCAAATCGGGGCCCCGTAGAGAATTACGGAGCTCACAACTGAGGTAAGAAGGAACCGTCGCGGCTCCTTCGGTCCCCCGATGTTGGGCATGATGCCTGCCAGCGCTCGCGCGACCCGTGATGCCCGCCCGCGTTCAGAAGATGTTCTCTGAACGACAGCCGCGCATCCAGGATGACCCCGAGATAACTCAACGTGTCTGCGGTCTTGATCTTGCTATGATCGACCGTGAATGTGGCGTACGCCCTCTTCTTCGTCCGAGAGATGAGCACCGCCACAGTCTTCTCGGCCGCCAGGCTCAGCCCATGGTCGCTCAACCAGCCAGCTACTACCTCGATTGAGTCATCTCCGAGGTGTTGCACCTCATCGATGGTTTTTGCGACGACGACGAGGGCGACGTCGTCCGCAAAAGCCACCATCGACACCCCGTCTGGAAGCGGCTGCCGAAGCAGGCCATCGTACAAGACGTTCCAGAGGAGGGGCCCTAGGACCGAGCCCTGTGGCACGCCTCCTGTGATGTTATAGGAATGCGTGCCATTGGCGGTGTCGTAAAGCAGGGTCCGGTCCGTCAGGTAACTCGAAATGACTCTTCGCAGGTAGAGCGGCACCTTGAGATCCTGCAGGGCCAGCAAGATCTTGTCCCACCTGGCCGAGTTGAATGCGTTCCGTATGTCCAAAGCGATGATGGCGCACATACGCTTTGTGCACCGGCTGCCACTGATGGCGTCCGTGGCTAGCGCCACCCGGCCGATGGCGTCCACTGTTGAGCGACCCTTACGAAAGCCGTACTGGTTTTCAGACAGGTCCCCAGCTCCCTGTATGGCTGCCTCTAGCCTGGCACATATGACTCGTTCGAATAGCTTCCCGGTTATGTCTAGCATGCACAGCGGTCGGTACGAGGAGGGTTCATCCGGGGGTTTGTTCCCCTTAGACAGAAGGACCAACCTCTGCACCTTCCACTGTGCCGGGAAGCATCCTTCGCGAAGACATGCGCTGAATGTATTCCCGAAGATGTCGGGGGCATTCAGCGCAGCGGTCTTTACGGCCAGGCCTGGGACCCCGTCCAGCCCTGGGGACTTGCGGACGGTAATCCTGCTGGCAGCCATCATCAGTTCGTCTTCCGTGACATCTGCCGTCTCGGTTGCACCATCGTCTACCATCAGGCCAGTCTCGGCACGCCGCTTCCGGTGTTTCGGGAACAAGTGTCGGACGACCCTGTCGAGGAAGATTGGACAGGTTGGGGCGGTGGCACCCCTGGGCTTGATCTTGTTCATAACCGTTTTGTACGGTCGGCCCCAAGGGTCACTGTCCACTTCCTCGCAGAAGTCCAGCCAGCACTTTCGCTTGGCGGCCTTGATGGCAGCCTTGAGGCGTTTCCGCATTATTTCATAGGCCGCAGCCAGTTCCTGGTATTGCGGCCTATGAACAGCTCTTTGGTGCCGCCTACGTGCTCGGAAGCACTCTCGGCGTATCTCTGCGATGTCCTCGTTCCACCAGTATACTGGTGGACGGCCGCGAGGGTTGGACTTCGCGGCCATGGGGGTATCGCAGGCCGCTATGATGGTTTGCGAGAGGCTTCGAGCTCGTTCCTCGGGCGTTCCCTGCACTGTCGCTCCCTCTAGTGAGCAGAGGAACGTCTCCCGGTCGAAGGTGGCGGGTGCCCATCTCTCTTTTTTGCGTCTGCCCGACGCCTCTACTGTCCTGCTGGTCAGCTGGAGCTGGTATACCAGGGCATGGTGGTCGCTGCCCGTGTACCGATCGCTAACTTTCCAGTCGAGCCCTTCCCTCATCAGTCTAGGATCGATGAAGGTCAGGTCGATAATGGAGGTCCTGCCGCCCTTTGAGAAGGTTGGCTTGGACCCCGTGTTAGCGATCTCCAGCTCCAGTATCGCGAAGGCCTCGAGGAGGGCGCGACCGCGGTGGTTGGTACTCGCGCTGCCCCACTCCGTCGCCCATGCGTTAAAGTCCCCTCCAATGACGACCGGCAATCGGGAGGTCCTAGCACTGTCGACGATGACATCCAGGGATCTCAGGAATTCGTCGGTGGCATCACTGGGCGGAAGGTAGCAACTGTATAATCTTATACCAGCCACCTCCACCCAGGTGAAACCGGGCCGAGGGGCGGCCATCTTGTTGGATATATGAAGGTTTCCGCATACCCAGATGGCCGCCTTGCCGGTCGAGTCCCCTACCCAGTTCGGTTCACTGAGATCCCTGTACTCCTCGTTGATGATGACTACGTCGGCCTTCTCTTCCCTGACCAGCTGAAACAACAGGTCCTGGGCCACAGCACAGTGGTTCAGGTTTATTTGGAGCACCTTAGCCATTTCTGGTCGATGCCCCAACCTCCTGCACTGCATGTCGCCTGACTGCGCAGTCCACAGCCCTGTGACCCTCCTTGCCACACCGGTAGCACTGCGTCGACCGGTCGACCTCGCTCTCGCAGTCCTTCGCCAGGTGCCCAGTATTATGACACCTGAAGCACCGGGAGGATGTTTGGCGCAGCCGAACCCGGCATACATACATACATATATATATACATACGTTACATACATCACATGCATCACATACATCACATACATCGCGTTGGTCGATATCTTATAATAATTTTCAATTATAAATATAATAACACTTGATATACAACCCTTTTAGTCAATGTGTCTAACAAGGCCGTTTGTTTTTTTACTAAAATTTATATGTGAATATTGCACTGGACACTGCACTGCACTCACTACACTCACTGCACTCAAAATCCTCCATGTTCATAGGAATCTTCTGCTTCTTGCATCAGCAGACGACGCCTTTTGATTCTCGCGTCTTTGGTGTTCGCTTCAGCTTTTTGTTCGGCTTGCGTGACTCGAACTTCAGCTTTTTTTCTCGCAGCAGCGACGGCGTGTTTTCCTGGGACAGTTCCAAGACTCTTCATCACTTTGATGAGACCTCCCGGTCCGGAATTGAACTGAATGGTCCCCAGGTTGCCAGCAATCTGCACAGTGTTGATACCTGTGAAGACTGTTTTGGGGCAGAACTTCCAAATTACGCTATGCAGCGATTCATTTGCGTTCTGAGTTTTTGCCCCGATGCAGCGTTGTAAAAGACTTGGAGATGTCAAATCCTCGAAAATTGGTTTGATTGCCTCCATTACCGCCGCTGGGATTATTCTTTTTTGGGATGGCGATAGTCCCCTTCTCTTCCTGTTGCTTCTGCTCGTCGATATTGGCACCAAGACGTTGCACCCGGTGGGCAAAAGTGATGTTGTGGCTTCTCATCTGTAGATGCCTTGTGATGCCAGACTGCCCAAATTGCTTCTGTCATGTCCTTGACTGATGTAGAAGTATTGCGAATCGCATTTCCGTAATACGACTGCATTTCGTCGATCAATGCATTTGTCAGTCGTCCTTTTCCTCCTATTGTTTTGCCGTCGCTGAGTTTCTTGCCTGCGAGGGAAGTCTTGAGTTTTCGCGCCCGGTTTCCAAAACGTTTTTGCACGTGACCGGTGCACTCAATCTTCTTTATCTCGATGTTTGGACCGTAAGGCATAGAGCTACTAACTTTTGAGTAGCTTTTCGTATCGCCATCTCCGATGTAGCTCGTGTATTTGATATCGTACTTGTCTACTGAACGATGAAAAATCTTCATCATTCCATCGACTTCCATGGATCCTGACGATCCGGAACAGATTTTTGTGCACACTTCCCCATGTGCTTTTTTCCAATTCTGTTTTTCTTCTTCGGAGGCGTTCTTATTTTCCGTGGCCCATTTTCGACACTGTCGGCACCACAGCGACAGAACTTCCTGGTCCAAAACTTTTCCCGTTTCGGTGCCGATTACCGTGAAGACTGCGTTGAGCGAACGAAAACCCCGACGCTGCCAGGTGGCGTCACCTTGAACCGTGATACAACGATTATCGGGGTCAGCAGTGCTTGTACTAGCGATGGGCTCCTCGTCGTCGTTCAGCGTCAAATCTATTTCTTCTTCAACAGCCTTCTTCATGTTATCTTGGACCACTTCCTTGGTAGCGTCCAGCATTTTTTGGCCGATCTTCTTCCACGTTGACAATTGTACCGGTGGCGGCAAGTCCATGATTCCGCAGAAAGTATTTAGACCCGTAAGGCCTTGGCCGATACAACGCATTGCCAGTGCACTACGCCGATTTATTTCGTATCCGCGGCCACCTTGAACGGTCGAAGAACTAGCGAACGTTTTTTTTACGTCACATTTCTGGCATCGGATCTCGTATTTTCCTCCGAGACCTCGCAGACTAATCTCGGTGAACACGACGGCTCCGTGACACACTGTACAGCAAAGTGTCTCTTGACGACTTTCGAACAAGAGAGACAAATCAAACAGTCTATAGCCCTCGAAATCGGAAGACGGAATATCTTCTTCTCGAATTTTTCTCGCACTCGCACTCAAAAAATCAAAGATTTTTTTTGTTTTGGCCGCGTTACATTGTTTCGGCCTGTTACGACGTCGGCCAGTCACGTGTTTTTTGTCCCTGATTGGTCTTCGCTTGCTTCGTCCCATTGTTTCTCACGTCACTTTGTCACTGACACAAATCACACACCCGCAGTATACAAATAATGATGTTGTAACAGGAATAATTGTCGCTGCAACGTCGCGCGCACGCAAATTCGAACAAATAGAGAATCTAAGCAACACGAGAGGTAAGTTCGATCGAGAGTCGATAGACAGGGGTCGCGACCAACCGGCAACATGCCACGGAAGTTTGGCAGCTACGCACGCACGAGGGCTCTCGATCGAATGAGCTAAACGTAAAGAGAGGTGCGAGGGACGGTATTCGATCCTCGGGCCTCGTGGAGTAAAGACCGCTGCAGGAAGCATTACGTTCATAATCTGGGGAGATTTGTGTCTGAGGGTCGGATCTGTCTGTGTTGTGCGATCATTGGAAATTGTAAGTACTTTGTAAATTCGCCTAGCTAATAAAATACTTTCCTGGGGACTCTTCGTTCGTATAAATTATTACGGGTCTTCCCTTGTACCCGCCCTGAGTTCTTTATTAAATTGTTCAAATTGTCGACGTATGTTGACTGGCGCCCAGCGTAACTAGATTATCTAGTTGAATTTACCGCAGACCTAACGGCCGTTGACCCAGGCTGCGTTAGGGAAGGAACTGGTAAATTTGGAAGAAAATAAGGAAATCCAATGAAATAAAAACGTTCCGTTTTCAATATTCTCAAATAAATATTTCAATAAATAATCTAAATAACACTTGTATTGTACAAAAATCTAATCAAACAACACTCTCGAAAAGTAGGAATGAAAGAATGAAAAAAATAAAAATAAAAAATAAACAACCGATGTTAGTCGCGAAGCGAACCGTAAAGCAGAAAATGAAACAATACAAAGAAAAACAGATAAAAGTCGAAAAAAAAAATAAACAAACGATGTCAGTGAAAGAGAGGGATAAAACGGAAAATGTAGAAGCAAAAAGAAGAGAAAAAGAAATGCAGAAGAGTAAGAAATTAGCGAAATCGAGAAAAAAATTGCGATGATACACCTCACGTGTTTGCTCGATGCTGTCACAACAATTCGTTCTCGAAACTCGTCCGCGATATAACATGTCCAGCGCCAACAAAAAATAATGTGCATTACAAAATTGCGTTTGGTCGGTAACGATTTACCGACCCGACGGTCGTTGTCCCGAACGATGCGATTCAGATTACCGCCGCTACTCGTGTCTCATTGAGTTTATGATATACCGGTGTACTGCAACAGCGATGATTTTCAATAACTTTTCTCAAACGCGTAAAAAACCGGGCGTGTAAATTCTGTGTGTTTATTCATGTGTCCAGTGGTTTTTTCGTCCGAAGTAGTGACAACGGTATTTTTGTAGTGACAGTGGCAAAGTGTAAAAACTCGAAGAATTAACCTCTTTTTTAAACGTCACTTGACGACGCGGTGTTTTTTTTCGTATTTATTGATAATTTTTGTGCGTAACAAAATTATTTTGTCGATTATTGGAGAAAAAAAAAAGAGATTTTTTTTTCCCCATCTCTATTTATTTTTTTCATCAGTACGAGAGTGGTGAAACAATTTCAGTCGGTTAACCTATTCATTAAACGTCATCTGACGTGACCGTATTTATTTTTCGCGTTTTTAGTTGTTATTTTTTGCAAACAAACAACTCATCAGTAATACGAATAAAAAAAAAAATAAAAAAAATTATTTTCTTTATTATTTTTTTTCAAATGGGGAAAAGAAGGTTTGTTTTTATATGAAAAAAAAAAATTAATTTTTGTTATATAAGCCATCAAAATCAATTTTCTTCACCAAACTTTAAAATTTGTTTTTTCAGAAGAATATTTTCCTCCGGTTGCCGCAGGTTTCAGACCGAACGACTGCATGGATTTTGGATTTCCATGGCTCTTTTTGTTTGGAACAGTTGACGTTACGGAACGAGTGCGGGGATTTTGGATGCGATGATAATTGGATTTATGACGAGCCATTATATGAGTGATAGTGCGACAAAAAGTGGAAATTGTGAATTTTTTGACGCTGTTTAATTCATAGCTCCGGCAGCGAAGCTTTAAAAAAAAATCCCCGCACTCGTTCCGCAATAAAGTGTTTGGCGAACAAAATGAGACTTCGTAAGTGAAGATTTATGCTTTCGTTCGGTCCGAAAGCTGCGGCAACTGAAAAAAGTTTGTCGCGTACTGTTAACGCTATGGTACACTATAGGCCGCAGAAAATATTCATGGCGATAGTGTAACATATGTGTATTATGAAGGTGAGAAAGAATTTTTATTTATGGTGATATTTACAGAAAAAAAAAATAATGAAATTTTGATTTTTTAGGTGACTCAGTCCCCTTAAACGAAAGGCTGAAGAAACATTTGAAAATCTCATGAAGGGTTCAGGATATAAAATACATAATCGTTCTTCACAGCATCATTCGTTGTTTGGTCACCCGGGCTCGCACATCGGTCCTTCAGCTCTTAAAGCTTTGAAATATACTAATGCCCGTAAGGCTAAAAAATCTACGAGGAAAAAGAAGAAGAAAATTTTGCCTGCTAAACGCAATAAAAAAGGAAAAAAATCGAAGAAAAAATCGGGCAGCAGGACTAAAAATCGAAAAATTGCGAAGCGTAAAAAGCGCACGGCTGCCGACATATTCGGATAATTATTAACAAATTGTAAAATGTCGTTCCTACATGCACACTCTTGTGAATGTCTGAAGTCAGAACTGGATTTATTCGCTCTGCCGCCAACTCAAACAAGTATAGAAGCCTCGCAAGGTCTTCATTACAAACCTATCTGATCGCTTACCGATGAAGCTCCCATTGAATTTGTTGTACCAGGACATGGCGATGAATACATTGATCTAGCACATACTATGCTTAGTTTGCGCGTTAAACTACAGCCCAGGAGTGGTGAAATGGACGAGCACGACAGAGTAGTACCCGTGAACAATTTGTTACACTCATTATTCAACCAGCTAGACGTCTCATTCAATCAAAAACTTGTATCACCGTCGAACAACGCGTACGCATATCGAGCATATATAGAAACACTGCTAAACTACAAATCTTCAACGAAAGCAAACCAACTAGCCGCCAGCATGTGGATTGATGATACATCTCCAGAATTTGATGCGGCGCCTATTTCCACCGCACCGGTGGCCGCCGGAGCTGTTGCGCCCGTACAAAAGTATAAGGGTCTATCGGCACGACAAGCATTGATGGCAAACGGCAAGTCGGTCGACCTTATTGGATATTTACATTCCTATATATTCAACCAGGAGAAGTTTTTACTTAATGGCGTTGAGCTACGTCTTCGTCTTGTACGTTCACGAGATGCGTTTTGCCTAATGGATGCCTCAGGAAAAGATTATAGTCTGCATATTACCGACGCGAGTCTCATTGTTCGACGTGTGAAAATGAGTCCTGGTGTTTTAGTAGCACATGCTAAGGCTTTAAGTAAAGGGACGGCCAAATATCCATTTACACGTGTAGAAGTAAAACCATTTACGATTCATGCGGGTGTTCACGGTGAAACGCTAGACAATGTTATTCTCGGCCAATTGCCTAAACGTATGGTTATTGGCTTTGTTGACAATCATGCATTCAATGGAGATAGAGCCTTGAACCCATTCAATTTCTATCACTCTGACGTAAATTTCTTGTCTCTTTACGTGGATGGTGTACAGGTTCCTAGTAAACCGTTGCAGCCTGATTATCACCATAATTTGTACACTCAATCGTATCACACTCTGATATCTGGTACAGGAATACTCTGGGATGACGATAGTTGCGGCATAACCCGCGAGTCGTTCCCATATGGTAATTGCTTGTACTGCTTCGATTTGACACCGGACATGTCTGCTGGTAGAGCCGGACATTGGAATCTTGTACGTCACGGCAGTGTGCGTCTGGAAGTACGATTTACTACTGCTTTAAGAAATACGTTGAATTGTATAATTTACTCTGAGTTTGACAACGTGGTCGAGATTGACTCTTCGCGACAAGTCGTCGTAGACTTTTCAGGATAAGCTTACACTTTTTTTTTTATTAAATAATTTTTTATGTAATCGTATATATATGTTATGGTAAAATAAAATATGTCAACACAAATTATATCTGTTTATATTTTTTATTTATTTATTTGTCATTCAATTGAATCCTCTCGAAACCTTTGATTAATTCCTGCATTTCACGATCACTACTGTCGTGTATGCGTTTTTCTTCATGCTTTATCTGCTTCTCTTCCGTCGCTTTTTTCTCATCGTTCTTTCCAACTGCGATGGCCTTGCAGGATTCGCTGAATTGCTACAACATTCAAATATATAAGTAACAAACCGTGTTAACTTTATAGAATTTAATTATTATTAATGATATTTCTACATACCGCCGCGCGCCGCTGTCTTCGTTTCTCGCACGCGAGATATTGCCGTCTCCGTATATGCCATATTTTTTTTCTATTGGCATTTCCATGCATTCGCGGCTTCTCTTGCCAGACTACTATCCTCACTCTTGGTTTTATACTTTTTCCCCTCGGTGGCGGTTGACATTTTCGGAACCCGCGTGCTGGTGACCGGAAACACTTATTGGAGCGTTCCATTTTTAGTTTTTCTATGTGTGCGTCTTGAGAATTGCAATACAAGTGAAGCCTCACTCCTTGCACGGCGGTCCAGCGTAAATAGTAGTGGGGTGTAGATATTTGGACTTTTGTTTACGCCACAATTGTAGGCGTAACGCGGGGATGACCCTTTCACACCCTTCCCTCCCCACCACCACAGGGGTCCTTCCGTAGCCCCTACGGAAATGCATCTCCGGCTCAAGACTTTAGTATACTGCGAGATTTCAGCACAGTCGAACGTATTTTTTTCATTAAAAAAAAATGGACTACGTGATTGATATTCAAGGATTCTACGACTAGGATAATCGCTTTATTGCTAAAGAGGTAGCCGTACTAGCCCTTGACAAGCCTCTGATTGCCCACTGGATAGCATCTCCGCCACACATTTTCACGGAGCTCCCAAAGCTAGTGCGCGCAAAGAATAACTGGACAACTCGTCATCATCACGGTCTCGAGTGGTTCGAAGGGGATGTACCACTAAGAACACTACATGCAAACCTTCGTCAGATCACCAGGACTGCTGGAATCATATACACTCGCGGCCGAGAAAAAGCAAAATATTTGCAAAACGTTACTGCACGAGATATAAAAAACCTTGAGGACACCGATTGTCCGGCATTCAACGATCTTCTCTCCTCGGTAGAAGTGTGTCTCCACCACGGACTCTTGAAAAGACCTGAACTATCTTGTGCTCTACATAACGCCGCCAAATTGAAAGAGTGGATACTTCGCGACGTGGCTCCTACAACCCCGCTGACATCATCACCACGCCTCTTACCTGACACAGCAAATCAAAACAACAAACGCAGCTTATACTCTCCGACTGTAACAAGTGATGAATACGACCCAGATTGGCCAGGCATTGCAGGGTTTACACTCGACAGTGTCGCGAAGTGTTCACGCAGCAGATCAGATTCCAGCTCTGTTGACGAGACCGACGGCTCTTGTTGTTAACACCGATGACCACACACGCCCCGGGACTCACTGGATCGCAATCTACATCGATGGCCGAGGACGGGGATCATATTTCGACAGTTACGGCATACCCCCGATTATACCAAATCATATCCGACGTCTGCGAAAGAATTGCACCCTCTATCGATGGAATACGAAACAAATTCAGAGCCTGTCTTCAAATGTGTGTGGTCAGTTTTGTGTTATGTTTCTTCATCATATGTCTCGCGGGGGATCTCTACTACAATTCGGGTCTCTTTTCACCGCCGATCTCAAGCGAAACGACCGTATCGCCGCTAATTTTTACAAACGATTAATGACTCTCAGCCCTGCCCAGTTGAAAAGTGCAAATGAACTTTCTGGAAAATCACTAACAGGCAGGGGTCTTTATGTTAGAAAATATGTTCAATATTGCTGTCCAAGACTAAATAATTTTTTTTTGTAAAGAGATAGGCAATATTTAATATATATATATGTATACTTAGTTTTTAAAAATAATAAAAAACAATATTTTGTGAAAATATTTTCTTCATTACTTACCTTCCTTCTGGTCCAACTATTTTTTTTATATTAAAATTTTCCTAATTTTATCAAAATTCTAGAGAAAAAAAATCATATTTAAGGCCTGTGTGCTACAGGGCCTCGGGCAGCGTCGAACCCCACGAACCACGCGCCAGCGGCGCCAGCGATGACCTTCGACCAGCGGCCTGCCGTACACTTGTGACCCCATTAGTACCCGCTCTCGCCGCGATGGGCCCTAGCGCTCCGAACGCTTGACGATCCCCACGCGCTCGCTTCTCAAACTCCCTCCACTACACTCCCCCACCATCAGACTACGCGTCGAGCTAGTCGAGTGATCGACCAAGGGTGGGTGGTTGGGCTCCGGACGTCGATGAAGCAACATCTTCCTCGCCACCCCCACCCACCCTAGGGTCAGCTCGAGCGGCGGCATAAGGCTCCCCAGCTGACCACCGAGAGAGAGGGGATGAGTGAGCGAAAGCGAAATGCCACCGAACAAGCATCCCCACTGCCAACCACCGCCATTTTGAAATATTGTCTATAGGTACTGACCTCTACTACTACAATATATGTATTTTATTATTCGAAGCCGGGAGAGTGTACCGTCTGACAATGTTGGCGGTCGGAGATGAACTAATGGGACCAGCGGCAAAGGGCCCCGACGCTGGGACTTGGTATTGTTCCGCGCGTGGAGTATAGCTCCGCGCTGATAAGGGAGCTGTCGCGCGTACTTCGCGCGCGCGGCAACTTCATCTTTGCATTGTCGCTCTCACGGAAGGAACGCTGACTAAGATTTTTGATTCTCTGAAGGAGAAGTTGATGCGATAATTTTTAGAGTAGTATTATTACTTTGGAAATATGGGACCGTTACACTCCCCCCCCCCCAGGAAAATTCTTCGATGCTCCTGCATCGCGCATTTTACAAAAGGAACCATTTTATTTGGGTGTGTCTCTATACAATAAAAGAAAATTTAATTTTTTATATATATATATATTCGTTTTGTGTATTGTAACGCGGTTTTTTTTGGCGCGTTACAAGAATTGCGTCATCGGCGGATTTTGGTCCCGTCGAGCACACGTTTTCCCCACCGACAAAGTCCCCAAGCGATCTCAAGGGTTCAGCATTAAGAAAGCGAATAATATTATTAATTTATTGGTTTTTATTTATTTCTTTTTGCACGATTATAACGAGGCGAGCTTCATCGACGAGAGATCTACGTTTTCGCGTCATTATTCACGAAACGAATTGAACAGAAGTATCGTTTTGGCTAACGGTACCGCTACGAGTTCATCGCATCTTCTCTCATCCTTCAACAACACCGACAATCATCGCTTTGGGCGCACCGACAACGGAGAAGTCGCAGCTTAGTGATGTCAGCATCGTCTCAATGATGTCTGCACCCCGGCACCGACGTATACGAAGATTCTTCAAGCGAAACGTCGTGCGATAGTTCGAACGGGACGTCAGCGCCGTCTTCGTTCGAATATTAATTTCGCGCGAGCGATAGTTCGCGATAATCGTAGGGCGTCGCCAGGTACCGGGGTACCGAAAATATTAGTAAAGGGAGGGGAGAGCGAGACCGCGAGACAAATTAGCGTAGATCACTCGGGGACTCTCGTCGTATCTTTTGTGGTGTGAAGACGTGTGCTCGAGTGATCGAGATGGCCAAAGGGACAGCTCCGCGCGAAAGGGCGTATCACCTCGGTACCGGACCGATCGCGGCTCTGGAATTATCGACGGGCTGGTGGGTTGGGCACAATTCCGATAATTCCTCATCGAACATCAGACTCTCGCCGGTAAGGCTGCCGTCTTTTTCCTCGGACGCGTCATTTTGTATTTTGTCGTCATTGTTATACCCCCGAGTTTCGCGAGCATCACGAGGTTACGCGTTAAGCAACAACCAAGGTATGCGAGCGTTGCGACAACCGTCGCACAACGCACAGTATCGATGCTTCGAAAATTCGGCACAGCATTGCCGCAATTGAAATACTTAAAGCATCTTTCGTAAAACGTGCGAAAACAGCTGAATCGCTCACTCCACTTTATCTTCTATAAAGTGCGAGTACGAGCGCGCAGCGACAGTTCAGAGGGTTATCCGATACTGTGCGGCTGTTTGTGACAAGTATACTTTCTACGCGACTCGTGCAAAGGGTCAGCCTAGTAGTATATCTTAGCTATAGTCGGACAATAGTCCGAGCTACATTTACTGCACTCTGTAAGATTTGATAGTGCATCTTCGCACAATAAATAAAGGGACAATATTATTTGCTACTTCTCTCTTGTGATTCCTGCATTCGCTTGGGTTCTAACCCTTAACCGGTACTTCCTAAATTAATTAAGGGGTTCAATTCCTCGCGTCGGGGCTCGGCTTAGCTTCCCGAGTATCGGCGGTATAACATTGGTGGCAGCGGTGGGATACCGGGAGTGAGTGAAAGGAACCAGTGTTACGTCGCGAATCGTGAATTTACGTGAGGAGCCGGCCTCATCTCGGTCAATGAACTAAATCAATTTACACGTTATCGAAGCGGCTACGATTCGCGGATGCCTCGTTTTGAGCCTAACCTCGCGGAAAATTGCTCGGGAAGAGGCTAGAGTACATTCGCGAAATGAACATAAAGAAATTTACAAAGCTGACGGATTATTGATACAGACTCGGCGAGGAACAGACGATGGATATATTCGTACACCCGAGTGTACTATAGGGGTTTCACGGTTGATTCTAGACTCACGAATATTTGCAGTAATCTTCACGGAGATTCCGCACAAGAGAATAAAAATTAAAACAATTACTATAATTGCCAGAAGGGCGATGATAATCTGGGAACCGTACATTGTTGATCGCGATACTGTAGAGGAACGGGTTACGGGGAAAAATCACCAAATTAGGAAAAAATAAAGACTTACCGAAGAGCAAAAGTATCCGGCGAAAATAAATGAAGAAGAGGTTGCTGCTGGTGGTTGTCGATGGATCCTTGGTCGATACCCTCGGCGTGTCGAGACAGTTGCCGAGCGGTCGAAGATTTTCACGAAGAAAACGAACACACACAATTAAGCACAAAGATTTTTATTTTACTAACTTCACTGAAGTTAGCAAATTGAAAATGAAACTTAGTACAATTTCACAAACACAAACGGAGAACAAGACTTGAAAAATATTCTAAGTCTTTTAACAAAGCTTCAAAAATACAAACTGTCGCGAGCAGAGTAACGACGTTGATTTTCGGAGAGGTAATGAGCAATGAGCACTGGCCCTCCGTAAAGGGCACAGTTTAAATAGGCTTGACATAGACCGTGGTGGAAGGGGCAACGTTTCGGTCGAGGCGTGATTTTCCACGCCCCCCTTGTTCTCTTTCTATCGGCTGTCAATTATTGATAATTATTCTAATTAACTATTTCCAGATTGATTTTGGATTTGCTAATTAACAATTTATTCTTTTTATTTATTTTGGAAGTGTCTCGAATTTGAATCACCTTTTTAGGTGGAAAATTACGGATTTTAATACTTGTAAAAAGGGAAAATTTTCTTGATAAAGAATTAATTAATTATCAAATCCAAAAATATTAAAAATTGAACTCTATTGATATTTCGCTCTCATTCTTCGCTCTATTACATGCGTTCTCATTCGGTTTTTACTATAATATGTGAAATATCGATCGATATCGATTTGACAGATCTAATTAAATTGAATTTAAATTTGATATAAATTTCATAACTACCAGGGTGTTCTGGTATTCATTCTTAATGGTTTTTCGTCGGCTTTCAGTTTAAAATGTTGAATTCATTAACTTAATTAATTAATTTGTTTAACCTTTCTATTTGTCAAATTAACAAATTTCGGGTTAAACTTTTGCGATAATTTTAACATTTGGCTATTGTAAAATATGGAAAAATGATTATTATTAACGATTGTTAATAATTATTATTTGGTTATTCTCTCTTTCTTCATCCCTACTCTTGGCTAAGAATTTCATTTGTCTCTTGATTTTTATTGCTTTCTTCCTATTGGTTAAGAAAAGTTCGGCTATCGATGAGTGGTGGGCCTTCTCGTACGTTCTATGCATTGCGCGGGTGGCTCACCCTTCCCCTACTCTCTCGGTACGATCACGTGTACCGTAGCTGGCCCGCGAGCTAGCCAACAGCGCTACCTCCCCTTTGGGGTGGCTCCTGACTTCCCTTGTTCGTACCAGCCACGCTCACGTGGTCGCTTCTCCTTCTATCCTACCTAAAGAGTATGCTGGTACAGAGGCTTTCTCCGTCGTGGCGACATAGCAACAACGTGCAATCCTCTGTTCTCTCCCAGCACGGAGTCTTCCCCTTTTTTTCTTTCTAGGAACCGTGACAAATCGGCGAGCTGAATAGAATTGCTTCTTCGAACGAGCACCACTTATCTTTATTTATTTCAACCAAATGTTTAGAAGAAACTGTTTGGAGGTAGTTGTAATAAAAAAAAAACATTTCCTATGTAACCCAATATTCTTCTTTCGTCGCTGGTAAAGATCGTAAATTGAACTGTTTATCTTTGAGGCAATATCAATTTGCAAGATAATTTTCGCTTAAATGTTTAGTCTCTGAGCAATGACAAATATTGCTGAAGGCAGAAATATTTTAACTCGTTATTTTTACGGATTTACTTTTTATGATGGGAAAAGACCAGAAGGGTTTATGATGGTTACCTGAGTAACGCGCAAATACCTGACCTACCCCTAGCTATAAAGTATAGCCGGGGAAATACGTGAAAAATACATAAAAAATATGTTCTTACAAGACTTTAATATTGATCACGACCTGGCCCAATATTCATATGCATGCGTGATTCTACTGGAAATTGTCTAATCATCAAATTCGCGACTTTCGGGAATCTCTAATTGTTCGCGGGGGTGGCTGTGAACGATGCCCGAGAGGTGCTGCACTCGTTGGAGGAAATCGGAAGTTTTTCTAACCCACTGGGCCCTAGGCATAGTGGTTAGAGGGAAGCTGTCGGTATCGTCGCTCGAGGTGTTGGTCGTCTTCGGAGTCATAGAGCGCTCGTGTCTGTGAGCCTCGCTGCGTCGTAGCGTTGGTGAGATTTGGAGTCCCCGAGAGCTCGTATCCGTGAGTCTCGATGCGTCATGGTGTTGGTGTATTTCGGCTACATCGAGCGCTTGTGTCTATGAGCCTCGATGCTTAGTGGTGTTGGTAGGTTTCGGCAACAGAGACCTGCCGGCTTAGCAACAGGCAAATCCCTTCGATGGCGGCTGGCCCAGGTACATGAGCCGGCGTTTCTTGCTGGTGTTAGTGACTTTTCTTCACAGCGTGCTGTCGGGGGCCCACGTGCTCATCTTGGGTGATCGAGCCGTGGTGTTATGCCTTTGGAATTCTCGAGTAACTCGAGTCCCATTGAAGATGTTGATTTTTTTTTGTGTCTCCGTTGACAGAAATATTTTACGACTTCGTCTCGACGAAGTCGCTTTCGAAAGTTTATTAAATAGTCTCTGGTCAACGGTTCTCTGTCTGCGATTCCCACGCACAGCAATCCTCTCCCTTTTCCCTTTATTTTCCTCAGTCTTTCCGTTTCCTCGCGAGTGTACGCGTGCAGCTTCTCTCGGTGCGATCGAGGAGCAGCGCAAGTTCGCGAATAAGAGTTCTCGAAAAGTGCGTGACGTAACACCTCCCCCGGAAAACGAGAGTCGCTTCGAAGAACGACGATCGTCCTCGGCAGAGGCCATAAAATGATACAATGCCTTTTGGGTCAGCTCGTCCTGGATGCTGAAATCTTGAGATTTCTGAAATAATATAAAACAAAACGAGATACAATCTGTTGTTTTTTTTTGGTTGTTGAATATAATCGATCGGAGGTAACGTGCCTTTCTTTGACGTTGGGATTGTAGATTTCTCCAATGATGATTCTTCCAGATGCTGTTGACTATGGACTGAGAAAACCTCTTCTTTGGTTTCTTCCTTCGCTGTTGTGGACTTGATGATATGATGATTTCACATTTGGGATACTGGAGTATCCAAATAAAGACTCAATATAAAAATATAATGTTATGGGATGCAAAAATGACTTTTTATAGGAAGGGAAAAAAATATGATCAGATAAATCATAAGGATTTATTTGGATAGGATTTGAAAAAGGATGATTATTAGGTGACAAAAAGGTTCTTGACTCTATTGATTTGAAAACATGCTAATCTGTCGTGCTTCTAAACTACTATAAAATTTAGAGGAGATATATATTTTTTTTTTATAAAAGTGCAAGAAATTTATTTTAAAATAATCAAAATAATTTGCTTTAAGAGCTACAGTATTATTCTGATAGTTAAATCTAGATATATGAAGAAAAAGAATGAATAATTAATTAAAATTAGAGGGTCACTTATATAGCGTGCCCTTAAGAAAAGATAAGTAATAAAAATATATATATGTATATGTGAAGGGGCACTTATATAGCGTGCCCTTAAGAAAAATAAGTAATAATAAAATAAAAAATTATATATATATATATGTGTATGAAGGGGCACTTATATGGCGTGCCCTCAAGAAAAATAATACGAATGTAGATATATATATATACTATGGTTTTTTTTTTTTTTTTTTTTTTTTTTTTTCCCGCCGCTAATGCGAACGAAGGGTTGAGGCTTAATTATCCTCAAACCCATCGTCGTCATCTTCCGGCTCGAACTCGTTGTCCGCGTTCTCATATAAAATAAGGTCGGGTCTCTGGCCTACAGGCACCGCGGTGTCCGCCTTTATCTCATAGAGATGGCCGCCAAGTCTCAGGTGTCGGGCCTCCTTCAGGGCCCTCACCCACGAACGAACCACGTGATCGGCCAACAGTCTCCACTCCGGTGGTACGTACAACCCTTCCGGGGTGTACCAATACTCGATCTCGTCCTCTATCCCAGCTGGCGCTCCTTGCGGCCACGACTGGTTCAATTCAATGGCCAAGGTGATGACATCGGATCCATACGGCACCATGTTGACTTTTAGGTTTGAAAAAAAAAGAATCAAAACAACACAAAAAAATAAAATTTTGTTCATGATTTTAAAGTTCATGGTTTCCCTTACGGATTACCATGCACATGCACTTGCACGAGCAACACAAAAAAAAAATAAAATAAAAATGATACAAAAAAAATTATTGTTTTGAAAAGGTTTTGTCTTTTTAACCCGTTCTTCCGAGATTCGGATAGAGAGAAATAGTGGGCGAAATGTCGGCCCTTGCGGCTGGAACCATATTGTTTATTGGCACCGAACTCGCAGGTGCACTAGGGCCACTATTTTGTCTTTCATTGTCTAGTCGTGGAGGTACCTGTTCAATGGGCAGATGTACCGTCTCACTTGCAATGTTCATTGTCACTACCTGCGGAGGGGTTTTCTCTACACCTCTTTTGAGATGCAACAATAGGTTTGTTACTGAGTCCCATATTGCTCCTATCAGATATAGAGACCATCCGTATACTGTATGCAGTGCATATCCATGTATAATAGTGTCTATCAAAAGTTTGATTCCACGGATTAGCATTATCACACCGATCACTCCCGCACTAATGTGTCCAAAGGAGACGAACTTTGCCCATGCTTTATTCCACGCAGATTCCATGAGTTTGTTAAATTCCGGTCCTTTCAAAAGATTTGCAATGGATCCTCCTTGCGAAACCACTGGTTTACCCAACAATCCTCTTGCCACGGTATTGAGTACGGCGGGCTGCTCGGCGGGGAACATCACATGATCCCTTAGTTGGTCGAGGTCAGCGGCTGTATATATCCCACTGGTGGCCAATGACTGGGTGTTGCGATATCTCCATGTTGGTTTAGTCATTGGTTTCATTGTTTCCGGAGGGATTACTCGGACTGGCCCAGGCGTTAGGCCGAACCATTCTCCTTCGATCATGTACATTGTCGGCACGAGGCGATTGCAATTTATTTGCATTCCTCTTTTCATCAACACGTGCGTTCGTGGTGACAGGAATTGTGTTTCATTTCCGACGGCTACTGGTAGTTGTGTATAACACTCTTGCAGGTGTTGTACTCGAACTTCGACCGGTACACATTTTACAACGTGTACTACCTCTCCTGAGATTACGGCCATATATCCTGGTCCTTTCATCAGTTGATATGCGAATTCATCCGGAGATTGAGTCGCTATCGCCAATCGATTTTTCAGCATCTCTCTCTCCAGACTACACTTGTGATTCATAACGTCGTGGTAAAGTTGTTGAATCTCTGTTTTAATGTGTCTTTCCACATACACGAATTTTGAATTTACATACGCGAAAATGTCCATATTAGTAACGTCCAATCGAGTTGCACTCACGAATCCTTGTTCTCCTCTCACTTCGTGTATCAAGAGACGAGGATGTTCCGTTCGTATCAACACTTGTCCACACACTGTTATCGGAGGGAGAGTGGTAAGCGCGAAGGTAATGTCCGACGCGGTCAGCGAATACAAAACTCCGGAGTCTTGATTTATACTTCGCTGCGCCATACCTTCGTACAAAACACTATATTGTTTATCTCCACACTTGTCCAAAGGAATCGGATCCCAAAACGTTGGTCCACCTTCGATATCTGCGCACTGTCCTTTGCTTAGCTCACATCTCATACCTGAGTTCAAATAAACTATATTGTTTTTCAGTCCGACTCGCGCACGATAATCTCGAAGGGTCACTATTATATCCGCAAGCACATAAACTGAACTCCAACTACCGAAAGGGTCCGTGTACGAAACTCCTTCGCACGAGCCATCGGTTCCTACCCAGCCGTTTAACGTTGCGGGGAAGGATATAGTCTGGTTTGGTCGAGCTCCAGCGAATTGTACCTGATCTATCTGAAATGTACTGTACATCTGGATTTGCTCACAGGCTTCACGTGATATTTCCTTTATATACGATGCTCTTCCACCATCTACGTTGCTGACGTGCGAATGCATTCCGCACCGAAGAACCGTTCGACGAACCTCGATCTTGCATTGTCGCACGTGTACTGTTGCGTATTCGTTGATTTGAAGAAACTGGATCCGTTCGGTTGTCACGTTCAAGATAGGCGGTGGAATATCGCATTCATCCACATCCAAGAGTGATAGTGTGGTGATGTTTGATGCCATCCCTCCACACTCGTATCCCAATAGGCTGTTTACAATCGGTGGTCCATTCCATATCCATATCCACATGAATATCAATGGAGTTAACTGATGAAGTTGCATTGTTTCTTTTCTTCCTGCATACAGATAATACTTAAGTGCAAGCCCCCCCCCCCCTTAACTACCCTTTTCGTAGACGAGGAAGTTTGCTACCGAAATATTCTAATTTTTAATACTATGATTTTAAAATTAATAAACTTTAGAAATTTCAAAATTATCAACTATGGTTTCTTAATAGAAAAATAGATTATATAAATTTCTCAACTTATTCAAAATATAACTTTTTTAATAGAAAAATAGATTATTATACATTTCTCAACTTATTCAAAATATAACTTTTTTAATAGAAAAATAGATTATTATAAATTTCTCAACTTATTCAAAATATAACTTTTTTAATGGAAAAATAGATTATCTCTAAATATTATAAACTTTTCAAAATTATTAACTATAAACTCTTTTAAAAAAAAAATAAAAAATAACTCTTTTTATTATTATTGAATATATAGAAAGAAAATAATATTTTATAAATTACAAATTTTCTTTTTCCGCTACTAATTAGCGTATGCATCTAGAATTTTTTCCTTTTTTTTTTTTTTTATATAAAAAAAATATATGAGGTATTTCAGAAAGGGAATTCTTAAATAACTATACATTCACTCATCTCAATCAGATTTAGTCGCGTTCTCAAACTATCGATAGTCTCAAGGAGCAGGTCGTATTTAATTCGATTAAACGTCTGTCCGGACGCTGCTTGAATTATCTTTGGTTTCGTGGTTATTTCCCATCCGATCAAAGTTTCCTTTCGACCGGGGTAGATACTCTCACGTATTCCTGCTCCTTGCGATTGCAGGAGACAAATCAACTCTTCTTGAAGGAGAGTGGCACTAGAGCTATTCCACCAATAGCGACACCCTCGTACTCTGTTTTCTATACGCGTTAGGATTTCACGCAGGAAACCTCTGTTTGCTTCCTCTTCTATCTTATCATCCCAACGGATGTCCTGCTCTAGCCACGGGAAACTTCTTACTTCTGCTAATAATTCTAACATTTTTTTCGCAGCAAAATATTTTGATTTTGCCCTGGTCTGTCCATCTCCGTGCGTTAGATATGGACCGCAAGTCAAGCGGCAATCCCACCTCGTTTGTGAGATACGCGAGCACTTAACGTGCGCTTCTATCGATCTTGCTTTCAAATATTCTTGCAGTCTCGCCATCGGATGAGGATGAGGTTTTCCCGGTTGCCTCCTTCCGTCCATTTTGCTTTAAACAAACGTTTTTTTTTTTTCTCTAAGATTTTTCCTCTCTGCTTTTTTCTTAATTATTATAAGCATGCAACTATACCTAATTTATCATTGATAATACTCCAACTTTCTCCAAACGTTGTTTACACGTTTCAATGACGGAAAGGAGAAGCGTATATCGAAGTTCACTTCGCAAGATACCGCTGGTTACATGAACGATAATGGGTGTGGTATTTAATTCCCAATACATGAGGCTTTGTGTCTTATGTATCACTTGGCGTTCTGTTAACTCTATATTTTGTGAATCTAACAATCGTTCAAGTTCATCTCTATAAATTAATGAATAACCCTCGCTCCAGGAGGCTCTATGTCGTTTCACCTGGTGTGCTATATTGCTTAATACTTCCAGAACGTTTTCCTTGTTACATTCTGTTCCTATTCCAGCATTTACCCGTTGGATCCAAGGGAACACCAGTGTTCTCCGTAGATTTACCCACATGCGGAATATCCCTACCGCTTTGGCATCTTCCTTCGTTTTCCCGTTGCCTTGGGATTTGTATGGCCCGCAGGTCACCTGACACACCCAATGGTCGAGAAACGCATACTCGAAATGAGGCCTTATTCTACGCCTCTGCATATATTCCCGTAGGAATTCCTCCGGATGGGGCCGTTCCATTTTTTTTTTTTTTTTTTTTTTTTTTTTTTTTTTTTTTTCGCTGCTGAAAATTTAAAATAAAACTCGAACTAAGAATTTTGAAAAAAAAAACAATTCTTTTAATTAACCTTTTTTTTTTTCCTAACTATACAATTCTAACTATATAATATGCTTATAAGGAAAAAAAAATAAGAAAAATATATGATTTTAACTTTAAAGGAATATATATATAAAAAAAGAAAATAATAGAAAAATTCCAACTAACCTATCTATTTCTATGTAATATAATATATATATATACAATCCTATAACTATTTCTGTTCAATGGGACAGCTATCCGGGGGGACAGTTTTAGTCACCCTCGGCTTGAGCAGCGTCCCATTCCTCGACTCTCCGAGATGCTAAAAAAAACTGTATCGCCACCATTAACATATTTAATTCCACTAGGGTCTTGTTATGGTGGGCTAACAGGAGGTAAAACATCGGGAATGTATTCATTTGCCATTCCGTTTGATGAAGTCCCTCATCGGTAACCTCGACCTCACGGCTGACATAGTGACCAGCCGTGCGCATGCATGCCACAAAATACTCGCAGAGTGCCTCGACCTGGCGCTCTGTCGGAGCGGTCAGTTGATTGGCCTTTGTAAATAATCTCTCCAGGAATTCTGTAGCATTAGCGGAAGCGTCAACCTCGAAACCAAGGTTGAGCTCATCGGGTTCCTCGTCGTTCCTAGTCTCCTCCTCTACTATCCTAGGGGGGCAGGGGCGAACGATATTGACTGGGAGCGGGTCGTCGTTGTCGATCTCCAGAATGACCGACATTAAATTTTTGGCGGCGGCCTCCCTCGCGTCCTCCTCGGTATCTCCGTAACCGATGCCCATATAATCTTCCACCTCCACCATGTAGGAGGCGGAATTAGATCTTCCTTCCTCCTTTTCCCGGAGGAGGGTATATGTAGCCACCATTTCGTTCATTCTCAAAAGTTCCCGGAGATCGGCGATGGACGATTGTTGGGCAGCCATTTTTTTTTTTTTTTTTTTCGCTGTAATCGAAGATCCTTTGTAAGTAACGCGTTTTATGAGGGGGTAATATGCGATACCCGTAGTCGATCGACGTGCACTACCTGTGTTTTCCTTTTAACTTTTATTCGGACATTGTGGTCCCCCATCACCTCTACTACCTCATGCGGCCCTGTATAATTATCTTCGAGCTTCTTCGGCTTAGGGCCTTTTTTCAAAAATACATATTCTCCAACTTGAAAGGTTTTCGGATTTATCTTTCGGTCGTAAAGAAGTTTCGATTTCTCCTTTGCTCCTATTAAATTTTCGCGTGCAATAGCTCGAATTTCATGCATTTGAGTTATTATTTTTACGAGATAATTATTATATGTCTGCAATCTATCTTCAGGATGAATTTCTTCGCTTGATGGTGTTCTCGCTAATCTTCCGAAAACGAGTTCATATGGTGCATGTTTAGTTCCTTCGTGGACGCTGGTATTGTAATTAAAAATTGCCAATTCCACCCATTCGTCCCACTCAAACTCTCGACCATTGTATTGCTTCAGGTATTCTCCTAGAGCATGGTGAGACCTCTCGAGTGATCCGTTGGACTGAGGATGAAACGCTGTTGTTCGCAATTTCTTGATACGCAATCTTTTCGCTAATCGTCTCATTAATCCGCTCAGAAAATTACTGCCCTGATCTGTCAGTACTGCCTTAGGAGATCCGAAAATGCAAATGAAATGTTTTACGAACGCGTCAGCTATCGTTACTGCCATTGCGTTCGGCAAGGGAATCGCGATACAAAACTTTGTGAATTGATCCTGGATCGTGAGAATGTATTCGTTAAGTTTTTTTGTTTTTGGTATCGGACCGACTATATCCATTGCTATTTTCTCAAAAGCTGTTCCCGGTGTATCTGTTATTAACATTGGCTGTTTTGTTCTGAACCTATCGCATTTTTTTAATTGACACGGCAAACATTGTTGAATAAATTGTTGAATATCGGTTTTCATTTTCTCCCAAAAGAAGTGTTGTCGCACGCGATTATACGTTTTGCTAACTCCTCGGTGGCCTCCCACAGCTGAGCTATGCATCTCGCGTATAATCTCGTACCTCTCTTCTTTCTTTGGATACCGAATTATCCCATGACAAACTATTACTTTTATCGCGCTCCCATTAAATCCAGATCGTAATTTTGAAGCTATTTCATCCCAGACTACGTTACCTACTTTCTCTGTTTTGGCGATACTGACACTCGGAATATTTAAAGATTCCATTGTATTTCGAAGGCTAATAATCGAGCTATTAATTTGAGCTAATGTTCCCGACAGACCCTCTCCGGACTCGTCGCTGACAGGCAGAGCTATATGGTACCTGTTCCCTCGCTTCACCGCGCTGGCTTGGCCAAGTACGAGATCAGGGAAGTATGGCAACTCTCTACGCTCAACGAGTTTTCGAGATCCGAGGTCGAAGGGTGCTCCGCTGGTTTTGACGAAATACGCGAGAGCATCTTTTCGTATAAAAAAGAGATCTCGCGATTCGATGATATTTCTCGAAGGTGGTTTTTCTGCGTTTTCCAGTCGAAGTCGTTCTTCTAACGGCAAGTCGTCTTTGTCGGAATCGTTATTGTTTTCAATTTCTTCATCGGAATTATTTTCATCTTCGGAATCCATTCTCTGCGGTATATTTTCTTCAGGTTGATCATTTTCTTCGTTATCGGAGTTTGGATCTTCGTTGGTGATAAAATCTTCTCGTGGATCGTAATCTCTATCTCTCGGATTTTCGCAGTTTTCGTCTTGTGAATCTTCAAAATCTTCATCTGGTGAATTTTCCATTGGTTCTTCTCGATGACTTGGACCTACCTGATTCTCATCTTCCTCAGATGCAGAATCTTCGGATTCAATTGGATCTATTTTCTTCTGTTGCTGATTCTTCCGTGGAGGCTTTTTCCGTGAAGAAATCTTCGATTGGTTTTTCTTCTTTGTTGGTTTTTTCTTCGGAGGCGATTCTTCAATTGGAGGTTTATCTACCTTACCTTCTCTTTGTAATTGTTCTTCTTGTTGTTTTTTCGCTTGACGTCGGGTAATTACACGCGCTGGCGTTTCTTCCACCTGTTTCGAAATTTCCTTCACAGGTGGATTAGCTACAGGCTGTAATATTTCCTTTTGTTGCTGTTTAGCTTGATTCCTTGTTATTCCTATAATATACGAAAGGTCTTCCGTTGACCTGAGTTCATGCTCGGCTAAAGGGTCAGTCGACTGGCCCATTGACTCACTCGGATCGTCCTTTCGGTCGGCCTCGAGCAGCTGTATAGGGGTCAGTGACTCTCTACATAGCTCTTCATAATCCTCTTCATACGGAAACTCCTCATCGCTTTCTCCATCGGTTTCTATATCGGTGTTTTCGAGTAAACGCAATATCTCGTGGGTGGTTAGGGAATTGTCGTTATCCTCGCATGTCACGAAAATCTCTTCGTCGCTCTCGTTAGAGTGCGTCTCGACAGGATTTCTCGATAATGCGTCGGCGTTCACGTTTGTTTTCCCTGTTTTATACACAACGTCGTATTCGTATTCGGACAATTTCAGTCTCCAACGAAGGACGCGTGCATTACCATCCTTACAGTTCTTGAACCAGATCAAAGGCTTATGATCAGTAACCAGAGTGAACTTTCTACCATAAAGGTACGGTCGAAAATGTAAAACGCTATATACGATCGCTAAGGCTTCTTTTTCGTACGTATCATACCGAATTTCTGGATCCTTAAGGGTACGTGAAGCGTATGCTATGGGTTTATCTTTTCCTATTAATCCTTGAGACAAAATACCTCCGATTGCGTAACCGGACGCATCTGTTGTGACTATAAATGGCTTTGTAAAATCTGGAAAAATTAAAACCGGTTCTGTGCAAAGTCTCTCTTTTAACTCGTTAAAGCTTTCTTCTGAGCTATTTCCCCATACAAAAGGGACATCATCTCTTAAGAGGTTAGTCAATGGCTTTGCCAACTTCGAATAACCTTTAATGAATCTACGATAATATCCTGTTAATCCCAAAAATTGACGAATTCCTTTTACATTCTTTGGTCTTGGAAATTCTCTTACGGCAACTACCTTTTTTGGATCGAGTTTCAAACCATCTTCACTGATAACATGACCAAGATAAGCTACTTCGCGTTTCAAAAATTCACATTTATCCGGTTGTAACGTCATATTAGCCTTTCTTAGTCGATCAAACAACCTTTCACATTTTTCGTTGTGTTCCTCGAGAGTTGTCGCGTAAATAACTATATCGTCGAGATATACAAACATTTCGCGACCCTGCAACCCTGATAACACCAAATCCATCGCTCTTTGAAACGTCGGTGGTGCATTTTTGAGTCCCATCGGCATTCGTACGTACTCGTAATGTCCGTAGGGTGTCGTAAACGCTGTTTTATGACAATCATCGGGGTGCATCTTAATCTGGTAGAACCCGGAGGCCAGGTCAAACACTGAGAAGTAACGAGCTCCTCCGAGTTGATCTAAAATATCCACTATATTCGGCAAAGGGTACGCATCGCTTATTGTTTTCTCGTTCAGTGCTCTGAAATCGAGAACTACTCTCCACTTTCTATTTCCTTTTGAATCGAGTTTTTTCGGTACTACCCATAAGGGTGTATTATACGGAGATGAGGATTCACGAATAAATCCTGCTGCTAAAAATTCATCTATTTGTTTTCTAATTTCCTCTTTATGGACTTCGGGGAATCTATACTGTTTCGAATTTACGGGAAATTCATCTGTAGTATGGATTCTGTGCATTACTACGTCGGTGGCGGCTAATGGCTCACCTGGCAAATGAAACCTATCGGCGGTTTTTGCTATCATTTTTCTAATCGAATCTGTTTCTATTTCATCCAAATGCTCTAGTCTCAACAAATCTATTACTCTTTCGCTTCTATTGTCATTCGACATCGTAGCTCCAAAAGAAAAACAATCGCAATCTACCAGAAATCTTTCAGCTATTAATGGCTCTAAGTACTCGTGAGCCGAGGTGGCCCTTTTCGCAAGACTCGAACCCTCGGCGCAGGTATACACGGAGTTCTCTCGGACTCCACTAATGTTTCGACTTTCTCCGCTACTCAAAGAGTTTACTGTGGTATTGCCGGAACGAAAAAGAAACAATAAAACATATAGAACGAATGAAATAAACCTCTGGTCATAACGTGGTTGAGAATTTTTTTCCTTTTCACTATTTTTCTTTTCTTTATTCTTGTTTTCAGACTGTGTTTCGACACTATATATCGACAGATAATCCGCGGCTCTTCGCTGAGTATATACCGCCGGATTTTTACAAAAAGCTAATCTTGGATTCGGAATATCTTTCTCTATTGTCACGTTTCTAATCTGGTTATCGGATACATAAACGTTTTTATCTGGACCGTTCTCTACAAAATATCTATCGGATACACTAGCGTCTAGTACTATACCTCCGCTAGCATTTTTCTCAAAAATAAAATCTTCGTTTCGATTTCTCATTATCGAGATATCATTATCTCCGATAAAACCCTGATTTTTGCCACACTTGCATCTACCTACTGAACAACTGGTTCCTACTACTGGATTTTCTACTGGACTTTTCGTATCAAAATTTTCGGCTACTGCTCTATTGTTTCTCAAAACATTCCTTACGGGATCTTCCGAATTGGAATCGATAAAATTTTCAATAAAACTCTCAAACACAGGATTCTCGATTTCCGGATTTCTAACCTCTGGATTCTCGATCACGGGATTTCTAATCTCTGGATTCTTGATCACGGGATTTCTAATCTCTGGATTCTCGATCACGGGATTTCTAATCTCTGGATTCTTGATCCCACTGTTCTCGACAACAAAACTCACGGGATTCTTCTCAACAAAATTCTCGACTACAGGGTTTCTCTTGATAAAATGATTCTCTGGATTTTTCTCGATAAGACTTTCAACTACAGGACTTTTCTCGGGGATTTTCTCAACAACAAAATTCTCAGGATTTTTTTCGATACAAAGATTCTCAGGTTTTTCCTTGATAACACGATTTTCACTCTCTACGGGGTTCTTGGATTCAGACTTCTTGACAATACAAATTTCGTCTACTGGATTTTCGGTAATAATTTTTCTCTCTATACATTTTTCAACGACCGGATTCTTGACTGGATTTTTCTCTTCGACAAAATTCTCTTCGGCTACAAAGATTTCTACTGGATATTCAGGATACTGGATTTTTCTCTCAATTATTTCAGACTCAAGATAACGGATTTCTTGCTTTACGGTTTCTACTTTTGGTGGCTCTATTACTCTCTCTTTTACAATACGAGTCTCTCCGACTAGATTCGCATTGGAGCCTGAGCTGTTATTTCTTTCTACAAAACTTGGATTTTTCATGGATTGTTCTTTCACGATTTTATTATTGAGGTTGTCAACCATCGCTTCAAATGACCTACAGGGAAACATTTTTACGACGGGGACTTCGATTTCAACCTTTTGACTACGGTGATTCGTAATATAAACGTAAGCCTTTCCGTTGTCATTCTTGACAAGTCCCTGCTCTACGGTTATTCCTTCACCTGCATCTAAGATCGGTAAAAATCCCTCTGTTACTTCCTGGTTTTTTATTCTGACATAAAAAAGTTTTCTTGCACCTGGCGGGAAGACTATACTTTCTCTCGTATGGAACGGTATTCTCAATCCGTTAACTTCTAGATAATCGTTCTCATAATCGATCTTTGCAAGGTTATCGCGGAAAAACTCGGATGACAATATTCCGGATTGTCTAATCGGAAAACTATTCGGTACTAAATGAAAAGACGTGTTCTTGCCTAACGTGAGGATTTCGACCGAACCGAGGGTTTCTACTATATTCGCTGTTATTCCGCTAAGTCTAAGAACTCTCGATCGATTAATGTATAAATAACGATCTATACATTTCTCTTTCAAAACATTCTTGCTCGCACCTGTATCTAGCATCAAGGTAATAGTTTCCGATAGCTCTTTTCCTTGCAATAATATCGTCGGACCAATTACGTCGTCGACGTATCGCGCCATAAAAATGGTCGCGACCTCAGGCGCGCATTGTCCTACACTACTTTCAGGGTGAGAGTCGGGTGCGTGTCCGCGGTGGCCTCCACCTGGGCACCCGATTCCAGCTGGCCGTTCGCGTTTCCCGGAGCGGTGACGATCTGACCGTATTTACGGATTCGCGATGGACACTCCTCCAATTTATGTCCGACTGTTTTACAATATCGGCACACATTCGGAGGATACTGAGGAGAGGCTGCCTGAGCGTAAGTCATCGGACTCGCTAATTGCGGCATATTTTGCGAAACATTACCTCCGCTGGGATTGCGGGAGGGACAGTTTCTCGCAAGATGCCCCCATCCTTGGCATCCATAACACTGAATCGCGGGTGGCTGAGTCTGGCCACTACTTACCTGGACCGTTGGATGATTTTGTTTCGCCGCTGGCGCCTGCACTCCTGCAGTTCGCTGCGCTAGAAAACAACTCTCCGATAGATGACCCTTTTTCCCACAGATCGTACACGGCCTAGAGAAGCATTTCTCAGCGGGATGCCCTCTTTTCGAGCATAACTGACAAATTACTACCTGCCCTGGAGAAGTTACAGCATTGCTCGGCGCTGGTGCCTGTGGTGCAGGAGCCAACAGCGGACAATTGTTCGCCGTATGACCCTTCTGCTCGCACATTTGGCACGTGGCCGGTGACTGCTGACCAGACGCGGCTTGCGCGGCCCAACAGCTCTTAGCAATGTGTCCCTTTTTTCCACAATACTGACAAGTCGGAACGGCGGAGCTACCTCCTGCCTGATTCTTACTCCCTGGTTTACTATCGGTTGCAACAAAATTAATTTCCACAGATTTCTCGGTTTTACTTGATTTCGCGGATTTTTCGGGTTTTTCGGATTTTTCAGTTTTTTCGGTAGGATTTTTCCCTTTACGGAGTCGATCTAAATCCGCGAGTTCCCGCTCGATATCTCGCGCTCGATTAATCGCGTCGCTAAGGGTGCGATCGTCGCCCATTTCACGACGGATCTCCGGTTTCAATCCTCTACCGAAACAGCTAAGTGCCATTTTCTCGATTCTATTTTTTTCGTTTTCGTCAAGCGTACCGTCGGCATGCTTGTGAGCCTCTAGAATTTTCACGGCGAGATTACGAATCCTATCCGCGTAATCATCTACCCTTTCTGAATTTTCCTGGAAGCTACTACCGAGCTCACCGGTAAGCTGAAACACGTCACGCGGTGGATCGTACGTTTTGCGAAGATAATCTGTAAATTCGCGAATATTTGCAAAAGTTATTTTCGATATTTTATTCCAAACGGTGGAACTCAATTTTGTTTTCGCAAGTCTCAAGAGGTGAGTCTCACAGGCGGGTCCTACCATCGCGAGGGCCTCTTCCAGCCCCGTGATATACCTACTCAAGTGTTCTCGACCCCCGTTAAACTCGGGCAACAAACGAATCGCGTCGCGCAAAAAGCCAAGACTCGCGGCGTCTAATCTCACCTCGTCAGGCATTGTTAATTTTGGTTTTTCACCGGTAAATAAATTTTTCGGTTTAATTAAGATATCGCGTCCCCGACTCGATTTCGGTGTCGCGAGATACGGCGCAAATTTTCGATCACTCGGCGTTCGTAACGACGGACTGAGACCGATGTCTCTTCTCAAATTAGAAAAATTACTTTTCGCGGAAAAATAACCGGGCGTACGAGAGCTACTATAAAAAGGGGTGAATTGACTTTTCGCGGTTACGAACGTTGAAGTGGAGGCAATGCTTCCCGACGGCACACTACCTCCCCCGGAAGACTCGACTTTATTTTTCGATGAACTTTCTTTCTCGGTTTCAAAATTTTCTTTATTCGGTGTTTCCTTGATTTCTAAACTTTGCGGATTTTCGATTTTAATACTTTGTGGATTTTTGATTTTAAGATGAGGTGAATTTAATTTCAATTTCCCTAACGGTTCGATTATCGACTCTAAAATTCCTGATGCTAAGTTGTCTACACTTTTCGACGGTACAATCGAGCTATCAATCGGTTCCCTAGAAAAAACTTCGTCGGAGGATTCACTTTTCGGGGAATCTGTCGTTGATTCGCGCCTATCGGTATAGCCTGCGGCTTCCGCACCGCCGTCGGAAGGGCACGAGCGAGCGCGAGGCGATTGCGTGGTTTGCGCGTCACCCTGCTCCTTTCCCTTGTCCGGTTTACTACGCTTACGAGTCCGTTCTTCCGGATACTCGTGCAACACTTTTTTATCAATGTTCCCCTTCGAGCGGGTAAACATTGAGACTAATTCTCATGACGGTAAAAAAAAACACTCGCGATCCACTGCTGAAAAATTAACCCGGAAAAAACACTGACGGAATTCACAGATAGCCTACCCTGAAATTCAACCCGAAAACTGACGCGGAATTTACATACAAAAGACACAATACACAAAATACAAGATTTCACTTTTTTAGAATACGTCTCGCATTGGTGGGCGAGCTAAAATACGTTTCCGCTAGTACGGGGCGGATTAAAAATACGTTTTCTCGCATAGTATGTGGCGAGTTAAAATACGGTTCCGCATAGGTGTGGCGGACTAGAGTACGGGTCTCGCATTGGTGGGGCGAGCTAACTACCATGCCAAACACACTTTCACACACATGCTCGATAAAGGGAAGGATGGAGGAACAATGAGAATCTAATTTTTAGAAACAATAAAAGAAAACGAAATTTCGCGAATGGCTCTTTGAGATCCCGGACGAGCCCCCAATTTTTGTTACGTCGCGAATCGTGAATTTACGTGAGGAGCCGGCCTCATCTCGGTCAATGAACTAAATCAATTTACACGTTATCGAAGCGGCTACGATTCGCGGATGCCTCGTTTTGAGCCTAACCTCGCGGAAAATTGCTCGGGAAGAGGCTAGAGTACATTCGCGAAATGAACATAAAGAAATTTACAAAGCTGACGGATTATTGATACAGACTCGGCGAGGAACAGACGATGGATATATTCGTACACCCGAGTGTACTATAGGGGTTTCACGGTTGATTCTAGACTCACGAATATTTACAGTAATCTTCACGGAGATTCCGCACAAGAGAATAAAAATTAAAACAATTACTATAATTGCCAGAAGGGCGATGATAATCTGGGAACCGTACATTGTTGATCGCGATACTGTAGAGGAACGGGTTACGGGGAAAAATCACCAAATTAGGAAAAAATAAAGACTTACCGAAGAGCAAAAGTATCCGGCGAAAATAAATGAAGAAGAGGTTGCTGCTGGTGGTTGTCGATGGATCCTTGGTCGATACCCTCGGCGTGTCGAGACAGTTGCCGAGCGGTCGAAGATTTTCACGAAGAAAACGAACACACACAATTAAGCACAAAGATTTTTATTTTACTAACTTCACTGAAGTTAGCAAATTGAAAATGAAACTTAGTACAATTTCACAAACACAAACGGAGAACAAGACTTGAAAAATATTCTAAGTCTTTTAACAAAGCTTCAAAAATACAAACTGTCGCGAGCAGAGTAACGACGTTGATTTTCGGAGAGGTAATGAGCAATGAGCACTGGCCCTCCGTAAAGGGCACAGTTTAAATAGGCTTGACATAGACCGTGGTGGAAGGGGCAACTTTTCGGTCGAGGCGTGATTTTCCACGCCCCCCTTGTTCTCTTTCTATCGGCTGTCAATTATTGATAATTATTCTAATTAACTATTTCCAGATTGATTTTGGATTTGCTAATTAACAATTTATTCTTTTTATTTATTTTGGAAGTGTCTCGAATTTGAATCACCTTTTTAGGTGGAAAATTACGGATTTTAATACTTGTAAAAAGGGAAAATTTTCTTGATAAAGAATTAATTAATTATCAAATCCAAAAATATTAAAAATTGAACTCTATTGATATTTCGCTCTCATTCTTCGCTCTATTACATGCGTTCTCATTCGGTTTTTACTATAATATGTGAAATATCGATCGATATCGATTTGACAGATCTAATTAAATTGAATTTAAATTTGATATAAATTTCATAACTACCAGGGTGTTCTGGTATTCATTCTTAATGGTTTTTCGTCGGCTTTCAGTTTAAAATGTTGAATTCATTAACTTAATTAATTAATTTGTTTAACCTTTCTATTTGTCAAATTAACAAATTTCGGGTTAAACTTTTGCGATAATTTTAACATTTGGCTATTGTAAAATATGGAAAAATGATTATTATTAACGATTGTTAATAATTATTATTTGGTTATTCTCTCTTTCTTCATCCCTACTCTTGGCTAAGAATTTCATTTGTCTCTTGATTTTTATTGCTTTCTTCCTATTGGTTAAGAAAAGTTCGGCTATCGATGAGTGGTGGGCCTTCTCGTACGTTCTATGCATTGCGCGGGTGGCTCACCCTTCCCCTACTCTCTCGGTACGATCACGTGTACCGTAGCTGGCCCGCGAGCTAGCCAACAGCGCTACCTCCCCTTTGGGGTGGCTCCTGACTTCCCTTGTTCGTACCAGCCACGCTCACGTGGTCGCTTCTCCTTCTATCCTACCTAAAGAGTATGCTGGTACAGAGGCTTTCTCCGTCGTGGCGACATAGCAACAACGTGCAATCCTCTGTTCTCTCCCAGCACGGAGTCTTCCCCTTTTTTTCTTTCTAGGAACCGTGACAAATCGGCGAGCTGAATAGAATTGCTTCTTCGAACGAGCACCACTTATCTTTATTTATTTCAACCAAATGTTTAGAAGAAACTGTTTGGAGGTAGTTGTAATAAAAAAAAAACATTTCCTATGTAACCCAATATTCTTCTTTCGTCGCTGGTAAAGATCGTAAATTGAACTGTTTATCTTTGAGGCAATATCAATTTGCAAGATAATTTTCGCTTAAATGTTTAGTCTCTGAGCAATGACAAATATTGCTGAAGGCAGAAATATTTTAACTCGTTATTTTTACGGATTTACTTTTTATGATGGGAAAAGACCAGAAGGGTTTATGATGGTTACCTGAGTAACGCGCAAATACCTGACCTACCCCTAGCTATAAAGTATAGCCGGGGAAATACGTGAAAAATACATAAAAAATATGTTCTTACAAGACTTTAATATTGATGACGACCTGGCCCAATATTCATATGCATGCGTGATTCTACTGGAAATTGTCTAATCATCAAATTCGCGACTTTCGGGAATCTCTAATTGTTCGCGGGGGTGGCTGTGAACGATGCCCGAGAGGTGCTGCACTCGTTGGAGGAAATCGGAAGTTTTTCTAACCCACTGGGCCCTAGGCATAGTGGTTAAAGGGAAGCTGTCGGTATCGTCGCTCGAGGTGTTGGTCGTCTTCGGAGTCATAGAGCGCTCGTGTCTGTGAGCCTCGCTGCGTCGTAGTGTTGGTGAGATTTGGAGTCCCCGAGAGCTCGTATCCGTGAGTCTCGATGCGTCATGGTGTTGGTGTATTTCGGCTACATCGAGCGCTTGTGTCTATGAGCCTCGATGCTTAGTGGTGTTGGTAGGTTTCGGCAACAGAGACCTGCCGGCTTAGCAACAGGCAAATCCCTTCGATGGCGGCTGGCCCAGGTACATGAGCCGGCGTTTCTTGCTGGTGTTAGTGACTTTTCTTCACAGCGTGCTGTCGGGGGCCCACGTGCTCATCTTGGGTGATCGAGCCGTGGTGTTATGCCTTTGGAATTCTCGAGTAACTCGAGTCCCATTGAAGATGTTGATTTTTTTTTGTGTCTCCGTTGACAGAAATATTTTACGACTTCGTCTCGACGAAGTCGCTTTCGAAAGTTTATTAAATAGTCTCTGGTCAACGGTTCTCTGTCTGCGATTCCCACGCACAGCAATCCTCTCCCTTTTCCCTTTATTTTCCTCAGTCTTTCCGTTTCCTCGCGAGTGTACGCGTGCAGCTTCTCTCGGTGCGATCGAGGAGCAGCGCAAGTTCGCGAATAAGAGTTCTCGAAAAGTGCGTGACGTAACACCAGAGTGTAGTAAAAAGTGAATCACTGGCTGTACACCAATACAGACGTGAGAACCGTCACCAGGGGATCGACGGGACGACCAGCCGCGAGGAGGAACTGCAGACCTCCTCAAGATCGTCACCCAGCAGAGGGACGTGGAGCAGGATCGAAGAGGGAGCCGAGAGGATTTTGCACAATACAAAGGCGACCTGTAAAATGGCCATAGGCATACTGTAAGTGCAAGTTTTTCGTAAACAAAACTAGCACCTACGGAGGCAATATAAACCAGTAGGCGCGTTACTAACCCCGTCAGGGTGAAATAAGGGGCTAAAAATTCGAAGTAGAAGCGACATGAGTGACGGGGAAGTTCCGAAGGATCAGCCGGCGGGGCCAACTGGGGAGGTACCACCCCCGCCGGATCCTACAGCTTCGTCACTAGAGGATGAGCGAGTAGCAGAGGGCATCGGGGCCGCGTTGCAAGAGATTACGTCGGTCGCGAGAGGCAACCTGGCGGCGCGAGGCATGGAGTCGCAGCAGGGGGCGCAATCCTCGCCAAACCCCCTGTACGGAGTGAATTTACACAGGGGGGCTGCGTTTGACGACCTCAGGGATATCGACCATAGCATATTCGAACCCAGGGGCACACCACCACCGGGGGTCGGTCTCACCCCGCGAGCAATAGAGGCGGAGATTCAGCGCCTGAGGACGATATATCGCATCGCATCGGACGATATATCGTTTGGCGAACGGCGAGGGGATTTTTCGACTGGGACAGGGACCGAAACTGGACAACCACCTTCGGTGATGGCAGCAGGCTGTACCCTATGGGGGTGGAAATCCCAGGGGTGCGCCGAAACTTATTCGCTGACCTCCCCGCGGAGGGGGACGTCACCGCTGCAGCCGAGGCGCGCGTAGTAGAGCACCTTGAGAGGGGTGATCGGGAATTGGAGACGATGCGAGCCGAATTGTCGGAATACGTGGCTAGCGAGGTCGAGCGGAGGATCGCAGAGCGTACCAGGCAACGGCGAACCGTTGCACCAGAGGACGACGACGATTCCCCGTATATTAGTCTGGGATTAGCGTTAAAAAATATCAAAACGTTTGACGGCAATAATCCCAACAGATTAGAGGAGTTTCTATCGTCTTGTGAGGCCGTATGGGAGAGGGTGAAACCCCAGCAGAGGGGGTCGCTCTTGGCTCTCGTGCGAAGCGGAAAATTGGAGGATCGTGCGACGAGGGAACTCCGGCACAAGGTGATACGGAATATTTCGGAGCTCCGAAGCGAGCTCGAGGCATTGTACGGGAAGCGAAAATCTCTCGCTGCCCTCCAGTACGAATTTTGCTTACTAAAACAAGGTGCGAAAGAATCAGTAGCGGGATATGCCGCGCGTGTCGAGAGCCTCACGGGGGAGGTGTCAGAAAAACTGTGTGAGGACACAGTACCCCACGGGGCGAGATATGTCGAAGCCGCTGTGCGACGGAGTGCGCAGATGAATTTCGAGAATGGACTAAATACCGAAATTCGGATGATTGTGCGCTCGCGAAATTACGGGAGTCTGCGGGACTCTGTAGAGGGCGCTGCAGAAGTAGAGAACATGCTTGGAACCGGAAGCAGCAAGGGGAACCCAGGGGTGAGTCAACCCCATACCAGTATGGGTGGAGGGGGTGCAACACCCCGAAAATGTTACAATTGTGGTATTGCGGGGCACGTCGCTCGTGATTGCACGAGAAAATCGGGTCGACACAGCCTCCCCGCACCAGGACCGGGGCGGGAAGTAAAACAAGTGAAAGTAACGTGCAATTTCTGTGGCAAAGTCGGGCATCTTTGGAGCGAATGCCGAAAGCGTATGCAGCAGGAGGGACAAAAGGCGCAGCAATCAGGCAAGGGGAACGGTAATAATTCCCCTCCGAAGGCTCAAGGGGGCCAAAAAACTTTGAAGGATTTTCTGGGTAGTGAACAACCGAAATCCGAGAGAAAGGGACAACAACGGGAGGTGTACGTCGTGAACGCCGCATCTGGAGGCATCGCGAGTGACTTCCACATCAAATCACCTGTGTGCAAGGGGGGAGTGTTAACGTTGAAAGCGGATACAAGAGCTCAGGTGAGCATCATAAGCGCGGAGGCTCTCAGCGAAGGAACCGTGGCTGAGAAAACGGGAGTGTCAATCGTTGGGCTGGGAGGCTCACCCGTACAAGCGAGATATGCAGTCAAGGTGCATCTCGAGACGCCGAGGGATACCATTGCACACTGGTTCCACATTGTACCCCCCGGGGTGGCGCTGGGCGTGCACGGATTCCTCGGGATGGATTTTAAGGGAACACAAGGTGGATATACTCCGAGGCAGAGAGATACGGATTTTCGGGCATAGAATGCCATTGGTGGACGGACGATTGAAAATGCGTTTACCACCGCGAAGTGAAAATATCGCGTATGTTGCAACGTGCAGTGGGGTAGTAGGTATCGTCGACAAAAATGAGGTCGCCGAGGGTGTTGCACTCGGCGCCTGTGTAACCACACCGCAAGGCAACAGCTGTGCAGTGAGTGTAATAAATATGACTTCCGAAGAAGTGGAGATCGACCGACCGACGGTGACACTCGAGCCGCTCGAGTCAGCCGAAAATTTGAGCGACAACGAAGGCGCGTGCGAGGTAATCACAGCACGCGAGTTGAACATTGACGAGGGGGGGAACGGCGGCACGCGACTCACGCGGTTGCGAGAGGCGATCGACGTGGGACATTTAAATGCCGAGGAGAAGAAAACATTGCTCGAGGTATGTGAGGATTTCGCGGAAATTTTCCACCTCGAGGGAGACTGGCAGCCGTGCCCGACGGAGATCGAACATGAGATTCCCCTTCGTGAGGGCATAAGACCAATCAAGGTGCAGCCCTATCGTTTACCCGAGGCGCATAAGCGGGAAGTAGCGATACAGACGAAACAAATGTTGAAAGACGGAATAATACAGCCGAGTCGAAGCCAGTGGAATGCGCCGCTGCTCGTGGTGACGAAAAAACCTGACGCAGCAGGAAAGGTGAAACTACGAGTCGTCGTAGACTTTCGAAAATTAAACGAAGTGACGATCGGTGATTCGTATCCGTTACCGAACATCACCGATATTCTGGACCAACTGGGAAAGGCGCATTACTTCACGACCCTCGACTTGGCATCGGGATTCCATCAGATTCCCATGGCTGACAAGGATAAAGAAAAAACCGCGTTTTCCACTCCCCAGGGGCACTTCGAATATACGCGAATGCCCTTCGAATTAAAAAATGCGCCGCCAACCTTTCAAAGGTTAATGAACACCGTATTAGCGGGACTGGATGGAATAAAATGTTACGTATACCTCGACGATATCGTAATATTCGGGTCAACGCTGACGGAGCACCACGATCGGCTGCGCGAAGTATTTACACGCTTACGGGAAGCGAAGCTATCGCTGCAGCCGGGAAAATGTCGTTTCATGAGGAAAGAAACACAGTATCTGGGACACTTCATCTCAGAGGAGGGGGTGCGACCGGATCCCTCGAAGATCGGCGAAGCAGGAGCACGCATTCGAGGAGTTGAAAAAAGCGCTGACGACGGCACCGGTATTACAGTATCCGGATTTCGAGAGGCCGTTCGTCGTGACAACAGATGCTTCCGATAAAGCCATCGGCGCTATACTATCGCAGGGGGAAGTGGGCGACGATTTGCCAATCTGTTATGCAAGTCGCACGCTTAATAAGTCTGAACAAAATTATTCTACGACGTAAAAAGAATTAATCGCAATCGTATGGGGGGTGGCACAATTTCGCCCCTATATCTACGGCCCTAAATTCACCGTGGTTACGGATCACAAGCCTTTAACGTGGTTATTTAACGTAAAAGATCCGGGATCGAGACTCATGCGATGGAAAATAAAATTATCGGAACATGAGTTCGATATAGTGTATAAAGCGGGGAAAAGGAATACGAACGCCGATGCACTGAGTCGAGTGTATGTTACGACGCGCTCGCATGCACGGCAGACGGAGAGAGAGACGGTCGACAAAAGTAGTGCGCGCGAGGGAGAGCGCGACAGCAGCAAGCACGAGGGAACTCCATCGCTACGCAGCGAGGCAGCGAGAGAGACAGCGCGAGCCAGCGACGGTGACTCGAGCGCGACAGACGATGCGTCAGCCATCGTGCCAGGCGAGGCGGCAGCGGCCAGTGAGATAGAGAGAGACGGACAACGCGACAGCGATAGCCACTCGGACGACGGTGATAACGGCGGCCATGCGAGCTACGGAGATAAGAGCCGTAGCGATGGCGAGAGTCTTAGCAAAGAAGAGAGAAGGAAGATACTCTACGAGTACCACGACGCACCCTTGGGTGGACATCAGGGTGTTACGCGTATGTTAAAGCGAATACAACTCGCGTACAGCTGGCCGGGTATGCGAAAGGAAATAGAGGAGTATGTCGCGGCATGCGACAAGTGTCAGCGAAATAAAGTGCAGCGAAAATAAGTGCACCGAAAGCACCGATGGCGATCACCGATACACCGTCACGGGCATTCGAAAAGGGCGCTATGGATATCGTAGGGCCTTTAACGGTAACGGAAACGGGGAATAAATATATCCTCACGTTTCAAGATTTATTGACGAAATTCAGTATCGCGATTCCACTCCCTTCGCAGTCCGCGAACGACGTCGCACGGGCTTTTACGGAGGAGATCGTATGCCGGTACGGGATACCGGAAGTTGTGCTCACGGATCAAGGGACGAATTTCCTGAGCGCGATATTTAAGGATGTATGCAAGCTGTTACGAGTGGAAAAGGTACAAACAGCAGCGTATCATCCGCAGTCGAATGGGGCTTTGGAGCGTTCTCATCGAACGTTAGCAGAGTACCTGAAAAGTTATACAACTGAGGATCAGAGGGACTGGGATAAATGGCTACCGTACGCCATGTTCCAGTACAACCCAACACCCCATACGGCTACAGGCTTCACCCCCTATAGCCTGATGTTCGGGAGAGAAGCGGAGCTCCCTACGTCACTAAAAAAACCCTCGAGTACGTTGTATGCGTACGACGATTATTCCCAGGAGTCGACGGAACGGATGCGAGCATCTTGCGCGATGGCACGAGCAAATCTGGAGATGGCAAAAAATCGTGCGAAGGAGTTTCACGATAAAAAGGCCAAAGAGAGAAATTTCGACATCGGGGAAAAAGTTTTGTTGCACGATGAAACGGTGCGGCAAGACAGATCGGCGAATCTCACCGCCAATTGGATTGGGCCGTTTGTCATCGAGGGGGTGCATCCGCTCCTCAATTACACTATTCGGAAGGGGCGGCGGCGTTTGAAGGTTCACGTGGATCGTCTCCGAGAGTACATCGAAAATTAGGAGCCGATTTTAAAGGGGGTGGGGGGGGGGGGGGAGAGCTAGGAGTAGCTGTTGGTTTTGGAAAAAATTTCTGTGTGAATTGTAAAAAAAAAAAAAAAAAAATTCTGTGTGAATAGTCATAAAAAAAAATTCTGTGTGAACTTTTGTCATGGAAAAAAGGGGAAAAGTAATTGAGAGGTTATTAAGGGAAATATAAATTACGTAGAGTGACATTGTTGCAGGGTGTTGCTTTGTTGCCTGCCGATTATCGTCAACGGCGGGGCTGTTATAGAGGAATTTCGCAACGTGCCAGGAATTTATTTCGAGCACGAAGGCACGCTGTGTTTATACACGGACGTGTGGACATTAGCTGTGTGCATGGATCTCTCGAATCTCATGGCGTTGGAGCAGTCAATCCAGTGGCATCTCGAAGGGTATCGGGACCGGTGCAGGGAGTCAGTGGGATCCGGAGGACACTGTCCCGAGATGCTGATACACCTGGAGCGCCTCTCCGCGAAGGTAGCGGAAGAGATTGGCGTGGTACACGATCTCGTGGGGGGAGAGCACCCACGAGACAAGCGGGGATTGGGATCGGTCCTCAAGACCATCACGGGGAACCTCGATGTGGCGGATGGCGAGCGAATTGAGAACGAGTTATCAGCGGTGCGGGAGACACAGGAGACTATGAGGGACGGCATGCTAAAGCAGCTGCAGGTGGTCGAATCATCGATCGATATGTTCAATCGTTCATCGTACGCATCCGAGAGGAACCGCAACAAATTGTACGCCATGCTTCGAGAAGTCAACAGTTACTTCCACAACAGCACCAGCCGTCTGGCCACGCGACAGCAGTTCGACGAGAGTTTGCAATTATTGGACTCTCTTTTGGAGGCATTCCTCGGCGAAGTGAGGGATATCGCCGACTTATTCACGGGTATCGCATCGGGAACGGTGAATCCGGCTATCATCTCGTCGGAGAAACTCACCAAGCACCTTACCGAGGCATTGCCGCACGTGCCGAAGGGATACAGCTTCCCTCGGCCAGTGGCAAGGGAAAACGCAGCGGAATTGCTGCGACTGGCAACTACGAGGGCGTATCGTGTGGGAAAAAACGTAACGCTGCTCATCGAGATACCACTCGTTGGGGCGGCAGAGTACAGTGTCAGTCGCACGTACCCCCTACCGAGGCGGGGGGAAAACGACACGTACTATTACCAGGAGGTGTCGCCGGAATTGGTCATCGTGGATAGGGAAAATCGGAACTACATACGGATGACGGAACGGGAATTAGAGGAATGCAGGAGGGATGAAACGAGATTCTACTGCAACCCGCGGCATCCGGCGCTAGCAGTGAATGAAGCCGCGCCTTGCAACGTGCGAACGTACGTGGGGGGTGCGGTAGGTCGGGAGCAGAACTGTCCGAAGCGTGTAGTGAAATTGGCAAACACGCTCATCGTGAGTCTACGGCAGCCGGGACGATGGCTGTACGCCGCGCCGCGACCTGAGCCGTTGACCGTCACCTGCGACGGTATGCCGACTCAGCAGTCTGTTTTGAGTGGAACGGGATCGTTGACGCTCACCGGGCGTTGCACAGCGACAGCAAAAAAATTTCGCGTAGAAACCATGAGGCGAATATCGCAGGAAGTAATCGACAACGATTTGGTGCCAACATATAATCTCACACTCACACCGCAGGAGGCGGAGTACGTGCCTCAGGTGGCCGACCAACACGAGGATATCACCCTCGAGCACGTGATGAGCACGCCACAGGAGTTGAACGACCTCGGGGTGCGGATACAGCAATTGCGAGACGGACTCGCGACCCGAGTAACGCGCAAGCAACGAATAATAAATATGATCGGCCAACATGCGATAGGCGCGATCTCCCTAGCGACGATAACAATCTTCGCCATCTTTTGGCTCATCAGGAGGCGACGCAGGACTCGGCAACCCACGGTGGAGGCCCCCTGTATGAAGGTGGCGATACGAGGTAGCGAAGGGACGCCGATGGAGCGGCGAGACCAACGAAGAGCATCCCCATCGGACGAGAAAAGGGGGACGCGAGCAACTGCGACAACGAGCGGACCGGGGGAACCCCGGGATGCCATCAGCGAACGAGAAGAAGAATCGGTAACACAGAGGGAATCAAGGAGAAATTCTTTTATTAAAAATAAAGCCCGAATCCAGGCCGAAATGGCAATACAACGTCCTTAACGGACAAACGCCCATTCTTCCTCATCGTCGTCACTCTCGCCGGCCGGTCGTATGCCGGAGGAACCATTCGGGATGGAGGTTCGGTACCTCCAAGGGACTCTACAGGGACGACCGTCAGCTCGCCGGGGTGTCACGTACCGAAGGCGTACGGCACCATGAGCGTAGGGGCGATCGTCGAACACCGGGATCGTCGGAGGTGGCACCACAGGCGTCGACGAATTCTCTTGGGGCGTCGGCTCTTCGGATGTCGGCGTTCGGCCAACCTTGGGGTCCTCCTCGACCGGGGAAGGGCGCATCTTCTGGAGAGCAAACCACCGTACGTGAGGAACGCGGGAGATATAAAAAAAAAAACGGAAAAGGAAAAAAAACAAAAATTACCTTCGCTGGTGGGGGAGCCATCGCTGAGACAACGAACGAGGAACGAAACGTCGAGCAGAAAAAACGAGAAGAGAATAGCGCTCCGCAACGGGCTCACCGGCTTATAGGCCGAAGAAATAGCCGACGCAGCATCAATGGCTGGCCGTCCGTGTTGAACGACACCCGGATACGACAGCCACCACGCGAACAATTACAATCGAAGCGGGACAATAAAATTGGGAATATTTTAACACGGGATATGGGTAAAATAGTTGTAACATTCTCTTTCCGCATTACTGGGAATACAGTGAAAAGAAATCTATCGATTTCTTTTCCCTTAAGGGGGGAGGGATGTTATACCCCCGAGTTTCGCGAGCATCACCGAGGTTACGCGTTAAGCAACAACCAAGGTATGCGAGCGTTGCGACAGCCGTCGCACAACGCACAGTATTGATGCTTCGGAAATTCGGCACAGCATTGCCGCAATTGAAATACTTAAAGCATCTTTCGTAAAACGTGCGAAAACAGCTGAATCGCTCGCTCCACTTTATCGTCTATAAAGTGCGAGTACGAGCGCGCAGCGACAGTTCAGAGGGTTATCCGATACTGTGCGGCTGTTTGTGACAAGTATACTTTCTACGGGACTCGTGCAAAGGGTCAGCCTAGTAGTATATCTTAGCTATAGTCGGACAATAGTCCGAGCTACATTTACTGAACTCTGTAAGATTTGATAGTGCATCTTCGCACAATAAATAAAGGGACAATATTATTTGCTACTTCTCTCTTGTGATTCCTACATTCGCTTGGGTTCCAACCCTTAACCGGTACTTCCTAAATTAATTAAGGGGTTCAATTCCTCGCGTCGGGGCTCGGCTTAGCTACCCGAGTATCGGCGGTATAACATCATTTTATTATTTTTGAGTGTCCGCGCGCACTCTTCGCGATGACGGTTCTCGTCCCAGGTGTATTGGAATAGCTTCTCTCTGGGACGCGTGGGACTCGTTAAGGGGGAAGCTGGCCTGCGATAGTTGGACGGCCCGTCTCGTATTTTTCTTGTATTGTTCGGGTTTATTTTATTGTTTTGTCGTAATTTATTTTCGATTCTTAAGATCGTTTGGTAAAATAACGTAGCTGGTAGAAATTTAATTTACGCGAGAGATCCATTCAGATAAGTGTGGCGAGCGGTTTACAGGGACTCGGACGTGCGGGAGTTAATCGCAGGCGTGCTTCGACGGCTTTGGCTGTTCGATCTCGCGATGCGAACTCGAAAAATTAAACGAGTCTCCTGCCCGCTTCGCGCCGAGTGATCACGAGGCATAGTGGGGTTTTAGCTTTTTTCCGACACGTCTTTCGGTACTGTCGGATGCGCGATGTACGTCGAGCCGCGAATTAGTAGAGACTATTATTTTTGTAATTGGTATTAATTTTTCGTCGAGAAAATTCAAGCCGGCGAACTGAGTAACCGGTGAGAATTTTAGTAGGGAAATTCTTATTCTTGTGTCGAGTCACCCCGGGTACCGTCCCGGACAAAAGTAACGCGTGAATTATAATTTCTTGGAATAAATTTATTTATTGGATTTTCCCAAAATTTTGTTGATTGTTAATTGTTTTATTTATTGGAAATGTACCCCATTGTTAAATCGCCAAGTCAACGAACCGCCCCTCTACCCTAGCGAGCTGCAGCTGGTCGGCTGTCATCATTTTCGTAATTTCGTGAACTCTGAAAATCTGATCGCGTCGAGCTCGAGGCTCGGCTGACGCCCTCAAAAATAAAGAAGCGATCGAGACGAATTTTTGTGGCCAGCGGGGTACCGGTTTTATTTTATTAATACTTTTGAAATTTTATTTTCGGAGTGTGAGGGCACTTGCTGGAAATTTCGGTCACAGTATATATGTGTGTGTGTTAAATTTTGCTGTTCTCGACGTCATTCGTATTTGTTTACACGGTTCCATGTTCGAGACCTTCCCTTGGCTGGTGTTGGATCCTGTAAAAAATTCTAGAAAGAACTTTTAGTTGTTAGGGTTAGAAGGAGAGATTTATTATGTTGGATGGGTCCAAGATAGGGGTTATAGAGTATAGATAATAAAAAATAAAAAAACATTTTTTTGCAAAAAATGTAAAAAATGTCGCCAAGTAGTTTAAATAGTTTTGTGAAAATAAAAAAACTCGTAAAATAATAAAAAATCATCTGAGCCAAGTGAAAATAAATAAAAAAACTTTGCTTGTCCTTACTTTCGATGCAATTCCATTTATTTGTATTCTAACGACTCGCCAAGTTTTTTTTTTTTTATTTTCACTTGGCTCAGATGATTTTTGATTATTTTACGAGTTTTTTTATTTTCACAAAACTATTTAAACTACTTGGCGACATTTTTTACATTTTTTGCAAAAAAATGTTTTTTTATTTTTTATTTCATTCTTTTTTTTTTATTTATTATTCTATTATTATTTATAAAAAAAAAATGTTTTATTACTTGATAACGTTAAGAATCAGCATGACACGATTTTTCTTGTATCACACGCACAATATTTATCAATTGAAATGACTTCTCGTCCGCGATTATTCGAACAATTTTATCAGACGAACGACGCATTTTGTTAACCGCACGAGAGGGTCCTTTTTTTTTTACTAATTTTCGCGAAAAAATGAAATTATAAATAACCTCTACGTAACCTTCTTTTCGATCACTTAGTGTGAGCGTACTATTTACGGATCGCGAATACGGATATTACTAGTTGCTGTATTCACGAACTGACACTGAAATTGATAACAGCTGATCGTTCGTTCTGCTTATACCGTTGTGTATGCACGGCACACGCATGGATGCACGAACACAACACGCAGGTCATGGGACATCGGACAAACAGCTTACAGTCGAAAAAATCTCTGAAGAATTATTTTTATAATGAAAGTGAGGATTTTTCGGGCGAGATCGCGATATCTCATCTTTTCGCGCACCGATCGGTCTGATCCCAGGCCCATTTTAAATCTTGTATTCGATTTATATCATGAAAGTGTCTTCAGAATTTAGATCCGATGTCTCATTTCCGAGAAAAAAAATGTCAAAGTTTAGGGGGCACGATATTGGCGTATAAGGACACGGTAGCGCTCGACGGGCGCGGACTCGCCGCGCGGACTTTTAATTTTTTAAACTACTTGGCGTCGAGACGCTACCGCGTCTCTTGATTTTAGTAGTGACCAAAAGTGAAGAAAAATGTTCTTCCTTTTATATGTTTCCGGATCCGTTTCTCGTGTATAGTAAGTTTCAATTTTGTTCCTTTATTTTATGAGGTCCATCCATATATAAGTAGTTCGTTCTTTTTCCCTTGGAAGATTTGTTCTGAATATTATGATTTATTTATTCCATTGAGATATAATTTTGATTATTAGATGGCTCCTGTAACAGTCTAAAAAAATCTGATTAATGGTTAGTAGGTGAGACATGTTATTTCGGATTAGGTTCGCTCGGTGCAGCGATTCTGGAAAAAGGGTAAATGGTTAAAGAACGAATATGTGTATATTATAAAAAAAAAAAAAAAACTAACGAGTTTCGAATATTATTAATTTTATTGAGTACAAAAAAGAGAAATAAGAGAATTGGCAGAAAACAATAATGATCAAAAAAAAGAAAGAGAGAGAGAGAATAAAAAATGTAATGATTCATTTTTTATATATATATATATTTAAATAGTGTAGGTTTTTTATTATTATTATTTTTTTATTGGTTATTTAAGTATATTTTTTTTTGAGTAATGTAATTTTATATATGTATGATTATTGTTTATTTATACGTATTTATTTATTTTTTTATTATTTAGGTAGTTTTTTTTTCATAATATAATTATATATGATTAATGTTTGTTTATACATGTATCTGTACTGTGTGTTTATAATTTGTAAAAAATTTTTTTTTGTTTAGTCGTTTGTGTCTGTCCTTTTGCGTTTGTTGTCTGTCCGTCCCAGGGTTTCTGTTAGAAAAAGTTTTGTCCTTAAGTGGTTCGAGATTCGTCTAATTATTTCTATTGGTTGCTGGTAAATCCAGTCAACCACTGTCTGTTCGGTCAGCTATTACGTCGTTGATGGTATTGGTTCGTTTGTCAGTTGTTGTGTCTTCGGTAGGATTTCTACCGAATCGTCTGACTCGACATAGGGTTCCAAAACCGTCTCTGTTGGGGAAAGAGGTGGAGGGGAACCAGGTGGGATTGTAGGATTATATATGATAACGGAAGGGGAAGCTGGTCCGTCTGAATTTACTTCCGTTTTTGTATCATTGTCTGTTTCGTTGCTTCCGCTGTCGTTTTCTGTCTCGTCTTGGTCCGTTTGTGTCGGTGACGCGTCTGTGTTTGTGTGTGGTCCATGTCTTTGGAGTACCTCCCATATTGGGAAGCGTGGCAATTTTTCTCCTCGTTTGATGCGGAAGACATACTCGGAGCACCACAGTAGATGGTCGAGCATGTCATCCGCGTTCTGTAGTTTGTTGCAGAGTGGGCACGCGTGGGTCTCCCGGCTCTGGCTTTGCATTTGCGCGCTTATGTACGAGATGCAGTCTCCGATGTGGGCCCAGCATTTTTTAGCCGTCTGAATGGTCTGCGCGCAAATGGAGCACTGATAAGTTCCGCTCATTTTGTTGGTATTGTCTAAATTTAAAGTATGTAATTTGTTAGATTTATTCCAAAAGAAAATATGTGACCCTTGTTAGCACAAATGTTTTGCGTGTATTGAGACGGTATAAAACCCTCGACCCCTGTACCTATAAAATAAAATTAATAATTTAGAACGAAAAATTCATGTGATAAATGCCAGACCGATTATCGGTCATTTATCATACTTTGCGAAGAAGTTAACATGCGAATTACCGACCGCGCAGTTAATCAATAACTACGGTCGATAGCGTGAGCTGCCCGATAGTGTTGCATCATTTGTGCACACGGTTTTCTTAAGCTGTTGCGGCAGACCCCGGGCAGCGATAATAAAGGACAGCGAAGTTTGACGTACTTCGTGCGTCAATGGACACAAAAAAGGGCCTCGCGCTCGGGTATATAAGACCCGATCGCGAGCACAGAGGCACTTCACTTCGATCCTAAACTCGAACGGAGAGGAACTCATGCGCGGCTACGGCTCGTTTGATCTTGAGTCCTCCATCTTGCTTATCGATAATTCTCGATAGCAAGATTCCAACACTTTTCATTTTCGAGTAAAGCGTTGCTTTACTCGACAGAGTCCCGACGCTAAGAAGAAGCAAGGGACAAATTTCTCAACGACGATCCCATCATTGAAGGAAGAAACCAACGTCGGCCATTTATCTTTAACAATTAATCTAAATAAATTTTCTTTCAGCGAACAGACCTTCCTTTTGAATTTAAATATTTCCTTTCCAAACACAGCACCGGCAACCGCCTTGGGGGACCTCGGTGACTGCTTTCATCTCGGTTTATCCATCTAATCCTAATTAACGTAGAATCTATTGCATTGCGGTGACGTATTAGTACACGACAGCGCTGGCGACTGTCTTGGGGGACCTCGGCGACTGCTTTCGTCTCGTTGGTGGCTAATATCGATCATCTAACGTAGAATCATTTTTGCACGGCTTATCTCTTCGTGACAGCGCCGGCGACTGCTTTGGGGGACCTTGGCGACTGCTTTCGTCTCGTCATTAACTGATAAGCGACTGTTTAACGTAGAATCAAATTCCTGCATTCGCAATAAAATAACCCTTCAATCTGTTTCGCAATTTAAATACTTGAGAGCTAAAAATCTAATAATTGGACAAAATCCATCATTTATTTTGTATTCACGTCATATCAACAATAAAATCACAATTATTGTTAACAATTCGAATCAACAGACAGATTTATAATTCGCAGCACCTGCCCTCACATCTCCGTGAGCCAAAAACTCACAATAGCGAACGTTTCGGAGCAAAGAGCTGTAAGCCTCCAAAAACGTACCGTTACAGTATGTGTGGAGTTTTGTTAGTAAATCATGCATTATTTATTCCCAATATTTATATAAATGTCTAAAGTAATTAGAATAAAAAGAAAATGTTATCGCTTAGCGTTTTTTCTTTTTTTTTTGTTAAGCTATGAGACGCGCTACTATGGCAATTCGTCTCGGTTGAGGTATGTTAATGCGTAAACTGGTTTGTGTTCTATTTGTGCTGGCGCTTCGGTGATAACGGCTACCTCCCGATTGGTGGTTGCCGTAGGTCTAACCGTTTCGACTAATTCCATGGGTTGTCGATAATATGAAACGACCTTATTCTGTGGTTCGTTAATAAGCTTTGGATGTTTTTGTTTTTTGTGTTTTGTTATACATGATAGTATTTTGCGTAGACTCGATATTTTACTGAATAATGAGAATTTCCAACCGACTGTTAGTAGTAGCATGATTGTGCCTACGGAGATTCCTCCATATTTAAATATTGACTCTAACGTTGAGGCTCGGTGGCCTAGATAATGGGTTTTTGATATCTCCTTTGCCTTGACGATTACGGCTTTTAAGGCTACCTCGTTTTGGGTTAAGTCGTCATTGACTGTATCTAAGTTTGAAAGTCCTGTGAGTGTTTCTGTTTCCGTTAGGATCTGTGTTATGTTTACATTTTCTATATTCGCTATTGATTTTTCAATCATTCCGGTTATATTTAATACTGAGGTATGTGGGAAATCTGTTTCAATGGACGAGGTTATCTCTGTCGTCGGTGTCAATGTGGTTGTACGTGTTTTTACTTGACAAAATGGTTCAATTTTAATAATTCCAGTATTAGTTATTGTTTTTATAACTGAGTCTCGGTTGCCGCAAAGAAAATATAGTGTCTCGGTTTTTGGTGCGGCAAACAACCATGCGTTAGCGCTTTGGTTTTTTATCCAATGTGTTTGTTTTAGGGTTTTTAGCCTAATGTCACATGTCTCAAAGTTTTCGAACTGAGGATTTACTATTAGTTGAACTTCGCATTCAGACTCGTCGTTGATTTGTTTTATCTGGTACGTTTGTTTGCAAATATATTGATTTCTCGTGAGTATGCACTCATCTAGGTTTTCCATATTGAAATAGTTTCCGAATTTATCCGAAATAGCTGTATATACAATTGCTGGTTTAATATATGCGAATGTTGTGTTTTTTGTTGTTGAGGGCTGACGGATTGGCAATGATAGGTGCTGGTATAATTTGTAAATTGTTAGGTCCAAAAGAGGGATTTTAATTACGTAAACTAGTCTTTCGCCGTTATGGAACACGCTTAGTTCAGCTGTTTCTATTAACTCGGGTGTATGCTCTGCGTTTATTGGTACTGGAAATTCTGTGTTGGGAGAAGATTTTTTGATCGCTTCGGCGCTTCATAAGATTTTTTTTGTAGTTAATAGTTTGGGATGAATTTGACCGATTTTTGCAAAAAGAACTGCGTTGGTGAGTATCTCAATATCGAGTTCTAATTCGAGTTCAATATCGGTTACGAATTGAATTGCTCTCTGATTTAATTCGATGACATGCACTTCCTCTCCGAGTGCGATAACTACTGTGTTTAGTTTTTGCGTTTCCGCTTTCACTTTTTTTGCTAAAGATTTGATGTCCTTTTGGATTGTGTCAAAGCCTGATTTTACTATGTGTGTTTGGTTTTGTAGAATTTCTGTGAGTTCTAATGTTGTGTTTCCTAAAGCTTCGATCTGCGAATTTATTCTGTCAGCGTCTTCGCTGTCCATAGTTCCGAAAAGGATTTTATTAATTTTTGCAATGAACTCAAACGGTGTTCGTTTTTTTCGACTGAATGTAGTTCGAGTTTGTGATGAAGGAATTAGTTCCTCTAAAATTATTTCGGTGCTTTCGAGGGTATCAATTCGCGAGAGCATGGATAATAAGTGTCCTTTTATGTGGCATCGCGTTCCCAGCGCCGAGCAGAATTGAACTGTTGCCAAAAGGTTTTCTCGTATTTGTAGGCGTCTGGTCGAAAGTCCGTGTGTATTGATGTAGGTTATTAATGTCCATGTGTGATATGAACGGAGTCTACCCAATGGTTCCGAGTATAGACCGGCGTTTTCCGTAAATGAAGTGATCCTGAAAGCGTCGTTTGGGGTCGCCTTCACGAAAGTGGCGTGATATCTGCAACATACGCCATTTTGATCGTATCTACGTACACTGTTCTAAGTTTTTTTATCGATTTGTAATGTGACGTTACGATTGTTTTCGTGTATATGTATAATTTTGTACGGGCCTAACCAATCTTTATTGAATTTACTTTCTTTTCGCTCGTTTTGTAGAAATACGAGTTGGCCTATCTCGTAAGTAGGTTCCGTTACTCGTTGATCGTAATATTTTTTGTTGCGTTCTTTCGCTCGTATCACCATTTCGAAGGCTAATTGACTTGACTTTCTCATGTTTCGTTTCAAATCGATCATGTAGTCGTCGTATGTTATAGTTTTCTCGAGTGGTGGAAATTTTGATGGTGTGCGGGCTTTCCTACCGAAAACTAATGCGTACGGAGTAAATCCTGTACTTTCGTGAACGCTAGTGTTATACGAGAATGTCGCAAGAGCTACTACCTCGTCCCATTCTCGGTAAGTTGTTACGAAATGTTTTATGTACTCCTTGAGTGTGTGGTGACTGCGCTCGATGGCGCCATTAGATTGTGGGTATCCTTGATATCCTGATATCCTGATGTTATTTGTTGTTCGATTTGGAAAAGCTGCGCTACATTTTTTATTGTGTCCGAAATGAAATTAGTACCTTGTTCTGTTAGTATTACACGTGGTGCACCGAAAGTTGATATTAATGATGCTGTAAGCGCTTTGGCTACATCTACGGATGTTTGGTGTTTTAGTGGGACTGCGATACTAAATTTGCTGAATAAATCAATCATTGTTAATCAAGAGACGCGGTAGCGTCTCGACGCCAAGTAGTTTAAAAAGTTAAAAGTCCGCGCGGCGAGTCCGCTCGCGTCAAGCGCTACCGTGTCCTTATACGCCAATGTCGTGCCCCCTAAACTTTGACATTTTTTTTCTCGGAAACGAGACATCGGATCTAAATTCTCAAGACACTTTCATGATATAAATCGAATACAAGCTTTAAAATGCGCCTGGAATCAGCCCGATCGGTGCGCGAAATGATGAGATATCGCGATCGCGCCCGAAAAATCCTCACTTTCATTATAAAAAAAATTCTTCAGAGATTTTTTCGACTGTCAGCTGTTTGTCCGATGTCCCATGACCTGCGTGTTGTGTTCGTGCGTCCATGCGTGAGCCGTGCATACACAACGGTATAAGCGGAACGAACGATCAGCTGTTATCAATTTCTAAGTGTCAGTTCGTGAATACAGCAACTAGTAATATCCGTATCCGCGATCCGTAAATAGTACGCTCACACTGAGTGATCGAAAAGAAGGTTAAGTAGAGCCCGCGTAGAAAAAATCGCGTTGTACGCGACGGCTGGGAGAGAATCTGGAAAAGCGTATGGGATTGATTGCACGAGGATTCCCCCGGTCCACTGAAGCTATGGGAAAAGGTCTGGGAAACCATCCAGCCGGGTCCCAAAACCCAGATGACTGCCCATAGTGCTTCCCAGATTCAATCCCAAACAAACCCCAGCCTCTCGCCCATCGTCCTCCCAGAGTCAATCCCATACTATTTTTTTCTACGCGGGAGGTTATTTATAATTTGTCGTATAATTTATAATTTGTCGCAAAATGCGTCGTTCGTCTGATAAAATTGTTCATATAATCGCGGACGAGAGGTCATTTCAATTGATAAATATTGTGCGTGTGATACAAGAAAAATCGTGTCATGCGGATTCTTAACGTTATCAAGTAATACAACATTTTTTTTAATAAATAATAATGGAATAATAAATTTTAAAAAAAGCTTGAAATAAAAAATAAAAAAACATTTTTTTGCAAAAAATGTAAAAAATGTCGCCAAGTAGTCTTGGCGAGTCCTTAGAATACAAATAAATGTAGTTGCATCGAAAGTAAGGACGAGCAAATTTTTTTTTTTTATTTTCACTTGGCTCAGATGATTTTTGATTATTTTACGAGTTTTTTTATCTTCACAAAACTATTTAAACTACTTGGCGACATTTTTTACATTTTTTGCAAAAAAATGTTTTTTTATTTTTTTATGTATACGTGTTCGCTTTTTGTAGGGTGTAATGGTCCCACTATGTCTATTGCCACTTTGTCGAACGGTACCGTGGGTGTGTCTGTGATAATCATTGGTGCCTTGTTTTTTACTCTAACTAATTTGTCTTTTTGGCAGACTATGCAATATTTGATGTGCTCTTTGACGTCGTTTCTCAGTCCTTGCCAGAAGTATTGTGACACGATGCGTTTGTATGATTTTGTTACGCCCTGATGACCTCCTACTGCTGATCCGTGGAGCTCTTTTATGATGTTTTTACGCTGTTCGACTGGCGGGACTGTCACGATACCTTCGCAAAGAGTGATCGCTATATTTCAATTGAGCGCTATCGAACGTATGTAGGTTTTGATGCTACTCCATTGGAATGCATCGATAATCCCTGGATCTTTCGAGATCGTGCAGGAAGTAATTTTCCTTTGTTGTAGAATTTTTATTAGTGTTTTCAAACACTTTTCAATCATGATCGCGCTTGTCGTATCTGATTGTTTCTCCTTGCAGAACATGTAGATGTAATGTTCTGCACCGATTTCGGTTATTATTATGTTTCCGACATGTGGTTGTTGTTGTAGAAACATGTTTTTGTCGATTTTCCTTTTTCGATTAGTACTTTAGCGACCATAGTGTCCATGGCGCAATCGGCTGACAAGAAATGTGCCAAAGTATCCTTCCTAGCCACGATGTTCTCCTGTGTTACCGTGATGTTATTTTCTATTTGTACGTCTTCCGTTATTATCGGTCCTCGATTTTGCGATGTTAATTGCTTTCGATGGTACCCTGATAGTTGGTAGTTCGAATCGCTGTCTGATTCGTAATTGGAAGACGTTGCCGAGTTGTTGTCTCGTGTCTTTAGGGGTTGACTATTTGGAATAACGGACGGGCCTGCGAAGTCATCAAACTCCTGGGTATAGTCAGGCAAGGGTTGGACGATAGGTGGTTGTTTTTTGGGGATCGTCGGTTTCTCTACTTACTCTGTGGTGTTTACTATAGGCGGAGGATGTTTTTCTGGGCAAATTTCCTGCCGTAGCCGTCATTTTTAGGCACTCACTATAACAATAGGCAAAGAGTGCCTATTAAAATGACCAGCGAGGCCTCTTCACACAGCTTTCGATGGGCATTCTACGCAGCGTATGCTCCAAAAAATATAGTTTTTCAGCATTTACTTCGGTGTACCTCCAACATCATGCGGAGTTAATTTACAGTGACTCCAATGACTGGAAATATTTTTTTTCGCCTGCGGTTGAATAAAAATACCTTTATTACTGAATTTATCTTCTTAGACGTCCGTATCACAATGTAACTTTGGACTGTGAGAAGCAATTTTTTTCTTCTTCGCAGGAATGATGTATCATATCATCACCATTGTGCACATACATTTTGAAGATCCTGCGAAGCATTTGAATATTTCATTAACCAAAAAAATTAATTTTTGCTTCGACAAGTTTCCGTACGGTGCTGTAACTTTGGACTGTGCGAAGCAATTTTTGTCTTTTTCGCAGAGGTGATGTATCATATCATCACCATTGTGCACAATCATTTTGAAACTACTGCGAAGCCTTTAATAGGTTGTTCCAAAATAAAAATTCAATTTTGTTCCGCTAAATGTCCGTACGGTGCTCCAATCCTGAAACCTACGAACGAATTTTTTTCTAATTTTTAGCAATATTTCATTGCATCGAAAACACTATGCACTGTTACGTCGCGAATCGTGAATTTACGTGAGGAGCCGGCCTCATCTCGGTCAATGAACTAAATCAATTTACGCGTTATCGAAGCGGCTACGATTCGCGGGTGCCTCGTTTTGAGCCTAACCTCGCGGAAAATTGCTCGGGAAGAGGCCAGTACATTCGCGAAATGAACATAAAGGATTTTACAAAGCTGGCGGATTATTGATAAAGACTCGGCGAGGAGCAGACGACGGATATATTCGTACACCCGAGTGTACTATAGGGGTTTCACGGTTGATTCTAGAGTCACGAATATTTACGGTAATCTTCACGGAGATTCCGCACAAGAGAATAAAAATTAAAACAATTACTATAATTGCCAGAAGGGCGATAATAATCTGGGATCCGTACATTGTTGATCGCGACACTGTAGAGGAACGGGTTACGGGGGAAAAATCACCAAATTAGGAAAAAATAAGACTTACCGAAGAACAAAAGTATCCGGCGACAATAAATGAAGAAGAGGTTGCTGCTGGTGGTTGTCGATGGATCCTTCGTCGATACCCTCGGCGTGTCGAGACAGTTGCCGAGCGGTCGAAGATTTTCACGAAGAAAACGAACACACACAATTAAGCACAAAGATTTTTATTTTACTAACTTCACTGAAGTTAGCAAATTGAAAATGAAACTTAGTACAATTTCACAAACACAAACGGAGAACAAGACTTGAAAAATATTCTAAATCTTTTAACAAAAGTTTGAACAACACGCAAGTCACGAGCAGAGTAACGTGGTCAGCGATTTTCGGAGGAGTAATAACTATCGTCCTCTGTAAAGGGCGCAGTTTAAATAGGCTTGACATAGACCGCGGTGGAAGGGGCAACTTTTTTTGGTCGAGGCGTGATTTTCCCCGCCTCCCTTGTTCTCCTTCCATCGGCTGTCAATTATCGATAATTATTCTAATTAACTATTTCCAGATTGATTTTGGATTTGTTAATTAACAATTTATTCTTTTTATTCATTTTGGAAGTGTCTCGAATTTGAATGACCTTTTTAGGTGGAAAATTACGGATTTTAATACTTGTAAAAAGGGAAAGTTTTCTTGATAAAGAATTAATTAATTATTAAATCCAAAAATATTAAAAATTGAACTCTATTGATATTTCGCTCTCATTCTTCGCTCTATTACATGCGTTCTCATTCGGTTTTTACTATAATATGTGAAATATCGATCGATATCGATTTGACAGAACTAATTAAATTGAATTTAAATTCGATATAAATTTCATAACTACCAGGGTGTTCTGGTATTCATTCTTAATGGTTTTTCGTCGGCTTTCAATATAAAATGATGAATTTATTAACTTAATTAATTAATTTGTTTAACCTTTCCATTTGTCAAATTAACAAATTTCGGGTTAAACTTTTACGATAATTGTAACATTTGGCTATTGTAAAATATGGAAAAATGATTATTATTAACGATTGTTAATAATTATTATTTGGTTATTCTCTCTTTCTTCATCCCTACTCTTGGCTAAGAATTTCATTTGTCTCTTGATTTTTATTGCTCTCTTCCCATTGGTTGAGAAAAGTTCGGCTATCGATGAGTGGTGGGCCTTCTCGTATGTTCTATGCATTGCGCGGGTGGCTCACCCTTCCCCTACTCTCTCGGTACGATCACGTGTACCGTAGCTGGCCCGCGAGCTAGCCAACAGCGCTACCTCCCCTTCGGGGTGGCTCCTGACTTCCCTTGTTCGTACCAGCCACGCTCACGTGGTCGCTTCTCCTTCTATCCTACCTAAAGAGTATGCTGGTATAGAGGCTTTCTCCGTCGTGGCGACATAGCAACAACGTGCAATCCTCTGTTCTCTCCCAGCACGGAGTCTTCCCCTTTTTTTTCTTACTAGGAACCGTGACAAATCGGCGAGCTGAATAGAATTGCTTCTTCGAACGAGCACCACTTATCTTTATTTATTTCAACCAAATGTTTAGAAGAAACTGTTTGGAGGTAGTTGTTGAAAAAAAAATATTTCCTATGTAACCCAATATTCTTCTTTCATCGCTGGTAAAGATCGTAAATTGAACTGTTTATCTTTGAGGCAATATCAATTTGCAAGATATTTTTCGCTTAAATGTTTAGTCTCTGAGCAATGACAAATATTGCTGAAGGCAGAAATATTTTAACTCGTTATTTTACGGATTTACTTTTTATGATGGGAAAAGACCAGAAGGGTTTATGATAGTTACCTGAGTAACGCGCAAATACCTGACCTACCCCTAGCTATAAAGTATAGCCGGGGAAATACGTGAAAAATACATAAAAAATATGTTATTACAAGACTTTAATATTGATGACGACCTGACCCAATATTCATATGCATGCGTGATTCTACTGGAAATCGGCTAATTATTAAATTCGCGACCTTCGGGAATCTCTAATTGTTCGCGGGGGTGGCTGTGAACGATGCCCGAGAGGTGCTGCACTCGTTGGAGGAAATCGGAAGTTTTTCTAACCCACTGGGCCCTATGCATAGTGGTTAGAAGGAAGCTGTCGGTATTGTCGCTCGAGGTGTTGGTCGTCTTCGGAGTCATAGAGCGCTCGTGTCTGTGAGCCTCGCTGCGTCGTAGTGTCATGGTGTCGGTGTATTTCGGCTACATCGAGCGCTTGTCTCTATGAGCCTCGATGCTTAGTGGTGTTGGTAGGTTTCGGCAACTAAGACCTGCCGGCTTAGCAACAGGCAAATCCCTTCGATGGCGGCTGGCCCAGGTACATGAGCCGGCGTTTCTTGCTGGTGTTAGTGACTTTTCTTCACAGCGTGCTGTCGGGGGCCACGTGCTCATCTTGGGTGATCGAGCCGTGGTGTTATGCCTTTGGAATTCTCGAGTAACTCGAGTCCCATTGAAGATGTTGATTTTTTTTTCCGTGTCTCCGTTGACAGAAATATTTTACGACTTCGTCTCGACGAAGTCGCTTTCGAAAGTTTATTAAATAGTTTCTGGTCAACGGTTCTCTGTCTGCGATTCCCACGCATAGCAATCCTCTCCCTTTTTCCTTTATTTTCCTCAGTCTTTCCGTTTCCTCGCGAGTGTACGCGTGCAGCTTCTCTCGGTGCGATCGAAGAGCAGCGAAAGTTCGCGAATAAGAGTTCCCGAAAAGTGCGTGACGTAACAGCACAGCAAATTTGAAAACATTCTGACATTTCTTAGTATTTTGATTCTACAATTATTTTTAGTGAGGAATTATTTTAAAGGTTATGTTATTTTAATTTTCCAAAAATCAATTTTTTGTCATGTCAAAAAAGAAAATTTGGTTGCGAAAAATAAAATACGAAATATCACGCATTCATTGACAAATATTAGTCCTTTTTATTTCGTAAATAATATATTTTGAGCGAATATCATTCACAATATTTTACTATACGTTATTCACATTCATAATAAAAATCAAAAATTTCGCGGGTGCACTAAAAACTTGGTTATAATTTCACAAAGAAGAATCATCGAATATCCAAAATTATTGCAATTTGTCAAATAAAATTGAAAACAATCGCGACCATTTTTTTTTCCATTCATTCTATCTGTCAAACCTTGAAAGCCGACGATAATTCCATAGCAGACGTGATAAAGTTTGCATACGCCGCGAAGTTGGTATTCTGTGGCGGGATGATTTGAATCGAAAAGAAAAATCTCATTTTTTTTCATTTTTTAATGTATATTACTTTAAATATTGGGAAACTGCAATTCAATTTTTTCAAATCTCTAACAATTTTTCGAAACAAAAAAAAATTCAAATTTTACCTCGTATTTTTTGAACCACCCTTCTGTTTTTTTTTTCAATTGTTTCAATATACTGAGACGTGTCTCATAGGCGGCCCACTATAGGTAAGTGTAGAGAGTATAGCGCGAGAGCCCGCGTGGGCTCCGACTCCCCTAACTGTACAGTACGCGCCGGTAGTCGGCAAGGCGGCCGCGAGATGCCGTATTTTCTCGCGGACAGATGATCAACAGCGCGAGCGTAAAAGGGCGAGCGCGAGTCGAATAGCCACCGAGTTCTTCAGAGAAGAACAGGTACGATTCCTTTTTTGATACCTCCGGGTCCCCAGAGCCTTCGGTGACGTTGGCTCCAGGTGTACTCAAATTCCCGAACCAGGGTGCACATATCTTTGGTGACGAAGTAATGGGCATTCCTGTAACCAGTCACCGCTATTAGGGTCGCGAGTAGGTAGGTAACCCGAAAGGGAGGGAGCCGGAAGCGAGTCGCGGATCGACCAAGTGGTGACACGGTTGGTTCACGATCTCGTGGAAGCCGAACTCTCCGACGAGGGCCCTGCGCTACGGGTATCGGAAGATCGTTGTCGACAGGTTCGCACGATATTCCTGTGGGATACTCCGTAGGCACGGCAGAATAGAATCGCAATTAAAATTCATTTAATAATAGTTTACTCCCAAACTTAAACAGAAATTTAAATCATACAAATTGCAAAACTCGTCGTATTTCGAATCGAGTTTCGACTCGCTACGCGCAAAGGTACTGCAAGAAAAGGAAGATAGTAGAATAAAACGGGGAAAATCTAACAGAGATGAAATTTTCACGATTTCCCGACATTCGGTCGCTAAATCGTTTTTCTATCTTTCTTTTTGGGGTAAAAATCGTGACTCAAGGATTAAATTCAATAAAAGTAGTATGGTTCGATTCGTAAAAGGAGAATTGCGCACGGCTCGTAACATTTTTCGTTTTCCGCGTGTAAGGCAACGAACAAATGTTATATTGTATTAAAATTGATAATTACAGCTCGCCGAGAACTCGAGTGTGTTTCGTAGAATAAGTAAGAACCGATGAAAAAGGTAAGCGTTGATACTGCAGTTTCCGATGTATCATATTTTCTATTGTAACATATTTTAATAAAAAGAACAATATCACCGAATCGACAACGTCTAACGATTATTTGCTCGCCCCGAACCCCTAACGTGAGCCTTTGAACCGTGTGCGTGGCACCGGCCAAAAAGGTAAACGTTACAATACCTATCTCAAAACAAAATCAAACGATAAAAAATAAAATTTCTCGAATTTCTCTGGGACAGTGACAATAAAGGATTGATTCTGCCTATTATGGGGAAGAGAAAAAATGCTTAAAGTGTTATAACCGAATTCTCTTCTACATCGACAAACGAAGAGCCCTCGCAGTCGAATTCATCAAAAAATTGAATTTTTATTTTTTAAATTTTGGACGCATCCAAGACACTACAACTTTTTATTTGAGCAACGTACTACTTCCTCTTCAATACACAATAAGAACCAAGACGACATCTATGTTCGTTCTCGAGATATCATTTTTTTGCTACAACGATTAATATCGAGTTAATTTCATTGAAAATCGTAACAAAAAGCAAATTTTTTGAATATTCGGCTCCGATACTTCGGCTTCTGTCCAGAGGTAATAATAAAGTGATTCCATGTATTTTAGGGAAGAAAAAAACATTTAAAGAGATGCATTTAAAGGGGTCATTAGATCGAAAGGGTAAATGGTAATGGTGTTCGTGTTGGTAAATATTTTCTGTGTTTGTTTTATACTCATTTAATCTGGTCATAAGTGTTAAGCCAATAAAACTACCTTTACTAGATATGATTTGATTCGTTACATTAATTTGATCAAGTTCTACGCGTTGCAATTCGTTTTATTTGTCTCGTGTCTGAATTTTTGACAATTGATCGTAAAACAAAAAGGAAATATCAGTTGTGAATAATAATAATGAATTTGTATAAAAACGAAATGTTTATATTCGATGAAGGTTAAACTATGAATCAATTTACATAATTGATAAATGATTTTTCCCTATACGTTCTTCCGAGATGAAACGCGCAGCACGACGTATAAACATATTTGATACGTAGCGCATACCGCAAAGTGTAATCATACTCGATACGGAGCGCGTAGCGCGACGTGCGTATAAGTTTAAAATGGAGCGCGTAGCGCGACGTGTATCCCTGTGAGTGCCTTCAAAAATATCCCGAAGGGACATTTTTCGGGGGGTTTGGGGGGCGGAGCCAGCCAACAAGAGCCTCTGCGCCCGCAGGGCGCTGAGGTGCTTGTTCTAGTTGAGTCGATGATTAAACGACCCATACGTGTTTCTGCGTTGCTGGCAACAGGGGATACTCGTACAATTCCCACGTGCGGTAGCTAATTGTTATCGATGGATCTTTAGCAATAAAATTGAGTAATTGAATTTTTCGTGCATCCGAAACTTTGATATATGGCACTATCCACTCGATTTTTACTAGTGTAATTTTGAATTGTTCCACAGCCTCGACTCCCTCAGGAGGCGTTTGTACTATTGCATTCACATCGATATTCGTTCTTGTGAGAATTAACTCATGCTTCGCATTAACGATAATACGATGATAATCCTCAGCGAAGCCCAATATAAAACTGAGCGGGATCGATAGATCGAAATAACCATTTTCATTCGTCAAATTTACATTATCATCATCATCATCATCGTGTCCATTGAACCAACCAGCATTTTCCATTAGCGATATTTTACCAGGACTCTGAGATATATAATTTTTCATTAGAGTTGTGAGACCGAGATTTTTACTTCGATCAATCTCAATGGCATTCAGCTCGTAACGAATTTCTTCAAACAAATGTTACATCCAAATTAGCGTTCTTTTAATTATCCTAGTTTGCGTTATAACAGTTGCCTCTTATTACTGCGCTGGTCAGGAGGGTGTTGAACCGACCACACCCGGTGTCGATAAAGAGAACAACGTTGCTCCGTTTTAAAGCCTAACCTTGCGGAAAATTGCTTGGGATGGAGTCCTTAAGAATGCTTGTCGTATCTGTGTCTTAGGGTGTCAACTAATTGGTAGTGGTTTCGGCGTCTTTGTGACAAAGAGAGAGATAGAGAGGTAATCTTCAGCGGGACGGCGGCTACCTGCCGGCCTTTGACCAGGTGTCGGAACGCGGGGCACGGTAGAAGGAAAGTCTCGAAGAAACGTTATAAATCACTGGGTCGCGAGAACGGAAATAAAATCATGCGTGATTAATAATTTGGTGGAAATGTACTTACGGTTGTAAGCGATGAGTTGCAGGTGCTCGTTGACTTCGTTCTCGTGGTTTGAGTTCGTAAATGAGTAGAAAGGTGAATAAAATGTTTCACGAAAATACGAGGAAAATTAACACTGGTTTTAATGCCAAAAAAAATATCTGGGTGATACAATTGGTAAAAGTTTAATTTACCTAACTACGCGAACCCGAATGTCTTTCTTTGAATTGTGGTGAACAATGAAAATTGTAATATACACAGTTTTCGATCTTCATCGAAACTTCAAAGTTAAAACTCGGTAGTTTTTTCTCGTCGTTTTATATAGTCTAAATCGGTTTCTTTAAATGATATTTTCGAAGTGAATACTTCTAAAGTCGGTGCTTTTAAATGATATTACGGAGAGTATCTAAATATCTGGTATCTGGTTATAGGGTATATGGTCCCGAGTGCACAATTTCCGGGGTTTTTATACCATTTTTCTTGGTGACAAAATAGAGGGGATTTTGTTATAGGAGTGTCTTTTTATGTCTATTCCGTATAAAATTTTGGTACACTAACGAGAAGATGAGGTGATGCTTCGGATCTCTTCCGCGATTGGCCCGTGATCTTAAGTCCTTCTTTCAGGCATAATTTCGTTTATCAGGCCCGCGCCGTAGGTGACGGGGTGGGGTATCGAAAAGAAAAAGGGCGCGGACGAGATCACGTAGGCATCGGTCGCCTCTCTTCTTGTTTCCGGTTTCCTGGAAGTCATTACCAGAGAGACTTTTGGTGTCTCATTGCCGCTTTATAGGTAAATACTTTATATGCAAGAGATCACAGGAGTTGTGTTCCAATCCGACTATTAAACGAATCTCATCGGTGTTTAGACAAAGAAAACCGGTATCGTCGAATGGAAATACGCTCTCCTATGTCTACTGAGTTTTATGTGTTACGTAAGAAAAAAATGGTGTCTTCTTAAAGTGATTTTCTACCCGGGACTCGTTTAACCTTTTGAGAAAAAATGAACTTTGCTATGAGCCGTATTTTAACGTGAACTCATTATTCAACTTTTGACTAGCTGCACTCGTTTGCTCTGGCTGATGCGAGTATAAATGTAAAAATAAAACATTTTATTTTACTCTTAATTTAATTTCTTTTCCGCGTTTTAATTCACCTAGTGGCGTGTCGCGGGAAAGAACTTCCTCGGCAAATTCCTTACAGTTTATGCCTGTAATTATTTTGTTTAAACAAATGGCATCTAAATTAATTACTGCCAAGAATTTCTCAAGGGTTAAACTATATTGATCTAATATCGAATGTGAAATATGACAATTATGATTGGAGAGCGCATGGCCCGTTCTTCTACCTGAAGCAAAGAGGGCCCCCTTTCGTTACTCGGTTCTCTGCACCAGAGACTATCGAGCGGAGATTATTCGTACAGTTTCAATGAGGCAAAGCCGTTTTTGCTTTTACGGTGGCATTGCTCTCCTTATTATTAATTAACGATACGTGTTTCATGGACACTGTAAAAATAAACACAGGCGTTCAAGAGAGCAAATCCTGTATATTTATTGTATCTTTTATTATCTTTCTTAACGAAATCCATTCTCAGCCTCATTTCTCTATCTGCCGTTATTTATTTTAATTGTAGAAAAACAGCAACTATTCTTCTTTTAAATGTTTGTTACAAATAGTCGGGGTTTGTTTTTTTATTAAAGAATAATCCCTTTTTCCTTTGCTGAGATCACAATCGAAAGCCCCCTCGCTTTTACTTTAACTGGTGGAGTTTGGCTCAACTAGAACATCATCTTTAAAATTGTCACCTTTAACGAAGATAATTTGTCGACCCGCCTGTATCTCTAGGAACCAAAAGTTCTGACCGGCTGACCGTAGATCCCTCTCAAAATGTTTTTAGCTACGGTAAAGTAGATTCATTGAGTTGAGGATCCACGCGACAGTAGTCGATATGGATAATAGAAGATTCCTACGGTAACCATTAGTGGGCCCACTTTTTTTAGTTTCTTTTTGGAACTGTAGGAGAGTGCTCGGGAGAGGGGTCAGAGACCGCTTTTCTCGGCCTCCGCTTGTGGGGCACGGATCTGTTTTATCTAGATCGGTCGGTGTCGACTCGTTAAGGTAGGACCCAAAGTTTGTTAGAATTTAGGCTAATTTGATTTTGATCTAGCAGTAGGTAAAATAAATATCGGTAGGGCGGGGTTTTAACTCGATTGTCTTGTTTTCCCATTTTCTTACAGTTTGAGTGGCGACTTTTATTAGTGGTGGTAAGAAAAGTAAATAGAGCGTTACGCTGGACGTAACACAAGTGATAAATGGCATTGTTCACGAATTTCGTACGTTGGACTGCAATTCCATTTGCTTTGGTCAATTTACCGTGTACGTGCAGCGAACTTTTACTCGGTAGCAAACACAAGTCTTGATGCTGCACGGCAATGCGGATCTCGTCGTTATTATAAAATGTTGCCGATGCGAATGGTTGGTGCTCGTGAATCTCGTAATGCGCGATAGACTCATCGAACACTATCGATTTTTCTATGTTTAGAATTTTTTCCATGGTACAAAGCAAGCGATAAACAGATGAGAATTTTTATTTTCTTCTTTTTTTCCGCGGCTTTGTACGACTTTCAAACCGAGATTCTTCAGAAGCTGAATATTCGGGCGTGTTGGCTCCTTCAGAGGTGCTCGACGACTGATCGGTTCGCGGCATGTTGATTCACTATTATAGCTCTGACCTACTTTCGTGTCAAAGACAATACCCATTACGCTGGTTTCACATGCAATCTTATCGTGATAATTTCTCCTCGAAAATTTACCAATTCCCCATTCTGATCCACAAGTTTCAATTGAAGATGATCTATTGACTGTACGGCATCGGAAGGCATACGATCGGAAGGTAAATGACGTGTGATGACACTTCAATTATCTTATATCCCGGTGGGACCACAGGGAAAAATTCATGAATAGTGTGCACTCGTTGCTCATTTATATAAGCACCCGTAGTAATATTGTACTTGACTCGCAGAGAGTTAACCTTGAGAATAGCCACGGGCAAATCAGACTTGTGCATGACATTAGCTTGCAGAACGCGTGGAGTGAAACCGAGTAATCGACCGATCGAGTCATTAGGCATAAAATTAATAGATTGATTGCATTTAATTTCACTACGTAGAGTGTTGTTGTTGGGTTTCAGATTAATAGAGATATCTTTGTTGGACAGTGCACTTTGCAAATAAATCTCAATGTCCTCAATTTCAAAACTTCCCGTGGGTATAGTGACTACTTCGTGCCCCGCGTAAAATTTATTATTTCCCACGTCAATATTTGGAATCGAGTTGAAGGTAAGTAATTCAACGAGTCGGAGAGTATAATTTTTTAACGGTGAAAGTTCGATAGGAAGGAAATAATTAGCCTCCAATATAGAATCCATCCTCGACAAAGTTAACGTCAAAGATTCACCCATGATAGTTTATGTTCAACTGCTATTCCAAGTGCTATCGAATACTTATTTATAGATACCCTTGGAGAAATTTGAGACATAAATGACCATATATAACTGTATCATAGTCTTGATAATTTTCATGATTATATTTTACATTGCTACCAACACCGAAATATTTCATTAAATCTCGCGGCGGCTGAAGATTGCCAAAACTGTCGAAATACATAACGTCATTATTTCGCTTTTTATACGCAACCCAATGAGTGCCCGGTCCATCTTTATCATCGAGATTTACTATCGCTGATTCATTCTCTTTTAGGCATTTCATTTCTCATGAAAACTCCTCGAATGTATGGAATTTCTATGGATTTAGCATATTTAATTACATCAACATCGGTGAGTGCTCGGTGTGGTAGCTTTAGAGGTTTTTTGGCGGTCTCAGATGCAAACCCATACCTCGTTTGTACGGCCTCAAATAAAGCCCTTTACCCAGAGCAATCGTTTCCATTGCCTCGTTGTGGCGCTTACTTTCAGCTAATTGCTGCTTCGCAGCACTTGCATCGTTTACCGCTTTCGGTATACCTGCCGCACCACCGGCTAGAGCTCCGATCGCACTGAGACCCGCGAATATCGGTATGAGAAAAGGCAAGAATCCTCCGATTTTTTTCGGTACAGGCAAAATACGCGCTCATTTCACCTTGCTTTTTTCACCTGCCTTTTTCACAGCTACACGTGCACCGTTCAAAGCTGATTTAATGACCTTGCGAGCATCACTATTCGGTTTCATGGATTTTTTCGCAGCACCGATGATACTTTGCAATGTCACGGTTCGTGAATTTTTTTTTCTCATTCCCATACCGAACTTTGTTTTAGCCTTCATTATATTTGTCACACCCCACGCAACAGCTTTTTCCCCGAGACTAGCGTCTTTCGCGAAAACGCGTTTCCAAGCTTGCTCGGCGAGCACTTTATCGGCGATTTTTCTCGCCTCGGGATTTTCACGAGTTTTCGAATAAGCGATATCGTGCTCTTTGCAAGCTGCATCGAGCGGATTTATGCCTGGATCACCACGCGCGAGACGTTTCGCCAATTTCGTGCCTGGACCACAGTACTGATAACCCGGCAGATGTAACTCAACCGGGAAGTTATTAATCAGCGTATTAACCAAACCTTTACCTTTACGTTATTTCTTTTTGTTGTGTTTACGAGCGATCATATTTTGCGATACTGTAAGTATGGAATAATTTATTATTTACATTTTCTCTTATCCCCCACAGCACCGTATCGTCCAGGATCGCATCTTCCATCGAAAGGCTTACTTCCTCTGACCCTATCACTTTGGTTCGTTGATTCGTTGATAGACGGAAACTGTCGATGGTACTCTTGTTTTTTTGCAAAATTCGTCAAACTTTGAGATATGTCATTTCTCGAATCTTCCCGCTTGTTCATGATTAAATTTATTTTCGTTGTGTACAGCTCGAAAGACACCTTTGAACTGAGGCCGTGGCCTTTAAAAAGACCGTATTTATATTTATTCGTTTAGTCACCGTCGAGTTAACATTCATGGCACATTAAGGTGGCAGGCATTAAGACGGTTAAAAGGCACCGTGGGAAAATATTGGATAATATGAATTTCAAGGAACATCCAATTAAATTACCTGTTATGAACTTCGATAAGCTCGAACAACGAAATATTGAGAAAAGGGGGAAACGTCATGGAGATCTATTGCCGAACACCGTGCGTGCAATTATTTGTGGTCCATCCAATTGTGGAAAAACGAATGCCCTTCTCGCTCTTATCACACATCCACACGGTTTGAGATTTGAAAATATTTATGTCTACTCAAAATCACTCAATCAACCAAAATATCAGTTTCTCGGGCAATTAGTCAAACCTGTACGTGGTGTGGGCTATTTCTCTTTTAACGAGCACGAAGAAGTCATTCGACCGGGAGAAGCACGACCTAATTCGATCATGATTTTCGATGATGTAGCATGCGAGAAGCAAGACAATATTCGTGCTTTCTTTTGCATGGGAATGCATCGAGATGTCGATTGTTTCTATCTCTGTCAGACATACGCTCGTATCCCTAAATACCTTGTGCGCGATAACGCTAATCTATTAATACTTTTTCGACAAGATGAAATGAATTTAAAACATATTTATAACGATCATGTGAATAGCGATATGACGTATACACAGTTTAAAGATTTGTGTTTTGCTTGCTGAGACAACGATAAATATGGTTTCGTTGTGATTGGCAAGGATTTGCAATTTGAAATCACCAACGAAATAATTGCATTCAACGTCTAAACTCTGATGTATTAACATGCAACGTGATCGTCTTAATAACGAAAAAGAAGCGCTGCGTCAAATCACGAACGCAAGCGATGCGATTCGACGCAAGCACAAAATGTTGAAATTGGGAAAAATGACGGCCGAGAAAGAGTTCAGCGAATTATTTAAACCAGTGGTAACTCCATTAGAGAAGCTAGTAGATCAATCGATGAAACAAGAAATAGCTATGAAACAGGAAGAAGAAAATGTAAAAAAGGAAGAAAAAATATAAAGAAGGAACATGATGATGATGATGATGATGATGATTATACTAATCAATTCGAACGCACTTTTGATCGTACATTTGCAACAGCACGTGGAGATTCCTCGGACGAGGAACTAGATACAACAATACATGGTCATGATGATCCCGAAATAGCTGGTTTATCCCAACACTATCTGAAAATGTTCAACTCAACGCAACAAAAAAATCTTGATTCGTCATACGGGGTACGGAAGCTGCAAGGAAATCGCTTAATGATTGGTGATTCATCAATTACATTCGACGACAATTCCATTCATATTGGTGATAAGCATTATCGCCAAAGCGAAGGCTTACTGGAACTACTCTTTAAAAAAGCATCGAATCAAGATCTCGTGAATGCGAATGACATGGAAAATTATCGTAAAATCGTCAACTCAACGAATGCACATAGAAAATATTATAGCAGCGATAATGCCATTCGTGATGACAAAAGTGGGAAATGTAAAAATATTATTGCGAGGATTATCGATTCACCGACAAAGGCATTGCAAAGGCGAACACCAAAAAGTCAATCGCAAACATCGGGCAAAGGCTTACCGCGTCACATGGGCGCTCAGAAAAGAAGTAACATAGATTATATTTATTGGGATGATGCGAATGAACTAGTGGCCCGACTGCGATTGCTTTTTACCTCTCAAACAGCCGGCAACTCCAGTCACTCCAATGAAATTATTTCTATTATTGAGGAATTGCGTGAAGCTAAAATCATTTATTAATAACAGTGTGCGAGTGTTAAGAGCTCAGTCTTTGTCTGACTATGAAAAAATGAGCGTCGATGTGTGTGGACGACAGTTGACAAGTAGACCTGGAGTTAAAAGCCTTAGCGGCGCTGGTGGCCGTGGCAGCCGCGGTCCACCCGGGAATCGATTTAAAATAACAGCTGACGGTCAATATGATATTGACAATAAACGATTATGCAACGTTGCCGATCCGAGAGAGCAAAATGACGCTGTCAATATGCGAGTAATGCAAAGTGCTGTACAACAAGAAGTTCGCCTTGTTTATCAAATTACAAGCTCTTTGCGTAACAGTGTGGATGATCACGATACAATGATCTATTCTCTACAATCTGAGTTCACGAATAAATTGAAAAAGCAAATTATTGACTTTGAAACTGTACAAGAACTGATAACTCACAATTCTCAGCTCATTGCTCATCTGGACGAGAGATTGAGAACACTAGAGTGCCAACGAAGAAAACAAATCGATGATTCTTGGTCTCGAGTCAACGATGAACGAACAATTCAAACGATTCGAAATATACAACGAAACCGGACAATCATTGACATTGCGAAATTCTGAAGTAATCGATAATCTGGATTCGCGATTGAGGAGCCTAGAAAATGAACGTGGAAAAGGCAGCATTGGTGGAGAAACTTCATAGACCAGCCAGACGCAATTATCCCCGTCGTTGTGTAAATATTCGTGGATTAGATGAGACGTGGCAAGCTGACCTTGTAGACATGTCCGCGTACGCGCAATATAACAATGGCAACAAATTTTTGCTCACAGTTATTGATATTTTTTCAAAATTTGCTTGGGCTGTACCGATGAAAAATAAGAGTGGCACAGCAACAGCGAATGCATTTAAATCTATACTTGTGAAAGGTCGTGTACCAAAAAAATTGCACGTCGATCAAGGCAAAGAATTTTATAATAATGAATTCAAAGCCCTCTTGCAACGCTACAAAATTCAACTTTACTCGACATTCAGCAATTTGAAAGCGTCAATTTGCGAACGTTTCAATCGCGCTCTAAAAACAAATATGTGGAAAAACTTTAGTTTGCGAGGCACTTACAAGTGGATTGATATTTTACCTGACTTGATATCAGATTATAACGATAATAAGCATCGTACCATTAAAATGAAACCGAAAGAGGTCACTAGGGAAAATGAGAAAGAAATTCTGCTCAATATATATGGAAAATATCAAGTAAATCGTACGCGAAAAATAAAATTTAAAATCGGTGATAAAGTGTATATTAGCAAGTACAAACACGTATTTGAAAAAGGCTATACACCGAATTGGACGACAGAAATTTTCACGATAAACCAAGTGAAAAATACTGATCCGGTGACGTTCAAACTTGTAGACTACAAAAATCAACCGATTGAAGGTGGTTTTTATCAGGAAGAACTCACCGGTGTCAAGAACGCTGACATTTATCTTGTAGAAAAAATAATTCGAAAAAGAGAAAATAAGTTTTACGTGAAATGGCTAGGCTTCGATGATTCCCACAACAGTTGGATAAATAAATCTGATATGTAAAATATGTAAATAAATTTTTTTATTTTTATAACTCATGATACGATTTTTCCATTTTATTAAACAAAATCATTCTTGTTCCTCCTCTCGCTCTTCTTGCGCTCGAAGTTGTAGTTTTTTCTCTCTCTTTCGAGCACGCATCTTGCGTTTTTCTTCCTTCTCTGCAGCTCGTTCTTGTCGTTTTTCTTCCAGCAATTGCCGTTTCATTTCGCGATGTTGTTCCTTTTGCACAGCTCGGTGTTGACGCGTATATTCTTTACGCTGTTCCCGTAGCTGACTCTTTCGCTTACGATACATTTCAATAAAAGCATCCTTGTACTCGCTTAGAAGATCAAGTTTGCGTATCCACCGCAAACTCGGTATAAGATTGTTGAATATATTCTCGTTAGATTCGACGTCGCACATCTTGTTCAATTATTTTCAAAATATCTGGAAATCATTACAGTTTCTTTGTCGATTTTAAATAACACCACACAATAATATTTTACTTACGTGAATCGCACTCTTGAAATTATTTGTCGACAATGATTTAATTCACTTTCTGCACATCAATTTATAGACTAAAACGCTCTGTCGCAGTCGCATTTTTCTCTAATAATATCATAATTATTGCGCAATATCTCGAATATTCTGCGATGCATGCGTCACTTGTCCTTCGAGAAACGTTTGAGGAGCACAACCCCCCTCCCCCTCCACCCCGCGTGACGTCCTACTGTACAATTAATAGAGATAGTAAGAAAAGGAGATTAAAAGAAAGAAAATGAAGAAGAGGAGAAAAATGGAGATACTCCGGCACTGTCACCTCCGCCTCACCCCAACCCCTCAACATGAGTCAGCGTATCTCCGCGAACGTTCGCAGTGCGCCGTGCACGTGTGTGTGTTCGTATGATGCCACGTTACCGACGATCTCGGTCCGCGTACGTATGCACGCACACGCGTTGAGAGGACGAGGATGTCTTACCGCGTGACGTCTTACAGCCGTCGACGGGCGTGCATGCCCTGGGTTCGTGCGTGTGTGTGTCCGTGTGACCCACGCTGCCCGCAGCGGCTCGGACCGTGTACGTGTGCACGCACACGCGTTGGTCCAGCACCGGCATAGCATAACTACTTATGTACTTTTCGCGCGTTGATATAAGCACCTGGTTGTAAGACTACATTCAACTCTTAAATCTTTCACTTTGAGAATGGCTACAGGAAGATTAGACTCGTGGTTTTTATTAGCCGTCAAGATGCGTTGTGTGAATCCTAGTAACCGACCAATAGAATCTTTACGTGTGAAATCTATATCATGATCACACCTAATTTCACTGCGTAGAGAATTATTATTTGGTTTAATATCGATAGTAATATTCTTACCGATCAGGATGGCATTCACATAATTTTCAATATCCTCAATTTCATAGCTACCAGTCGGTAGCTATGAACTTATTACTTCTCCGCCAATGTGAAGTTTATTATTATCAACGTCTATATTGGGAATTGAGTTGAAGGTTAATAATTCAACGAGTCCTAGAGCATAGTTTTTATATGTGGAAAGTTCAATAGGCGGAAAATATTGAGCTTCGAGGATGGAAGAAGTTCCAGATATGGTCAATGTAAGAGTATTCATGATGCTGACTGATATAGAACTGAGTGTGAAATATCATGGTTAGTGTTTATATAGACAATATTTTTCCATACGATTCAGTTGATTACAAAGAAATTCAAGGCATAAATAATCGCACTCTACTGTATCATATGCGTGATATTGTTTATAGTTATATTTTACGCTACCGACACGTACACAACTGACAAATTCTACCGGTGGTTGAAGATCACCGAAACTATCAAAGTATATAACGTTGTTATCAAACTTTTTATATGCAACCCAGTGTGTACCAGCTCCATTCTTATCGTCCAGATTGATAATTGCAGACTCCCGTTTGAATGGACCACTCGTCGGTAAACCATTTCGCATAAAAACTCCACGAAAGTGTGGAATTTCCATCATTTTTGTATACTTTAATAGGTCGGTGTCAGTTGGTGCTCGGAATGGGAGCGTCACTTTCCGTTTTTTGATGCAATATGAAGTCCGAAACCTTTTTTGTAGGGCTTCAAATGCAAGCCTTTACCCAACGCAATAGACTCCATCGTTTGATTATGTCGCTTATTCTCGTCCAATTCTCGTTTTGCCGCTTGAGTGGCGGTAACAGCTTTAGCTATACTGGCCGCACCACCGGTCAATGCCCCAGCGACACTAAGTCCTGCGAAAATGGGCACGAGAAATGGCAGAAAACCACCTATTTTATTTGGCACCGGTAGTACTCGGGGTGTGAGTACTTTACATTTACCGCCTGCTTTTTTCAGAGCTTTGCGAGCACCCTTAACGGCTGTTTTAATGACAATGCGTGAATCATTACTATGAATCATCGCTTTCTTAGCAGCTTCAATTATCTTTCCAAGTCCAACGTTGTTAATTTTCTTCGAACCCATACCAAATTTTCTTTTAGCTTTCATTATGTTGGTAACGGCCCACGCGGCTGCTTTCTCACCTACACTAGCGCCAGCGGCGCGCACGCGTTTCCAAGCGCGCTCAGCCAATACCGTGTCCGCAGCGCGATTTTCTCGATTTTTCGAATAAGCGATATCGTGCTCCTTGCAGGCTGCGTCGAGCGGATTAATTCCCGGATCGTCCCGTGCAAGACGTTTCGCTAGCTTTGTTCCTGGTCCGCAGTAGTGATAATCGGGCAGATGTAATTCAATAGGGAGATTATTGATGAGACTGTTAACCAAGCCTTTACCACGCTTTTTAGCACGGTTCTACACGATCTTATCCATCGGAAGACTCATGAGTCATTGAGGAAATGTTTATATATAAACGATTATTTATAAGGTTTCTCGTTAGTCTGCATCGGGATGAAGTTCAAGACACAATCCACCAGCTTACCTGTGATCGATTTCGATCAGTTTGCGCAGAATGAAAAGATCGCGAAGCGTCATGGTAATTTATTACCAAATACCGTTCGTGCAGTGTTCTGCGGACCATCAAACTGCGGCAAAACTAATGCGTTGCTTACACTCATCACTCATCCCAATGGATTGCGATTCGAAAATATTTATATATACTCGAAATCTCTTAAGCAGCCAAAGTATAAGTTATTAGAAAAACTGCTTGAGTCTGTAGACGGCGTTGAATATTTTCCTTTCAACGAGAATGAACAAGTGGTGCCACCAAGCGATGCCCGACCGAACTCAATATTTATTTTCGATGATGTAGCATGTGAGAAACAAAATAATATTCGAGCATATTTTTCAATGGGTAGACACGAGCACGTTGATTCATTCTATCTCTGTCAGACATATGCACGTATTCCGAAGCTTCTCGTGCGTGATAATGCTAACCTCCTAGTACCATTTAAGCAAGATGAAATGAATCTCAAGCATATATATAATGATCACGTAAACACTGATATGCTTTACCCTGAGTTCAAAAATTTATGCTCGGCATGCTGGGTCGATAAGTATGGATTTATTATGATTGACAAGGATAGTGATGTCGATCGAGGTAGATATAGGAAAGGGTTTGACTGTTTCGCGTGCATTGATAAGTAATAAATATTGTATTACTAGCCAATCTTGAAACAGTAGTATCGGCGACTCAGCTGCGGCAACATGAAGATTGAAAATATTTCTAGAGAACAAGACGTTTTGCGTAAAATCGTCAAAGCCAGCGATGCAATTCGACGAAAACATAAAATGTTGAAAACTGGCCGCGAGGTCAATGAACAGACGATGCAAGAAGTCTTCAAACCACTCGTGAATCCATTGGAAAAATTAGTGAATGCGTCCCACACAAGTAAAAATCATGATACGGCACTAGTGAAGAAAGAAATTAAGGAGGAGGAAATTAAGAATGAAATTAAGGATGAAAGTAAAGATAAAATCAAGGATGAAATAAATTATGGCAATATTGTTGAAAGAGCCGGAACGAGTGGAATAGTGAAACGTGAATATAGCAACGATGACGCAGACGATGACAGTGAGCAAGATATTTCTTTTAAGTCGGCATATGGCGGCGATACTGAATATATTAATAGCGATGATGATGATGATGATAATGGAATCGCACAGACAAACGCTGAAGTAGATGAATTAATAAATGAATATCTCGCATTATTACGATCAAATAGAACGACCGATTTAGTCATTTCTTATGGGGTGAGAAATCTTGCTAATGATAGACTAATGATTGGTGACTCACCGATAAATTTTAACGCTACTTCTATTCAAATAGGAGATATAAGCTATGGAAAAACTATCGGACTTATCGAACTGTTGTTTAAAAAAAAGCCCAATGTTGCTCACATTAGCGTCGATGATATGAAAAATTATAAGGATATAATTATCAGAACAAATGCGCATAAGAAGTATTACAAGAATAGGGAAGCGATCCGTATGAATAAAACTTTCAAATTCATCAATTATATTGCAAAAATTTTAAACGATGTTGAATACACCGGAAAAGGTATATCTCAATATAAAGTTACGCTAAAAGATGTTAAGGTGGATTATTTTTATTGGGATGATCCAAACGAGTTAGTGAATCGGCTTCGTCTACTCTTGGCATCACAAACAGCTGGCAACTCCTCCCGCGTAAATCACTCGATACAGTCTTTTCTACGATAGAATACATATTTACAAAATGTCAACGAATATGCACAGTGCACATAAAATCCAATGCTGTGTGGCACATGCTTTTGATAGCCATGATTCGCTGCATCGTTGGTCGGTTCGAGGAGACACTCAAGATCGGCATAAATAGCGAAGGGAACATCCTCTTTGTGTTTAAAATTTTTTAACTTTAACGTTGTTTCGGTACGCTGTCGTAACCGCCAACCGGTATAGCCCCCAAAAATCATTAACCCCAAAATCATTTACCCCAAACACCATTTACCTCAAAATCATTTACCCCAAACATCATTTACCCCGAAATTATTTACCCCAAACACCATTTACCCCAAACACCATTTACCTCAAAATCATTTACCCCAAACATCATTTACCCCGAAATTATTTACCCCGAACACCATTTACCCCAAACATCATTTACCCCAATATCATTTACTCTAAAATCATTTATCCCAATCATTATATACCCCAAAATGATTTACTCCAAAAAACATACATCGCAAAATCTCTAGCTGTCTCAGATTCTATCGCATCTGAGTTTTTATCGAGAATAGTGATCGTCGATTTTTGTTTTCAAATTCAGTACACATATATCGGGCGTTTGTTTATTTATTTATTTAATCATATTTAGTCATTAGTCATAGAATCGAACAAGGTAAAAAAAACAAGTAACGAACTAATAAACACCATTGGTTATTCGAACGTATAGAATTACTTTAATAATTCTTTTTTCGTCTCGTCTTCGCATGCCACGGCATTCTAGCAGGCGTTCAGTTTGTCGTATAGCGTCTTAATCATTTTTTTCGCTTCCGATCCGAGACTCTCATTCGTCAAGGATTTCTTGTACACTGTATACATTTAAAATTAAATCAAAATAAAGAATCGATAATGGCATAAGATAGTAATACTTTTAATGATAAGTTCCGGATTCTGCATCAATAACGGAATCTTTTCACCGTGGTCCGCCGTTTTCTTTCGATTATCATCGAACTCAGCCAGCGAGCGACCACTCGAACGATGCTGATGGGTGGCTGATTCCGAAGTCTCATCTCTTTTACGCTTGACCGATGGGCCTGGGCTATCGAAATGAGTTTCGGATGACTCGCTTTCGCAGTTCGGATTACGCGCATCGGTTGCGTCTACTGGAAATTCGGGATTCGCTCGTCGGGGGAGTCTCATTGCGCTTCTATGCGGCACATTTGATACATTTTTTTCAAGGGCTATAGAAAACGATAAGGATAATGGTAAAAAATGGGTAACTCAATGGATGACCATTATCAGGCGTAATACCATTCACAAAAGCCCCAGAATTGTCACGCATTTTGTCCAAAAACTGTTGGATCATGCGAACCCGGTGTACCGCTTTCATAGAAGTTATTCCGCTCAAAGTACCCCATGCAGCATGAATATTTTCATCTTTCATTAAACTGTCTCGACTTTTCCTTCGCGTTAGCTTTAAATTATGCCGCACTACAAGCAAATCGAGATGGACTTTTTCTTGCAGTCGTTTTATGCCATCTGCGTAAATTCGAAAAAAATGGGTTCTTACAATTCTGGATTAGAAATCAGAAAGGGAATGCGAAATACGAAGGTTTAACTAACGTACATTCGAATTAACTTAGATACTCTGATTTGAAACGATAATTCTAGGACGTCTGATTGAAATGTATATATACCCAAAAATTTGCAAATTTCCGGATTGGTGGACAGGTTGTGTTTCAAGGTCCTGTGATACCTTTCGAGGACATTATTTGTGCGACGTTTCTGTGAAAAAATGCTAAATCCTTCCGGACACACTCTTTTCATCCAGAAGGACTCGTAATAATCGAAGAGTGGTGTCATAATGACCGACAGCTCAGCGTTTGAGTTCATTTTTTCCTTCAGACAGCTAAAAGCTTCTTCAATCATCTCAGGGGGAAGGAACGCCAGATTCATCAAGTCCCGTTCGATAATTTTTGCGTCTCTAAGAATCTCGACGTTTAGAGCCTTGGCACGCGTCATAATGGCCAATTTGTTGCTCTTCTTGAGTATAGCCTATAAGGGATATAGCCAAAAAATATGAACAATTAATTGTACTGGAAAAATATTCTGCCAAAAAATGTTTGAACAGTCATATGAACGCGAATGGAGGGAAGAATGAACGCTCTGTCATATAATAACGCATATTCAATACGAACATGACAATGGTGAAAAAAACACCCGTGTAGCGTTGCATCGGGGAACATCTCCGATAAGCTTGCTTGCAAGGCTTTCTCGTAATCCGTCATGATGCTCATTGGAGACAAGTGAGGCATCAGCTTGGAGACGATAAGAGATAGCACAGCCGAATACGCTGCTGTAGTTTTTCGACTCATTAGAGCCCAAGCAATAGGCAAAACCTGATTGAATCGAACCGATTAGATTATTCACTCATACATGCCTTAAGAATATGTGAAGATATAAAAAAAAAACTCAAAATAACGCGATAAAGAACGGCATGATGAAAGTTGGTCAACATTCAGATGGACAGCCTGAAACTTTTTTTTGCGAACGTACATCGCGTTGACGAACGATGTTTCGAAAAAAAAGAACCGCGTTTATAGCTTCGATGTAGTATGCAACTGCATATATCACTTTTCCTACGAATGGCTGTAAGTAGTGATCGAAATGATTCGAATTTCGCTCTCAAAATTTAATAGTACGTTTATACCAGTGGATATAATCTAGTAATGCAATAACAAAGAATCGACTTTGCGAGAATTTCATAGTAGAATAAATCCTTAAAGACTTGTAATTAAAGCGGACATAATTACAATTACTCCAGACAATTAGATGATTGTAGTTTCTGAGAAATAAAATAACAAAAGTAATTCCGGCTTTCCACCTATATTCTGAACGCACCTCGTCATTAATTTCTGCCATCACCGTCAAGAACTGGTACCCCCCTGTAATATTGGGAACGACGTCAAACGTCGCATCGACGAAAATATGAAGCGCGTTTTCAAAATACGATGAGTACGTCGGTGACCCAAATATGACGTGCGCGAAGCCATCTTTGTCTTGCACAGTCCATGCTTTTAGATGGTGAGCCGTTTTTTCGATTTGTCCGGAGTTATCGGCAAACGTTACGTCGTATTGGAGTCTTTCGACCCACTGATCCGATGAAAGAATCTCTGCTATTTGATCTAACTCCGTGGGTAACGGAGGTTGATCCTCATTTCTCCACTTGATTAGAGAACTCTCGATTTTTGGGTATGGACAGAATTGAGCTGCTACGAGATGTCTAGAATACGGGTTTTTTTTCGTAGAGAGAATAGTCATTGTTAGAAGGAACCAAAAGACTTTGTTATATTACTCTTTTGCTACATCATCGTAAATGTCTTTAGGATTCATTGGTCGCGATTTGATGGCCTGATACAGCGCTTCTCGGAAAGCTGCTCGTTCGGCGGCAAAAGACTCCTGACAATCTTCGCCGTGGTTTTCCGTACACGTGAAAACTCCGTCATGCGATATTTCGCCCTTACCGGTGCACTCGAGCTCCGTTTCCAAATTTTTACACCGTAAATAGCTAATAACGAAGAATATTTGATATTTTTTTTACAGACATTTAAAGAAATAGTGTTATTTACACTATTATCCGTTACTTTCGTTGTTTTTTTTTTTTTTTTTTTCTTTAAAAGAGCAATGGACGAGAGAGAAAAAGTTAAAATAGTATATTATGACACAAGTGCAGGATAACGCATTCCTTGCGAACGTGAATTTGCAGCAAAAAGTAAACGTAACCATTTGTTTCATTCAACGTGCGTCTGCGATAAAGTTCCTGACAAGTAGTTATTCATTTATCACGGATTCATAAAAAAGATAAATAAAATAAAATAAAAAAAAAACTTTTCATCGTCGAGGTATTATTGATTTTTGTACGTTTCGCACCATTCACGGATCGAAATACCTCCATAAAAAAATGTAAACATCTATCATTGAAGTAAATATACTTCACAGGTAAAATTTATTCCAACGGGTCACTACTTACATTTTCGTTTGTCCATCTTTATTTGTGTATTGGGAATGCCGATGATATGTGTATCCTTCATACGCACATCTCGGCATCTTGCGCGGCTTTATCGGTTTCTCCCGAGGTTCGCGGATTTTTTTCGATCTTTGCTTCGTAGTGACGGAGCATTGAACATTTTTTCCTTTTGCGGACAGTTTGCGTCCCATCCTGATACTACGATTCACTCACTGAACTTCACTCTTAATTATTCTGGTCGTTAATCGCTGTTTCGTCCTATGCGTTACGCGATCAACGCTACGTGAGCCTTCACCCAAGACTGTTATTTTGCAAACAATCGTTGTCATCGACAAATGACTGTCGAGCTCCGTAGGCTTCACTCGATATAAATATCTATACATATATTGTAACGGTACGTTTTTGGAGGCTTACAGCTCTTTGCTCCAAAACGTTCGCTATTGTGAGTTTTTGGCTCACGGAGATGTGAGGGCAGGTGCTGTAAATTAGAAATCTGTTCGTTGATTCGAATTGTCAACAATAATTGTGATTTTATTGAGACAATGGCGAGAATACAAAATAAATGATGGATTTCGTCCAGTAATTAGCTTGAGCTTTTAGTTCTCAAATCTTTAAATTTCGAAACAGATTGAAGGGTTATTTTATTGAGGGTAGGAGGATTGTGATTCTACTCTACACGACTCTTATTAGACAATGACGAGACGAAAGCAGTCGCCGAGGTCTCCCAGGGCAGTCGCCGGCGCTGTCACAGGGTAATAAGTCGTACCAAAAATGATTCTACTCTAGATGATCGCTATTAGCCACCAACTAGACGAAAGCGGTTGCCGAGGTCTCCCAAGGCGGTTGCCGGCGCTGTCGTGTACTAATAGGTCACCGCCAGACAATTGATTCTACTCTATTCTTTGAGTTTGATGGATAAACCGAGACGAAAGCGGTCACCGAGGTCTCCCAAGGTAGTTGCCGGCGCTGGTTTTTGATAGGATGGGTAACACTAGACGAAAGCGGTTGCCGAGGTCTCCCAAGGCGGTTGCCGGCGCTGTGTTTGGAAAGGAATTTTATTTTTCAAGAAAATCTGTTCGCTGAAAGAAATTTGGTTTAATTAATGGTTAACGATGAATGGCCGACGTTGGTATCTTCCTTCAATGACTGGATCGTCGTCGAGAAATTTGTCCCTTGCTTCTTCTTAGCGACGGGACTCTGTCGAGTAAAGCAACGCTTTACTCGAAAATGAAAAGTGTTGGAATTTTACTATCGAGAATTATCGATAAGCAAAATGGAGGACTCAAGATCAAACGTGCCGTAGCCGCGCATGAGTTCCTCTCCGTTCGAGTTTTAGGATCGAAGTGAAGTGTCTCTGTGCTCGCGATCGGGTCTTATATACCCGAGCGCGAGGCCCTTTTTTGTGTCGATTGACGCACGAAGTACGTCAAACTTCGCTGTCCTTTATTATCGCTGCCCGGGGTCTGCCGCAACAGCTTAAGGGAACCGTGTGCAAAATATGATGCAACACCTCTGGGCAGTTCGCACTATCGACCGTAGTCATCGATTGACTGCGCGGTCGGTAATTTACGTGCTGGTTTACCGAAAGGTATGGTAAATTGCCGATGTGGCGAATAAATGCGAAAAATATGAGGGGTAAAAATTTAATACCGTCTCAATATATAGCAGCGTTTCGTAAAGCTCGCACGCCACGCGCGCCCGCGCCCATTTAACGAAATCAACAAAAGTACTCTCTCTCTCTATGCGTATGACATGATTTTGGGGTATATAATATTTCGTGTAAAAATTTTTGGGGAATATAATGTTTGGGGTAAATCATTTTGGGGTATATGATGTTTGGGGTAAATCATTTTGGGGTATATGATGTGTGGGGTAAATCATTTTGGAGTATATGATGTTTGGGGTAAATCATTTTGGGGTATACGATGTTTGGGGGATATACCGCTTGGCGGTTACGACAGCGTAACGTTGTTTCTTCTTCGGGTAGAATGACTTTGCAGCCTTCATTGAGATCGAAGCATCCGATCGTGTGTTTGTCAAGCACTTTTTTTGTCTGGAAGAGACCCAAACACCTGTCACATAGCCAAGTCGCACCTTTGTGTCCACTCATTTGCCAGCTGACAAGTCGCGATATATTTTTTATCCACGCGAAATGATGGACTGCATTGTTCTTCGCATCGAGATCAAGTTTCGTCTCGAGCATGAGCAAATGTATCGTCGGCGTGGCGACTTGCGTTTGCTTATGTATTGTAGCGTAAATTTCTTTCACCGAATTTACCTACTCGCGAGAACCCTCAAGCTCGGGCCACAAACGTCACAATAATTTGCTCCTTTTTAATTTTCCCCTGCGGGATGGGCACCAGGCGCGTAACGCGCCAGAGAAAATTCGACGAGGTTGATTAGCTAACGACTAGCTGCAGCTTTTCGAGAACCGGAGAGGGGCTGGGTGTTTTAACGTCCGCATTCGTACGGCACAACAAAAAAAAAAACAAAATAAAGTGCAACTCAAACTCGAAATATCCGGGAACCAAAATTCACTAATTTTTATTTAAATTATTAACTCAGCTAAGACAGGGAAAACCGAAGATCTCGGAGGAAACCTCTCGTCCCGGGAACCAATGAAATTTACAATAAAATTTTCCTTCGTCAATTTTCCCGACGCTCGGGATCTCGCTGTCGCTCTCACGCACTCGCACACTCACGTACACACATTACCGCGTCGCGCGAAGGCTCTCGTTCTTGCGTTTCACTTTTTCTCTCTCACACGACAACAATTTAATTTTTCGGGCAAACAAAGAAAACGAATCGAATATTCAAAAAAACCGATTGTTATAAAAATACAAAAATAACGCGCGAGAATAAATATGATATAAAATTAATTCGACTTTTCCCCGATCCACTCACTCACACCCTCTGGCGCACACGATAGCCTCGCGCGCACGACGGTAACGAAAAGGCGACTTCCCGTGGAATTTATCCCCAAGACACGTTCACGGAAACAAATTATAAAAATACTAAATTTGGAACATTTTGTCGCGGCAACGGTTTACACACGATTAACAGTAGGACGAGCACGTCTAGCGGCTCTGCACACGCGATTAAGACAATTCTCCGCCGACCTCAAAGTAACGGCCACGTTTTCTCGAGAACCGTCGAACTCGTTAGCACGCCGACAAAATATAAATTTTTATTCTCACGCCGAGAACTCGGACGCGGAAAATAAATACGACAAACAATACAAAGAACAAAATACGCGAACTACCGGTCTTATCCAGTCCCTCGGACGAAAGAGCTCACCGATGTCTCTCGATATCCCGTCGTGAACGATTCAGGTGTTCGGCTCGCCAAAATTCTCCACCGCGCGGTATCCAAAATATCGATCGACGATCCAACTCGTTCCGAAACTCAACGGGAAGTGCCCCGAGTAACGCGTCTCTCACGCTCTTGTTAGCGACACCCCTACCCCCTACCTAATCGCGACGATTTCCAAAATTCCCGAACGCTCGGCCCTTTTCGGGATTTAAATATTTCGCATGCTCTCTCGCAACGTCGTAGCGCTGATAGACGCGCGAGAGCGAAACAAAAGATGTGGTCTCCGCGGTACTCAGTCCCCGCGTTCGAGAACCAATGCAACGATTTTCCTTCGCTAACTCGAGACAACTCGAGAGCTGCAATTTTGATGGCGGCGACGCTGGGAAAAGCGGTGTTCTTTTCCCTCGATGTTCTTCGTCTAAACAATAATAGGCTTCGGGGGTAGAGGCTCCTCGCAGATAATTTCCGTGAGGCAAGAGGACCTCTGCCTCCGCTGACTCGTTGACGGTAGCGATGGCCGAAGATTTCAGACGAAAACCGATGTTTTCTCTCCCTCGCTGTCCGGTCGCGGCTCGCTCTCTCGCCCGAGACGCGGGAACATGAAATATTTTTTTATAAAAAAATAATTAAAAATAATTCTAATTTCCTAATTGGCCCTGAGGAATCGCCTTGTGAGTGCCGGAGCGAGCTGAAAATAACGGGCTGAATTTTGCCACGTTACAGTATATTGGCACAATATCCGACTTGCCTTTGCAACGCTCTGCACAATACACGTTAATCGACAATTCATTTAATTGTTCGAATCGCGGAATATTCTTCACTTTCATCGGATACTTGAAGTCTTTTTAATTCAACATTTCACTGAAGTGCAGATGGGACCTCTTTCGCTCACTATTTTTTTTCACTTCCGGCGAAAGCGCCGCAGTCACAGCCCACAAAAAACAATAGGGATCGTTGTTCATTGTGTTTACGATAGCCCGCTTCTTTTGCAGATCCTTGGGAACGCTGACAAATGTTGACAATCCTCCTTTTAATGGCACGTATTTATTCATATTGTTAAAACGTTACATGTTAAAACGGTGTTGACTTTCAGAGAACTGCGTTTCCTTTTTTTCCGAGTTCCATTCAGCATTATTTTCAAACGGTTCGCGATCATCTGTTTGGAATCATCCAAGAATTTACCAAAATCTTTGTGCTGAAGATTGATGACCATTCCCGTTCGGATTCTGCCATCAACGATCGCAATTGTACGATTGTTGTTTGTATGCTAATTACCCACTGATTACCCACTGATTTACCCGCTAATTTCACCCACTGTCTCCGCACTCTCTCGTAACTTCTTACGCAAAACCTTAACATTATCACGACCGAATTTCATTCACTTATCAACCTCGGAACGTGAAGATTTCTCTTCGAGAGTCTTATATGCATTTTCCATAAGCGCAACAAGCTTTTTGCACTTTTTTGACACCATTTTCACTTCGTAGATGTGCACGAGAGGATAATCAAAGACTGACTAATGATTGCACCAAAGTCAAAGATGCTAGTCTCGAACTCTCCCAATGCATCTCAATGTTAACCAATCAGAGCCGATTTCCTATCGGGGGTTGAACTAAATTTTTAACGATGTCATCGATAAGCGCCTGAACGAGAGGAAAACAAGCTCCATACTCTCGGAAAAAGCGACAACCCTTGAACGGAAACATCGAACGTGTAACTCCCTTCAAAAATTATATTCTTCGAGATGTTAAGCGCTTGATACATGATGCGCGCACTTAACGAGTCGCCGTACTCTCGAGACCGGCGACAGTGTTGTAAAATTTTCTCTGTTTAAAAATTCGAAAAACATTCCTCGAGATGTTAGACGCTTGGCACACGAAATGCGCTGTAAAATTTTCTCTGTTTAAAGATCAGAAAAATATTCGACGATGTTAGGCGCTTGACACACGACACGCGCCCTTGAATGGGACACTCGAAAACGTATGCAGCGGGCCCACCAGCAAGTTAGCGCCCTGCTATAAAAGCCTTGAAAATGAGACCGAGATATAGCATTGACTAGACTCGCACCTACTTCACATGCATTCGATGTTCACGCCATAGTGTGTATGTATTTATTTCAATGTTTTGTTTATAAATACTTATCGCAGCAAGAAATATTAAAGGGCGACAAGGGGGTATAGGGTGCGTAAAGAACAAGGGTCTGCATGGTGCATTCATTGGGTATAACTTGTGACGTGATTTTTTTTAATCATCGTCACAAAAACCAAAACAACAGTAATTCGCATAAAAATACCGATTTTTAATGGTGAAGTTTCGCGTTACTGCCTCTCCTAGCTACTTAAGATACCGTCAAGCTCTCGCTAAGATATCGATCGAGATTTTTGCAGTTTACCTTTTATGCTTTTTTGTAATTATTACGAATTGTTTCAATACCGTTCGTTATTGCAGTTGAAATTCAAGTTTTAAGATTTAGTTTCGTTCAGTTTTGCTTTCAGATTTAGTTTCGTTCCTTTTGCTTTGAGATTTGAGATTCCGTTTTAGTTCAGTTTTAGTTCAGTTTTGGTCGGGATTCTCGAATTCGCTTGGTGGGATAAAGTTAGCAAATAAAAGGCCCAAGTGAAGGAGAGACTCGACGAAGTGTCTTGCAACTATGGTAAAGTCCGGTGCAAACCCGGCACCGTATAGAAAAGTGCAATGCGTTGAGATCAGGCGGAGATATCGTTTGGTCCAGGCAAGGATGGTGGAACCCCTTACGCTGCGTTATTGTTGAGTGGAGCCTTGTATCTCACGCATAGACTAAGGGAAGCGATTGCGAAGATTCGTTCAAGTTACCGCGTTATAATATCGGCTCTCGATTCGATAAAGTCATGAGATGGTTGAGAGGGCAGTAGTTATCGATCAAGATCCCGCAAATAATAATGATAATTCATTACGAATTTTCGTAGGCAAAGACAGTCGACGGAGAGCTGCCCTCGAGGTAACTCGGGTCTCTCTCGCGCTCCCGCTATCATAGGCTTCGGCCTATTGTTCTCGCGCTCGAGCTATCGAGGTATCGTGTGTTCGCTGTGTCTCGCTCGCGTTACCGTGGATCCCGATATCGCTCTCGCTCTCGTGTTCGCGCGTTCGTTCGTCGATTCGTGTGTTTCGCGTCTGCTATCCTCGGTAGGATTCCGAAAGGAATTCTTCCCGAGTCAATAATTCGATCGATGCGTTACGTTTAACACTCTCGAGTTGGAGTGCATGTGTGTGAGTTCTCGTGGCATCGTCAGATGCAGTTCCCGGTCCTTTTTGGATAAATTACGCGCTTCGGTGAGTTTTTTGATTTATCGAAGTTATCGTTCTCGTGTCGCGCTCGTGGTAGCTTGTCTCGCTTCGATCTTTCGATCAGCTGAGTACTCGCGACTCACGTGCGTGCGATCTCGTGGCTTCTCAGCCAAATATTATTAATTTTCGTTCCCGGTTACGATAACGTTGAGATTCTGATCTCCGTTTCTAGTGAGCTATTCTATTGACCTCGGATCGCGACCCTTCTACCACAACGCGCATCCTGAGCAAACGTGCATTTCCGCAACCGTTCGCTCTCGCGGTACATCGACGTTAGTTCTCGTTCCGTTTTAGTTTCCGTTTTGTTGTGCCGTTCGTTCCGTCCTTGCGGAGGTCGACGTTCCACCGACCTCCAGGTTAGCCCGGTTTGGTAATTCCGGCGAAACAAAAATTAACCCTGCGGAGGTCGCCGTTCCACCGGCCTCCAGTTTAGTCCGGTTGTTAATACCGGTGAAACAAAAATTAACTGGTGCCCACCGGGATGCCGATGCATCCGCAAGAGTGAGCGGCCGAAGGTGACGTGAGTTTTTGAGTTCGCGTTTTTTTTTGAGTTTCGATTTAGTTTTTTTGAGTTTTGAATTTATTTCAGTAAAGTTTAGCGTTGCACTCGAGATACCGGAAAACTCGTCACAAACTATTCTATTCAACATTTGTTTATAAATGTTTATCGCAGTCATAAATTTCAAGGGTGACGAGTGGTTTAAGATATTTGAAGTGTTTGTATATTTCCCAAAATATTTTTTTCAAAAAAAAGGTACGCCAAATACTGAACAAACCTTTTAGAAAAATTATATGTTTAAAAAATCAACAAAATTGTATAGGCCAAGTGTATAAAAAAAAAGCAATTCTATATGACAAAAACTATTGTTTTTTTTTTTTTCAAAAAATTGCTGTAAAAAATTGACGTTCCAATGCCAGTGGTGTATTGAGACGCTTGCAAACACTGGAACGCAAAGAATTGCTGTAAAAAATTGACGTTCCAATGCCAGTGGTGTATTGAGACGCTTGCAAACACTGGAACGCCAATTTTTTACAGCAATTTAAAAAAAAAAAAAAAAAAAACAATAGTTTTTGTCATATAGAATTGCTTTTTTTTATACACTTGGCCTATAAAATTTTGTTGATTTTTTAAAAATATAATTTTTGCCAAAAGATTTTTTCAGTATTTGGCGTACCTTTTTTTTTTAATATTTTGGGAAATTTCACTTCTTTTTGAAGATTTAATATTTTTTTGTCACAGCCTTGTTATTGCAACGACGTTATGCCGATGATCCCGGCATCGAGTTACAAAGCGATCCTAGAGTCGCATTCTTCTCGCACTCCGAAGTACTCAAATCGACATCCATCGATATCGTTTTTTTGCCAGTTTCACAATCCGTCGTGCAAATTTGTCAATTTGCATATTGTACACAATGCTCTGCGAGTCGAGAGAAAAATCAAGAGACGTTTATTGATGGTCCATCGGTAGGGTTTTCCACCGGTTTCAGAATTTTTCTTGTCTCCTTGACTTTGACTTTCCTATTATTTGTCTTCAGACGACTCGCCACTGCGACAAAAGATGAATCTTTAATTCCGCATTATTTTCCATCTTCCGCAATGAATCTCGTGATTTGTTGTATCATCGGCAATGTATCGTCGATGTCTCGAGTAAAACTTTGAAGGAAACGGTCGCGATTGCCGAAATACGGCAAACGACAGCCGTACTGTGAAACGAAAAATGCAAAAATTTAATTTCGCAGAAACCATTTTTATAGTTTACAATGAATTTTTGTTTTTTAAATTTTATCTATAAAATTCATTTCGAAGGATCGGATAATTTCGATCGAACGAAATTAATTCTATATACAAGACCGGGCGAACGGCACGTCACATATTCCCTTTAATGTTTGCCGGTTATGTCGTTCGAGATCGCGAAGAAAAGTTATAATCGATATAAAATCACACGTATTACACGTAATACGTCATTTTTTCTTTTCACTTCGAGTCGAGACACTAAACCACGATACGCAATACTTAATTATTATTTACGGAAACACTCGAAAAAACTTTCACGCCGTAAAAATACGTGCCGACGATAACAACTGACAGCTGAGCCGGCTGTGGCGACGAGCGCGCCACCACGCAAATTTTTCGATGAACTGATGTAGACGCAGACATATACATAGGGGACAGGACACTTTATAATCGTTTGGACCCTGTGAAATTCCCGACCTCGATATCTCAAAATAGGCTAAACCAATTGAACGGTAACTAGGCTCTTTCGAAAGATTGACCCAAAATTACATTATAAAAGTGTCCATGAAAATTCGATTCGTTGTATTATTGCGAAGATATATCGATGGAAAGTTAAACGTACTATACACTTCCGGTATATTGGCGTAGGTTACTCAGTAGCGGCACTCCTTGTACTGTTTTTTCTGTACTTGGCGTCGAGGCGCTACCGCGCCTCTTGATATTATCACCTAACCAACCGCTCGATGATAATTGACGGGTCTTGGAGTGTCAACGATATATTCCAAGAAAAAAATTCAACCTCACACCCACCCACCCACCTCCTCCCCACCCACTGCATGCCACTCGCTGATTCACGCGAAAAAAAAAAAAATTCAACCACCCACCCACTACATGCCACTCGCCGATTCTGAAGAAAATCTCATTCAACCTGACAGGTGGTTTGAGTCTCAGCTAAGATATCGCTAAATACCGATTCTGCAATACCCACCACCCACCACCCACCTCCCAACCACCCACCAACGGTTCGATTCTCAGCTAAGAAGCGTCGGTAAATGTCAGTGCAGATCCCTTGAGTTAGAACCCGTCTTATATAACTACTGCCCTTTCGAACGATTGACCCTAAATTATATTATAAAAAAGTCAACCAAAATTTGATCCGATGTTTCATTCCTAAGATATATCGATCGAAAGTTTCACTTACTATACACGTCCGGTATATTGGCGTATGTATTGTGACGGGCTTTTTGTCGCTTTCGGACGACGATAATCGGCTCCCACCCAAAATATAATGACGCCCCCAGTCCGTGGATCTTATCTTTCCCTTCGATTAATTTAGCTGGGTGCCAGTGTACCAAATCGAACCCGGCACACGGGAATATCCTCTTATTCACTTCGTTTTCGATAACTACGGCTAGCAAGGGGTGCAGTTCGGGCAAACAATAAAATCGTAAACAATCGTACGCAATCTCTTCAGTAAAATATTAACAAAAAAATAATCGTTTATTAACTTCTCGAAATTAGACATTAAATAATGCTCGGTATGGCTCATTACTTTGTCTCGACTTGATTTTTACATAATAAACCCAGCGCTTCGAGCGGCTGCTAATTTTACGGGGAACGTACGTAGGCACGAGCGAGGAAGCCTCCGCGCAGCGTGCGAGATTACCTCTCAACAAAGACAATCGTACTAAGGGTGCAACACGTGCGCCTACCTTTTTCCAATCTCCTTGCCTCGTTGACCTACGAAAATCCTCGGCTACTCCTCTCTTAGCGCGCTCGAGTATCCAATTTATTACACTATCGATTTCTGTCTCACAACTTTAAAGCTTTTCCTTCTAACTATTACCACGGTCCGCACGAGAGTGTTCACTCGCACCTCGCTACGCAAATTTTCGATTTCTCGCGGGGAAGAGGGTGCACGGCCTCTTCTCGTGTCTCTCCTCGGTCGTCGATGATGTCGGCGATCGTCGATTACCCGCTTTCCCATCTCGCGTCTCTCGCTCGGCCGTCGCGGTTTCTCGTCACCTGTAACTTCATAACAATATCCTACCGCAGTATCTCAATCGCTAATAAGCGATTCGCGATAGCGATTTGCTATTCTCTCGCTGGGGAAGGAGTCGTGTATGGCGCGTGGACTATGGTGCGTGGTTTCCTTTAGCGTGAATGCGAGCACGCATATTACGCCTCGTCACAGTATACATCGTAGCGTCACGCCACGTAAAAAAAATGTTTTCAAGTACTTGGCGTCAAAACGCTACCGCGTCTCTTGATGTAGCTGACTATTCGTTAAGACACACGATATTAGTTAGGTTTGACAATAGGTGATGAACAGACGATCGATGCGAGACCAATCGTCATCACTACAAGTTTTGACGGGACTTTTAAAGCGAATAGACGTGTGACATTTCGCGATCTGGGCAATTAACGTTTCTTATTATTAGTAATATCCGCCTCAAAACCAAATAAACGCCTTATTCATTCGCAAATCCATTAATACCTGTTCATTTTCAATCGGAAGGCAAACTACTTTCCAGTCAAATAGATTCGGACTGATTCAAATCCAATCGGTCGTAATCGATTGTAAGTAGAGCAGGGCAGAGCTTGTCGGCATCCATCCCGATTGTTCGAGAGGAAGCAACTACAATCTGTATGTATATAGATATAGATGAATATATCAGTTATGGAATTTAAGCTATGGTAATAAATTAGCTTCATTCATAATTAATAGTGGACTATTCATCTTTTAACAGTATCACTAGAAATTTTTGGGTATAATTCGATTTTTGTATCGGTATATTCGTTTGCATGGACAGTCTTCACGGTCTTTTGGATTTCAAAGGTCGGAACTTTTTTTGTTCAAACTCAATGATTACCTAAATAGAAATGCCCTCTGTCTCAAACACAATGAAAGGGTGAATTTATTTAATGACCAGTCACTACAGATAGTTTTGATAATATTATTAATAACTTTACGAAGCATTCCGAGTCCAGCTTATATTTTCTGAGCGGTGCAGTTTGTTAAATAATTTTTAATTTTGCAAATGGAAATGTGCTGATTTGGGCATAAAAATCGAATGAACTTTATGACAAACGAAATATCTAATTGACAAGATAAAATCTCGTTAATTATTGTTCTTTACACGATCGAATTTATTGAAGAATACATTGCGCCGCCAATGATCTAAAACGATGTGGTTGGCTACCAGTCAGGGCGACGCGACTATCGAAATGCTATTTTATACGTTAGGGTATTTTTGAAACCTCCTTCCGTGTATTTCGATTTTTTTTGCACTTTGTTTTTCCGTTCAACTTTCGTCTATCAGTTGTATCACGATCCTATTTTTCAGAACATTTGCTACGAAAGACTTATCCCACGAATCTTATCGTCCTGCGAAAAGAAGAACCAATGATAATCGATGTTCAGTCTGCTGGTTCCATGGTATGTATCAAGGCCGCACGAGCCATCACTGCTCACTTGCTCCCGGACAATTCAAAGCTGATGCCGCGTCCGATGGCTTTCCCGCTGACGGTACCAGATGCAACATCGATTCGAAGAGCTCATGATCTCCGTGGACCTAACGACATAAATATTTACTATTGATTTGAACATTTCATTCTTTAAAAATTGTATCAGGACTACTAAATGAAAATATTACATCTCGGAATGAGTCAAAGACACATTTCAGGTAGCATTTGAATGGGTGATCTTCAGGAATGGCACCAGCTGTTGCTTCCGCAATTACGTCTTGGGAATATGAAATTCGTCAACATAGAATTTTGAAGGTTTCTTAAGAATTTTTATTTCCGATTTATGACTCGGAGAAAATCCATATTACTAATGAAACACTGGTTTTTTTTTTTGCTGCTAAAACTCACCGTCGGTTGTACCTGATTGTGCTATACATTTTGCACGAATTGATTTTTCATTCTCGTCCCCTGACTATCAAATTACATGTCAATTATTCACGTTGGATAGTGCGTTATATAAGGAAATATTGTTAAACTCGTTTGGAACTTACAGCGCTCTTTATAGCGGCGGCCACGAGAACAAAAGCAAATCCAAGAAAAATAAAAGCTCTAGCCATTTTTTTCACTTATCGTCGAGTGACCCGAAGGAACTGTGCACACCGTTTGATTCCAGCGATGCGCGCGCGGCGGTTTATATGAATACCGGGGACGTTGTAATTATACGCTCGAGTCACGGTTTGCGATAGGTAATCATCAAAACATCCGGGAAGTTTCCTCAGCACTATTGTTTCTCGTGCATACGTAAGGTTGTTGCGATTTGTCAACGTATTTGACGGGTTCGTAATTAAAGTATTAAATTCCCGAGATCTATTGTTTGCACTAACTTGGACGAATTGTGTAGCATATATAGTATAAAAGTCTTGTCTATTTTCATGAAACCTTTCGACCAATTTCATGAATCCTTGATATTTCAGTAAATATGAATGTTTTTTTTTTCACATACACGAGACTCGCATTAGCTGATACGGATTGCTAGCATGACGTTGCAACTCGTGATTCAAGATTGACAGCTTGCAATTCACTTGGAGCATCTATTTACATATAACCATGATCGTCGGAAGATTCTTATTTACTCGGCGGAAGGTTCAGCCTGTTACACAATTTTTATTCTTCTATGTTGTTACGTCTCGATTAGCATTGCCAGTGCATTTATACTAGAGAACATTTTTCTCTCTATCACTTTTCAGTTTGTAAATTCGTTAAAATACATATAAAATCTAACCTTCGAAAATTGTGTTCGCGATTGTGCCACGAGTGTATACCTGAAACTATTCGCATATAATAACTGTACAGCAAACGTATAGCAAAACTGTTTACTACGCCGTCCGGTAAAACTTTGTATGTTCCGTACGTTTCGTAGTAAAATAAATATCCGTCACTGTTATGATCACTAAACGGCGCCCACTAATATCACGCAGCTGTCACACTTCCTCACTATTTTAATAGGAATTTAAGAAAGCCAAGCGCCGCCGCTGTTAAATACCCGGATAACAAAAGTTGTAGAAGTAACCGTGTTAAATCCCCGTAACTCCACCAAAGCGCCTAGTATCTAGCAACCCTCAAAACAGCATTGTATTTCCTGAAGATAAGGCCCTACTCCGATGGTTAAGGGAAGGGGACGTCTAGGCCCTCACACATAGTCTACAGATGACAATTTCTTCCAATTCGTTCAAAACATAGGAAGTGGGAGACGGCGAGTTCGAGCCAATAAGCTACAAGAAACTTGCCCTTTCCTACCCTTATTCGAAACCAAAGATAGATATACGACTAGTATATAAGACCACATTTTGTACAGAAAATCGTCAGTTCTCGTCAGTTCTTGTAAATATTTCAACCTCTTCGGATCGAGCTGGAACTTGTACCGCTCGTCCATTTTTCAAGTAAAATAGTTTAAATAGAATCTTCGATTTATTTCCGAGCTGCGCGGACCACCGCGAACGCATAGTAAAATCTTCAAGACGATTTCCAGTTGCGCGGTCCACCGCGAGCTATGGAATCGTTTTCCGAAATCCACCGAGCTGCGCGGTCCACCGCGAGCAATACAATCATTTTCCTAAATCCACCGAGCTGCGCGGCCCGCCGCGAGCTTACTGGATGTCGTATATTCAACAGATAGCAGAAGTTGCGCGGACCACCGCGAATTTCTATTTCTTTTAATCTCAACAACTCCTTATTTTTCCAAATAATCACTAAAATATCCAAAATTATTATCCAACAAAATTCCATTACAACCAAATCACCAAGCCCGTATCCCGGACTAATTAGCCTTTGCTTAGGTCTAAAACAGGGCGAATTCATAATGTTACTCGCACGTAACAACCGCAGGCATTCGATCGTCGAAATACTTTATCGCAATCATTTAGAAAACTTAAAGACAACACCGGAATAAGACGTCGCTCGTCTGAGAGAATTCAGCCACATTTCGTATTCCAATCCTAACAATGTGCAAATTTTTCTGCAGCAATTGAATTTAGGGGCCTAAGTCGCCTAAAAATTAAACAAGCGCTTCAGCGGCCTGCGGGAGCAGAGGCTCTTGTTGGTGGGCTCCGCTCCCCAACCCCTCCGAAAAATGTCCCTTCGGGACATTTTTTAAGGCGCTCACAGGGGTACACGTCGCGCTACGCGCTCCGTATCGATTGTATTGACGTTTCGCACTATGCGAGTTTCATGCAGGTACGGATCGAGTCAGTTCGTACATCGCGCTGCGGGTTTCATTTCGAAAGTACGTATAAGAGAAAAACATTTATCAGTTAAGTAAATTGATTCATAGTGTTAAACCTTCGTCGAATAAAAATATTTCTTTTTATACAAATTGATTATTATTCACGACGGATATTTCCTTTTTGTGTGACGATAAATTGTCAAATATTGAGACACGAGACAAATATAACGAATTACATCGTGTAGAACTTGATCAAATTAATTTAACGAATCAAATCATATCTAGTAAAGTAGTTGTATTGTGTTGTACCCCCGAAACCCGGTTGATCACTCCGTGCTCGAAGGTTCGGATTTTAACCCGTAAAATAAAAGGGATTGTGTTACGTCACGCACTTTTCGAGAACTCTTGTTCGCGAACTTGCGCTGCTCTTCGATCGCACCGAGAGAGGCTGCACGCGTACACTCGCGAGGAAACAGAAAGACTGAGGAAAATAAAGGGAAAAGGGAGAGGATTGCTGTGCGTGGGAATCGCAGACAGAGAACCGTTGACCAGAGACTATTTAATAAACTTTCGAAAGCGACTTCGTCGAGACGAAGTCGTAAAATATTTCTGTCAACGGAGACACGAAAAAAATCAACACCTTCAATGGGACTCGAGTTACTCGAGAATTCCAAAGGCATAACACCACGGCTCGATCACCCAAGATGAGCACGTGGGCCCCCGACAGCACGCTGTGAAGAAAAGTCACTAACACCAGCAAGAAACGCCGGCTCATGTACCTGGGCCAGCCGCCATCGAAGGGATTTGCCTGTTGCTAAGCCGGCAGGTCTCTGTTGCCGAAACCTACCAACACCACTAAGCATCGAGGCTCATAGACACAAGCGCTCGATGTAGCCGAAATACACCAACACCATGACGCATCGAGACTCACGGATACGAGCTCTCGGTGACTCCAAATCTCACCAACACCATGACGCATCGAGACTCACGGATACGAGCTCTCGGTGACTCCAAATCTCACCAACACTACGACGCAGCGAGGCTCACAGACACGAGCGCTCTATGACTCCGAAGACGACCAACACCTCGAGCGACGATACCGACAGCTTCCCTCTAACCACTATGCATAGGGCCCAGTGGGTTAGAAAAACTTCCGATTTCCTCCAACGAGTGCAGCACCTCTCGGGCATCGTTCACAGCCACCCCCGCGAACAATTAGAGATTCCCGAAAGTCGCGAATTTGATGATTAGACAATTTCCAGTAGAATCACGCATGCATATGAATATTGGGTCAGGTCGTCATCAATATTAAAGTCTTGTAAGAACATATTTTTTATGTATTTTTCACGTATTTCCCCGGCTATACTTTATAGCTAGGGGTAGGTCAGGTATTTGCGCGTTACTCAGGTAACCATCATAAACCCTTCTGGTCTTTTCCCATCATAAAAAGTAAATCCGTAAAAATAACGAGTTAAAATATTTCTGCCTTCAGCAATATTTGTCATTGCTCAGAGACTAAACATTTAAGCGAAAATTATCTTGCAAATTGATATTGCCTCAAAGATAAACAGTTCAATTTACGATCTTTACCAGCGACGAAAGAAGAATATTGGGTTACATAGGAAATGTTTTTTTTTTTTATTACAACTACCTCCAAACAGTTTCTTCTAAACATTTGGTTGAAATAAATAAAGATAAGTGGTGCTCGTTCGAAGAAGCAATTCTATTCAGCTCGCCGATTTGTCACGGTTCCTAGAAAGAAAAAAAAAGGGGAAGACTCCGTGCTGGGAGAGAACAGAGGATTGCACGTTGTTGCTATGTCGCCACGACGGAGAAAGCCTCTGTACCAGCATACTCTTTAGGTAGGATAGAAGGAGAAGCGACCACGTGAGCGTGGCTGGTACGAACAAGGGAAGTCAGGAGCCACCCCAAAGGGGAGGTAGCGCTGTTGGCTAGCTCGCGGGCCAGCTGCGGTACACGTGATCGTACCGAGCGAGTAGGGGAAGGGTGAGCCACCCGCGCAATGCATAGAACGTACGAGAAGGCCCACCACTCATCGATAGCCGAACTTTTCTCAACCAATAGGAAGAGAGCAATAAAAATCAAGAGACAAATGAAATTCTTAGCCAAGAGTAGGGATGAAGAAAGAGAGAATAACCAAATAATAATTATTAACAATCGTTAATAATAATCATTTTTCCATATTTTACAATAGCCAAATGTTACAATTATCGCAAAAGTTTAACCCAAAATTTGTTAATTTGACAAATGGAAAGGTTAAACAAATTAATTAATTAAGTTAATAAATTCAACATTTTAAATTGAAAGCCGACGAAAAACCATTAAGAATGAATACCAGAACACCCTGGTAATTATGAAATTTATATCAAATTTAAATTCAATTTAATTAGATCTGTCAAATCGATATCGATCGATATTTCACATATTATAGTAAAAACCGAATGAGAACGCATGTAATAGAGCGAAGAATGAGAGCGAAATATCAATAGAGTTCAATTTTTAATATTTTTGGATTTGATAATTAATTAATTCTTTATCAAGAAAATTTTCCTTTTTACAAGTATTAAAATCCGTAATTTTCCACCTAAAAAGGTGATTCAAATTCGAGACACTTCCAAAATAAATAAAAAGAATAAATTGTTAATTAGCAAATCCAAAATCAATCTGGAAATAGTTAATTAGAATAATTATCAATAATTGACAGCCGATAGAAAGAGAACAAGGGGGGCGTGGAAAATCACGCCTCGACCGAAAAGTTGCCCCTTCCACCACGGTCTATGTCAAGCCTATTTAAACTGTGCCCTTTACGGAGGGCCAGTGCTCATTGCTCATTACCTCTCCGAAAATCAACGTCGTTACTCTGCTCGCGACAGTTTGTATTTTTGAATCTTTGTTAAAAGACTTAGAATATTTTTCAAGTCTTGTTCTCCGTTTGTGTTTGTGAAATTGTACGAAGTTTCATTTTCAATTTGCTAACTTCAGTGAAGTTAGTAAAATAAAAATCTTTGTGCTTAATTGTGTGTGTTCGTTTTCTTCGTGAAAATCTTCGACCGCTCGGCAACTGTCTCGACACGCCGAGGGTATCGACCAAGGATCCATCGACAACCACCAGCAGCAACCTCTTCTTCATTTATTTTCGCCGGATACTTTTGCTCTTCGGTAAGTCTTATTTTTCCTAATTTGGTGATTTTTCCCCGTAATCCGTTCCTCTACAGTATCGCGATCAACAATGTACGTATCCCAGATTACTATCGCCCTTCTGGCAATTATAGTAATTGTTTTAATTTTTATTCTTTTGTGCGGAATCTCCGTGAAGATTACCGTAAATATTCGTGAGTCTAGAATCAACCGTGAAACCCCTATAGTACACTCGGGTGTACGAATATATCCATCGTCTGTTCCTCGCCGAGTCTGTATCAATAATCCGTCAGCTTTGTAAATTTCTTTATGTTCATTTCGCGAATGTACTCTAGCCTCTTCCCGAGCAATTTTCCGCGAGGTTAGGCTCAAAACGAGGCACCCGCGAATCGTAGCCGCTTCGATAACGTGTAAATTGATTTAGTTCATTGACCGAGATGAGGCCGGCTCCTCACGTAAATTCACGATTCGCGACGTAACAATTGTAACAGTTAGGAGTTAGAACTCCAGTGTGAATCACAGAATGTAGACTGAGATTATATTTATTAAAGCAGGAAAACAACAGAACGATTTTGCAAATAGATACAGTTCGTAATTCAGTATCGTTTACTGAACAACTCACTATTTTACTTTAGAATATGACTCACTTATCGATAGGACTCGGGTTCGACCCATAAATGCCTATATTACTTATAACTTGGAATCCTTGCACGAAAGTAGATGTCAGTACCTATAGACAATATTTCAAAATGCCGGCAGCGGGCAGTGGGGGTGTTTGTTCGGTGTGGGTTCGCTCTCGCTCACTCATTCCCTCTCTCGGTGGTTACCTGGGGAGCCTTATGCCGCCGCTCGAGCTACCCCGAGGGTGGGTGCGGCGGAGGGGTGGAAGGGAAGATGTTCTTTCATCGCCGTCTGGAGCCCAACCACCCACTCTTGGTCGATCACTCGACTAGCTCGACGCGTAGCCTGATGGTGGGGGAGTGTGGTGGAGGGAGTTTGAGAAGCGGGAGCGTGGGGATTGTCAAGAACTCGGAACGCTAGGGCCCATCGCGGCGAGAGCGGGTACTAATGGGGTCACAAGTGTGCGGCAGGCCGCTGGTCGAAGGTCAGCGCTGATGAAACTATAATGTAAACTATTCGCTGATGAAACTTTTCGCGTCCTCCGGAACCTCGGTACGCTGTCCGTCGCCCTCGCGGTCCCAGCTTCTTCGTCGATCCCTCGGAATTCCACCCTACGACCCTAACCGATACTCTCGATACTTTACTGCCCTACTCGCTACGCTAGCTAATCGTGCATCGCATGGCACGTTATCTAACGCTCGGCGATGTTCCGCCGACACGGCCAGACGTCGGCGGCTTCTGTTCTTCTCGCTCGCCCTCGACAATCTGACCCCAATTCCTCGCGAATCGTTTCCAAAATTTCACTCTTCACACGGGCTCTACGAGAGGTGGGGGGACTCGGCCGAATATCGCTCGAGCCGTTGATTCGTACATCGTCTCCGTGCGACGATGCTCTCCTCGTTCCCTCACTCGTCCCTCTCGTGGTTCCCGTGGACTCCATACTCTCTCTGCAAACGTACACTTACAGCAGTAATTTACCCTTTTTAGGCACTCACTATAACCATAGGCAAAGAGTGCCTATTAAAATAACCTGCGAGGCCTCTTCACACAGGTTTCGATGGGGTTACTCCGCAGCGTATGCTCCAAAAAATTTAGTTTTTCACCATTTTCTTCGGTGTACCTCCAACTTCATGTGTAGTTAATTTGAAGTGACTTCGATGACTGAAAATATTTTTTTACCCTGCGGTTGAATAAAAATGGCTTATTCACTGAATTTTTCTTCTCGGACGTCCGTATCACACAGTAACTTTGAATGGTGCGAACCAATTTTGTTCTCCTTCGCAGGGTTTTTTTATTACATTATTGCAAGTATGCACATCACTTTTAAAACCAATCTGAGACCCTTAAGTATTTTTTCTAAAAAATTATTGGTCACAATTTGTATTTGCCTTCCGTCAAATGTCCGTACGGTGCAATCATAATGAACTCTACGAACGATTTTTTTTCTCCTTCGCAGCATCATTTTGTTTTATCAAAAGCACTATGCACAGCAAATTTGGAGACAATCCTACATCTCTAACTATTTTTTCATCACAACTTTCCATAAAAAAATGATTTTCTCACATCTGATGTCCGTACGGTGCTCCAATTAAGAATCCTGGAAACCAATTCTTTTCTCTTTCGCAACAATATTTCATTGCATCGAAAGCACTATGCACAACACATTTTGAGTCATTCCGACAAATCTACTTTTAATTATAAAATAATTCATAAAAAGTGGTTATAACTAGCTTTGCTTCAAAGGTTATGTTATTTAGATTTGCCAAAAAACCATTTTTCATCATGTTAAAAAAAAAACTTCGGTTGCGAAAAATAAAACACGAAATATCATACACAGGTTCACAAATTTTTGCGTTTTTTATTTCGAAAATAATATATTTTCACCGAAAATCATTCACAATATTTTACCATACTTTATTCACATTCGTAATAAAAATGATAAATTTCACGTGTTCACTGAAAAAATTGGTTATAAACTCACAAAAAAGATTCATCGAATATTCAACATAATTACAATTTACCAAATAGATCTAAAAGAAATCGCGAGTATATATTTTTTCGTTTTATTCTATCTGTCAAACTTTGGAAGCAGATGACAATTTCGTAGCAGACGATACGCAGATGCTCATACGTCGCGGCGCGCGTACTCTGTGGCGGGATCACTTTCAAATTTAAAAAGAAATCGACATCTCGTTTCAATCTTTGTTCGTATTTTACCCAAATACAAATTGATTCTACGCGGTATTGCGCAGATAAAAAGTGTGCAACCATAAAAAAAGAATTTTCTATCCTTCGACCGTCGAAGATTCATCGCATTCGAAATCTTTGTCAATTTTGTTCGCTCGATTTATTCGTTTGCAGTTGATTAAAAAAACTGCTAATTTTTTTTTCTGGCAACGTATTTTCTCCTCTTTAAAACAAGATAAGATAAGAGTCGATATCTTTTTTCGCTGCCGAGATATGATTTTTTTTAAGCAAAGACTAATTTCACGAATTTTCGTCAAAAAACGAATCGTTTTTTTTTTCAAATTTCTCGAATTTGCCGTCTCTAATAATTTCCTCTCATAAAATGTGTATTTACAAACTGACGCTACGCGTTATTGCGCAGATAAAAAGTGTGCAATGTTGAAAAATTGAATTTTCTATCCTTCGACCGTCGAAGAATTTTGTTCGCTCGATTTATTCGTTTACAGCTGATAAAAATAAAAACTGCAAATGTTTATTCTATCGACGTATTTCCAACGTTTTTTCAAATTTTACAAATTTTCATCGAAAAACGAATTTTTTTTTCATATTCTCACATCTTGAAAAGTTTTTTTTCGCGAAAAAAACAATTGTACTCTTAAAGAACAATTTTAAACAATTATTTATCGACAAAGTGAAAAAAAACTGAATTTATCGATTTTACGAGTTTTTCCGGACCGAGCAACTTATTCTTGTTTGTAATTAAATAAAATTTGAAAAAATATGATATGATATGATGCTAAATTTGATAAACATTTGATAAACGACGTATAAACATACTTCATCCGTAGCGCATAGCGCGAAGTGTAAATACACTCGATACGGAGCGCGTAGCGCGACGTGTACCCCTGTGAGTGCTTTAAAAAATGTCCTGAAGGGACATTTTTCGGGGGGTTTGGGGGGCGTAGCCCACCAACAAGAGGTGCGCCCGCAGGGCGCTGAGGCGCTTGTTATACTGAGGTGCGACCTATCGACTCGAGCGGCGATCTTTGCGAAGTAATATTCTACGACTTTTCGCTTGTGCCGAGCACGTTGCTGCGAGCGCGTACCAACGCCTCGTCACAATGTATACTTAGTTTTTTTTAAATAATAAAAACAATATTTTGTGAAAATATTTTCTTCATTACGTACCTTCCTTCTGATCCAGCTATTTTCTTTTTATATTAAAATTTTCCTAATTTCATTAAAATTCTAGAGAAAAAATCATCCGTAAGACTTGTGCGCTATAGGCCCTTGGTCAGCATCGAACCCACGCTCCTCTTGACAGCGTCTTACTAGTTTTGTCACGCGATCCCTTTTGAGCGTCGACTGAGCGTCGATAGAGATAGCTCCGCTCATTTAAATAATGTAGGAACTGTCCCAAACAAAACGGGAGGGTCCATTAATAAAAAATTATCGCTCTTCTTTTGAACACGCATTTTCAGGCTTATGATGTCCAAAACTTTTTTGGTTTGGTGACAAACTTTTAGAGTCTACCGGTAGTAAACATTTTTATGCATAAATGAGTATTGCAAAATGCAGTATTGTACAAGATGGCTAGCAATGGGTCTCTAAAAGGGGGTCATAATATGATTGCTTTAAATACTCTATATTTGGTATCTTTTATCGGCCGAATTTAAGCGTCCTACAACAAATACTTTTTTGGACATCATAAGCCTGAAAATGAATGTTAAAAAATAGAGCGATATTTGTAAATTTATAGGTTATTAGCAGCTGTTAATGTTTAGTTGTTCTGTTTTGTGATTATTAACCCTCCTACAGGAGGAGCAAATATTCACGCATCAAGTAAGTAAGTGATGGGTTTGACATATTTATAATTTTTTTATATATTCTGCAAAAAATAAGTTACTGAACAATTGATAAAGACTTTAAAGTAGGTAATATCGACGTATATTTAGGAACCGTTATATCTTAGCAAGATGATTATCTTATTAAAACAGTAATTAAAATGATCGCGTAAATAACATGTTTTTCTAATAAAAAGATTATGCTTTACACATGCTCGTCTTCTTTGGCTCGTATCACGCAGCTTCGTATCTTTTTTTTTCCTCTGCTGTTTCTCCTTTCTTCCCCGACGATGCTCCGGGTTTTTGGCGACTTTGTCCAGAAAAAAATCAGCGCAATCAGCGGGTTTTCGCGGTCCTTTATAAATTCCAGCTACCATTGGACGATTGTCTATAAATTTTTTTACACGAAACTGTATCGGCCATATTTCATTCTGAGAGCTTTTATCAGACTGAGCACTGTCGGTGCTAAAGTCTATGAGCAGAATCAGTGGAATAACTTCAGCATCTGACAATGCGATCAACTTTTCCACGATTTGGTCGATGGCACCGATACGTAGATAAGAAAGTCGGATAATAGATCGAATCTAATGTGTACTATAAATGGGCAACGATTTGAGTGATAAGATGAGGAGCTAATAGATCTCAACTACTCGGTAAACTATTATCCAACTAAATATAGAAGGATTATATCCTCTAATACTAGGGACCAAATAATTACTTTTAGTAGACATCTTTTGATAGTAAGAAAATGCCGTGCTGATGGAACGCTACTTGTGCAGCGACTGCTATGAGTCTAAACGTTGGTATTAAATGTCTCCTGTTACGTCCTGACCCTTGTGAGCGTATTATCCATAAATTATTTCTCCGAATTTCTATCTTTATATATTTTAATAATTAAAATCAAAGCACCGGACATTCCTTCTCGAATTACGGCAATGCACATCCGGTCGCGAGAAGACGTACGTCTTTCCCACAAAAGCCGTGCGACGAACCTCGCGCCTCGATTCCCGATATCAAGCGATTCTCTATCAGTATTTTTATTCTTTCCATTGATTCTACCTTCCCTCTCTGTCTTAATATATCCTTCTCTCTCTCGTATGATCGCGCGTGGATCGTGATCTCAGCATTTTCGGCCGCCTCGCGACGGTCAGTTATTACCTCTAATTAATCAGTCTTACTTTAACATCCGAACGACTCACATCAAAAAGTCTTATTCCATCTCTAGAACGAAACGGTCACCTTAGAATGACCCCCATTTCGACTCACATTAGAATCACCCCCTTAAACACTTGGATTATATTATATATCTAACTTATCCATTATATCTTTGGATTCTAAATAAAGTATATTGTTATTTGAGGAACGGGATTTAAATCCTTTGCGAGGAACCGAACCCAAATAATACATATAACAAATAGATTACGTACAAGTCGATCATAGCGACGAGTAAGTAATCTCTGAGGTTACGCGACAAGTGCCCATACCACTGAGTCGCCCCCGCGGACAAGTGAAAAAGATACCTCTGAGTCGCCGGCGCGAACAAGTTCACGAGGCACCCTTGAGCGCGTTTAACACAAGTTACGGTTCCGTCAGACCTCTGAGACGTAACATCTCCTAACAGTAGAGATCAAATTTGGTCCAATAATAGATAACTCTTCCTAGCGACAAAATCAGATGCTTACATGGAACTATTCCTTGTGCAACTACGTGTCAACTAACGGTAGAAATGATCTATTACTCAATGGTAGCAAACAAATATGTACTAGTAGTTATAACTCTTGATAAAAGGACGATTTAACGCTAATAGAAGACAATTAATTGAGTCATATTTTCATTCCCCTGTAAAGAAACCCATTAGTTAAATAATTCTTTACCACACTACTTATTGCATCAATTTTCTTCGGTAAGTAATTCCCCATTCGGGGTTAATCGTGAAATCGTCCACCTAACCATGTCGTTTGTTAGTCCCCCGATCGGGCGATTAAACTCCCCTACGGCCGACTGTGCTGTTTTTCTGAAAAGTAGTTTTGAAAATATAAAAATTCCTCGAAATCGGGGTTTTTAGGTTGTAGGAGGTTCCCTGTTGTCTCTGCACAAAATCTATCATCGGATTCGTATTCTGCATGAAAAAATGCGTAAAATATGATGTGGAGAAGAATTTTCTAGCGATTTTAGATGTTGATGAAAAAAAGGGCTCAAAACGTCGAATTCGACCGGGAACACCGAGAAAATCGAGTTTGATGTTTTGGATTCTTCCTAACTAGGAAAGCGAAAGCGATTTTAAGCGTTTTTTTTTTTTATTAAAAATAATATCGGCGATAGTGGAATAGCGGCTGTTGTCGGTTGCTGTAGTCCTGAACGTGAAACTCAACGACGGTATAAGCGCGGTTACTTTGCCGTTGCATCGAGTGAAAGAAATCAGCGATGGGTGAATTGTTATCAGGTGTTGCAGTCCTACCCTAAAAAATTACCGAAGGTTGCATTCCGGTTGTTTTACGGTTGCATCGTGTAAAAAAAATAACCTATAACGAGTGTAACGGGGATCTCGCTGGAGGGACACGGGGGGGGGGGGGGGGGGGGAGGATCAGTTATCGGAAACGAAGAGGCAAATAAACAAAAGAAAAGTATAATTTTATTTACAACTCAATAGAAAAAAAAACAATCAACTATACGGTGTAAATCGGATAGAAAACACGAGCTAATAATCCAAATCACTAACAGAAAGTAAAGGGGGTCGATACAAAAGAAAAAAAAGAAAAGAATAGTAACTCGACGCTAATGTTCCGATAATATATATGCGAATTAACAATGCCAATAACTAGTGGATGACCGGCAATAACGGGGGGGGGGGGGGGGTCGAATAGAACTGTACTATGGCGGTGACCACGAGGCAATCCGCTACGCGTATGCACTCGTGGTACGGCAAAGGGGACGACGGGGACTACAACGGCTATTCGATGACGAATCGGGAAAATTACCAGAACTTTCCGGAAATTTACGGGGCCTCAAAGAAAATGTTTAAGGGGGGAAAATTAATACGTTTCGGCGTAATAAAATACTACAACAAAAAAAAAAGAAAAGAAGAGACAATCAATTGGCGATGAGAAAGGGGGGGGGGGGGGGTCGAGCAATGCACAATAATTAATTGTTTGGGCGCCAGTTACCAATACACGGGGTAACACCGTTTGCGACTGGGGAATGACTATGAAATTTTTCAAGTGCCGACTATGCAATGGGACTACTCATCTCTTGGGAGGGTTAACTGATCTTTCGGCTCTGAATGTAATCCTTCGGCTTTTCGGGGCGACTAATTATTATTCTCGGGGCGACGGGGACTAACGGGCGAACACTCGTGGAGATTTATGCAATGACTTATGCGATACGGCACCCACCACGTGCACGATGGCGATGCCGGAAAATGGCGATGCCGGCGACTTGCACGTGAGACACGCGGTCGAATCTCACGGGATTTCTCGATTTCTATGGGCCTGGGACTCGGGGAACAATGATCACGGGGTTTGTCACACTCGAAAGAAAGTATAATCTCACTCACTCGTTTATTAATCACGCTGGATATCGCTAATCCTTCTCGCAACACGCCTCGTACAATCGGGTAATCTCTCTATATCGTGACGCACGTCTAGTCGCTTCTCCGTCTCGATCGAGGCTGAGGTACGCTCGTCTTCGCGGAAGTCTTCTCGCAGCTCAGCGCTGCGGATGTCGGCGGTGGGAGAGAGAAGACAGTACTCGGTGTCGGTCGATACATCGCTCGATCGACGGTTGAGGCGGCAGGTGGCGGCAGCGGTACTGATTGATCGTCGCTCGATGGCATCGAACGACGATAGCTAGCGGGGGGCGGTGGCGGTATTGTCGGCTCTCGTGCCGTGGTTGACGGCAACGGCGGAATTCGGCGATGGACTCGTTGCTGTCGAGCGATGTTCTCCCTCGACTTTTCCTGCTTCTCTCTTACTCTCGTGCGTTGTTGCCGGATCTCGTTGTGGGGAGCGTACCTTGCCTGTCGCGTGGGTTCGTGGGAGGGCGGGGCGGGGGGGGTAGCTAGTGTAATTTTCGCGTCGATTTGGGCTCCGTGGTGGGTGGAGCTCGATCGAGAATATTAATACCTAGTTTACTTCGTTACACGAGTAATAACCGAGTAAAATCACGGTTGTTCACGGCTGCTGCAGTCTTACTTACTTAATACGGCATTGAAGAAACGCGGTTGCTTCTCAGTTGCTTTCGGTTGAACTTTATCTCCAGATACGGCACTGATATTGGTTGTTTCATAGTCGTTAAAGCGATGAATGTGCGGTGAAACACAACCGGTAGTTTTACAATGGAAAAAAGGTTGTAGACACGGTTGCTTAATCCGCCAGGGAATTGCACCGACAATAAGGTTGTGCACTACACGGCTGTGCACAAAAACAATGTGCACAATACGGCGGTGCACAAAAGCGCTGTGTAGGAAGAGTCTACTTACTACTGAGGTCACTGAAGTACTTGCGCGCAAGTAGTAGTGTACAGCTATAGGGAGACAGGATTTACCCCCTCCACGCGGCCACTGGCGCCAACCCCCACCACCACCGTCTACCCCCACCCTCTCCCCCCACCCCCACTGTCTGGCCCCCACTCCTTCCCCCACCACCTGTGGTCCCCTCCCCACCCCCTAGGGCCCCTTAAGCCACGCCCCTTGAGTTATAGGGAGCCAATGAGAGAGAGGCTGGGAAAATCTCTGGACCGTGATTGGTCGTCTCATTTTCCCCGAGCGGTGATTGGCCGACTGGAAATTCCCCGAGCTCTTATTGGTCGACTGATTTTCCATGGCGCCCTCTATAAATTTTCATCGTGTTTTCTGTACTAGTATTAATCCAATCATTCGCTTTATAATGATTGGACGTCCGATTTTTCTGATATTCTGGTTGGTCGAAGAATTTTTCCAAGGCGCCCTCTAAGAGTTGCCGACTTCTTTTCAATACTAAAATATTCTGTAGTCGGTAAAATGGGGTTCAGCCGGATCCTTATGATGGTAATTCGAAGCAGGTAAAAATAAATCGGCGTTTTAAGTATATCGAATTATTATTCAGTAGCTTAGACGTTCTGTATAATCCATCCCCTCCCATGTCTCATCCTCCCAGACTAACGAAAGTTTACAATGTACGGTTAACGAAACATAAAATACTTATTCATACATGATTATCATATAAGTAAGGGCAAGTGACGCATAGTGAAGACCGACGAGACATAATCTTAAATCTACTTATAATAATGAATACAATGAGAAACAATATAATTAATAATACTGGATCGACGTAATTGACTACCAATTGGTAGAGTTACTGCTAAATACGCATGGTCTGATGTCTGTTGATAGCATATCCATATCAGCAAAAGGATATGTATACGATTACGCGACTATTGATTCGCACTTTTTCTTATTCTTCATGAGGTATTTTTTCATCTCGTTCACGATGAAAGGGATACCCAGTACCGTCAGTTCAAGGAATACGATGCCAAACGTGAGCTCGATAAACGACGGGTCCAATCGGCGTTTAACAGCTTCTTTCAATAACTTGAAATTATTCTTTATCAAATCTTTGACACGTGAACTGTCTATCTTTTCCGGCGTCTCCATCGGCGGGATATACATCAGTAATTCGGCACAAAGTACGTCGAGACAGTTCTGAACATGTGTGACGTTTCGCTGTAGACGTCTGAAACGTTCGTCCGTGCATACCATTAAGCCGATAAGTCCGTCAAACGATGTTTTTTGCATCACAACGGCCGGCGAATACTTTCTTCGCTTCTTTGTCGGTGATCCTAATCCCTCGTCGTCGTCCTTCTCCGTGGGGTTTTCTTGAACGCGCCGATCAAACGCGACAGATTTTGAACCGAAACTTGTTGTAAACACGATTTCACAGTCGCCGACACGTATGGATGATGGGGTGCGCCAACCCGATCCCCAGGCGATCTTTTGACTACCGTCAAAGTACTTCGAAATGGTCGGTAGATGAGTTTGCAGCAAGTTCCAAGCTTCCGATTCAAAGACAATACCACCGGCCGTGCTATTGTTCTGAAGTTTTACGATAGGCTGTATACTACCGTCGGCGCGTAGTTGTAGTCCAATGCTCACTTTTTTTGTCTCGGACTGGTTGAGAGTATATGTTGTACCGAGAATCAGTGGCGATTCGAGACGCTTTTTGTCGTCTTCCGTGAATCCGAGTTCCATAGCTGAAGGTTGTAAATCACTGTTTCGAAGATCTTCAACACTACTAGCTTGACTCATCTTAAACAATGGTCCACGAATACACTGAGACTAGCAAAAAATTAACGAGAATAAACTCGAAAGCTTAAACTCAAATCTCTTTAATGACCTCACGGGCCGGACTGCCGCTGTTTGGTGTATCGCGTCGGTTATATGCGATCCTGGGGCGCCACGGCGCTAGTATCTCTAAAGATTTTACATGCTCTAGGAGAGGGGAGAACCGGTTGTAAGATCATGACGCATATACCGTAAAGAAAACACCTGCATATGGGAAAGAAAAGCCGATATACATAAAGAAAAGATATCGATCTTTGAGTACAAACAAACACCGGAGCTATAAATCTGGTATCCCGGAGATCGACGATATCGATCGCTGAACCTCACAGTTGGAGATCCGCGGCCCGTGAAAAGTCATAAAAATAAGAAGAGTTGACGGTCACAACGAGGAATACATGTTGACCTTACACTTGAAATTTATGGATTTTTGTAGCGTTCTGTCATGGTCGTAAAACCAATCTAGATCAGCCGTTAAAATTTCTAAGTCGTAAAATAAAAAAAAAATGAAAAAAAAAAAAATGTGCAGCGTCTTTGAGATGAGGCGATATTTGTCTCGGGTTTCCGTATTGTTTAGTTTGATGAAAAGGAGTTTAGCTTCGAAGATCGTGTCCAACTGTTACCTCGATATTGTTTTGACGGTGAGATACAATGGACGCGAGCTCTGTGTATTGCAATGGTCTATAGATCCAGATCTATTTCAAAAGGGTGTCGGTGGTAAACGGCTATCTGTAGATCGGTATTTTTATGACTGTTAGGTTCTTGCACAACCCTACGAGCGGAATTTCGAGGAACAGCATTTTTTTCGTTTTATTACTCATAGTGTCGGCGAAAACAATCCGAAGCGTCCTCGAGGCTGCTATTCAATGGCTTTTCGGCGGTGCGACAAGTTGCAGCTAGTATTGTTTTTATGTATACGATGTTAGCCGTATTTTCGGCGGTGCGGTAGGTTACAGGTAGTAACGTTTTTATGTATAAGATGAGCGTCGTATTTCGGCGCAAGGATGCGCGCAAAGTCAATAGAATAAGCTACGCCGCGGGTAGCCTATATTTTCACCATCGGTGTGCAATGTCTTGAGACAACGAAAAGAGGTGAAAAAAATAAGCCGACTTAAGGCAATGAGAACAATGTCCACCAAAATCGTAGTAATGTTTACCAGAGACGGTGTTTCGTCTTCTGTTTTTCCGCATTTTCATAGGCCGGAAATTGTGGTGGGGTGTAGGCGAAAAACTATAAAAGCTTCGGAAAGACAAAACTTTGACAATTCTTTGTCGAGAAGTCATTCGTGAAGCTTCAAACTTTTCGTGTTACGTGACGTGCCTTTACATACGTTTCTTACGGTGTTAAGGTTTTATATATATATATATACATACATTCTGTGCTGCAGTGTGTGAAAATCTTGTGTTGTGGAATCTCGTGATTCATTGTGCATTTTAATTTTTCAACGAACTAAAAAAAATTTAAAAAAAAAATGCAATCGTACCGTGCTCGTGTTCTCGTCAAGGCTGTGCATAAAGCCGTTGGTTTTGCGAGATTCAGGAGTGCCGTGATTGCGAGACGTTGTGGGGCACCTTGGGCTAAGCGGCTCAACTGTATGACCCTTCAACAGGTTCAGCGAGAGTTTCGCTGTATCCTGAGGCAATTGCCTGTGAGGGTCATTGGGCGGCTGCACAGCTATCAAGCGTTTAGCGATTCGCTCGACGCTATCGTCATTGCGGTGAGCGTCGTGGAAGAACGCAACAGTGGCCATTTGCATGTTGTCCGCGACCTCGTCAATAGCCGTGAGAACGCTCAATGCGGTCTCGATATGTTGGCGTCGGATACCGAAAGCGACGACGACGACGACGACGACGACGACGAGACCAGCGATGAGAGCGTTGACGCCGAGGACAACGACGATAGCAACGGCGGTCGCAACGGGGACGACGAAGACGATGGCGAGGACAACGAGGACGACGAAGACGATAACGAGGACAACGAGGACGGCGAAGAGGATAGCGAGGACGGCGAAGAGGATAGCGAGGACGACGAAGACGACGGGGAGGGCAGCGCGGAAGAGCAGAATAAAGACGAGACGAACTCTACCGCCGAGACACTTATCCTCGCATCACCGGATGAGCGCGACGACACCGATGCCGAGGCCTATGGTGTCAGCGAGGATGACGACGACAGCGATAGTGAGGGCTCTACTGCCGGCGGCGATTACGACAGCGAACGTCTCGATACGCTGTCAACCGCCGAAACCCTCATCGTTACAGCATCGGATGCAATGGATCCTTGCGACGAACCGATGGACATTCGTGACGAAGAAGCTGCAGCGACGAGGAACCTCGACATGGAGGTTGGCGCGATAATGGACTGTCAATCAGCCGCGACAATGGGTAACTCAATGTTTATTTTAAAAAAGGCAATGTAATGTATACACATATATACATATGTGCATATAAACGTACAAATACATGTATATATATATATATATATGTATATGTAGATATACTTACATTGTTTATATATATATATACACGCATATCCTTTAATGCGTAGAGCCCCTTCAAATTGGTTTAACTTTATTTGTTAAACCACAGGTGTGCACGGATGGTTATTGCGCGCTGCTGAACCGTGCGACGCGCACGGCGACTGGTGCCTGGGCGGTCATGCCTCTTTAGAATATCCTCCTGTGACCCAGAGACCCGATCCTGCCCTTGTAAATAGCCCGGTCTCCTCGCGTCATTATGACCCTGCGTCGAATGATGATTCGGATTCAGATTCATCATTTTCGATTAGCGATCCGGAATCTGAATCACCCTCGTCGTACGATGCGGATCACTCCGACGCCGACGCCGTTCGCGCGATACCGAACCACTTGCTGCAAGCACCGTGGCACGATTCGCGCGGGGTGATGGGTTTAGGATCCGATTCGTACGACGAGGATGATGATCTAATCATCATTCGAATTATCGAATCGTCCCGACGTTTCCCAGAACCGTAATTATTTGTCACACCTTATCCTATTTCCTTCCACAGACCGTTCAGGAGTATCCTCGTCGAGCTCGGCACGGTCGTCATCATCAGCATCGTCATCATCATCATCATCATCATCATCATCATCATCATCGTCATCATCATCGTCGTCATCATCATCGCCATCATCATCATCATCATCATCATCATCATCATCATCATCATCATCATCATCATCATCATCATCATCATCATCATCATCATCATCATCATCATCATCATCATCATCATCATCATCATCATCATCATCATCATCATCATCATCATCATCATCATCATCATCATCATCATCATCATCATCATCATCATCATCATCATCATCGTCATCGTCGTCGCAGGCATCGGCTTCGTCGATGTTAAGCGCATCCTGGATCGCTGAGACAGAGGCGGCCGTCGCGCAATTGGTGAGTGACGGCTATAATGTACCGCAAATAGGCGGAGGTCCTGCGCGGCCAAATGACGTTGGCGAAATAATTGAAAATGCCGATAACATTAATAAAAATATCCGCAATGAGGACGGCAATGACATTAGCGTTAACGATAACGATATAGCTCACGGGGAAGAAGTCGTGGATGACGACGATCACGTCTTACCCGTGGGTCATCGGTTTAGAATAGTCGGTGTACCGCGGGATCACATATTAAAAAATTTTAAAATAAATAGTCGACGAACCGAAGTGTCTTTAATAACTCCGCCGCACGGTATCAACCCGATATCATGGATACGAAACGCGATTCGTGATATCCATCATCATTTTGTACAAGGCCGCTCGCCGGCCGATAGAATCGGTGTCGCGTTTGAGGCCGCCGGTATGACGAATGGTACAGCCGGTGTATCCATGAGGCCCGTATGGCGGTTCAATTACGAACAATTATGGGACCTTCTTTGCAGTGTCCATCAAAGCGCGAGAATCCTTTCGGTTTATGACACTCTAGTGTTCACCGTTACGTACGTTGACATGGTAAACGGCACGGGTGGCTTAGATAGTAAAATCGCGAGTAATCGGTCCATCATTCAAATCGGGAATTTTGATAATTTGTGTTTCCCTCGATCGCTTGTCGTAAGTCTCGCAAATGCGCGCAATAAAGAAGATCGAAGCGAAGAATCGAAAGTTTTTTACGACAAGATTCGACATAAAAAATCGAAACTTCAACGGGACGAGGCTGAAAAGCTTGTAAACGAGGCTCGCGTAGTAGTACCGGCGTCGGGGTGCGGTAATATAGAAATCGAGGTTTTCCAAAGACATTTTATGGCTGCCGGTATAGCTATAGTCGTATACGACTGGGCCTCTTTAGGTAGCGGTGTGCAACCCATCTTCAATGGGCACTCGCGGTTTCAAGACGTTCCGGCACACACGACATTGAACATTGCGCACTTCGCGGACGAGGACCACTATTCACCGATCACAAATCTTTTAGCAGCGGCCGGTGGTAGAAACTATTGTACACCGTGCAACAAATCGTACCGTTTTTTACAGCGGCACGTGTGTACGAGTAAATGTCCTCGTTGCTACGCGTCACCGCCGTGTCCGGTCAGACCCATCGACGCTAACGATCACGATGCTGCTATAGTCGGTTATGAACGGTCGTGCGAGAATTGTAACCGGTTTTTTCATAGCGTAGCGTGTTTTGACAATCATCTCAAAGCTCGGGAATATCGAGTCAAAACACACGCTTCCGAGCGAAAATCGGTTTGTGAGACAGTCCGTTTTTGTAAAAAATGCTTAAAGCTGTTCGATGCCACGCTAAAACCACACAACTGTGGTAAAACTTTTTGCCAACTATGCCGAAGCGTACACGGGTACAATGAGTATTGTTACATGCAGCCGGTGGCACCGCGTATTCTATCTAACGAGAAAAAACATCCGCGAGCGCTCTTTATTTTTTATGATTTTGAGACCCGTCAAGACACGTTTTACACCAAAACACCGGGTGACGATACTCGCGAGCACATTGTCACACTTTGTGTAGCACAGCAGCTGTGCGAAAAATGTTTATCTTCCGTTGATGATATAAGCGCCGGTGCAGCGTGCTGTTGGTGCGGTGTACGAAACCACATTTTTCGCAGATCGCCCGTCGCGGAATTAGTCGAACTCGCGGTGCGCCGTTCCACATCTTTTAGTAAAATTGTCTGCATCGCTCACAACGCAAAGGCGTTCGACGCGCAGTTTATTTTGCGTCACGTCGTCGAACACTGTAAGGATATCGGTGTGCCGAAACTCATTCTTACGTACTGTTTTCATCGACAGTATGAATTATTTCCATATGCGTCTCAGTGCACTCCCAGAGGCCTTCGGCTTCAAAGATAAAATGGGCAAAGGATACTTTCCGCATTTGTTCAATACGCTAGAGAATCAGACCTATATAGGTAAACTACCTGCCGCCGAGTTCTATTCGCCGGAAACTATGAGTCCCGAGGGGTATACGGCTTTCTATGAATGGTATGCCGAAACAGCAGCTATGAATGAGATTTGGGATTTTCAAACCGAGATCGAAAAATATTGTGTGATGGACGTGGATATTTTGCGACGGGCCTGCAATGAATTCCGAAAGATATTTCTCGATGTCGGGAATGTTTGCCCATTTACAGAGGCAGCAACAATCGCGTCGGCTTGTTCAAAAGTATTTAGACGTAACTTCCTCGTACCACAGACTATCGGCCTCATACCAAGCGGCGGGTACAGACTCGCAGACAGCCACTCGAAGCAAGCCAATGAGTGGCTTTTATGGGTCGAGCATTGCGTGGGTCACGAGATAACTCATGCTACGCGCGGTCGTGAGTTTCGGCTACCTGAAGGGATACTTGTCGATGGGTACGCTCAGAGAGGCGAAGATCGATTTGTCTACCAATTTCACGGCTGTTATTGGCACGGCTGCCCCCGTTGTTTCCCCGAGAACCGTACAGCACGGTCACGCGCCAACGATGAATCGTACGAACATCGTTATGAACGTACTCTGGCAACCGACACTAAGATTCGCGAACAGGGTTACGTATTAGAGGTCATGTGGGAATGCGCGTTTAACGATGAGCGAAGCATCAATCCGGCGATCGGCGCGTTTTTGCGTGAGCATCCGCGACTAAAGTCTGAGCGTCTGAATCCTCGCGACGCGTTCTTTGGCGGCCGGACAGGTAACACTGTGACCTCGTACGATGTTGCGGAGGGCGAAAAAATCAGTTATATCGACATCTGTTCGCTCTATCCTTATATTTCTAAAACGAGTCGTTTTCCGAAGGGTCATCCTAAAATTTACGTCGGTTCGGAATGCGACGCTTTGCTAAACGGTTCTTTCGATGCTCTGGGTACAACGGTTAATGGTTTGATTCGCTGTACGATTGTACCGCCGCGAGATCTTTTTCATCCGGTTCTACCAGTGCGTATGCATCACAAGTTGCTCTTTGCACTGTGTCGTACATGTGCCGAGGAAAAGACACAGTCGTCGTGTCCGCATGAGGATGTAAACGAGCGTGTCTTTACCGGTACATGGGTAATTGACGAAGTTTGCAAAGCACTTGAGGTCGGCTATAGAATCGTTGAAATATCCGTTATTTGGGACTATGAAATTACTCAGTATGATCCGGAAACACGCGAGGGTGGGCTGTTTGTCGATTACATAAACACCTTTTTGAAGATTAAGCAAGAGGCTAGCGGTTGGCTGGCGGAATGTGTCGATGCAGACTCGCGGACAAAATACATTACCGACTACGAGAGCGCCGAAGGTATTCGATTAACGCCGGAAAAAATTAACAAAAACTCGGGTCTGCGTTCCGTTGCGAAACTTTGCCTTAATTCGTTTTGGGGAAAATTCGGTCAGCGGGATAATTGAACGCAAACGTCCGTCATTAATACTCGCGAGCAGCTGTTGCTGCTTTTGGGGGATAATGACAAAGATGTGCAACGCTTACTACCGGTAAACGACGATGTTTTGTACGCAAACTGGGTGTCAATAGACGAGGCAATAATACCCTCCTCGCAAACGAGCGTCGTAATAGCTGCGTACACAACAGCTCAAGCGCGCTTAAAATTATATAGCTATTTGGAGAGACTAGAGCGACGCGTGCTGTACTATGACACCGACTCGGTGATTTATGTTAGCACAGGTCAACCGGGTGAATGGGTACCGCCGCTCGGTAACTTCCTTGGGGACATGACCAGTGAGCTCAAGAAACCGACAGACTATATAAAGTCATTTGTCTCGGGAGGCCCCAAATTCTACGGGTATCAGGTGGTGAATAGTGCGCGCCCCGAAACGGTTACTAAAACAGAGTGTAAGGTGAAAGGGTTAAGTCTAAATTATCAAAATTCCCAAAAAATAAATTTTGACTCGATACGTGAAATGATTAGAGCTGATTTGCCGAGACAGAATGTAGAGTCGATTCAATTGAATTATTCGCCGATTCAGCGAACGGCCCTCCATGATGTCGTAACTCGCGCAATGTCGAAAACCTGCCGTGTCGTTTGCCATAAACGACGTCATGTGACTCACACGCTGTCACTACCGTTCGGATACAAAGATTAACCCTCGGTAGCCGTATAACGTTAATTTGCATCGTTGTCGTCCTTGTCATTGCATAATTTAGATATTAATACAAATAGTTTTAAATTGTAAATTTGTATGTAAACTAGAAATAAGACTGGTGCTACAGGCGCATGCGTGTGTGTGTGTGCGTATATAACATAAACAGCGTGAATGTACATAATATTGTTAATGAAGATTAAAAATGTTTATAAAACTGAGTATATCTTTAAGAAAAAAAAAGATTTTGTAAATATATGTGATTTTAAAATAAGAATAAATATATACAAACACACATATCTCTATACATTTATATAATAAAATATGTTTATGCTTTACACGATTTCACGATAGTCTTGTTAATTTAAAAATAAAAAAAACATTCAAACGTATTCCTGCCCGTTGTTGACAATTTTTCTTTTATTATAAGCTAGGCGGCACCACATGCGCAATATGAGCTTATAGTGCACATGTGGGCGCGGTATAAGAGCTGATCGACACGCGCGTGCGCTCGCCCGCTCATAAGCTGATGTTGCGAGCGCGCGGACCGCCTGTGTTAGCTGGACCACCGCCGCGCACACGTCGAGTTAGCTTGTCCGCGACGTGTGTCCTCCGAGCCGCCGCCGCCGCCGCCGCCGTGTTAAGCTTATAGTCGCGTGAAAAACGAGTATATTTATAAGTGTTTTCAGTGTGAGTTTTGGCTGCGTCGGCGAAACGCGAGTAAAAGAAAAAAAAAAAACGTAAAATGGACGTACGATGGAAACATCCGTGGACTTCACTAATTTGTGGGCCAACAGGCTGTGGTAAGACAGTTTTCGTGCGAAGATTCTTGCGCCATCTAGCGGCTATGAGCGATGCAACGTTCGGCCGTATTATATTTTACTACGGCGATAATCTCGATGCCGATACTGCCGCTCTGTTCAAGAATTCGTCGCATGAGGATTCAACGAGTGCTAATATTAAAATCGAATTTCACGAAGGTCTACCACAGCCGGAGGATTATTCACAAGATAACGACTGTAAGAAATTGGTTATTATCGACGATTTGATGAGGGAATCGTCAAACAATACGATAGTAGATCTCTTCACGAAAGGCAGTCATCATAAAAATATCAGCGTTATTTTCATAACGCAAAATATTTTTCATCAGGGACACGGGCAACGCGATATTTCGCTGAATGCGAATTATATTGTTATTTTTAAAAATCCTCGAGATCGGGCACAAATTCAGCATCTTGCGAGACAAGTTTATCCCGAGGATCCACGCTTTTTAACGGAAGCCTATCACGATGCGACTGTGCAGCCGCATGGATATCTACTGCTGGATCTAAAGCAATCGACGCCCGATATGTGTCGATGCCGCACCAATATATTTCCCGACGATCCACAAATGCATGTATATATACCGAAAAACAAACGTGGCTTTCGTCAATTGAAATGACCGGTGGATGGGCGCGTATTTAGTCAAATGGCGGAACAGCAAAGACATCAGTAACGCTCGAGTGTCGGTTACGCAAACATCTCGGCGTGGAGGGCGACAATGGGGAAGATGACGGTAAAGAAGAAGAGGAAGAGAACAGCGTGTTCTGTGCGATCACCGATCGATAAACGGCACGCCGCTTTTCTGAACGCCCTCTGTCATGCTAGTAAAGAGCAGCAAAGAGCGCTGCTGCGCACGGCCGATGAATCGCTGGTCAAGTGTATATGCGAATGCGCACTGGACGTCTTACACGGCGTAATAACGCTGAAAAACGGTGTGAAACATCGTCTTAAAAGATATAAAAAGGTGTTGCGACAACTAGCGCCGTGGTCCGCAGTAAGACAGAGCGGCGGCGGTGGCGGCCGGAGTAGAGCCAACGGCACCGCTCGTAAACGACGAAAATTCAACTGGAGAGCGAAAAAACGTCTCATCATGCAGAAAGGCTGTGGAGCATTTTTGCCGCTTTTATTGGCACCGATTATCACGAGTTTGGTCAGTAGACTGTTTACCGGCAGCGGTGGCGGAAGTACTGACTCTTAATTTAAACGTGCGAGATCTAATGGAACACGCGAAGAAAATGATTTTAGTACCGGCTGAAGAGGCGGGGATATGGAAAGACCCGATGATCGGAGGCGGCAGCGGCGGCGGCGGCGGAGGAACTCGTGCGCCGTCTGTCGGTCCACCAAGTGTACAGACGCCGGGTGATCCTATATCGCGACTCGACGAGGAGCTTTCGGGAATTTTACACTCAAAAAAGTATCGCGATGACTCGGAAAAGTGGAAACAATATCTACAGGTGTTGCAGAGGTATTTATTTTTGCTCGAAGTACGAAAAGGCCCGATAGATCCGGCGTTACCTGGAGCGACCTCTGCCGTGTCTCGTGAACAGCAGACGCCAAATGGAACGTTCGATGATACGATAATCATAGACAGCGTACCGCAAAAATTTCGACATAAAGCTAAAGCTCTCGTGTCTTATCTTCGCAATTCACCGGGAGCAGTACAGCACATCAGATGGGACCAAGAGGGGCGCGTGACTATAGACGGCAAGCTTGTACCAAATTCAAATATTGTCGATCTTATTAACGACGCGGTACGATCGAGAAAGGAGTTTAAAGCCGTGGGTCGGCGTGACTTTATTCAGAGTCTACGAGATATCTCTATACCACGTGAATTTATCGGAAACACCGCATTATGGACACTGGGAGAGGAGCGATTCGGTGTTGAGCGTACACAAAATAATCCGGGCGTGGATAACGACGAAAGCCCCTATTACAGCAGCGAGGACGAAAAACAAGAAGGAACCGTTGACAATGCTATAGCTGCGAGAGTAAAACGGTCTGAGGGTAAAAGTGCGGCTGGTATTAGAACTAGAACTAGTCGTGAAGAGACGTTCAACAATCGTCGTGGGCTAAATTCCGACTATTCGCCGAAACAGAGTGAAAAGGACGAGTCAAAGAAGAAGAAGAACAAGAAGGATAGTATGGCCGCGGATACGGAGGTTGCCGAGCGGTCGAACATTACGACGACACCACGTTCAGACGAGACCGTTCAAATACCACGAGGGTTTGCACACTGGCTAAAACTATGAATAGTCCAATGTCTGCTTCAGCATAACCGTCAGAGAGCGAGAGAGATGCCGTACGGAAAAGTGTATTACGATCCTTCACACCCCGCTGGTTACGCCGGTGCAAGACGACTGACAGATAAAAAAAATGAAGTAGCCGCTGTTTATGACTGGTTGACCCAACAAGACGCGTACACCATTCACAAGCCCGTCAAGCGGCTTTTCCCAAGACTTCGCTACAGTGTTGATAACATAGACGACGTTTGGGAGGCTGATCTCGTCGATTTACGCTCGTTAAAGAGTTACAACGATAATACCTGCTACCTGCTCACAGTCATCGATGTATTGAGCAAGTATGCATGGGTCGAACCGCTACAAGACAAAACAGTGCACTCTGTGACGCAAGCCTTTAAAAGGATTTTTGAACAAAGCACCGGACGGTCACCCACCTGTCTACAGACCGATAAAGGCAAGGAGTTTGTCGGAAAAGAGTTGCAAGTCTTTCTTAAGGAGAACAATATTGTGTTTAGAGTTACGCGTAACCCTGATATAAAAGCAGCAGTTGTCGAGCGCTTCAATCGTACGTTGAAAGAGCGAATGTGGCGTTACTTCACGCACCGAAATACTCATCGATACATTGACATTCTACAACAACTCGTCGACGCGTACAACTATGCGAAACACTCGGCAATTAAGATGCAACCGGCCGCTGTGACTTTACACAATGCTGATGTAGCGTACGAGAATATGATGAGAGCATCGTTGAGGCAACGCAGAAAAAGGCGTTTCACCGACGTTAAATACAAGTACGGCGATTACGTTAGGATTAGTCGAACAAAAGGCACCTTCGAGAAGGGTTACGAACGGAATTGGAGTGAAGAAATTTTCCGAATCACAAAAGTTACGGTCCGTCAGGGTATCCGAGTTTACGAATTAAATGATCTTGAGGGAGAGTTAATCGACGGATTTTTTTATACGGAAGAAATCACGCCTGTACACGAGAAACGTGTTGCGGAAAATAAAGAATTCAAAATCGACCGTGTAATACGAACAAAAGGTCGCGGCGCGAAGAAACAGCTTTTTGTCAGCTGGGTCGGTTACCCGTCGAAATTCAACTCGACGAAACGAAATTGGAGGCTAGTGTAGTGAATACGCTCAGCCAACATGTACAATGACGAAATTTTTTTTCTCGTCCTGCCGAGCAACAGCAGCATGAAGTATTTTCCGAACAACACTACGACAAATTTCACCACACACCTTTCACGTGAAATAACCCTCAACGGTCATTGGGTCGTGGGTTTAACGGAAGTTCACATACCTTGCACGATGATACATATCCAGCGTGATGAGACTGAAATTCAGTGGACACCGTGTGGCCGAAAAGACCTAAAAATCAACCATATACCGTACGGCGTATACGACAATCATGAGGCTTTAATGAAAAGTATAAATAGTCTGCCCGGTATAAGCGAGGCCGGTATACGACTAGTTAATGCAAAACATGCAAGCGGTTACGTGGCGATTGAGGGTAAAAAGTGCGGCAAAGAAATTGAGGAATCGCCGAATTTCTTGCAAATGAGTGACAAGCTTCGTCACGTGTTTGGCTTCGAGTTAACGCCGGGTAAAGATTGGGAAAGCGCCGGGAATTCGTACGTCAGCTTTACCCGTGGTATACAACGCGAAAGTCAGATGCCCGCCTGCATTGCCCGCGCTCTACCCGAAGAAATCTTTGTCTATACGGATTTGTGCGTACCCTACACAGTTGGTGACACACAGGCCGCTCTGTTGCGGATAGTAAATCTGAATACAGCAAAGTACAAGTATGGCTCGACACAGGTGAAATATTTTTCGCCGGCAAATTATTTACCGCTGCTTAATAATTGCTTTCGTACGATCGAAATAGATATAAGAGACAAGTTGGGACGGCCAATCACATTTGAGTACGGAACGTTAACGCTGACGCTTCACTTTAAGCGAGTCTCTTAGACGAAATGGCGAGCCACTACGCATCATATTACGAGAATCAAATCGGCGGCGGTGGACGTATGAGCAATGTTTTCGTGGGTGCACCTTATCAAAGGGGCCATGGGATTGGCCGATTTCTCGGCGGACTCTTCAGAAGTGTACTACCGCTCCTCACGAGAGGCGCTAAAGCTATAGGACGCGAGGCTTTGCGCACCGGCTTGCACGTTATTGAAGATGTAAGCGGTAATAATGTACCATTCAAGGAGTCGCTAAAGCGTCGGGCCAGAGAATCCGGCGAAAATTTGAAACGAAAAGCCGACGAGAAAATTGCACTACTTATGAAGGGATCTGGCTATAATAGTGCGATCGCCGCGAGAACGATGCAGACGCTGAATGGACGCGCAACTCGGCGCACCTCCACGAGAAAGAGATCTTCCACCGCGAGGAACAAGAAGACGATGAGGGGAAAAAAGAGAAGCGCCACTAGTGCAACATCGCGGAGAAAGAAAAGAAGGACGAAGACGGGGAAAGTGACGAAGACTCGAAAAAATAAAAAGAGGCGACGCGTTGATATTTTCGGAAGTGCTTAAATATGTCCTTTCTACACTCACACTCGTGCGAATGTATGAAGTCGGAACTCGACTTATTCACAATACCGCCAACGCAAACATCTATAGAATCATCGCAATGGGTTCACTACAAGCCGGTCTCTTCGTTGTCGGACGACGGGCCCGTCGAATTTGTGATACCTGGCCACGGGGAGGAATACCTGGATCTCGCGCATACTATGATCGCTGTAAGCCTTAAAGTGGTATCCAGCGGTGGCGCAGAGTACAAAGTTGCGCCCGTAAATAATTTTTTGCACAGCCTCTTTAATCAGGTAGACGTGTTTTTTAATCAAAAACTTGTCGCGCCTCCTAATAATGCCTACGCCTACCGGGCGTACATTGAAACGTTGTTGAACTATGGCCCTGCGGCAAAAGCATCGCATCTCACTACGGCTTTGTGGTATGCCGATACTCCAGGTGGTTTCGAGTTGCTACCGGGCGCGAGTCCGAGCAACGATGGCCAAGACGCGAGAGCCCGTTATGTCAAAGGAGGTCGGACCTTGGATATGATTGGCCATCTACACTGTGATGTATTCAATCAAGACAAATTTTTGCTGAACGGCGTGGAAGTACGACTACGTCTCGTACGCTCAAAAGACGATTTTTGTCTTATGGAAACACCATCAAAAGATTGCACACACAAGATATTAATTCACGATACGACACTGTTGATAAGACGAGCGAAAATCAACCCAGGAGTACTTATAGCCCATGCGAAGACGCTGTCTAAAACAACAGCGAAATATCCTATAACGCGCGTGGAGGTTAAGTCGTTTACCATGCATAGCGGCGTCGCGGGCGATACACTGGACAATGTAATACTCGGTCAATTACCAAAGCGTATAATACTCGGTTTTGTTAGCAACAAAGCTTTCAACGGTGATAGAACGTCAAACCCCTTTAATTTTCAAAATTATTCGATAAATTTTCTATCACTCTACGTTGACGGTCAACAGATACCTGGAAAACCACTGCAACCAGAGTTCGACACCAACAGAACTTGGATCGAATGTTACCACACCCTTTTTTCGGGCACAGGTATACACTTCCAAAACGACGGTATAGACATTTCACGCAGCGCTTACGCAAAAGGTTATTGTCTATTCGCTTTCGACTTGACGCCTGATCTATCCGCCAACTGTTTCACCCACTGGAATCTCGTGAAACACGGTACCGTGAGAATCGAAGTACGTTTCGCCAAACCTCTCTCATCTACAATAAATTGTATTGTCTACGCCGAGTATGACAATGTTATTGAAATTGACTCGGCACGTCAAGTAATCACGGATTTTAGTGCTTGAGCGTCCAATCCCCTCTTCCGATGCATAACACGCGATCACACATTCCCCGGTGAGGGCGCTATACGTACAGCCGAAACGTATTTAAGACCGACCACGAGCGAGCATTCGACATCATTTCGTCTCACGCCTTCAGCATGGACGCAATAGTTGATATTCAAGCGCTATACGGCAAGCATGGCGAGTTTCTTCCTAAGGAGATCGCCGTTACTACACTACAGGGCGATCATATCGGCCATTGGGTTATCACCATACGATTTTGGTGAATTACCTAAAGAAGTGCGCGCGAGCAATAATCGTCTAACGTGCTTTCATCACGGTATCTAGTGGGTTGACGGTGATACCCCATTGCCAAAAGTATACACTGCGCTAAAGGCCATGTGCCGATACGCACTTCGTATATATACGAGAGGCGTACAAAAAGCGGAAATTCTACGTGACGTGCTGGGCCGCGACATAGTCAACCTGGAAGATTACGAGGGCCCTATCTTCAAAAACATGCCGACCTACGACACTTGGTGCATCTATCACGGTGTGTCAAAGGAGGATGCAGCGAAGTGCGCATTAAACAACGTGGGAAAAATAAAACGTTGGCTTCGGACTCAGATTTTGGATAAGGAGAATCCCGTTTACTCAGAACCAGTGGGCGTGCAACAGAGAGATCGGCCAAACGATACACCGAGAAAAGCGATACATATCGAAATTCCGAGCGATACAGATCACGGTTCGACAATGAGAGACTATATAGTCCCGGCACCTTCGAGCAGTGACAGCAGTGCTACGACGAACACCTGCGACGCCACGGTACCTGCGGAGGGTGAAATAGTTGCCCTTTACCGTAATAAACAACTCTCACCGCCACCACCACCGAAGCGCCAGCCTACGCCTACCATCCCCCGTAGCGCTCATCAGTATCATCATCAGCATCAGCATTCACGAAGACGTCGCCCCCACTCCGGCACAGGAACCATATGCAATGAACAGCATAGAAGTGCTGGAGGCTCTACGACATGTCTCGGCACAGACGAAAGGAGTCTTCCCCGCCGATCGCATCCCGAGTCGCTGGTCTAGACCCACAGCCATCGTCGCAAACACGGACGATCATACGAAGCCAGGAACTCATTGGGTAGCCATATACGTCGACAACAATGGTCAAGGGATCTTCTTCGACAGTTACGGACTGCCTCCACTTGTCAACTAACATCGCAATCGACTGCGAAGAAATACAACGAGTTACGAGTGGAGCACCAAGCCCCTACAGTGTATCAAGTCTCGAGTGTGTGGAGAATATTGTGTTATGTTTCTTGACTATATGTGTCGGGGCTACAACCTTGCTGCTTTTTGCAAACTATTCTCGGCTAATAAGGTGAAAAACGATAATATTGTGCGACGTTACTACAAGAATCTACGATATGTGAAACATACAAGACGACGAAACGTCTCAAACACCCGACGAACAAGACTTTTGAAGGGCAGCGGTAATGGCTGTACATCACGGTGTATACAAACATGTACAGCTCGTTTCGGTTGTCACCTGTAAATAAACGAATGTAACAAAAGAAAAGAAAAAAGTTTTCATCTCATCTTCATCGTCAACACACGGTCCCCCACCACCACCACCATCAGCTGATATAAAAGACGGCCTCTCCACACGAGAAAGCACACTTGTCAACGATTCGTGGCAACGTCAACAACCCACCACAAAAATGGACATCATCAGCGGCATACTCGTCATTGACTGTGGCAAGGATCCCTGGGAACTACTCCCTGAGGAGCTTGAATACATTCCCAAACCCTTGCTACTGAGGCACTGGAGTGAATACATCGACATCCTGTGGGCAAAACTACCTCAACATATTCGACAGGACCCCGAGGTTGCATCATACAGAGCCTGTAAAAAACATTGGGCACCCAAGGATCTAAAGATGCAGCTCGAAGGGTATCCACCACTCCAGAGAGAATGCACGGACTGTCTACAGGAGGCCGCGGAACAAGAGTCAACGGCACCGCCGGACCAACCCGAGAAGGTATTGCCGCTTACGGCAACGGCCGAGTCTGACCGCAAGCAAGACACACCACTGCCGTCAACCGACTCTGCCATGACCCTTGACCCACCACCCAAGACCACTGATCTTTAAAAAATTGTAACGATGAAATATTGTAAAATGTCAATGCAAGAAAATTTAATAAACAAAAATAATTTTGTAAATGTTTTTTTTATTTGGCGGTACGGTATTACCATTAGAATAGTAAAAGACGAAAACTAATTTACCGACTGCAGAATATTATTAGTATTAAAAAACTGTCGGTAATTCCTAGAGGGCACCAGGAGAAATTGGACGACCAATCAAAACGCAGCAAGTTTACTAGAAGAACATTAGTACAGAAAACACGATGAAAATTTATAGAGGGCGCCATGGAAAATCAGTCGACCAATAAGAGCTCGGGGAATTTCCAGTCGGCCAATCACCGCTCGGGGAAAATGAGACGACCAATCACGGTCCAGAGATTTTCCCAGCCTCTCTCTCATTGGCTCCCTATAACTCAAGGGGCGTGGCTTAAGGGGCCCTAGGGGGTGGGGAGGGGACCACAGGTGGTGGGGGAAGGAGTGGGGGCCAGACAGTGGGGTGGGGGGAGAGGGTGGGGGTAGACGGTGGTGGTGGGGGTTGGCGCCAGTGGCCGCGTGGAGGGGGTAAATCCTGTCTCCCTATAGCTGTACACTACTACTCGCGCACAATAAGGTTGTGCACAATACGGCCCAAAAACGTTGTATAGGAAAAGTCTTGTTACTACTGAGGTCATCGAAGTAATTGCACGTTCAATACCGCACCATCCAAAGTTACACTGTGATACGGACGTCCGGGAAGATAAATTCAGTGAAAAATATATTTTTATTCAACCGCAGGCTAAAAAAAATATTTCCAGTCATCGGAGTCACTTCAAATTAAGTACGCATGAAGTTGGAGGTACACCGAAGTAAATGCTGAAAAACTAAATTTTTTGGAGCATACGCTGCGGAGAATCCCCATCGAAAGCTGTGTGAAGAGGCCTCGATGGTCATTTTAATAAGCATTCTTTGCCTATTGTTATAGTGAGTGCCTAAAAAGCGTTTTTGGGCACAAGGCGATTGTGCACAGCATTATTGTGCACGAAGATCACAACGGTAAAAAGCGTTTTTGAGCACGGGACCGAAAATTGCACGGAGTCAGATCAACGATCCAAGTTTCCTGTAACGGAAGCGTCTACATTAGTTCATCATTCATCGAAAAATTGTGTGGTGGCGCGCTCGTCGCCACAGCCGGCTCAGCTGTCAGTTGTGGTCACTTGTTATCGGCGGCACGTATTTTTACGTCCTGAAAGTTGTTTCGAATGTTTCCGAAAATAATAATTACGTATTGCGTATCGTGGTTTAGTGTCTCGACGCGAAGTAAAAAAAAATACGTGTTACGTGTTATACGTGTGATTTTATATGGATTACAACTTTTCTTTGCGATCTCGAACGACATAACCGGCAATCATCAAGGGGAATATGTGACGTGCTGTTCGCTCGGTTTTGTATATAGAATTAATTTCGTTTAATCGAAATCATCCGATTCTTCGAAATTAATATTTATTTATTTATTTATTTGTGTTCAACGGTACACAAACGGGGATACTTATTTGTGTTCCGTTTTACAAAAATTAAATACATAGACTTTTTATATAATAAGTTATGAAAGAAAATAATATAACGTAATATAGTAATCGGTAAAATTTGAACATGTTGAGACGTATCTCATAGGCGCATACTATAGGTAAGTGTAGAGAGTATAGCGCGAGAGCCCGCGTGGGCTCCGACTCCCCCAACTGTATAGTACGCGCCGGTAGTCGGCAAGGCGGCCGCTAGATACCGCATTTTTCTCGCGAACGGATAAACGACGGCGCGCGCGTAAAAGGGCGAGCGCGAGTCGAATCGTCACCGAGTTCTTCAGAGAAAGAACAGGTACTATTCCTTTTTTGTTACCTCCGGGTCCCCAGAGCCTTCGGCGACGTTGGCTCCAGGTGTACTCAAATTCCCGAACCAGGGTGCGAACATCTTTGGTGACGAAGTAGTTCGCATTCCTGTTACCAGTCAACGCTATTAGGGAACCGCGATAGGGGAGGTAACCCGGACGAGAGTAAGCCGGAAGCGAGTCGCGGATCGACCAAGTGGTGACACGGTTGGTTCACGATCTCGTGGAAGCCGAACTCTCCGACGAGGGCCCTGCGCTACGGGTATCGAAAAATCATTGTCGACAGGTTCGCACGATATTCCTGTGGGATACTCCGTAGGCACGGCAGAATAGAAACGCAATTAAAATTCATTTTTTAATAATAGGTTACTCCCAAACTTAAACAAAGATTTAAATCATACGAATTGTAAAACTCATCGTATCTCGTATCAAGTTTCGACTCGCTACGTGCAAAGGTACTGCAACGAAAGGAAGATGGCAGTGTTACGTCGAGCGTAACGCTCTATTTTTTTCTCTTGCCATCACTAATAAAAATCGCCACTCAAACTTTAAGAAAATGGGAAAGGAAGAAAATCGGGTGAAAAACCCGCTCTACCGATATTTATTTTACCTACTGCTAGATCAAAATCAAATTAGCCTAAATTCTAACAAACATTGGGTCCTACCTTAACGAGTCGACACCGACCGATCTAGATAAAGCAGATCCGGGCCCCACAAGCGGAGGCCGAGAAAGGCGGTCTCTGACCCCTCCTCCGAGCACTCTCCTATAGTCCCAAAAAGAAACTAAAAGAAAGTGGGCCCACTAATGGTTACCGTAGGGATCTGCTATTATCCATATCGACTACTGTCGCGTGGATCCTCAACTCAATGAACCTACTTTACCGTAGCTAAGACATTTTGAGAGGGATCTACGGCCAGCCGGTCAGAACTTTCGGTTCCTAGAGATACAGGCGGGTCGACAAATTATCTTCGTTAAAGGTGACAATTTAAAGATGATGTTCTAGTTGAGCCAAACTCCACCAGTTAAAATAAAAGAGAGGGGGCTTTCGATTGTGATCTCAGCAAAGGGAAAAATGATTATTCTTTAATAAAAACACAAACCCCGACTATTAGTAACAAACATTTAAAAGAATAATAGTTGCTGTTTTTCTACAATCAAAATGAATAACGGCAAATAGAGAAGTGAGGCTGAGAATGGATTTCGTTAAGGAAGATAATAAAAGATACAATAAATATACAGGATTTGCTCTCTTGAACGCCTGTGTTTATTCTTACAGTGTTCATGAAACACGCATCGTTAATTAATAATAAGGAGAGCAATGCCACCGTAAAAGCAAAAAGGGCTTCATTGAAACTGTACGAAATAATCTCCGCTCGACAGCCTCTGGTGCAAAGAACCCGGGTAATGAAAAGGGGCCCTCTTTGTTTCAGGTAGAAGAACGGGCCATGCGCTCTCCAACCATAATTGTCATATTTCACATTCGATATTAGACCAGTATAGTTTAACCCTTGAGAAATTCTTGGCAGTAATTAATTTAGATGCCATTTGTCTAAACAAAATAATTACAGGCATAAACTGTAAGGAATTTGCCGAGGAAGTTCTTTCCCGCGACACGCCACTAGGTGAATTTAAACGCGGAAAAGAAATTAAATTAAGAGTAAAATTAAATGTTTTTATTTTCACATTTATACTCGCATAAACCAGAGCAAACGAGTGCAGCTAGTCAAAAGTCAAATAATGAGTTCACGTTAAAACACGGCTCATGGCAAAATTCATTTTTTTCAAAAGGTTAAATGAGACTCGGGTAGGAAATCACTTTAAGAAGACACCATTTTTTTCCTTACATAACACCTAAAACTCAGTAGACATAGGAGAGCGTATTTCCATCCGACGATACCGGTTTTCTTTGTCTAGACACCGATGAGATTCGTTTAATAGTCGGATTGGAACACCACTCTTGTGATTTCTTGTATATAAAGTATTTACCTATAAAGCGGCAATGAGACACCAAAAGGCTCTCTGGTAATGACTTCCAGGAAACCGGAAACAAGAAGAGAGGGGACCGATGCCTACGTGATCTCGTCCGCGCCCGTTTTCTTTTCGATACCCCACCCCGTCACCTACGGCGCGGGCCTGATAAACGAAATTATGCCTGAAAGAAGGACTTAAGATCACGGGCCAATCACGGAAGAGATCCGAAGCACCACCTCATCTTCTCGTTACTGTACCAAAATTCTATACGGAATAGATATAAAAAGACACTCCTATAACAAAATCCCCTCTATTTTGTCACCAAGAAAATGGTATAAAAACCCCGGAAATTGTGCGCTCGGGACCATATACCCTATAACCAGATACCAGTTACTTAGATTCTCTCCGTAATACCATTTAAAATCACCGACGTTAGAAATATTCATTTCAAAGTATCGTTTTAAAGAAACCGATTTAGACTATATAAAACGACGAGAAAAAACCACCGAGGTTAATTTTGAAGTTTCGATAAAAATCAGGAACTTCGTACAGTACAATTTTCATTGAACCTTTTATCAATTGTATCACCCAAATAATTTTTTTCGGCATTAAAAACCAGTGTTAATTTTCCTCGTATTTTCGTGAAACATTTTATTCACCTTTTCTACTCATTTACGTACTCAAACCACGAGAACAAAGTCGACAAGCACCTGCAACTCATCTTTTACAACCGTAAGTACATTTCTACCAAATTATTAATCACGCATGATTTTATTTCCGTTCTCGTGACTCAGTAATTTATAAAGTTTCTTCGAGATTTTCCTTTTACTGTACCCCGCGTTCCGACACCTGGCCAGAAGCCGGCAGGTAGCCGCCGTCCCACTGAAGATTTCCGCTCTATCTCTCTCTTTGTCACAAAGACGCCGAAACCACTACTAATTAGTTGACACCCTAAGACACAGATACGACAAGCATTCTTAAGGGCTCCATCCCAAGCAATTTTCCGCAAGGTTAGGCTTTAAAAAGGAGCAACGTTGTTCTCTTTATCGACACCGGGAGTGGTAAAGGTCGGTTCAACACCCTCCTGACCAGCGCGTGCGATAGTAACAAGAGGCAACTGTTACAACGCAAACTAGGATAATTAAAAGAACGCTAGTTTGGACGTAACAGAATTTTGGGGGCTCGTCCGGGATCATTAGAGTGTTTGTCTGAAAGAATTTATTATAAAAAAAAGGGGAGATAATTTTACAAAAAAATATAACTATACACGTTCCTTACACTTCCTCCTTTCCTACCTAAACCATCACTTGTTCAAACGCCTTTTGGAGGAGTACAAGTTGATGAAGTAACACAATCTAGTAATAAGCCATCACTTGTTCAAACGCCTCTTGGAGGAGTACAAGTTGATGAAGTAACACAATCTAGTAATAAGCCATCATTTGTTCAAACGCCTCTTGGAGGAGTACAAGTTGATGAAGTAACACAATCTAGTAATAAGCCATCATTTGTTCAAACGCCTCTCGGAGGAGTACAAGTTGATGAAGTAACACAACCTAGTAATAAGCCATCATTTGTTCAAACGCCTCTTGGAGGAGTACAAGTTGATGAAGTAACACAACCTAGTAATAAGCCATCATTTGTTCAAACGCCTCTTGGAGGAGTACAAATTGATGAAAACACAAACACACGCAAACATTTTCACAAACATACGCAAACATTTCTCCTAAAAACATACGCTAATACCTCTCTTGAAAATAACAGTACCAGAACATCCTACCTTGTGTATAAATAATAAAAAAAAAAGGGGGGAAAAGAAAAGAATCTATGCCAAAACGAGGGGGCTGGCAACAAGCCCTACGCGCATTACTAGAACAGGGAATTAAAAACGAACTTCACGGTAGCCTACAGAAACCCTCGGGCGAAGAAAAACCTGACCCGACACCGCTAGAAGATAGATCAACGGGAAAAACGGTAGAACTAGATTTTCTGTATTTGACTCCTGATGAGACAATAGTTTGTGAAATTTGGAGGGAACCCCTCGCGGAAAAAACTTTTACCCAGACATCTGAGGATAAATCACAAATAGTTAAAATTGAAAAAGTGCAACTAATAATCGCGCCTATAAAACCATCAGAAACATTTGTTGTCCCCGAAAATTGGTTCCAGTAACTTTGAATTCCGGTACATTATTAATTATTCCAGTTATCAAAAAAAAAAGGGGGAGAAGAGAAACAATTAATTTTCTACATGCTAGCCAAATCCATTCTGAAGGTTCTGAGAAAATTGATTAGGAATTATTGTCATTTATTCATATCCAACCGCTACCCTAAGGTAAAATTTATCACGAAACACAAAATATCGTTCATTAAAACACGCTCCCATAAGAGTAAGAGCAGACAAATCAGGAAAAAATTAATAAAAGAAAACGATAAAACAACAAATTGCGAGGAAACCAACGTAATAATTCTCCTTCATTCCCTCTCGGAAATCTAAATGAGTTCTACTAACCCCGAAAAAGGAAGCGAACCACTGTCTCGTCCCACCCGTTCAACCCGATCCAACGCACTATCCCTGATCATATAGTGCACACGTACGTAAACGAACGAAGCAGTGGCAGAGGTAACAAGTCAGTGCACGCTGCGGAAAACACCGCTCATAAAAAGATATTAGAAATAACCGAACCCCTAAAGGAGGAAGAAGAGGTAGACATTGAGGAAGAGATACAAACCACGAAAGAAGAAATTCCAATACAGATAACGGAAGAAGTAACCAAGGAAAAAGAAACAGACAAGGATACAGCGGATCAAAAATACCTAGAGGAACAATACGAACTATTAAGCGTTAGAGCTCAGGCCCTGACTTTGGTTGACGAAAAATTGAGAACCGAGGGATACGGACTAACCGAGCGGAAGGTCTTTGGAGCGCCCGTTGACCCATCGCGAAGATCCGATACCCCTGTTCCCCATTCCTTCGAAACAACCAACGAATCCGACGACGAGAGCACACAAACTATCATTGACAATTTCTCTAAAAAGGACATAGGGTCAAAAACATACCTATCTTTGTTTGACGAGACGATTTATAAAAGCCTCGCTGAATTTGATACGAGCGAGGAGGAATTTTATACACCAGAAGGCGAACTCATTGTGCCAAGAACCTCTCTCTCACAACTTGACATAGTTAAGCGTAACCTGTATCCTATTATAGGAGAAGGCGCGAATCAACTCAACGAAAAAAATAAAAATACCGGTACCAAGCCGAAAACAAAACTAAATAACCCTGTGGAGCAAAGACAATCTCTTACCGATCTCGACAAAACTATCACGGGTAAAACCGAAACACCCGAAGCAAAGAACACAGGAGGTCACATCAAAGATACTCCACGGGACCCACCTGCACGGACAGAAAGAAAGAACGACATGGCTAATTCCGGATTAAAGGTGTCTCTCAAAGACGCTTTGGGCGTCATCCCTACATATGATGGCATTAATACCTCTTTGAATTTGTTTATTCAATGCTGCGAGGAAGCATTGGAAATGCTAGATGCTTCCAGCGAGGAGCAACTAGTTAAGGCAGTCAGAATAAAAATCGTCGGGGAACCACGACGATCCATCGCGCAACAAACATTCGGAAGCATGAAAGAATTACATAAATTCTTAAAATGCATCTACGCACCTGCAAGGAACATATACCAATTGCAGGGAGAACTCGGTTCTATATACCAGCTACCTGAAGAAACTGTAGTAGCATACGCAAACAGAATCCGCGATTTGGGTTTCCAAATTCTGGAAGCCTATGAATCCGAAAATAACGAACCCGCGGATAAAGCTTTCAGGGATAATACTGCCGCCAGCCTCCCGCCGTGTTTCATACAAGGGCTAAAACCCGAAATTGAGGCACGAATAACAACCGAAGGAACGATCGACGAGATAGTAAAAAGGGCTGTAAAAATCGAAAAACAATTAATAGCCCGAACCGCGCTGCGAGAAGGTATCAGGAGTTCAGAAAATACAAAGGATGCGAGAGTCGAGGGTAAACGATCTATCCGGGCAATTATCAGCGAGACACCAGAGTGTCAGCTTTGCGGCAAAATAGGACACATAGCTGTGAACTGTCCAGAGAAACCTGGAAACAAGGCAGCAGAGTTAAAGGACTCAGGTAGCCAGGAAAAGGTAATACCTACCTGCCAGAACTGTGACGAAAAGGGGCACGTGGCGAGCAAATGCTTTCAGCTATTCCCTCCGAAGCAAAACAATAATCCTTCGCCTAATACTCCTGCAATCACCGTATGCCAGCATTGTGACAAAAGAGGTCATACCGCAGACCGATGCTACAAATTATTCCCTCCATCGAATCAAGAGAAGTCTTCTACCATTTGTCAATTATGTAAAAATCAAGGACACACGGTGCAAGATTGTCATTTGCTGCCGAATCACGCTAAAAAAATAACGAGCAATCAAAATGCTCGTAACAACCCCGTGCCGCAGGGTTTGCAGTTCGCGCAGACTGCCAACATCGTATGTCAAATATGCAAAAAGAATGGGCACGGTGCTTATCTATGCCCGTATCGCCACAATCAAGCTCAATGCGCCGCTTCTCAGCAACAAACTTTCGCAGACACCGTCAAAGGCGATCCAAAAACGAGCACTTGTCACTACTGCAAGCAACCCGATCACTTCATTCGGGAGTGCCCGGCGAAAAAGGCGAACGAATCACGGTATAATACGTCTCCGGGAAACTCCAACGGTCTCCCGACGACGGGTGCAGCGGGGACCACCCAGATCACGCACCCAATACATGTGATCTCGGTAGCATCAAATCCGCACGAACAGTAAAAATACGTACGATAAAATTACACCGAGAGAGTAGCGTCCCCACGATAGAATTAACAAGTGAAAATTTAACAACATCTATAATAATGATGGTTGACACCGGAGCTGGGCCAAACATCATTAAAAGGGAATTTGTAAATTCAACAACGCCAATCGATAATACCGAAATTTTACAACTGAACGGAATTACCACTATATCAATATACACTCTCGGACGTGTGACGCTCGAAGTTTTCGGACGACTCGCCACGTTTCATGTAGTAGAAAATAATTTCCCCATCAATGAAGGAGGAATACTGGGATCAGAATATTTGGATGGAAACAGAGTGGTAATTGATTACGAAAAACGACGATTAAAAATGCACGAACTAAAAATTCCTTTCGCTACACAAGAAACTATAGTAATTCCGGGGCAAACACGAAAACTCTGTTTTGTTCGAATAAGAAACCTGGAAGTCCGCAAGGGATATTTGCCCACCTTAGAAGCTGGGGGGGGAGTCAAAATAGAAACTGGATTAGTGACCAACGAGAATGGAAAAGCGTACATTTACGTAACAAATAATAATCCACATACGATCAAGCTGCAAGTACCAGTGTTGGAATTAATAACGGAAACAGAAACAAGCATAGAGAAAGGAAAAATGAGTAATAAAAAAGACAGTGGAAGTCCCGCAGACGCTGCGCCCTCGGTGAAATCGGAGCCCGAGGGACCCCTGGACAATAAACCCAAGGAGAGCAGGATGTATACAGGAAAGACGAACGAAGATACCGCTAATAAAACCAAGGAAATAGAAATAACAGTCGAACCAAATAATGTAACTATTGTGACCGGACAAACGCCGGTGTTTTCTGAAAGGAGTAACAAAGACAATTGTGTATCTAAAGAAATATCGAGTGAATTCATAAATATGTCGTTACACGAATCCACAGGGGTACCAAGTGAGGCCCAAGGATTTCGTGATGATTTCGTTTTAACACCGATGCAAGAAGAGAAAGAAGTTAGAGTTAATAAGGAAAATGTAGAAAATAATTCTGTTGTCGCCACGGACTGTGACGTGAGCCCAGGTACTACCAGGAGTCTAAGTATGACCGAAGGAGTTTACAGTGGTCAGGTCCAAGAGTCGGAGGTCGACGAAATTTATAGCCGCTTGAGTGAGGCGGAGAGACAAGAAAAGGAAAAAGAATGTAGCACGATGTGAGGGGATTTTTCCCGTCACACTTCGGTCGTTCTCCGTCGGCCGATCTAACTCTAGATAACCACAAAAAAACGAAGGTTGGGCGCCAGCCATCCTTTTTCACCGGGGATGACGAACCGGTCAATAACGCAAACAAAATTCTCAATACTCAAAAACATACAAAATTTCCTAATCGCGAAAAATCCGGAAATACGGCACAACTAAATACTAACGACGGAGACGCGAGCGGTATACCAGGGTCGCTCATTATGCTAGGTTTAGTAGAGAGGGTCGGAGTCGTAGGAAAGAAAGAAAAGGAATACTCAATAAAAGAAATGCAAAAGTTATCCTTACGTGTTCCACTATTGATAAAACTCAATTACATAAGGCAAAGAAAATTCAGAAAAAAACACGAGATAATAGCCAAAGGAGAAGATAAGACCATCCGTATATCGTAGTTTTGGTAGTTAGCAATTTTTGTGACGTAGCGAAGGCGCATACAGTTCCGCGGTTAGCGACGAGGCGAAGGCTGGGCAATTCTCGATAAAAGACGGCTATGCCGCACTTACCGATGACGATGACGACGAAAATCACTCACTCACCGTTCGTAGCTTTCACTACCGAGATCGGAGCGAGTTGTTCACCGCGCTCACGTAGTGAGGGGTTCGACTCGAGCTCGAAACTTTTATTTTTCGGTATCTCGCAATTCTCGCGGAGTTTCTTCTCGTGACGAGAGAACTCAACGCGCTAATTTTTTCCAACGGAATAAATACGATGAAAAATCGAACTCAATCGAAAGAACGAGAATTCAAGATTTTTATCGAACGGGATCGAAATAAAGCGGCAAAATAATCCAAGGAAAATAATGCATCGCTTACTTGCTCACTTACCTAACACGTCGGAGGTGCGCCTCCACGAGGCACTCACGGTAAGGCTACCGGAGACTCCCTCGGAGATCCTCTCTCGACGACGGCTCGTACCAGAAGACTCGTAAACTCAAGAAATCTCAAAGCTCACGCCAATCGAATTTCCGAAATCCGCGTAGAGAGAGCCGTGTGCAAAATCTCACACACATACACACATTCATCACTCCCATCCCCACTCACCGGGTTACGCATCGGGCTGATGTTAGGCCCGATATTTCCCGCCCACCGTCCTCTCGTTCTACGAGGTTGGGAGGGATATCCCCGCGGTCACACACACAGAGGCAAGCTCGGGACCCCTACTCTAAATGGACCCGGCAATCCTTGCCGACGGGGTGGTCCACTCCCCGCTGACAAGGCCTTCCAAACGCGACATTCGCAAAACTCAAAAATCTCGGAATTCTCATCGAGACACAACACACGAAAACATATAACTCCGACCTCCGTTTGCCTCTCTATCATCTATGCGCCGGTTTTTCAGCCGGACTCGTTAATCCGCGGGAAGTCTCATAGGATTGGGGTGATCGGGTGGTGGGCAGCACGAATTGTCGGCTCCTTTCCACGCCACCCTTTCAACCCCTCCTCCTCCAACTAACGAATGTTTTCCCCATTGTGATCTCATTCATACCCTCACATACACTCAACTCAATACTCAACTCAACTCAAAACACATCTCAAAACTCAAATCATACACTCAGTCAATCTCACTACATTCTCACAGACTCCATAATCGGCCTCTACTACGCGGCATACTCATTCTTATACGGTATCGATGATTTTAGGTACCAAAAATGTATTGCGTTATTTTATAAATTTTATTGATTAGCTCGGGATCAGTTATTTTTTTTTTCGGGGCAAGTTCCTCGTCTCATTGTCGTTCAAAGCGGGTTTCGTTGTATTTATCCCTTATTTCTGCTGCCATTGCCTCGCCTCGTCACTAACCTGGCCGCGCGGCGCGCGTGTGACGCTCGTCGCGAAAAACGGCGTCACAACGAATAATCACGAAATTACGAAGCCAAACGCACAAACCCATGAGGAGAATGAAACCAATCTCAAGGAAATGGGAACTTTGTCAACGAATTACGGAGAAGATAGTATGGCCATGCGATATGTGGAATACTCGACGAAGAAGAAACCTTGTAACCAGGGAAGAATATACAATAACGAAACCCTTTCGAAAGACCGTAGAAGCTATACCGTTGTAAATCTCAAACTTGCGGAGACACTACGTTCCATTAGTGCCTCCCGTTGCCTTCAACCCTTCTTGAGAGAAAGTTTCTGTTTTACGCTCACAATCTCCGATTCAGGGGAACGTTTCGAAAAGATAAAATCTCTCCTTCGGCTGAATGAGTTAAATATAGAAGAGAAAACTAGCATCGAATCTTTATTGAGAAGCAGCGCCCATCTTTATCACTTGCCGGGAGAAGCATTAACATACACGACGATATTGCAACATCGAATTCCCACGACGGATGATCTTCCCATTAATACAAGAGGATATCGTTGGCCGGAATGTACAAAGGACGAAATAGAAAAACAAGTAGACGATATGCTAAAGAATGGAGTGATAATACCATCAACCTCTCCTTACAATTGCCCTGTGTGGGTAGTACCGAAAAAGAACGACTCAAAAGGAAACAAGAAATGGAGGGTTGTATTTGACTATCGGGCCCTTAATGAAAAAACAATTGCCGATGCTTATCCCATCCCTAACATCACCGAGATACTGGACCAATTAGGTGGTGCGAAGTATTTTTCCGTGTTCGACTTAGCATCAGGATTTCATCAAATAGAAGTCAGTCCCCTGGACCGACATAAGACCGCATTTACGACGCCGAGGGGCCATTTCGAGTTCGTACGAATGCCGTTCGGACTTCGGAACGCCCCGCCCACTTTCCAAAGAACTATGGATCTCGCTCTCAGCGGATTACTGGGAAAAGGAATATTCGTATACTTAGATGACATCGTTATTTATTCGCGAGGATTAGAGGAGCATGATACCATCTATAGAGAGTTAATGAAGAGACTTGAGGCAGCAACTTTAAAGCTACAACCGGATAAATGCGAATTTTTAAAAAGAGAAGTCGCTTATTTAGGACATGTCATCGGCAATGACGGCGTTATGCCCGATCCTAGGAAACTCGAGGCAGTTCGCGAATTTCCTCAGCCCAAAAACGTTAAAAATATTCGACAATTCTTACGACTAACGGGCTATTACCGACGATTTATCGAAAGTTACGCAAAAATATCAAAGCCACTCACTCTGCTTCTTCGGAAAGAAATACCTTTCGAATGGGATAAGGAGGAACGAGGGGCTTTCGAAATTTTAAAGGAGAAATTATGCACAGCACCTGTGTTACGGTACCCAGATTTCACGAAGCCTTTCATTGTAACGACTGATGCCTCCGGGATAGCTATCGGCGGCATCCTTTCTCAGGGGGAAATTAACCATGACCATCCGTGCGCTTATGCTTCCCGTGCGCTGAACAAAACCGAGGAGCGATACGATACCTACGAAAAGGAAGCCCTTGCGATAGTATATTGCATCCTTCATTACCGTCCTTACTTGTACGGACGCAAATTCACAGTCGTAACGGATCATAAACCACTGTTATGGTTCCGCCGGGCCACAGACGGCAACTCGAAAATTTTAAAATGGCGTCTGAAACTAGCCGAATATGAATATGATGTGGTATACAAAGCAGGAAAAACAAATGTAATCGTTGACGCTCTCTCTCGGAATCCCGTCTGTGAACCCAGTAATCCCGATGGAATCATATAATTCGCACCAACCCCGCGACTAAGACGCGTCATAAACCAGCTCGAGGATTAACTGACGAAGAAATCGCCGAGTATCTAGCTTTGGACAGCGACGAGGACGTAGACGAAACCATAGATCCAGACGATGTTTTATTAGAAGCCGACGAGGAGCCATGGGAACCTCCAGACCACGAGGATATGTGTGAACCTTCGGCAAGCGGCATCCTTGGACCAACCGACGGAGCGCAGAAAGGTTACATGTCAAAGGATAGCGAGGATGATTTTGGCGACGGGGACTACGAGAAAGTCCACTCAGCCGGACCATCAAAAAGTCGTAAAAATCTAAAACGAAGAAAGGGGCCTACACCGGGACAGGAAGACCTGGGAACCCTTAAAGAAAGCTCCAGCCGAGAAGTTAACGAAGAGACCGATACTAGGATAAGCTACAGCAGGATGCACGAAAACGGCGTACCTCCAGCGGCGCCCGAAAATTGTGAGAGTATTGAGAATGACACCGAACCATCAGATAAAGATAGCGATATGGAGGACAATCCTATAAGAAAAAAAGTTGCTCACCAACCGTTGGTCTACAGCGACTCGGAGAATTCCGACGACGAAAACGCCCCTCACCGTACCCGCGACAGCGAATGCAGAGGAACCGAAGGCAATTTAACGAACAACCAAAGGAGACGGGAAAATTCTAAAACTATTCAGCAGTCTCGGGATCTTTTCTACAGTCGTAAAGATAGCATGATGTTTTTCGTAGACACTAGGGGACTGCCGATGGATAAGGGGGCGCAATCATTAGTGGACCGAGAAGAAATGCCCAATTTAAGAAAGTTAAAATTACGAGAGGCAAAAGTTTTGTCCAAAAGGAATAATAAATATTTTATTGCCTTGCCTATCCGGGCAGAAATACGGGATGGACCAACACTAATCCTTGAAAACATCGTCGAAAGTTTAAAAAGCTGCCGAAACCTCGCAGAAGAGTTAACCCTACGATCAATTAATGTGGCAAAATCTTACGCTATTTGCAATGTACGTTGGGAAGATATTATAATCCAAATTCGTCAATTGTTTCAAGAAACGGATATAAAAATAATAGTCTGCTTAGGGATTATCAAAGAACCAAAAGAAGAAGAGCGAGAGGCAATAATAACGGAAAAACATTGCTCGGCCGTCGGCGGACACAGAGGTGTAAGCAAAACATACAATCGCATTCGACACGATTATTATTGGAAAAATCTCAAGCAAGACGTACAGGATTTTATAAAAAGATGCTTAAATTGTCAGCTGAAAAAATTAGTTAGGGTCAAGACAAAACAACCGATGGTAATTACCGACACGCCTCCCACGGCTTTCGAAAAAATTGCAATGGATATCGTGGGACCGCTGCCAAAGACTCATAAACAAAACGAATATATACTCACTATACAGGACCAGTTAACAAAATTCTCGATCGCGGTAGCCCTACCGAACGCCAAGGCAGTAACCATAGCCGAGTCATTTGTCAAGAGATTTATTTGCAACTTCGGTTCTCCACGAGCCGTACTAACTGACCAAGGCACGAACTTTCTGAGCAATTTTATGAAACAAATTTCGAAATTGTTCAAAATCAAGAAAATCAAAACTACCGCGTTTCACCCACAATCAAACGGTTCGTTAGAAAGATCGCATCACGCTCTGGGCGAATATCTCAAGCAATATACAAACCAGGAAAATAACTGGGACGATTGGGTTGAATTAGCTATTTTCAATTACAATACAAACGTTCATGAAAGTACGAGACACACCCCCTATGAAATGGTATTCGGAAAAATCGCGAGAACCCCCTCGAGTTTCCCTCTCGATGACCTCGACAAACTCGCGACGTACGACGATTATTTAACGAGACTAGTTACACAAATACATGAGATTCAAAATATAGGAAGAATAAACCTCATAGCGTCCAAGGAAAAAGCCAAGATATATAGAGACCGCCGCATCAACCCAGTTACGTTCAAGGTTGGCGAACCCGTCTTTCTGCTTAAAGGGCCAAAGCCAGGGAAATTAGGAGATCAATATACAGGACCTTTCGAGATATTGGACATTTTGGAAAAAGGAAATTTGCGCCTCCAACTCAAAGGAAGAAAGTGTGTCGTTCACCCTGAACGAGTAAAGAAGTCACACATACCTATACAAAAATGATGGGAACAGGTGACGAGGGGGAGCCGACAGGGCCTTCGGAAAACACGGCTCAGGAACCGAAAAGAAAGCAACCTCAATACCACCGATATCGGCGTGAGTCCGAGAGAGTAAAAAGTTTCGCTGGATGGCCACGTCCCTACCTGAAACCCCAGGCACTCGCTGCCGCCGGATTTTATTACGAGGGATTAGGGGACGATGTCATTTGTTTTGAATGCGGAATACTATTACATGATTGGAAAATCGGCGAGGATCCTCTCAGGGAGCATAAATTAGAATCAACAGAATGCCGTTTTGCACGTGGACTTCCCTGCGGCAATATACGAGTAGGAGAGGATGGAAGGAGAGGAAAGGTCCCCTCGTGGATGCAAAACAATTCGCCCACATGTCAGGAGGATCCACCGGTCGAACACTATGTGCGTTTAACAGCATCCGGAGCAATAATCCTTCCGACTCCACCAACCTTCCCAAACACCCCAGAACTGCCCCCGCCTCCCCTAAGCCCTCCCGGTCCTCCCACTACCCCTGAACTACCGATGGATTGTGGGAAAAGGAGCGAAATTATCCCCGGAAGTCAGGAAACAAGTAAAGCTAGAGAAAACAGCAGTTTCTCTCTCTCGGGCCTCGGGCCAGCCGAAGGGAGCCTGCGGTCACCCGACAAGGAAGCTCCGAGCGGACAAAGGACAACGGTAGTGGGAAACAAAGGAGATACTCTGCCAAGCAGTAAGAGGAAGACAAGGAGCACCTCTGGCACGTCCGAATCAACTAGAAGTGGGGAAGAACCAATACAACCAGCAACACACCAGCCATGGAAAATGAGAGCTCCAGTGCCCCCGCACTTTGCGCAACAATCCGCGACTACCAACGACAAAATCGTACCCCCTGGAGTGACTAACGAGGCAAAACCCACGCCCGAAGCACCGAGGATTGTCCAAGGATTTTTGGAAAAACCTAGATATAGTCAAATAATCAACATTGAGCCAACAAATCCTTTAGAGCATTCCACATATGAACAACGGCTTAAAACCTATGAAGACTGGCCCATGGCATTGGAACAGACCCCCGAAAGAATGGCCGATGCGGGATTCTTCTATCTCCAGAAGGGAGATCGAGTAAAGTGTTTCTCATGCGGAATCGAGTTACACCGGTGGATTCCCAGCGACGATCCATGGAAGGAACATGCCCGTAGGCACAGGAACTGCTCATACCTGCTGGAGAGAAAAGGACACGAGTATATCAAGGAAGCGCGTAGACAGGGAGACGCCGGGCCAACCGTGGCCGAGGTGATGGAGCATTATAGAACGTTTTGCCAGAAGAAAATTAAGCCAAGCACCGCAGAAAAAGCGCCGCTGCATGAGCATGAGAAAAACGTTCTCGTAGATTATTTACCCAGTGGATTCATTGCACCGGGACTCAGACTAGACGATATCGTTTTCGAAAATCTCTGCCGTTATTGTGGAAGAAATCGGGTGACGGGAATTTACATTCCCTGTGCACACGCGGTAGCTTGTTACGAGTGCGCCATGGCTTCGAACCAATGCGACCTTTGCCAGGAGGACATAATTAGTGTACGACACATGGTAATCCTTCCTGATCGCGTTTATAGCGATTATGACAAAGAGATAAGCCCTGCAATGGTACAGGAAGCTCACGATTTAGCTAAAAGCACCATACGAATTCTCCAGGCCCTCTGCAGGGGATAGAAAAGGAGAGCCGGAAAATCGAGAATAGGAAGAGAGAAAATAAACCGACAACAAAGAAAAAGAGACAACGAATATAAAAAGAGAAAAAATGCATAGTATAAGACAGAAATAATCAACATTACGACTAGATAGATACTGATAACCCCATAGATTAAAATAAGAAGTTTGAAAAAAAAGGAGGTGATAGCCGGGTAAAAGCTTTAAGAAAAAAATGATGACATTCTAAACTTTTGGAAAACGGGATACCCACCAAAAGAAAAGGAAAGAAGCAAACTACTGTACCTGAACAAAATAAGGAAACGGGTGTACGAAAAAAAAAAGAGAGTAAGCTAAGGAAAGAAACATATAACCCATTTTTTTTTATTATTGAAAAAAAAAATGTATTATATAATAATAAAATATAAAAAAAAGAGAGGAAGAAAAAGAAGAAAATGTAATAAAATAAAAAAAAAAAAAGAGAGGGAAAAAATATATATATAAAAAAAAAAAAAATATATATATATAGCAAAGTAATAATAATAATAATAATAATAATAAATTTTTTTTTTTTTTAAGAGGAAAGAGGGAAAAAAAAGAGGGTACTAATATTAATAAATAGAGAAAGAGAAGTATAATAAAAATAACATAATAATAACAATAAAACCCGCAAAACTAAGAAATCAGTTTAACTACTCCCGCGGAGCATTTATTAGAAAGAAAAACACGAAATCCCACAATACAAAAACATACAGATTAAAGGATTATATAATAATAAATGCAAAAAAAAAAAAAAAAGAGAAAAAAAAAGGAGAATAATAATAATAACAACAACAACAACAACAACAACAACAACAACAATAATAATAATAATAATAATGTTACGTCGCGAATCGTGAATTTACATGAGGAGCCGGCCTCATCTCGGTCAATGAACTAAATCAATTTACACGTTATCGAAGCGGCTACGATTCGCGGGTGCCTCGTTTTGAGCCTAACCTCGCGGAAAATTGCTCGAGAAGAGGCTAGAGTACATTCGCGAAATGAACATAAAGAAATTTACAAAGCTGACGGATTATTGATACAGACTCGACGAGGAACAGACGATGGATATATTCGTACACCCGAGTGTACTATAGGGGTTTCACGGTTGATTCTAGACTCACGAATATTTACAGTAATCTTCACGGAGATTCCGCACAAGAGAATAAAAATTAAAACAATTACTATAATTGCCAGAAGGGCGATAGTAATCTGGGATACGTACATTGTTGATCGCGACACTGTAGAGGAACGGGTTACGGGGAAAAAATCACCAAATTAGGAAAAAATAAGACTTACCGAAGAACAAAAGTATCCGGCGAGAATAAACGAGGAAGAGGTTGCTGCTGGTGGTTGTCGGTGGTTGATCGCTGGTCGATACCCTCGGCTTCGAGTAAATGCCGAGCGGTCGAGGGATTTTTCACGAACAAAACACAAAACTCAAGCACTGAGTTTTTTATTTTATTAACTTCAATTGAAGTTAATAATAAAACGAAACTTGGTACAATCACACACGAAACACAAACGAAGGAAAAAACTTGGAAATTTCCAAAGTCTTTTGACAAAGATTCAAAAATACAAACTGTCGCGAGCAGAGTAACGACGTTGATTTTCGGAGAGGTAATGAGCAATGAGCACTGGCCCTCCGTAAAGGGCACAGTTTAAATAGGCTTGACATAGACCGTGGTGGAAGGGGCAACTTTTCGGTCGAGGCGTGATTTTCCACGCCCCCCTTGTTCTCTTTCTATCGGCTGTCAATTATTGATAATTATTCTAATTAACTATTTCCAGATTGATTTTGGATTTGCAAATTAACAATTTATTCTTTTTATTTATTTTGGAAGTGTCTCGAATTTGAATCACCTTTTTAGGTGGAAAATTACGGATTTTAATACTTGTAAAAAGGGAAAATTTTCTTGATAAAGAATTAATTAATTATCAAATCCAAAAATATTAAAAATTGAACTCTATTGATATTTCGCTCTCATTCTTCGCTCTATTACATGCGTTCTCATTCGGTTTTTACTATAATATGTGAAATATCGATCGATATCGATTTGACAGATCTAATTAAATTGAATTTAAATTTGATATAAATTTCATAACTACCAGGGTGTTCTGGTATTCATTCTTAATGGTTTTTCATCGGCTTTCAATATAAAATGTTGAATTTATTAACTTAATTAATTAATTTGTTTAACCTTTCCATTTGTCAAATTAACAAATTTCGGGTTAAACTTTTACGATAATTGTAACATTTGGCTATTGTAAAATATGGAAAAAATGATTATTATTAACGATTGTTAATAATTATTATTTGGTTATTTTCTCTTTCTTCATCCCTACTCTTGGCTAAGAATTTCATTTGTCTCTTGATTTTTATTGCTCTCTTCCTATTGGTTGAGAAAAGTTCGGCTATCGATGAGTGGTGGGCCTTCTCGTACGTTCTATGCATTGCGCGGGTGGCTCACCCTTCCCCTACTCTCTCGGTACGATCACGTGTACCGTAGCTGGCCCGCGAGCTAGCCAACAGCGCTACCTCCCCTTTGGGGTGGCTCCTGACTTCCCTTGTTCGTACCAGCCACGCTCACGTGGTCGCTTCTCCTTCTATCCTACCTAAAGAGTATGCTGGTACAGAGGCTTTCTCCGTCGTGGCGACATAGCAACAACGTGCAATCCTCTGTTCTCTCCCAGCACGGAGTCTTCCCCTTTTTTTTTCTTTCTAGGAACCGTGACAAATCGGCGAGCTGAATAGAATTGCTTCTTCGAACGAGCACCACTTATCTTTATTTATTTCAACCAAATGTTTAGAAGAAACTGTTTGGAGGTAGTTGTAATAAAAAAAAAAAACATTTCCTATGTAACCCAATATTCTTCTTTCGTCGCTGGTAAAGATCGTAAATTGAACTGTTTATCTTTGAGGCAATATCAATTTGCAAGATAATTTTCGCTTAAATGTTTAGTCTCTGAGCAATGACAAATATTGCTGAAGGCAGAAATATTTTAACTCGTTATTTTTACGGATTTACTTTTTATGATGGGAAAAGACCAGAAGGGTTTATGATGGTTACCTGAGTAACGCGCAAATACCTGACCTACCCCTAGCTATAAAGTATAGCCGGGGAAATACGTGAAAAATACATAAAAAATATGTTATTACAAGACTTTAATATTGATGACGACCTGACCCAATATTCATATGCATGCGTGATTCTACTGGAAATTGTCTAATCATCAAATTCGTGACTTTCGGGAATCTCTAATTGTTCGCGGGGGTGGCTGTGAACGATGCCCGAGAGGTGCTGCACTCGTTGGAGGAAATCGGAAGTTTTTCTAACACACTGGGCCCTATGCATAGTGGTTAGAGGGAAGCTGTCGGTATCGTCGCTCGAGGTGTTGGTCGTCTTCGGAGTCATAGAGCGCTCGTGTCTGTGAGCCTCGCTGCGTCGTAGTGTTGGTGAGATTTGGAGTCACCGAGAGCTCGTATCCGTGAGTCTCGATGCGTCATGGTGTTGGTGTATTTCGGCTACATCGAGCGTTTGTGTCTATGAGCCTCGATGCTTAGTGGTGTTGGTAGGTTTCGGCAACAGAGACCTGCCGGCTTAGCAACACGCAAATCCCTTCGATGGCGGCTGGCCCAGGTACATGAGCCGGCGTTTCTTGCTGGTGTTAGTGACTTTTCTTCACAGCGTGCTGTCGGGGGCCCACGTGCTCATCTTGGGTGATCGAGCCGTGGTGTTAAGCCTTTGGAATTCTCGAGTAACTCGAGTCCCATTGAAGATGTTGATTTTTTTCGTGTCTCCGTTGACAGAAATATTTTACGACTTCGTCTCGACGAAGTCGCTTTCGAAAGTTTATTAAATAGTCTCTGGTCAACGGTTCTCTGTCTGCGATTCCCACGCACAGCAATCCTCTCCCTTTTCCCTTTATTTTCCTCAGTCTTTCTGTTTCCTCGCGAGTGTACGCGTGCAGCTTCTCTCGGTGCGATCGAAGAGCAGCGCAAGTTCGCGAATAAGAGTTCTCAAAAGTGCGTGACGTAACACCTCCCCCGGAAAACGAGAGTCGCTTCGAAGAACGACGATCGTCCTCGGCAGAGGCCATAAAATGATACAATGCTTTTTGGGTCAGCTCGTCCTGGATGCTGAAATCTTGAGATTTCTGAAATAATATAAAACAAAACGAGATACAATCTGTTGTTTTTTGGTTGTTGAATATAATCGATCGGAGGTAACGTGCCTTTCTTTGACGTTGGGATTGTAGATTTCTCCAATGATGATTCTTCCAGATGCTGTTGACTATGGACTGAGAAAACCTCTTCTTTGGTTTCTTCCTTCGCTGTTGTGGACTTGATGATATGATGATTTCACATTTGGGATACTGGAGTATCCAAATAAAGACTCAATATAAAAATATAATGTTATGGGATGCAAAAATGACTTTTTATAGGAAGGAAAAAAAATATGATCAGATAAATCATAAGGATTTATTTGGATAGGATTTGAAAAAGGATGATTATTAGGTGACAAAAAGGTTCTTGACTCTATTGATTTGAAAACATGCTAATCTGTCGTGCTTCTAAACTACTATAAAATTTAGAGGAGATATATATTTTTTTTTTTATAAAAGTGCAACAAATTTATTTTAAAATAATCAAAATAATTTGCTTTAGGAGCTACAGTATTATTCTGATAGTTAAATCTAGATATATGAAGAAAAAGAATGAATAATTAATTAAAATTAGAGGGTCACTTATATAGCGTGCCCTTAAGAAAAAATAAGTAATAAAAATATATATATGTATATGTGAAGGGGCACTTATATAGCGTGCCCTTAAGAAAAATAAGTAATAATAAAATAAAAAATTATATATATATATGTGTATGAAGGGGCACTTATATGGCGTGCCCTTAAGAAAAATAATACGAATGTATATATATATACTATGGTTTTTTTTTTTTTTTTTTTTCCGCCGCTAATGCGAACGAAGGGTTGAGGCTTAATTATCCTCAAACCCATCGTCGTCATCTTCCGGCTCGAACTCGTTGTCCGCGTTCTCATATAAAATAAGGTCGGGTCTCTGGCCTACAGGCACCGCGGTGTCCGCCTTTATCTCATAGAGATGGCCGCCAAGTCTCAGGTGTCGGGCCTCCTTCAGGGCCCTCACCCACGAACGAACCACGTGATCGGCCAACAGTCTCCACTCCGGTGGTACGTACAACCCTTCCGGGGTGTACCAATACTCGATCTCGTCCTCTATCCCAGCTGGCGCTCCTTGCGGCCACGACTGGTTCAATTCAATGGCCAAGGTGATGACATCGGATCCGTACGGCACCATGTTGACTTTTAGGTTTGAAAAAAAAGAATCAAAACAACACAAAAAAAATAAAATTTTGTTCATGATCTTAAAGTTCATGGTTTCCCTTACGGATTACCATGCACATGCACTTGCACGAGCAACACAAAAAAAAAATAAAATAAAAATGATACAAAAAAAAAAACAAGAAAAAAAATTAATGTTTTGAAAAGGTTTTGTCTTTTTAACCCGTTCTTCCGAGATTCGGATAGAGAGAAATAGTGGGCGAAATGTCGGCCCTTGCGGCTGGAACCATATTGTTTATTGGCACCGAACTCGCAGGTGCACTAGGGCCACTATTTTGTCTTTCATTGTCTTGTCGTGGAGGTACCTGTTCAATAGGCAGATGTACCGTCTCACTTGCAACGTTCATTGTCACTACCTGCGGAGGGGTTTTCTCTACACCTCGTTTTAGATGCAACAATAGGTTTGTTACTGAGTCCCATATTGCTCCTATCAGATATAGAGACCATCCGTATACTGTATGCAGTGCATATCCATGTATAATAGTGTCTATCAAAAGTTTGATTCCACGGATTAGCATTATCACACCGATCACTCCCGCACTAATGTGTCCAAAGGAGACGAACTTTGCCCATGCTTTATTCCACGCAGATTCCATGAGTTTGTTAAATTCCGGTCCTTTCAAAAGATTTGCAATGGATCCTCCTTGCGAAACCACTGGTTTACCCAACAATCCTCTTGCCACGGTATTGAGTACGGCGGGCTGCTCGGCGGGGAACATCACATGATCCCTTAGTTGGTCGAGGTCAGCGGCTGTATATATCCCACTGGTGGCCAATGACTGGGTGTTGCGATATCTCCATGTTGGTTTAGTCATCGGTTTAATTGTTTCCGGAGGGATTACTCGGACTGGCCCAGGCGTTAGGCCGAACCATTCTCCTTCGATCATGTACATTGTCGGCACGAGGCGATTGCAATTTATTTGCATTCCTCTTTTCATCAACACGTGCGTTCGTGGTGACAGGAATTGTGTTTCATTTCCGACGGCTACTGGTAGTTGTGTATAACACTCTTGCAGGTGTTGTACTCGAACTTCGACCGGTACACATTTTACAACGTGTACTACCTCTCCTGAGATTACGGCCATATATCCTGGTCCTTTCATCAGTTGATATGCGAATTCATCCGGAGATTGAGTCGCTATCGCCAATCGATTTTTCAGCATCTCTCTCTCCAGACTACACTTGTGATTCATAACGTCGTGGTAAAGTTGTTGAATCTCTGTTTTAATGTGTCATTCCACATACACGAATTTTGAATTTACATACGCGAAAATGTCCATATTAGTAACGTCCAATCGAGTTGCACTCACGAATCCTTGTTCTCCTCTCACTTCGTGTATCAAGAGTCGAGGATGTTCCGTTCGTATCAACACTTGTCCACACACTGTTATCGGAGGGAGAGTGGTAAGCGCGAAGGTAATGTCCGACGCGGTCAGCGAATACAAAACTCCGGAGTCTTGATTTATACTTCGCTGCGCCATACCTTCGTACAAAACACTATATTGTTTATCTCCACACTTGTCCAAAGGAATCGGATCCCAAAACGTTGGTCCACCTTCGATATCCGCGCACTGTCCTTTGCTTAGCTCACATCTCATACCTGAGTTCAAATAAACTATATTGTTTTTCAGTCCGACTCGCGCACGATAATCTCGAAGGGTCACTATTATATCCGCAAGCACATAAACTGAACTCCAACTACCGAAAGGGTCCGTGTACGAAACTCCTTCGCACGAGCCATCGGTTCCTACCCAGCCGTTTAACGTTGCGGGGAAGGATAGAGTCTGGTTTGGTCGAGCTCCAGCGAATTGTACCTGATCTATCTGAAATGTACTGTACATCTGGATTTGCTCACAGGCTTCACGTGATATTTCCTTTATATACGATGCTCTTCCACCATCTACGTTGCTGACGTGCGAATGCATTCCGCACCGAAGAACCGTTCGACGAACCTCGATCTTGCATTGTCGCACGTATACTGTTGCGTATTCGTTGATTTGAAGAAACTGGATCCGTTCGGTTGTCACGTTCAAGATAGGCGGTGGAATATCGCATTCATCCACATCCAAGAGTGATAGTGTGGTGATGTTTGATGCCATCCCTCCACACTCGTATCCCAATAGGCTGTTTACAATCGGTGGTCCATTCCATATCCATATCCACATGAATATCAATGGAGTTAACTGATGAAGTTGCATTGTTTCTTTTCTTCCTGCATACAGATAATACTTAAGTGCAAGCCCCCCCCCTTAACTACCCTTTTCGTAGACGAGGAAGTTTGCTACCGAAATATTCTAATTTTTAATACTATGATTTTAAAATTAATAAACTTTAAAAATTTCAAAATTATCAATTATGGTTTCTTAATAGAAAAATAGATTATATAAATTTCTCAACTTATTCAAAATATAACTTTTTTAATAGAAAAATAGATTATCTCTAAATATTATAAACTTTTCAAAATTATTAACTATAAACTCTTTAAAAAAAAAAAAAAAAAAAATAACTCTTTTTATGATTTTTGAATATATAGAAAGAAAATAATATTTTATAAACTACAATTTTTCTTTTTCCGCTACTAATTAGCGTATGCATCTAGAATTTTTTCTTTTTTTTTTTTTTTTCGTTATATAAAAAAAAAATATATGAGGTATTTCAGAAAGGGAATTCTTAAATAACTATACATTCACTCATCTCAATCAGATTTAGTCGCGTTCTCAAACTATCGATAGTCTCAAGGAGCAGGTCGTATTTAATTCGATTAAACGTCTGTCCGGACGCTGCTTGAATTATCTTTGGTTTCGTGGTTATTTCCCATACGATCAAAGTTTCCTTTCGACCGGGGTAGATACTCTCACGTATTCCTGCTGCTTGCGATTGCAGGAGACAAATCAACTCTTCTTGAAGGAGAGTGGCACTAGAGCTATTCCACCAATAGCGACACCCTCGTACTCTGTTTTCTATACGCGTTAGGATTTCACGCAGGAAACCTCTGTTTGCTTCCTCTTCTATCTTATCATCCCAACGGATGTCCTGCTCTAGCCACGGGAAACTTCTTACTTCTGCTAATAATTCTAACATTTTTTTCGCAGCAAAATATTTTGATTTTGCCCTGGTCTGTCCATCTCCGTGCGTTAGATATGGACCGCAAGTCAAGCGGCAATCCCACCTCGTTTGTGAGATACGCGAGCACTTAACGTGCGCTTCTATCGATCTTGCTTTCAAATATTCTTGCAGTCTCGCCATCGGATGAGGATGAGGTTTTCCCGGTTGCCTCCTTCCGTCCATTTTGCTTTAAACAAACGTTTTTTTTTCTCTAAGATTTTTCCTCTCTGCTTTTTTCTTAATTATTATAAGCATGCAACTATACCTAATTTATCATCGATAATACTCCAACTTTCTCCAAACGTTGTTTACACGTTTCAATGACGGAAAGGAGAAGCGTATATCGAAGTTCACTTCGCAAGATACCGCTGGTTACATGAACGATAATGCGTGTGGTATTTAATTCCCAATACATGAGGCTTTGTGTCTTATGTATCACTTGGCGTTCTGTTAACTCTATATTTTGTGAATCTAACAATCGTTCAAGTTCATCTCTATAAATTAATGAATAACCCTCGCTCCAGGAGGCTCTATGTCGTTTCACCTGGTGTGCTATATTGCTTAATACTTCCAGAACGTTTTCCTTGTTACATTCTGTTCCTATTCCAGCATTTACCCGTTGGATCCAAGGGAACACCAGTGTTCTCCGTAGATTTACCCACATGCGGAATATCCCTACCGCTTTGGCATCTTCCTTCGTTTTCCCGTTGCCTTGGGATTTGTATGGCCCGCAGGTCACTTGACACACCCAATGGTCGAGAAACGCATACTCGAAATGAGGCCTTATTCTACGCCTCTGCATATATTCCCGTAGGAATTCCTCCGGATGGGGCCGTTCCATTTTTTTTTTTTTTTTTTTTTAATTATTATTTTTTTCTTTTTCGCTGCTGAAAATTAAAATAAAACTCGAACTAAGAATTTTGAAAAAAAAAACAATTCTTTTAATTAACCTTTTTTTTTTTTTTTCCTAACTATACAATTCTAACTATATAATATGCTTATAGAAAAAAATAAGAAAAATATATGATTTTAACTTTAAAGGAATATATAAAAAAAAATAATAGAAAAATTCCAACTAACCTATCTATTTCTATGTAATATAATATATATATATATATACAATCCTATAACTATTTCTGTTCAATGGGACAGCTATCCGGGGGGACAGTTTTAGTCACCCTCGGCTTGAGCAGCGTCCCATTCCTCGACTCTCCGAGATGCTAAAAAAAACTGTATCGCTACCATTAACATATTTAATTCCACTAGGGTCTTGTTATGGTGGGCTAACAGGAGGTAAAACACCGGGAAGGTATTTATTTGCCATTCCGTTTGGTGAAGTCCCTCATCGGTAAACTCGAGCTCACGGCTGACGTCGTGACCAACCGCGCGCACGCAATCTACAAAATAGTCGCAGAGTATCTCGACCTGGCGCTCTGTCGGGGCGGTCAGTTCGTTGGCTTTTCTATATAGTCTTTGCATAAAGTCCGGAATATCGCGGGAAATGTCGAGCTCGAAACCAAGGTTGAGCTCATCGGGTTCCTCGTTGTCCCTAGTCTCCTCCTCTACTATCCTAGGGGGGCACGGGCGAACGATATTGACTGGGAGCGGGTCGTCGTTGTCGATCTCCAGAATGACCGACATCAAAGTTTTGGCGGCGGCCTCCCTCGCGTCCTCCTCGGTATCTCCGTAACCGATGCCCATATACTCATCCACCTCCACCATGTAGGAGGCGGAATTAGACTTTCCTTCCTCCTTTTCCCGGAGGAGGGTATACGTAGCCACCATTTCGTTTGTTCTTAAAAGTTCCCGGAGATCGGCGATGGACGACTGTTGGGCAGCCATTTTTTTTTCTCGCTGTAATTGAAGATCCTTCGTAAGTAACGCGTTTTATGAGGGGGTCATATGCGATACCCGTAGTCGATCGACGTGCACTACCTGTGTTTTCCTTTTAACTTTTATTCGGACATTGTGGTCCCCCATCACCTCTACTACCTCATGCGGCCCTGTATAATTATCTTCGAGCTTCTTCGGCTTAGGGCCTTTTTTCAAAAATACATATTCTCCAACTTGAAAGGTTTTCGGATTTATCTTTCGGTCGTAAAGAAGTTTCGATTTCTCCTTTGCTCCTATTAAATTTTCGCGTGCAATAGCTCGAATTTCATGCATTTGAGTTATTATTTTTACGAGATAATTATTATATGTCTGCAATCTATCTTCAGGATGAATTTCTTCGCTTGATGGTGTTCTCGCTAATCTTCCGAAAACGAGTTCATATGGTGTATGTTTAGTTCCTTCGTGGACGCTGGTATTGTAATTAAAAATTGCCAATTCCACCCATTCGTCCCACTCGAACTCTCGACCATTGTATTGCTTCAGGTATTCTCCTAGAGCATGGTGAGACCTCTCGAGTGATCCGGTGGACTGAGGATGAAACGCTGTTGTTCGCAATTTCTTGATACGCAATCTTTTCGCTAATCGTCTCATTAATCCGCTCAGAAAATTACTGCCTTGATCTGTCAGTACTGCCTTAGGAGATCCGAAAATACAAATGAAATGTTTTACGAACGCGTCAGCTATCGTTACTGCCATTGCGTTCGGCAAGGGAATCGCGATACAAAACTTTGTGAATTGATCCTGGATCGTGAGAATGTATTCGTTAAGTTTTTTTGTTTTTGGTATCGGACCGACTATATCCATTGCTATTTTCTCAAAAGCTGTTCCCGGTGTATCTGTTATTAACATTGGCTGTTTCGTTCTGAACCTATCGCATTTTTTTAATTGACACGGCAAGCATTGTTGAATGAATTGTTGAATATCGGTTTTCATTTTCTCCCAAAAGAAGTGTTGTCGCACGCGATTATACGTTTTGCCATCTCCTCGGTGGCCTCCCACAGCTGAGCTATGCATTTCGCGTATAATCTCGTACCTCTCTTCTTTCTTCGGATACCGAATTATCCCATGACAAACTATTACCTTTATCGCGCTCCCTTTAAATCCAGATCGTAATTTCGAAGCTATTTCATCCCAGACTACGTTACCTACTTTCTCTGTTTTGGCGATACTGACACTCGGAATATTTAAAGATTCCATTGTATTTCGAAGGCTAATAATCGAGCTATTAATTTGAGCTAATGTTCCCGACAGACCCTCTCCGGACTCGTCGCTGACAGGTAGAGCTATATGGTACCTGTTCCCTCGCTTCACCGCGCTGGCTTGGCCAAGTACGAGATCAGGGAAGTATGGCAACTCTCTACGCTCAACGAGTTTTCGAGATCCGAGGTCGAAGGGTGCTCCACTGGTTTTGACGAAATACGCGAGAGCATCTTTTCGTATAAAAAAGAGATCTCGCGATTCGATGATATTTCTCGAAGGTGGTTTTTCTGCGTTTTCCAGTCGAAGTCGTTCTTCTAACGGCAAGTCGTCTTTGTCGGAATCATTATTGTTTTCAATTTCTTCATCGGAATTATTTTCATCTTCGGAATCCATTCTCTGCGGTATATTTTCTTTAGGTTGATAATTTTCTTCGTTATCGGAGTTTGGATCTTCGTTGGTGATAAAATCTTCTCGTGGATCGTAATCTCTATCTCTCGGATTTTCGCAGTTTTCGTCTTGTGAATCTTCAAAATCTTCATCTGGTGAATTTTCCATTGGTTCTTCTCGATGACTTGGACCTACCTGATTCTCATCTTCCTCAGATGCAGAATCTTCGGATTCGATTGGATCTATTTTCTTCTGTTGCTGATTCTTCCGTGGAGGCTTTTTCCGTGAAGAAATCTTCGATTGGTTTTTCTTCTTTGTTGGTTTTTTCTTCGGAGGCGATTCTTCAATTGGAGGTTTATCTACCTTACCTTCTCTTTGTAATTGTTCTTCTTGTTGTTTTTTCGCTTGACGTCGAGTAATTACACGCGCTGGCGTTTCTTCCACCTGTTTCGAAATTTCTTTCACAGGTGGATTAGCGACAGGCTGTAATATTTCCTTTTGTTGCTGTTTAGCTTGATTCCTTGTTATTCCTATAATATACGAAAGGTCTTCCGTTGACCTGAGTTCATGCTCGGCTAAAGGGTCAGTCGACTGGCCCATTGACTCACTCGGATCGTCCTTTCGGTCGGCCTCGAGCAGCTGTATAGGGGTCAGTGACTCTCTCCATAGCTCTTCATAATCCTCTTCATACGGAAACTCCTCATCGCTTTCTCCATCGGTTTCTATATCGGTGTTTTCGAGTAAACGCAATATCTCGTGGGTGGTTAGGGAATTGTCGTTATCCTCGCATGTCACGAAAATCTCTTCGTCGCTCTCGTTAGAGTGCGTCTCGACAGGATTTCTCGATAATGCGTCGGCGTTCACGTTTGTTTTCCCTGTTTTATACACAACGTCGTATTCGTATTCGGACAATTTCAGTCTCCAACGAAGGACGCGTGCATTACCATCCTTACAGTTCTTGAACCAAATCAAAGGCTTATGATCAGTAACCAGAGTGAACTTTCTACCATAAAGGTACGGTCGAAAATGTAAAACGCTATATACGATCGCTAAGGCTTCTTTTTCGTACGTATCATACCGAATTTCTGGATCCTTAAGGGTACGTGAAGCGTATGCTATGGGTTTATCTTTTCCTATTAATCCTTGAGACAAAATACCTCCGATTGCGTAACCGGACGCATCTGTTGTGACTATAAATGGCTTTGTAAAATTTGGAAAAATCAAAACTGGTTCTGTGCAAAGTCTCTCTTTTAACTCATTAAAGCTTTCTTCTGAGCTATTTCCCCATACAAAAGGGACATCATCTCTTAAGAGGTTAGTCAATGGCTTTGCCAACTTCGAATAACCTTCAATGAATCTACGATAATATCCTGTTAATCCCAAAAATTGACGAATTCCTTTTACATTCTTTGGTCTTGGAAATTCTCTTACGGCAACTACCTTTTTTGGATCGAGTTTCAAACCATCTTCACTGATAACATGACCAAGATAAGCTACTTCGCGTTTCAAAAATTCACATTTATCCGGTTGTAACGTCATATTAGCCTTTCTTAGTCGATCAAACAACCTTTCACATTTTTCGTTGTGTTCCTCGAGAGTTTTCGCGTAAATGACTATATCGTCGAGATATACAAACATTTCGCGACCCTGCAACCCTGATAACACCAAATCCATCGCTCTTTGAAACGTCGGTGGTGCATTTTTGAGTCCCATCGGCATTCGTACGTACTCGTAATGTCCGTAGGGTGTCGTAAACGCTGTTTTATGACAATCATCGGGGTGCATCTTAATCTGGTAGAACCCGGAGGCCAGGTCAAACACTGAGAAATAACGAGCTCCTCCGAGTTGATCTAAAATATCCACTATGTTCGGCAAAGGGTACGCATCGCTTATTGTTTTCTCGTTCAGTGCTCTGAAATCGAGAACTACTCTCCACTTTCTATTTCCTTTCGAATCGAGTTTTTTCGGTACTACCCATAAGGGTGTATTATACGGAGATGAGGATTCACGAATAAATCCTGCTGCTAAAAATTCATCTATTTGTTTTCTAATTTCCTCTTTATGGACTTCGGGGAATCTATACTGTTTCGAATTTACGGGAAATTCATCTGTAGTATGGATTCTGTGCATTACTACGTCGGTGGCGGCTAATGGCTCACCTGACAAATGAAACCTATCGGCGGTTTTTGCTATCATTTTTTTAATCGAATCTGTTTCTATTTCATCCATATGCTCTAGTCTCAACAAATCTATTACTCTTTCGCTTCTATTGTCATTCGACATCGTAGCTCCAAAAGAAAAACAATCGCAATCTACCAGAAATCTTTCAGCTATTAATGGCTCTAAGTACTCATGAGCCGAGGTGGCCCTTTTCGCAAGACTCGAACCCTCGGCGCAGGTATACACGGAGTTCTCTCGGACTCCACTAATGTTTCGGCTTTCTCCGCTACTCAAAGAGTTTACTGTGGTATTGCCGGAACGAAAAAGAAACAACAAAACATATAAAACGAATGAAATAAACCTCTGGTCATAACGTGGTTGAGAATTTTTTCCTTTTTCACTATTCTTCTTTTCTTTATTCTTGTTTTCAGACTGAGTTTCGACACTATATATCGGCAGATAATCCGCGGCTCTTCGCTGAGTATATACCGCCGGATTTTTACAAAAAGCTAATCTTGGATTCGGAATATCTTTCTCTATTGTCACGTTTCTAATCTGGTTATCGGATACATAAACATTTTTATCTGGACCGTTCTCTACAAAATATCTATCAGATACACTAGCGTCTAGTACTATACCTCCGCTAGCATTTTTCTCAAACATAAAATCTTCGTTTCGGTTTCTCATTATCGAGATATCGTTATCTCCGATAAAACCCTGATTTTTACCACATTTGCATCTACCTACTGAACAACTGGTTCCTACTACTGGATTTTCTACTGGACTTTTCGTATCAAAATTTTCGGCTACTGCTCTATTGTTTCTTAAAACATTCCTTACGGGATCTTCCGAATTGGAATCGATAAAATTTTCAATAAAACTCTCAAACACAGGATTCTCGATTTCCGGATTTCTAACCTCTGGATTCTCGATCACGGGATTTCTAATCTCTGGATTCTCGATCACGGGATTTCTAATCTCTGGATTCTTGATCCCACTGTTCTCGACAACAAAACTCACGGGATTCTTCTCAACAAAATTCTCGACTACAGGGTTTCTCTTGATAAAACAATTCTCTGGATTTTTCTCGATAAAACTTTCAACTACAGGATTTTTCTCGGGGATTATCTCAACAACAAAATTCTCAGGATTTTTTTCGATACAAAGATTCTCAGGTTTTTCCATGATAACACGATTTTCACTCTCTACAGGGTTCTTGGATTCAGACTTCTTGACAATACAAATGTCGTCTACTGGATTTTCGGTAATAATTTTTCTCTCTATATATTTTTCAACGACCGGATTCTTGACTGGATTTTTCTCTTCGACAAAATTCTCTTCGGCTACAAAGATTTCTACTGGATATTCCGGATACTGGATTTTTTTCTCAATTATTTCAGACTCAAAATAACGGATTTCTTGCTTTACGGTTTCTACTTTTGGTGGCTCTATTACTCTCTCTTTTACAATACGAGTCTCTCCGACTAGATTCGCATTGGAGCCTGAGCTGTTATTTCTTTCTACAAAACTTGGATTTTTCACGGATTGTTCTCTCGCGATTTTATTATTGAGGTTGTCAACCATCGCTTCAAATGACCTACAGGGAAACATTTTTACGACGGGGACTTCGATTTCAACCTTTCGACTACGGTGATTCGTAATATAAACGTAAGCCTTTCCGTTGTCATTCTTGACAAGTCCCTGCTCTACGGTTATTCCTTCACCTGCATCTAAGATCGGTAAAAATCCCTCTGTTACTTCCTGGTTTTTTATTCTGACATAAAAAAGTTTTCTTGCACCTGGCGGGAAGACTATACTTTCTCTCGTATGGAACGGTATTCTCAATCCGTTAACTTCTAGATAATCGTTCTCATAATCGATCTTTGCAAGGTTATCGCGGAAAAACTCGGATGACAATATTCCGGATTGTTTAATCGGAAAACTATTCGGTACTAAATGAAAAGACGTGTTCTTGCCTAACGTGAGGATTTCGACCGAACCGAGGGTTTCTACTACATTCACTGTTATTCCGCTAAGTCTAAGAACTCTCGATCGATTAATGTATAAATAACGATCTATACATTTCTCTTTCAAAACATTCTTGCTCGCACCTGTATCTAGCATCAAGGTAATAGTTTCCGATAGCTCTTTTCCTTGCAATAATATCGTCGGACCAATTACGTCGTCGACGTATCGCGCCATAAAAATGGTCGCGACCTCAGGCGCGCATTGTCCTACACTACTTTCAGGGTGAGAGTCGGGTGCGTGTCCGCGGTGGCCTCCACCTGGGCACCCGATTCCAGCTGGCCGTTCGCGTTTCCCGGAGCGGTGACGATCTGACCGTATTTACGGATTCGCGATGGACACTCCTCCAATTTATGCCCGACTGTTTTACAATATCGGCACACATTCGGAGGATACTGAGGAGAGGCTGCCTGAGCGTAAGTCATCGGACTCGCTAATTGCGGCATATTTTGCGAAACATTACCTCCGCTGGGATTGCGGGAGGGACAGTTTCTCGCAAGATGCCCCCATCCTTGGCATCCATAACACTGAATCGCGGGTGGCTGAGTCTGGCCACTACTTACCTGGACCGTCGGATGATTTTGTTTCGCCGCTGGCGCCTGCACTCCTGCAGTTCGCTGCGCTAGAAAACAACTCTCCGATAGATGACCCTTTTTCCCACAGATCGTACACGGCCTAGAGAAGCATTTCTCAGCGGGATGCCCTCTTTTCGAGCATAACTGACAAATTACTACCTGCCCTGGAGAAGTTACAGCATTGCTCGGCGCTGGTGCCTGTGGTGCAGGAGCCAACAGCGGACAATTGTTCGCCGTATGACCCTTCTGCTCGCACATTGGGCACGTGGCCGGTGACTGCTGACCAGACGCGGCTTGCGCGGCCCAACAGTTCTTAGCAATGTGTCCCTTTTTTCCACAATACTGACAAGTCGGAACGGCGGAGCTACCTCCTGCCTGATTCTTACTCCCTGGTTTACTATCGGTTGCAACAAAATTAATTTCCACGGATTTCTCGGTTTTACTTGATTTCGCGGATTTTTCGGGTTTTTCGGATTTTTCAGTTTTTTCGGTAGGATTTTTCCCTTTACGGAGTCGATCTAAATCCGCGAGTTCCCGCTCGATATCTCGCGCTCGATTAATCGCGTCGCTAAGGGTGCGATCGTCGCCCATTTCACGACGGATTTCCGGTTTCAATCCTCTACCGAAACAGCTAAGTGCCATTTTCTCGATTCTATTTTTTTCGTTTTCGTCAAGCGTACCGTCGGCATGCTTGTGAGCCTCTAGAATTTTCACGGCGAGATTACGAATCCTATCCGCGTAATCATCTACCCTTTCTGAATTTTCCTGGAAGCTACTAACGAGCTCACCGGTAAGCTGAAACACGTCACGCGGTGGATCGTACGTTTTACGAAGATAATCCGTAAATTCGCGAATATTTGCAAAAGTTATTTTCGATATTTTATTCCAAACGGCGGAACTCAATTTCGTTTTCGCAAGTCTCAGGAGGTGAGTCTCACAGGCGGGTCCTACCATCGCGAGGTCCTCTTCCAGCCCCGTGATATACCTACTCAAGTGTTCTCGACCCCCGTTAAACTCGGGCAACAAACGAATCGCGTCGCGCAAAAAGCCAAGACTCGCGGCGTCTAATCTCACCTCGTCAGGCATTGTTAATTTTGGTTTTTCACCGGTAAATAAATTTTTCGGTTTAATTAAGATATCGCGTCTCCGACTCGATTTCGGTGTCGCGAGATACGGCGCAAATTTTCGATCACTCGGCGTTCGTAACGACGGACTGAGACCGATGTCTCTTCTCAAATTAGAAAAGTTACTTTTCGCGGAAAAATAACCGGGCGTACGAGAGCTACTATAAAAAGGGGTGAATTGAGTTTTCGCGGTTACGAACGTTGAAATGGAGGCAATGCTTCCCGACGGCACACTACCTCCCCCGGAAGACTCGACTTTACTTTTCGATGAACTTTCTTTCTCGGTTTCAAAATTTTCTTTATTCGGTGTTTCCTTGATTTCTAAACTTTGCGGATTTTCGATTTTAATACTTTGTGGATTTTTGATTTTAAGATGAGGTGAATTTAATTTTAATTTCCCTAACGGTTCGATTATCGACTCTAAAATTCCTGATGCTAAGTTGTCTACACTTTTCGACGGTACAATCGAGCTATCAATCGGTTCCCTAGAAAAAACTTCGTCGGAGGATTCACTTTTCGGGGAATCTGTCGTTGATTCGCGCTTATCGGTATAGCCTGCGGCTTCCGCACCGCCGTCGGAAGGGCACGAGCGAGCGCGAGGCGATTGCGTGGTTTGCGCGTCACCCTGCTCCTTTCCCTTGTCCGGTTTACTACGCTTACGAGTCCGTTCTTCCGGATACTCGTGCAACACTTTTTTATCAATGTTCCCCTTCGAGCGGGTAAACATTGAGACTAATTCTCATGACGGTAAAAAAAAAACACTCGCGATTCACTGCTGAAAAATTAACCCGGAAAAAACACTGACGGAATTCACAGATAGCCTACCCTGAAATTCAACCCGAAAACTGACGCGGAATTTACATACAAAAGACACAATACACAAAATACAAAATTTCACTTTTTTAAAATACGTCTCGCATTGGTGGGCGAGCTAAAATACGTTTCCGCTAGTACGGGGCGGATTAAAAATACGTTTTTTCACATCCCTGCACGGAAAGTTCGTACTTTCCTCCCCGATGAGAGGGGAGAAAGTGAGTACTTTATTCCCTAGGGAGATATCTTCGCCCAAGGACGGAAAGTAACTCCCTAGGGAGGAAAGTGCCCACTTTCTCCCCTTTCATCAGCGAGCCAAGTACGAACTTACCATACAGGTATGTGAAAAAATCGTATTTGCACCGCGGGCAGAGTTGGCATTCCAACTCGTGTGTTTGGTTCTGCCCTCGGTGGGCAAAGAAGCCCGGAAAGCCCTCGGGCCTTCGGCCCTCAGGCCCCCGACCCTCTTTTCCCACCTCTGGCATCACCCAACACACTCGTCAGGAATGTCCAACTTTCCGCCCTTGGTGCAAAATATACTATTCTCGCATAGTATGTGGCGAGTTAAAATACAGTTCCGCATAGGTGTGGCGGACTAGAGTACGGGTCTCGCATTGGTGGGGCGAGCTAACTACCATGCCAAATACACTTTCACACACATGCTCGATAAAGGGAAGGATGGAGGAACACTGAGAATCATTTTTTTTTTTAGAAAAATAAAAGAAACGAAAATTTCGCGAATGGCTCTTTGAGATCCCGGACGAGCCCCCAATTTTTGTTACGTCGCGAATCGTGAATTTACATGAGGAGCCGGCCTCATCTCGGTCAATGAACTAAATCAATTTACACGTTATCGAAACGGCTACGATTCGCGGGTGCCTCGTTTTGAGCCTAACCTCGCGGAAAATTGCTCGGGAAGAGGCTAGAGTACATTCGCGAAATGAACATAAAGAAATTTACAAAGCTGACGGATTATTGATACAGACTCGGCGAGGAACAGACGATGGATATATTCGTACACCCGAGTGTACTATAGGGGTTTCACGGTTGATTCTAGACTCACGAATATTTACAGTAATCTTCACGGAGATTCCGCACAAGAGAATAAAAATTAAAACAATTACTATAATTGCCAGAAGGGCGATAGTAATCTGGGATACGTACATTGTTGATCGCGACACTGTAGAGGAACGGGTTACGGGGAAAAAATCACCAAATTAGGAAAAAATAAGACTTACCGAAGAACAAAAGTATCCGGCGAGAATAAACGAGGAAGAGGTTGCTGCTGGTAGTTGTCGGTGGTTGATCGCTGGTCGATACCCTCGGCTTCGAGTAAATGCCGAGCGGTCGAGGGATTTTTCACGAACAAAACACAAAATTCAAGCACTGAGTTTTTTATTTTATTAACTTCAATTGAAGTTAATAATAAAACGAAACTTGGTACAATCACACACGAAACACAAACGAAGGAAAAAACTTGGAAATTTCCAAAGTCTTTTGACAAAGATTCAAAAATACAAACTGTCGCGAGCAGAGTAACGACGTTGATTTTCGGAGAGGTAATGAGCAATGAGCACTGGCCCTCCGTAAAGGGCACAGTTTAAATAGGCTTGACATAGACCGTGGTGGAAGGGGCAACTTTTCGGTCGAGGCGTGATTTTCCACGCCCCCCTTGTTCTCTTTCTATCGGCTGTCAATTATTGATAATTATTCTAATTAACTATTTCCAGATTGATTTTGGATTTGCTAATTAACAATTTATTCTTTTTATTTATTTTGGAAGTGTCTCGAATTTGAATCACCTTTTTAGGTGGAAAATTACGGATTTTAATACTTGTAAAAAGGGAAAATTTTCTTGATAAAGAATTAATTAATTATCAAATCCAAAAATATTAAAAATTGAACTCTATTGATATTTCGCTCTCATTCTTCGCTCTATTACATGCGTTCTCATTCGGTTTTTACTATAATATGTGAAATATCGATCGATATCGATTTGACAGATCTAATTAAATTGAATTTAAATTTGATATAAATTTCATAACTACCAGGGTGTTCTGGTATTCATTCTTAATGGTTTTTCATCGGCTTTCAATATAAAATGTTGAATTTATTAACTTAATTAATTAATTTGTTTAACCTTTCCATTTGTCAAATTAACAAATTTCGGGTTAAACTTTTACGATAATTGTAACATTTGGCTATTGTAAAATATGGAAAAAATGATTATTATTAACGATTGTTAATAATTATTATTTGGTTATTTTCTCTTTCTTCATCCCTACTCTTGGCTAAGAATTTCATTTGTCTCTTGATTTTTATTGCTCTCTTCCTATTGGTTGAGAAAAGTTCGGCTATCGATGAGTGGTGGGCCTTCTCGTACGTTCTATGCATTGCGCGGGTGGCTCACCCTTCCCCTACTCTCTCGGTACGATCACGTGTACCGTAGCTGGCCCGCGAGCTAGCCAACAGCGCTACCTCCCCTTTGGGGTGGCTCCTGACTTCCCTTGTTCGTACCAGCCACGCTCACGTGGTCGCTTCTCCTTCTATCCTACCTAAAGAGTATGCTGGTACAGAGGCTTCCTCCGTCGTGGCGACATAGCAACAACGTGCAATCCTCTGTTCTCTCCCAGCACGGAGTCTTCCCCTTTTTTTTCTTTCTAGGAACCGTGACAAATCGGCGAGCTGAATAGAATTGCTTCTTCGAACGAGCACCACTTATCTTTATTTATTTCAACCAAATGTTTAGAAGAAACTGTTTGGAGGTAGTTGTAAAAAAAAACATTTCCTATGTAACCCAATATTCTTCTTTCGTCGCTGGTAAAGATCGTAAATTGAACTGTTTATCTTTGAGGCAATATCAATTTGCAAGATAATTTTCGCTTAAATGTTTAGTCTCTGAGCAATGACAAATATTGCTGAAGGCAGAAATATTTTAACTCGTTATTTTTACGGATTTACTTTTTATGATGGGAAAAGACCAGAAGGGTTTATGATGGTTACCTGAGTAACGCGCAAATACCTGACCTACCCCTAGCTATAAAGTATAGCCGGGGAAATACGTGAAAAATACATAAAGAATATGTTATTACAAGACTTTAATATTGATGACGACCTGACCCAATATTCATATGCATGCGTGATTCTACTGGAAATTGTCTAATCATCAAATTCGCGACTTTCGGGAATCTCTAATTGCTCGCGGGGGTGGCTGTGAACGATGCCCGAGAGGTGCTGCACTCGTTGGAGGAAATCGGAAGTTTTTCTAACCCACTGGGCCCTATGCATAGTGGTTAGAGGGAAGCTGTCGGTATCGTCGCTCGAGGTCGTGTTGGTCGTCTTCGGAGTCATAGAGCGCTCGTGTCTGTGAGCCTCGCTGCGTCGTAGTGTTGGTGCGATTTGGAGTCACCGAGAGCTCGTATCCGTGAGTCTCGATGCGTCATGGTGTTGGTGTATTTCGGCTACATCGAGCGTTTGTGTCTATGAGCCTCGATGCTTAGTGGTATTGGTAGGTTTCGGCAACAGAGACCTGCCGGCTTAGCAACAGGCAAATCCCTTCGATGGCGGCTGGCCCAGGTACATGAGCCGGCGTTTCTTGCTGGTGTTAGTGACTTTTCTTCACAGCGTGCTGTCGGGGGCCCACGTGCTCATCTTGGGTGATCGAGCCGTGGTGTTATGCCTTTGGAATTCTCGAGTAACTCGAGTCCCATTGAAGATGTTGATTTTTTTCGTGTCTCCGTTGACAGAAATATTTTACGACTTCGTCTCGACGAAGTCGCTTTCGAAAGTTTATTAAATAGTCTCTGGTCAACGGTTCTCTGTCTGCGATTCCCACGCACAGCAATCCTCTCCCTTTTCCCTTTATTTTCCTCAGTCTTTCTGTTTCCTCGCGAGTGTACGCGTGCAGCTTCTCTCGGTGCGATCGAAGAGCAGCGCAAGTTCGCGAATAAGAGTTCTCAAAAGTGCGTGACGTAACAATAATAATAATAATAATAATAATCCCGTGTCGGGTTGCTGGTCCCGCATCGGGCGCCTCCCCAGGTGGCGGATAGGGGGATGTCTTCCAGACATGGATGGTACCGAATTGCTCGGGGTGGACCAAAACCATGCTACACACACACATACACTAGTCACAAACATTTACACAAACACGCCCGAGTGACATGCCGGTGGTACGAATGATCGGGAACCCTATAAACGGATCATCCCGAGAAAGCGAGTGCTTCCGGCGTTCCCTATAAACGGAAACTCCGGAAAAGCGAATGCGGGAGGCCCCCTATAAACGGGTTGCCCCAGAGTGAATGGACTGGTCGATGTCACTGGAACGGGCACTCAGAAACACGCACACCGAACAGAGGGGGACGGCGCTGGGACTCTTCTGCCGCTCTCCGTGGCGGGCGGCTCCGGGGGCGATGCACCAGAGGGTACCCCGAGAAAACCAGGCTCGATGCTCCTGGGCCGCTGGATAGTACAGGGGCCCGGGTCCCCCCAGCCAGGCGGACCTAGCTGCCCTATCAGCCAGCGAAAAATCCCCATGCTGTTGTAGTGCCGGGTGGCGCCCGGATTGGGCCATGCAGCAGCAGCGGGGGGGCCTTGGTGAGGCCACCGCCGGGGCAACCGTTCATGGGGGCAAGGCGGCGGAGAGGGTTGCAGCCTCTTACCCCAAAAATACACACACATACAAATACAAAGGACGAGGGAGGACAGAAAACATGGAAGTACAAAGAAACAAAAACAATACAAACGCATCAAAAACATCGGGGAACCCAACCCCGGCACGGAGCGACGAAACGACGGACGAACGAAACGGAGACAAAACTGCACGAGACGCGGACAGGACAAAACTGAACGCGCTGAGACGCGTCAGGACGACCAGCGCGTCGAGTGCAGGAAGCGCGACTAGCAGTGCTCCCGCTACGGACGAAATTACGATAGTACGACACGACGAACTAGACCTGACAGAGCTGCTAACGCTCATACAGAGAACAGCGACGAAAATGGCCGAGGTAGCGGCGATACAGAAAAACATGAATATGACCGTCAAAAATGGTATAAAAACGATTCTCGAGGCCGCCGACGCTGCGCTAAATAAGCGCACCAGGACAGCCCCGAGAAATCGAACAACGGATTACGATTCGACAGCGACTGAAACAGAGACGAGAGAATTGCAAACGCCACGGAAGAAACGCAAACGGGAGACGACTGGGACCCCTCCGGGAACCTCACAGAAGAGGGTCCCAAGCGGGGAAACGGCCGCACCCTGGCAAACAGTCACGACAAAGAAGAAAAAAAAAAGACAGAGCAGAAAAAGAAAACAAACGAGACGAACACTGACGCTCAGGAAGACAGGCGCAGACCAGCTCCCAAACACCGGGGGACGGCTGTACTAGTCAAGCCTGGAGAGGATACGACGTACTCAGACATAGTACGAAAAATACGGGCGACGGTCGACCCGACGAAGAGTCACGTGCAGGTGACGACTCTGAGGAAAACTAAGACAGGACTGTGTCTACTAAAGATACAAGCCAACACGGACGGACGCGAAGACTTCCGACGGGCGCTCCAAGAAGCGGTAGGAGATGCAGGTAGCGTCAGGGCCACGACCTCCAGGGTTCAACTGGAGATCTTGGACCTGGACTGTGCCACGACAAAGGACGACGTAATACAGTCACTGCGACGCGAGACAGGACGAGACGCGGACTTCGGCGTCCACATCTTTGGCCCGAACCGGGCCGAGCAGTACATGGCGGTGTGCGACCTTGAATCGCACGAAGCCAGGGTGCTGCTCGACCGCGGCCGGATCGGGATCGGATGGGTGCGATGCCGCCTCCGAAAACGGTTGACAGTGACGAAATGCTACAAATGCCTAGGCTACGGACATACAAAAGCGAACTGCGAGAACGAGGACCGGACAAGATGCTGCAGGAAATGCGGCAAAACCGGACATTACGCGACGGACTGTAAAGGCAAACCGACTTGCCCCTTGTGCACCAAAGCGGGGCACGAGGACGTCGGACACCTCGCGGGATCCGGGAGGTATTCGGAGTTCCGAGCTGCGCTGGAGGAGTGCAAGAGACAGGACAGACGACGAACAGAATAATACAGGGAAACCTGAACCGGAGCAGGACAGCAGACATGCTACTGCCCCAGATAGCAGATGAACACGACGCTAACATCCTGATACTGTGCGAACCGTACAGGACACGACCGACGCAGACATGGATAACGAATGAAACGAAGACAGTTGCTATCTGGGTGAGGGGCGCGGCCCGGACCCGGATAACCGATCGGGGCGTTGGAGACGATTACGTCTGGGCCAAGGTGGGCGCCGTCACATATGTCAGCGTCTATCTGACCCCAAACTGCGCCGTGGCGGAATTCGAGAGAAAGGTGGCGCTCCTCGAGGACGGAATCCGGGATCTGTCCGGAGACGTCGTGATCGCGGGGGACTTCAACGCGAGGGCGATCGAGTGGGGCATGACAGAAACGAACAAACGGGGACGACTACTACTGGAGATGGCTGCAAGGCTAGACCTCGTAGTGGTAAATACGGGGAACGTACCGACATACAGACGACCAGGATACGGGGAATCTATACCGGACGTTACGATAACGTCAGAACGACTGCTGCCGCTGATAAGGGGATGGCGGGTGATCGAGGACTACACGGCCAGTGATCATCAGTACATTGCTTTTGAAGTGGCAGTACAGACGACGACAACGCGAACGAGAGTTCGACAACCCCCGCGGTGGAACACGAACAAACTCGACGTACAAAAGTTTGCGGAGGAACTGGCGGCAGCGCCGGCTCCGAGCACAAACGTTCCCCCGGAGCTGACCGGTCGGCAAAGGGCGGAAAGACTGGCAGACGAGACGGCTAAGCTGACGGAGCGGCTGTGCAACAGCACAATGCCGAAACGACGGAACAGACAAAACAGACAACCACAGTACTGGTGGACGGACGAGATAGCCGAACTGCGGAAAAGGTGCCTCGCCAACCGAAGACGGGTCACCAGGGCCGGCGGGAGACCTGAAAGGGAATCCCTACAAGAGGCATACAGGACGGAACGAAAAAGACTGACGAACGCTATTAGAGACAGCAAGGCGCGATGCTGGAAGAAGCTCTGCGAGGAGGTGGACCGCGACCCGTGGGGAACCGGTTACAAGATCGTAACCGGTAAACTGGGGGCCCGGGCTCCGCCGGAACTCAAAGACGCGGAAACCACACGACGGATCGTCGACGGACTGTTCCCGACCCACCCGATGCGCACGGACGTAACGAACGACAACGAAACTTCGGCGGTGCCCGTCTTCACGGCGGAGGAGCTCACCAGAGCAGCCAACGCCGTGAAGACGGGTAAAGCGCCAGGACCCGACGGAGTACCGGGAAAGATCATCCGGCTGATGGCTAGCCAGAGGCCGGAGATACTTCTCGACCTGTACAACACGTGCTTGACGACAGGTACCTTCAGCGACCGCTGGAAGACGGCGAAGCTGGTCCTCATCCCAAAGGGGAAGGGTGATCCCAGTGCGCCGTCGGCCTACCGCCCGCTGAGCTTACTGGACACGACAGGGAAACTGTACGAACGGCTACTCAGACCAAGATTGACGGACGCGATACAGAACGGTGGAGGCCTCTCAGACCAGCAGTTCGGCTTCAGGAAGGGTCGATCAACCATCGGAGCAATCCAGAGGGTGGTCGACTCCTTCCGAGACACAGACAGACACTGCCACGCAGCGCGGCCTATCGTGCTGCTGGCGACACTGGACGTCAGGAACGCCTTCAACTCGGCCAGGTGGGTCGACATCCTGGAGGCGCTCAGAGGCGGCTACAGGATTCCGCCGTACCTGCTCCGGGTAGTGGAGGATTACCTGCGAAACCGACGAATTACATATGAGACAACAGAGGGACAGATGGCGAGACAAATTACCGCGGGGGTGGCCCAAGGATCCATTCTTGGACCGGACTTCTGGAACGGACTCTACGACAGCCTGCTCAGACTGGAGCTTCCGCTCGGCGTACTCCTCGTCGCATACGCCGATGACGTAGCGGCGGTGATCGTCGAGCGCTCTCCAGAACTGGCGCAGTACAAACTAAACCAGACGATGAGACGGGTCGGACGATGGATGACTGACCACGGACTACAACTAGCGACGGAGAAGACAGAACTGCTTTTCCTCACGAGGAGACGCATACAGACGATACTACCGATGAAGGTCGGGACGGACGACAACGAGACCAGAGGGGACGTCAAGTATCTGGGTGTGACCCTAGATACAAAGATGACCTTCTGGCCTCACATACAAAGGACAGCTCAGAAGGCAGCCGAAAGGATAGCATCCTTAAGCCGCCTGATGGCAAATACGAACGGACCGAGACCGGGGAAACGGAGACTATTAATGTCAACGGCCCACTCGATTCTGCTCTACGGCGCGGAGATCTGGGCAGACTCCCTGAAGACGAAAAAATACTGCCACGCAATGATGGCAGTACAAAGACAGAGCGCGCTGAGGATCGCTTGCTCCTACCGGACCGTCTCTGCACAGGCTGTTCTGGTGATAGCGGGCGTGATTCCCATAGACCTCCTCGCTTTCGAGCGCAGGAGGATCTATGGTAAGAGCGCAGATACAAGACGACAGGACGCGGCATCGACAGAAAGAGACAGGACGCTACAGATGTGGCAACAACGATGGACAGAAGAAACGACAGGAAACTGGACGAGACGACTGATAAAGGACCTGAGACTGTGGCTCCGTCGGGATTTTGGAGACGTAAACTTTTACGTCACTCAATTCCTGACGGGACACGGTTACTTTAGACGGTACCTACATAAAATGAACAGAGTACGAACACCGGACTGTACATACTGTGGACACGAACGAGACGACGCGGAACACACCTTCTTTAGATGTGACCGTTGGACAAGACTGCGACAAGAAACAGAAACGGCGGTCGGAAGCATCACCCCGGACAACATCGTCGAGGTGATGCTCCACGGAAACGACCAATGGCAAAACATCGCCACATACATAGAGACAATACTGAGACGTAAAAACGCGGACGGCTGCCTGACATGACAGACCAGACGCGACAAAGAAAACAGAAACAGAACGCACGCACAACATGACAAGACAAACACAGACAGACCCCCCGATCAGAAGTAATATTAACATAGTTCCTGGTCGGGGGAGGACGGAAAGGAGAGGGCGGTTTAGTGGGTAGGCCAATCGGGAGTCCCACATATCCAACAGCTTGGCTGGTGTGAATCCGTATCTAGGATTCCGCAACTCCTTGTAAAAAAAAAAAAAAAAAAAAAAAAAAAAAAAAATAAAATAATAAAAAGACAAAAAATCAAGTTAAACTGCCCCTGCAGGGCATTTATTGAAAAAAAACAACGTACAACATATACAATAATAAAACACAAAAAAAAAGAGGGGGGGGGCACGGAAATATCCATATAAAATAAATAAACAAGTACCTACCAAAGGAAAAAGAGAGAAAAAAATTTATGAAAAAAAAAAAGATAATAAATAACGGAAAACGCAGAAAAAAAACCCCTCAAACGGAACAAAACGGACAAGACGACAACGATAACCAACGAAGACGAAATGACGACGCAGACGAATAAAAACAAGACGACAACGATAACCAACGAAGACGAAATGACGACGCAGACGAATAAGACCAAGACGACAACGATAACCAACGAAGACGAAATGACGACGCAGACGAATAAAAACAAGACGACAACGATAACCAACGAAGACGAAATGACGACGCAGACGAATAAAAACAAGACGACAACGATAATCAACGAAGACGAAATGACGACGCAGACGAATAAAAACGAAACGACGACGACAACCAACGAAGTCACAATGAAGAAACAAAGACGAAACGAAGACGGATGAAAACGGAACAAACAAAGAAGATGAAAGGGAAAAAGAAGGGACAGGAATAGTCGGACGACGCCGAATCATAAAAATTTTGTTGAATTTAAAATGTCCCGTTGGGGACGTATATTTAAAAAAAAAACACAACCCAAATCGCACAATACAAACAGAAATCTTAAACTTAGGTGGAATAAACCACTAATAAAAAAAAAAAGAAAAAAATAATACAAAAAAATATACATATATATATAACTCTTAGGATAAATTATAAAATAAAAACTACACAAAAAAAAAATATATTTTAAAAACTAAAGGGGGAAGGGAGGGCGATGAACAGCCGCCGTCGAAACTCCTAGCCCTGGAACAAAAAAAAAGAGGAAAAAACATATAAGTAAAATTTAATAAGGAACATTTTTTTTTTTTTTTTTAAAAAAGAAAAAAATCTCACCAATCGGCGTCGGAGATGACCCCTCGATGACGGGGAGCGATCCCGCCTCCGCAATAGCCCACGGCCCAGATTGGGGAAAATTCTCCCCAACTCCTCCAGTAGGGAAGGCCGCCGTGGCCTCGGGACGACAAGGCCCCCCGGAACCCCCTGGTCGGCCGGCGGAGGACTCGCCGGACTCGGTGGAGGGGCCACATGCAGCAGCCGTTCGAAAACGATGGCCACCTCGGGGGTTTCCGGCTCCCAAGCAACGGGCGGCAAGGGCGACGGCATCCACACCTTACGACTACGCATCTCCGCGTAATAATGCGCGTATCGCGCCCCCTCGTCCTCGTCAATGGAGGTCTCCCTCGCCAAAAGAATTGGGGCCTCTAGGTCCCAATCTTCGAAATCCACCTGGTATGGGCAGATTCCGAAAAGGATTCGAAGGGAGAATCTATCCTCCCTCTCAAATATCCATCTAAAAAAAAAAAAAAAAACAAACAAAATTAAAAATAATGAAAAAAAAAGAGGGGTATAAAATAATAAAATAAATACTTACGGGTTAGATGCCCGACGTGTGGCCCGAGTCCTGGCCACCAACTCTTCGAACGCCTTTCTCCGAAGGCACCTCGTTCCTGCTGCCGGATAGACGGTCCGAAGGACCTCGTCAACCTCGAAAAAGTCGAGCTCCTCGTTAGAGAAGAATTCTCCGTAAAAAACCATTTCGGGAAAGAATTTCGTTGATGTATTCGACCAAAGAAAAGAATAAACTGATGAAGAAACGATAGAACCCCGACCTTTTATATCCAGGCCGAAGGAGTTTACCCCGTGGAAATTTAGAAAAACGGGGATGAACAGCCAATAAGTAACAGGCAAGGAACCAGACGCCACAAAAAGAGAAGGCCCAATTAAAAGGAGGCTGGAAGCGAGAAACCTGTTAAGCAAGCGAGAAAGGATGACCGACCCAACCCTCGTGAAATAGGAATTTTCCCTTGACCATCGCGGAAAATATATAATTCCAACTTTAGTTAAATTACACATATATGGAAAAACAAATGTAGGGCAACGAAAAGAAAGCAAAACTAGAACAAAAAAAAAATATTCAAAACAAAATAAAAAAAAAAACAAACACACAAAATGCACGAAATAAGGGTTATTACAATCATTTTTATTTATTACCAAAAGAAACACAAAGGAAATAAATTTTCCAGAATATGATAATTAACAATTAATTAAAAACACAACGCACAACGCTGAAAAAAAAGGGAAAAAATAAATAAAAACAAATTCAAGAAAGAAATAATCCCTCGAAAAGGAAAAAGAAAGAGACAAACCAACAAAGATGCCGATAGAGACACCGTCGCACAACCTGTCGCCCCGCAACGAACCCCTCGAGACGGCTCGGAGGCGCCGTTGTTTCCGTCGAGAAAAGTAGGCGAAGACCAAAGATATCTTCGTACGACAAATCCCAGCTAGAAAAAAAGTGTACCGATAAAAAAAAAGAGAAAGCAAACCGCCCGGAAAATTACACGAAAAATCACTTACCTTGCCTCGTTCAACATTCTCCGAAGAAAACGTATACGCCGAACTCCTTTTTGCACTTTTATCGAGATCGTACCCGGTACATGAGGATTACTATCAAGCAACCTCTGCAGTGATGGAGTCATAGGCTCATTCACTCGTGGCATAATTAAATCGCTTCAGAAAGAAAATCGTCCGATGAAAATAATAAAGTCCCTTTCAATACAGACAGAGCCAAGAGAATAAAAGAAATCTCGGAATACACGTGGTTTTTAAACATCTCTACGGGATACGGGAGATCTCGCCCCCCATCCTATCCACGCATTAACTTCATACGGTCCAGGGACCAACGGAGTTATTCTATACTTCACCAATCGGTGCCACGCATTCCGTTTTATTTCCTTTTCTCTGTCGACCCTAAGAGCGTTGCCGCGCCCAAAATTTACATATAAAATCACTGACGTTACAGATGGAAAAGGCGTTACTCGCCCTGGGAATAGCGTTCTTACTTCTGCTATATTCCCCACCCCCGGTGGAAGGAATAATCGGATACGATTGCACGGGCGCCACATTGAATATTACAACCGTGTCACTCCTCGAGATCGGCGAATGCGACATTCCTACACAGGAAGTGAACGAAACCGCTGTCCATATTCAACTATTACAACGAAACCAATACTCTTCTATACAAGTACACCAATGCAAAGTTGAAATATACCGTGTAATCCGCCGATGCGGCATGTGGTCGCACGGAATGGACGTACCCAACGGAGAATATTCGTATATCGATACCGTTTCCCGCGATATTTGTTCCGACTTGCATAAAACAGGAAAGATTAAAATCGGGCAAACCGAAATATACGGAGCGATAGATAACGGCACGATAATGCGACCCATTTCAATAGCCGGCACGGTAAATCAAGACGCATCATGCGAGGGGGTATATTACTCGGACCCATATGGAAATTGGGATAAAGTATACGTAAAGGGCACAGTTAAAATCTCGCTACGTGACTATTCTGCAGACGTCGATGTAGACACCAATAAAATTCATTTAAAATCAGGTATGCGATGTGAGCTTAGCGAGGGTCATTGCGTTGACATCGACGGGGGCGATACTTTTTGGGAACCTTTCCCCGAGGACAGCTGTCACTCCAAACGGTATGGTGTGCTTTACGAGGGCCCTGCTAAACGCACAACTGACACCGACACTACATACAAGCAAACAATGTACTCACTAACAGAGGGAGACGTAATCTTTGCATTAACTGCCAAGGGTCAAACAAACTTATGCGGATATACGCTGGTTCGAACGGAACACCCGAAGTTGTTAATTGTAGAAATCCGTAAGGGAGATCCATTCATAAAAAAGGAACCTTTGTCAGTAAACAATCTCGATCTTTTCGCATATGTAAACTCAAAATTTGTATACGTAGAAAAATACATACGCACACAGATGAAACAAATGTATGTGGATATACTTACTCAAAGATGCAATCTCGAAAGAAGAGTTTTGGAAAACACCATCGGTCTTGCAAAACAATCACCGGACGAATTCGCTTATAATATCATGAAGGGACCAGGCTATGTGGCCGCATTATCCGGAGAAGTAGCCCATATAGTAAAATGCATTCCAATAGAGGTAAAAATCAGAGAAACACGGGAGTGTTACACACAGTTACCCGTCGAGGTAGGGAACCACTCCTACCATCTCACACCTCGGACACACATACTCAAGAGAACTGGGACTCAGGTCACTTGCAACACCCTTGTGCCGTCTATGTATCGCGTCGGAGGGGAATGGTATTCGCTCGAACCCCGATCTATTCATGCGACGCCACCAACTGTACTTAAACCTCTTTCTGATCATACATGGACATACCGAAGTCCGCAAGCACTCGCCACCAGCGGCGTATATACGCAAAAGGATCTAGACGAATTACGAGAACACATAATGTTTGCTGCCGAGCGCCCCGCTATTTTAAACTCCGTAGCGAGAGGTATAGCGGGACAACCCACCATTACTCAGGGAGGAACAATTGCGAATTTAATCGATGAACAAGCGATAAATAAAATAATCGAAAGTTCTTGGGAAAAATCGTGGGGATATTTTTCCACCTTTGGTACGTTTAGCGCAGGGCTAATTGGCATTGTCATGTTGTGTAGAAGAATAAAACTAATAATTGATACTGTAATTCACGGATACGCTTTACACACTGTATACGGTTGGTCTCTATACCTCATTGGAGCCATCTGGGATTCGGTAACGAGCCTATTGCTGCATCTGGGAAAGAAACCTCCCAAGGAGAACGGGGAAGATGGCAATATCAATGAAGAACCTACCCCTAAATCCCCATTACAACCCAAGCCGCCCAGTTACTACGCTGAAAACGAGAGACCCACGACTACCTTTAACTTAGAACTTTTTCATTTCGGGTTTGACCCAAGAATTCGCGACCTCCAACAGACTCTAAACACCGAGGCACCGAGCCACCATTATCACATACCTGTGACTACACATCAGGGCACCACATTACCGTCGTATTTTAGTCCGGAAACTACAACTTTGCCACGTGGGAAGGGGGGAAGAAGTAATGAACAAGCGGAAGAAGGCGAACATTACAAAACCCCCCGACCTTTCCGCAGTCCACTTAAGATGAGTTTGTTGGAACAGGGAATGGAAACAAAGGAATTAGCGTCATTTTCACCGGTATCGATACCTCCTTTTGCGACAATACCCAGAGCAAAGCCGCGTGAGTGCATTCCACAGGAATCAACGCCCCCGGAACCCACGTATCCGAAAAAGAAAATGCAAGGGTCAGTAATACGGGCGCAGGTAGAATCCTCCCCGGAGCCCGAGGTTACTATTAACAGGGAATCAGCAGTGGGCAATGAAACGGCAACAAGAATATACCCTACCCTCGAGAAAATAAAAAGGATTCCCGTTCACGAACCGTGCCCCGAGAGAAGACAGATGTTTCTCTCTCTCGAAAGACGCTCAAACAAGTAAAAGAAACGGAAAGAAAAGGAAGAGAGAAAAATATATAATGTATACGCTGTTGCACAATTAGTAATAGGCATGACCTTTTCTAGAAATTATACGCGATAACAAGCAAAATCAATTAATTAGGAAAATAATTCAGCATCTTCACACACCGTTATCAAACACTATAGTTTCAATTCGGTATTTCTGCTTAAAGGAGGCTCAAATCCAGAAGGCGTAAGCAACAACCATAAAAAAAATATATATCATCAACGGATTTCCCTCAACGAATCAGAAAGAAGAAGAAAACCACAATCAAAGAAACGAGCAGAAATAAAAGAAATATATATTATATATTTTTTTATATACGGATTTGTGACACCGCAATGACAGGTCAACAACCAATTGGGCCAAACTATCATCTAGAAGAAACAAGATTGCGCAGTTTTGTACTTTGGCCTAAACCCAACGTATCCCCTGAGGAATTAGCAGCAGCAGGATTTTACTACACTGGACAAGAAGACAAAACTACCTGTTTCGAGTGCAAACTCACAATAGGCGAGTGGGAAGCTGACGACAGACCTATACTAGAACATCAAAGATGGCAAGATAAGTGTCGTTTTGTGCGAAGAATACCCTGTGGTAACGTACCCCTGGGAGTGCCCCCTTCCGTTATACCTGCCGCACGCCCACCCAAAGGACGTTATGACACCAAGAGCCCGGAATCACGCAAGGCTAATAACGCTATGGCAGGATTTTCCGAAAAAGGACCTTCTTACCCCACGTATGCGAGTTACAACAAGCGCCTGAGAAGTTTCGCAAATTGGCCAACATCGTCATCACAGTCAAAGGAAAGCCTTACCTCAGCAGGTTTTTTCTATGCGGGAAAGGAGGATCAAACAATATGTTATTATTGCGGAGGAGGACTGAGCAAGTGGCAGCCTACCGATACGGCTATGGGCCAACACGCGAAATGGTTCTCAAAATGTAAATACCTACGTGCTCAACGGAGATCCGGAATCCAACCCAGTAATAGCCACAATTACGAATTATCAAAGTTGCCAGAGGAATCAGTCGAACTAAAGGAGGCCGAAACTACAGTCAAATGGGCCGCATGTTTAACGAATCTCCGAAAATATACAACAGAAATAAATAAATTCATTGGGGAAGTAGGAAATAAGGAACATAGCAAGGCAGGTAAACAGGCACCAACAATGCGCGAGGCAGTAAACAGGGAAAAGCAACAGGAGGCCACGATCCTCGAGGAGGATGAAAGGGATAACGCTGACCCATCAACAGACTCGTTGCAACCGCAGAAACCAACTGAACCTAAACATCCGTCCACTCCACAAAATTTAAGTGAACCAAAAATTCTCAACATCGGGACTTTGAGCAAATTGGTCAATAATAACCTATGTCACCGTTGCCGCATGAAAAGCATAGGAACAATGGCTTTGCCCTGTTATCATGCCACCGTTTGCACTGATTGCGCGAAACAAGTAAATCAATGTTACACGTGCGGAACCAACATCGATTACGGAGTGGAATTTTCCATCGACCATGAGTATAGACACGGGCTGACACTTATCGCCCCTCGCACTATCCCAGAGGTGTAAACGAAGAGAAGACGTAAAGGATATAAGTCGAAGAAAAACATAGCGCGTTACCCTTACCTTGAATAAACTATGAACAACCAATATAGTAATAAGAATTACCCCATAATAATAATAATAAAAATAATATTAATAATAATAATAATAATCATAATAATACTAATAATAATAATAATAATCCCGTGTCGGGTTGCTGGTCCCGCATCGGGCGCCTCCCCAGGTGGCGGATAGGGGGATGCCTTCCAGACATGGATGGTACCGAATTGCTCGGGGTGGACCAAAACCATGCTACAAACACACACATACACTAGTCACAAACATTTACACAAACACGCCCGAGTGACATGCCGGTGGTACGAATGATCGGGAACCCTATAAACGGGTCATCCCGAGAAAGCGAGTGCTTCCGGGTTTCCCTATAAACGGAAACTCCGGAAAAGCGAATGCGGGAGGCCCCCTATAAACGGGTTGATAGTATAAACGAGGACGCCTCCATCCGAGCCCTGATGGGCTCCTCTTCGCTTTTCTCGTCATTTAACCATTTATGGCATTGTCCTGGTCTCTTTTTTTGTGGCGAAGGACAGTCTCAATATAGACTTGTACCTTCGACCACGCGTCCTGGTCTCTGAGCATGATACCGACGATGTTGTCGGGAGTCACATGTCCGAGACCCTCTTCTAGAGTCCCCCGTTCAAGCATCCACCTTCCGCATTCGAAGAAGGTATGGAGAGCATTGTCAGAGGGAGAGTCGCAGTAGGCACAACCTGGGTCCGGCACCTTACCCATTCTGCACAGGTAGGAGCGGAACAGGCCGTGCCCCGTCAGAAATTGGGTGAGATAGTAATCTACCTCCCCGTCGTGTCGATTGGTCCATGTGTCCAGCCGGGTTATCAGCCTAGCTGTCCACCTGCCTCTCGTCTCGTTTCACCACCTTTCTTGCCAGGCCTCCATGCTGTTAGCTCTAGCTATCTTGCGGGCTTCTTTTTTTCCCAGAGCAGGCGTCTGCTGGTGGATAAACTGTCGCTCCTGGGCTAGTAGGTCAATGGGTATAACCCCAGCGACCACCAGCGCTGCGGGTTCCGAGACCGTGCGGTAGGAGCACGCGATCCGGAGGGCCCCTCTCCGTTGCACTGCGGCCATGCGCTTTCGGTAGATCTCATACCGCAGCGCACCGGCCCAGATTTCGGCTCCGTATAGCATTACGGACTCGGCAGTGCGCATGAGCAGACGTCTTTTGCAAGGCCGTGGACCGCTGACATTTGCCATGATCCTGCTGAGCGCCGTTGTCACCGCTGCTGCCTTGTCCGCCGCTCTAATAATGTGTGCCCCGAAGGTGAGCTTGTTGTCGAGCGTCACCCCCAGGTACTTAGCCGTCAGTTTGGTCTGGACCGTCGCGTCTCCTACTTGCATAGGGCGCAAGGTGTCAATGCGCTTCTTTGTAAGCAGCACGATCTCGGTCTTGGCTGCCGCTAGTTCAAGCCCGTGGTCTTCCATCCAGGAGCTGACTCGACGCATCACCTGATTGAGCCGCATTTGAGCAGCGTCCGTGTATCGGGCGACGATGACCGCCGCTATATCATCTGCGTACCCAATCAGGAAGCAGTCCTCTGGCATCGCCATACGAAGGATTCCGTCATATGAGATGTTCCATATATCGGGTCCCAGTATGGAGCCTTGGGCTGCCCCCGATGTAAGCTCTTTCTGTTTCGGGCCATCCTCTGTATCGTAGATTAGCCATCGGTCCCTCAAGTAATCTCCGAGGATACGGAGAAGATACTCGGGGACCTGGAAATCTCGTTCCAAAGCGTCCAGCGCCTTGTCCCACCTCACCGAATTAAAGGCGTTTTTCACGTCTAAAGTGGCCAGCAGACACACGGGGCGGGAATAGTGGTTGCCCCGTTCCGTCGACCTGGCGGCGTTTACTACCTCCCGGACTGCATCGATGGTGGAGACGCCTCGCCTGAAGCCGTATTGCCGGGGGGCTAAATCACCCGTGTCCCGTACGGCTGCATGTAGGCGAGGCTTAAGCAGTTTCTCCAGGAGTTTGCCTGCGGTATCCAGCATGCACAGGGGCCTGTACGATGCTGGAGCGTCTGCTGGACCCTTACCTTTGCTGATCAGTATAAGTCTCGCTGTCTTCCAGCGTCGTGGGAATGTTCCCGCTTTCAGACAAGAGTTGTACATGTCAAGCAGGAGGTGAGGGTGACACTCTGTTATGGCTTTCAGCAGTTCTGCTGGAAGTCCATCCGGGCCTGGAGCCTTCTTGTTCCGCATTGAGGATGCGGCTTTGGAAAGCTCTGCCCCGGTGAAAGGCGGGGCATCAGGAATTCCGGATGTCGCTGGGACGTCCGGACTCTTCGAGTGAGTCGGGAATAGGGTACTGACGATGTTCGTCATTGTCCTCACGTCACGGGGGGCACCTTGCGCGTAGGCCCCCAGTTTGCGGATGACTATTTTGTACCCTAGTCCCCACGGATCGTTGTTTAGCTCCTGTCTCAGCGTTTTCCAACAGCGCCGCTTACTAGACTCGACAGCCCGGCCGAGAGCTTTTTTGGCCGCTTTATATTGGGCGGCCTTCGGGGCTGCGTCAATAATAATAATAATAATAATAATAATAATAATAATAATAATAATACAGACAAAACAGACAACCACAGTACTGGTGGACGGACGAGATAGCCGAACTGCGGAAAAGGTGCCTCGCCAATCGAAGACGGGTCACCAGGGCCGGCGGGAGACCTGAAAGGGAATCCCTACAGGAGGCATACAGGACGGAACGAAAAAGACTGACGAACGCTATTAGAGACAGCAAGGCGCGATGCTGGAAGAAGCTCTGCGAGGAGGTGGACCGCGACCCGTGGGGAACCGGTTACAAGATCGTAACCGGTAAACTGGGGGCCCGGGCTCCGCCGGAACTCAAAGACGCGGAAACCACACGACGGATCGTCGACGGACTGTTCCCGACACACCCGATACGCACGGACGTAACGAACGACAATGAAACTTCGGCGGTCCCCGTCTTCACGGCGGAGGAGCTCACCAGAGCAGCCAACGCCGTGAAGACGGGTAAAGCGCCAGGACCCGACGGAGTACCGGGAGAGATCATCCGGCTGATGGCTAGCCAGAGGCCGGAGATACTCCTCGACCTGTACAATACGTGCTTGACGACAGGGACCTTCAGTGACCGCTGGAAGACGGCGAAGCTGGTCCTCATCCCAAAGGGGAAGGGTGACCCCAGTGCGCCGTCGGCCTACCGGCCGCTGAGCTTACTAGACACGACAGGGAAACTGTACGAACGGCTACTCAGACCAAGACTGACGAACGCGATACAGAACGGTGGAGGCCTCTCAGACCAGCAGTTCGGCTTCAGGAAGGGTCGATCAACCATCGGAGCAATCCAGAGGGTGGTCGACTCCTTCCGAGACACAGACAGACACTGCCACGCAGCGCGGCCCATCGTGCTGCTGGCGACACTGGACGTCAGGAACGCCTTCAACTCGGCCAGGTGGGTCGACATCCTGGGGGCGCTCAGAGGCGGCTACAGGATTCCGACGTACCTGCTCCGGGTAGTGGAGGATTACCTGCGAAACCGACGAATTACATACGAAACAACAGAGGGACAGATGACGAGACAAATTACCGCGGGGGTGGCCCAAGGATCCATACTTGGACCGGACTTCTGGAACGGACTCTACGACGGCCTGCTCAGACTGGAGCTTCCGCTCGGCGTACTCCTCGTCGCATACGCCGATGACGTAGCGGCGGTGATCGTCGAGCGCTCTCCAGAACTGGCGCAGTACAAACTGAACCAGACGATGAGACGGGTCGGACGATGGATGACTGACCACGGACTACAACTAGCGACGGAGAAGACAGAACTGCTTTTCCTCACGAGGAAACGCATACAGACGCTACTACCGATGAAGGTCGGGACGGACGACAACGAGACCAGAGGGGACGTCAAGTATCTGGGGGTGACCCTAGATACAAAGATGACCTTCTGGCCTCACATACAAAGGACAGCTCAGAAGGCGGCCGAAAGGATAGCATCCTTAAGCCGCCTGATGGCAAATACGAACGGACCGAGACCGGGGAAACGGAGACTATTAATGTCAACAGCCCACTCGATTCTGCTGTACGGCGCGGAGATCTGGGCAGACTCCCTGAAGACAAAAAAATACTGCCACGCAATGATGGCAGTACAAAGACAGAGCGCGCTGAGGATCGCTTGCTCCTACCGGACCGTCTCTGCACAGGCTGTTCTGGTGATAGCGGGCGTGATTCCCATAGACCTCCTCGCTTTCGAGCGCAGGAGGATCTATGGTAAGAGCGCAGATACAAGACGACAGGACGCGGCATCGACAGAAAGAGACAGGACGCTACAGATGTGGCAACAACGATGGACAGAAGAAACGACAGGAAACTGGACGAGACGACTGATAAAGGACCTGAGACTGTGGCTCCGTCGGGATTTTGGAGACGTAAACTTTTACGTCACTCAATTCCTGACGGGACACGGTTACTTTAGACGGTACCTACATAAAATGAACAGAGTACGAACACCGGACTGTACATACTGTGGACACGAACGAGACGACGCGGAACACACCTTCTTCAGATGTGACCGTTGGACAAGACTGCGACAAGAAACAGAAACGGCGGTCGGAAGCATCACACCGGACAACATCGTCGAGGTGATGCTCCACGGAAACGACCAATGGCAAAACATCGCCACATACATAGAGACAATACTGAGACGTAAAAACGCGGACGGCTGCCTGACATGACAGACCAGACGCGACAAAGAAAACAGAAACAGAACGCACGCACAACATGACAAGACAAACACAGACAGACCCCCCGATCAGAAGTAATATTAACATAGTTCCTGGTCGGGGGAGGACGGAAAGGAGAGGGCGGTTTAGTGGGTAGGCCAATCGGGAGTCCCACATATCCAACAGCTTGGCTGGTGTGAATCCGTAACTAGGATTCCGCAACTCCTTGTAAAAAAAAAAAAAAAAAAAAAAAAAAAAATAATAATAATAATAATAATAATAATAATAATAATAATAATAATAATAATCCCGTGTCGGGTTGCTGGTCCCGCATCGGGCGCCTCCCCAGGTGGCGGATAGGGGGATGTCTTCCAGACATGGAGGGTACCGAATTGCTCGGGGTGGACCAAAACCATGCTACACATACACATACACAAACACCTACACAAACACGCCCGAGTAACATACCGGTGATGCGAATGTTCAGGTTACCCTGCAAACGGGTCATCCTGAAAAAGTGAATGCTCGGTGGATCCCTATAAACGGGGCCCACCGAAAAGCGTATGGCCGGGAACCCTATAAACGGGCTCTCCCGACGACGGATGAACGTACCGGCTGTTCGCCATTGGCACGGGCACTCACGCGCACGCACACTACACACCGGGGGACACTACACAGAGGGATGGGGATCTCAGGGACCGTGCTCCGTTCCGGCACGGTACGGGGAGTCGCGCCCCCGAGAGACCCTTAGCAGACAGGAACACAACACATGGACATGCACAAACAAAACGAGAAAATACCTCAAGTGGTAACCCCAAAACAGGGGGAATCCACCCCGGGTTCCGATCGGATGAAAGCTCCGGTGGCCCAGGGCAGCGGCATGGATTTTGAGGGCCGCAGAATGTGCAAGGACTCGACGACGAAGACAACGATGAGGAAAACGGACACGAAAAACAGTACAGACAGGACAAATCGGAACGTGCTTGGCAGGGAAAGGACGTCTAGCGTGTCGAGCGCGGGCAGCGGAGCAAGCTTCTCTTCGGCTACCTCCGCTCTCAGCGAGACACTCGTTCAGACGGAACCGGCTAATGAGACGATACGGAACGACCCGGACATTACGGAGCAACTGATGCTCATACGGGAAACGGCGACGAAAATGGCAAAGGCAGCCGCTGTTCAAAAGAACATGAACATGACGGTGAAGAACGGAATCAAAACGATTCTTGAGGCGGCTGACGTGGCGCTGCATAAGCTCACGAAGGCTACCCCAAGAAGCCGTGTTACCGAATACGAACTGACGGACACGGAAACGGAGACGAAAGAACGGGACACGGCACGGACGAAACGGAAACGTTCGGCGAACGCGACCCCACCGGAGACTTCTCAGAAGCGACCTCCGAGAGTGGAAGCGGCCGAAACGTGGACGACAGTCACGGCAAAGAAAACGGACCGAAGAAACAGAACGAACGCAACGAACGCGACGAACGCGACGAACGCGACGAAAGCGACGAAAACGACAAACGCGACAAACGCGATAAACGCGACAAACGCGATAAACGCGACAAACGCCAAGGCCAAAAAACGCAAGCCGGCACCCAAACAACGGGGGGCGGCTGTGTTTGTCAAGCCGGCGAAAGACCGCACATACTCCGACATAGTACGGAAAATACGGACGACGGTGGATCCGACGAAGAGTCACGTGCAGGTGACGACTCTGAGGAAAACCAAAGACGGTCGGTGTCTGCTAAAGATTCAGACCAATAAGGACGGACGGGAAAACTTCCAGCGCGCTCTGCAGGAAGCGGTCGGGGACACGGGCAGCGTGAGAACCACGACCTCCAGGACTCAACTGGAGATCATGGACCTCGACTGCGTCACGACTGAGGACGATATAAGACGAACACTAGGACGAGAAACAGGACGAGACGCGGACTTCGGCGTCCACATCTTCGGTCCGAACCGGTACGAGGAGTACATGGCGGTGTGCGAGCTCGAACCGCACGAGGCCGCGGTGCTCCTCGGCCGGGGTCGGATCGGGATCGGATGGGTGCGTTGCCGCATCCGAGAACGAGTGACAGTGCAGAAATGCTTCAGGTGTCTGGGGTACGGACACAAAAGGGCAAACTGCACGAACACGGACCGGACCAAAAGCTGCAGGAAATGCGGCGAGACGGGACATTACGCAACGGACTGCACAAATAGACCAGCCTGCCCCCTGTGCACTGAGGCGGGGCACGAGGACGCGGCGCACATCGCGGGATCCGGGAAGTGTGGGGTGTTTCGGGCTGCGCTGGAGGAGTGCAGGAGACAGGCAGGACGACGGACAGGGTAATCCAGGGAAACCTGAACCGTAGCAGGACAGCAGACATGCTACTGCCTCAGATAGCCGACGAACACGACGCGGACATCCTGATACTGTGCGAACCTTACAGAGGAAGGACAGCACAGACATGGATAACGAACGAGACCGAGACAACAGCTATCTGGGTGAGGGGCGCTGCCCGATCTCGGATGACTAACCGCGGTGTGGGCGACGACTACGTCTGGGCTAAGGTCGGCGCTGTCACTTACGTCAGCGTCTACCTGACCCCCAACTGCACCGCGGCGGAGTTCGAGAGAAAGGTGGAACTCCTCGAGGACGGAATCAGGGATCTGCCCGGAGACGTCGTGGTTGCGGGGGACCTCAACGCGAGGGCGATCGAGTGGGGAATGACAGCAACAAACAAACGAGGACGGCTGCTACTGGAAATGGCTGCGAGGCTAGATCTGGTCGTAGCAAACACAGGAAACGTACCGACGTACAGACGGCCAGGGTTTGGAGACTCCATTCCTGACGTAACAATGACATCGGCCAGAGTCCTGTCACAGGTGAGGCGATGGCGGGTGATCGATGACTATACGGCCAGCGATCACCAGTACATAGCTTTCGAAGTGGCAGGTTCGACAACAACGACACGGACCAGGATCCAGCGTCCCCCGCGGTGGAACTTAAACAAACTCGACGCACGGAAGTTTTCGGAGGAATTGGTGGCAGCACCAGCCCCGATAACACAAATTCCCCCGGAGCTGATTGGCCGGCAAAGGGCGGAAAGACTGGCGGACGAGACGGCCAAACTTACAGAACGGCTATGTAATAGCACTATGCCAAAACGACGAAACGGACAAAACAGACAGGCACAGTACTGGTGGACGGACGAGATAGCCGAACTCCGCAGAATCTGCTTGGCAAACAGACGACTGGTCACAAGGGCTGGCGGAAGACCCGAAAGGGAAAACCTCCAAGCCGCTTACAAGACAGCGCGGAAGTTACTGACGAAGGCTATCAGGGACAGCAAGACGCGATGCTGGAAGAAACTCTGCGAGGAGGTGGACCGCGACCCCTGGGGAACTGGTTACAAGATTGTGACCGGCAAACTAGGAGCACGAGCTCCGCCAGAACTCAAAGACGCTGAAACCGCACGACGGATCGTCGACGGACTATTTCCGACACACCCGATACGTACGGACGACACTGACGGCACGGAGGCACCGGCAGCCCCTATCTTCACCGCGGAGGAGCTCACTAGAGCAACCAACTCGATGAAGACTAGAAAGGCACCGGGGCCGGACGGAGTACCGGGCGAGATTATCCGGCTGATGGTCAACCTGAGGCCCGAGATATTTCTCGACCTGTACAACGCGTGCTTGACAACGGGAACTTTCAGCGACCGGTGGAAGGTGGCGAGGCTGGTACTTATCCCCAAGGGTAAAGGCGACCCTGGCACGCCGTCGGCCTACCGGCCGCTGAGCTTACTCGACACGACAGGGAAACTTTACGAACGACTACTGAGACCCAGACTCACAGACGCGATACAAGCCGGAGGTGGCCTCTCGGACCATCAATTCGGCTTCAGAAGGGGTCGATCAACGATTGGAGCGATCCAAAAAGTGGTTGATACCTTCAGGGACACGGACAGACATTGCCACGCGGCGCGACCAATCGTGCTCATGGCGACGCTAGACATCAGGAACGCCTTCAACTCGGCTAGGTGGGTGGACATTCTGGAGGCGCTGAGAGGCGGCTTCGGGATTCCACCGTACTTGGTCCGGGTGGTGGAGGATTACCTGAGAGACCGACGTATCACGTACGAAACAACGGAAGGACAGGTTACGAGACAAATCACTGCGGGGGTCGCGCAGGGATCTATACTCGGACCAGACTTCTGGAACGGAGTGTACGACAGCCTGCTCAGACTGGAGCTCCCGCTCGGTGTTCTACTCGTCGCTTACGCTGATGACGTGGCGGCAGTGATCGTTGAGCGGACTCCAGACCTGGCGCAGCTTAAGCTGAACCAAACAATGAGACGCATCGACCGATGGATGACTGACCACGGACTGCAACTCGCAACAGAAAAGACAGAACTGATTTTCCTTACAAGGAAACGGATACAGACGACACTACCCATGAGGGTTGGGACAGACGAAATCGGGACCAAAGGAGAAGTCAAGTATCTGGGGGTGACCCTAGATACGAAACTGACCTTCTGGCCCCATATACAAAGGACAGCCCGGAAGGCGGCCGAGAGGATAGCATCCTTAAGCTGCTTGATGGCAAACACGACGGGACCGAGACCGGGGAAACGACGACTACTAATGTCGACGGCCCACTCGATCCTGCTATACGGCGCGGAGATCTGGGCAGACGCCCTGAAGACTAAGAAGTACTGCCACGCGATGACGACAGTACAGAGACAGGGTGCGCTGAGGATCGCCTGCTCGTACCGGACTGTCTCTGCACAGGCTGTCCTGGTGGTGGCGGGCGTAATTCCCGTGGACCTTCTGGCGTTTGAGCGCAGGAGGATACACGGGAGGAGCGCGGACACGAGACGGCAGGATGCGGCAACCACTGAAAGAAACAGGACAATACAGGCTTGGCAACAACGCTGGACAGAAGGAGCTACAGGCAACTGGACGAGACGTCTGATAAAGGACCTGAGACCGTGGCTTGAAAGGGAGTTCGGGGACGTAAACTTTTACGTCACCCAGCTCCTAACAGGGCACGGTTACTTTAGACGGTACCTTTACAGGATGAACAAAGTACAGACGCCGGACTGCAAATACTGCGGACACGAACAGGACGACGCGGAACACACATTCTTCGAATGTGACCGCTGGTCAGCACTTAGACGGAGACTGGAGACGACCGTTGGTCACATCACTGCAGACAATATTGTCGAGGTGATGCTCCACACAACAGAGTGGTGGCAGCTAGTCGCCACCTACACAGAGACGATACTGAGACGAAAAAACGCAGACGGCTGCCTCGAATGACAGAGCAGACGGACTGACGTGAGACGAAACGGATAAACCGAACGAACAGACGTACACAGACAGTTCCCCCAACCAGAAGTAATATTAACATAGTTCCTGGTTGGGGGGGTATCGAAAGGAGAAGGCGGTTTAGTGGGTAGGCTACGGGAGTCCCACATACCCACCAGCTGGGCTGGTGGAATCCGTAACCTGGATTCCGCACCTTCTGTTTTCCTTAAAGGAAAAAAAAAAAAAAAAAAAAAAAAAAAAAAAAAAAAATCCCGTGTCGGGAACGGAAAAGACTGACGAACGCCATCAGAGACAGCAAGACGCGATGCTGGAAAAAGCTCTGCGAGGAGGTGGACCGGGACCCATGGGGAACCGGTTACAAGATTGTGACTGGTAAACTCGGGTCCCGCATCCCGCCGGAACTCAAAGACGCTGAGACCACACGACGGATCGTCGACGGACTATTCCCAACACACCCGATACGGACGGACGCAACGAATGACGACGAAATACCGGTAGCCCCCATCTTCAGCGCGGAAGAGCTCACCAGAGCAGCCAATGCGCTGAAGCCTGGTAAGGCCCCAGGACCTGACGGAGTACCGGGAGAGATCATCCGGCTGATGGTGAGCCTGAGGCCGGAGATCTTCCTCGACCTGTACAATACGTGCTTAACGACAGGGACATTTAGCGAGCGTTGGAAGACGGCGAGGCTGGTCCTCATCCCGAAGGGAAAGGGGGACCCTAGCACACCTTCAGCCTACCGCCCGCTCAGCCTACTAGACACGACAGGGAAACTTTACGAACGAATGCTAAGACCAAGACTGACAGACGCGATACAAGCCAGGGGTGGGCTTTCTGACCAGCAGTTCGGCTTCAGGAAGGGACGATCAACGATCGGAGCGATCCAGAAAGTGGTCGAATCCTTCCGAGACACAGACAGGCACTGCCATGCAGCGAGACCCATCGTGCTGCTGGCAACACTTGACGTAAAGAACGCCTTTAACTCGGCTAGATGGGTGGACATCCTGGAGGCGCTGAGAGGCGCCTTCAGAACGCCACCCTACTTGCTCCGAGTCGTACAAGACTATCTACGCAACAGACGGATAACTTACGAGACAACCGAGGGACAGGAGACAAGGCAAATCACCGCGGGGGTCGCCCAAGGATCTATACTGGGACCAGACTTTTGGAATGGAGTCTACGACAGTCTGCTCAGGCTGGAGCTCCCGCTCGGTGTCTCCCTCGTCGCATACGCTGATGACGTGGCGGCGGTGATCACCGAGCGATCTCCAGAACTGGCGCAGTACAAGTTAAACCAGACGATGAGACGGGTCGGACGGTGGATGTCCGACCACGGACTACAACTTGCAACAGAAAAGACGGAACTGATGTTCCTCACAAGAAAACGCATACAGACGAGACTGCCCATGTTGGTCGGGACCAACGAAATCGAGGCCAGAGGGGAAGTCAAGTACCTCGGGGTGACCCTAGATACGAAGATGACCTTCTGGCCACACATACAAAGGACAGCCCAAAGGGCGGCCGAAAAGATAAAATCTTTGAGCCGCCTGATGGCAAACACGAACGGACCGAGACCGGGAAAACGGAGACTTCTAATGTCGACGGCCCACTCGATCCTCCTCTACGACGCGGAGATCTGGGCGGATTGCCTAAAGACCAAAAAATACTGTCATGCAATGATGTCAGTACAGAGACAGAGCGCGTTGAGGATCGCCTGTTCCTACCGGACGGTCTCGGCGCAGGCCGTTCTGGTGATAGCGGGCGTGATTCCCATAGATCTTCTTGCACTCGAGCGCAAGAGGATCTACGGAAGGAGCGCAGACACGAGACGACAGGACGCGGCATCAACGGAAAGAGACAGGACCCTGCAGATGTGGCAACAACGATGGACAGAAGAAACGACAGGAAACTGGACGAGACGACTGATAAAGGACCTGAGACCGTGGTTCAGTCGGGACTTTGGAGACGTAAACTTCTACGTTACCCAATTCCTGACAGGACACGGTTACTTTAGACGGTACCTACACAAAATGAACAAAACACGTACACCGGACTGTAATTACTGCGGACACGAACGAGATGACGCGGAACACACCTTCTTCAGATGTGACCGTTGGACAAGACTGCGACAAGAAACAGAAACGGCGGTCGGAAGCATCACCCCGGACAACATCGTCGAGGTGATGCTCCACGGAAACGAACAATGGCAAAATATCGCCACATACATAGAGACAATACTGAGACATAAAAACGCGGACGGCTGCCTGACATGACAGACTAGACGCGACAGATGAGACAGAAACAGAACCTACACACAACATGAAAAGACAAACACAGACAGATCCCCCGATCAGAAGTAATATTAACATAGTTCCTGGTCGGGGGAGGACGGAAAGGAGAGGGCGGTTTAGTGGGTAGGCCAATCGGGAGTCCCACATATCCAACAGCTTGGCTGGTGTGAATCCGTAACTAGGATTCCGCAACTCCTTGTAAAAAAAAAAAAAAAAAAAAAAAAAAAAAAAAATCCCGTGTCGGGTTGCTGGTCCCGCATCGGGCGCCTCCCCAGGTGGCGGATAGGGGGATGCCTTCCAGACATGGATGGTACACTGCCGTTCATTAATGCCTGTTTTGACAGTTCCCGCGGGAATTGATAGTTTTTTGTTGTCTGGTGGAGTTCTGGTGGCGAGCGAGTGTCACATCGATGTGTCGCAACGCATCTTTGAAGGCTGAACGACAGAACCTAACAAACTTACGTTTGACATTGCCGCGGTGATGTGAACTAAGTTGGCTAATGGCCCGCCATGATGAAATATTTTTTATTGGGGTTAGCCCACCGCAATTTTAAATCGAGAGATTAAATGTAATATATAATATGTTTCAGAATAAAAATTGAATTAAAATAACTGTTTCTTTTAATTAGAATTTCGAGATTAGCGGTGTCCAGGTCACCCTAGATGATTCCGCGACATCGAGTCACTTTGGCTCCGGAGTTTTTTGGGTTTCGGCACATTAAAAAGCTTCTCCGGAGTATCGCGCCAAAGCACGTCAATGCCCGCGATGTCCAGGTCACCCTAGATGATTCCGCGACATCGCGTGACTTTGGCTCCGTAGTTTTTAGCGTTCCAGCACATGAAAAAGCTTCTCCAGAGTATCGCGTCGAAGCACGTCAATGCTCGCGATGTCCACGTCACCCTAGATGATTCCGCGACATCGACTGACTTTGGCTCCGTAGTTTTTAGGTATCCAGCACATGAAAAAGCTTCTCCGGAGTATCGCGCCAAAGCATGTCAATGACCGCGATGTCCAGGTCACCCTAGATGATTCCACGACATCGCGTGACTTTGGCTCCGTAGTTTTTAGCGTTCCGGCATATGAAACTGCTTTTCCAGTGTATCGCGTCGAAGCACGTCAATGCCCGCGATGTCCAGGTCACCCTAGTGATTCCTCGACATCGTGTGACTTTAGCTCCGTAGTTTTTAGTTGTTCGGCACATGAAAAAGCTTCTCCGGAGCATCGCGCCGAAGCACGTCATTGCCCGCGATGTCCAGGTCACCTTAAATGATTGCGCGACATCGAGTGACTTTGGCACCGTAGTTATTAGTTGTCCGGCACATGAAAAAGCTTCTCCAGAGTATCGCGTCGAAGCACGTCAATGCCCGCGATGTCCAGGTCACCCTAGTGATTCCTCGACATCGTGTGACTTTAGCTCCGTAGCTTTTAGTTGTTCGGCACATGAAAAAGCTTCTCCAGAGTATCGCGTCAAAGCACGTCAATGCTCGCTATGTCCACGTCACCCTAGATGATTCCGCGACATCGACTGACTTTGGCTCCATAGTTTTTAGGTATCCAGCACATGAAAAAGCTTCTCCGGAGTATCGCGCCAAAGCACGTCAATGACCGCGATGTCCAGGTCACCCTAGATGATTCCACGACATCGCGTGACTTTGGCTCCGTAGTTTTTAGCGTTCCGGCATATGAAACTGCTTTTCCAGTGTATCGCGTCGAAGCACGTCAATGCCCGCGATGTCCAGGTCACCCTAGTGATTCCTCGACATCGTGTGACTTTAGCTCCGTAGTTTTTAGTTGTTCGGCACATGAAAAAGCTTCTCCAGAGTATCGCGTCGAAGCACGTCAATGCCCGCGATATCCAGGTCACCCTAGTGATTCCTCGACATCGTGAGACTTTAGCTCCGTAGCTTTTAGTTGTTCGGCACATGAAAAAGCTTCTCCAGAGTATCGCGTCAAAGCACGTCAATGCTCGCGATGTCCACGTCACCCTAGATGATTCCTCGACATCGTGTGACTTCGGCTCCGTAGTTCTTCGTATTTCCGGTAGACCAGGTCGACCTTTTCGCAGATCCGGCAGTCCAGATAGAACTCTTCATTGTTTAGGTAGTCCAGGTCGAACTCTTCATAGTTCTCGAAGTCCAGGTCGACCTCTTCGTAGATTTCAAGAATCATTTTATAGCTTTGCAATGCGCGATCGACTGTCGCGAGCTTATGACGCAGGTTTTGCATCGATTTAAAGAAAAACCAGATGAAAACGATGATTCCGCTTCGACTATCGGAACGGGATGTCCGATCCGATGTCACTGAACCCTCCCTCGGAGTTGATTTCATCGGTCTAAATTTAATCGAATAATCATTTTATAGCTTTGCAATGCGCGATCGACTGTTGTGAGCTTATGGCACGGGTTTTGCATAGATTCAAAGAAAAACCAGATGAAAACGATGATTCGGCTTCAACTATCGCAACGGGATGTCCGATCCGATGTCACTGAACCCTCCCTCGGAGTTGATTTCATCGGTCTAAATTTTATCGAATAATCATTTTATAGCTTTGCAATGCGCGATCGACTGTCGCGAGCTTATGACGCAGGTTTTGCATCGATTTAAAGAAAAACCAGATGAAAACGATGATTCCGCTTCGACTATCGGAACGGGATGTCCTATCCGATGTCACTGAACCCTACCTCGGAGTTGATTTCATCGGTCTAAATTTAATCGAATAATCATTTTATAGCTTTGCAATGCGCGATCGACTGTCGCGAGCTTATGACGCAGGTTTTGCATCGATTTAAAGAAAAACCAGATGAAAACGATGATTCCGCTTCGACTATCGGAACGGGATGTCCGATCCGATGTCACTGAACCCTCCCTCGGAGTTGATTTCATCGGTCTAAATTTAATCGAATAATCATTTTATAGCTTTGCAATGCGCGATCGACTGTTGTGAGCTTATGGCACGGGTTTTGCATAGATTCAAAGAAAAACCAGATGAAAACGATGATTCCGCTTCGACTATCGCAACGGGATGTCCGATCCGATGTCACTGAACCCTCCCTCGGAGTTGATTTCATCGGTCTAAATTTTATCGAATAATCATTTTATAGCTTTGCAATGCGCGATCGACTGTCGCGAGCTTATGACGCAGGTTTTGCATCGATTTAAAGAAAAACCAGATGAAAACGATGATTCCGCTTCGACTATCGGAACGGGATGTCCTATCCGATGTCACTGAACCCTACCTCGGAGTTGATTTCATCGGTCTAAATTTAATCGAATAATCATTTTATAGCTTTGCAATGCGCGATCGACTGTCGCGAGCTTATGACGCAGGTTTTGCATCGATTTAAAGAAAAACCAGATGAAAACGATGATTCCGCTTCGACTATCGGAACGGGATGTCCGATCCGATGTCACTGAACCCTCCCTCGGAGTTGATTTCATCGGTCTAAATTTAATCGAATAATCATTTTATAGCTTTGCAATGCGCGATCGACTGTTGTGAGCTTATGGCGCAGGTTTTGCATCGATTTAAAGAAAAATCAGATGAAAACGATGATTCCGCTTCGACTATCGCAACGGGATGTCCGATCCGATGTCACTGAACCCTCCCTCGGAGTTGATTTCATCGGTCTAAATTTAATCGAATAATCATTTTATAGCTTTGCAATGCGCGATCGACTGTCGCGAACTTATGACGCAGGTTTTGCATCGATTTAAAGAAAAACCAGATGAAAACGATGATGCCGCTTCGACTATCGGAACGGGATGGCCGATCCGATGTCACTGAACCCTCCCTCGGAGTTGATTTCATCAGTCTAAATTTAATCGAATATTTCTTTTATAGTTTCACATTGCGCGATCGACTGTCGCGAACTTATGACGCAGGTTTTGCATCGATTTAAAGAAAAATCAGATGAAAACTATGATTCCGCTTCGACTATCGCAACGGGATGTCCGATCCGATGTCACTGAACCCTCCCTCGGAGTTGATTTCATCGGTCTAAATTTTATCGAATAATCATTTTATAGCTTTGCAATGCGCGATCGACTGTCGCGAGCTTATGACGCAAGTTTTGCATCGATTTAAAGAAAAACCAGATGAAAACGATGATTCCGCTTCGACTATCGGAACGGGATGTCCTATCCGATGTCACTGAACCCTAGCTCGGAGTTGATTCATCGGTCTAAATTTAATCGAATAATCATTTTATAGCTTTGCAATGCGCGATCGACTGTCGCGAGCTTATGACGCAGGTTTTGCATCGATTTAAAGAAAAACCAGATGAAAACGATGATTCCGCTTCGACTATCGGAACGGGATGTCCGATCCGATGTCACTGAACCCTCCCTCGGAGTTGATTTCATCGGTCTAAATTTAATCGAATAATCATTTTATAGCTTTGCAATGCGCGATCGACTGTTGCGAGCTTATGGCACGGGTTTTGCATAGATTCAAAGAAAAACCAGATGAAAACGATGATTCCGCTTCGACTACCGGAACGGGATGTCCGATCCGATGTCACTGAACCCTCCCTCGGAGTTGATTTCATCGGTCTAAATTTTATCGAATAATCATTTTATAGCTTTGCAATGCGCGATCGACTGTCGCGAGCTTATGACGCAGGTTTTGCATCGATTTAAAGAAAAACCAGATGAAAACGATGATGCCGCTTCGACTATCGGAACGGGATGGCCGATCCGATGTCACTGAACCCTCCCTCGGAGTTGATTTCATCAGTCTAAATTTAATCGAATATTTCTTTTATAGTTTCACATTGCGCGATCGACTGTCGCGAGCTTATGACGCAGGTTTTGCATCGATTTAAAGAAAAACCAGATGAAAACGATGATTCCGCTTCGACTATCGGAACGGGATGTCCGATCCGATGTCACTGAACCCTCCCTCGGAGTTGATTTCATCGGTCTAAATTTAATCGAATAATTATTTTATAGCTTTGCACTGCGCGATCGACTGTCGCGAGCTTATGACGCAGGTTTCGCATCGATTTAAAGAAAAACCAGATGAAAACGATAATTCCGCTTCGACTATCGCAACGGGATGTCCTATCCGATGTCACTGAACGCTGGCTCGGACTTGATTTCATCGGTCTAAATTCAATCGAATATTTTGTCTTATAGCTTCGCATTGCGCGACCGACTGTCGCAAGCTTATGACGGTAAGATACGACAAGGCTGGTTTAATCTCTATCCGATCGCCGTTTTGAAGGTTTTTCTTCGGGTGCCATTGAGGATCAAAATTTATGTTCGGGTCGGTCTTAAGAAGTAAGAACGTCGCTAGAACGTGAAACGCATTTATTCAAACAATCGAAATACACTATGTTCAAGAGTTTTTTGATTGTCACTATATAAATGAACGACGCACAATAACGGTTTCCAAGTTCAAAGTATTATCTTGTTAGCTGTGTGTTATGTTTCACGAACGACGACGAAGTGTCCAGAATGACGCGAAAAATCGCGTCAAATCGTGTGAAATCGCGAATCGCGGGTTTGTTCGCAGTACCATCGATCCGACGGTTTCCACGCGGAATCGCGAGAGTACGCCGAATCTTTTTCGCCTTGCGTGTCGGAATGTTCAGTGCGGGTGGCGTCTTTCAGCCGAAGCGGACGATCTGGCGAAGGATACGCCGGGGTACGCCAGAGATCGGTCAACGCAGCAACTCTTCGTGGGCGAGGTAAGTACAGCTTCAATGTTTTAATTAATTTATATTTTTGTATTTATTTTTCTTTTTTTTCTGTTTCAGGTGACGCAGAAGTATCAACGACGAGGGAAGGCACCGAGGGACGAAAATAGGTTACCACGACGGAAAGTCGCTTCCGAGGCTCGACGAGGGACGACAACGAACATTAACGGTAGATCATCGCCAATGGATGTCGGGGATCGACGCCGAGGACAACGAGGGATCGTTGCCTGAGTCGTAAAAGGTAAGTATATTTCCATTCATATATAATTTACGAATAATTGCTAATTCTCTCTTTCTGATTATTTTCAGTTATGCATCGCGTGCAACAGCTCGCACAGTTCCCACGAGACGATCTTCGATCTTGCTCGCGCAGCTCGATTTTCGTAAATTACGAAAACGCATTTATGTCAATAATCGATCGGATAACCGTCGTTCTCAATAACGCATCGCATTCTATTGGGAAGGGAGTTGACGAGTTGAAGGGTAAGCTCGGGCCTTCCTCTTAAATCTTGCCACACACGGTTTGCATGCGCAGCGAGAGCTTCACGATTTCGGTCTGCGCCAGAGCGCCACTCTCGGACCATTACACCTTTGAAATAAACAGCATTTTACAGGTCGACATTCTATCCAAAGTTTACCTCACTAATTCGTATTTATTAGATGCGTACTTGAAATCTATCGACGAAAGTTATGGCTACTGACCAATTTGACGAACTTACTCCACAAATTTTCGATCGGGTTCATATCCGGCGACTTGCTCGGCCAACGCATTAGCTCGATCTCCGGGTGCTCCGCAAACCACGCCATCGTTACCCGTGATGTGTGTACCGAACTATTATCCTGCATAAAGCGGATCACTGGGAATCGGTCAGCCGGGAACCTCTCTCGTGCGCACGGTAACATCACATTCTCCAAAATATCAACATATTCTTCGGAATTCATGCGAGGGGTAATTTCGTGGAGGGCCATTACACCAGCAGCGGACATACAACCCCAGAAACCGCATGATATACGACCACTCAGCTGTTTTTGAACCGTATATCGCGGGTTCGTTCGGAAGGCTTGGCCTCGTGGTCGATAGACGATTCGGCGCCCGTCATCAGACGAATGGAAAACCTATTTGATAGAATTCTTGGACTGAAGGAAGTATCTCGAAATTGCGTGTAAAATAATTTAACGTCAACCGTTTCCGTTCCGTTTCCATTTCCGTTCCCGTCACACATCCGCGTTTACACGCGTTAGTCAAAATAAAAAAAAAGTGAACATTTTTATTTTGTTTTCGAAAATAATGTTAATGTCAAACCTTTTCATCAGACCATATCACTGGCGCCCATTGCTCCGGTTGCCAGTCTATATGTTCTCGGGCAAACTGCAGTCGCTCCTCGCGATGTGCGTCTGTCAGCGCAGTTTTCTTGACCGGTCGATGAGCCGTAATGCCAACGGCTTTCAATCGACGCCGAGCGGTACTCACGGAAACGGGTAAATTTGTCTGCGCCAACGCTTCCGGTACCGTTATGAATGGCGTTTCTTCAACGCACTCGAATAATTGCCGATCCTGTTCCGGAGTAGACTTTTTCGGTCGCTTATTACGTTTCCGATGATCAGCGAGAGCAGCATCATTTCCCTCTTCGTATCGTCGTATCCAAAGTTGTACGGTCCTAATGTCGCACCCGATTGCGCCTTGAATTTCTCGCTCGCCTAGTCCCGCCTGCCACATGCCGACGATTCTTCCACGCACGGTTGGAGGATAATTTGCGAATCTATTCCTCTCCGGAGGAACTTCTTGCGGTGGAACCGCTTGAGGATCCTCTTGCGCAGCCATTTACACGACGATTAATATGTCAGATCCCCGGGGAGAATAAATTAATCACAATAAACAATCGACTACACATATCAATAAATCAGTAATTCGAGATACCCTTCAGACTAAACAGGCTAATAAGGGTCGCGCGACAGACAGAGTTAGCAAAAACGGAAAGGGAAGTGAAAACGGGAATGGAAAACAGAAACTTTCCATTCCCGTTTCCCTTCTAGTTTCTATTCCCTTTTGTTTTCTATTCCCCTTTCCGTTTCCCTTCCGGTTTTCATTCGGTTTTCCGTTTCCCTTTCTCTTTCCATTCCCGTTTCCTTTTCCGATTTCCATTCGTCTCTCTATTTCCGTTTCCATTCCCGTTTCCGTTTCCCTTCTGGTTTCACTTCCTCTTTCCGTTTCTCTTTCCGGGAATGGAAAGAGGAATGGGAACAGAAAGAAAACGGGAATGGAAACGGAAATAGAGAGACGAATGGAAAACGGAAACGGGAAACGGGAATGGAAAGAGGAATGGAAACGGAAAACCGAATGAAAACCGGAAGGGAAACGGAAACGGGAATGGAAAACGAAAGGGAATGGAAACTAGAAGGCAAACGGGAATGGAAAGTTTCCGTTTTCCATTCCCCTTTTCACTTCCCTTTCCGTGTTCCATTCCCGTTTCCGTTTCCCTTACGTTTTCTATTCCCCTTTTCGTTTCCCTTCGGTTTTCCATTCCCCTTTCCGTTTCCCTTCCGTTTTTTACTCCCCTTTTCGTTTCCCTTTCGTTTTCCATTCCCCTTTCCGTTTCCCTTCCGGTTTTCATGTGGTTTTCCGTTTCCAATCCTCTTTCCATTTCCGTTTTCCTTTCCGTTTTCCATTCGTCTCTCTATTTCCGTTTCCATTCCCGTTTCCGTTTCCCTTCTGGTTTCACTTCTCCTTTCCGTTTCCCTTTCCGGGAATGGAAAGAGGAATGGGAACAGAAAGAAAACGGAAACGGGAATGGAAACGGAAATAGAGAGACGAATGGAAAACGGAAAGGAAAACGGAAATGGAAAGAGGATTGGAAACGGAAAACCGAATGAAAACCGGAAGGGAAACGGAAAGAGGAATGGAAAATGAAAGGGAAACGGAAAGGGGAATAAAAAACGGAAGGGAATCGAAAAGGGGAATGGAAAACCGAAGGGAAACGAAAAGGGGAATAGAAAACGTAAGGGAAACGGAAACGGGAATGGAACACGTAAAGGGAAGTGAAAAGGGGAATGGAAAACGGAAACTTTCCATTCCCGTTTGCCTTCTAGTTTCCATTCCCTTTCGTTTTCCATTCCCCTTTCCGTTTCCCTTCCGGTTTTCATTCGGTTTTCCGTTTCCATTCCTCTTTCCATTCCCGTTTCCCGTTTCCGTTTTCCATTCGTCTCTCTATTTCCGTTTCCATTCCTGTTTCCGTTTCCCTTCTGGTTTCACTTCTCCTTTCCGTTTCCCTTTCCGGGAATGGAAAGAGGAATGGGAACAGAAAGAAAACGGAAACGGGAATGGAAACGGAAATAGAGAGACGAATGGAAAACGGAAAGGAAAACGGAAATGGAAAGAGGATTGGAAACGGAAAACCGAATGAAAACCGGAAGGGAAACGGAAAGAGGAATGGAAAACGAAAGGGAAACGGAAAGGGGAATAAAAAACGGAAGGGAATCGAAAAGGGGAATGAAAAACCGAAGGGAAACGGAAACGGGAATGGAACACGTAAAGGGAAGTGAAAAGGGGAATGGAAAACGGAAACTTTCCATTCCCGTTTGCCTTCTAGTTTCCATTCCCTTTCGTTTTCCATTCCCCTTTCCGTTTCCCTTCCGGTTTTCCATTCCCCTTTCCGTTTCCCTTCCGTTTTTTATTCCCCTTTCCGTTTCCTACGGAAACGGGAATGGAAAGCGGAAAGGGAAGTGAAAAGAGGAATAGAAAACCGAAACTTTCCATTCCCGTTTCCCTTCTAATTTCCATTCCCTTTCGTTTCCATTCCCCTTTCCGTTTCCCTTCCGGTTTTCAATCGGTTTTCCGTTTCCATTTCTCTTTCCATTCCCGTTTCCCTTTCCGTTTTCCATTCGTCTCTCTATTTCCGTTTCCATTCCCGTTTCCGTTTTCTTTCTGTTCCCATTCCTCTTTCCATTCCCGGAAAGGGAAACGGAAAGGAGAAGTGAAACCAGAAGGGAAACGGAAACGGGAATGGAAAAGGAAATAGAGAGACGAATGGAAAACGGAAAGGAAAACGGAAATGGAAAGAGGATTGGAAACGGAAAACCGAATGAAAACCGGAAGGGAAACGGAAAGGGGAATGGAAAACGAAAGGGAAACGGAAAGGGGAATGGAAACCGGAAGGAAAACGGAAAGGGGAATGGAAAACGGAAGGAAAACGTAAACGGGAATGGAAAACGGAAAGGGAAGTGAAAAGAGGAATGGAAAACGGAAAGGGAAACTTTCCATTCCCGTTTCCCTTCTTATTTCCATTCCCCTTTTCACTTCCCTTTCCGTTTTCCATTCCCGTTTACGTTTTCCTTCCATTTTCCATTCCCCTTTCCGTTTCCTTTCTGTCCCCATGCCGCTTTCCCAGAAAGGGAAACGGAAAGGTGAATGGAAACCAGAAGAGAAACGAAAACGGGAATGGAAAACGGAAGAACAGAAACGCAAAAAGGCGTAATTCACGCTTGCGTTGAATTAAACCTCGTATGTATTCCTTTCTTTTGTCCCTAGGCTCATAGTCGGAGATAAAGTCGCATATATTCTTCATGTTTGGGATCTTGAAGGCATCGAATTTATTCAAATTGACCACATAGTCGAATAACGCGACTATTAGACATCCAAATATTTCGGGAACGTTCGTTATTTTTTTTTTTCGAATTTAACGACTCGTCGTCGAGGGTTATCGTATTTATTTACTTCTGACATCGTTTTATACATTTTCATCGTGTTTTAACTTCTGCAACCGCGATTGACGGTTCATTGAAAATTCGGCAATATATTCACGGTAGTGCGGCTCACGTCACGTCATTAAGCGGCTTGTCGCTAATAGCGTCAAGCAACTTAACACCGTGACGTGAGCCGCACCGCCATATTCATTGAAACGTCAATCGCGGTTACAGAAGCTTACACAATCGGCGAAGATTTATAAAACGATGTCGGAAGTAAATCAGTACGAATACACTCGAAGAAAAGTCGTTAAATACGAAAAAAATCTAATAAACGTGCCCGAAATCTTCGGACGTCTGATAGTCTCGTTATTAAATTATGTGGTCGATTTGACGAAATTCGATGCCTTCAAGACCCCGAATATGAAGGAAATCTGCGACTTTATCTACGATAAAGAGGCAAGCGACAAAAGGCAAGAATATATCCGAGGATTAATTCAGCGAAAGCGTGAATTTCTATTAGATTTTCTAAAGAAGCACGGGATTGGAAAGAAAACTTGGGAAAATTATAAATTGTGAGTATAACGTTTAACCCTTCGTATATTTGGGTAAATTTTAAATGACAAATATTAATAAATAACGTTTATTGCAGTCAAACGTTTGAAGACATCGGGAAGGCAGCGCGTAATGAGATGGATTCATTTTACGCCAACGCCAAGAAATCGGCAAAAGCCAAGAATGGAAATGACAGAGCAGAAGATTTCGGAAATGAGAGCGAAGATGAAATTAGAAGAGACGATGAAGAGAAAGAGCGAGAGAATGAACGAGAGAAAGAGCGGGAGAAAGAACGAGAAAAAGAACGAGAAAAAGAACGAGAAAAAGAACGAGAGAAAGAACGAGAGAAAGAAGAAGAGAAAGAACGAGAGAACGAAGAAGAGAAAGAACGAGAGAAAGAAGAAGAGAAAGAACGAGAGAAAGAAGAAGAGAAAGAACGAGAGAAAGAAGAAGAGAAAGAACGAGAGAAAGAACAAGAGAAAGAACGAGAGAAAGAACAAGAGAAAGAACGAGAGAAAGAAAGAGACAAAGAACAAGAGAAAAAAAGAGGAAATAATACAGAAGGAACGTCGGAAAAGCCGAAACGGAAAAGGAGGCGACAACTCGATTTTTTATTGGAAAATCAAGAAACGTTTAATTACAAAACAAATTACAATCGTACGCCGTACAGCAGTACATAAATTTTTGACGACGTAACTAAATCCTTTGTTATTATCATGATTAATTTGACCTTAACACAATAAAATTTTCAATGTTTACAATGTAAAAAACATTAATATTAATACTTATATATATTAGGCTAAAGCTACATACTTACCTGTTGCGAGTGGTCGATTCGCAACGATGATCGTCGCCGTCGTATGGTGTCCTCCATTGAAGTGCCCCGTCATCCCTCGTTGTCCCTCGTCGTCCCTCGTTGTCCCACGTCGTCCCTCGTTGTCCCTCGTCGTCGTCCTCCGTTGAAGTTCTTCGTCGTCGAAATCCATCGATGTCCCTCGTTGTCCCTCGTCGTCCCTCGTTGTCCCTCGTCGTCGTCCCTCGTTGTCCCACGTCGTCCCTCGTCGTCCCTCGTTGTCCCTCGTCATCGTCCTCCGTTGAAGTTCTTCGTCGTCGAAATCCCTCGATGTCCCTCGTTGTCGTACTCCGTTGAAGTTTTTCGTTGTCGAAATCCCTCGTCGTCGTTCTCCGTTGAAGTTCAGCGTCATCGAAATCCCTCGTCGTCCACCTCCGTTGAAGTTCTTCGTTGTCGAAATCCCTTGTCGTCCACCTCCGTTGAAATTTTTTGTCTTCGTCCCCCGTTGAAGTTCTTCGTCGTCGAAATCCCTCGTCGTCCACCTCCGTTGAATTTTTTTGTCTTCGTCCTCCGTTGAAGTTCTTCGTCGTCGAAATCCCTCGTCGTCCACCTCCGTTGAAATTTGTTGTCTTCGTCCTCCGTTGAAGTTCCTCGTCGTCCCTCGTCATCCTCCTCCGAAGGTCAGAGACCTCCATCGAAGTCGTTCGTCGATCCTCGTTGAAGTCCCCGTCATCCTTCGTCGTAGTCCCTCGTAGAAATCCTCTGGCGTCGAATCTGAAATAGAAGAAATCGAATTAATATAAAACTCATATACGTATTACATCGAAATGAAAATTACCTCGTCGACGACAAGTCGCTGCGTCGACAAACCCCCGGCGGACCTTCGCCATCTGCCTCGACTCCTCCATTGCATCGAAGAACTTCGCACATTTCTGCAACGCCCGTATGAGCTTTGAGTAGTCTTCGATTTACATTTGCTACCGTGGGCTTACGAAATACTAAAACTCGTCAGTAATATCGGTAATCGGGCTGCCTTCGATCGACCGTCTCTGCTTCTCTCGAAAAACCCGCGATCACCTCCGATTACGGTTAAGTTATGACCACCTCTAACAAAGGAGAACCTAGCTTCTCCAAAGAAGTCTGCTGGATGCGGAAACGTAGGTCCTCAAGGCGGTAGAGACCTCGCCTTTCGCAAACGTTTTTGAGGCCAACGGAAACATCAAAACACAATTTTCGACTCGTTCCCCTCGGGGAAGACGAACGCATCCGCCAAATTGGTGCTGACGCACTGGCGTTGATAACAACCTCGACACAATCGATCGCGGATAACCAAGCTGTGAAATCATTCTTGTATGGAATTCAAACCGATGAAATCAACTTCGAGCCTGCGTTCAATGACATCGGATCGGACATCCCGTTCCGATAGTCGAAGCGGAATCATGGTTTTCATCTGGTTTTTCTTTGAATCTATGCGAAACCCGTGTCATAAGCTCGCGACAGTCGGTCGCGCAATGCGAAGCTATAAGACAAATATTCGATTAAATTTAGACCGATGAAATCAACTCCGAGCCAGCGTTCAGTGACATCGGATAGGACATTCCATTGCGATAGTCGAAGCGGAATTATCGTTTTCATCTGGTTTTTCTTTAAATCGATGCAAAACCTGCGTCATAAGCTCGCGACAGTCGATCGCGCATTGCAAAGCTATAAAATGATTATTCGATTAAATTTAGACCGATGAAATCAACTCCGAGGGAGGGTTCATTGACATCGGATAGGACATCCCGTTGCGATAGTCGAAGCGGCATCATCGTTTTCATCTGGTTTTTCTTTGAATCTATGCAAAACCCGTGCCATAAGCTCGCAACAGTCGATCGCGCAATGTGAAACTATAAAAGAAATATTCGATTAAATTTAGACTGATGAAATCAACGCCGAGGGAGGGTTCAGTGACATCGGATCGGCCATCCCGTTCCGATAGTCGAAGCGGAATCATCGTTTTCATCTGGTTTTTCTTTAAATCGATGCAAAACCTGCGTCATAAGCTCGCGACAGTCGATCGCGCACTGCAAAGCTATAAAATGATTATTCGATAAAATTTAGACCGATGATATCAACTCCGAGGGAGGGTTCAGTGACATCGGATCGGACATCCCGTTCCGATAGTCGAAGCGGAATCATCGTTTTCATCTGGTTTTTCTTTGAATCTATGCAAAACCCGTGCCATAAGCTCGCAACAGTCGATCGCGCATTGCAAAGCTAGAAAACAAATATTCGATTAAATTTAGACCGATGAAATCAACTCCGAGGGAGGGTTCAGTGACATCGGATCGGACATCCCGTTCCGATAGTCGAAGCGGAATCATCGTTTTCATCTGATTTTTCTTTGAATCTATGCAAAACCCGTGTCATAAGCTCGCGACAGTCGGTCGCGCATTGCAAAGTTATAAAAGAAATATTCGATTAAATTTAGTCCGATGAAATCAACTCCGAGGGAGGGTTCATTGACATCGGATAGGACATCCCGTTGCGATAGTCGAAGCGGCATCATCGTTTTCATCTGGTTTTTCTTTAAATCGATGCAAAACCTGCGTCATAAGTTCGCGACAGTCGATCGTGCATTGCAAAGCTATAAAATGATTATTCGATAAAATTTAGACCGATGAAATCAACTCCGAGGGAGGGTTCAGTGACATCGGATCGGACATCCCGTTGCGATAGTCGAAGCGGAATCATCGTTTTCATCTGATTTTTCTTTAAATCGATGCAAAACCTGCGTCATAAGTTCGCGACAGTCGATCGCGCAATGTGAAACTATAAAAGAAATATTCGATTAAATTTAGACTGATGAAATCAACTACGAGGGAGGGTTCAGTGACATCGGATAGGACATCCCATTGCGATAGTCGAAGCGGAATTATCGTTTTCATCTGGTTTTTCTTTAAATCGATGCAAAACCTGCGTCATAAGCTCGCGACAGTCGATCGCGCATTGCAAAGCTATAAAATGATTATTCGATTAAATTTAGACCGATGAAATCAACTCCGAGGGAGGGTTCATTGACATCGGATAGGACATCCCGTTGCGATAGTCGAAGCGGCATCATCGTTTTCATCTGGTTTTTCTTTGAATCTATGCAAAACCCGTGCCATAAGCTCGCAACAGTCGATCGCGCAATGTGAAACTATAAAAGAAATATTCGATTAAATTTAGACTGATGAAATCAACGCCGAGGGAGGGTTCAGTGACATCGGATCGGCCATCCCGTTCCGATAGTCGAAGCGGAATCATCGTTTTCATCTGGTTTTTCTTTAAATCGATGCAAAACCTGCGTCATAAGCTCGCGACAGTCGATCGCGCATTGCAAAGCTATAAAATGATTATTCGATAAAATTTAGACCGATGAAATCAACTCCGAGGGAGGGTTCAGTGACATCGGATCGGACATCCCGTTGCGATAGTCGAAGCGGAATCATCGTTTTCATCTGATTTTTCTTTAAATCGATGCAAAACCTGCGTCATAAGTTCGCGACAGTCGATCGCGCAATGTGAAACTATAAAAGAAATATTCGATTAAATTTAGACTGATGAAATCAACTCCGAGGGAGGGTTCAGTGACATCGGATCGGCCATTCCGTTCCGATAGTCGAAGCGGCATCATCGTTTTCATCTGGTTTTTCTTTAAATCGATGCAAAACCTGCGTCATAAGTTCGCGACAGTCGATCGCGCATTGCAAAGCTATAAAATGATTATTCGATAAAATTTAGACCGATGAAATCAACTCCGAGGGAGGGTTCAGTGACATCGGATCGGACATCCCGTTCCGATAGTCGAAGCGGAATCATCGTTTTCATCTGGTTTTTCTTTGAATCTATGCAAAACCCGTGCCATAAGCTCGCAACAGTCGATCGCGCATTGCAAAGCTAGAAAACAAATATTCGATTAAATTTAGACCGATGAAATCAACTCCGAGGGAGGGTTCAGTGACATCGGATCGGACATCCCGTTCCGATAGTCGAAGCGGAATCATCGTTTTCATCTGGTTTTTCTTTAAATCGATGCAAAACCTGCGTCATAAGCTCGCGACAGTCGATCGCGCATTGCAAAGCTATAAAATGATTATTCGATAAAATTTAGACCGATGAAATCAACTCCGAGGGAGGGTTCAGTGACATCGGATCGGACATCCCGTTCCGATAGTCGAAGCGGAATCATCGTTTTCATCTGGTTTTTCTTTGAATCTATGCAAAACCCATGCCATAAGCTCGCAACAATCGATCGCGCATTGCAAAGCTATAAAATGATTATTCGATAAAATTTAGACCGATGAAATCAACTCCGAGGGAGGGTTCAGTGACATCGGATCGGACATCCCGTTCCGATAGTCGAAGCAGAATCATCGTTTTCATCTGGTTTTTCTTTGAATCTATGCAAAACCCGTGTCATAAGCTCGCGACAGTCGGTCGCGCATTGCAAAGTTATAAAAGAAATATTCGATTAAATTTAGTCCGATGAAATCAACTCCGAGGGAGGGTTCATTGACATCGGATAGGACATCCCGTTGCGATAGTCGAAGCGGCATCATCGTTTTCATCTGGTTTTTCTTTGAATCTATGCAAAACCTGCGTCATAAGCTCGCGACAGTCGATCGCGCATTGCAAAGCTATAAAATGATCATTCGATAAAATTTAGACCGATGAAATCAACTCCGAGGGAGGGTTCAGTGACATCGGATCGGACATCCCGTTCCGATAGTCGAAGCGGAATCATCGTTTTCATCTGGTTTTTCTTTGAATCTATGCAAAACCCATGCCATAAGCTCGCAACAATCGATCGCGCATTGCAAAGCTATAAAATGATTATTCGATAAAATTTAGACCGATGAAATCAACTCCGAGGGAGGGTTCAGTGACATCGGATCGGACATCCCGTTCCGATAGTCGAAGCAGAATCATCGTTTTCATCTGGTTTTTCTTTGAATCTATGCAAAACCCGTGTCATAAGCTCGCGACAGTCGGTCGCGCATTGCAAAGTTATAAAAGAAATATTCGATTAAATTTAGTCCGATGAAATCAACTCCGAGGGAGGGTTCATTGACATCGGATAGGACATCCCGTTGCCATAGTCGAAGCGGCATCATCGTTTTCATCTGGTTTTTCTTTGAATCTATGCAAAACCCGTGCCATAAGCTCGCAACAGTCGATCGCGCAATGTGAAACTATAAAAGAAATATTCGATTAAATTTAGACTGATGAAATCAACTCCGAGGGAGGGTTCAGTGACATCGGATCGGCCATCCCGTTCCGATAGTCGAAGCTGCATCATCGTTTTCATCTGGTTTTTCTTTAAATCGATGCAAAACCTGCGTCATAAGTTCGCGACAGTCGATCGCGCATTGCAAAGCTATAAAATGATTATTCGATTAAATTTAGACCGATGAAATCAACTCCGAGTGAGGGTTCAGTGACATCGGATCGGACATCCCGTTGCGATAGTCGAAGCGGAATCATCGTTTTCATCTGATTTTTCTTTAAATCGATGCAAAACCTGCGTCATAAGTTCGCGACAGTCGATCGCGCATTGCAAAGCTAGAAAACAAATATTCGATTAAATTTAGACCGATGAAATCAACTCCGAGGGAGGGTTCAGTGATATCGGATCGGACATCCCGTTCCGATAGTCGAAGCGGAATCATCGTTTTCATCTGGTTTTTCTTTAAATCGATGCAAAACCTGCGTCATAAGCTCGCGACAGTCGATCGCGCATTGCAAAGCTATAAAATGATTATTCGATAAAATTTAGACCGATGAAATCAACTCCGAGGGAGGGTTCAGTGACATCGGATCGGACATCCCGTTCCGATAGTCGAAGCGGAATCATCGTTTTCATCTGGTTTTTCTTTAAATCGATGCAAAACCTGCGTCATAAGCTCGCGACAGTCGATCGCGCATTGCAAAGCTATAAAATGATTATTCGATAAAATTTAGACCGATGAAATCAACTCCGAGGGAGGGTTCAGTGACATCGGATCGGCCATCCCGTTCCGATAGTCGAAGCGGCATCATCGTTTTCATCTGGTTTTTCTTTAAATCGATGCAAAACCTGCGTCATAAGTTCGCGACAGTCGATCGCGCATTGCAAAGCTATAAAATGATTATTCGATTAAATTTAGACCGATGAAATCAACTCCGAGGGAGGGTTCAGTGACATCGGATCGGACATCCCGTTCCGATAGTCGAAGCGGAATCATCGTTTTCATCTGGTTTTTCTTTGAATCTATGCAAAACCCATGCCATAAGCTCGCAACAGTCGATCGCGCATTGCAAAGCTATAAAAGAAATATTCGATTAAATTTAGTCCGATGAAATCAACTCCGAGGGAGGGTTCATTGACATCGGATAGGACATCCCGTTGCGATAGTCGAAGCGGCATCATCGTTTTCATCTGGTTTTTCTTTGAATCTATGCAAAACCCGTGCCATAAGCTCGCAACAGTCGATCGCGCAATGTGAAACTATAAAAGAAATATTCGATTAAATTTAGACTGATGAAATCAACTCCGAGGGAGGGTTCAGTGACATCGGATCGGCCATCCCGTTCCGATAGTCGAAGCGGCATCATCGTTTTCATCTGGTTTTTCTTTAAATCGATGCAAAACCTGCGTCATAAGTTCGCGACAGTCGATCGCGCATTGCAAAGCTATAAAATGATTATTCGATTAAATTTAGACCGATGAAATCAACTCCGAGGGAGGGTTCAGTGACATCGGATCGGACATCCCGTTGCGATAGTCGAAGCGGAATCATCGTTTTCATCTGATTTTTCTTTAAATCGATGCAAAACCTGCGTCATAAGTTCGCGACAGTCGATCGCGCATTGCAAAGCTATAAAATGATTATTCGATTAAATTTAGACCGATGAAATCAACTCCGAGGGAGGGTTCAGTGACATCGGATCGGACATCCCGTTGCGATAGTCGAAGCGGAATCATCGTTTTCATCTGATTTTTCTTTAAATCGATGCAAAACCTGCGCCATAAGCTCACAATAGTCGATCGCGCATTGCAAAGCTATAAAATGATTATTCGATTAAATTTAGACCGATGAAATCAACTCCGAGGGAGGGTTCAGTGACATCGAATCGGACATCCCGTTCCGATAGTCGAAGCGGAATCATCGTTTTCATCTGGTTTTTCTTTAAATCGATGCAAAACCTGCGTCATAAGCTCGCGACAGTCGATCGCGCATTGCAAAGCTATAAAATGATTATTCGATTAAATTTAGACCGATGAAATCAACTCCGAGGTAGGGTTCAGTGACATCGGATAGGACATCCCGTTCCGATAGTCGAAGCGGAATCATCGTTTTCATCTGGTTTTTCTTTAAATCGATGCAAAACCTGCCTCATAAGCTCGCGACAGTCGATCGCGCATTGCAAAGCTATACAATTATTATTCGATAAAATTTAGACCGATGAAATCAACTCCGAGGGAGGGTTCAGTGACATCGGATCGGACATCCCGTTGCGATAGTCGAAGCGGAATCATCGTTTTCATCTCGTTTTTCTTTGAATCTATGCAAAACCCGTGCCATAAGCTCACAACAGTCGATCGCGCATTGCAAAGCTATAAAATGATTATTCGATTAAATTTAGACCGATGAAATCAACTCCGAGGGAGGGTTCAGTGACATCGGATCGGACATCCCGTTCCGATAGTCGAAGCGGAATCATCGTTTTCATCTGGTTTTTCTTTAAATCGATGCAAAACCTGCGTCATAAGCTCGCGACAGTCGATCGCGCATTGCAAAGCTATTAAATGATTCTTGAAATCTACGAAGAGGTCGACCTGGACTTCGAGAACTATGAAGAGTTCGACCTGGACTACCTAAACAATGAAGAGTTCTATCTGGACTGCCGGATCTGCGAAAAGGTCGACCTGGTCTACCGGAAATACGAAGAACTACGGAGCCGAAGTCACACGATGTCGAGGAATCATCTAGGGTGACGTGGACATCGCGAGCATTGACGTGCTTTGACGCGATACTCTGGAGAAGCTTTTTCATGTGCCGAACAACTAAAAGCTACGGAGCTAAAGTCTCACGATGTCGAGGAATCACTAGGGTGACCTGGACATCGCGGGCATTGACGTGCTTCGACGCGATACTCTGGAGAAGCTTTTTCATGTGCCGGACAACTAATAACTACGGTGCCAAAGTCACTCGATGTCGCGCAATCATTTAAGGGGATCTGGACATCGCGGGCAATGACGTGCTTCGGCGCGATGCTCCGGAGAAGCTTTTTCATGTGCCGAACAACTAAAAACTACGGAGCTAAAGTCACACGATGTCGAGGAATCACTAGGGTGACCTGGACATCGCGGGCATTGACGTGCTTCGACGCGATACACTGGAAAAGCAGTTTCATATGCCGGAACGCTAAAAACTACGGAGCCAAAGTCACGCGATGTCGTGGAATCATCTAGGGTGACCTGGACATCGCGGTCATTGACGTGCTTTGGCGCGATACTCCGGAGAAGCTTTTTCATGTGCTGGATACCTAAAAACTACGGAGCCAAAGTCAGTCGATGTCGCGGAATCATCTAGGGTGACGTGGACATAGCGAGCATTGACGTGCTTTGACGCGATACTCTGGAGAAGCTTTTTCATGTGCCGAACAACTAAAAGCTACGGAGCTAAAGTCACACGATGTCGAGGAATCACTAGGGTGACCTGGACATCGCGGGCATTGACGTGCTTCGACGCGATATTCTGGAGAAGCTTTTTCATGTGCCGGACAACTAATAACTACGGTGCCAAAGTCACTCGATGTCGCGCAATCATTTAAGGTGACCTGGACATCGCGGGTAATGACGTGCTTCGGCGCGATGCTCCGGAGAAGCTTTTTCATGTGCCGAACAACTAAAAACTACGGAGCTAAAGTCACACGATGTCGAGGAATCACTGAGGTGACCTGGACATCGCGGGCATTGACATGCTTCGACGCGATACACTGGAAAAGCAGTTTCATATGCCGGAACGCTAAAAACTACGGAGCCAAAGTCACGCGATGTCGTGGAATCATCTAGGGTGACCTGGACATCGCGGTCATTGACGTGCTTTGGCGCGATACTCCGGAGAAGCTTTTTCATGTGCTGGATACCTAAAAACTACGGAGCCAAAGTCAGTCGATGTCGCGGAATCATCTAGGGTGACCTGGACATCGCGGGCATTGACGTGCTTTGGCGCGATACTCCGGAGAAGCTTTTTAATGTGCCGAAACCCAAAAAACTACGGAGCCAAAGTGACTCGATGTCGCGGAATCATCTAGGGTGACCTGGACACCGCTAATCTCGAAATTCTAATTAAAAGAAACAGTTATTTTAATTCAATTTTTATTCTGAAACATATTATATATTACATTTAATCTCTCGATTTAAAATTGCGGTGGGCTAACCCCAATAAAAAATATTTCATCATGGCGGGCCATTAGCCAACTTAGTTCACATCACCGCGGCAATGTCAAACGTAAGTTTGTTAGGTTCTGTCGTTCAGCCTTCAAAGATGCGTTGCGACACATCGATGTGACACTCGCTCGCCACCAGAACTCCACCAGACAACAAACAAGCGCCTCAGCGCCCTGCGGGTGCAGAGGCCCTTGTTGGTGGGCTCCGCCCTCCATACCCCCCGAAAAATGTCCCGGGGGGACAATTTTTAAGGCACTCACGGGGGTACACGTCGCGCTACGCGCTCCGTACCAAGTGTGATTACACTTCGCGTTATGCGCTACGTATCGAATATGTTCATATGTCGCGCTGCGCATTTCACCTGAACCTACTGTGTGTTTTAAGATCGGAATATTGAAACAATTGAAAAGAAAGTAGAAGAGTGGTTGGAAAAATTCGAGATAAAATTTGAATTTTTTTTTTGTTTCGAAAAAATTTTAAAGAGATTTGAAAAAATTAAATTGCAGTTTCCCAATATTTAAAGTAATTTACATTAAAAACGAAAAAAAAGCTGAGATTTTTTATTTTCATTTCAAATCATCCCGCCACAGAATATCAATGTCGCGGCGTGTGCGAACTTTATCACGTCTGCTATGGAATTGTCGTCGGCTTCCAAAGTTTGACGGATAGAATGAACGGAAAAAAAATAAATAGTCGCGATTGTTTTAAATTTTATTTGGCAAATTGCAATAATTTTGGATATTCGATGATTCTTCTTTGTGAAATTATAACCAAGTTTTTCAGTGCACCCGTGAAATTTATGATTTTTATTACGAATGTGAATGATGTATTGTAAAATATTGTGAATGGTTTCGTTCAAAATATATTATTTTCGAAATAAAAAGGGCTAATATTTGTTAATCAATGTGTGATATTTCGTGTTTTATTTTTCGCAACCAAATTTTCTTTTCTGACATGATGAAAAATTGTTTTTTGGAAAATTAAAGTAACATAACCTTTAAAATAATTCCTCACTAGAAATAATTGTAGAATAAAAATATTAAGAAATGTTAGAATGTCTTCAAATTTGCTGTGCATAGTGTTTTCGATGCAATGAAATATTGCTGAAAATTAGAAAAAAATTCGTTCGTAGGTTTCAAAATTGCAGCGCCGTACGGACCTTTGACAGGAGAAAATGGATTTTTAAATGGAAAATGCCTGGAAAAAATGTTCAGAGACGTCGGAATGTCTTCAAATTTGCTGTGCATAGTGTTTTCGATAAAATAAAATAATGATGCGAAAAAGAAAAAATTTGGTTCGTAGACTTCATAATTGGAGCACCGTACGGACATTTAGCGGAACAAAATTGAATTTTTATTTTGGAACAACTCATTAAAGGCTTCGCAGTAGTTTCAAAATGTTTGTGCACAATAGTCATGATGTGATAAAACACTCCTGCGAAGGAGAACAAAATTGCTTCGCACCATCCAAAGTTACACTGTGATACGGACGTCCGAGAAGATAAATTCAGTGAAAAAGCTATTTTTATTCAACCGCAGGCTAAAAAAAATATTTTCAGTCATCGGAGTCACTTCAAATTAACTTCGCATGAAGGTGGAGGTACACCGAAGTAAATTCTGAAAAACTAATTTTTTTGGAGCATACGCTGCGGGGAATCCCCATCGAAAGCTGTGTGAAGAAGCCTCGATAGTCATTTTAATAGGCACTCTTTGCCTATTGTTATAGTGAGTGCCTAAAAACTATCAATTCCCGCGGGAACTGTCAAAACAGGCATTAATGAACGGCAGTGTACCCCGAATTACGCTGATCAGCGTGTCTATTATAAAAATAAAAAAATTACGTGTAAATATATATCTCTCTATATATATAAAGTTACCGCCGCTGTCGCCGCCGCCGCCGTGTCAGGAATCGAGGGGGTCAGCTTCACCATAAGGTGGGGGAGGTCCATTCCGGTGAAGCTGACCCTTTTCCCTTTATTAAAAGGGGAAAAAGGTCAGCTTCACCAAATGGAGAGCCTCCCCCCGTACGGTGAAGCTGACCCCCCCAAGGCCGAAATATTCTAAGTCCCCAAGAGGGCCTTGACTCGAAATATTCTAAGTCCCTAAGGGGGCCTTGACTCGAAATATTCTAAGTCCTCCTTAGCGGGACTTACAATATTTTCGGTCGAAGGGGGGGGGGAGAGAAAAATATTCTAAGTCCCCCTTAGAGGGACTTAGAATATTTTTCGGGGGGAGGGGAGGGGGATAGGGAGGAGCGTGGGAGAGGAAGGCCAAAATATTCTAAGTTCCTCTAAGGGGATTTCGAAGGAGGCAGCAGCGGTGGTCGGCGGCGGAGAAAGAAGCAAAAATATTCCCCAAATGGGTCTTAACTCAAAATAGTTTACAATTGACGAGTGAGCGCGCGTAGCGCGCGAGCCCGGGGAAACGCTAGTATATATATATATATATATATATAATATTTAATGTATTATTTTGAATCAATAATAAGAAGAAAGTTGCCTGCAAGCATTGTTATTTTACTTACCTATCATGCATCCCAATAAGCTTCACCCTGATGCATGTATAAACGCAATGACGAGCTTATTCGGTTACACTGTGAATATTAGCTAATTCGCAGTATAACCCCGGTCTACATACGCTATTAGCTTATTCCGTATGTACTTCCGCGGGTATGAGCCAAGTAACGGCGAACGCGGCGGCGGCGGCGGCGGCGGCAGCGGCTGTGCCAGCCACTCTGCTTTAAAAGGCTAAGCAATAGCTAAGCGGCTAGCAATAAAATGTATTGTTTTTCTCTTATATGTTTCAGAGCAAACGGTGTCACAATTGTTTAGCGACGGTGTTGCTGAATATTTATATGTAAGCTTGGAAGACAACGGGTATGTGAACATTTGGCCGTGAAAAAAAAATATATATATATTATTAATAAAAAGATGGATGAAAATCATGAATATTTAGTATTTAATATCATCGTAACTCACCGATTCCCTCACTAACCAATATGGATCCGCGCTGGAAACATCCATGGACTTCTATTATCGCCGGTCCAAAAGGCTGCGGCAAAACAGTCTTTGTAAAAAAATTTTTGAAACATATTTCATACATGGCCGACATTAAATTTGCTCGAATATTATTCTATTATTCAGAGTGGCAGGACGGTTATAAAGATTACGACCGGGAGATAGAATTTTTGGAGGGGCTGCCACAAAACTCGGACATTGCTGGAGACAATCGCCCAAAGCTCTCGATAATTGACGATTTAATGCGCCAATCTTCAAAAGGCGAAATTGTAGATTTATTTACAAAGGGGAGCCACCATAAAAATATAAGTGTATTTTTTATTACCCAAACTATCTTCCATCAGGGTCGCGGTCAACGCGATATCTCATTAAATACGAATTACATTGTAGCTTTTAAGAATCCACGCGATCGTGCGCAGATCGCACATCTGGGTCGTCATGTATACCCCGAAGATTCAAAATTTTTACAAGAAGCTTATCACGATGCAACAGCGAAACCCCACGGTTACCTGCTTCTAGACCTTAAACAATCGACTCCAGATAATTGCCGATTTCGTACTTGCATATTCCCCGATGACGCTCATAATTTCGTTTATGTGCCGAAGCGGGGCATTGGCGCTCTTTAGTCAAAGTATAAATCACCATCACCGAGTGCATAATCATCATTCGTTTCGTGGCTATGGCACCATCAACAGTGGCTACAACTTCTATCGGAAAAAAGAACGTAATTCTGCTGCATGGATAAACAGCAGCGGGACTTGCTATTACGCTCAATAGATAAAAACGGGGTTAGATCTATTTGCGAGTGTGCCTTGAATACTTTGAATGGCTCTGTACCCTTAAAAAAATCCGAACGACTGCGCCTATCGAAGCATAAAAAAGTTTTGCGAAGGCTTATAAATAAAGCTGGTGGCTGGAAAACGAAGAAGCGCGTAATTGTACAAAAAGGGAGCGGCTTTTTATTACCCCTTCTCCTGCCGATCTTAGGCACAGTGTTGTCTAACGTTTTTGCTCGTAATTGACAAGATGCAGCACGCAAAAAAATGGTTTTAGTACCTCAAGAAGCTATCCCAATACGTGAAGCACTAGAGCAGATTAGATCCGTTCAAACACCGGGCACCACTCTCAGCAGACTCGATGCCGAAATCGATGATATACTTCCTTCGGTAACACCTTCGAACGAACGTGAAAAGTGGAAACTGTATCAACAAGTATTACAACGTTATCAATTCTTCACTGATGAGGAGCGTCGACCCAAAATTATCACGGCTCCCGTGAACGCTGAAAAACCTACGGAACAAATATCTGAAGAGTCGGAGCAAACAGCTGAGAAAGAAGAAATAGCAGGAGTATCTGATGCTGTTATACTAGCAACTGTGCCGAAAACATATAAAAACCAGACAGAGCAGTTGTTGAAACATCTCCACAGCACCCCCGGCCGTAGGCTAACATGAGACAAGTCGGGAATGATCTCGATCAATCGTGAGCCTGTAAAGGGAACCAACATAGCAGACCTCGTGAACGAAGCTATGCGTGAAAGAAAAACGGTACGCGCCACAGGCCGCGAGCAGTTTGGCGCTGAACTCCGGAGACTGGGGATCCCTCGTGAATTCATCGGTAATTCAAGTTTATTGTATGAGAATCTTTCGTTGGACAACACTATAAACGCTAACCTCAGTGGACTCGATGCATCAACATCGTCAAATATTATTCACACACCTAACGCGAACTTAAATTCTCCCGTTGGTAGTGCTGAGAAGCGTCGTACGCCGACTAGTGCTTCTTTAAATAAATCGTGGAAAAAGCTGAAGATTTAATGGCTTTATTGGAAAAGTTTTATTACGACCCAACGCATCCGGCCGGATATGCCGGTGCACCGAATTTACTTCGCGTGGCCGATAACGAAAAGATCTCCCGTGATGATGCAACTAACTGGCTGAGAGCTCAGGATACTTATACGTTACACAGGCCAATACGCCATAGATTCCCTAGGCGTCACTACGCGGTGGATAATATTGATGATGTCTGGGAGGCTGATCTCGTCGATTTACGATCCCTCAAAGATGATAATGGTGACGCAGTTTATCTTTTGGTGGTAATTGACGTTCTTAGCAAATACGCATGGATCGAAACGCTGCGAGATAAAACATGCGCTGAAACCACTGAGGGGTTTAAACGAATACTTTCTAGGAGTAGCGGCCGAGCACCCGTATGGCTACAGACAGACCGTGGTAAAGAATTTGTCGGCAGTATTTTGCAACGATTTTTGAAGACCCGCCGGATACGATACCGTGTTGCTCGAAATCCGGATATTAAAGCTGCAATTGTGGAACGTTTCACCCGCGTAGAAAAAATTAGTATGGGATTGACTCTGGGAGGACGATGGGCGAGAGGCTGGGGTTAGTTTGGGATTGAATCTGGGAAGCACCATGGGCAGTCATCTGGGTTTTGGGACCCGGCTGGATGGTTTCCCAGACCTTTTCCCATAGCGTCAGTGGACCGGGGGAATCCTCGTGCAATCAATCCCATATGCTTTTCCAGATTCTCTCCCAGCCGTCGCGTACGAACGGGGATTCTCGTGCAATCAATCCTATACGCTTTTGCAGATTCTCTCCTAGCCGTCGCGCACGCCCGGGGGAATTCTCGTGCAATCAATCCCATACATAGAATCCCATATTATGTGTAAAAGAAAGAAGAAGAAAAAATAGATTTTGTCAAATGGAAGGAAAAAATTAAAAACGAAGAAACATGCTCAAAACTAATTTTATTCGACGCATATGAGTTCCCCGAGCAACGTTAGGCGCGGTAGTACATATTCGGCGGTTAAATTTCGTTTAAGGTCCTTTCGCTTGGATGGACAAATTAAAAGATCTATGTGAGATTGATCCAATACTTTACAATATTTTTGGGACCTATATTGAACTTCAAGTGCCGATTACGTACAGCAGCATTTAACTTTGCTCGGGGAACGCATATCCGTAGAAAAAAATTTGTTTTAAGCATATTTCTTCGTTTTTAATTTTTTCCTTCCATTTGACAAAATCAATTTTTTCTTCTTCTTTCATTTACACATAATATGGAATTCTATGTATGGCATTGATTACGTGAGGATTCCCCCGGTCGTACGTGACGGCAGGGAAAGGGTCTGGAAAAGCGTATGGGATTGATTGCACGAGGATACCCCCGGTCATACGCGACGACTGGGAGAGAATCTGGAAAAGCGTATGGGATTGATTGCACGAGGATTCCCCGGTCGTACGCGACGACTGGGAGAGGATCTGGAAAAGCGTATGGGATTGATTGCACGAGGAATTCCCAGGTCCACTGAAGCTATGGGAAAAGGTGTGGGAAACCATCCAGCCGGGTCCCAAAACCCAGATGACTGCCCATAGTGCTTCCCAGATTCAATCCCAAAGAAACCCCAGCCCCAGAATCAATCCCATACTAATTTTTTCTACGCGGGAAGGAAGGAGTTGAATCCTCATGCGACGAATTCTTGAACAGAGCGGCAGTATCGGCATCGAGATTATCGCCGTAGTAAAATATAATACGGCCGAACGTTGCATCGCTCATAGCCGCTAGATGGCGCAAGAATCTTCGCACGAAAACTGTCTTACCACAGCCTGTTGGCCCACAAATTAGTGAAGTCCACGGATGTTTCCATCGTACGTCCATTTTCCATCGGTGTCGTCCGACTACTCCTGTTCCCTTTTGTCCTTTTTGTCTTCTTCGTTGTTGCGTTTTCGTCCGCCTTGGTTTCGTCTTTGTTTTTGGCTTTGCTGGTCTTTGGCGTTGTCTCGTATTCGTTTCCTTGCGTTGTTGTCGTGACTTCGTTGGTTGTCGTCGTCGTTTCGTTTATTTTGTCTGCGTCGTCATTTCGTCTTCGTTGGTTATCGTTGTCGTCTTGTCTCCATTCGCCTGCGTTGTCGTCTTGTCTTCATACATCTGCGTTGTTACCTCGTCTTCGTTGGTTGTAGTGGTTGTTTCATCTTCGTGCGTCTGCGTTGTTTTCTCGTTTCTATTCGTCTGCGTGGTTACCTCGTCTTCGTTGGTTGTTCTTGTCGTCTTATCCGTTTTGTTCCGTTTGAGGGTTTTTTTTCTCTGCGTTTTCCGTTATGTATTTTATTATCTTTTTTTTCCATATTTTTTCTTTAGGTAGATACATATTTATTTATTTCATATATATTTCCGTGCCCCTTTTTTTTTGTGTTTTATTATTGTATATGTTGTGCGTTGTTTTTTTTTCAATAAATGCCCTGCAGGGGCAGTTTAACTTGATTTTTTTTGTCTTTTTATTATTTTATTATTATTATTATTATTATTATTACTACGATTATTATTATCATTATTTTTTTTTTTTACCAGGAGTTGCGGAATCCTAGTTACGGATTCACACCAGCCAAGCTGTTGGATATGTGGGACTCCCGATTGGCCTACCCACTAAACCGCCCTCTCCTTTCCGTCCTCCCCCGACCAGGAACTATGTTAATATTACTTCTGATCGGGGGGTCTGTCTGTATTTGTCTTGTCATGTTGTGCGTGCGTTCTGTTTCTGTTTTCTTTGTCGCGTCTGGTCTGTCATGTCAGGCGTATTGTCGGAGTATTGTTTCTATGTATGTGGCAATGGTTTGCCATTGGTCGTTTCCGTGGAGCATCACCTCGACGATGTTGTCTGGGGTGATGCTTCCGACCGCCGTTTCTGTTTCTTGTCGCAGTCTTGTCCAGCGATCACATCTGAAGAAGGTGTGTTCCGCGTCATCTCGTTCGTGTCCGCAGTAATTACAGTCCGGTGTACGTGTTTTGTTCATTTTGTGTAGGTACCGTCTAAAGTAACCGTGTCCTGTCAGGAATTGGGTAACGTAGAAGTTTACGTCTCCAAAGTCCCGACTGAACCACGATCTCAGGTTCTTTATCAGTCGTCTCGTCCAGTTACCTGTCGTTTCTTCTGTCCATCGTTGTTGCCACATCTGCAGCGTCCTGTCTCTTTCCGTTGATGCCGCGTCCTGTCGTCTCGTGTCTGCGCTCCTTCCGTAGATCCTCTTGCGCTCGAGTGCAAGAAGATCTATGGGAATCACGCCCGCTACCACCAGAACGGCCTGCGCCGAGACCGTCCGGTAGGAACAGGCGATCCTCAGCGCGCTCTGTCTCTGTACTGACATCATTGCATGACAGTATTTTTTGGTCTTTAGGGAATCCGCCCAGATCTCCGCGCCGTAGAGGAGGATCGAGTGGGCCGTCGACATTAGAAGTCTCCGTTTTCCCGGTCTTGGTCCGTTCGTGTTTGCCATCAGGCGGCTCAAAGATTTTATCTTTTCGGCCGCCCTTTGGGCTGTCCTTTGTATGTGTGGCCAGAAGGTCATCTTCGTATCTAGGGTCACCCCGAGGTACTTGACTTCCCCTCTGGCCTCGATTTCGTTGGTCCCGACGAACATGGGCAGTCTCGTCTGTATGCGTTTTCTTGTGAGGAACATCAGTTCCGTCTTTTCTGTTGCAAGTTGTAGTCCGTGGTCGGACATCCACCGTCCGACCCGTCTCATCGTCTGGTTTAACTTGTACTGCGCCAGTTCTGGAGATCGCTCGGTGATCACCGCCGCCACGTCATCAGCGTATGCGACGAGGGAGACACCGAGCGGGAGCTCCAGCCTGAGCAGACTGTCGTAGACTCCATTCCAAAAGTCTGGTCCCAGTATGGATCCTTGGGCGACCCCCGCGGTGATTTGCCTTGTCTCCTGTCCCTCGGTTGTCTCGTAAGTTATCCGTCTGTTGCGTAGATAGTCTTGTACGACGCGGAGCAAGTAGGGTGGCGTTCTGAAGGCGCCTCTCAGCGCCTCCAGGATGTCCACCCATCTAGCCGAGTTGAAGACGTTCTTTACGTCAAGTGTTGCCAGCAGCACGATGGGTCTCCCTGCATGGCAGTGCCTGTCTGTGTCTCGGAAGGATTCGACCACTTTCTGGATTGCTCCGATCGTTGATCGTCCCTTCCTGAAGCCGAACTGCTGGTCAGAAAGCCCACCCCTGGCTTGTATCGCGTCTGTCAGTCTTGGTCTTAGCATTCGTTCGTAAAGTTTCCCTGTCGTGTCTAGTAGGCTGAGCGGGCGGTAGGCTGAAGGTGTGCTAGGGTCCCCCTTTCCCTTCGGGATGAGGACCAGCCTCGCCGTCTTCCAACGCTCGCTAAATGTCCCTGTCGTTAAGCACGTATTGTACAGGTCGAGGAAGATCTCTGGCCTCAGGCTCACCATCAGCCGGATGATCTCTCCCGGTACTCCGTCAGGTCCTGGGGCCATACCAGGCTTCAATTATTATCATTATTATTATTATTCTCTTTTTTTTTTGCATATATTATTATATAATCCCTTTAATCTGTATGTTTTTGTATTGTAGGATTTTGTGTGTTTTTTTTTTCTAATAAATGCTCCGTGGGAGCAGTTAACTGATTTGTTTGTTTTGCGGGTTTTATTGTTATTGTTATTATTATGTTATTTTTATTATTCTTCTCTTTCTCTATTTATTAATAATATTAGTACCCCCTTTTTTTCTTTCATCCTTTCCTCTTTCTTTAAACTTTTTTTCGATTATTATTATTATTATTACTTTGCTATATTTTTTTTATATATATTTTTTTCCCTCTTTTTTTATTTTAATATTATATAATAACTTTTTTTTTCATTAAAAAAAAATGGGTTATATGTTTCTTTCCTTAGCTTACTCCCCCTCTTTTTTTTTCGTACACCCTATTCCTTATTTTGTTCAGGTACAGTAGTATGCTTCTTTCTCTTTCTTTTGGTGGGTATCCCGTTTTCCAAAAGTTAGAATGTCATTTTTTTTCTTAAAGCTTTTACCCGGCTGTCACCTCCCTTTTCCTTGAACTTATTATTTTATCCTATGGGGTTAACAGTATCTATATAGTCGTAAGGTTGATTATTTCTGTGTTATTCTATGCATATTATTTTTTATTTTTTTTTTTTTTGCGTTATCTCCCTTTCTTTGTCGTTCGTTTATTTTCTCTCTTCCTATTCGTGATTTTCCGACTCTCCTTTTCTATCCCCTGCAGATGGCCTGGAGAATTCGTATGGTGCTTTTGGCTAAATCGTGGGCTTCCTGTACCATAGCCGGGCTTATCTCTTTGTCATAATCGCTATAAACGCGGTCAGGAAGGATTACCATGTGTCGTACACTGATTATGTCTTCCTGGAAAAGGTCGCATTGGTTCGAAGCCATGGCGCACTCGGAACAAGCTACTGCGTGCGCACAGGGAATGTAAATTCCCGATACCCGATTTCTTCCGCAATAACGGCAGAGCTTTTCGAAAACGATGTCGTCTAGTCTGAGTGCCGGTGCAATGAATCCACTGGGTAAATAATCTACGAGAACGTTTTTCTCATGCTCATGCAGCGGCGCTTTTTCTGCGGTGCTTGGCTTAATTTTCTTCTGGCAAAACGTTCTATAATGCTCCATCACCTCGGCCACGGTTGGCCCGGCGTCTCCCTGTCTACGCGCTTCCTTGATATACTCGTGTCCTTTTCTCTCCAGCAGGTATGAGCAGTTCCTGTGCCTACGGGCATGTTCCTTCCATGGATCGTCGCTGGGAATCCACCGGTGTAACTCGATTCCGCATGAGAAACACTTTACTCGATCACCCTTCTGGAGATAGAAGAATCCCGCATCGGCCATTCTTTCGGGGGTCTGTTCCAATGCCATGGGCCAGTCTTCATAGGTTTTAAGCCGTTGTTCATATGTGGAATGCTCTAAAGGATTTGTTGGTTCAATGTTGATTATTTGACTATATCTAGGTTTTTCCAAAAATCCTTGGACAATCCTCGGTGCGTCGGGCGTGGGTTTTGCCTCGTTAGTCACTCCAGGGGGTACGATTTTGTCGTTGATAGTCGCGGATTTTTGCGCAAAGTGCGGGGGCACTGGAGCTCTCATTTTCCATGGCTGGTGTATTGCTGGTTGTATTGGTTCTTCCCCACTTCGAGTTGATTCGGACGTGCCAGAGGTGCTCCTTGCCTTCCTCTTACTGCTTGGCAGAGAATCTCCTTTGTTTCCCATTACCGTTGTCCTTTGTCCGCTCGGAGCTTCCTTGTCGGGTGACCGCAGGCTCCCTTCGGCTGGCCCGAGGCCCGAGAGAGAGAAACTGCTGTTTCCTCTAACTTTACTTGTTTCCTGACTTCCGGGGATAATTTCGCTCCTTTTCCCACAATCCATCGGTAGTTCAGGGGTGTTGGGAGGACCGGGAGGGCTTGGGGGAGGCGGGGGCAGTTCTGGGGTGTTTGGGAAGGTTGGTGGAGTCGGAAGGATTATTGCTCCAGATGCTGTTAAACGCACATAGTGTTCGAACGGTGGATCCTCCTGACACGTGGGCGAATTGTTTTGCATCCACGAGGGGACCTTTCCTCTCCTTCCATCCTCTCCTACTCGTATATTGCCGCAGGGAAGTCCACGTGCAAAACGGCATTCCGTTGATTCTAATTTATGCTCCCTGAGAGGATCCTCGCCGATTTTCCAATTATGTAATATTATTCCGCATTCAAAACAAATGACATCGTCGCCTAATCCTTCGTAATAAAATCCGGCGGCAGCGAGTGCCTGGGGTTTCAGGTAGGGACGTGGCCATCCAGCGAAACTTTTTACTCTCTCGGACTCACGCCGATATCGGTGGTATTGAGGTTGCTTTCTTTTCGGTTCCTGAGCCGTGTTTTCCGAAGGCCCTGTCGGCTCCCCCTCGTCACCTGTTCCCATAATTTTTGTATAGGTATGTGTGACTTCTTTACTCGTTCAGGGTGAACGACACACGTTCTTCCTTTGAGTTGGAGGCGCAAATTTCCTTTTTCCAAAATGTCCAATATCTCGAAAGGTCCTGTATATTGATCTCCTAATTTCCCTGGCTTTGGCCCTTTAAGCAGAAAGACGGGTTCGCCAACCTTGAACGTAACTGGGTTGATGCGGCGGTCTCTATATATCTTGGCTTTTTCCTTGGACGCTATGAGGTTTATTCTTCCTATATTTTGAATCTCATGTATTTGTGTAACTAGTCTCGTTAAATAATCGTCGTACGTCGCGAGTTTATCGAGGTCATCGAGAGGGAAACTCGAGGGGGTTCTCGCGATTTTTCCGAATACCATTTCATAGGGGGTGTGTCTCGCACTTTCATGAACGTTTGTATTGTAATTGAAAATAGCTAATTCAACCCAATCGTCCCAGTTATTTTCCTGGTTTGTATATTGCTTGAGATATTCGCCCAGAGCGTGATGCGATCTTTCTAACGAACCGTTTGATTGTGGGTGAAACGCGGTAGTTTTGATTTTCTTGATTTTGAACAATTTCGAAATTTGTTTCATAAAATTGCTCAGAAAGTTCGTGCCTTGGTCAGTTAGTACGGCTCGTGGAGAACCGAAGTTGCAAATAAATCTCTTGACAAATGACTCGACTATGGTTACTGCCTTGGCGTTCGGTAGAGCTACCGCGATCGAGAATTTTGTTAACTGGTCCTATATAGTGAGTATATATTCGTTTTGTTTATGAGTCTTTGGCAGCGGTCCCACGATATCCATTGCAATTTTTTCGAAAGCCGTGGGAGGCGTGTCGGTAATTACCATCGGTTGTTTTGTCTTGACTCTAACTAATTTTTTCAGCTGACAATTTAAGCATCTTTTTATAAAATCCTGTACGTCTTGCTTGAGATTTTTCCAATAATAATCGTGTCGAATGCGATTGTATGTTTTGCTTACACCTCTGTGTCCGCCGACGGCCGAGCAATGTTTTTCCGTTATTATTGCCTCTCGCTCTTCTTCTTTTGGTTCTTTGATAATCCCTAAGCAAACTATTATTTTTATATCCGTTTCTTGAAACAATTGACGAATTTGGATTATAATATCTTCCCAACGTACATTGCAAATCGCGTAAGATTTTGCCACACTAATTGATCGTAGGGTTAACTCTTCTGCGAGGTTTCGGCAGCTTTTAAAACTTTCGACGATGTTTTCAAGGATTAGTGTTGGTCCATCCCGTATTTCTGCCCGGATAGGCAAGGCAATAAAATATTTATTATTCCTTTTGGACAAAACTTTTGCCTCTCGTAATTTTAACTTTCTTAAATTGGGCATTTCTTCTCGGTCCACTAACGATTGCGCCCCCTTATCCATCGGCAGTCCCCTAGTGTCTACAAAAAACATCATGCTATCTTTACGACTGTAGAAAAGATCCCGAGACTGCTGAATAGTTTTAGAATTTTCCCGTCTCCTTTGGTTGTTCGTTAAATTGCCTTCGGTTCCTCTGCATTCGCTGTCGCGGGTACGGTGAGAGGCGTTTTCGTCGTCGGAATTCTCCGAGTCGCTGTAGACCAACGGTTGGTGAGCAACTTTTTTAGGCACTCACTATAATAATAGGCAAAGAGTGCCTATTAAAATGACCAGCGGGCCTCTTCACACAGCTTTCGATGGGGATTCTGCAGAGCGTATGCTCCAAAAAATGTAATTTTTCAGCATTTACTTCGGTGTACCTCCAACATCATGCGTAGTGAATTTAAAGTGACTCCAATGACTGGAAATATTTTTTTTCGCCTGCGGTTGAATAAAAATACCTTTATTACTGAATTTATCTTCTTAGACGTCCGTATCACAGTGTAACTTTGGACTGTGCGAAGCAATTTTTTTCTTCTTCGCAGGAATGATGTATCATATCATCACCATTGTGCACATACATTTTGAAGCCCCTGCGAAGCATTTGGATATTTGCTTAACAAAAAAAAATTATTTTTGCTTCGACAAGATTCCGTACGCTGCTGTAACTTTGGACTGTGCGAAGCAATTTTTCTCTTCTTCGCAGAGATGATGTATCATATCATCACCATTGTGCACATACATTTTAAAGCCCCTGCGAAACATTTGAATATTTACTTAATAAAAACAATCCATTTTTGCTTCGACAAGTGTTTGTACGCTGCTGTAACTTTGGACTGTGCGAAGCAATTTTTCTCTTCTTCGCAGGGATGATGTATCATATCATCACCATTGTGCACAATCATTTTGAAACTACTGCGAAGCCTTTAATAAGTTGTTCCAAAATAAAAATTCAATTTTGTTCCGCTAAATGTCCATACGGTGCTCCAATTATGAAGTCTACGAACCAAATTTTTTCTTTTTCGCAGCATTATTTTATTTTATCAAAAGCACTATGCACAGCACATTTGAAGACATTCCGACGTCTCTGAACATATTTTCCAGGCATTTTCCATTTAAAAATCGATTTTCTCCCGTCAAATGTCCGTACGGCGCTGCAATTCTTAAACCTACGAAAGAATTTTTTTCTAATTTTCAGCAATATTTTATTGCATCGAAAACACTATGCACAGCAAATTTGAAGACATTCTGACATTTCTTAATATTTTTATTCCACAATTATTTTTAGTGAGGAATTATTTTAAAGGTTATGTTATTTTAATTGTCCAAAAAACAATTTTTTATCGTGTCAAACAATAAAATTTAGTTGCGAAAAATAAAATACGAAATATCACACATTGATTGACAAATATTAGTCCTTTTTATTTCGAAAATAATATATTTTGAACGAATATCATTCACAATATTTTACTATACGTTGTTCACATTCATAATAAAAATTAAAAATTTCGCCGGTTCACTGAAAACTTGGTTATAATTTCACAAAGAAGAATCATCGAATATCCAAAATTATTGAAATTTATCAAATAAAATTGAAACCAATCGCGACAATTTTTTTTTCCATTCATTCTATTTGTCAAACTTGGAAGCCGACGATAATTTCATAGCAGACGTGACAAAGTTCGCATACGCTGCGACGTTGGTATTCTGTGGCGGGAAGATTTGAATCGAAAAGAAAAATCTCATTTTTTTTTTCATTTTTTAATGTATACTACTTTAAATATTGGGAAACTGCAAGTCAATCTTTTCAAATGTCTAACAATTTTTCGCAACAAAAAAAAATTCAAATTTTACCTCGTATTTTTCGAACCATCCTTCTCTTTTTTCAATTGTTTCAATATACCTATCTCAAAACAAAATAAAACGATAAAAAATAAAATTTCTCGAATTTCTCTCGGACAGTGACAATAAAGAATTGATTCTGTCTATTATGGGGAAGAGAAAAAATGCATAAAGTGTTATAACTGAATTCTTTTCTTCATCGACAAACAAAGAGCCCTCGCAGTCGAATTCATCAAAAAATTGAATTTTTATTTTTTTAATTTTGGACGCATCCAAGACACTACAACTTTTTATTTGAGCAACGTACTACTTCCTCTTCAATACACGATAATAACCAAGACGACATCTATGTTCGTTCTCGAGATATCATTTTTTTGCTACAACGATTAATATCGAGTTAATTTCATTGAAAATCGTAACTAAAAGCAAATTTTTTGAATATTCGGCTCCAATACTTCGGCTCCTGTCCAGAGGTAATAATAAAGTGATTCCATGTATTTTAGGGAAGAAAAAACATTTAAAGAGATGCATTTAAAGGGGTCATTAGATCGAAAGGGTAAATGGTAATGGTGTTCGTGTTGGTAAATATTTTCTGTGTTTGTTTTATACTTATTTAATGTGGTCATAAGTGTTAAGCCAATACAACGACCTTTACTAGATATGATTTGATTTATTACATTAATTTGATCAAGTTCTACGCGTTGCAATTCGTTATATTTGTCTCGTGTCTGAATTTTTGATAATTGATCGTAAAACAAAAAGGAAATATCAGTTGTGAATAATAATAATGAATTTGTATAAAAACGAAATGTTTATATTCGATGAAAGTTAAACTATGAATCAATTTACATAATTGATAAATGATTTTTCCCTATACGTTCTTCCGAGATGAAACGCGCAGCATGACCTATAAGCATATTCGATACGTAGCGCATACCGCAAAGTGTAATCATACTCGATACGGAGCGCGTAGCGCGACGTGCGTATAAGTTTAAAATGGAGCGCGTAGCGCAACGTGTATCCCTGTGAGTGCCTTAAAAAATGTCCCGAAGGGACATTTTTCTGGGGGTTTGGGGGGCGGAGCCAACAAGAGCCTCTGCGCCCGCAGGGCGCTGAGGCGCTTGTTTCATATAGGATTGTCCTCCATATCGCTATCTTTATCTGATGGTTCGGTGTCATTCTCAATACTCTCACAATTTTCGGGCGCCGCTGGAGGTACGCCGTTTTCGTGCATCCTACTGTAGCTTACCCTAGTATCGGTCTCTTCGTTAACTTCTCGGCTGGAGCTTTCCTTAAGGGTTCCCAGGTCTTCCTGTCCCGGCGTAGGCCCCTTTCTTCGTTTTAGATTTTTACGACCTTTTGATGGTCCGGCTGAGTGGACTTTCTCGTAGTCCCCGTCGCCAAAATCATCCTCGCTATCCTTTGACAGGTAACCTTCCTGCGCTCCGTCGGTTGGTCCAAGGATGCCGCTTGTCGAACGTTCACACATATCCTCGTGGTCTGGAGGTTCCCATGGCTCCTCGTCGGCTTCTAATAAAACAACGTCTGGATCTATGGTTTCGTCTACGTCCTCGTCGCTGTCCAAAGCTAGATACTCGGCGATTTCTTCGTCAGTTAATCCTCGAGCTGGTTTATGACGCGTCTTAGTCGCGGGGTTGGTGCGAATTATAAAGATTCCATCGGGATTACTGGGTTCACAGACGGGGTTCCGAGAGAGAGCGTCAGCGTTTACATTTGTTTTTCCTGCTTTGTATACCACATCATATTCATATTCGGCTAGTTTCAGACGCCATTTTAAAATTTTCGCGTTGCCGTCTGTGGCCCGGCGGAACCATAACAGTGGTTTATGATCCGTTACGACTGTGAATTTGCGTCCGTACAAGTAAGGACGGTAATGAAGGATGCAATATACTATCGCAAGAGCTTCTTTTTCGTAGGTATCGTATCGCTCCTCGGTTTTGTTTAGCGCACGGGAAGCATAAGCGCACGGATGGTCATGGTTAATTTCCCCCTGAGAAAGGATGCCGCCGATAGCTATCCCGGAGGCATCAGTCGTTAAAATGAAAGGCTTCGTGAAATCTGGGTACCGTAACACAGGTGCTGTGCATAATTTCTCCTTTAAAATTTCGAAAGCCCCTTGTTCCTCCTTATCCCATTCGAAAGGTATTTCTTTCCGAAGAAGCAGAGTGAGTGGCTTTGATATTTTTGCGTAACTTTCGATAAATCGTCGGTAATAGCCCGTTAGTCCTAAGAATTGTCGAATATTTTTAACGTTTTTGGGCTGAGTAAATTCGCGAACTGCCTCGAGTTTCCTAGGATCGGGCATAACGCCGTCGTTTCGATGACATGTCCTAAATAAGCGACTTCTCTTTTTAAAAATTCGCATTTATCCGGTTGTAGCTTTAAAGTTGCTGCCTCAAGTCTCTTCATTAGCTTTCTATAGATGGTTTCATGCTCCTCTAATCCTCGCGAATAAATAACGATGTCATCTAAGTATACGAATATTCCTTTTCAGAGTAATCCGCTGAGAGCGAGATCCATAGTTCTTTGGAAAGTGGGCGGGGCGTTCCGAAGTCCGAAAGGCATTCGAACGAACTCGAAATGGCCCCTCGGCGTCGTAAATGCGGTCTTATGTCGGTCCAGGGGACTGACTTCTATTTGATGAAATCCTGATGCTAAGTCGAACACGGAAAAATACTTCGCACCACCTAATTGGTCCAGTATCTCGGTGATGTTAGGGATGGGATAAACATCGGCAATTGTTTTTTCATTAAGGGCCCGATAGTCGCATACCACCCTCCATTTCTTGTTTCCTTTTGAGTCGTTCTTTTTCGGTACCACCCACACAGGGCAATTGTAAGGAGAGGTTGATGGTATTATCACTCCATTCTTTAGCATATGGTCTACTTGTTTTTCTATTTCGTCCTTTGTACATTCCGGCCAACAATATCCTCTTGTATTAATGGGAAGATCATCCGTCGTGGGAATTCGATGTTGCAATATCGTTGTGTATGTTAATGCTTCTCCCGGCAAGTGATAAAGATGGGCGCTGCTTCTCAATAAAGATTCGATGCTAGTTTTTTCTTCTATATTTAACTCATTCAGCCGAAGGAGAGATTTTATCTTTTCGAAACGTTCCCCTGAATCCGAGATTGTGAGCGTAAAACAGAAACTTTCTCTCAAGAAGGGTTGAAGGCAACGGGAGGCATTAATGGAACGTAGTGTCTCCGCAAGTTTGAGATTTACAATGGTATAGCTTTTACGGTCTTTCGAAAGGGTTTCATTATTGTATATTCTTCCCTGGTTACAAGGTTTCTTATTCGTCGAGTATTCCACATATCGTATAGCCATACTATCTTCTCTGTAATTCGTTGACAAAGTTCCCATTTCCTTGAGATCGGTTTTATTCTCCTCATGGGTTTGTGCGTTTGGCTTCGTAATTTCGTGATTATTCGTGCTACATTCTTTTTCCTTTTCTTGTCTCTCCGCCTCACTCAAGCGGCTATAAATTTCGTCGACCTCCGACTCTTGGGCCTGACCACTGTAAACTCCTTCGGTCATACTTAGACTCCTGGTAGTACCTGGGCTCACGTCACAGTCCGTGGCGACAACAGAATTATTTTCTACATTTTCCTTATTAACACTAACTTCTTTCTCCTCTTGCATCGGTGTTAAAACGAAATCATCACGAAATCCCTGGGCCTCACTTGGTACCCCTGTGGGTTCGTGTAACGACATATTTATGGATTCACTCGATATTTCTTTAGATACACAATTGTCTTTGTTACTCCTTTCAGGAAACACCGGCGTTTGTCCGGTCACAATAGTTACATTATTTGGTTCGACTGTTATTTCTATTTCCTTGGTTTTATTAGCAGTATCGTCGTTCGTCTTTCCTGTATACATCCTGCTCTCCTTGGGTTTATTGTCCAGGGGTCCCTCGGGCTCCGATTTCACCGAGGGCGCAGCGTCTGCGGGACTTCCACTGTCTTTTTTATTACTCATTTTTCCTTTCTCTATGCTTGTTTCTGTTTCCGTTATTAATTCCAACACTGGTACTTGCAGCTTGATCGTATGTGGATTATTATTTGTTACGTAAATGTAGGCTTTTCCATTCTCGTTGGCCACTAATCCAGTTTCTATTTTGACTCCCCCCCCAGCTTCTAAGGTGGGCAAATATCCCTCGCGGACTTCCAGGTTTCTTATTCGAACAAAACAGAGTTTTCGTGTTTGCCCCGGAATTACTATAGTTTCTGGAGTAGCGAAAGGAATTTTTATTTCTTGCATTTTTAATCGTCGTTTTTCGTAATCAATTACCACTCTGTTTCCATCCAAATATTCTGATCCCAGTATTCCTCCTTCATTGATGGGGAAATTATTTTCTACTACATGAAACGTGGCGAGTCGTCCGAAAACTTCGAGCGTCACACGTCCGAGAGTGTATATCGATATAGTGGTAATTCCGTTCAGTTGTAAAATTTCGGTATTATCGATTGGCGTTGTTGAATTTACAAATTCCCTTTTAATGATGGTTGGCCCAGCTCCGGTGTCAACCATCATTATTATAGATGTTGTTAAATTTTCACTTGTTAATTCTATCGTGGGGACGCTACTCTCTCGGTGTAATTTTATCGTGCGTATTTTTAATGTTCGTGCGGATTTGATGCTACCGAGATCACATGTATTGGGTGCGTGATCTGGGTGGTCCCCGCTGCACCCGTCGTCGGGAGACCGTTGGAGTTTCCCAGAGACGTATTATACCGCGATTCGTTCGCCTTTTTCGCCGGGCACTCCCGAATGAAGTGACCGGGTTGCTTGCAGTAGTGACAAGTGCTCGTTGTTTTTGGATCGCCTTTGACGGTGTCTGCGAAAGTTTGTTGCTGAGAAGCGGCGCATTGAGCTTGATTGTGGCGATACGGGCATAGATAAGCACCGTGCCCATTCTTTTTGCATATTTGACATACGATGTTGGCAGTCTGCGCGAACTGCAAACCCTGCGGCACGGGGTTATTACGAGCATTTTGATTGCTCGTTATTTTTTTAGCGTGATTCGGCAGCAAATGAAAATCTTGCACCGTGTGTCCTTGATTTTTACATAATTGACAAGTGGTAGATGACTTCTCTTGATTCGATGGAGGGAATAATTTGTATCATCGGTCTGCGCTATGACCTCTTTTGTCACAATGCTGGCATACGGTGATTGCAGGAGTATTAGGCGAAGGATTATTGTTTTTCTTCGGAGGGAATAGCTGAAAGCATTTGCTCGCCACGTGCCCCTTTTTGTCACAGTTCTGGCAGGTAGGTATTACCTTTTCCTGGCTACCTGAGTCCTTTAACTCTGCTGCCTTGTTTCCAGGTTTCTCTGGACAGTTCACAGCTATGTGTCCTGTTTTGCTGCAAAGCTGACACTCTGGTGTCTCGCTGATAATTGCCCGGATAAATCCTTTACCCTCGACTCTCGCATCCTTTGTATTTTCTGAACTCCTGATACCTTCTCGCAGCGCGGTTCGGGCTATTAATTGTTTTTCGATTTTTACAGCCCTTTTTACTATTTCGTCGATCGTTCCTTCGGTTGTCATTCGTGCCTCGATTTCGGGTTTTAGCCCTTGTATGAAACACGGCGGGAGGCTGGCGGCAGTATTATCCCTGAAAGCTTTATCCGCAGGCTCGTTATTTTCGGAATCATAGGCTTCCAGAATTTGGAAACCCAAATCGCGGATTCTGTTTGCGTATGCTACTACAGTTTCTTCAGGTCGCTGGTATATAGAACCGAGTTCTCCCTGCAATTGGTATATGTTCCTTGCAGGTGCGTAGATGCATTTTAAGAATTTATGTAATTCTTTCATGCTTCCGAATGTTTGTTGCGCTATGGATCGTCGTGGTTCCCCGACGATTTTTATTCTGACTGCCTTAACTAGTTGCTCCTCGCTGGAAGCATCTAGCATTTCCAATGCTTCCTCGTAGCATTGAATAAACAAATTCAAAGAGGTATTAATGCCATCATATGTAGGGACGACGCCCAAAGCGTCTTTGAGAGACACCTTTAATCCAGAATTAGCCATGTCGTTCTTTCTTTCTGTCCTCGCAGGTGGGTCCCGTGGAGTATCTTTGATGCGACTTCCTGTGTTCTTTGCTTCGGGTGTTTCGGTTTTACCCGTGATAGTTTTGTCGCGATCGCTAAGAGATTGTCTTTGCTCCACAGGGCTATTTAGTTTTGTTTTCGGCTTGGTACCGGTATTTTTATTTTTTTCGTTGAGTTGGTTCGCGCCTTCTCCTATAATAGGATACAGGTTACGCTTAACTGTGTCAAGTTGTGAGAGAGAGGTTCGTGGCACGATGAGTTCGCCTTCTCGTGTATAAAATTCCTCCTCGCTCGTATCAAATTCAGCGAGGCTTTTATAAATCGTCTCGTCAAACAAAGATAGGTATGTTTTTGACCCTATGTCCTTTTCAGAGAAATTGTCAATGATAGTTTGTGTGCTCTCGTCGTCGGATTCGTTGGTTGTTTCGAAGGAATGGGGAACAGGGGTATCGGGTCTTCGCGATGGGTCAACGGGCGTTCCAAAGACCTTCCGTTCGGTTAGTCCGTATCCCTCGGTTCTCAATTTTTCGTCCGCCAAAGCCAGGGCCTGAGCTCTAACGCTTAATAGCTCGTATTGTTCCTCTAGGTATTTTTGATCCGCTGTATCCTTGTCCGTTTCTTTTCCTTTGGTTACTTCTTCCGTTATCTGTATTGGAATTTCTTCTTTCGTGGTTTGTATCTCTTCCTCAATGTCTACCTCTTCTTCCTCCTTTAGGGGTTCGGTTATTTCTAATATCTTTTTATGAGCGGTGTTTTCCGCAGCGTGCACTGACTTGTTACCTCTGCCACTTCTTCGTTCGTTTACGTACGTGTGCACTATATGATCAGGGATAGTGGTGTTGGATCGGGTTGAACGGGTGGGACGAGACAGTGGTTCGTTTCCTTTTTCGGGGTTAGTAGAACTCATTTAGATTTCCGAGAGGGAATGAAGGAGAATTATTACGTTGGTTTCCTCGCAATTTGTTGTTTTATCGTTTTCTTTTATTTATTTTTTCCTGATTTGTCTGCTCTTACTCTTATGGGAGCGTGTTTTAATAAACGATATTTTGTGTTTCGTGATAAATTTTACCTTTGGGTAGCGGTTGGATATGAATAAATGGCAATAATTCCTAATCAATTTTCTCAGAACCTTCAGAATGGATTTGGCTAGCATGTAGAAAATTAATTGTTTCTCTTCTCCCTTTTTTTTTTGATAACTGGAATGATTAATAATCTACCGGAATTCAAAGTTACTGGAACCAATTTTCGGGGACAACAAATGTTTCTGATGGTTTTACAGGCGCGATTATTAGTTGCACTTTTTCAATTTTAACTATTTGTGGTTTATCCTCAGATGTCTGGGTAAACGTTTTTTCCGCGAGGGGTTCCCTCCAAATTTCACAAACTATTGTCTCATCAGGAGTCAAATACAGAAAATCTAGTTCTACCGTTTTTCCCGTTGATCTATCTTCTAGCGGTGTCGGGTCAGGTTTTTCTTCGCCCGAGGGTTTCTGTAGGCTACCGAGAAGTTCGTTTTTAATCCCGTGTTCCAGTAATGCACGTAGGGCTTGTTGCCAGCCCCCTCGTTTTGGCATAGATTCTTTTCTTTCCCCCTTTTTTTTTTTTATTATTTATACACAAGGTAGGATGTTCTGGTACTGTTATTTTCAAGAGAGGTATTAGCGTATGTTTTTAGGGGAAATGTTTGCGTATGTTTGTGAAAATGTTTGCGTGTGTTTGTGTTTTCATCAATTTGTACTCCTCCAAGAGGCGTTTGAACAAATGATGGCTTATTACTAGGTTGTGTTACTTCATCAACTTGTACTCCTCCAAGAGGCGTTTGAACAAATGATGGCTTATTACTAGGTTGTGTTACTTCATCAACTTGTACTCCTCCAAGAGGCGTTTGAACAAATGATGGCTTATTACTAGGTTGTGTTACTTCATCAACTTGTACTCCTCCAAGAGGCGTTTGAACAAATGATGGCTTATTACTAGGTTATGTTACTTCATCAACTTGTACTCCTCCAAGAGGCGTTTGAACAAATGATGGCTTATTACTAGGTTGTGTTACTTCATCAACTTGTACTCCTCCGAGAGGCGTTTGAACAAATGATGGCTTATTACTAGATTGTGTTACTTCATCAACTTGTACTCGTCCAAGAGGCGTTTGAACAAGTGATGGTTTAGGTAGGAAGGAGGAAGTGCAAGGAACGTGTATAGTTATATTTTTTTGTAAAATTATCTCTTTTTTTTTATAATAAATTCTTTCAGACAAGCACTCTAATGATCCCGGACGAGCCCCCAAAATTCTGTTACGTCCAAACTAGCGTTCTTTTAATTATCCTAGTTTGCGTTGTAACAGTTGCCTCTTGTTACTATCGCACGCGCTGGTCAGGTGGGTGTTGAACCGACCTTTACCACTCCCGGTGTCGATAAAGAGAACAACGTTGCTCCTTTTTAAAGCCTAACCTTGCGGAAAATTGCTTGGGATGGAGCCCTTCAGAATGCTTGTCGTATCTGTGTCTTAGGGTGTCAACTAATTGGTAGTGGTTTCGGCGCCTTTGTGACAAAGAGAGAGATAGAGCGGAAATCTTCAGTGGGACGGCGGCTACCTGCCGGCTTCTGGCCAGGTGTCGGAACGCGGGGTACAGTAAAAGGAAAATCTCGAAGAAACTTTATAAATTACTGGGTCGCGAGAACGGAAATAAGATCATGGGTGATTAATAATTTGGTAGAAATGTACTTACGGTTGTAAACGATGAGTTGCAGGTGCTCGTTGACTTTGTTCTCGTGGTTTGAGTTCGTAAATGAGTAGAAAAGGTGAATAAAATGTTTCACGAAAATACGAGGAAAATTAACACTGGTTTTTAATGCCAAAAAAAAAAAATTATTTGGGTGATACAATTGGTAAAAAGTTCAATGAAAATTGTACTGTACGAAGTTCTTGATTTTTATCGAAACTTCAAAATTAACCTCGGTGGTTTTTCTCGTCGTTTTATATAGTCTAAATCGGTTTCTTTAAAATGATACTTTGAAATGAATATTTCTAATGTCGGTAATTTTAAATGGTATTACGGAGAATAACTAAGTAACTGGTATCAGGTTATAGTGTATATGGTCCCGAGTGCACAATTTCCGGGGTTTTTATACCATTTCCTTGGTGATAAATAGAGGGGATTTTGTTATAGGAGTGTCTTTTTATATCTATTCCGTATAGAATTTTGGTACAGTAACGAGAAGATGAGGTGATGCTTCGGATCTCTTCCGTGATTGGCCCGTGATCTTAAGTCCTTCTTTCAGGCATAATTTCGTTTATCAGGCCCGCGCCGTAAGTGACGGGGTGGGGTATCGAAAAGAAAAAGGGCGCGGACGAGATCACGTAGGCATCGGTCCCCTCTCTTCTTCTTTCCGGTTTCCTGGAAGTCATTACCAGAGAGCCTTTTGGTGTCTCATTGCCGCTTTATAGGTAAATACTTTATATGCAAGAAATCACAAGAGTGGTGTTCCAATCCGACTATTAAACGAATCTCATCGGTGTCTAGACAAAGAAAACCGGTATCGTCGAATGGAAATACGCTCTCCTATGTCTACTGAGTTTTAGGTGTTATGTAAGAAAAAAAATGGTGTCTTCTTAAAGTGATTTTCTACCCGAGTCTCATTTAACCTTTTGAAAAAAAATGAATTTTGCCATGAGCCGTGTTTTAACGTGAACTCATTATTCAACTTTTGACTAGATGCACTCGTTTGCTCTGGTTTATGCGAGTATAAATGTGAAAATAAAAACATTTAATTTTACTCTTAATTTAATTTCTTTTCCGCGTTTAAATTCACCTAGTGGCGTGTCGCGGGAAAGAACTTCCTCGGCAAATTCCTTACAGTTTATGCCTATAATTATTTTGTTTAGACAAATGGCATCTAAATTAATTACTGCCAAGAATTTCTCAAGGGTTAAACTATACTGGTCTAATATCGAATGTGAAATATGACAATTATGGTTGAAGAGCGCATGGCCCGTTCTTCTACCTGAAACAAAGAGGGCCCCTTTTCGTTACTCGGTTCTCTGCACCAGAGGCTGTCGAGCGGAGATTATTTCGTACATTTTCAATGAAGCAAGGCCCTTTTTAGGCACTCACTATAACAATAGGCAAAGAGTGCCTATTAAAATGACCATCGAGGCTTCTTCACACAGCTTTCGATGGGGATTCCCCGCAGCGTATGCTCCAAAAAAATTAGTTTTTCAGAATTTACTTCGGTGTACCTCCAACTTCATGCGCAGTTAATTTGAAGTGACTCCGATGACTGGAAATATTTTTTTTAGCCTGCGGTTGAATAAAAATAGCTTTTTCACTGAATTTATCTTCTCGGACGTCCGTATCACAGTGTAACTTTGGATGGTGCGAACCAATTTTGTTCTCCTTCGCAGGAGTGTTTTATCACATCATGACTATTGTGCACAAACATTTTGAAACTACTGCGAAGCCTTTAATGAGTTGTTCCAAAATAAAAATTCAATTTTGTTCCGCTAAATGTCCGTACGGTGCTCCAATTATGAAGTCTACGAACCAAATTTTTTCTTTTTCGTAGCATTATTTTATTTTATCGAAAGCACTATGCACAGCAAATTTAAAGACATTCCGACGTCTCTGAACATTTTTTCCAGGCATTTTCCATTTAAAAATCCATTTTCTCCTGTCAAAGGTCCGTACGGCGCTGCAATTTTGAAACCTACGAACGAATTTTTTTCTAATTTTCAGCAATATTTCATTGCATCGAAAACACTATGCACAGCAAATTTGAAGACATTCTAACATTTCTTAATATTTTTATTCTACAATTATTTCTAGTGAGGAATTATTTTAAAGGTTATGTTACTTTAATTTTCCAAAAAACAATTTTTCATCATGTCAGAAAAGAAAATTTGGTTGCGAAAAATAAAACACGAAATATCACACATTGATTTACAAATATTAGCCCTTTTTATTTCGAAAATAATATATTTTGAACGAAACCATTCACAATATTTTACAATACATCATTCACATTCGTAATAAAAATCATAAATTTCACGGGTGCACTGAAAAACTTGGTTATAATTTCACAAAGAAGAATCATCGAATATCCAAAATTATTGCAATTTGCCAAATAAAATTGAAAACAATCGCGACTATTTATTTTTTTTCCGTTCATTCTATCTGTCAAACTTTGGAAGCCGACGACAATTCCATAGTAGACGTGATAAAGTTCGCACACGCCGCGACGTTGATATTCTGTGGCGGGATGATTTGAAATGAAAAAAAAAAATCTCAGCTTTTTTTTCATTTTTAATGTAAATTACTTTAAATATTGGGAAACTGCAATTTAATTTTTTCAAATCTCTTTACAATTTTTTCGAAACAAAAAAAAAAATTCAAATTTTATCTAGAATTTTTCCAACTACCCTTCTACTTTCTTTTCAATTGTTTCAATATTTCTATCTTAAAACACACAGGAGGTTCAGGTGAAACGCGCAGCGCGACGTATAAACATATTCGATACGTAGCGCATAACGCGAAGTGTAATCACACTTGGTACGGAGCGCGTAGTGCGACGTGTACCCCCGTGAGTGCCTTAAAAAATGTCTCCTCGGGATACTTTTCGGGGGGTTTGGGGGGCGGAGCCCACCAACAAGGGCCTCTGCGCCCGCAGGGCGCTGAGGCGCTTGATGCTTTTACGGTGGCATTGCTCTCCTTATTATTAATTAACGATGCGTGTTTCATGGACACTGTAAGAATAAACACAGGCGTTCAAGAGAGCAAATCCTGTATATTTATTGTATCTTTTATTATCTTTCTTAACGAAATCCATTCTCAGCCTCACTTCTCTATTTGCCGTTATTTATTTTGATTGTAGAAAAACAGCAACTATTATTCTTTTAAATGTTTGTTACTAATAGTCGGGGTTTGTGTTTTTATTAAAGAATAATCCTTTTTCCCTTTGCTGAGATCACAATCGAAAGCCCCCTCTCTTTTATTTTAACTGGTGGAGTTTGGCTCAACTAGAACATCATCTTTAAAATTGTCACCTTTAACGAAGATAATTTGTCGACCCGCCTGTATCTCTAGGAACCGAAAGTTCTGACCGGCTGACCGTAGATCCCTCTCAAAATGTTTTAGCTACGGTAAAGTAGATTCATTGAGTTGAGGATCCACGCGACAGTAGTCGATATGGATAATAGCAGATCCCTACGGTAACCATTAGTGGGCCCACTTTCTTTTAGTTTCTTTTTGGAACTGTAGGAGAGTGCTCGGAGGAGGGGTCAGAGACCGCCTTTCTCGGCCTCCGCTTGTGGGGCCCAGATCTGCTTTATCTAGATCGGTCGGTGTCGACTCGTTAAGGTAGGACCCAATGTTTGTTAGAATTTAGGCTAAATTGATTTTGATCTAGAAGTAGGTAAAATAAATATCGGTAGAGCGGGGTTTTAACCCGATTTTCTTCCTTTCCCATTTTCTTAAAATTTGAGTGGCGACTTTTATTAGTGGTGGCAAGAGAAAAAAAAATAGAGCGTTACGCTGGATGTAACACTATTATCGGCAAGAGAAAAAATGCTTAAAGTGTTATAACCGAATTCTCTTATACATCGACAGACGAAGAGCCCTCGCAATCGAATTCATCGAGAAATTGAATTTTTATTTTTTTTATTTTGGACGCATCCAAGACCCTATAACTTTTTATTTGAGCAACGTACTACTTCCTCTTCAATACACGATAAGAACCAAGACGACATCTATGTTCGTTCTCGAGATATCATTTTTTTGCTACAACGATTAATATCGAGTTAATTTAATTGAAAATCGTAACAAAAAGCAAATTTTTTGAATATTCGGCTCCAATACTTCGGCTCCTGTCTAGAGGTAATAATAAAGTGATTCCATGAATTTTAGGGAAGAAAAAAACATTTAACGAGATGCATTTAAAGGGCACATTAGACCCGAATGGTAAATGGTAATGGTGTTCGTGTTGGTAAATATTTTGTGTGTTTGTTTTATACTCATTTAATCTAGTCATATGTGTTAAGCCAATAAAACGACCTTTACTAGATATGATTTGATTCGTTACATTAATTTGATCAAGTTCTAAAAGGAAATATCAGTTGTGAATAATAATAATGGATTTGTATAAAAACGAAATGTTTATATTCGATGAAGGTTAAACTATGAATCAATTTACATAATTGATAAATGACTTTTCCCCATAGGTTCTTCCGAGATGATACGCGCAGCACGACGTATAAACATATCCGATACGTAGTCCATAACGCAAAGTGTTATCATACTCGATACGGAGCGCGACGTGCGTATAAGTTTAAAACGGAGCGCGTTGCGCGACGTGTATCCCTGTGAGTGCCTTAAAAAACGTCCCGAAGGGACATTTTTCGGAGGGTTTGGGGGGCGGAGCCCTTTTCATAGAGTAGAACTGATCTCTGGATTTCCTTAAAATTACATCACACATTCGTTTTTTCAAATTTAATATACATACAAAAGTTGTGAAATCTCTGATATAATTCCTTACCCTCACGAGAAAGACCAATAAAAAATAGCGACGGCGAAATCCGCGAGTTGAGGTCAAGCTCATAACCAGCACGTATCCACGACTCGGAGAAAATCGTGGGAAAGATTTTCGAAGGTCCCGCTGAGATAAGCGTTTAAGCGTAATATACATGACAGCATCACGCGACCTATAACAAAGCTTTGAAGTACTTGGTGACGAGACATTGCCGTGACACTTAATAATGATTTTTTTTTCGTTAGATGCTTCTGGAAAAGGCACAATTTTTATTTCAATTCACTCTGACAAGTACGCGATAATACAGGTGATTACTGGAGTTGGGGAGATGTTTTCGACAGCCTACTATCCCATCACTTCGACTCCTACTGCGATTATTTATCGTAAACGATGCATTAAAGGGATATTATGGTATTTGCAACTGCTGAGACGCGGCACTGCCTGACGTGCATGAATTGCTGTCACGCAATCCCGTAAGTCGTCAATTTGCATGACTGAACAGTTACGCAGTCCCTACTCCATTCTTTTTCTTTGCTCGACGGCTCTAGTTCACGTTAGCCTTCTTCATTAAGTGGTTACGGTTCCATCTTGTATACTTTAATGATCCGTTTTTAGAATAGGGCAGAACCTGTCTCAAAAAGCGGCGTTAACGTGAGTCTATGTGACGGAGTAAGTGTGAGGGCAGTTGATGTAAAATAAAAAAATCCGTTAACTTGGTTTGTATTGTCTACTAGGGTGAACTAGCCAATGAATGGATGAGACCAGTGAATGCACGCTTTCCATAAGAGCACGTGTATAAAAAACGTTAATTCATTGGATTTTTTTCGTCTTCTTAACTGTCCATTCATTGGCTTGTTTATCCTATAATGCTGATTTATTGCAAATTTATATCATGAATACAAGTTATGAGTGGTTGTAATTTTTATTTCACTAGTAACAGTGCACTCGCTTCGCTCGTGCTCTGACGATTTGAACGTGCGCGCTTTTAGGTCGTCAGCGACATCTAGAACACTTTGAAGTGTGTTGCATATCGAAATAGCCGGCAACCAATCACAATGCGTCTATAAGTCTTACGCGATATATATCGAATTTTCGATTATTTCCGGTTACATTACTTTTTTAAGAAAGGATTGGATTTTGAAATCAATTAGCAAGTGGCAAAGATTGATTTCATAATAATCAGTTTCAAAAGGAAATGAATCAGGCTACTCGAGTCCGTCAAAGTTTCGGAAGACAGTTTCTGGTGCTCGCATCTCATTAGGTATTAGGATAAAAGTGGAGCAGAAATCGTTAACGTCTCCGAAGATAGTCGCCAAGTCCTGTGTTTCGGTGCTGCTCGCCGAAAGAAAATTTATTAATTAGATGCTTTTTTTGAAAACGAACGGTCGACGGAGATTCGTTCGCCGAGTCCCTTGGATATTCCATTAGTTTTCCCTCACTTTTTCTTACCATCGGAATGCTGACGAACAGAGTGACGCTCTGTTCGAAAAGCCAAACGCAGACACGCGTTTACGGAAAGACACGCAGCGGTAAATTACGAAAAGACACGCAGCGGTAAATTACGTGCACGAACCGCGTCAATCGCGTAATCGATGCACATACATAATTTCGTAGGGTCCCTCAGACTGTTCTCTGCTATACGCGAATTCGAGGTGTACAGAAATATTGCAAGCTAGCAAAGAAAGAGAACATTTTCGAATACCTCTTCTACGTATCTGATGATTTTGGTAACCCATTAATTTTCGCTGACTTCGAAACTTCGCTACACGCGCATGTCAGACATCGCTTTACACCTTTTAAGGGTTGAAAGTGCTCCGCGTAACACTGCTGACTGTATCCTCCAGTGTGTATACTTGACGCGTTAGAACAGCACGGCAGAAAGCGCCGGCGACGACGGCTAATTTCGGAAACGTTTACGGTGACGAATGTGGCCACTTTATTAAAACATTGTAAATTTACACATTGTAAAAAGGTGCACGCTACCGATGTAGTAGTATAACGTATATCTGAGACGACGTTCTCTCACAATATTTTGATTTCAGCGAAAGTACGGTCGATTATGCGTATCTGAGAAGCCCGAACCTTACAATATAGAGTCGTATAACGTTGAAAGTATGTATTGTAACTACTGACCCAAAGTACCAGAATGAAAAACGATATAGAAACAGTGAATCAACAAACCAATAATGATGTATGGTCGGGTGACATCTTCGATGGGCCGTACTACATTATTAATAAACGACTTCTTAGTTTTATCGGCCAGTGGCCGTATCAATTGCGTAGGGAAAGAATAAGAAAGTTTTGGTTTATACTGCTTGTAGGGTGTAGTGGATTGGGACCACAGGTCAGCATAATGAAATTTTATAATAACAATATTATTTTTTTTAATTGTTACTAATATTTCATATAATATAATAACATTGTGTTCGTGTTATTTTGTCCCGTCTAATATTGTGTTATAGATATTTGTTTACTGTGTGTCTTATTTTTCTCTGTATCTTAACGCATCAACTCATTGTATTTAGTTACGGGCGCTGATCATTGGATGGGGTAAATTGGATCTATTTGTCGGAACCATCGCTCCACTGATGGCGAATGCAGGTTGTCTCATGATGCTAATCAATTCGCAGTTTTATATACCGCAAGTGAGATAAAAAAAACGGAAATAGTGCTTTTTATCTTATATCGTGTATCGTGTATTGTAGTTTGTATATTGTGTCTTGTATCTTGAAGATGAAAAAAATTTTGGATCAGACGAGAATGAACTGGGAACGGTTAAGAACATCGCCGAAACTTAAAATTCTTCAAAAGCATGGAGAGGCAGGGAGACTGTATACACAAATGTATACCAGTTAGTTGTACAAATGATATTTCCTGATTGTGCTTCAGTTAATGATCTAATGAAAATTTGTAAATTACGCATGTCATTATAGTAGAGTCCGCCTTGGTTGTGACCGGTTGGATACTGACGCCATTAGTGCCGAAAATTCTGGAAGTAGTAGCGCCATTGAATCACTCACGAAAAAGACTAGATATCTTTCCGGCGGACTACGGGATCGATCCGGACAAGTACTTCTGGGTGATATTCTTTCATCTCGGTCCGGGTCTTATTATTGTCCTATCAGTTCTCGTGGCCATTGATGGTTTTTACATGAGTATTGCACAACATGCTTGCGGCATGTTTGAAGTATTAAGGTGATAGATACTTGAAACCTTTTTCATAACAGTGTACAAGCATAAGCTAATATCGCAATCCAAACCAGGAAAAATGAGCGAAAGAACGCTTAAAGCGTGTGTAGAGGTCAGTACCTATAGACAATATTTCAAAATGGCGGCGTCAGGCAGTGGGGGTGTTTGTTCGGTGACGCATCGTTCTCGCTCATGCCCCTCTCGGTGGTGAGCTGGGGAGCCTTATGCCGCCGCTCGAGCTACCCCGAAGGTGGATGGGGTGGAGGGATGGAGAGGAAGATGTTACTTCATCGACGTCCGGAGCCCAACCACCCACCCTTGGTCGATCACTCGACTAGCTCGACGCGTAGCCTGATGGTGGGGGAGTGTGGTGGAGGGAGTTTGAGAAGGGGGAGCGTGGGGGATTGTCAAGAGCTCGGATTGCTATGGCCCATCGCGGCGAGCGCGGGTACTAATGGGGTCACAAGAGTGAGGCAGGCCGTTTGTCAAAGGTCAGCGCTGATGCTGCTGTCAAGAGGAGCGTGGGTTGGACGCTGACCAAGGGCCTATGGCGGACGAGTCTTACGTATGATTGTTTCTCTAGAATTTTAATAAAATTAGGAAAATTTGAATATAAAAAGAAAATAGCTCGATCAGAAGAAAGGTAAGTAATGAAGAAAATGTTTTCACAAAATATTGTTTTTATTATTTTTAAAAAACTAAGTATACATATATATATTTATTAAATATTGTCCATCACTTTACGGGAAACTTTCTAGCATCGGTACCCCGGTCAGTTAGTGGTTTTGCAGAAAGTTTATTTACACTTTTCAACTGGGCCGGGATGCGAGTCATTAATCGTTTGTAAAAATTAGAATTGTAGTAGAGATCCCCCACGAGACATTTGATAGAGAAACATAATAGAAAATTGACCACACATATTTGAAGACAGGCTCTGAATTTTCTTCGTATTCCATTTGTAGAAGCTACAGTTCTTGAGTAAGCGGCGAATATGATGTGGTATAAACGGTGGAATACCGTAACTGTCGAAATATGATTAAGTTTTAATTTCTGTTTACAAAATTTCCTGAGCTGTGATTGGCCGGCCAATTTATCCGGCGCCCTGTTTGGCCGAATGTTTGCCCACGGCGTTCTCCATACATTTTTGCAGTTGTTTTAGCATTGATATTTTTCTAGTAAATTCCCGGAGATGGTATTGGTATTGGTATTTGTAAAACGTCCCTGGAGCCTTCTATGAATGAATGTATATATGTACCGTCGGTAAATTAGTTTCCGACGTTTACAGATCCAACGATACACAGGAAAAATCGGAATACAGAGACTATAGGAATGCTAGAAAAAACTTTCGCCCAAACCGGGGTCGAGTCCCCTGATCGCCGCCATTACTAGTCGTGCACGCTTACCACTTAACCATCGGTGCTGGATTATGCTACCAATATTCTATAGCTAGTAAACCTGTTCGTATTTTGTGCTGCCTCACGACTAATATCTTGCAAACAGTAGAAAGCCAGAAATATTTTCGTTTGTTTACTTATCGTGCTTCTTATTTTAAATAAACTTGTTAATTTTTAGAAAACATATAAATTTTTTAAAATTTTCTAGCGTTTGTTAAATTTTTTCGAGATTTGGATAAATGAATATAAAGGCGCAAATTGTAGATAGATTTTAATAAAAACATTTCACACCACACTCCTACAGTTCGGCGCTACTGTACGAAAATTAAAGTAACAATAGTGTTAAACATTTTTTAGAAAAACATAATTAAAAAAAAAATTACTGACATTGGATTTTTATATTTTGAAAAATGAATATAATGTCGCAAATTTTGAATAAGTTTTTCTAGAGATATTCCACACCACACTCGCAAATTTCCAGCGCGACTGTATGAAAATGAAATTAACAAGTAAATAGCGTTAACAGTTTTTTATTATCTTTTATTTATGTATCCTGCTTCTTATTTAAAGTAACTTTGTTGATTGTTTAGAAACCATATAAATTTTTCAAAATTTTGTGGCATTTAAATTTTTTTTTAGTTTTCGGATATTTTGATTTTTTCGAAATTAAAAAAAAGAATACGTAAAAAAGTCATACTACGCTCGTAATGTTTCGATACACGAAAGAGGGCAGGCCTCCAGGTATACTGTTGAGTCACGCACGAGGGTGAGCCTTGTGATTTGGGGCCTAAACAGAACTACAAACCACCCACATAGCGCCGACGTACCAAATGTCGCTAGTGCAGCCTTATTAGCACCACCTCCATAACACCCCATTTAAAAAAAAAAAAAAATAGATAGATAGCATAAGACGGTCACAATATCCGGTGACCAAAGGTCCTCGGGTAAGTCTTCACCGAGAAAATAAATGAAACATAGCAACGGTTCTTAGCAGTAATAAAATATTGATAACATCGCTCGAGAGGTGACTACTTACAGGGTTGTACCTTGATAAAGCAAGAAATGGAGGAACGGGTCTCATGAATAAAACGATGCGAAGTAACGATTGATAAAGATGTTTCTTTTATTGAACATAAATGAAAAAAACCTAATAGAGCGTATTTGTCTCGGCACTGTACAGCTGTGCGCTTACGGTGCGTGCTTCGATGCGACACTGACTGCGTGCACGACGAATTCCCTCGTGCGAGCGTCGCCGAACATTTCCGAGGTGCGCTCGACTCTCCCTCTCGTGTACAGTCACTCGTATAACGTTGTGGCTGTACAGTCTCGGTACAAAACGCGCTGAACTCCATTATTCTATTCCTTAATATACCTCGTGAGACGAGGCGCTGCCTCATTTATTACTTGCTATATCCTAGCACTTATTTTTATGGTAGAGAAAGGTAAAGTGGTCCGTAGGGGGTATGGCGCTTCCAAAAAGTAGAAAAGCATGCTCTGTAATGAGCCAATAGTCATCTTCGAGACAATGTATACTCGTAGGAGGGGATGAGGGAGTAAAACTGCAGCTTTAAGTATTTTCACCAAGAAATTTACATTGTCTCGTCAGAACTGCCAAGTGCAAGTCGCTATCGTTGACCGGTGCATTTGTTAAATTCTGTTCGGTGATACAGCTATGTGTAACTTGCTAGTTTCGTGCAGAGTTAATTTTTTCAACACTCGTTGAAATTTTTAAAGTGAAGTTAAGTTTTGAAGTGATACTTACAAAATGCTGAAATTAGGCGAGTTCACGACGAAAAGCGATATGGCCGTGCGCGGTATGATTAGAAAAGTAGTGAACGCGATGCCTGAGGAGCCCTCTGTGGCGCTCGAGCATTTGCTGGCGAAATCAAACCCGCGATCGATAAAATCGATTGGCGGGGCGGCATTGATTAAGAGGCTCAAGAAACTTCTTGAGCATCTGACGGCAAATGCTACCGTGAAGTTGTACCGCGCCGGTGTATTTCGCGGACATCATGACGCGGTGAGAACAGTGTGCGACGTGGTCGGAAGTTCCCGACATATTTCGTCGCGGGATGCCGATGCTCTTCGAGAAGAGCTCGCTCAACTTGGTAAGTGTGATAAAATTTAAAAAATTACAATTTAAAAATTTTAAAAATTGCAATTAAAAAATTTTTTAAATTAAAATTTAAAAATTAAATTTTTTTTTTTTTAATTATTTAAATTTAAAATTTGTGTTGTTGTCTAATTGCAGCGGCTCAAAGAGCCGTAATAGTCTCTCAGCAACTCGCCGTAGAGGCTGAGCGCGCGCGGAAGGCAGCCGAGAAGGCTGCGGAAGCGGCCGCGGAGGCGGTGGTGAGAGTTTTTTTTCGCGGTGATGAGTGCGTTGCCCGGCACGGGGAGGTTGGATCACACGGCTCTCAAACACGTTTGTGCGATATGCTTCAGACGTGTAAAGATTGTTTGAGACAGGTGTACAAAAAAGACAGTGCGACACACGAGTGTGATCGATTCTGCTGCAAAACGTGCAAGCAGATGAGACCTGAAAACCATCAGTGTTTCATGGCCCCACTGCAACCTGCGAAACCATCGAAGCGACCGGATTTATCTTCTACGATTTTGAAACTCGTCAGGAGTACAAAGTCGAAGGAGTAAATGAAGTGTTTCTGCACGAGCCAAACCTATGTGTTTGTCAGCAGCGCTGCTCCGGGTGTATCGAAATTCCGGATGACACGTGGGAGTGTAGTTTGTGCGGGGAGGATAACGAAAAGATTTTTAAAGAGAAACCCGTAGAGGAATTCTTAGAATTCCTACTGAAAGATCGCGAAGTTGGTCAAATAATTTGCATCGCGCATAACTCTAAAGGTTTTGACGCGCAATTTATCCTCGAGCATCTCGTCGAGCAGCAACACGAAATGCCTAAATTGATAACGAACGGGACGAGCATCATGGAGATGAAAATCGGTAAATTGCGTTTCATCGATAGCTTGAATTATTTCCATATGTCATTGAGTAAGCTCCCGACAGCATTCGGCTCGGGCGAAAATGTTTTTAAGGGTACTTTCCCTCACTTATTTAACAGAGTAGAAAATCAAAAATATAAGGGACCATTGCCGCCCCTCGCAACCTACTCCCCCAATACGATGTCACCGTCCGATCGGAAAATATTAATTGAATGGCACGCGCGAATGTCAGCGGCTGACTATGAGTTTGATTTTCAAACGGAGATCCTCGAATATTGTCGAAGCGACGTGAGTATTCTCAGGAAAACGTGCGTTGCATTCTGGAAAATCTTTGTAGAGCGCGGGAAAGTGTGTCCGTTTAGAGAGGCAGTTGATCGTCGTGATGCATTTTTTGGGGGGCGTACGGGTAACACTCGTAGTTATTACGAGACACAGGGCCGCGAAAAAATCCATTACATCGATGTATGCTCGTTGCATCCATATATTTCGAAATATGGTAATTTTCCCGTAGGACTCCCGCGTGTGTATACCGCGGACATTTCAGCGATCTTGTCGGGCCGAACAACAATTTGCGTAACGTCGAGCGACTCGTTCGATATACCTTGCTACCTCCTCGAAATCTTTATCACCCTGTGCTTCCCGTACGCATGCACGATCGCCTGATGTTCGCGTTATGTCGAAAATGCTGCGAAGAGATGCGACAGGGTCCGTGCGTTTACGATGATGAGAATGATCGAGCTTTCGAAGGCACATGTGTATCGTGCGAGCTGCAGAAGGCTGTTGCGAAAGGTTACGCGATATTAGCTGTACACGAGATCTGGCAGTATGAAGTCGAAAAATACAATAAAAACACTCAAACTGCAGGTCTGTTTGGTCAGTATACTAACCTCTGGCTTAACATAAAGCAAGAGGCTAGTGGATGGCCTTCAGAGTGCACAACTCGCGAGAGTCAAGACGCGTACATTGCCAGTTTTCGCGAAGCCGAGGGTGTGCAGCTAGATCGCGAATGTATCGAGGTAAACCCCGGATTAAGATCGGTCGCGAAACTTTGTTTAAATTCATTTTGGGGTAAGTTTGGCCAACGAGAAAACCTACCAAAGACAGAGGTTGTCATGACGCGTCACAGGTTGTTACAGCTTTTATCCGATCGTAGTTGCATTGTTTATAAAATCATCCACGTGAATGACGATACAATGTACGTGTCGTGGGAAAAAATATCAGATAGTGTCGAGGTAAACCCCCATGTAAACGTTGTAATCACCGCTTATACCACCGCGCAGGCTAGATTAAAACTTTATTCATACTTGGAACAGTTAGATAAGCGTGTACTTTATTACGATACCGACTCCTGTATATACGTGAGTTCTGACACTGAGGGAGAGTATGTTCCGCCTCTCGGAAATTTCCTCGGTGATATGACGAACGAGCTGAATGAATACGGCGTCGGTAGTTATATCAAGCGTTTTGTGTCGGGTGGCCCTAAATTCTACGGTTATATTGTACAAAAGCCCGATGGTTCAGAAATCGCGACGTGTAAAGTAAAAGGAATCGGTCTCAATTATAGAATCGCGCAGACCATTAACTTTGAATCGATCTGTAAATTAGTTGAAGAACCCGGTACAAGTATAACCGTAGAATTCAGCGCCATACGACGTAACGCTTTTCATCAGGTGCACACACGGCAGGAGTCGAAGACTTGTAAACCTGTCCTCGTCAAGAGACGACGATGGGGTCAACACGACTCTCTGCTGTACGGCTACGTAGGATAAGTTGTGTATATATATTGTAACGGTTCGCGGGCCTCCATGACGAGCTCTCGCGACATGAGGTCGCGCGATCCGTAACAGGATCGCAGAACAGGTAAAGAATAGGTAAACGCGAAGCCATTAGAATGGCGTGACCAACGAGGCGAGGCAATAGATCGCGCTATAGGCCACGCCCACGGGCGAGACAGTAGGCAGGGCGAAGGCGCAAAGGCCGTACATCTTAAGGAAAGGATGGGCGAGGCAGAAGCTGGTAAGAACACCATCTCGCGACGAGCAAATTAACGCCGAAGCCAGCAATCGATTAACCATAGGTAATCGATTACGGTCGATACAGATCTAACACACAACGTAGGTATGATAAAACAGGGGACTCCAGATAAAACGCACCATTAGATAAAAATACTAAAAATGCATAGAAACTACAAATTAATGGCAATTATTAACATAAACAAACGACAAACGACGCACCCTAGTAAGGAGGCATCCACGAATGGGTAAACTACAACATCGTAGTAAAAACATAAACGAAAAACCAATAAAGAAACGAAAACTTCCACTTACTAATCATTTAAACAAACAAGAAAAGCGATAGGCGTTTTAAACAATCAAGCGTGACGAGGACAACAGGAAAATGCAACCAACAATACTGCAAATCCCAAAGTGTAATTGTTTATAACATAATAACGGATCCTAGCGATCACGAAAGGAAACAACAAGAGGCATCTCGTAGAAAACAACAAGGACACTGTCTAAAACAATGCTGAGAAAAAAAAAACAACAAATTATTGCAGTTTTCCCAAAAAACCGACAAACAATAAATAATTTGACGGAGGATTCGGGAGGTCGAGAGAAATACGCAAGAGACGGCACTGCGCGTAGAAGGGTCACGTGACACGAACGATCGTATAGAAACGATGGAATCGAGCAATGAGTCATCTACCCCACCACGCAGAAAAGATGATGAAACATCACGCCACTCTACCACCTCTCCACTCGACGATTACGTAACGCGCCACGAGGGCCCCAGAGACGCCTTAGCAACAGGAGGAGTCGGGCCTGAGAGAAAAGGACTGACGTCAGCAATGCTTAAGCATAGGAGACCGTCACGTGACATCACGCCACAATTCCTCCTCCACAAAAAGGGTTACGTAACCAAGAAAACAGTATAAAAGCGACGAACGCGAGCGAACGATATTCTAGTCTACGATCAACAGTCACACTTTACGTTTCACGTACAAATCATCGAAGCAAAAGATTAAACATTAATCTCATATTAACTTCGAATATCGTTCGTTAATTGTCAGGACAATTACGAACGCTTAGGGACCTCCCTTGGTACGTTCGCCCCGAGTAATTTCTCGGAAGTTCGCGACCAAAGGTGATTGTATCCGTGAGCACCACCCCTGGATAATTTTCCAGAAGTGTGGGTTGCTTCTCCTCCGCTACACGAGACAGTCAAGATAACGTGAATCTCACGTCGTAGGAGAAATCCTTAGGGAATTGAGGCAACAGCAGATGTGGAGAAATTTGTCGTTTGTATCGAGAAATTTAATAATCTCTTTGTCAAACGAGACCGGTACGGTCAACAAAACGTGATATCCCGTGAGCACGGAATCACGTGCCAAGTATCCTATCTCTGTTAACATCCAATAATTCACTTAGGAGATCTCACACTGTATCGTGTAACGGTGTCCCATTTAGCTCACCGATAAAACGAGAGGCGCGAGGGTTGCGGCGTATCAGGCAGCCGATTGGGTAGGATAGTCGCGTATCTCGCAGCGTACAGTCAAGTAGAGAAATAATAACGTGTTTAATTCGCTGTTCAGTATCCGATGATGACACTACACGTGGGGAGGCGTTGAGCTGGTACATCCGCCACTAAATTCACACGTGTCTGAGGACCTCCGAACGTACTAGTAGAGGTAACAAGATACGAGGGAAACGTTTCATTAGGAGAGTAAACTCAAATCTTTTTTTGCATTGAGCAAAGAGCTCCACGGGGAAGCGTCCGCTCAACCCCGCGAATTTAACGTAGAGAAATAACATTGAAGCAATTGATTGCCGAAGATTGCTGGAAGAAGGGGTCCGAGGGGAATTCCGGCCCCCCACTTTATCATAACCTATTTTACTTAACTTTTACTTTTACTTAATGGAAAGTATAGCTTCTTGTGGGACTCCCCGAGTCTTGCAAGAATAGTCGAGCAGTGCTCACGTGGCATCCTCGCAGTGCGATCCCTTTTTCGTCACCGAGTGGTTACCATCGGGGTTGTCGACCCCGAGAGCATTTTTTTCGGACGTTTCAACAACCACAGGTACCTTGTGAGCGACAGAAAAAGGGTGTTTAGCTAGGGGACTAGGGAACTCGCGCGCGCCTGACGATAGGCATCCCCGCGTGGCAGCCAGTGTGTAGGTTCGACAGGCGCAGCAACGCTGTACCGTGGAGCTATCGTCCTCCCATTGAGAGCTCACGCTTATGACCCGCGAAGTTCATTGTTCTAGTACTTTCAAACATCTAAATCCCCTTTAGCCAATGATGAGACGTCACGACACTCTATAGCGTGGCACACGTGAGTGAAACCGACATAACTGAGGCTATTAATCCAACCAAAGTTGTCCTAACGCCCGGTCCATTACCAAACGAGGGAAATTCTCATTTTGAACTCTCCTCAACTCAGGTTACTATTTTGCGATATCGAAAGAGCGCTGATTCATCGCTGTAGGGAGGGATCAGCGTATTGTCGCAAAATTCGTAAACGTTTCAATATATAAATATATTTTGTATATAAGCAACGACGCATTTTGTAAATAAGTAACAACGTATATTTTTTGTCTTGTTAAATTAAGGGCCGGATGCATGTATGACTTGTTCCCCGGATTATGGTTTGATCAATTCACGGGATGTCATAAAGAAGAGTGTAGATGTAGTTTGTGTATTATATAGAATTAAGTAAATAAACAAGTTTTTGTAGATCAACTTTTCACTTATTTCAACCTTTCTCCCTACCCTATCATACGCCTCAATAAGCTTCTCCTTGCGTATGTATAACCGCGGTACACTGTGGAGATTAGCTCATACACAGTGATAGACCGGCGCTACATACAAATAAGCTTGTATTGTATGTAGCCGCGAACGCGCACGGCGGCGGCGGCGGCGGCGGCTGCGATTATGAGCTCATTTACGAACGCAAAATAATTTTTTTGTTCTGTTTCAGATTCCATCAGCTCGCTGCGCTTATTGAGCGATACCGTCGTTGACGCGCTCTACGAATCTTTAATAGATTCAGGCTATATTATAAGTCCCTAGTAAAGTGTGTACAGAAAAAAAAAAAATATATATATGAATTTTTTGTAAATATTTTATTTATTTTTTTTAATAAATTTTTTTTCACAAAATATCGTGTGTGCATATGTATATATATTGAGACGGTATTAAATTTTTACCCCTCATATTTTTCGCATTTATTCGCCACATCGGCAATTTACCATACCTTTCGGTAAACCAGCACGTAAATTACCGACCGCGCAGTCAATCGATGACTACGGTCGATAGTGCGAACTGCCCAGAGGTGTTGCATCATATTTTGCACACGGTTCCCTTAAGCTGTTGCGGCAGACCCCGGGCAGCGATAATAAAGGACAGCGAAGTTTGACGTACTTCGTGCGTCAATCGACACAAAAAAGGGCCTCGCGCTCGGGTATATAAGACCCGATCGCGAGCACAGAGACACTTCACTTCGATCCTAAAACTCGAACGGAGAGGAACTCATGCGCGGCTACGGCACGTTTGATCTTGAGTCCTCCATTTTGCTTATCGATAATTCTCGATAGTAAAATTCCAACACTTTTCATTTTCGAGTAAAGCGTTGCTTTACTCGACAGAGTCCCGTCGCTAAGAAGAAGCAAGGGACAAATTTCTCGACGACGATCCAGTCATTGAAGGAAGATACCAACGTCGGCCATTCATCGTTAACCATTAATTAAACCAAATTTCTTTCAGCGAACAGATTTTCTTGAAAAATAAAATTCCTTTCCAAACACAGCGCCGGCAACCGCCTTGGGAGACCTCGGCAACCGCTTTCGTCTAGTGTTACCCATCCTATCAAAAACCAGCGCCGGCAACTACCTTGGGAGACCTCGGTGACCGCTTTCGTCTCGGTTTATCCATCAAACTCAAAGAATAGAGTAGAATCAATTGTCTGGCGGTGACCTATTAGTACACGACAGCGCCGGCAACCGCCTTGGGAGACCTCGGCAACCGCTTTCGTCTAGTTGGTGGCTAATAGCGATCATCTAGAGTAGAATCATTTTTGGTACGACTTATTACTCTGTGACAGCGCCGGCGACTGCCCTGGGAGACCTCGGCGACTGCTTTCGTCTCGTCATTGTCTAATAAGAGTCGTGTAGAGTAGAATCACAATCCTCCTACCCTCAATAAAATAACCCTTCAATCTGTTTCGAAATTTAAAGATTTGAGAACTAAAAGCTCAAGCTAATTACTGGACGAAATCCATCATTTATTTTGTATTCTCGCCATTGTCTCAATAAAATCACAATTATTGTTGACAATTCGAATCAACGAACAGATTTCTAATTTACAGCACCTGCCCTCACATCTCCGTGAGCCAAAAACTCACAATAGCGAACGTTTTGGAGCAAAGAGCTGTAAGCCTCCAAAAACGTACCGTTACAATATATATATATATACCTCCATACTCGTGCCTCCTTTCATTCATAAATATGGACCCGCGTTGGAAACACCCTTGGACTTCAATCATCGCTGGTCCTACGGGGTGCGAAAAAACGTGCTTTGTAAAAAAGTTATAAAATACATCTCTTTCATGGCCGACACAAAGTTCGCGAGAATACTTTTTTATTATTCCGAATGGCAAGATGGCTATAAAGACTACGGAAAAGAAATAGCATTTTTAGAAGGCTTACCACAGAACTCTGATATCGCCGGTGACTTTAGACCAAAATCTTCGAACGGAGAAATAGTAGATTTATTTACAAAAGGAAGCCATCACAAAAATATTAGCGTAATTTTCATAACGCAGAATATTTTCCATCAAGGACGAGGTCAACGTGACATATCTCTCAATACAAAATATATCGTAGCTTTCAAAAATCCGCGCGATCGTGCACAGATTTCCCATCTGGCTCGTCAAGTATACCCGGAAGACCCAAAATTTTTACAAGAAGCGTATTACGATGCAACATCGAAACCTAACGGTTATTTGTTACTAGATCTCAAGCAATCTACTCCGGATAATTGTCGATTTCGTACGTGTATTTTTCCGGACGATCCACGAAATTTTGTATATGTGCCGAAGCGAGGCAGTGGTGCGCGCGTATAAATAGCAGATTCCGCATTCATGAGAACCATTCGATTCTTTGCTATGGCTCCGCCAACAACGGCCAGGACTTCTATTGGGAAAAAGAACATTGCTGCATGCTCTATGCCACCTTGATAAGCAGCAGCGTGCTTCATTATTGCGCACAATAGATAAAAACGGTGTGCGGTCCATCAGCGAGTGCGCGTTAAACACATTAACCGGTGTGGTACCATTGAAGAAGAACGAACGTTTGCGATTAGCTAGACATAAGAAAGTTTTACGCCTTCTAGTAAAGAAAGTCGGCTGCTGGAAATCAAAGAAGCGCGTAATTGTGCAAAAAGGCAGCGGTTTTTTACTACCTCTTCTACTACCTATCATTGGTAGTGTTCTCTCAAGTGTTTTCACACGTGGCTAAAAAAATTTTTAAATGCAGCACGCAAAGAAAATGGTTCTGATGCCTCAAGACGCGCTCCTGCCATCCCGTGAACAGATGGAGCAGAGGAGAACCGTTCAAACTCCGGGTACTACACTTACCAGACTCGATGCAGAGATGGATGATATACTTCGCTCAGTAACACCTTCGAATCAACGGGAGAAATGGAAAATGTATCAGTAAGTATCACAGCGTTATCAGTTCTTCAGCGATGAAGAGCGCCGTCCCAAAAACATTGCGACCCCCGCGGTCAGTGAAAAACCTGACGATATATTCCCAGTAGTTGAAGAAACACAGCAACTATCGGCGGCAGCGGCAGGAATGAACGACAAGATCATTTTATCTACCGTGCCGAAAACATACAAGAAACAGGCAGAGCAGTTGTTGAAGCATCTCCACTCGAGCACCAATAATAGACTATCTTGGGATAAAACGGGGCTGGTTCACGTCAACAATGAGCCGATAAAAGACTCCATCATAGTAGATCTCGTAAATGACGCTATGCGTAATAGAAAAACAGTACGTGCGAAAGGTCGTGAGCAGTTTGGTGCTGAACTCCGTCGATTGGGCATCCCTTATGAATTCATCGGTAATACAAGCCTATTGTATGAAAATCTTTCGTTGGACGCTGCGATAAATTCTAACTTGAGTGGACTCGACGCGTCAACCTCGTCAAATAATATTCATACGCCTAACACGAGCTTAAATTCTTCCGGTAGTAGTGGTCATCGTCGTATAGCTACTAGTGAGTTATTAAATAGGTCGTGGAAAAAATTAAAGATCTAATGACTTCATTAAAAAAAATTTATTACAATCCTTCACACCCTGCTGGATATGCCGGTGCACCAAATTTACTTCGCACGGCCGATAAAGAAAATATTCCTCGAGACGATGCTATTAACTGCCTGAGAGCTCAGGATGCCTATACGCTACACCGTCCGATACGTCGAAGATTCCCGCGGCGTCATTATGCAGTGCATAATATTGATGATGTATGGGAAGCTGATCTCGTAGATCTGCGAGCTCTCAAAGATGATAACGATGGCAATGTTTATCTTTTGGTGGTCATCGATGTCCTTAGTAAACATGCATGGGTTGAACTACTACGTGATAAAACGTGTGCTGAAACTACAGAAGGATTTAAGAAAATACTGTCAAGGAGTGGTGGTAGGGCTCCTATATGGGTGCAGACCGATCGAGGCAAAGAGTTTGTCAGTAGCATTTTACAAAGTTTTCTAAAGAGTCGTGGAACACGATTTCGTGTTGCTCGAAATCCCGATATCAAAGCTGCTATCGTAGAACGTTACAACAGAACACTGAAGGAGCGAATGTGGCGATATTTTACCGATAAAAATACACGGCGCTACGTGGATGTATTACAATCTATAGTACAGGCCTATAATGATGCAAAACACTTGAGACGGTGTCTCAGCTTTCGAGGACACCGCTCGTTCTCGCAACTACCGCGAGAATTTCGCATTTCGATTATTTTCTCGTGAACGAAGTATCCGCGAGTAATTCGCGAGGTGGCCGCTAGATTCCGCATTCTCTCGCGAACAGATAAGCACCAGCGCGCCCGTAAAAGGGCGAGCGCGAACCGAATCGGTACCGCAGTTCTACCGGCGACGGGGAACATGTAATTTTTCCATCAATACCTCCGGGTCCGAGGAACCTTCGGTGATGTTGGCTCCTCGTGTACTCAATTTCCCGAACCAGGGTGCGAACATCTTTGGTGACGAAGTAGTTCGCATTCCTGTTACCAGTCAACGCTATTAAGGAACCGCAATAGGGGAGGTAACCCGGACGAGAGGGAGCCGGAAGCGAGTCGCGGATCGACCAAGTGGCGACACGGTTGGTTCACGATCTCGTGGAAGCCGAACTCTCTGAACAGGGCCCTGCACCTGCACGTGGGCACGGCAGAGTAGTTTCGTTATTAAAATCACGTTTAAAAATAATTTCTTTTGCAATTAATAACCTCAAAATTCAACTAACGCGTTTCATTATAAAGTAATATCGAGAAGTGAAGCTCTGTCGGTAATTCAGTCTAAAATTCTATAAAATCATAAAATTGTATTTTTTTTCCATCGATGGATCGGAAATCTTTGCCTATAAATGTTCTTTTGGTGATATTCGAAAGTTAAGAGTGTCACGTCAAAAATGCTGGTGTTTCTCTTTCACCTGAATTTTAACGCGAGGTTGCGTCGAGTACGATTGAATACACGCTGGTCAGGAGAGATTTCTCACTCCTTTACCACTCCTGGCATCAATTATCGGCGCAACTGCCCATTTTTTAGTCTAACCGTGAGGAAATTTACTAAGGATAGGGCTTGGAATGCTATTCGTTGACTTGTCTTAGAGGTATTATAAAATTTCTTTATCTGTTGCGTAATTAAAATAATGATCGTTAATGATTTGATTTAAACGGATTTGTTTCACCCCGATATAGAAATGATTTGAATTAACTGAATTTATTTCACTGCGTTATAGAAATGATTTTATAATTGAATTATATTCGGTGAGTAGTGTTGATGATGTCTGGCGACGACTGGGCGAATTAATGAGAAATTTGAATAATAGAGAATATTGCACACTTTTTACTTATAGATTTATCAAGGAAATAGAATTAAATTGTACTTACGTTATTTGTTGAGATGATGCTGCTCGCGAGGTAGTGGATTGGTTGAACACAAATTTCACGCGATATGCCGGGATATTCGAGATTTATTCAAAGAAATTAATTCAGGCAAATTCGAAAGTACAAGAATGTGATTTTCGGAGAGTACAAATGATTCGTTGGAATAAAAATTCGTACAAAATTGTCTTTTAACTATCGAGTAAAAGAAAATTCGATGGTGAAACGAAGGATGGTTTCGTTCCACGAGATGACTTGAGAATGGTAATTCGGTGAACTGAATTAACCCAAGAAAACTCTGGTTGCATGAAAAAATGAATACAATTTTTTTTGGAGATGGAAAGGGTTATCGACAAAATCCTCCAATAGGAGAGTTCCTCTATTTCTTTGTGGTCGCACAACGGACTCGCGATCTTTTTCTAGTATCGTGAATAACGAACAACGCGGTCTCTGACTCTATCTCTCTCATCGTCTAGCCGGAGTATCAGCCTACTTGTTGGATTTACCGATCCCGCGCTCGCTCTTACGCGCCGCCGTCTCTCTCTACTTGGTCTAGTTGCTTACGGGCCGGACTACGAAAAATCTACTTCTGGTCTGCTCTGTACTGCTCGCGCCCTTTTCCGCGGCTTCTTATATGCTAGGAAATGAATCCAGAGGGGGAAGGAAGTCCCTCCCTAATCTTTGCCTGGAGCGTACTCCCCTGATGAGTAATCTCGCTCCTCGTTACTCTCCTCTCGGCCTGTTCGAATTTCTTGGATTTGCTGATTTCTCTTATTGTTAAATAATTGTGGATTTATCCATTTTCCATTGAATTTCAGTTTCTTATGCTTAATTATTTGCCTGACTTATTTGTAAAACTTAATATTAATGATTCATAACTAAATATTTAATATAATTAATATACGATATTGTTAACGTATAGGAGAAGATATATTGTTACTGTTCGTAAGCTTCTGTTATACGTATACGTATCCGTAAACTGATAATAAGAGTCGAGAAATGTGTATCATTTTATCAGCAATCATTTTATAATATTATAATAATTCAAGTATTGGGTGTCAAAATATTATATGCCTGAAAGTTGAAAATATATCTCGGCTCTTGTACAAATTATTTTATTATTTGGCAAAACGTTTCATAATATTTCGAGGTATTGGTAGCATAACCGGGCCGATTTCTTGGGGCTTTGCCCCCCTCTTTGGGAGCCGTGCAGCAGCTATTGCAAGTGCCTGGTAACAGTGCCGTCCGATCATCCTATTTCCTTATATCGATTATTCCGGAACTAATGTTCTGTTTGCCCGGGCGAGCTGTAAAATTCCCCTCTTTCGGTGTACCTGATGATCTTCCCCTATCGTCGTGAACTAGCCTTGAGATTATGCGACTTGGCTTACGCAACTCGTTCCTCTGCACGGGCCCCTTTATCTTTACCGCCTGCCTTTTCTACCTTAATTTCTGTCTTTCGCGACGTGTCCTGATCATACGTTAAGTGATATCGGAAAAGTAATAATTCCACGTTAAAGGTGGATTATTCCCGAACATTTTGGTATAAACCGCGGTTCGATATTTTGCATTATAAATCGAGGGGAAACCGAATTCCTTTACGCGGTGTACGTTTTTCGCTCCAAATATTTTGGTGCTACTTGTTTTATAAATTTCCCACAAACGGCATATAATTTCGGCAAAATAATAACAGCGTTAGATTCGTGGAATATTCCTGATTAATTTGATATAATTATCGGTTCATAATTTTCCTACCATAAATCGAGAAAACGCAATCCATGGAATAAATTTTTGTTCTTAATTTCCGCTTTAACGGTAAGCATAATCGGAAAAATAATAATGATATTTTATAGAGAAAATCTTCCTTAAAATGTTGATGTAATTAAAATGTTATTTTTTTTATTCTCCCTATCGTAGGGAGTTATTTCTTTGCGCGCGGTGCATTAGTATTTTAAAATGGACTGCATCTTCTCTTTCGGGGGGGTCGAACCGCTCGCCCCTCATGTGTCACCGTTGAGGCACACTTATCATCCATTCTACGTCCTACCGCAATTCAGTTTCGGTGGGTCGTAAAATTTTACGACCGTCTTTCCTTAAATGTTTAGCCTGGCAACGTGATTTTTCGGTCTTACTAGTTTGTTATCTTTTGAATTTCGGGCAATTTTTTTATTTTTCTTCAACAGTCGTATATTATATTAGCTGCAACTAGAGCGCACTTTACGAAGTTAGTGGCCCCTTTATTCGTATCAAATTCTATGGCTTCGCACAAATTTACGATCTGGTCTCTGTTCAGTTATAATTTATTTTTGGTGTATTGACTGTATTTTATGACTAAGCTATACGGAATATTATTCCTATGATTTTGAATATTGTCGATTTCGAATTTATATATTAATCGCGTTTGTCGACAAATCGTATTGATTACTTTCCCTAATATCCTGGACAATTTTATTATCTTTGATTCAATTCATACTGTAGTTTTTTTTTTATATTAAGTAGCTGCCGAAATTTCATCGATCGTTTTTATCGTTTTTCGTTAAATGTTAAAAAAGCGTGTGGGGGTATGAAACGTATTTTAGAATTGTTGATGGAGAAATTATTTCTTTATGATGATGAATGATTGAATTGTACGAGGGGTGTTCGGACTCTCAATCGCGTGACCCACATATTCAGGAATATTACGCGACGTTGTTCGGTGTTAAAATACCGAAACTATGTCGATGGGCAGGGTTAACTTCCATACATAAGGTAATGTAGATTTCCTTTTTTACGATGGAAGCCCGTTAGGTTATTCGGCTAGGAAAACTCCAACGGTCTAGCCGCAGGGTAAAAGCTTGGATCTATGCTCCTTGGGTCGATGCTGCGGTCGATCGTATCGACGTCGGCAGCGGAGTTCGCTGTTTTACCGAGGGTAGTGCGTGTGTCGAGGGGGATTCAAACCTCTGTCCGCATCTATCTCGTGTGGTAAATAATTCTATTTCCATCTTTTACCCATGTAAATTTTAATTCACACGACGAGTATTTGAGATCTCGTTGGAAATATTTTCCAGAGGAGATCCATTCCTGGAATATCGTTCAGCGATCGATAAGAAATATCACTCCTTTTATGAGTTTAATGATAATGAATAATGTTTGAATTTTGTGAAATGTAGGAATTATTTTGGAAGGAACAGGTTTGCAAATAATATGGAAAAATAAGCAGAAATATAAGTTGCGAAAATTATTATTAAGAAAAGAAAATAGAGGGCGTTACGTCAGGACGTAACACCTCCCCCCTTAAGATGATTGTTAGGGGAAGCCTAACGATCATTCCAATGGGTGTGTATCCATATCCATATATATATCTCTTAGTAATAATTAATTAAATGTATGGCTCTTGGTATTATTACCCTAATCTCTTGTCCCATCGTTCGAGATATTGTTCTTTTTTTATATGTATATTTTATTTGAATCAAAGATAATGGATTGTTACGTTCTATTTTTGGTAAGTATGAAATTATGGCTTTATTATCTTTGGTGTAATTGTTTTTCCTCTCCTCTTATACGTAACTTACTGCTAAGTGATTATGTGATTTTCCTTGTCCCTTATACTTTTTGGCAAGTAAGCTTTTATGAGTAATAAAATTTCAATGTAAGGCACTACTTTGGCATTAAGCGTGGTTAACTTTTGTATAATATATATATAAAATTTAAACATAATAACCATTAACAATAAAATTCGGAATTGCCTTCTTTTATAATTAGTCGCTAACATACGCGAGTTTCGGGGTTTGCCTTGGTGCACGATGTTGTGTGTGTAGGCGTGAGGTCTTCTTCATGTCGATTTATTGGTCCAGGTTTATTGCAGCCATATTTCAGCCTCATAGCCGCCAACCTCGTCGGTGGTGATTATTGTATCGAAGGTTTGCCCTTGTGGTAGTAAGACGTCTTCCACCTTTGTATATTTTGTTCCGCCCAGAATAACGGATCGGCCTTGGCGTGGTAGTTTCCGTCTCCATTCCTCGAGTACGCCGTTAGGGATTCCTCTCCATTCCGGGGGTACGTAGCAACCGGGTACCAAAGGCCAATAAAGTTGTGATAGGAATGCCCTCCGATCGTTGGTTTTCGGGGGATTGATAACAATCGGCAAAATGTACTGGACCATCTGCGAATATTTACAATGATTACATTAGTTAGGCGCATAGGAAACTTTTTCCTTGTTATGTAAAAAAAAAATATTATTTTTTTGTTTGTTTTTTTTTTTTATAGGGATTCATGGCATACAAATTATTTATTATATTATTATTTTTATAAGAGGAGGAAAAATCGGAAAAAAGGGGTGAACTCACTTGACCATCGACATAACCGTTTACTTGTTACTCGTATGTTGTTATTCTCCATTTCCCTTTCCTACTAGATTCCTGGCATGTTCCAACTTGCTTATTTCTTCTTCGAGTCCCGAAATGCTGCGAATTGATAGGTTTGACGGTACATCGCGAGTATCGACCTCCAAGAGCCTCTGCAGCGAGTATCGTTCTACTTCCATATCCTCGGATGTTGATTTACTTGTAAGATCAAGAGCTTCGCTACTGGCTTCTTCTTCGCTGTGGGCCTCTTCGTCTTCTACCTCACTGTATTGCCCTTTTCCCATGTATTCGATGAGGTCCGGCTTTTGTGTAAGAGGTGTCAATGTGTCGAGGTACCATCCGTACGTAACTCCTCCGAGATGTATATCCTGTCCGAGCCGGACGGATGCTCGTCTTAACCATTGGTCACGTGTTTTCTGCGCCAGTCTGCGCCATTCCGGCGGTACGTAAATAAATCGCTGTTGATAACCTGGCGGATCCAATGCTACTCTCCAGTAGCAGACGAATTTTTCCATTCCCAGCCTAGGGCTAATATATCGTCGATTGACGGCGATCGGCAGGTGTCTTCCGATCCCTGGTAGCTTAAGCGGCTCGTGCCATTCAGGTACCGGTTCGTTAATCACCGGCCATCCTCTTGTGCCGGGTATGGGAACCGTAGCGTATCGTTGACCCTGTGGCATAAGGATATCGTTGCGCCACTCATATAGCGTTTGCCCCAAAGTAATATCCTCGAGCGGATTAGTCCGTAGTTGCGCGGTCCATTCCTCCAAACGCGTCTTTTCGATATGTCGCCATTCGGGTGGTACAAACAGGAGGAAAGGTTTTTCAACGATATCTATTGAGACGTATCTCACAGGCGCATACTAGGCAAGGCATAGGCATAGGCATAGGCATAGGCTAGGCATAGGTAAGCGTAGAGAGTATAGCGCGAGAGCCCGCGTGGGCTCCGACTCCCCTAACTGTACAGTACGCGCCGGTAGTCGGCAAGACGGCCGCGAGATGCCGTATTTTCTCGTGGACAGATGATCGACAGCGCGAGCGTAAAAGGGCGAGCGCGAGTCGAATAGCCACGAAGTTCTTCAGAGAAGAACAGGTACTATTCCTTTTTTGTTACCTCCGGGTCCCCAGAGCTTTCGGCGACGTTGGCTCCAGGTGTACTCAAATTCCCGAACCAGGGTGCACACATCTTTGGTGACGAAGTAGTGGGCATTCCTGTAACCAGTCACCGCTAGTAGGGTCGCGAGTAGGTAGGTAACCCGAAAGGGAGGGAGCCGGAAGCGAGTCGCGGATCGACCAAGTGGTGACACGGTTGGTTCACGATCTCGTGGAAGCCGAACTCTCCGACGAGGGCCCTGCGCTACGGGTATCGGAAAATCGTCGTCGACAGGTTCGCACGATATTCCTGTGGGATACTCCGTAGGCACGGCAGAATAGAAACGCAATTAAAATTCATTTTTTAATAATAGTTTACTCCCAAACTTAAACAAAGATTTAAATCAGACAAATTGTAAACTCGTCATATTTCGTATCAAGTCTCGACTCGCTACGCAAGGAAAGGAAGATTGTAGAATAAAACGGGGAAAATCTGAAAAAGATAAAAATTTTCACGATTTACCGACATTGGGTCGCTAAATCGTTCTTCTATCTTTCTTTTTGGGTAAAAATCGTGACTCAAAGAATAGATTCAATAAAATTAGTATAGTACGATTCGTAAAAGGAGAATTGCGCACGACTCGTAACATTTTTCGTCTTTTCAGCGCCATCCGCGTATAAAACAACGAACAAATGTTATCTTGTACTAAAATTGATAATTACAGCTCGCCGAGAACTCGAGTGTGTTTCGTAGAATAAGTAAAGACCAATGAAAAAGGTAAGCGTTGATACTGCAGATTCCGATGTATCACATTTTCTATTGGAATATGTTTTAATAAAAAGAATAATATCACCGAATCGACAACGTCTAACGATTATTTGCTCGCCCCGAACCCCTAACGTGAGCCTTTGAACCGTGTGCGTGGCACCGGCCAAAAAGGTGAACGTTACACTATGTATAAAGAGATTTTCCAGTAACAGTAAATAACAGCAGTTCCGGGTACCACGCTCGCAGGTGCCACCTCGTTGATTCTGATTTTTAGTGTCTCCGGGAGTGGTGCGTGTTGATCGGATCTGGTTTGTATTAATGCAGTAATTTCGCGTCCGCATTTGCATTTCGCCATGTCTTCGGATTTCTGTTGTTAAATTTTAATTATTGATATTAATTATTTGTGCAATTCCGATTTATTTTTGGCTAATAAGTCATAGTTAAATTATTATAGATAGTGTGCTTTAAATTTATCGATTATCCGTTATGTTTTTTTTTTATTATATATTCCCCTTCTTTTTCCTTTCCTCTTTTTCTAAAGGGAGGGGGAGGAGGAAAAAAAAAATTATCATTTAAAAGTTATCCTGTTGGATTTATATATATATATATATTTTTTTTTTTTCATTAATCAATTCTGTATCCTTGAGTTAGCTCGGGTCAAAAAAAAATGTAATCGTACTTCATATTTGTTATCTGCCGTAGTCTTTAATATAGCGTTTCTCCAAGCCCCAGTCCGTCATTTGTCAGGGGGTCTACGTATGTAATCTTAACTAGGGTGTTATCAATATGTTTGTAATTAATTTAAATGTTAATTATTATTATTAATATTATTTTATATATTTTTTTTTTGTTTTTTCGTTTTCTTTTATATCTTCCCTCTTTTTATTATTTTTTTTTTTCATTTCTCGTCTCTTTTTTTTCTTTTTATTATCTGGCAGTTGTTACTGATGTGAATATTTTGTTATGGATTTTTCCTAATCCGTTCTTTCTCCTTCGCTCTTCCTTTCCTTATTTTGCCGTTGTTTTTTTTTTTTCCAGGTTATTGCTTATCATCCTTCTTCGGTCTTTGTAATAGGAAATATTGTTGTTTATTCTTTGCGTTTGATCCCTCGCCTGACTCTTGTGCATCGATTTTGAGTTCGGGATATAAAGTGTTGGGTTCGTTAAGCTCCTCTGCACCATCTGTATAGGTGGTTGAAGTGGAGGCGATAGTATTCCTTGGCGGCACGGCTCTTGCTCTGGGCAGCGTGTCATAAACCGGGCGGGTGTGAATAGCTATTGTCTCCCCGGCCCCGTCTGTTTGTGTACCGGCTAATACTTGTGTAGGGTATGTTTCTTCTTTTCGGTTTGGGTGTGGTAGTGTACGAAAATTAGATCCAGAGTGTCTCATGATTGCATTGAATTCGCGAATTCTCGGATCGAATTCATATGTTATGGGTGGGATAAGAGATAGATCTCCATCGGGGGCTCCGCAAGGCTGGTATGCCGGTGGTTGCAATGGTTCGGATGCCTCTGCGTCGATATTCGTACCATCCTCTTTCTTATTATTCGGCTTAGGTGGTTTATTACTCAGGTGCAATAACAAGCTCGTAACAGAGTCCCAAATAGCGCCTAACAAATGTATGGACCATCCGTATACAGTGTGTAGAGCATAACCATGTATTATTGTATCAATGATGAGTTTAATTCCCCTGATGATGATCATTACTCCAATTAATCCTGCACTCACGTTCCCGAATCTGATGAGATAACCCCATGTTTTGTCCCATGCGGATTCTACAATTTTATTTAACGCCTCTTCGTCGAGGAGATTTGATAGCGAACCCCCTTGAACAATAGTGGAGTGTCCGGTGATTCCTCGCGCCAATGAATTTAATATCGCCGGTCTTTCCGCGGGAAACATTAAATGATCGCGAAGTTCTTCCAATTCTTTCTGTGTATATATTCCGCTTGTGGCTAGTGCGTAAGGGCTAACGTATTTCCACGTGGGTTTAGTGAGAGGCTTGAGAACAGTAGGAGTTTGAGTTTGCATAGGTGTTGGTCCAAAAGAATACCAGTCTCCGTCTAACAGATACATAGGAGCGAGTAGTCGATTACAGGAGACTTCGGTGCCGGGTTTTAGTAGTATGTGAGTTCGCGGTGCCAGGTGGAAAGAGAAATTTCCCATTGTTACAGGTAATTCGTTGTAACATTCTGTGGTTCGGGCAATTTTTACTTCGACGGGAATACATTGAGCGATGTGTGCCACTTCTCCGGCTATTACAGCCATGTATCCCGGCCCCTTCATTAAATCGTAAGCAAATTCGTCGGGAGAAATTCTCGCTATTGTCAGCGTAGTTTGCAACAGTTGTCGTTCGAGGTTGCATCGTTGCATTAATATATCGCGATACATGTCTTTAATTTGCGTACGGATATGTTTTTCTACAAATACGAATTTGGAATTCATGTATGTGAAAATATCCAAATTATTTACCTCGATGGGTCTTTTTGCAATGAAGGGGTTTCCTCTTGTAGTCTCTACAATAAGCAGCTTAGGATGCTCGGTCTTAGTTAAAATATACCCGCAGACTTTAATTGTGTTTTTGCTTGAAAGTCCGAATGTTACATCTCCTTCAGTGAGAGTGTACACTGTTTGTTCGTTGCCAACGTCGTAATCCGCAAATCTATCGGCAATCCCTTCGTACAAGAGTCCGTACCTGCCGGTTTTACAACTGTCTTCGGGCAACGGGTCCCAAAACGTATCGCCGCCGTCGAAGTCGACACAACGGCCCTCGCTCAACTCGCAGTTCGTTCCGGATCGTAAATGTATTTTATTAGTATCTACGTTTACCCGAGCGTTGTAATCTCTCAATGATATTTTCACACTTCCATGTACTATTACTTTATCCCATGTACCGTAAGGATCGGAATAAGTACCTCCTTCGCAAGACCCGTCGTTATTAATTGACCCTGCTATATGTATTGGTCGCGTAATTGTTCCGTTTGTCGTAATCCCCGTGACTGTGGTTTGTCCTATCTTAACGTTACCATATCGATACATGTCGAGGCAAGATTCTCGGTTGACGCTATCTATATATCCGTATTCTCCATTGGTTACATCCATCGTATGGGAATGCATTCCACATCTTTTGATCGTTCGATAAATTTCCACTTTACATTGCCTTACTTTTATAGATGAATATTCATTGATTTGTATAAGTTGAATATAGGTGCGAGTGACATTAACTTCCTGCTGGGGGATGTTGCATTCTCCCACTCCTAGTAATGATACGCTGGTGATGTTTGATGTAACACCCGCGCAATCGTACCCAATCAATCCATGAGTCACCGAGATTTGTGAATTTAAGTAGATCAGTAAACTCCATGCGAGTAGAATTCCGAGCTTCATTGTCTGTAATATTATCATTCGTGAGATACCGAGTATTCAATAATTCATTTTTTTTTTTTTGATATTTGTTTCTACTCTGTATTTTGTGAACGCGAGAAGACGGGGGTTTTTTATGGCCTGACCAATAGGAAAATTTCCTTCCCTTGCGGAGGGAACTCGACAAGTGGTACGAGGATTATCGCGCCGAGTTTTCGTGAACCTTGAGAGTGGGGGAATTTGTGTACTTAAACCGAGGTCGTGGAAAAAGAAAATCATTCAAATCCTCGAACTCGAAACTCATTCCACTATGTCGCGCTTCTTTTTGACTGTCGAGGAAATGAACGCGGCCTATATGGCGGCGTATTGTGCTTTGGTCCGTGGCGGATCGCAGGAGGAGTTTAATAGAAGGGTAAGTGTAAATCATTTATTTTATAGTATTTATGTTCTTCTTTTTTTCTTTCTTTTTTATTTATGTATTTATTTTATTTTATTTTATTTTATATATATATATTTTTTTTTTTAATTCTTTTTCCAGGTTACCGAGCTGCGGAATCTAACCACGGAGGGTCAGGAGGAGGACTGGGATGCCGAGGAGTCGGGTCCCAGTTATCTGGAGGTCCTGCGGGAGAGGGGGGTTTATCCTCCCACTGCCTCCTCTAATTTCCCGGACCTCCTGCCGGGGCTGATGAACCTCGACGAGGGAGGCTTTTCCCACCGGGATGATCCTCTTTCGGATTTCGATCCGGAGGAGTACGTCGCGCTCCCTTCGGCAGAGCCTCGGGGGCTCGATGAGATGGAAGTCGAGGGGGACAATGGGGGGTCGGATTATTCGACCGATCCGGGGGAAGATGAGGCATCGGAAGATGAAGGTGGCCCCGTTCACCCGGCATTCTTTTACCGCGGGTACATATATTTTTTTCTTTTTGTATATATATATATTCATATTCTCTCCTTTTTTTTCCGGACTAATGTTTATGTATTTTTTTTTGTTTCAGCTATCGGTACTGGCCCTATTAGGGTTCCGGGGGGATTAATTTTTAGCCTTAGATTTAGTATAGGTTTTTGTAAAAGTGTGTTGTTTTTTTTTCATTATTTTTATTCCTTTAATAGATTTTAGTTATAATTAGGGTTTAAGGTTATATGTATATTTTTTTTCATATTATTATTTTTTTTATTCATTATTATTTTTAAGTATAAATTTTAAATTGTAGTTATAGTTTTTAGTTTTTATTATGATGCTAAGGAAAAAATATTATTTTTTTTTTTTTTTATGTATTTTATTTTTACTCAATAAATGCCTGAAGAGGCGTAAAAATACAATTTTGTGTTCCCCCTGTTTTTCTTTTTTATTTATAAGTATTTTTTTTTATAATTATTATTATATTTTCTTTTCCTCTTGGGAGGGGCTTCCTTTTTTTTTATTAATAAATGCCTGGAAAAGGCTTAAAAATACAATTTTACGTTTATTTATTTATTTTTCTTTATTATTATATTTATTTTTCCCTTTTTATTATTATTATTCTTATTATTCCTATTATTTTTTTTCTTAGTTTTTCCTTTTTCTTTCTTTCTCTTTTTTTTATGCGGAGGTTTTACCTCGTTTTCATTATTTATTATTATTATTATTTTTTTTTAAATTTATTTGTGGCTGCGTTTCATCCGTTGTTCTGTCAACGGTTCTTGTTGTTTTTTTTTCGATCGTTCCCTAGGTCTGTCGTTCCGTCGACAGTCCTTCGTTCTTCTCGTCATGGGTCATCATGGGTCACGGGTCAGTATGTGTTCTCTTTTTTTTTCAGGCGCGCTTTTTTTTTTTTTTTTTTTTAGTTCGGTCGAGTCCTCGGGACTCCCAATAGTTTGTTTCTCTCTCTTTCTCTTTCCTTTTCGGTCGAGTCTTCCGCGACTCCCGATACCCTATTTCTTTTCTTGCTCTTTCTTTTTCGGTCGAGTCCTTCGCGACTCCCGACAAATATTTAAATTTCCTCGTTTTTTTTTTTATGTTTGTGTTTTTTTTTTTTTTATTTATTCTTGGTTGAGTCCTCAGGACTCCCAACAATTTTGTTTAATTCTAGTTCTTCCTTTTTTTTATTCATATTATTTTTTTTTTTTTATTATTATTATGATTCCTTTACCGTCTGTTGCGTCCTCAAGACTCCCAATAATTTGTTTAAATTTTCTCTTCCCTTTTTATATATATTTTTTTTTTCGTATTTTTATTGGAATTCCTCCAAGAATTCCGATTTTTTTTTTTTGTTTTATTATTATACCTAATATAATTTTTTTTTTTTTTTTGAGTTCCTTATGACCTCCTGATATTTTTCCCTTAGTATAATATGCTTTTTTTTTCCTTTTTTTTTTATTCCTGACATCTACTTTATTCTATATATTTTTCGGTCGAGGTCTTTATGAACTCCTGGTATATTATCTTTCCCTATTACTGTTTTTCCTTATTGAGTCCCCTATGGACTCCTGATATTTTCTTACTTCAGCATTATATTTATTTTTTTTATTTTTTTTATTTTTTAATTGAGTTTGTTGCGAACTCCATATATATATATATTTTTCCTTGTTAAGTTTTCCTTTATTTATTATTATTATCAAAAAAAAATTACTTCTTCCCTTTTTTTTTTTTCATTGATCCTCATAATTGTATGAAGATTTCATGATGTTTTCTCTCTCCTTTTTTTTTCATACATAGGTTTTATTATCCCTTATAGTAGATATGTTTTCCTTATTCTGATGGTTATTGTCATTATTGTTATTATCTATGTTTTATTTATTCCAATACGTATAGTTATATATATATTTTTTTTTCATTATTATTATTTTATTATTTTTTTGTTATATTTTTTTTTCCTCCTTTTTTTTTGTTAATTAACTTATTCAATTTAATTCTTTCCAAAGCGTGTTAGATCCCCTCTAAATTCTTATACATTATTATATAAGATTTTCCTATCGTATATAAAACATTATTTTTCCTATTTCCTCTGCTTTCCTTTATCGTCCCTATATTCTACTCGTTATCTCCTTTTTTTTATATTTCCCTGAGTTCCCATCTCTTTTCTTATTCTTATCCTTTCTTTCATATAGGTAGTGCAATTATTCCCGTCCCTACACCGATTTATCCGTTTTATGTAACAAATCCTCTTTTTTTTTTGTTAACGTTATCAATAATGCGATATTTCCCTACATATAGTTTATAAAATATTTTTCCCTAAATTCTATGTATTCATTATGAGTATGGGTATTTAATGTACTTAAATTTATTTATCGTATCTCTATTTAATTCTCTTACTTGTATCTTCCTATGTTTTGGTTCCTTCTTTTCCTTATTTATGTATATTTTAACTGTTCAATTGTTTAAAGTGTGAGGTTCTTTCGGTTGTATATAGGGGTCATCATTTTTTTTTTTTTTATTATTATTTTTTTTTTTATTTTTTATTTTTTTTATACCAAAGTTTCTAATAGATTTCTGTGTTCGAGGGTTTCATCTTCCTCTTCGATGTGAGTGAATAGTTTCCTGCATAATTCTTCGTAAATTTCTTTCTCGCTTGTTTGTTGGGGTCTACTTTGTGCGGTGTTATTATCGCTAGCTCCGTCTTCCTCGTCTCCGGACCCCGGGGCCGTTTCGTACGGGGTCGTTGGTACTATTGTATTCTCGTCCTCGTCTTCATCGGTATCCTCTGGCGGGTGGTAGTTGAACAGTCCGTACCCTTGGCTTTCCATCGTTTCCATTAATTGTCCTTCTGGAAGAAGAGAATCGCCTCTCCATGTGTATCTCACTCCTCCGAGGGTGATGGGTTGATACATATTCTCACATAACAGCGAGATGTAACGCGCTCGTCCTTTATTGAGCCTTCTCCACTCGGGGGGTACCCACAGCTCGAACTTGCGTCCGTGGTTGTCGGGCAATTCGATTTTCCAATAACAAAATATTTTTTCCATTCCATTTACGATGTCGTGTGGTACCTGTTGGTTTATTCTTACGGGTAGGTCTGTTCCGTCGGAGTACTGAAGCCTAGGTTTGCCCCAAAAAGGAGTTTCCTCCCGAGATTCTGGCCATCCATTGCGCCCAGCCATCGGGATGTCCGATAATCTTTGTCCCAGCGGCACGAGTGCATCGGGTAACCATTTGTACAGAGTAGCTCCGAGAACTATGTCTTCGTATGGATTATCACGTAATTTACCGACCCATTTGTCCAACACCGCTGGTTGGATCGTTCGCCACTCGGGTGGTACATATAAATCTACTCTTCTTTTCGGAATCTCCAAATAGAAAGCGATTTTCCAATAACAGAACAATGCTTCTGTTCCGGGGACAATGACCCGGGGTCTTATTCGATTAAGATATATCCAGAGTGTGTCCTCGTGGGTGTCGTTCATAAGTGGTCGACACCAACTGAACTCCGTACAGTAGCAGTGATGGACAGCCATTGTTCCACACGTTCCTGTTTCGAAACGTTACTTATGAATTTTACCGCATATATGTATATGTGAAGGCGTTGTTATTCGTTCATACAGTTTTTGTGTTTTTTTTATTTATTTGTATTGCTAAGTTTAATTCATGAAATGATTTATTGAATGAGTTTCGTCTTAATTTATCAAATACACAGGTCCTATCGATAGCGCGGTTATTTCCTACTCAGTATGTAAGTGGGAAGAAACGTTTTTATTTATTAATTTATTATTTTTTTAATAATATATATATTTTTTTATCATTATTATTATTAAAAGGAAATATATCTCTTTTTTTTCCTAATTTAAAATTTTGTATTTTTTATTTTTTTTATTTATTATTATTATTATTATTTTTTTTTTTTCTATTTGTAACTTTTTAATACTTTTATGTAAAGCTGCCTATTATGTGCTCCCCCCCATTTTATTCAGGGTTTACGTTCTACTCTTCCATGATTATTTTTCGAATGGGTTATTCTTTTCTCTCCTTTTATTATATATTATTTTTTATTACTTCCTTCTCTGTGGGCGGGTGCTCCCGAGTATAGTCACGTTACTGGGGACGATTGCGATTCCCCTGTCCTTACAATGGTAGTCGTGTACTACAACGACCTTAGTGTAGCGGAATATTAACGCTCCGCAAATTACGCACTCGCCTCGTTCTTTAGCGCATTTCTCGCAGTAAACTGCGTGTCGACAGGGTATAATTATAGTTTCAATTCCTGCGGTCCTGCAACCTTCACACAGATTACTGATAACGTATTGATTGATTTCTAGATCGTTATAAAGTGGGAGATCAGATGGTGGAAGCGCAGTTGTTGAGTCGTTTGATTTACTATCAAACTCCTCCGTTTTCTTTGATTTAGTTTCCTTCTTTGAAGAGGTCGCCGCACCGGACTCTTTGGGTAGACAGTCTATTGCCTCGTCGAGCGTGTATACAGTGTAGCCGGCTCTGTCCAATGACTCGAACTCGGAGTCGCCGATCTTGTGAGTAGTCTCACTAGCGAGGTATTCATTAATTGCTTCCGTAAGATTTTCCAAACGGCGGAGGCGAACGACGGGGTCTTTTTTTATGTACATAGGTTGCTCTACTACCCGAGAGTCATCGAGAGTTGGTGCCGGTACTGCTCCTTCGTTTACCTTTTTCAAAAAGTTCGCACCTTTTTGCGAGAGCAGGTACCTGCACTCCGGATATAGTCGTGCGTGTCGTTCTCATGGTACATTGATGAGCTGCCAATCCTTTACAGCACCCGTACAATGGTGGCAAACTACTAAGTCGCCGGGTCCTTTTCGGAAGAATCCCGCTCGAGCGAGACTTTCCTTCGTCTGTGGTGAATCACTCGGCCAACCCCTGAAAGTCTTGAGACGCGCGATATAGTCGGTATACTCTGGATATCCTGGCTCCTTCCAGTTGCGAAGTGTCATTGATGATTTCTTTGTTTTCGGGGTTTCTTTATCCGTCTTTTCTATCTCGTCGTCGTTGTCGGAAAGGGTCAGTTGACTACTTGCGCCGTGTTTACCCATCCCCGGCGGGGGCCATGTGCGATTAGCCGTCTCGTCGTCCGTGTGCGCGTACTGGGGTGGGGGTGCCAGCAAGGTGGTTTCAATGGTAGGTATCTTAGGGGCGTTTACTTGTTTTACGTACTCTTGCCCTTTCATCGAGAGCAAATATTCACACTTTGGGAACCATAGTGCGTGTTGTTCCCACGGTACGTCCGTAGGCTGCCAATCCTTCAGCCCGCCTCCACAGTAATGGCAAATTACATAATCGCCACTCCCCTCGCGGAAGAATCCAGCGTTGGCGTGGTCCTCGGCCGTCTGCGGTGCCCATTTCGGCCAGTCTTTGAATGTTTTCATGCGTTCATCGAAATCAAGAAGGTGCGGATATTCAGCCTTTTTCCAACTCCGAAAGCTCGCGGAAGATTTCCCTGGTTTCGGAGTTACGTTACCGCTTATTCTATCGCAATCGACGCAAGAGTGTCTTTTTCCCGTTGCGCTGGTTTGTCCCCTTTTCCGTTCCGGCCGAGGGGGTGGAATCGTCGCGGGGTCCGCTCCAATCGGCACGTTGCCGCACGGCAGATTCCTCACGAATCGGCACGACTCTTGGTATCTTCTATGTTCTCGCATGGGATCGTCATCGTTTGTCCATAGATTTATTGAAAGTTTACACTCGAAGCAACAAACGTGATCCCTTGGCCCACGGTAATAAAATCCCGCGGCGGCAAATTTCGCCGCATCTAATGTAAACAGGGGCGGACCGGGATAACTTTGCAGCCGACCGCTCTCGAAACGATAATCGGGTTGCGGTGGCTGTCCAACGGTCGACATTTTCCGAGTTTTTGTGTCGATTAATTGTTCGTATAACTATCTGAGTATATTCCTTATATAAAGAGTTTTTTTTTTTATATAAACTTATCAGTATGGATATGTTTAATACGTAATATTATTTCTACGCGACTCTTTTTTTACATATGGTGTTTATTGGACGCTGTTTAATGTTTTTCCTTCTTGTACGTCTGAAGGCCTTTCCTTTCTTCTTCCGGTCTTACGACGCCGGAATGCGGGATTTTCGTAGTCGATTTGGATGCACGACTCGTGAACCCTTTTTTATTTTTATCCGCACGTTTCCTTTTTCCAGTAGTTCCAATACTTCGTATGGTCCGACGTAATGGTCTCCAAGTTTTCCGGGTTTCGGCCCTTTAAGCAGAAATACCGGTTCGCCCACCTTGAAATTTATTGTATTTATTTTCCGATCGTGGTATTCTTTAGCTTTTTCTTTCGCTAAAATTAAATTTTCACGACCGATCTGTTGAATCCAATGTATCTGCGTTACTAACTGAATTAAATAATCATCATAGGTAGCGAGTCTTTCTCTTGCAGCTAACGGCATGCTCGAGGGAGTTCTAGCTATTTTTCCAAACACCATTTCGTAAGGTGTGTGCTTAGTCCCTTCGTGTACGTTCGTATTATAATTAAAAATTGCCAATTCGACCCATTCGTCCCAGTTTTTTTCTCGCGTTGTATATTGTTTTAAATAATCTCCCAGGACGTGGTGAGATCTCTCTAAGGAACCGTTTGACTGTGGGTGGAAAGCAGTCGTTCTAATTTTCCGAATTCTAAATAATTTAGCAATTTGTTGCATAAATTTGCTCAGAAAATTCGCACCTTGATCGGTTAATACCGCTCTTGGCGCACCAAATTGACAGATATAATGCTTCACGAATGCCTCCGCGATGGTTACGGCTCTAGCATTGGGAAGTGCTATACCCATGGAAAATTTTGTCAATTGATCTTGGATAGTGAGTATATATTCGTTATCTCTTTTGGTTTTTGCTATTGGTCCTACTGTATCCATCGCGATTTTATCGAATGCGGTGCTGGGCGTATCGGTAATCACGAGTGGTTGTTTTGTTTTAACTCTGACTAATTTTTTTAATTGGCACTGGAGACATCGCTGAATAAATTGTTGAATGTCTGCTTTTAGATTTTTCCAATAGTATTCGTGACGGATTCTGTTATAAGTTTTGCTTACTCCGCGGTGTCCTCCGATCGGTGAACAGTGCATTTCTCGAATTATTTCGTCATGTTGATCTTCAGCGGGTTCTCTAACTATTCCATTGCAAATAATAATCTTAAAATCGCTTTCTTCAAATATTCGCTGTATTTCAGAGTGTATTCTATCCCAAGGGATGTTGCAAATTGTTTCGGATTTAGCGATACTTATTGATTGGATCCCTAATCTTCCCGCCAGGTATTCACAGTTGTGTAAAGCTTCTATAATGTTTTCGAGTATTTGCGTGGGACCCTCGGTTTGGTCGACGGAAATCGGAAGGGCAATATTAAATTTATTACCTCGTTTCACGAAGGATTGAGGCCGTTTCAGCCTCAAGTTTCTCATTTTGGGTAATTCGTTTTTCTCCTGTAATTTCTTACTCCCATCGTCTAATGGTTCGCCGGCGATGGTTACGAAGTATGCAAGGCTATCCTTCCGAGTGTGAAATAGATCTCGAGATTGTTTAACATTCCCTGCAGTACCGCGATCATTAATTACGTCGTGGTTATTTACTCGCGGATTATTATTTGATTGTATTACTTCGGCCGTACCGACGTTTCCTTCTTCATCGCTCACTACATTGGCATTTTCGTCTTCTTCGCTCGAATTTTCGGATTCACTTTCCTCAATAGGTCCCGGCTTGTGGTTTTTCCGTTTATGGCGTACAGTTTCTTCTTCTTCAGTTTCTTCGCTAGCGGCGTCTTGTATAATAGGCGGTATATAGTCTCGTGATGTGCTAGGCCCATAGGCATCGGCGGCAGGCACGTGCCATGCCTGGGCATTGTCCTCCGGGTAGTATCGTTCGGCGGGGGATTTATGGTACGGCTCATTCATAGTTTCGTTGGTGTTTTCGTCTGGTGCTGCCGGTGGCCTTTCCTCTGGCACGGTTTCGTTCATCGGGGGGTCAAACGTTAACTCGAAATCACGAGGGTAATTACCGTCCGTATTTTCTTCGGCTGCGGCGAACGTTTCATTGGGTAATTCGCGATCCCAATCGCATTCCTCGAATTCGTCATATACCAATGCATAGTTATCTTCTTCTTCTTCGCTCTCTACTAAGTCAGCTTCTTCGTCGTCCGTATCGTGTTCGAGTAATTCACTGATATCTTCTTCCGTCAATCGTCTTCTCTTTTTCGTTCTCGTTTCCGTATCCTTGTTGACGCGAATTATGAAAATGCCGTCGCTCCCGTCAGGTTCCTGTACTGGATTCCTTGACAATGCATCCGCGTTAACATTTGTCTTTCCAGCTTTATACACAACATCGTATTCGTATTCGGCGAGTTTTAAACGCCAACGTAGTATTTTAGCATTTCCATCGGTAGCGCGACGGAACCACAATAAAGGTTTATGATCCGTTACCACCGTAAACTGTCGTCCGTACAGGTAGGGCCGAAAATGAAGTATCGAATATACAATAGCCAATGCTTCTTTTTCGTACGTATCGTATCTTTCTTCGGTCTTATTTAATCCTCGAGAAGCGTATGCACAAGGATGATCGTGATTAATTACTCCTTGTGATAATATGGAGCCAATAGCAACTCCGGATGCATCTGTTGTCAAGATAAATGGTTTTGAAAAATCCGGATATCGCAAAACCGGTGCCGTGCATAACTTTTCTTTCAATATTTCGAAAGCTTCATTTTGTTCTGGATGCCATTCGAAGGGTATTTCTTTTCGAAGAAGTCCCGTGAGTGGTTTAGATATTTTTGCGTAACTTTCTATGAATCTCCGGTAGTAACCCGTTAATCCAAGAAATTGGCGGATATTTTTAACGTTCTTCGGTTGTGGGAATTCGCGTACGGCTTTGAGTTTCCTTGGATCGGGCCTCACTCCGTCCTTTCCTATCACGTGGCCTAAATACGCTACTTCCCTTTTTAAGAATTCGCATTTATCAGGTTGAAGTTTCAAATTAGCAATTTCCAATCGCTTCATCAATTCTCTGTAAGTGTTTTCGTGTTCCTCGAGGCTTCTTGCATATATAACGATGTCGTCGAGGTAAACAAATACCCCCTTTCCTAAGATACTTCCCAGCGTTAAATCCATCGTGCGTTGAAACGTCGGAGGGGCGTTTCGTAAACCGAAAGGCATGCGAACGAATTCGAAGTGGCCGTGCGGTGTTGTGAAGGCGGTTTTATGACGGTCTGCGGCGTATACCTCGATTTGATGAAAGCCAGAGGCCAAGTCGAAGACTGAGAAGTATTGCGCTCCTCCCAATTGATCAAGTATTTCAGTGATATTGGGTATAGGATACGCATCGGCAATTGTTTTTTCATTGAGCGCGCGATAATCAAATACTACTCGCCATTTCTTATTTCCTTTGGAGTCGAGTTTTTTCGGAACGACCCATACGGGACAATTATACGGAGAGGTAGAGGGTACTATAATCCCATTTTTTAACATATCCTCGACCTGTCTTTCGATTTCTTTTCGCGTACACTCTGGCCATCGATACCCTCTTGTATTGATAGGTAGATCATCCCTAGTGGGTATCCGATGCTGCAGAAGCGTTGTACAGCTCAAACTTTCGCCGGGTAAATGGTATAGAAAAGCGCTTTCTCTCAAAAGGCTTTCTATACTTTTCCTTTCTTTGTCGTTTAAACCGTCGAACCTTAATAATTCTTTTATTTTCTCGAACCGAGGGGTTGTAGCTGCCTCGTTAATTACATGACAATGTTCTTTCCGAAATAAAGGATAAATTTCGCGAGAGATGGGAATAGCTCCGAGCATCCTTACTAACGCGATGTCTTTAATTTCATACGTCTGTTTATTCTTCTCATTATTCACGTGTTTGTCTGTAATACTTATTTCCTTTCCTACCGGATTTCCTTGCAATGACTCTTGAATTTTTTGTTCCTTGGTAACGCTTGAATTGTCCTCAAATATTTCCGTAATACACAATTTTGTTTCCTCTATATCATTATAAAATTTTCCCGTATTTATTTCAACTAGGGGCAAATTTCCCTCTGAATTTTTAACCTTTTCGACTGAAAATAACAAACAAGATTCATCGAATGCGTTCGGCTTTTTACTGGGCGAGTACTCGCTCACCGAACTCGAATTACATACCGAATTTACCGACACTGAATTGTCAAGAACGTTCGCCCCTTTCGTGGGTATACGATCGTTACTCGAACATGAGTTATGAATAACTTTACCAAGATTTTCCGAAATGACTTTGTTTATAACGCCTGGCCTTTTACGGGGCACAGAGTCGCTTACCGAACAATAACTTGAAACTGAATCGTATAGAGCGCCGGGCCTCTCACAGGGCGCCGAGTCGCTCGTCATACGGTAACTCGAAACTGCATCGTCTAGAGCGCCTGGCTTCTCACAGGGCACAGCGTCGCTCGTCGTACGATAACTTAAAACCGAATCGTTGATAACGCTCGGCCCTTCAATGGGTTGCGAGTCGATTAGCAAACACGAATCTTGCACAACTTTAACTGAATTTTCTGAATTATTATTGTCGATAACGTCTGGCCATGCGGCGGGTCCAGCATCGCTATTCGTACGATCTTTATCAAAATTTCCGACCGGATTCTCTGAATTTTCATTTTCTCTTGTCTTGTTTTCAATCGTTATCCTTGAGTCATTGGATGGTATTAATTTTTCCTTTTGATACCTAGGGTTTCCTGGCATTTGAGCGGGTCTAAGCGCCATTACTGGTACTTCTACCTCTACATTGTAGCTGTTACTGTTGGTAATAAAAATGTAAGCCTTTCCATTATTATTCTCCACGAACCCACTCTCGAGCGTTAGTCCTTCCCCAGCGTCGAGAGGTGGTAAATATCCTTCTCTGATATCTAAATTTTTAATGCGTATGAAACATAGTTTCTTTGTATTGGCCGGAATAATCATTCTTTCCTGTGCCGAGAACGGTATTTTCGTGTCTTGCATTTTTAATTGCCGTTTTTCGTAATCTATTTTGACGCGATTGCCGTCGAGATATTCCGAACCCAGTATTCCTTCCTCCGTGATAGGAAAATCGTCTCCCACCACGTGGAAAGTAGCGTACCGCCCGAATGCCTGAACTTTAACATGACCTCGAGTATAGATCGATGATTCCGTAATACCGTTGAGTTGTAAAATTTCCTGCCGGTTCACAAGGGTCTCGGGGTACAAGCAACGTTCTTTTATGATATTAGGACCGGACCCAGTGTCAACCATGAGGGTTATAGGAGATTTAATTCCTTCGCTATGTAGTAAGACAGAGGGAACGGAACTCTCGTTATGCAATTTTATCGTAAAGATTTCTAAAATTCTGGGTTCGCGAATTCTACTGCTCTGATGACTCGAACGGGGTGCGAACTTGTCGTGGCCTCTCTCATCGCACCCGAGCTCGGGAGACCACTCGCATTTCCCGACGCATTCTGCGATTTAGCCTCGTTTGCTACTCTCTTGGGACACTCTCTAATGAAATGACCCGGTGCTTTACAATAATGACATACAAAATCGTTAGTCGTTTCTGCGTATGATTTTTGCGGTGCAGACTGGTTTTGATTTGGAGGCTGCGAATTATTACTTCGATATGGGCATATATAGGCCCCGTGGCCGTCTTTCTTACAGATCTGACAATTTATGGAGGGTTGCGGCCCGTATCTAAGGCCCTGGGGCACTTGTGCGTCTCGCCCGCCGGCTGGCGCTTGACCTGACCGCGGCAGTTGAGGACAGCTCGCAGCTATGTGTCCTGTCTTCTTACATAGTTGACACACTGCGGAGGATTGCCCTTGATTTTTCCTTTCCGGCGGAAAAATTTTATAGCATCGATCGGCCGTATGGCCGCGTTTATCGCACACTTGGCATAAAGTTATCATTGGCGCGGTGATTTGATTTGCCTGATTGCTGTTATTTCTAGGGGGAAAAAGTTTGAAACACTTCTCCGCGGTGTGACCGATTTTACTGCATGCTTGACACACTGGGACGTTTTTCTTTTCGACTTCGTTTTCCTTTGATTCTTGCGACTGTGTGTTAGCAGTTTTATTTAAAGCACATGTCGCAGCAGTATGTCCCGTCTTTTTGCAAAGTTGACAGTTTACTTGATCTCCGGTTACTACATGAACGTTACGCTTGTTGTCGGATTTATTTCCCTTTGTTTCGGGCGGCTTAACGCTTTCACCTCGGAGCGCTGCACGGCCGGCTAATTCTCTCTCTATTTTTACTGCCATTTTAACGGCTTCGTCGATCGTGTCGCATGGTTTCATTCTTTGTTCGATTTCGGGTTTTAATCCGTTTATAAAACACGGCGGAAGGCTCTCGGTAGTATTTTTCTTAAAAATCTCGTCAGCAGCGCTGTTTTTCCCGAATTCATACGCGTCTAATATTTGGTAACCAATATCGCGTAGTCGATTCGAAAAAGTAATCACCGTTTCGTTTGGTTTCTGGTAAATAGCTCCTAGTTCTCCTTGTAATTGATAAATATTGCGAGCGGGAGAGTAAATGCTTTTCAAAAAGTCTGTTAATTCTTCGACCGTTTCGAAGGTGTTTAGATGAATTGTTCGTCGAGGTTCGCCTTTAATTTTTACTCTGAGCGCTTTTACTAGATTTTTCTCGTTCTCGGGTTCTAACATTTCGGCTGCCTCCTCACATCCTTGTATAAACGCGCTGAGTGACGTGGTTTTCCCATCGTACTCTGGTATTACCGCGAGCGCGTCTCGAAGGGATACGACTTGACTGTGGTTGACCATGGTTGTAGAAATAGCCTTATTGTCGAGAGGCTTTTTACTATCTTTACCCGGTGTATTTTCTTCAACGTTTTTTATCGGGGTTAATTTAACAATTTTGGTTGTAGCTGAATTTTCATCACTATCTCTCGCACCGTTGATTAGAACCTTTTTAACAAAATTTTCCTCCTTTGTCCTGAAGAGACTTAATATGCCTTTTTTCCTGTTTAATCCTGACGAAGTAATTTTTACAATTTTGCGTGTTATCGCTTTACTTCCTTCTAAGTTAATGTTTTTAATGCGTTTTCCCCGTGTCGTTCTTAAAGTTCCAAATAATTTGCGTCTCAAAGAGCGATTGTTTTCCGCGGGCTGATCAAAAATCGTTCCCTGCGGTGTAGAATATATTTCAGACTCGATACTAGAAACGTCTGATTTGTTGGAACCGTGCGGAGATCCTATAGGTGTGTTGGTAATTTTTATTGTTTCTTTATTCTCTGCGCACTCTTCGAGGGTTTCTTTAAATTCTTCCGTCGGGTCAGTGTCTTTCTCTACCTGATTGATTTGTTCGAGGCTTGCCGATGGGCTTTTCTTCGACGGCGTTACGGTTTCTACGTTTAAAATTGATACCAGCGAATTTTTCGGCCTTACTTTCGGCGAGATAATAATAGTTCCTGTATTTGAGATCCCACCGGGGGAAGTTTTTGGCGTATTTTTAGGTGAAAATATGATCTTTTTGCGGGGAGATATTGCTGGAAAATCGACAGGGGTTTTCAAAGGAACCTTTACAGGAGAGGTTACGGGAGATTTTGCTACAGGTGTCGGAATTTGTTCGGTTGTTGCAGCGATTTTGACTATGACAGGAAATTCACCTGTTTTTTCCTCTGCCTCCGTTAGCTGAGCTACTTCGTCGGCAGCACGAAGGATATTTGCTTCTATTGTTTCGAGTTCGGTAAAAATATGTTCCGCTTTATCCTGTAATTCCTTGATTTCTTTGTTCAAAACCGCTTGTACTTTGGTGATCTTTACGTTAAATTTTTCCTCGAGTTCGCGGATCTTTGCCTCGATATTAGGGTCGGTATCGAATGTTATGGGAGAAGGTTATTTCGTTATCTCGGAACTTATCAACGCGGGGGACGACCCGTAATGGACTTTTGCTTCCTTACTATACTCCCAGTTGGACTCTAACTTTACTACATCGAATTTTATTAACGCAGGACACGAGTGGTAATGTACGAGAGGATATCGTTTGTCGAAATTTAAACTTTCAATTGATTCAGTACGGGGTTCGCTAATTTCCTGTGGCTCACTCACTTTCTTAATTTCTGCTTTCGGCTTTGTCCTTTTTTTTCGTTCGTCTGGGTATTCTCTGAGAACGTCGTCGCCTTTGATTTTTAATTGAGACCGAGTCGCCGGCATTTATTTCGCGACTATTTTCATTATTTTGAATTCGCCGCTTCTTAACCCGTTCCTTGTTTTTATTACCGTAGTTATATATGCTTTTATTCCTCTATCTTCCTTTGTTTTTACAAAAATCTATTTTCCTGGGGATATTGAAAGTAACGGAATTTACGTTTTCCTTGTCGATTTTTTATATATTTTTTTTATTTGTTCCGTTATGACCCTATGGAATATTGATCTCAAAAGTAATTGCATTAACTGCCAGTACAGGACAAATTTAATGACGGTGTACGAGTGGTTTGCGACTCCTGGGATAAATGTGTTTGTCTTTCTTGGATTTATTACTGTTTTTCTTGTATACGTATTTCTTAGTTCCTTTATTGTTGTACCGGCTCAATAAGATTATGAAAATTAATACGATCCAGTAATGTAACATTACAATTTTATTCCCTCGTATTATGTATTCGTCTACTCTCCTTTCCCCCTTTTTTTTTTATTAGTGCATTCTTTGGTGTATTTGGATTTCAAAAATTTCAAGTTGATCTTCGTCGTTGAGTTCGATGATTTGAATTAATTTCCCTGTCCTTTCGCCAATTTCTCCTGAAGGTGTATATTTCCTTTTTACTTGGTGGTATAGTCCGCGTAGGGATTCAGAGTTTAAAGTCTTTACCGTGGAAGGACCACAGGAGCAGTTGTGCGTCTCCGTATTATATTTTATGGCAGGGTCTTTGGCTCTCGAGAAATTCCTCGCGGCTAAAATGTTTTCCTCGTTTCCCTGGAGTCGTTGGGTTTTTATAATTCTCGTTTCAACTGGTGTTTTAATTTGTTTGCGCGAACTAACTGTTTTAGGCATCGAATTTGAGAAAAAAAATGTTTCCTCTTTTTTTTTTTATATATTTTTTTTTTGCAAAGGGTTTTTTACGAAATGATGTTTGATGACCCCTTTCCCGTTAATATAATTTATGTAACTGGGTAATTATTATTTTCATTTTATTTCTGTTCTCCTTTTTTTTCTTTATATGTGCCGTTATTTATTCGATTATCCTGTTATTATTTTTGTACTGAGAGAATTAATGTCTTTGTTCTCTTTCTACTCTGAGATTATTCTGGTTTTCGTAAAATTCCCGTCGCGGATCGTACCAATTAATGTTTTCAGTGTCTACAGGCGTTGTAGTGTATTCGATAGGTTTCAATATGTAAATGATTTGGGGTGCAATATTTTCTTTATTGTTCTCTGAAGCCTGTTCGCTTCGTCGAGCTTCTCCTAGAGTTACGTGTTGTTCGTGTAGTCTTTGTAAATTATTATTTCTTGCTTGCAAACCTTGTGTATCCATAAGAAACGACTATCATAGGATTGTAGCAAACAAAATTTAAGCGACGCGATTTGGAATATTTTTTTTTATACTGAATTCCAAACTATCGTTATACAAACTGGGGTTCAGGTAGGAGCGTGGCTTTGCAGTGAACTGCGCGGCGACGTAAGGAAAGGGTTTTTTGAGTGAGATTGCGTGGCGAACCGCGCAGATCCCAGTTTCCAGTCAAGGTTATATAAGGTTACAGTTTGTATTAACGTAGCCGTACAATAATATTCGAATGCAATAATTCCCAATTGTCGTTGTATGAGCCGGGGTTTAGACAGGAGTGTGTGGCTTCGCAGCGAACTGCTCAGCGACAGAGAAAAGGGATTTTTGAGTGAGACTACGTGGCGAGCCGCGTAAATCCCAGTTTCCAGTAAAGGTTATTGAAGGTTACGGCTCACATTAACGCAATGGTACAATGATTTTAAAAAATGTAATTTGTTCATATTTATATAAATTATTAACAAATATCGCCCCTTGAGCTTATCTGCTGCAAGGTAGAGTCAACGCTGCACGAACCGGGGTTTAGATAGGAAAATGTGGCGTTGCAGCGAACTGCGCGGCGACGTAAGGAAAGGGTGTTTTGAGTGAGATTACGTGGCGAGCCGCGTAAATCCCAGTTTCCAGTCAAGGTTATAAGAGGTTACGGTTCGTACTAGCGCAGCAATTCGATAATACAAGAATATAATTGTATGAATTCTCTCTATAGAATTAATTCTCATTTGCAATAACAATCGTTTCTTATTTTCCACATTTTTTTTTTTTTTTTTTTTTGCATGCGAGTGTGCGTGTATGTGTGCTGTTGTTTCAGAAAAATTTCTTAATATTTTATCCGTAGATTGTTATAAAATTCAATTTAACAAGCAAGCATTCCAAAGATCCCGGACGAGCCCCCAAAAATTTGTCACGTCAAAAATGCGGGTGTTTCTCTTTCACCTGAATTTTAACGCGAGGTTGCGTCGAGTACGATTGAATACACGCTGGTCAGGAGAGATTTCTCACTCCTTTACCACTCCTGGCATCAATTATCGGCGCAACTGCCCATTTTTTAGTCTAACCGTGAGGAAATTTACTAAGGATAGGGCTTGGAATGCTATTCGCTGACTTGTCTTAGAGGTATTATAAAATTTCTTTATCTGTTGCGTAATTAAAATAATGATCGTTAATGATTTGATTTAAACGGATTTGTTTCACCCCGATATAGAAATGATTTGAATTAACTGAATTTATTTCACTACGTTATAGAAATGATTTTATAATTGAATTATATTCGGTGGGTAGTGTTGATGATGTCTGGCGACGACTGGGCGAATTAATGAGGAATTTGAATAATAGAGAATATTGCACACTTTTTACTTATAGATTTATCAAGGAAATAGAATTAAATTGTACTTACGTTATTTGTTGAGATGATGCTGCTCGCGAGGTAGTGGATTGGTTGAACACAAATTTCACGCGATATGCCGGGATATTCGAGATTTATTCAAAGAAATTAATTCAGGCAAATTCGAAAGTACAAGAATGTGATTTTCGGAGAGTACAAATGATTCGTTGGAATAAAAATGCGTACAAAATTGTCTTTTAACTATCGAGTAAAAGAAAATTCGATGGTGAAACGAAGGATGGTTTCGTTCTACGAGATGACTTGAGAATGGTAATTCGGTGAACTGAATTAACCCAAGAAAACTCTGGTTGCATGAAAAAATGAATACAATTTTTTTTGGAGATGGAAAGGGTTATCGACAAAATCCTCCAATAGGAGAGTTCCTCTATTTCTTTGTGGTCGCACAACGGACTCGCGATCTTTTTCTAGTATCGTGAATAACGAACAACGCGGTCTCTGACTCTATCTCTCTCGTCGTCTAGCCGGAGTATCAGCCTACTTGTTGGATTTACCGATCCCGCGCTCGCTCTTACGCGCCGCCGTCTCTCTCTACTCTAGTTGCTTACGGGCCGGACTACTAAAAATCTACTTCTGGTCTGCTCTGTACTGCTCGCGCCCTTTTCCGCGGCTTCTTATATGCTAGGAAATGAATCCAGAGGGGGAAGGAAGTCCCTCCCTAATCTTTGCCTGGAGCGTACTCCCCTGATGAGTAATCTCGCTCCTCGTTACTCTCCTTTCGGCCTGTTCGAATTTCTTGGATATGCTGATTTCTCTTATTGTTAAATAATTGTGGATTTATCCATTTTCCATTGAATTTCAGTTTCTTATGCTTAATTATTTGCCTGACTTATTTGTAAAACTTAATATTAATGATTCATAACTAAATATTTAATATAATTAATATACGATATTGTTAACGTATAGGAGAAGATATATTGTTACTGTTCGTAAGCTTCTCTTATACGTATACGTATCCGTAAACTGATAATAAGAGTCGAGAAATGTGTATCATTTTATCAGCAATCATTTTATAATATTATAATAATTCAAGTATTGGGTGTCAAAATATTATATGCCTGAAAGTTGAAAATATATCTCGGCTCTTGTACAAATTATTTTATTATTTGGCAAAACGTTTCATAATATTTCGAGGTATTGGTAGCATTACCGGGCCGATTTCTTGGGGCTTTGCCCCCCTCTTTGGGAGCCGTGCACCAGCTATTGCAAGTGCCTGGTAACAGTGCCGTCCGATCATCCTATTTCCTTATATGGATTATTCCGGAACTAATGTTCTGTTTGCCCGGGCGAGCTGTAAAATTCCCCTCTTTCGGTGTACCTGATGATCTTCCCCTATCGTCGTGAACTAGCCTTGAGATTATGCGACTTGGCTTACGCAACTCGTTCCTCTGCACGGGCCCCTTTATCTTTACCGCCTGCCTTTTCTACCTTAATTTCTGTCTTTCGCGACGTGTCCTGATCATACGTTAAGTGATATCGGAAAAGTAATAATTCCACGTTAAAGGTGGATTATTCCCGAACATTTTGGTATAAACCGCGGTTCGATATTTTGCATTATAAATCGAGGGGAAACCGAATTCCTTTACGCGGTGTACGTTTTTCGCTCCAAATATTTTGGTGCTACTTGTTTTATAAATTTCCCACAAACGGCATATAATTTCGGCAAAATAATAACAGCGTTAGATTCGTGGAATATTCCTGATTAATTTGATATAATTATCGGTTCATAATTTTCCTACCATAAATCGAGAAAACGCAATCCATGGAATAAATTTTTGTTCTTAATTTCCGCTTTAACGGTAAGCATAATCGGAAAAATAATAATGATATTTTATAGAGAAAATCTTCCTTAAAATGTTGATGTAATTAAAATGTTATTTTTTTTATTCTCCCTATCGTAGGGAGTTATTTCTTTGCGCGCGGTGCATTAGTATTTTAAAATGGACTGCATCTTCTCTTTCGGGGGGGTCGAACCGCTCGCCCCTCATGTGTCACCGTTGAGGCACACTTGTCATCCATTCTACGTCCTACCGCAATTCAGTTTCGGTGGGTCGTAAAATTTTACGACCGTCTTTCCTTAAATGTTTAGCCTGGCAACGTGATTTTTCGGTCTTACTAGTTTGTTATCTTTTGAATTTCGGGCAATTTTTTTATTTTTCTTCAACAGTCGTATATTATATTAGCTGCAACTAGAGCGCACTTTACGAAGTTAGTGGCCCCTTTATTCGTATCAAATTCTATGGCTTCGCACAAATTTACGATCTGGTCTCTGTTCAGTTATAATTTATTTTTGGTGTATTAACTGTATTTTATGACTAAGCTATACGGAATATTATTCCTATGATTTTGAATATTGTCGATTTCGAATTTATATATTAATCGCGTTTGTCGACAAATCGTATTGATTACTTTCCCTAATATCCTGACAATTTTATTATCTTTGATTCAATTCATACTGTAGTTTTTTTTTTATATTAAGTAGCTGCCGAAATTTCATCGATCGTTTTTATCGTTTTTCGTTAAATGTTAAAAAAGCGTGTGGGGGTATGAAACGTATTTTAGAATCGTTGATGGAGAAATTATTTCTTTATGATGATGAATGATTGAATTGTACGAGGGGTGTTCTGACTCTCAATCGCGTGACCCACATATTCAGGAATATTACGCGACGTTGTTCGGTGTTAAAATACCGAAACTATGTCGATGGGCAGGGTTAACTTCCATACATAAGGTAATGTAGATTCCCTTTTTTACGATGGAAGCCCGTTAGGTTATTCGGCTAGGAAAACTCCAACGGTCTAGCCGCAGGGTAAAAGCTTGGATCTATGCTCCTTGGGTCGATGCTGCGGTCGATCGTATCGACGTCGGCAGCGGAGTTCGCTGTTTTACCGAGGGTAGTGCGTGTGTCGAGGGGGATTCAAACCTCTGTTCGCATCTATCTCGTGTGGTAAATAATTCTATTTCCATCTTTTACCCATGTAAATTTTAATTCACACGACGAGTATTTGAGATCTCGTTGGAAATATTTTCCAGAGGAGATCCATTCCTGGAATATCGTTCAGCGATCGATAAGAAATATCACTCCTTTTATGAGTTTAATGATAATGAATAATGTTTGAATTTTGTGAAATGTAGGAATTATTTTGGAAGGAACAGGTTTGCAAATAATACGGAAAAATAAGCAGAAATATAAGTTGCGAAAATTATTATTAAGAAAAGAAAATAGAGGGCGTTACGTCAGGACGTAACAAGAGGACAAACTTTCTAATTCACAAATGACCGCCAAACCGTCGGTAAAATTTGGTTCTTTCGCTCTTTCAGCATAGGATTCAAACTTTGATTCCATTTCAACGGAAATTAGTATTCACGATAAAAAACCACGATAATTTAAGTTAAACGTCGATAATATAGGAATTCAAACAATGTATTGCATTTTTCATGTTATTTTAATAAAAACTATTATTTTCACCAAAACGATTATTCGCTCGCCCCGAACTCCTAACGCGATCTCTCTAACCGAGTGCGTGGCATCGGCTAGAGGGTAACCGTTACACACTCTACGATCAAGATGCCTCCGGCCGCAGTAACCCGCTACAATGCAGCTTTACCACACGCAAATATGGAAAAGCGCTACAAATCATATTACAAAGGGGTTAAATACAAGGTCGGAGAGTTTGTACGCATCAGAAAATGTACGCATGTAAAGCGAATGCAACGTTCGAGAAAGGTTACGAATCCCGCTGGACCGAAGAAATATTCAAGATTCACAAGGTTCTCACAAATAGACAGCCGCCGATTTATGAGTTGGTTGATCTACAAGGCGAAGAAATTGACGGATTTTTCTACGAAGAAGAATTGAGTATCGTCGTAAAGAAGATCGATGCTGAAGAGTTTGTAATCGAGAAAATTCTCAAAACTAAAGGCAGAGGCCGTAATAAACAACACTTTGTTAGCTGGCGAGGGTATCCAGAAAAATTCAACTCTTGGATCGCCGCAGCGAATATAGTGAATAAAAATGAGAGATCAGTTGTATCTCGTCTTGCCAAGTAATAGTAGTATGAAGTACTATCCCGAGAATACAGAGACCCACTACATTACACAGCTACCAAGTCCGCTGAAAATGTCTGGAGAATGGGTCGTGGCTCTGACGGAGATTCAATTTCCTCGCACATTTCTTCATATAGATCCGGCTGAGGGGCGGCATCGTACGGCTACTCCAATTACAGCCTATACCACTCATGAAATAGATCAGCCTAAATCATCATCAACAGCTGCAGTGGGTAGTACTACCAATAAACACAACAAACGAGTAGCTAGGCAGACTACTGGCGACCGTGAGAACAAGAAAGTAGCCGTTAAGACGCAAAAAACCCATAAGGTCGAAATCCCCGCCGGAGTCTACGCATCCGTCAAGACCCTAGTCAACACTATTAATAATACGGAAGTATTTAAAAATCATATTCGTGTTGAGTACGATGAGAATATTGGTGGACTAGCGTGTATAAACTGGATCCCCGATAGCTGCGTTATTGAGGAGTGTGAATTGCCTCATTTGTTACATTTAGACGCTAAACTCTCCAAAGCTTTAGGCTTTATACCGCCAGAAGACCTCCTGGACATACATAGATATAGGTTCATTGCCAACTATCCGGCAAACCTATACATGAGTCTCCCCGACAAATTAATTGTATATACAGATATTTGCGAAAGCTATATAACAGGAGATGTCCAGACACCTCTACTACGTATCGTACCTGTGGATAACACAAATTATGCTTATGGCTCTACCCAAACAAAAACATTCGCGCCACCACTCTACATACCCTTATTACGCACTGAATTCAGTACGATCGCGATAGATATAAGGACCGACACAGGCAAGCCAGTACCATTTCAGCGCGGAACACTGACGGTTACATTACATTTTAAGCGTGTGCGATAAAGACATATATCGCTATGGATCGGTATATCGATCACTACTCAAGTCAGGTTGGGGGTGGGGTGGATCGAGTGTTCATGGGTGCCCCTTATCAGAGAGGTCATGGTCTAGGAAACTTCTTGAGTGGTTTATTTCGACGTGCGCTACCGCTACTGACTCGCGGGGCCCGTGCCGTTGGAAAAGAGGCTTTACACACCGGTTGGAATATATTGGATGATGTTGCGCATAATACGCCATTCAAAGAGTCGTTTAGAACGCGTATAACCGAGAGTGGGAGGAATCTTGAACGAAAGGCTGAAGAAACATTTGAAAATCTCATGAAGGGCTCGAGATATAAAATAAACGATCCTTCTTCACAGCATCATTCGTTGTCTGACCACCCCGGTTCGCACATCGGTCCGTCAACTCTTAAAGCTTTGAAATATACTAAGGCCCGTAAGCCTAAAAAATCTACGAAGAAAAAGAAGAAGAGAATTTTGCCTGCTAAACGCAATAAAAACGGAAAAAAATCGAAGAATAAATCGGGCAGCAAGACTAAAAATCGTGAAATTTCGAAGCGTAAAAAACGCACGGTTACCGACATATTTGGATAATTATTAACAAATTGTAAAATGTCGTTCCTACATGCACACTCTTGTGAATGTCTAAAGTCAGAACTGGATTTATTCGCTCTACCGTCAACTCAGACAAGTATAGAAGCCTCGCAAGGTGAAATGGGTGAACACGACAGAGTAGCACCCGTGAACAATTTGGTACACTAATTATTCAACCAGTTGGACGTCTCATTCAATCAAAAACTTGTGTCACCGTCGAACAACGCGTATGCAAATCGAGCATATATAGAAAGACTGTTAAACTACAAATCTTCAACGAAAGCAAACCAACTAGCCGCCAGCATGTGGATTGACGATACATCTCCAGAATTCGATGCCGCGCCAGTTTCCACCACGCCTGCGGCTGCCGGAGCTGATACACCCGTGTAAAACAATAAGGGTCTAGCGGCGCGACGAGCATTGATGGCAAACGGCAAGTCTGTCGACCTTATGGGATATTTACATTCCGATATATTCAACCAGGAGAAGTTTTTACTTAATGGCGTTGAGCTACGTCTTCGTCTTGTACGCTCGCGAGATGCGTTTTGCCTAATGGATGTCTCAGGAAAAGATTATAGTCTGCATATTACCGACGCGAGTCTCATTGTTCGACGCGTGAAAATTAGTCCTGGTGTTTTAGTAGCATATGCCAAGGCTTTAAGCAAACGGACGGCCAAATATCCATTTAGTCGTGTAGAAGTAAAACCATTTACGATTCATGCGGGTGTTCACGGTGAGACGCTAGACAATGTTATTCTCGGTCAATTGCCTAAGCGTATGGTTATTGGTTTTGTCGACAATCGTGCATTCAATGGAGATAGAGCCTTGAACCCATTCAATTTCTATCACTCTGATGTGAATTTTTTGTCTCTTTACGTGGATGGTGTACAGGTTCCTAGTAAACCATTGCAACCTGATTATCGCCATAATTTGTACACTCAATCGTATCACACCCTGATATCTGGTACAGGAATACTCTGGGATGATGATAGTTGCGGCATAACCCGCGAGACCCGCAATCAGATGCGCCAGTAGCGATCTCGAAAGTTATATTGCGATTGATATGTAAATTCCGCGGTACGTAGCTTTGTTTAATGATGTTAATTTCCGTAGAATAATTGATGACGTACAGCGTTATGAATCTGCGAATTTCGGAATTATTCAAGTTTATAAAGCTTTGCTAAGCTTTGCTTAGCGTACCCATATGGTAATTGCTTGTACTGCTTCGATTTGACACCGGACATGTCTGCTGGTAGAGTCGGACATTGGAATCTTGTACGTCATGGCAGTGTGCGCCTGGAAGTACGATTTACTACTGCTTTACGAAATACGTTGAATTGTATAGTTTACTCAGAATTTGACAATATAATCGAGATTGACTCTTCGCGGCAGGTTGTCGTAGACTTTTCAGGATAAGCTTCAATTTTTTTCTGTTTTAAGTAAATGTAACATGTATCCGTAAATATTAAGGTATTAATAAGAGAAATAAAATATGTCAACACAATATTATAATTGATTTCTTTTTATTTTTACTGAATTACAAGCCTTTCCAACGCTTCCACCGATCCCATCATCGCATCATCATTTTGTACATGTTTCTCCCCTGTCTTCTCCACGTATTCATTTTTTTTACAATTCTTCTTCTTCGCGAGCTTCTCTTCTCCTGGATGTTCACAGACCTCGTGGGGTTTATCCTCATTGAAGCGCTAGATCGGTCAAACATATATTTGATGAGCTGATTTCATTTTGCGTAATTTCTTTATTAAATATAGTTTTACATACCTCTGCTCGTTGTTGTCGCCGTTTCTCGCGTGCAAGATATTGTCGTCTTCGTATATGCCACATTTTTTTTAAATATTATCCTCTGGCTGACAGCTCGATTTCTTTCGCCAAACTACAACCGTCACTCTAGGTTTTATACATTTTTCCCTCGAGCTCCTCTGACATTTTCTGAATCTGTGTGTCGGAGACCGGTCGCACTTGGTGAAACGCTCCATTTTGTGTATACGAACGTCTTCAGAATTTTATAACAACTGAAGTCTTACACATCCCTTGTACAGTGGTACAGCGAAAATAGTAGTGGGGAAGGCGACATAGGGACCTCCGTTTACGTCACAATTGTAGGCGTAACAGGGTGGACCTTTTCACACATCCCCCACTACCACCGTGAGGCCGCACCAACCCCCACGGGAATGCATCTCCGTCTCAAGACTTTAGTATGTTGCGAGATTTCAACAGAGCCGAAAGTGTTTTTCTGCATACTGTAAAAGCGAAAAAAAGTAGGATGGACTACGTTATTGATGTTCAAGGACTCTACGATAAGGATGATCGTTTCATTGCTAAAGAGGTAGCCGTAATAGCCCTCGACAAGCCCCAGATTGCGCACTGGATAACAGCGGCACCACACATTTACACGGAGCTCCCAAAACTAGTGCGCGCGAAGTCGAGTCGTGTAGTCGAGTGGTTCGAAGGGGATGTACCGCTGAGAACACTACACGCAAACCTACGTCAGATCACACGGACGGCCGGAATCATATACACTCGTGGACGTGAAAAGGCAAAATTCTTGCAAAATGTTATGGCCCGAGAGATAAAAAACCTTGAGGAGACCAATTGTCCTTCATTCAACGATCTCCTCTACTCGGTAGAAGTTTGCCTACACCACGGACTCTTAAAAAGACCGGAGCTATCTTGTGCTTTACATAACGCTGCCAAGCTGAAAGAGTGGATACTCCGCGACGTGGCTCCTACAACCCCGCTGGCATCACCACTACGCTGCTTACCTGATGCAACAAATCAAAACAACGGCCGTAGCTGTTACTCTCCGACCATTTCAAGCGATGAATACGACCCAGATTGGCCGGCATTGCAGGGTTTACACTCGAGAGTAACGAGAAGTATTCACGCAGCAGATCAGATCCCAACTCTGTTGACGAGACCGACGGCTCTTGTTGTTAACATTGATGATCACACGCGACCCGGAACCCACTGGGTCGCAATCTACATCGATGGCCGAGGACGCGGATCATACTTTGACAGTTACGGTATTCCACCGTTTATACCAAACCATATTCCACGTCTGCGCAAGAACTGTACCCTCTATAGATGGAATACAAAGCAAATTCAGAGCCTGTCTTCAGATGTATGTGGCCAGTTTTGTGTTATGTTTCTTTATCATATCTCTCGCGGGGGATCTCTACTACAATTCAGGGATCTTTTCACCAACGATCTCAAACGAAACGATCGCATCGCCGCTAATTTTTACAAACGGTTAATGGCTCAGATGCCCTCCCGGCTGAAAAGTGTGGATAAACTTTCTGTAAAATCGTTAACCGGCGGAGGTACCTATGCTAGAAAATATGTTCAACACTGTTGTCCTAGGATAAAAATAATTTTTTAATTTAGAAGGCAAAAAAAATATATGTACATCTAGATTTAAGAATAAAAAAATTATTATTGTAAACATTTTTTCACTCACCTTCTCCTTTTGATCCATTTTATTAAAAATCCCGTTTCTAATTTTCCTGAAATAATTTTTAAAAAAGCATTGCTGGCGGGTGGGATTCGACCGATTCCATCACCTTCGACCGCGCCATAAACCTAGCTAGCACTAGGTATTACGGAAGATCTCGTGGCGTGCGATGCAACGCGAAGATACGGAGCGCACGATCGGCGACCTTCGGCTCACTCGTGTATACAGCAGTTCTCACTCCCTCCATTCGTAGTCCCTGGCGCTTCGAACGCTCGACGGCGGAACATATTCACTCTCGACGCAATGTCGACTGAACAACATCTCCCATCCCCACCCTTACCGCCGCCGTCGAACGGCCCGAGAAGCAGCCTAGGGCCTCACCGTAGCCGAGGGAGAGGGGAGAACAGCGCGAGAGAGAGAAGACCGATGCGACAGCACCCCGGCCGTCCCCGCCATATTGAAAATCCGTAGAGGTACTGATGTCTACTCCCAAATGTCATGACCCAAATGGCATATCCTCTAGAATCCTGTAATCCAAATGTCGCGTTTCCTAAAATCGTATACGCGAGGATACAGGGTATTTTTTTAATAGTGTTACTTACTTATCGATTGTTAATAGTTCGGTTGATCAAACTTTGATGGGACAGTGCTAGGAATCTATTTTTTTCATTCAATACTGCGGAACGGAATACGAGAGGTGAAAAAAACGGTGTACATTGTGCACCACAAGAAGATACCTAGTCATTTCTGTTCGCACGTGTACAACAAAGCAAAACTCTCCTCTGTTTAAAACAGCATAACTAAGTAAACTTTTTTTCAATTAGCTTTTTTTTATTAGGTTTTGTCATATAAGTTTATTCGACGTATATTTATTTTGAGATTGGACACATTCTAAGCCTTGGAGCCTTGGACAGTCTTGAAGCGATCGAACATCCGAGTTCTGATTTTAGAATAAGTCTCGATTTTTTACGGAAATGATATTTTTATTTTCATGCACATATAAGACCAAACAATATAACGCTAAACAATATCTCGCATATCGAACAAAAATAGAGTTAAGGAATAAAACTTCAAACTTGTTCGAGTAAAAAAAGAAAGAAAAATAACTTTTATTCAATTTTAAACTCCTTTGTCGTTAATCGTTCGACCCGCTATGCGCCGTCGCGTATGTGTATTATCGACGGCTGACAATAACAAAGAGGGCAGTGTGTGAGATAGCGCATGCGCGTATAAGCGCGCGTTTCTTTGTCTGCGAAAAAAGAGTTATTCTCGGTGTCTGATTGGCTCTGAAAAGGGCCGGTGTTTGAAGGCGGTGTTTTTTCCCGGTTTACCCTATTCTAGGGTTTTTCTTTGGTGGTCTCTCGATGATGTTCCGTTTTGTCACGGTGGTCGGTCGTAGCGGTCGAGTCGCAATCCGAGTTGGAATGTATTCCGGCGGCGATGATGTCGGTGCTTCGATGGCTGCTGCTAAAGAATTAAAGAGTTTCTCGAACTCCTCGTCGTTCCCGGGAGGGGATTTCTCAGGAAAAAGAAGGGAGATTTGGGGAATCTCCCGGAGAGGGATGCGTTTTGGAGGAGTTTTTTTGGGAGAAGGTTTTTTAGGGGGAGTCTTTGGGAGAGGAGAGATAGCGGGAGGAGGATGGGAAATTAATGGAGGAGGAGAGTTTGACTGGGGACGATGATTTTTGGTTGTGGATGTAGAGGTGCAGATGTCGGGAAGCTGTGGATGGCGGAACACGGGAGTTTCGAGGAGATCTATTGGAATTAGGTTCCAGGTGTTCGGGAGGCGAAATTCCGGAGCAACTTCTTGTTGTTTTTGCCGCCGGGGATCCACGCGCTCTGTTTGCCGGTCCCGATCGGCTGCTCGCCGGAGTAGCCGATTTTGGTAAGAGCGATTGCGGGATTTTCGAAACATACAGAGTTTACCTTTGGTGTTTCCTGTTTTATTAAAAAATAAAGGAAGGAAAAGATAGAGAAGGAAAGAGAGTGTAAGTGAGAAGATTCTTTACTTTGCAGTAAAGAATAATTGCTTTGCAGCAATTTGTAGGAAAAAAGGACGAGAGACAGATTTTTCAATCCTTCGGTGAGAGACTTTTGCAGTCTTTTTTCGAAGAGACTTTGCAGTCTTTTATTCGGTGAGACTTTGCAGTCTTTGGTTCGGTGGCAGCTTCTGCAGCTGGAGACTTGTTGCTCGGACTTCGCAGCTCGAGAGACTGATCTCCTCCTGCGAGGAGCAGTCCCTTATATACCCGGCTCGGCGCGTTCGAGAACGTTCGCGCACGCGCCGCACCGGTGGTGGGGATGTTCCTTGAATCGCATCGCCTCGTGTCGCTTCGTGAAGTTTCGGGAGTTCCGCGAACGTACGGGTATCTGCGCGATTCGGTCGGTAAGTTACCGTCGATTCGCGAAGTTTCGCGAATTGCCGGAAAGTGTTTGTTGTTGTTTTTTTCTTTTCGTTTTCACGAGTGCGCGAGTGAAAAATTAGAGTGCGCGAGTGAATGTTTGAGTGCGCGATTATTTTGCGAAATTTGTGTGCGCAAATTACGGGGTGTCATGCGTTTGACACATCGTAATAATCGAAGTTTTTTCGGGAGTGACGTTTTAGGTTACCCTCGCGACGTCGAGTTTCGTCGAGGGAATTTCGTGGATTTCGCGCCGCGTCAGGGGAAACCATCGATTCAGGTAAGCTTTTTGATGTTTTTTTATACTAATTAATTTGTTTTTTTTTTTATGTTTCAGGTGCCAGAGGGGCCAAGATGTGGAGAGACGCCGAGGGACACCGAGGGACTTCGCCGCTGGACAGGTAAGTTTTGGTATGTAAGTGATGTCAAAAACTATAATAAACGTGTTACTAATTAATTTGTGTGTTTTTGTTTTGTTTCAGATTCCGGAGGATATTCGACGAGGGACACCGATTGCCACGACGAGGGATATCGACTGCGACGACGAGCGAGGGACGAGTCGACGAGGGACTTCGACGGGACAAAGCGACGGCAGGTAAGTTTTACTCCGGTAAGTTTTTTCGAGTGCGAATGATATTTCTAATATGTTTTCTTTTTTTGTTTCAGGTTCGAGGACTCCACGGTGGAATCGACGACGGGACGACGACGAGGGACGACGCAGCGACGATGAGGGACACGCAGCGGCGACGAGGGACGATGCGACGCTGGAGCCACCGAGGGACAAAAGGAAAGGTAAGAGGGTAAAGGTGAATGTTGGATACTTAATTTAAGCTTAAATCAATATATACATTTTTTCTGTTTCAGATTTCGTAAGAGGATTTCGTTTAGGAAAAATATGCGCAGTAAGGGCGCGTACAACATGTGCAATCTTCAAGAGAATACTGATAAAAATGTAATAGACATTCTTCGGGTATCACGAATGCAATCGATTGATTGATGCAATAATGATTTATATAGTAATGTATTTTTTTCAGAAGGATGGGTATTTTTAGTGAAAAAATTCATATACATTACCGGTTGAAATACTATTCATAAAGTCCCAAGTACTGTCGCGCATCTTTGCAATGAACTCTTGAATAACATGTTTCTTACGGGGCGGAGCTAATACATCTATGTTTCTTAACGTTTGCCACGCAACGCGAATGTTTTCGTCTTTCATCTTACTCTCAAGACTTTTTCCACGTGTAAGCTTGTGACGTGATTTTTCGGAATCACCGTCACACAATAAAAGAGCATCGTATTTCTGAGGAAATTCCGATACCTAACGCTTTCGTTCCCGTTTTCTGCCTCTCCCAGCGACTTAAAGATACCGTTAAACTCTCGTGAGATATCGATCGAGTCATTTCGTTTCTTTCCGATTTGGTACTCTAGTATTGCAGTTTCATAAATCTTTAAAATCTCTCAGTACAATAGTAATTAAAAATTTTGATATCGATTCCGTTACCGTTTTAGCTTCGTTCCGTTAGTCGAGGTCTCTAAATCCCTTGGTGGGGTAAAGTTAGCAAATTAAAGGCCCAAGGGACAGAGAGACTCGATGAAGTGTCTTGCGAACACGTTAAAGTCCGGTGCGAACCCGGCACCCTACAGCAAAGTGCAATGCGTTGAGATCAGGCGGAGGATTGAGTTACAGGCGAGGACAGAACACCTCGCGCTGCATTAGAGTGAGAAGAGCCTTGTATCTCACGCATTGACTATGGGTAGCGATCGCGAAGACACTTCAAACTACCGCTCTAGTATCGCCTCAATTCGGGAAAGTATCGTAATGGTTGAGAGGGCAGTAGCTCTCGGTCAAGGCTCCCGTAATAATAATGATAACGATCTCGGTACGTTATCGTAGGCAAATCAGTCTCCCGCGAGCTGTCCTCGAGGCGACTCGGGCTCTCTCTCGCGCTCCCGCTACGCTAGGCGCCGGCCGTCGTATAGTGCGTCTCTCTCAAGTCGCGCTTCGCGTACGCCGGCCTATCGTTCGCTCTCGGCGAAGTATCGGTGTCTCGCTCGCTCTCACGGGTTCTCGCTACCTGTCAGTGCGATCGAGTATCGTGTGTTTTCGTGCCATCCAGTGTGTGCTATCCTCGGAGCTTTCTGAAAGGAATTCTTCGAGTCGATTACTCGATCGATGCGTGGTGTTTGACGCTCTCGAGTTTTGGTGCATCTGTGTTAGTTTCCGTGCATCCGTGGATGCAGTTCTCGGTCCTTTTGGATAATTTACGCGCTTTCGGTGACTCTTTTGATTTATTGGAGTTATTGATCTCGCGTCGCGCTCGTCGTCGCTTGTCTCGCTTCGATCTCTCGATCAGCTGAGTACTCGCGATGCACGTGCGTGTGATCCCGTGGCGTACAGCCAATAACGATTATTTTTCGAGCGTTATTTTATTGGCGACGGATCGCGACCCCTCTACCCTAACCCGCATCCTGAGCAACCGTGCATTTCCGCAACCGTTCGCTCTCGCGAGTGTGTCGGTGTTTAATTTAGTTAGTGTTTTATCGTTCGTTTTCGTCTTTACGGAGGTCGGGTTGTTCCACCGACCTCCCGATTAGTCCGGTTGTTAACACCGGCGAAACAAAATTAACTGGCGCCCACCGGGACGCCGATGCATCCGCAAGGGTGGACGGCCGAAGGTGACGTTTTCGATTTCGCGCTTAAAGTCCCGCGGCTTTGAGTTTTCGATTTTTGTTTTTTTGCTGTTCCGATTCGATTTCGAGTTTCGCGTAACGATAGATGAAAAATACGTCACAAAGTATGTTCAATGTTGGTGTCCAAGACTGAATATATTTCCCGTAAAGTGATGGACAATATTTAATAAATATATATATGTTGTGACGTGATTTTTTTTTAATCAGCGTCACAAAAACCAAAACAACCGTAACTCGCATAGAAATACCGATTTTTAATGCTGAAGTTTCGCGTTACTGCCTCTCCCAGCGACTTAAGATACCGTCAAGCTCTCGCTAAAATATCGATCGAGATTTTTGCAGTCTACCTTTTATGTTTTTTTGTAATTATTACGAATTGTTTCGATATGGTTCATTATTTCAGTTTAAATTCAAGTTTCAGGTTTAGTTCAGTATTGCTCCCAGATTTAGTTTTATTCCAGTTTTAGTTCAGTTTTGGTCGGGATTCTCGAATTCGCTTGGTGGGACAAAGTTAGCAAATAAAAGGCCCAAGTGAAGGAGAGACTCGACGAAGTGTCTTGCAACTACGTTAAAGTCCGGTGCAAACCCGGCACCCTATAAAAAAGTGCAATGCGTTGAGATCAGGCGGAGTGTGATTCTGTTATTCTAATAATTCCATTTTCTTTTTTTTGTAATCATTAATTCATTTGTTTTTTTTTTATCTTAAATAAATCAAAGAGTTCACTTGAACTTTCGACGAATCATTTGAATCACCCGACCAATCTCAAGAACGTCATGTACAGGGCGAATCAGTCCGATCCCCAATAAACATAAATATAAACTCTTCGCGCTTCACGCGAGGAGGTTTAACTTGACTCCCGAGACCGCTCCGGGACGTAACAAATAAACTAGTGTCAGAAGTGGGATACACTGACTATTTCTTAAGATTGGTTGACGTGAAAACGCCAACATTTGACTTGTCCGGAAGAAAATTTTTGTTTTAATAATTTCTTTTTAAACGTCTTTGACGTCAATTCCGTCAAAAGCTTTATCTCAAGCCTATTATAAAACCGAAATATTGACAATCAAACAAACTCTTACGTGTGTAGACTAATGGTACAGCAAGAGCACGCACCCGTAGTTCCGGGTTACCCCGAGCACCTGATGTTTTCCAAGCAATTGGCGCAAGGTTCGGCAATTTTCGAACCCAATTTTAATTACGGAATAAACATCATCCGCCTTAGCGAGCTTGAGCTAGGTGCATAAATTTACTCCGCTATTCCCTCTCTGCTCGTGAAGGGCGATGAAATAATCGAGCTCCTCGGAACGATCCTTATCACTACGACAGAGGGACCTGGGGGTATCGAGAACTCCACTTATCTCTTTTACATTGCGGAGAATTTTCCCGGCCCGTACGCGGGAGTCATTGGCTCGCTGGCCACTTGGGACCCGTCGACTTATCAATATCAACCGATTTTAATCGCGCCCGGCGAATAATCCAAAAGCGATAATAACGTTACTCTCTAGCTATCCTCTAATTCTCCATTCTACGTCTCGAGGAGAAAGTAATAAATAAAAATGGCGACGGGCGGAGTCGACCTATTGCCGGGGCTCGACGTCTCGACGCGAGCTCTGCAAGTCGTAAGCACCGCGATGCAGAATATGACCCTTTACAATCGATACGCGAATCTGCCGACTGTTGACGGAAAGAATATGTCTCTGAGGGATTTCCTTCAGGACATTCAAAATATAAAAACATTCGTGCCGGCGGAAAACGAATCCGAATTCGTCGCGGCAGAAATTTCCAAACTGCGCGGTAGTGTTCGTAATTGCGTGTACGGGGAAACCGTCAATACAGTCGAACAGCTGACTATACTGTTAAAGAAACGTCTCGCGAGAGGAAAAACCTACGCGTATTATAGCCAACAACTGTCGTCCATTAGAATGAAAAAGGACGAAACCATTGACGATTTTTACGACAGAATACGTATTTTGGTAAGCGGAAGCCGCACTGCGAATCGGTCGCAGCCCGGTAGGGAACCACCTGATAATGACGCGGATCCTATTTATGATCTCGGGCTCGCGGCCTTCATGGATGAATTGCCGACAAATATTGGACAGGCCGTGTGGCCTCGCGCTCCTAAGACTTTGGCCGACGCGTTCGAGATCGCGGCGGAGGTTATCGATAACGAAGAACGCCGGTCTCGTCGCGAAGGTAATACGGCGCAAGTTCTCTACCGGAATGTCGGTGACGCGCGTGGTCGATCGCCAAATTCCCGATCAAATTGGTCTAACCAACGGCCCGGATATCGCTCGCCGAGTCCCAATTGGCAAGCGAGAGAAGAGCGCGCTAACGCACCTCAGCAACCAGAGGGAGCGAGACGAACGAATACAGAGGGTTGCGGGCACGAGTTCTGTTGGTTTCAGGGTAGAGGCTGTCCTTGCTGTCCGTGGAATCGACTACGTGCGGCAGAGGCCCGGACATCGCGGGCCGACGGTTCTTTAAACTCGCAACCGGCTCGTTCCGCGGAACCGGTGGCGAGCCGGACGCGCTCCAACTCCCCGATGCGTTCAAGCCGGTCGCCCGACGGGCTACCCTCAGTGAGGTTCCTGGCAAACAATGCTTCGTCCTCTGGAACCCTACCCCCGACGAGAACCCAGTAGTCGAATTAACTGCACCGGAGCTGCGCCGTAAGAAGGGACGGTTCTTTCTCGACACAGGCTCCGCGACTAGCCTAATCAAATTAGATGCGCTAGTTGAAGACTTGCGCGTCAACATACACGATATTATTTGGATAACGGGCCTGGAGGAAACGAAAATTCCTACGCTAGGTTCCGTTAATCTTCATTTTAACGAAAAACCGAGTAAATTTTATGTAGTTCATCGATTGCCATTATCCAGTGACGCGTTAATTGGAAGACCGTTCTTCTACGACGAAGGAGCCGAAATCTCTTTCCACCATAAGGCCCTAGTCACGCGAAGCGATCCGATCCGCCCGAAACCATTTGTCGAGAATCCTCCCGTGGAAGCCGAACCAACGGCAGAGGTACTATTCACGAAGGCGAAGCCCGCGAAAAGAAAATATAAGTTACGCGCGCGAATGCGTGAACAGATTGCGTTACCAATCGCGGAAACGAACTTGAACGAAGGGTACTTGCCGCGAGTAGCGAGTTTAAAGGGCGTGTACGTTGGGAACGCGATCGTAACGCGAAACGCGGGCGTCTGTCAAGTATTAGCGATTAACACGCGTTTCGAAGACGTGGAGATAGAGATAGGCCCACAGGAGATCGATTCCTTCGAAGTAAAAAACCCGGACGACTTAGACTCCGGATTTGAAGATGATAGTACTACGGACGAAGAGGCGTCTCCGCCTGCCAATCGAGTATCGGCGATAATCGATGCGCTACGATTAAACGACCTCAACGAGGAAGAGCGTCGACACGTTCAGCGACTCGTAGAGGAGTTTCCTTATCGATGTAAATTGCCGGGGGATAAGTTGCAACGGACGGATCTGGTATACCATCGGATTCCGACGATTGACGATTTACCGGTGAACACGAAGCAGTATCGTTTCCCCGTGGTTTATAAAGAGGAGATCGATCGTCAGGTATTAAAGAAACTCAACGACGGAGTAATAATTCATTCCTGCTCTCCATACAACTCTCCCGTGTGGATTCTGCCGAAAAAAGCCGATTCCCAGTGACGTCTTCGCATGCGAATGGTCATAGACTTCCGCAAACTTAATGAAAAAACTATCTCCGACGGATATCCATTGCCAAATATGATCGAAATCTTAGAGCAACTCGGCGAAGCGAGATATTTTTCGACGTTCGATCTGGCGAGCGGATTTCAGCAAATACCAATAGATCCGAGGGACGGTCCGAAGATCGCGTTTTCTATGCTAAATGGTCATTATGAGTATGCCAGAATGCCGGAAGGGTTGAAAAACGCGCCCGGGACATTCCAGCGTCTCATGGACCGTGTATTATTAGGACTACAGGGCACCGAAATGTTCGTCTACCTAGACGACATAGTGGTGTTCACTGCATCCCTCGAAGAACACGAGAAAAAGGTTCGCAAACTCATGATGCGTCTAGAGGATGCGAACTTGAGCCTGGAGCCGGATAAGTGTTCTTTCCTGCGAAGGGAGGTTGCTTACCTTTGCTATATCATCAGCTGCGACGGACTCCGCATGGATCCAAAGAAACTTGAGTCCGTTCGATATTTCCCAGTACCAGAGACACAGAAAAACGTACGACAATTTCTTGGCCTTTGCGGTTATTACCGTCGTTGTATTCTCGATTTCGCGGAGATCTCCAAGCCGTTGTCGGATCTCTTAACAAAGGGACAACCCTTCATCTGGGGACCTAAGCAGAAACAAAGTTTTCGCAAACTACGAAAAGCACTTTGTAGCGAACCGATTTTGCGATATCCCGATCTCGCGAAGCCGTTTACTTTGACGACCGACGCGTCGGATATAGCTCTCGGCGCAGTGTTGTCACAAGAACACGAGGGATGTAACTTGCCGGTCGCGTATTTTTCGCGCGTCTTGTCACCACCTCAAGTTAACTACCCAACTGCAGAGAAAGAATGTCTCGCGATAATTGAATCTATAGAACATTTCGCGACATATCTTTACGGGAAGAAATTCACGCTCGTGAGCGATCACGAGCCGTTGAAATGGATGCAAACCACTCTAGATCCAGGAAAAAGGCTCAACCGGTGGAAAATGCACCTGCGAAAGTATGACTTTGACTTCCTGTATAAGCCGGGTAAGATAAACATAAATGCCGATGCCCTTTCGCGCAATTCGGTCGCGCGAGAGCTATCGAGTTCAAGCGATACGGAGGTAGAAGCACCAGAAGAGACAAAGGAAAAGGGTTTACAGGTATTGCCAATATCATCTGGCGCAGCTTCCACTGATAAGGGGAACGTACCGAGGCCCAAACCAATTCTCAAACCTCCGTCGGGAGCACGGAAGAAAACTCTTCCGCGGGTGATTTTACCGCCCAGTGCGGAGGCGGTGGCCGGCCGCATGCGTGCGAGATTACGCACGACGCCAGCCACCGCACCGGTTTACAAGGAGGTCAGCACGAGTTCGAAGGCATCCGATCCGTCGATACAACGATTGCATCGAAGTATGTTGCCCGCGGTGCTACTTCCCCCGAAACGGCCGAAAGGTACCCCGCCTGTCGTGCCTATCCCGGAGGAAGCGAAAACCGACTCGGATACGGCGGCGGCCGAGGATCCGCCGATGAATCCTCCCGGCATTGCCGTGGTCGTTAGGCCACCAATGGATGAATCCGACGATGACGATGTATTCCAGGCTGACGAGATTCAACCACGTGACGAAGCCGGAAGAGACTGCGCATCGAAAACAATGCAGGATTCCCTCCAATGGTTCGCTGAATCGCTACGGCTGTTGGAGGAACGCTTTGAAAACAAAACCAATGTACAGAATCCTAAGCAGGACTCCGATAGCGAGGGAAATATCTACTGGCCGGATTTCCTTTCCGAGGGAAACGAGGTCCCGCCAGAGACACAGGAAATCCTCAACGCTCTCGATCCGATTGACGAAACCGGACTTGATCTCGAGCTATCGCGACGGCTCGAGAAGATCGCCAAGCGAGAGAGAGGAATAAGCGAAGCCGAATTACTTCGGCGCGTAAGCCTCAAGGGAGTGACGCTGCCAGCTAAGGAGAATGATACCGATGCTGACGATGAGAGCGAGGAGTCGAAGGAAATCGACCCAAACCCATCTGATGTCACGGTACATGAGGTATCCGAATGCGCATCCAGCGCGCCGGAAGCCCCGCGACGATCGGTGCGATGGTCGCTACCTCCCGCGGGCCACGACCCCGTGGCACGTTCGACGCCGCACCCGAAGCGAGCGACACGCGTGACACCTGAGAACGATATTATTGTCAGTCCAATCCCCGAGGATGAAATGATTGATAATACGATCGTCCTACTAAATGAAATGCCAAAAGTCGGAATTAATTGCCCCGATGATTTGTTCGAGGTAGAGCCATTAGACAGCGAGTTCGTTAACGCTGGATGCGAAAACGCACCCGAGTCCTTGAGCGATAACGTCCCAAAAAAGCACGATAAGCCGGTAGTCGGTACTCGCTAGTGCCTGACTTACTTAATAGACAATTACGTGCACTTTATTTTAGCGGACGGCGAACTATCCACCCCGATCGGGCGATTGTTAGTCGACTTGGGAAAGATCAAGGCACAAGCCATAAAAAACCAAGGGTTACGGGGCGGCCAAATAGCAATAACGCCGCGCGGCGAGCGCAATGTCTGCAGCGTGGTCGTGAAGAACCGTTACTTTGACCAGATGCTGGACAATAACGCGCTGCAGGGTTTAGAAAATTTAAAAAAAATTCTCATAAATTCAGTCGTCGAGTCGTTTCGAATTTCACGTGCAGGGCTCCGACACCCTGTCAAGTGGACGACTCGTTGAAAAACTACACGAGCTCTTCGATAAGTCTGGCGTAGCAGTGACGGTCTGTTATGGCAAGCTGCTATTGCCGCCAGCAGAGTCGAGAGCTAAGATAATAATAGAGTTTCATTGTAACCTTTTTGGAGGACACAAAGGAATAACGAAAACTTATCGGAAAATCTGAGAACGTTTTTATTGGCCCTCGCTTCGCAACGATGCCCAACATTTTATTAGATGCTGTCAAGGCTGGCAGGAGCGAAAGATCGTACGGGCTAAGACCCGTGAGCCGATGCTGCTGACGGACACACCCGCCGATCCGTTCGACAAAGTGTCTCTTGACACTGTGGGCCCTTTACCCACGACGACAGTAGTAGTGTACAGCTATAGGGAGACAGGATTTACCCCCTCCACGCGGCCACTGGCGCCAACCCCCACCACCACCGTCTACCCCCACCCTCTCCCCCACCGCCGTTGTCTGGCCCCCACTCCTTCCCCCACCACCTGTGGTCCCCTCCCCACCCCCTAGGGCCCCTTAAGCCACGCCCCTTGAGTTATAGGGAGCCAATGAGGGAGAGGCTGGAAAAATCTCTGGACCGTGATTGGTCGTCTCATTTTCCCCGAGCCGTGATTGGCCGACTGGAAATTCCCCGAGCTCTTATTGGTCGACTGATTTTACATGGCGCCCTCTATAAATTTTCATCGTGTTTTCTGTACTAATGTTCTTCTAGTAAACTTGCTGCGTTTTGATTGGTCGTCCAATTTCTCCTGGTGCCCTCTAGGAATTACCGACAGTTTTTTTAATACTAATAATATTCTGCAGTCGGTAAATTAGTTTTCGTCTTTTACTATTCTAATGGTAATACCGTACCGCCAAATAAAAAAAACATTTACAAAATTATTTTTGTTTATTAAATTTTCTTGCATTGACATTTTACAATATTTCATCGTTACAATTTTTTTTTTAAAGATCAGTGGTCTTGGGTGGTGGGTCAAGGGTCATGGCAGAGTCGGTTGACGGCAGCGGTGTGTCTTGCTTGTGGTCAGACTCGGCCGTTGTCGTAAGCGGCAATACCTTCTCGGGTTGGTCCGGCGGCGCCGTTGACTCTTGTTCCGCGGCCTCCTGTAGACAGTCCGTGCATTCTCTCTGGAGTGGTGGATATCCTTCGAGCTGCATCTTTAGATCCTTGGGTGCCCAATGTTTTTTACAGGCTCTGTATGATGCAACCTCGGAGTCCTGTCGAATATGTTGAGGTAGTTTTGCCCACAGGATGTCGATGTATTCACTCCAGTGCCTCAGTAGCAAGGGTTTGGGAATGTATTCGAGCTCCTCCGGGAGTAGTTCCCAGGGATCCTTGCCACAGTCAATGACGAGTATGCCGCTGATGATGTCCATTTTTGTGGTGGGTTGTTGACGTTGCCACGAATCGTTGACAAGTGTGCTTTCTCGTGTGGAGAGGCCGTCTTTTATATCAGCTGATGGTGGTGGTGGTGGTGGTGGGGGACCGTGTGTTGACGATGAAGATGAGATGAAAACTTTTTTTTCTTTTCTTTTGTTACATTCGTTTATTTACAGGTGACAACCGAAACGAGCTGTACATGTTTGTATACACCGTGATGTACAGCCATTACCGCTGCCCTTTAAAAGTCTTGTTCGTCGGGTGTTTGAGACGTTTCGTCGTCTTGTATGTTTCACATATCGTAGATTCTTGTAGTAACGTCGCACAATATTATCGTTTTTCACCTTATTAACCGAGAATAGTTTGCAAAAAGCAGCAAGGTTGTAGCCTCGACACATATAGTCAAGAAACATAACAAAATATTCTCCACACACACGAGACTTGATACACTGTAGGGGCTTGGTGCTCCACTCGTAACGCGTTGTATTTCTTCGCAGTCGATTGCGATGTTGGTTGACAAGTGGAGGCAGTCCGTAACTGTCGAAGAAGATCCCTTGACCATTGTTGTCGACGTATATGGCTACCCAATGAGTTCCTGGCTTCGTATGATCGTCCGTGTTTGCGACGATGGCTGTGGGTCTAGACCGGCGACTCGGGATGCGATCGGCGGGGAAGACTCCTTTCGTCTGTGCCGAGACATGTCGTAGAGCCTCCAGCACTTCTAGGCTGTTAATTGCATATGCTTCCTGTGCCGGAGTGGGGGCGTTGTCTTCGTGAATGCTGATGCTGATGATGATACTGATGAGCGCTACGGGGGATGGTAGGCGTAGGCTGGCGCTTCGGTGGTGGTGGCGGTGAGAGTTGTTTATTACGGTAAAGGGCAACTATTTCACCCTCCGCAGGTACCGTGGCGTCGCAGGTGTTCGTCGTAGCACTACTGTCACTGCTCGAAGGTGCCGGGACTATATAGTCTCCCATTGTTGAACCGTGATTTGTATCGCTCGGAATTTCGATATGTATCGCTTTTCTCGGCGTATCGTTTGGCCGATCTCTCCGTTGCACTGCGCCCACTGGTTCTGAGTAAACGGGATTCTCCTTATCCAAAATTTGAGTCCGAAGCCAACGTTTTATTTTTCCCACGTTGTTTAATGCGCACTTCGCTGCATCCTCCTTTGACACACCGTGATAGATGCACCAAGTGTCGTAGGTCGGCATGTTCTTGAAGCTAGGGCCCTCGTAATCTTCCAGGTTGACTATGTCGCGGCCCAGCACGTCACGTAGAATTTCCGCTTTTTGTACGCCTCTCGTATATATACGAAGTGCGTATCGGCACATGGCCTTTAGCGCAGTGTATACTTTTGGCAATGGAGTATCACCGTCAACCCACTCGATACCGTGATGAAAGCACGTTAGACGATTATTACTCGCGCGCACTTCTTTAGGTAGTTCACCAAAATCGTATGGCGAATCGATAACCCAGTGGCCGATATGATCGCCCTGTAGTGTAGTAACGGCGATCTCCTTAGGAAGAAACTCGCCATGCTTGCCGTATAGCGCTTGAATATCAACTATTGCGTCCATGCTGAAGGCGTGAGACGAAATGATGTCGAATGCTCGCTCGTAGTCGGTCTTAAATACGTTTCGGCTGTACGTATAGCGCCCTCACCGGGGAATGTGTGATCGTGTGTTATACATCGGAAGAGCGGATTGGACGCTCAAGCACTAAAATCAGTGATTACTTGACGTGCCGAGTCAATTTCAATAACATTGTCATACTCGGCGTAGACAATACAATTTATTGTAGATGAGAGAGGTTTTGCGAAACGTACTTCGATTCTCACGGTACCGTGTTTCACGAGATTCCAGTGGGTGAAACAGTTGGCGGATAGATCAGGCGTCAAGTCAAAAGCGAATAGACAATAACCTTTTGCGTAAGCGCTGTGTGAAATGTCTATACCGTCGTTTTGGAAGTGTATACCTGTGCCTGAAAAAAGGGTGTGGTAACATTCGATCCAAGTTCTGTTGGTGTCGAACTCTGGTTGCAGTGGTTTTCCAGGTATCTGTTGACCGTCAACGTAGAGTGATAGAAAATTGATCGAATAATTTTGAAAATTAAAGGGGTTTGACGTTCTATCGCCGTTGAAAGCTTTGTTGCTAACAAAACCTAGTATTATACGCTTTGGTAATTGACCGAGTATTACATTGTCCAGTGTATCGCCCGCGACGCCGCTATGCATGGTAAACGACTTAACCTCCACACGCGTTATAGGATATTTCGCTGTTGTTTTAGACAGCGTCTTCGCATGGGCTATACGTACTCCTGGGTTAATTTTCGCTCGTCTTATCAGCAGTGTCGTATCGTGAATTAATATCTTGTGTGTGCAATCTTTTGATGGTGTTTCCATAAGACAAAAATCGTCTTTTGAGCGTACGAGACGTAGTCGTACTTCGACGCCGTTCAGCAAAAATTTGTCTTGATTGAATACATCACAGTGTAGATGGCCAATCATATCCAAGGTCCGACCTCCTTTGACATAACGGGCTCTCGCGTCTTGGCCATCGTTGCTCGGACTCGCGCCCGGTAGCAACTCGAAACCACCTGGAGTATCGGCATACCACAAAGCCGTAGTGAGATGCGATGCTTTTGCCGCAGGGCCATAGTTCAACAACGTTTCAATGTACGCCCGGTAGGCGTAGGCATTATTAGGAGGCGCGACAAGTTTTTGATTAAAAAACACGTCTACCTGATTAAAGAGGCTGTGCAAAAAATTATTTACGGGCGCAACTTTGTACTCTGCGCCACAGCTGGATACCACTTTAAGGCTTACAGCGATCATAGTATGCGCGAGATCCAGGTATTCCTCCCCGTGGCCAGGTATCACAAATTCGACGGGCCCGTCGTCCGACAATGAAGAGACCGGCTTGTAGTGAACCCATTGCGATGATTCTATAGATGTTTGCGTTGGCGGTATTGTGAATAAGTCGAGTTCCGACTTCATACATTCGCACGAGTGTGAGTGTAGAAAGGACATATTTAAGCACTTCCGAAAATATCAACGCGTCGCCTCTTTTTATTTTTTCGAGTCTTCGTCACTTTCCCCGTCTTCGTCCTTCTTTTGTTTCTCCGCGATGTTGCACTAGTGGCGCTTCTCTTTTTTCCCCTCTTCGTCTTCTTGTTCCTCGCGGTGGAAGATCTCTTTCTCGTGGAGGTGCGCCGAGTTGCGCGACCAATCAGCGACTGCATCGTTCTCGCGGCGATCGCACTATTATAGCCAGATCCCTTCATAAGTAGTGCAATTTTCTCGTCGGCTTTTCGTTTCAAATTTTCGCCGGATTCTCTGGCCCGACGCTTTAGCGACTCCTTGAATGGTACATTATTACCGCTTACATCTTCAATAACGTGCAAGCCGGTGCGCAAAGCCTCGCGTCCTATAGCTTTAGCGCCTCTCGTGAGGAGCGGTAGTACACTTCTGAAGAGTCCGCCGAGAAATCGGCCAATCCCATGGCCCCTTTGATAAGGTGCACCCACGAAAACATTGCTCATACGTCCACCGCCGCCGATTTGATTCTCGTAATATGACGCGTAGTGGCTCACCATTTCGTCTAAGAGACTCGCTTAAAGTGAAGCGTCAGCGTTAACGTTCCGTACTCAAATGTGATCGGCCGTCCCAACTTGTCTCTTATATCTATTTCGATCGTACGAAAGCAATTATTAAGCAGCGGTAAGTAATTTGCCGGCGAAAAATATTTCACCTGTGTCGAGCCATACTTGTACTTTGCTGTATTCAGATTTACTATCCGCAACAGAGCGGCTTGTGTGTCACCAACTGTGTAGGGTACGCACAAATCCGTATGGACAAAGATTTCTTCGGGTAGAGCGCGGGCAATGCAGGCGGGCATCTGACTTTCGCGTTGTATACCACGGGTAAAGCTGACGTACGAATTCCCGGCGCTTTCCCAATCTTTACCCGGCGTTAACTCGAAGCCAAACACGTGACGAAGCTTGTCGCTCATTTACAAGAAATTCGGCGATTCCTCGATTTCTTTGTCGCACTTTTTACCCTCAATCGCCACGTAACCGCTTGCATTTTTTTGCATTAACTAGTCGTATACCGGCCTCGCTTATACCGGGCAGACTATTTATACTTTTCATTAAAGCCTCATGATTGTCGCATACGCCGTACGGTTAATGGTTGATTTTTAGGTCTTTTCGGCCACAGGGTGTCCACTGAATTTCAGTCTCATCACGCTGGATATGTATCATCGTGCAAGATATGTGAACTTCCGTTAAACCCACGACCCAATGACCGTTGAGGGTTATTTCACGTGAAAGGTGTGTGGTGAAATTTGTCGTAGTGTTGTTCGGAAAATACTTCATGCTGCTGTTGCTCGGCAGGACGAGAAAAAAATTTTCCTCATTGTACATGTTGGCTGAGCGTATTCACTATGCTAGCCTCCAAGGTCGCGAGCGTTCGACGCCGGAATCCACGAGTTGAATTTCGACGGGTAACCGACCCAGCTGACAAAAAGCTGTTTCTTCGCGCCGCGACCTTTTGTTCGTATTACACGGTCGATTTTGAATTCTTTATTTTCCGCAACACGTTTCTCGTGTACAGGCGTGATTTCTTCCGTATAAAAAAATCCGTCGATTAACTCTCCCTCAAGATCATTTAATTCGTAAACTCGGATACCCTGACGGGCCGTAACTTTTGTGATTCGGAAAATTTCTTCACTCCAGTTCCGCTCGTAACCCTTCTCGAAGGTGCCTTTTGTTCGACTAATCCTAACGTAATCGCCGCACTTGTATTTAACCTCGGTGAAATGCCTTTTTCTGCGTTGCCTCAACGATGCTCTCGTCATATTCTCGTACGCTACATCAGCATTGTGTAAAGTCACAGCGGCCGGTTGCATCTTAATTGACGAGTGTTTCGCATGGTTGTACGCGTCGACGAGTTGTTGTAGAATGTCAATGTATCGATGAGTATTTCGGTGCGTGAAGTAACGCCACATTCGCTCTTTCAACGTACGATTGAAGCGCTCGACAACTGCTGCTTTTATATCAGGGTTACGCGTAACTCTAAACACAATATTGTTCTCCTTAAGAAAGACTTGCAACTCTTTTCCGACAAACTCCTTGCCTTTATCGGTCTGTAGACAGGTGGGTGACCGTCCGGTGCTTTGTTCAAAAATCCTTTTAAAGTCTTGCGTCACAGAGTGCACTGTTTTGTCTTGTAGCGGTTCGACCCATGCATACTTGCTCAATACATCAATGACTGTGAGCAGGTAGCAGGTATTATCGTTGTAACTCTTTAACAAGCGTAAATCGACGAGATCAGCCTCCCAAACGTCGTCTATGTTGTCAACACTGTAGCGAAGTCTTGGGAAAAGCCGCTTGACGGGCTTGTGAATGGTGTACGCGTCTTGTTGGGTCAACCATTCATAAACAGCGGCTACTTCAGTTTTTTTATCTGTCAGTCGTCTTGCACCGGCGTAACCAGCGGGGTGCGAAGGGTCGTAATACACTTTTCCGTACGGCATCTCTCTCTCTCTCTCTCTCTCTCTCCCTCTCTCTCTCTGACGGTTATGCTGCAGCAGACATTGGACTATTCATAGTTTTAGCCAGTGTGCAAACCCTCGTGGTATTTGAACGGCCTCGTCTGAACGTGGTGTCGTCGTAATATTCGACCGCTCGGCAGCCTCCGTATCCGCGGCCATACTATCCTTCTTGTTCTTCTTCTTTGACTCGTCCTTTTCACTCTGTTTCGGCGAATAGTCGGAATTTAGCCCACGACGATTGTTGAACGTCTCTTCACGACTAGTTCTAGTTCTAATACCAGCCGCACTTTTACCCTCAGACCGTTTTACTTTCGCAGCTATAGCATTGTCAACGGTTCCTTCTTCTTTTCGTCCTCGCTGCTGTAATAGGGGCTTTCGTCGTTATCCACGCCCGGATTATTTTGTGTACGCTCAACACCGAATCGCTCCTCTCCCAGTGTGCATAATGCGGTGTTTCCGATAAATTCACGTGGTATAGAGATATTTCGTAGACTCTGAATAAAGTCACGCCGACCCACGGCTTTAAACTCCTTTCTCGATCGTACCGCGTCGTTAATAAGATCGACAATATTTGAATTTGGTACAAGCTTGCCGTCTATAGTCACGCGCCCCTCTTGGTCCCATCTGATGCGCTGTACTGCTCCCGGTGAATTGCGAAGATAAGACACGAGAGCTTTAGCTTTATGTCGAAACTTTTGCGGCACGCTGTCTATGATTATCGTATCATCGAACGTTCCATTTGGCGTCTGCTGTTCACGAGACATGGCAGAGGTCGCTCCAGGTAACGCCGGATCTATCGGGCCTTTTCGTACTTCGAGCAAAAATAAATACCTCTGCAACACCTGTAGATATTGTTTCCACTTTTCCGAGTCATCGCGATACTTTTTTGAGTGTAAAATTCCCGAAAGCTCCTCGTCGAGTCGCGATATAGGATCACCCGGCGTCTGTACACTTGGTGGACCGACAGACGGCGCACGAGTTCCTCCGCCGCCGCCGCCGCCGCCGCCGCCGCCTCCGATCATCGGGTCTTTCCATATCCCCGCCTCTTCAGCCGGTACTAAAATCATTTTCTTCGCGTGTTCCATTAGATCTCGCACGTTTAAATTAAGAGTCAGTACTTCCGCCACCGCTGCCGGTAAACAGTCTACTGACCAAACTCGTGATAATCGGTGCCAATAAAAGCGGCAAAAATGCTCCACAGCCTTTCTGCATGATGAGACGTTTTTTCGCTCTCCAGTTGAATTTTCCTCGTTTACGAGCGGTACCGTTGGCTCTACTCCGGACGCCACCGCCGCTCTGTCTTACTGCGGACCACGGCGCTAGTTGTCGCAACACCTTTTTAGGCACTCACTATAACAATAGGCAAAGAGTGCCTATTAAAATGACCATCAAGGCTTCTTCACACAGCTTTCGATGGGGATTCCCCACAGCGTATGCTCCAAAAAAATTAGTTTTTCAGAATTTACTTCGGTGTACCTCCAACTTCATGCGCAGTTAATTTGAAGTGACTCCGATGACTGGAAATATTTTTTTTTTTAGCCTGCGGTTGAATAAAAATAGCTTTTTCACTGAATTTATCTTCTCGGACGTCCGTATCACAGTGTAACTTTGGATGGTGCGAACCAATTTTGTTCTCCTTCGCAGGAGTGTTTTATCACATCATGACTATTGTGCACAAACATTTTGAAACTACTGCGAAGCCTTTAATGAGTTGTTCCAAAATAAAAATTCAATTTTGTTCCGCTAAATGTCCGTACGGTGCTCCAATTATGAAGTCTACGAACCAAATTTTTTCTTTTTCGCAGCATTATTTTATTTTATCGAAAGCACTATGCACAGCAAATTTGAAGGCATTCCGACGTCTCTGAACATTCTTTCCAGGCATTTTCCATTTAAAAATCCATTTTCTCCTGTCAAAGGTCCGTACGGCGCTGCAATTTTGAAACCTACGAACGAATTTTTTTCTAATTTTCAGCAATATTTCATTGCATCGAAAACACTATGCACAGCAAATTTGAAGACATTCTAACATTTCTTAATATTTTTATTCTACAATTATTTCTAGTGAGGAATTATTTTAAAGGTTATGTTACTTTAATTTTCCAAAAAACAATTTTTCATCATGTCAGAAAAGAAAATTTGGTTGCGAAAAATAAAACACGAAATATCACACATTGATTTACAAATATTAGCCCTTTTTATTTCGAAAATAATATATTTTGAACGAAACCATTCACAATATTTTACAATACATCATTCACATTCGTAATAAAAATCATAAATTTCACGGGTGCACTGAAAAACTTGGTTATAATTTCACAAAGAAGAATCATCGAATATCCAAAATTATTGCAATTTGCCAAATAAAATTTAAAACAATCGCGACTATTTATTTTTTTTCCGTTCATTCTATCGGTCAAACTTTGGAAGCCGACGACAATTCCATAGCAGACGTGATAAAGTTCGCACACGCCGCGACGTTGATATTCTGTGGCGGGATGATTTGAAATGAAAAAAAAAAATCTCAGCTTTTTTTTCATTTTTAATGTAAATTACTTTAAATATTGGGAAACTGCAATTTAATTTTTTCAAAGCTCTTTAAAATTTTTTCGAAACAAAAAAAAAATTCAAATTTTATCTCGAATTTTTCCAACCACCCTTCTACTTTCTTTTCAATTGTTTCAATATTCCGATCTTAAAACACACAGGAGGTTCAGGTGAAACGCGCAGCGCGACGTATAAACATATTCGATACGTAGCGCATAACGCGAAGTGTAATCACACTTGGTACGGAGCGCGTAGCGCGACGTGTACCCCCGTGAGTGCCTTAAAAAATGTCCCCCGGGACATTTTTCGGGGTGTTTGGGGGGCGGAGCCCACCAACAAGGGCCTCTGCGCCCGCAGGGCGCTGAGGCGCTTGTTATATCTTTTAAGACGATTTTTCACACCGTTTTTAAGCGTTACTACGCCGTGTAAGACGTTCAGTGCGCATTCGCATATACACTTGACCAACGATTCATCGGCCGTGCGTAGCAGCGCTCTTTGCTGCTCTTTACTAGCATGACAGAGGGCGTTCAGAAAAGCGGCGTGCCGTTTATAGATCGGTGATCGCACAGAACACGCTGTTCTCTTCCGCTTCTTCTTTACCGTCATCTTCCCCATTGTCGCCCTCCGCGCCGAGATGTTTGCGTAACCGACACTCGAGCGTTACTGATGTCTTTGCTGTTCCGCCATTTTACTAAATACGCGCCCATCCACCGGTCATTTCAATTGACGAAAGCCACGTTTGTTTTTCGGTATATATACATGCATTTGTGGATCGTCGGGAAATATATTGGTGCGGCATCGACACATATCAGGCGTCGATTGCTTTAGATCCAACAGTAGATATCCATGCGGCTGCGCAGTCGCATCGTGATAGGCTTCCGTTAAAAAGCGTGGATCCTCGGGATAAACTTGTCTCGCAAGATGCTGAATTTGCGCCCGATCTCGAGGATTTTAAAAAATAACAATATAATTCGCATTCAGCGAAATATCGCGTTGCCCGTGTCCCTGATGAAAAATATTTTGCGTTATGAAAATAACGCCGATATTTTTATGATGACTGCCTTTCGTGAAGAGATCTACTATCGTATTGTTTGACGATTCCCTCATCAAATCGTCGATAATAACCAATTTCTTACAGTCGTTATCTTGTGAATAATCCTCCGGCTGTGGTAGTCCTTCGTGAAATTCGATTTTAATATTAGCGCTCGTTGAATCCTCATGCGACGAATTCTTGAACAGAGCGGCAGTATCGGCATCGAGATTATCGCCGTAGTAAAATATAATACGGCCGAACGTTGCATCGCTCATAGCCGCTAGATGGCGCAAGAATCTTCGCACGAAAACTCTCTTACCACAGCCTGTTGGCCCACAAATTAGTGAAGTCCACGGATGTTTCCATCGTACGTCCATTTTACGTTTTTTTTTCTTTTACTCGCGTTTCGCCGACACAGCCACAACTCACACTGAAAACACTTATAAATATACTCGTTTTTACGCGACTATAAGCTTAACACGGCGGCGGCGGCGGCGGCGCGGAGGACACACGTCGCGGACAAGCTAACTCGACGTGTGCGCGGCGGTGGTCCAGCTAACACAGGCGGTCCGCGCGCTCGCAACATCAGCTTATGTTACGTCCGGGTAACATTAAGAATTCGCCCTGTTTTAGACCTTAGCAAAGGCTAATTAGTCCGGGATACGGGCTTGGTGATTTGGTTGTAATGGAATTTTGTTGGATAATAATTTTGGATATTTTAGTGATTATTTGGAATAATAAGGAGTTGTTGAGATTAAAGGAAATAGAAATTAGCGGTGGTCCGCGCAACTTCTGCTATTGGTTGAATATAGGACATCCAGTGAGCTCGCGGTGGGCCGCGCAGCTCGGCGGATTTAGGAAAATGATTGTATTGCTCGCGGTGGACCGCGCAGCTCGGTGGATTTTGGAAAACGATTCCATAGCTCGCGGTGGACCGCGCAACTGGAAATCGTCTTGATGATTTTGTTATGAGTTCGCGGTGGTCTGCGCAACTCATTTGGATTCGATGGTTATGATGATGAGCTCGCGGTGGTCCGCGCAGCTCGCAAATAAATCGAAGATTCCATTTGAACTATTTTACTTGAAAAATGGACGAGCGGTACAAGTTCCAGCTCGATCCGAAGAGGTTGAAATATTTACAAGAACTGACGAGAACTGACTGACTGACCGACTGACAATTTTCTGTACAAAATGTGGTCTTATATACTAGTGGTATATCTATCTTTGTTTTTGAATAAGGGTAGGAAAGGGCAAGTTTCTTGTAGCTTATTGGCTCAAACTCGCCGTCTCCCACTTCCTATGTTTTGAACGAATTGGAAGGAATTGTTATCTGTAGACTATGTGTGAGACGTCCCCTTCCCTTAACCATCGGAGTAGGGCCTTATCTTCACGAAATACAATGCTGTTTTGAGGGTTGCTAGATATTAGGCGCTTTGGTGGAGTTACGGGGATGTAACATTTATGAGCGGGCGAGCGCACGCGCGTGTCGATCAGCTCTTATACCGCGCCCACATGTGCACTATAAGCTCATATTGCGCATGTGGCGCCGCCTAGCTTATAATAAAAGAAAAATTGTCAACAACGGGCAGGAATACGTTTGAATGTTTTTTATTTTTAAATTAACAAGACTATCGTGAAATCGTGTAAAGCATAAACATATTTTATTATATAAATGTATAGAGATATGTGTGTTTGTATATATTTATTCTTATTTTAAAATCACATATATTTACAAAATCTTTTTTTCTTAAAGATATACTCAGTTTTATAAATAATTTAATCTTCATTAACAATATTATGTACATTCACGCTGTTTATGTTATATACACACACAAGCATGCACCTGTAGCACCAGTCTTATTTCTAGTTTACATACAAATTTACAATTTAAAACTATTTGTATTAATATCTAAATTATGCAATGACAAGGACGACAACGATGCAAATTAACGGTATACGACTACCGAGGGTTAATCTTTGTATCCGAACGGTAGTGACAGCGTGTGAGTCACATGACGTCGTTTATGGCAAACGACACGGCAGGTTTTCGACATTGCGCGAGTTACATCATGGAGGGCCGTCCGCTGAATCGACGAATAATTCAATTGAATCGACTCTACATTCTGTCTCGGCAAATCAGCTCTAATCATTTCGCGTATCGAGTCAAAATTTATTTTTTGGGAATTTTGATAATTTAGACTTAACCCTTTCACCTTACACTCTGTTTTAGTAACCGTTTCGGGGCGCGCGCTATTCACCACCTGATACCCGTAGAATTTGGGGCCTCCCGAGACAAATGACTTTATATAGTCTGTCGGTTTCTTGAGCTCACTGGTCATGTCCCCAAGGAAGTTACCGAGCGGTGGTACCCATTCACCCGGTTGACCTGTGCTAACATAAATCACCGAGTCGGTGTCATAGTACAGCACGCGTCGCTCTAGTCCCTCCAAATAGCTATATAATTTTAAGCGCGCTTGAGCTGTTGTGTACGCAGCTATTACGACGCTCGTTTGCGAGGAGGGTATTATTGCCTCGTCTATTGACACCCAGTTTGCGTACAAAACATCGTCGTTTACCGGTAGTAAGCGTTGCACATCTTTGTCATTATCCCCCAAAAGCAGCAACAGCTGCTCGCGAGTATTAATGACGGACGTTTGCGTTAAATTATCCCGCTGACCGAATTTTCCCCAAAACGAATTAAGGCAAAGTTTCGCAACGGATCGCAGACCCGAGTTTTTGTTAATTTTTTCCGGCGTTAATCGAATACCTTCGGCGCTCTCGTAGTCGGTAATGTATTTTGTCCGCGAGTCTGCATCGACACATTCCGCCGGCCAACCGCTAGCCTCTTGCTTAATCTTCAAAAAGGTGTTTATGTAATCGACAAACAGCCCACCCTCGCGTGTTTCCGGATCATACTGAGTAATTTCATAGTCCCAAATAACGGATATTTCAACGATTCTATAGCCGACCTCAAGTGCTTTGCAAACTTCGTCAATTACCCATGTACCGGTAAAGACACGCTCGTTTACATCCTCATGCGGACACGACGACTGTGTCTTTTCCTCGGCACATGTACGACACAGTGCAAAGAGCAACTTGTGATGCATACGCACTGGTAGAACCGGATGAAGAAGGTCTCGCGGCGGTAAAATCGTACAGCGAATCAAACCATTAACCGTTGTACCCAGAGCATCGAACGAACCGTTTAGCAAAGCGTCGCATTCCGAACCGACGTAAATTTTAGGATGACCCTTCGGAAAACGACCCGTTTTAGAAATATAAGGATAGAGCGAACAGATGTCGATATAACTGATTTTTTCGCCCTCCGCAACATCGTACGAGGTCACAGTGTTACGTGTTCGGCCGCCAAAGAATGCGTCGCGAGGATTCAGACGCTCAGACTTTAGTCGCGGATGCTCACGCAAAAACACGCCGATCGCCGGATTGATGCTTCGCTCATCGTTAAACGCGCATTCCCACATGACCTCTAATACGTAACCCTGTTCGCGAATCGTAGTGTCGGTTGCCAGAGTACGTTCATAACGATGTTCGTACGATTCATCGTTGGCGCATGACCGTGCTGTACGGTTCTCGGGGAAACAACGGGGGCAGCCGTGCCAATAACAGCCGTGAAATTGGTAGACAAATCGATCTTCGCCTCTCTGAGCGTACCCATCGACAAGTATCCCTTCAGGTAGCCGAAACTCACGACCGCGCGTAGCATGAGTTATCTCGTGACCCACGCAATGCTCGACCCATAAAAGCCACTCATTGGCTTGCTTCGAGTGGCTGTCTGCGAGTCTGTACCCGCCGCTTGGTATGAGGCCGATAGTCTGTGGTACGAGGAAGTTACGTCTAAATACTTTTGAACAAGCCGACGCGATTGTTGCTGCTTCTGTAAATGGGCAAACATCCCCGACTTCGAGAAATATCTTTCGGCATTCATTGCAGGCCCGTCGCAAAATATCCACGTCCATCACACAATATTTTTCGATCTCGGTTTGAAAATCCCAAATCTCATTCATAGCTGCTGTTTCGGCATACCATTCATAGAAAGCCGTATACCCCTCAGGACTCATAGTTTCCGGCGAATAGAACTCGGCGGCAGGTAGTTTACCTATATAGGTCTGATTCTCTAGCGTATTGAACAAATGCGGAAAGTATCCTTTGCCCATTTTATCTTTGAAGCCGAAGGCCTCTGGGAGTGCACTGAGACGCATATGAAAAAAATTCATAATGTTGATGAAAACAGTACGGCCTATACGCATCGAGATTATTGAATTCCCCGTAAGAATGAGTTTCGGCACACCGATATCCTTACAGTGTTCGACGACGTGACGCAAAATAAACTGCGCGTCGAACGCCTTTGCGTTGTGAGCGATGCAGACAATTTTACTAAAAGATGTGGAACGGCGCACCGCGAGTTCGACTAATTCCGCGACGGGCGATCTGCGAAAAATGTGGTTTCGTACACCGCACCAACAGCACGCTGCACCGGCGCTTACATCATCAACGGAAGATAAACATCTTTTGCACAGCTGCTGTGCTACACAAAGTGTGACAATGTGCTCGCGAGTATCGTCACCCGGTGTTTTGGTGTAAAACGTGTCTTGACGGGTCTCAAAATCATAAAAAATAAAGAGCGCTCGCGGATGTTTTTTCTCGTCAGATAGAATACGCGGTGCCACCGGCTGCATGTAACAATACTCATTGTACCCGTGTACGCTTCGGCATAGTTGGCAAAAAGTTTTACCACAGTTGTCTGGTTTTAGCGTGGCATCGAACAGCTTTAAGCATTTTTTACAAAAACGGACTGTCTCACAAACCGATTTTCTCTCGGAAGCGTGTGTTTTGACTCGATATTCCCGAGCTTTGAGATGATTGTCAAAACACGCTACGCTATGAAAAAACCGGTTACAATTCTCGCACGACCGTTCATAACCGACTATAACAGCATCGTGATCGTTAGCGTCGATGGGTCTGACCGGACACGGCGGTGACGCGTAGCAACGAGGACATTTACTCGTACACACGTGTCGCTGTAAAAAACGGTACGATTTGTTGCACGGTGTACAATAGTTTCTACCACCGGCCGCTGCTAAAAGATTTGTGATCGGTGAATAGTGGTCCTCGTCCGCGAAGTGCGCAATGTTCAATGTCGTGTGTGCCGGAACGTCTTGAAACCGCGAGTGCCCATTGAAGATGGGTTGCACACCGCTACCTAAAGAGGCCCAGTCGTATACGACTATAGCTATACCGGCAGCCATAAAATGTCTTTGGAAAACCTCGATTTCTATATTACCGCACCCCGACGCCGGTACTACTACGCGAGCCTCGTTTACAAGCTTTTCAGCCTCGTCCCGTTGAAGTTTCGATTTGTTATGTCGAATCTTGTCGTAAAAAACTTTCGATTCTTCGCTTCGATCTTCTTTATTGCGCGCATTTGCGAGACTTACGACAAGCGATCGAGGGAAACACAAATTATCAAAATCACTAAACGCTTGATAGCTGTGCAGCCGCCCAATGACCCTCACCGGCAATTGCCTCAGGATACAGCGAAACTCTCGCTGAACCTGTTGAAGGGTCATACAGTTGAGCCGCTTAGCCCAAGGTGCCGCACAACGTCTCGCAATCACGGCACTCCTGAATCTCGCAAAACCAACGGCTTTATGCACAGCCTTGACGAGAACACGAACACGGTACGATTCCATTTTTTTTAATTTTTTTAGTTCGTTGAAAAATTAAAATGCACAATGAATCACGAGATTCCACAACACAAGATTTTCACATACTGCAGCACAGAATGTATGTATATATATATATATATATATAAAACCTTAACACCGTAAGAAACGTATGTAAAGGCACGTCACGTAACACGAAAAGTTTGAAGCTTCACGAATGACTTCTCGACAAAGAATTGTCAAAGATTTGTCTTTCCGAAGCTTTTATAGTTTTTCGCCTACACCCCACCACAATTTCCGGCCTATGAAAATGCGGAAAAACAGAAGACGAAACACTGTCTCTGGTAAACATTACTACGATTTTGGTGGACATTGTTCTCATTGCCTTAAGTCGGCTTATTTTTTTCACCTCTTTTCGTTGTCTCAAGACATTGCGCACCGATGGTGAAAATATAGGCTACCCGCGGCGTAGCTTATTCTATTGACTTTGCGCGCATTCTTGCGCCGAAATACGATGCTCATCTTATACATAAAAACGTTACGACCTGTAACCTACCGCACCGCCGAAAATACGGCTAACATCGTATACATAAAAACAATACTAGCTGCAACTTGTCGCACCGCCGAAAAGCCATTGAATAGCCGCCTCGAGGACGCTTCGGATTGTTTTCGCCGACACTATGAGTAATAAAACGAAAAAAATGCTGTTCCTCGAAATTCCGCTCGAAGGGTTGTGCAAGAACCTAACACTCATAAAAATACCGATCTACAGATAGCCGTTTACCTCCGACACCCTTTTGAAATAGATCTGGATCTATAGACCATTGCAATACGCAGAGCTCGCGTCCATTGTATCTCACCGTCAAAACAATATCGAGGTAACAGTTGGACACGATCTTCGAAGCTAAACTCCTTTTCATCAAACTAAACAATACGGAAACCCGAAACAAATGTCGGCTCATCTCAAAGACGCTGCACATTTTTATTCATTTTTTTTTATTTTACGACTTAGAAATTTTAACGGCTGATCTAGATTGCTTTTACGACCATGACAGAACGCTACAAAAATCCATAAATTTCAAGTGTAAGGTCAACATGTATTCCGTGTTGTGGCCGTCAACTCTTCTTATTTTTATGACTTTTCACGGGCCGCGGATCTCCAACTGTGAGGTCCAGCGATCGATATCGTCGATCTCCGGGATACCAGATTTATAGCTCCGGTGTTTGTTTGTACTCAAAGATCGATATCTTTTCTTTATGTATATCGGCTTTTCTTTCCCATATGCAGGTGTTTTCTTTACGGTATATGCGTCATGATCTTACAACCGGTTCTCCCCTCTCCTAGAGCATGTGAAATCTTCAGAGATACTAGCGCCGTGGCGCCCCAGGATCGCATATAACCGACGCGATACACCAAACAGCGGCAGTCCGGCCCGTGAGGTCATTAAAGAGATTTGAGTTTAAGCTTTCGAGTTTCTTCTCGTTAATTTTTTGCTAGTCTCAGTGTATTCGTGGACCATTGTTTAAGATGAGTCAAGCTAGTAGTGTTGAAGATCTTCGAAACAGTGATTTACAACCTTCAGCCATGGAACTCGGATTCACGGAAGACGACAAAAAGCGTCTCGAATCGCCACTGATTCTCGGTACAACATATACTCTCAACCAGTCCGAGACAAAAAAAGTGAGCATTGGACTACAACTACGCGCCGACGGAAGTATACAGCCTATCGTAAAACTTCAGAACAATAGCACGGCCGGCGGTATTGTCTTTGAATCGGAAGCTTGGAACTTGCTGCAAACTCATCTACCGACCATTTCGAAGTACTTTGACGGTACTCAAAAGATCGCCTGGGGATCGGGTTGGCGCACCCCATCATCCATACGTGTCGGCGACTGTGAAATCGTGTTTACAACAAGTTTCGGTTCAAAATCTGTCGCGTTTGATCGTCGCGTTCAAGAAAACCCCGCGGAGAAGGACGACGACGAGGGATTAGGATCACCGACAAAGAAGTGAAGAAAGTATTCGCCGGCCGTTGTGATGCAAAAAACATCGTTTGACGGACTTATCGGCTTAATGGTATGCACGGACGAACGTTTCAGACGTCTGCAGCGAAACGTCACACATGTTCAGAAGTGTCTCGACGTACTTTGTGCCGAATTACTGATGTATATCCCGCCTATGGAGACGCCAAAAAAGATAGACAGTTCACGTGTCAAAGATTTGATAAAGAATAATTTCAAGTTATTGAAAGAAGCTGTTAAACGTCGATTGGACCCGTCGTTTATCGAGCTCACGTTTGGCATCGTATTCCTTGAACTGACGGTACTGGGTATCCCTTTCATCGTGAACGAGATGAAAAAATACCTCATGAAGAATAAGAAAAGTGCGAATCAATAGTCGCGTAATCGTATACATATCCTTTTGCTGATATGTATATGCTATCAACAGACATCAGACCATGCGTATATAGCAGTTACTCTACCGATTGGTAGTCAATTACGTCGATCCAGTATTATTAATTATATTGTTTCTCATTGTATTCATTATTATAAGTAGATTTAAGATTATTTCTCGTCGGTCTTCACTTTGCGTCACTTGCCCTTACTTATATGATAATCATGTATGAATAAGTATTTTATGTTTCGTTAACCGTACATTGTAAACTTTCGTTACTCTGGGAGGATGAGACATGGGAGGAGATGGATTATACAGAACGTCTAAGCTACTGAATAATAATTCGATATACTTAAAACGCCGATTTATTTTTACCTGCTTCGAATTACCATCATACGGATCCGGCTGAACCCCATTTTACCGACTACAGAATATTTTAGTATTGAAAAGAAGTCGGCAACTCTTAGAGGGCGCCTTGGAAAAATTCTTCGACCAACCAGAACATCGGAAAAATCGGACGTCCAATCATTATAAAGCGAATGATTGGATTAATACGCCATGGAAAATCAGTCGACCAATAAGAGCTCGGGGAATTTCCAGTCGGCCAATCACGGCTCGGGGAAAATGAGACGACCAATCACGGTCCGGAGATTTTCCCAGCTTCTCTCTCATTGGCTCCCTATAACTCAAGGGGCGTGGCTTAAGGGGCCCTAGGGGGTGGGGAGGGGACCACAGGTGGTGGGGGAAGGAGTGGGGGGCCAGACAACGGTGGTGGGTGAGAGGGGTGGGGGTTGGCGCCAGTGGCCGCGTGGAGGGGGTAAATCCTGTCTCCCTATAGCTGTACACTACTACTGACGACTCATGGTAATAAACACATCCTTACCATGCAGGATCATTTATCGAAGTATTGCCTTGTCGAGCCTATACCGGATTTAAAGGCCACTACTGTCGGAGAAGCCGTAGCGCGCCGGTTGGTTACACAGTTCGGCGCCCCCGGGGCTATTCTAACCGATCGAGGAGCCGCTTTCACCAGCAGTTTGCTGAAAGAAATATCCGAGATATTTCAAATAAAACAATTAACGACCTCCGGTTACCGCCCGCAAATTAATGGGGCACTCGAGAGGAGTCACATAGTATTGGTGGAATATATAAAACAATACGCCACTCAATACGACGATTGGGATAGGTTATTGCCTTATGCCGAACTCTCGTATAACACGTGTGTTCATGAGGCAACAAACTTTACACCTTATGAAATTGTTTACGGGAAGCTGGCTCGGCTGCCGAGCGAATTCCCCGTTGACAATAACTTAGAAACATATAATTCTTATACCATCGAATTAATCAAGCGATTATCGGAAATTAGAGCGATGGCGGGGGATAATCTAAACGCAGCGAAAGAAAAGTCCAAGAGTTATTACGATCGGAAGGTCTGCCCTTTCGAAGGTAAAATCGGCGATAACGTCTATGTCCTCAAAGAACCGAAGAAAGGGAAGTTTGATTGTCAATATCACGGGCCATATAAAATCGTAGAAATTTTTGATCGAAGTAACGTAATTCTAGAGACGGTAAATGGTCAAAGAATTCGTAAACACGTTGACAAAGTCAAGTTGGCGTACGAATAAAATAGTCTAATTACCCTGTGTAAGCCGAGAGGCCTCGAGCGACGCACGGCAAACAGGATACGTATGCCGCGTGGAGTAAAGCCGGGCGAGTGGAAAGACGGACATAGTGCGCGCTCCTTCCGAACGCGCGTCGTCTCTGTCACTCTGCCTATGCCACGTGCGATCGAACCCTCACAGGCAATAAACGAATGTAATCGAATGCCGTATGTGAGGGAAGAAGTGTAACGAGGTGCGAGTGAGACGAGAATAGTCATGTGTTGTGTTTTGCAGACGTTAGCTGCCGGTGCGCGATAATATCTGCCAAATTCTCCCGGGCGACGAAATCTACCTGGAATATGAAGCTGCTGACGTTATTCATGTGCCTAAGTTACGTCCTCGGCGAGTTGAATCAACACGACGTATATCACGTGACCTCGGTGACGGATCGCCCCGGACTGTACTACGAGCGAGTGGTTACCCTTCGATTGCAACATGTCGATTGGAGGGTGGCTGTTTTTATCGACCTACAAGAATTCGTATCAAGCTTCCCGGAGGAGCAATCGCGATTGTCAGAAGTGTTAGAAAAGTGCCGCGAAGTAACATTCACGCTATTCCACGGCACCAACTTTCCGCGAGGCAAATGCAGCGAATTACTAAATGCGAAACATCTGATCAGCCGCGTCGCGCACGCTAGAGCGCTAGCGAATGAGCTGACCAGAATAGCTCAAGATTCGACGCCTATTAGAACTCCCAGTGACCTGCATCTGCGCACGATGAAAAAACGATCCGTGCCTCTAGGATTCATCGGGTCGTTGAGCAAAACGCTCTTCGGGACAATGAATGAAGAAGACGCGAAATATATAAACGGTCAGATCGACAGACTGTTTTCCGATCAGGCTAACATCACTCAGCTTATCGGAAAACAGATGCATCTCACTCGCTCCATTCTTCAGGAATTGCACGAGGAGCATCTCGCAGAAACCAAGCGAGTGGACGACATGGATCAACGGATAAAAGAGTTATGGAAAACAATAGGAGAAATCACGAAGGATACTGCCGAAATGATTTTCCGCGTCGAGCTCGTTAATTACGTACGGCGCGTCGAGATAAAAATCGATCGCTATATCGACGCGTGCGAGCAGTACCTGCAAGTCATCACAGCGGCGCGCGACGGACGTTACCATCCAGCCGTTCTTACTACGGCACAGCTATCGGCCATCTCTCACGAAATAAGAGAGCGCGCACCCGAGTTCGAATTCCCGCTTGACGGCGAGTACCTGCGAGGGGAGTTATTGGCACGAGTAGCGCGCGCCGATTTAATGTATCATTCGGGAAGGCTACTGATTATCGCACATATTCCGCTGCTGGACCGAACGAGTTACAATTTATATCGGATGCATCCGTGGCCAGTACCGCAAACGACGATCAACACCACAGGATCGGCCCATATCACGCCGGCTACCACATATATTGCGGTATCCTATGATCGCCGGAATTATTTTCTAGCAGACGATATTTACGTCGCCGGATGTAGTCGACTCGAACAAAAATACATTTGCCCAATGGCGATGCCTTTGCATGAGGTATCGACTTCGGAACAGTGTGAAATTACGATGCTCACGAGACCGTCGGTAGAAGCTTATCGGAACTGTAACGTGAGAATCCGGACTCAACACGGGGCCTCATTTCCTCATTTCCTCATGGATACACCCTCCATCTCAAGGAGGGTGGCTGTTTTCTCTCAACGAGCAAGAGAAGATACATGTCCTCTGCGCCGGACTCGGGGAAATAACGACGACGCTGCAGGGGGCCGGAGTATTCCATCTTAGCCCCAACTGCGTGGGACGGACGCGAACAACGGCGCTCACCGGCATCCGTACCTACGACAGCCGAGAACACTATTTCTACACGTCAGATGTATCTCTAAATGTGACCATCGTGGTACCAGGACTTCTCGAGCTTCCGAACGCCGCGAGTTTCGCGTTGGCCACCTAATTACCTGATGAAATAATCCCGGGAAAAATTCCGCAGTCATGGAAACTGCAAGAGGACGGCGAGTCGCTGTTCGAGATGGAACAACGAATCATTGAAATAGGAACCCATCGACGCGAGAGGCATCGACGGCAATATTTGTTCCTCGCTGGATTTTCGTGCCAAGGGTTACTTATCGCCGCATTAATGTTTTGGTTTTGCCGTTCAAAAATATTGTGCGCATTGTCGTGCCTATGCCACTCGAGACGTCGCCGAAATAGTGGGCTCGAGGCGGGGCGAGGGAGACACATAGAGAAACGAATCTCGCGAACGAAACAACGTTCAAAGAAAGGCTATCGTTTTCCGAGTACCACGCGTGAAAATACGGCATCGGCAACATTCGACGTTGAGAACGAAAACATCGTAATCTCAAGTGGAGTCGAGCGGGGTAACAAAACACCGCTGTGCTCTCTACCCAGACAAGACGCCGAAGTAGATTAGAACTGTGTAGTCGACTCGAACCTTTGTACCCCCCACCAAGACGTCGGACCCAATAAGTCATGGGGCAGCAAGACGCTGGAGGAACGCTCGACGACCGCTGGTCGCTTCAGCACTAAGGGTGGGCGATGTTTAAAAAAAGCATCGGTACCAAAATAATCGATGTATAATACAATCGATGTCTTTGAATCGATTGTTTTGCACTAACATCGATAAAGAATCGATTTTTTTTAAATAAATAAAGGCGCTTTTATTCGAAAACGCGTAATTGGAATAAAAAAAAGATAACTATATAATGGAAGCAAGATCGTCATAATGCAAATAAAGATTATCGATAAATATCATATTTGCAATAAAAAAATCTTTACTTTTTTATTCGTGGTTTTTTTACCCAATTACACAACTAGTATACGACTATTAGTAGTTGCGTATTTTCCTCATGGTGGATTGAATCTCTGAATAACGATTTGAATTCCAGCGTTGTTCTTATTTCAGTGTGCCTGCTTGCAAATAGATAGTCAACATTGCTGATCGTTTATACGAAAATAAACGATGTACGGACAATTAAGCCACACATTCGTGAGATTGTCAAGCGTCGGATCCATTCTGGATTTTATCGCTCTTCAAAAACAATTGTAAAAATTGCCGGTACACTGCTGGGGTGGGATCCCGAACGAATTTTAACACAAAGGCAACGCAAACGTAACGCTACGGTGTGAGTGTATCTCTGTCGCACCCACGTGAGCGCCAGGAACGACATCTCTCTCGCACTCGATAGATAGCGTTACGTTTGCGTTGCGTTTTCGTTAACATTCGTTCGCGATCCCACCCCTGAACACCGGCTGCCACTGCGGCCATGTAGTCACGCCGTCATTCGGTCACTCATCAATCGAACTTATTATAGAGCGAAATTTGCACCCGAAGTGAGGGAAATCTTGTTGTGCGGCGTCGGCTACTTTATAAGAGAATCTAAGTGAGATCTCGCTGAGAATGCCGCATGTGTCCCGGACCGTGATTCTTATACAATCTCACCGTGCTTCTCCAGGAGATTTCTATTTATCGCTGTGGGGAATTTTCCATATAAGCTCACAGTGCATCTGCCCATGCTTCTCGCCTAGATTGTTTTAATCGCGCGCACAATGTCGGCGCGCTTCTTCGTCAGATTTTTTTAATCACGCACACAATCTCGCAGTGCTTTTTCGCGCGATTCTCATTTATCGCGGCAGAGAATCTCTCACATAATCGCGCCGTGCTTCTTCGTGTTCGTGCGGAAAATGAAAGAGAAGAAAAATATAAATTAATCAAATAGAATGCGAAAATAAGACCCTATAGTGGAAAAGCGCTGATTTTTTTTTTTTTAACAGACTGCCAACTCTATCCAGGACGCTATGCGAGACTCTATGCGGGACTCTTGCTAAGATTCCTTTTGGGAATCCAGCAGCACTTAAAAAAAAATCAGCGCTTATGCACTATAGAGTCTAATATTGCTCGCTGCATGCGAATTCGTTACCGGAATTTGGTTCTGGGCAAATTTCTACGTTTTTTATTTTCGCCTTCTATTTGACTAATTATAATATTTTTTTCTCTTTCATTTTTCACACGAACGCGAAGAAGCACGCCAAGAAGCACGGCGAGAATGTTTGAGAGATTCTTTGTCGCAATAAATACGAATCTTGCAAAGAAGCACTACGAGATTGTGCGCTCGATTTAAACAATCTCGCCAAGAAGCACGTTGATATCGTGTGCAGGTTGTCCCGGTCGGGTTAAAAAGAATCTCGTGAAGAAGCACGGTGAGATTGTATAAGAATCACGGTCCGGGACACATGCGGCATTCTCAGCGAGATCTCGCTTAGATTCTCGCCAAGAATCACGCTGAGATTCTTTTTTTCTACGTGGGTAGTAATCGATGTTCATGTACCATATCGATGTATAAAAACACCTATTCAAATTAATCGATATATCCCGAAAAAACATCGATTATCGAAACATCGAATGAACATCGCCCACCCCTATTCATCACCACTTATTAATCTGCCGTCACCCGAGCGACACATAGTTCCGACGATACTACCGCCAACAAAGTGTCGAATCGTGACGAGTGGACTCCGTGCATAAGTGCTCATAGACTCCGTGAACACGTGATTTCAAACAAATGGACATTAGCGTTACAAGTGAACAAACATTACGCGTGAACTAGTGAGACGCGAACGCAGTGAAGAATCGTGACGGTTGACGGAACTGAGTTTCGCCGCGCCGCCTGTTCAGGTTACCGTGGCTAAGTTCGGCTCACCCCCCGAGTACCTGTCGATTCTGGCAGCGCTCAATCAAACCGCACCTACTGTAGAGGTCACCTCGTGACAATTTAGCGAAATGCGCTGATTTAGCGTTAACCCGCTGAATTAGCGTAACTGCTGACTTCCCCTGAGTGCGAGATTGAGTTCTGTCTTTCCTTCCCCTGAGCGATCCTCCGCTCTACTTCCTCGTTCTGTGGGAAATCTGCTCGAGACTTTCTTGGCGGACTCTACTGAGCGATAACATCGCTTAGCACTGTCTGCCGGAGCTTCTCTGAGCGTACATCCGCACGAACACCCCGAAACCTCATCTCCCACACGGCGGGTGGCCGGGATAGTTCGCGGTGCTTGTATGGGTCGGCGTGCCGGGGCAAAGCACCGACAACAACGCGAGACGGCGATCGTGGCAGCGATTAAGAACAACAAAAGTGTGCGAGCCCGCGAAACCGTAGCGTCTACAGGCTCGACCGCAACGAGCGAATCGTCCGCCGTTGCGGATCAACCGGCTCAATCCTCCGGTTCATCCGACGCACCGACAACCGCGAGGGCTGAAAAACCGGTGGCAGTAGTACTGCCTTGGAGGGTGACCTTTGCGTACATCACGCCGGATCGGCCACCCCGCAGACCACTCGCCGCACGGCCAGACGCAGCAACCGAGGGAGCGGCAGCGCCTGCAGCAGACGAGCCGATAGCCGGACCGTCGAGGAGCCGACGAGCCGTCGCTCGCGAACCGACGGCCGACGAACCACCGAGGCGACGACGAGCCGTCGCTCGCGAACCGACGACCGACGCACCAGCGGAGCCGGCCGACGAACCACCCAGGAGACATCGTCCGGGTCCGTCATCTCCGAGACGATGAACCGTAGTTCGTGAACCAGCGGTAGAGCCGGCAGTGGCTGACCCGGCTACGATCACGATCGAGAGAGGCTCGCGTGATAAAAGCATAGTTCGCGAGTGATCTCGAAGTGCGCGAGTGAACATCGGGAGCAATGCAGCAACGCGCAATTGCAACAACCCTGAAGGGGCTGTGCGTATGCTGCGGCAAACCGGCCGCACAATGCCCCGACTGGGCTAAGTGTTACGAACGGTATGCGATGCGGTCGGGAAAAAGCGGCGAGAATCGCCTCTGCGTACTCTGCTGTTCTTTTCAGGCAAATAAGGACCTGGATGCATCGATGGCCTGCAGAAGGGGCCACAGGTGTTGCCGGCCGGCATGCGCGCCCACGAGGCCACCGGCGATCCGCAGGCGCCTAAAGCGAAACCCGGGGCAGCGAGTCGCCACGTGGCCACCTACAAGCCAACGCTAGCCGCACCAGCCAGCGCGGGAATAAAGACGCGGACAACCTGGCCGACCGCGAGACCGGGTGCCCCGGTCAAACGGCCGGCGACTGTCACCGTAAACGATGAAGGGATACAGGCGGAAACCACGGTCAAGGACAAGAGCGTGGGGACCACGCCAATACATTTGAAGCCCGGAGACGAGTACTCGTTCATCGAATGGGTTGGGCCCGTTCACTTCGGACGTCCGCTCCTATCTGCGGATAAGCGGCGCTTGCAACGGGCGTTCGATACGCTCTGGGGGGAAGTATATTCCCTACTCGACACCGCGGACGAAGCAAGGGACGCAGGAACAACGGAGGCCGATGACCAAAGACCCGCGGCGTCCCGCGACAGGGTAGAGGAGGCACCGCTCTGTCACGCTGTCAAAGAGGCCGAGCCCGTACGAGCGAAATCGATAAGCCGATCCAGGGAGAAGTCGGGGCCCAAAGAACACACCGGCAGGAGTGACACCGGCGACCGCGCAAGTTCGGAAACGGCATCACGGGCGGACGAAGAAGACGCCCCGTCCGAGGTGGGTGACGCTCCCGAACCCGTAGCCTCCTCCACGAGGCTGAAAGACGCCGTTGAGTCAGCGGGAAACGACGACGATTCGGCTGAGCCAACCGCAGTTACGGGAGGCGCATCCAAGATCGAGACAACGAAGAGGAACTCGACCGACTACTGTGACTGCAACTACACCTGCAGCCACAGGTATTCGCACAAACTTCGGCCGAGTTCTTCGCGAACATCGAAGACAACGAGGACCATCCGAACTAGTAGACGGCGAGGGAACCACGGCCGTCGAGACTACATAGACGGCGAGGGAAATACGGCCGTCAATCCACCCCACCGAACACCATCGCCATCGTATCGTTAATTCATATTTTTCCTTCTTATTTGATTTTTCTTATTACTTATTTCCTATTTGAATATTCACAACCTCTATTACTTTAGTTAGCATTACGCTAGAAATTAACACGCCATGGTTCCCGTGGCGAACCGGCGGAGTTCGCGCGCCCGTCCATCCGATCATTGCGATGGTCGAGTCGTCGAGGGCGTCGACTCATAAGGCGGGAGGGATGTTACGATCGCGCCGGGAAAGGATCCGTTCTTAACGGAAAATCCCCCGGCGCAATACGAGAACCCCTCATCGCGCCGACTAGGATACTCTCGTGTCGACCGTGGACGCGGTGACGAATTTCGCTGCCACAGCCGCGATCGCACGAGGGTATGAAATAGAATAAGTTTAACTGATAAGTTAGATTAATAAATAACGAGAGACGAGCTGACCGCTGCGCACGTTTCGCGAATGGTAACGAATACCGCTAGGGCGTCTTCGTTACCGTTTCCGCTGACCACAAAATGCGAAGGCAGCAAGAATCCTCCCCGGCCTGCCACCCGCCGATCGTGAGATCGGCGGATGTGCACGCCGAAGAGAACAGTCCCGCTTAGACAACGCGAGCGAAAAGCTAGTCTCGGATCAACTCCTCAAGTAGCTCCTGCATAGCGATCTTAAAATCTTCCTTGGAAATCCGCGGTCTATAGATATCGTTCGAGAGTCGATAAGGCCGAAGGGAGCAAAGTTAGTGTTTTGCGTCGCAGCGGTCAGTCTGCTCGTGTTAATATAGTGTTTCGACGTTACGCCACGAACAATATAAACTGTCGTGTAATTTTAATAAATCAAAACTATAATCGTAAGTAGTATTAGTCGGTATGCGTGTGTGAGTGGAGAGAGTGATTCTGTTATTCTAATAATTCCATTTTCTTTTTTTTATAATCATTAATTCATTTGTTTTTTTTTATCGTAAATAAATCAAAGAGTTCACTTGAACTTTCGACGAATCATTTGAATCACCCGACCAATCTCAAGAACGTCCTGTACAGGGCGAATCAGTCCGATCCCCAATAAAAATAAATATAAACTGTTCGCGCTTCACGCGAGGTGGTTTAACTTGAATCCCGAGGCCGCTCCGGGACGTAATAACCCCATTAGTACGCGCGCTCGCCGCGATGGGCCCTAGCGTTCCGAGCTCTTGACAATCCCCCACGCCCCGCTTCTCAAACTCCCTCCACCACATTCCCCCACCATCAGGCTACGCGTCGAGCTAGTCGAGTGATCGACCAAGGGTGGGTGGTTGGGCTCCGGACGTCGATGAAGTAACATCTTCCTCTCCATCCCTCCACCCCACCCACCTTCGGGGTAGCTCGAGCGCCGGCATAAGGCTCCCCAGCTAACCACCGAGAGGGGGGATGGGCGAGAGCGATGCGTCACCGAACAAACATCCCCACTGCTTGCCGCCGCCATTTTGAAATATTGTCTATAGGTACTGACCTCTACTTGTAACAGTTTTATGCGTTCTTTCGGAGATTGGCCTGGTTATGGTCAATGTTAAAATGCCGGATACTTAAAGATCATATCTCATATACCTACCAAATGAAATTGAGCATCTATTCCGTAAACTAGTTGTCGATACGCGATGGAAATATTAGATTTTCCTCTTTAATTATCCAATTAATTATTGCAATTAAAACAGATATGATCTGGAAGACATGGTACAAGAGAATGAAGCCGCAAATGACGAAGTTATACTCCATCCTGAATATCATGCCGATGTTTTTTTCCATAATATTGTGTCTTGTATCAAGCGACACAAGAATCTCCTGGAGTAAGTGATAAAATCATACGTCAATATTGTTTATCGTTCAACCCTTTGAATAAGACAGCTTTGCGTTACTTCGTAAGCTACCCCCGAGGCCGGGACACGAAAAAACTTAAGTTGCAGACAGAATATTATGCGATAACGGGGCAATCCCGATCACTCAAAATCTGATAATTCTATGTTAGCGAATACTGTTTATTGAGTGGAGGTAACAAAGCCATGTTATATCATTGTTTAGTACAAAAAACCCCCTAACAATATCTTTGCGAGCAGAATTCCTCGGCCAAAACTTTTTGTTCGAATACAACGTACATACGGATCTACACGCAAACCCAGATACACTACAATTTACCGGTATGGGTGTGGATACAATTCTCCACGTGAAGTATTTCAAACAATATGTAGCTGTCACTGGACGACGAGGGGGGTAATAACAATATTATTGTTATTACCTCGTTGTCGTTGTCGCTGCCACGCAGCCTTAACGACTTTTTTAATCAAAGTATGCAAAGATATATGTTGCGAATATGGCGATCCGATTTACTGTGGTAAAACCCTGAAAAATTAGTGGTCGATCACTCCATCATAATTCGTGATTCATTACTTGTCTTTATATTCATGGCAGGTGACAATTAATTTGATAGTGAAATTTTGTATATATTTTTTCCTTAATAAAGGTATGTCCGCGATATTCAGTCAACGTGCCAGTGGATGCTTTTTCTGATAGTTGGTGTGAGCGTCGTGGGTTTGTCTTTTACGGGTTATCAAGTATGTAATCAATCAACGCTATTTGCGTCATTTTTTTTCGTACAATTTCCTTGACATCCTGCAGACCGTTGCTAAGAGCACTCCAAGAGAAGACGTTATGAGAATGGGAATGTTTAGCTTCGCCCAAATGTTTCATCTGTTTTGCATCAGTTTGCCTGGTCATTGGATATCGTCTGAAAGTTCACTTTTTCCGGATTCTGTGTACGTACAATCTATCATCCCATCGCTCAGGCGAAACTTAAGAAGCTAAATAGTTGAACGGTCGTAATTTTTATTTTCGCAACATCGAAATGTACGCTTAGCATACCACTATTTTTACCACATATCTGTGGAATACTAAATATCATGAAACTTGTTCACGTCTCCTTTTTTACAGAAGATTTCCCCAATAACGCTCGGTGTCCCCCACGAATACGAAGCTTTGCGAGAAAGCAAAATAAGTAAATCATGTCTTATGTTATATAGATACAGCTGTAAATGGTACCTGATGTCTGTGCGATCAAGAAAATTGATAATTCTGCTTATAAGAGCGAGTATCCAACCTTGCAGCATAACTGCTGGAAAAATATACGTCATGTCACTTGAGAACTATTGCGGCGTGGGTTACACAATTAATGCGGATTTATATTTTTCCTTTAAATAATTTAAATTTGTCTGAACACGTTATTAAATTTATTTCAGGTTCTACAAATGTCAATGTCCTATTTGACGATGCTGACTTCATTCCAGTGATTACTGCAAATTCGATACACTGAACCCCAAATATACTGTATCCTAGTCATCGCTATTCCTAGGCCGGCAACGGTAACATTGTCTAACGAGCATGATAGAGATGTTAAAATACTGGGTTTTATTTCCTGTAAAATTATGATTAAAATGTTGTATTCTGACGTAATTTTCGATGTGAAAATGTTGGTCGGGAATTTTTATTTCCTCATCGCATATGATGTATGTAAACGAGAAAGTATTATGATTGTGTAAAAAAAAAGATCTTTCAAATTATGATCTAAATATTTATTCGAAACGTCGCGTAATTAAAGAAAAAGAAAACATTTTCTCACTTAATAGAACGGGTAACATTTTTTTCTTTCTCATAGTTAGAAACAGAACCATAGGTTCATATTGGTGACGCAATCTGTCAGGGTGATGTGCCCGAATATGATTAAAAAAAGAATTGGCCGTTTCCGTTTGTCTGCTGTGTGAGCACAAAAAAAATCGATGCACATACATGCACGTATGTACTCTAATAGACAAACGATACGAAACGCAGTATATTACGCCATCATTACGGCACACGTGCCGAAAATATTGCTTCATGTGTTGAGTTTCGTGGCACATTGCCTATTACGGTACTTGTGTTTTTTTACACATTTTTTCCATATAAAAAAAATTCAAAGCAAATTAAAAAATATGAAAAAATTCATACGTATTCAAAATATACTGTAGCGTAAATTCCTTTCACCGAATTTACCTACTCGCGAGAGCTCTCAACCTCGAGCCACAAATGTCACAATAATTTCCTCTTTTTTTAATTTTCCCTTACGGGATGGGCGCCAGGCGCGTAACGCGCCAGAGAAAATTCGACGAGGTTGATTGGCTAACGACTAGCTGCAGCTTTTCGAGAACCGGAGAGGGGCTGGGTATTTTAACGTCGGCATTCGGACGGCACAACAGAAAAAAACAAAATAAAGTGTAACCCAAACTCGAAACATCCGGGAACCAAAATTCACTAGTTTAATTTGAATTATTAACTCAACTAAGAGAGGGAAAACCGAAGATCTCGGAGGAAACCTCTCGTCCCGGGAACAAATGAAATTTACAATAAATTTTTCCTTCGACAATTTTCCCGACGCTCGGGATCTCGCTGTCGCTTTCACCCGCTCGCACACTTACACACACACATTACCGCGTCGCGCGAAGGCTCTCGTTCTCGCGTTTCACTTTCTCTCTCACACGATAACAATTTAAGTTTTCGGGGAAAACCCAGAAAACGAATCGAATATCCAAAAAAAAAAAAAACCGTTTGTTAGAAAAATACAAGATTAATAAATACGATATAAAATTAATCCGATTATTCCCCGATCCACTCACTCACACACTCTGGCGCCCACGATAGCCTCGCGCGCACGACGGTAACGGAAAGGCGACTTCCCGTGGGATTTATTCCCCAAGGCAGGTTCACGGAAACAAATTATAAAAAAAACTAAATTCGGAAAATATTGTCGCGGCAACGATTTACACACGATTAACAGTAAGACGAGCACGTCTCGCGGCTCTGCACGCGCGATTAAGACAATTTTCCCCCCGACCTCAAAGAGACGAAAAATAAACGACACGAAACAAATAGACACACAAAATACGCGAACTACCGATCTTAATTTGTCCCTCGGACGAAAGAGCTCACTGATGTTTCTCGATATTCCGACGTGAGCGATTCCGGTGTTCGGCTCGCCAAAATTCTCCTCCGCGCGGTATCCAAAATATCGATCAACGATCCAGCTCGCTCCGAACTCAACAGGAAGTGCCCCGAGTAACGCGTCTTTCATGCTTTCGTTAGCGACACCCCTATCCCCTACCTAATCGCGACGATTTTCAAAATTCGCGAACGCTCGGCCCTTTTCGGGATTTAAATGTTTCGCACGCTCTCTCGCAACGTCGTAGCGCTGATAGACGCGCGAGAGCGAGACAGAAGATGTGGTCTCCGCGGTACTCAGTCCTCGCGTTCGAGAACCAATGCGACGATTTTCCTTCGCTCACTCGAGATAACTCGAGAGCTACAATTTTGAGGGCGGCGACGCTGGGAAAAAGCGGTGTTCTTTTCCCTCGATGTTCTTATCGTCTAAACAACGATAGGCTTCGGGCGTAGAGGCTCCTCGCAGATAATTTCCGTGAGGCGAGAGGACCTCTGCCTCCGCGGACTCGTCGACGGTAGCGATGGCCGAAGATTTCCGACGAAAACCGATGTTTTCTCTCGCTCGTTGTCCGGTCGCGGCTCGCTCTCTCGCCCGAGACGCGGGAACATGAAATATTTTTTTTTTATAAAGAAAATAATTAAAAAAAAGAATTCTAATTTCCTAATTGGCCCTGAGGAACCGCCTTGTGAGTGCCGGAGCGAGCTGAAAATAACGGGCTGAATTTTGCCACGTTACAATACGTAGCGACAGAACTACCTTATGTATTCTCAAAATACGTTTATTTCAATAGTATTATTTTTTATAGTACAACCTCTCGCCTCAAGCGTCAGCGACGTACTGCCGGCGCACAGCGTCCCCACCGCTTGGGGGGACGTACCGGTTACGAACTAACCTATATGTATATCGAAAATCGCGCAGGCGGCCACACTTAAAACTGTATGAAGAAGGGATCAGTGCGTTAGAAATTGAGCAAAGCCATCGTTTGTCGTCGATCTTTTCGAGGGCCTCGCAAGTGGTCACCAGACACGAAAGACGACGCGAACACATACAAAAGACCATGAAATCCTCGACCGGTATTTTAAAAAACATTGTTATTCGGCGTTAATATTTAAGCGTTCGTCGTGCGGGCTAATATATTTTGTCGTATACTATTTATGCGAAATCTTAAAGCTAAATTCGTTATTGTCTAGTCTTTATTATCGCTACAGTCACCACATAGTGTTAGATCTCGATCCTCTCAGAGTATTCATGCATCGAATCCGATAAAATCTCGCGGTCACATTATCATTCCTACCAATTTCCGCAACTTAATTGTTTGAATAATTCGCGCCCGAACTACCTCGTCCCTAGATTTCGTGACGCAATTCTCGGCATTCGTCACAACCTCGTGTGAGTGCTGCCCTCGCTGCGCTCGGGCCGCAATCCTCACACTCGGTGGGAATCCTCCGGCAGCGAACCTCACACTCGGGAATTTTCAGCAGGGCTCCGAAGCGCGCCGCTACGAAAATTCATACGATGATTATCCCCCCCCCCCCCCCCTCGCGACGAGTCGATTAATCGACACAAACGAATTTTATTAGAACGCAAAACGTGGAGGTGAAGTGAAATAAGTTTATTAATCGTGATATATTTCTTAACGTCCGGATACAAGGAATGAATTCAATGAACTGTCATTCTTATTAAATCAATAAATACGAAACATCCAAATATCGTTACAAACAGTAGAACTTCCAATAAATTTAACGAAGCGTAACAAACACAAAATACGAACAATTTTATTCGTTTACGCTTTCAGATACACAAGAATTTCAAAGTCGCATTGGTTACCCGAGCAAATTCTCTGCTCGCGGAGTTGCGGAAAAATCGTAAGTAGGTAATGTACTGTAACGAAGTAAATTCGCATAGTTGTTTTCGCGAACTCGAATCGAGGCTCCGCTCACCACGGAGCCCCTTTAACAGAAGCGCGCGTTATAGTAGCCCCCCCTCCCCCCAGGTATCCCCGCGCATAGGTAAGGTAACGCTCAGCAAGACACCGAGAGAGACCCGAAATGCCGAGACAACGAACGAGACAGAGAGAGAGAGCGGGAAACAGCGAAGGGAGATATTCGCTCGACGACGAAAGGATTCGTCGCTGCCCGAATATCCAACGTTGCCGTCCCGTCGTCTCTCTCACTGACCACCGCCGCTCTGCCGCTCTCGATCGTCGCTCAATGCCCTGAGCGACGATAAATCAATATCGCTGCCGCCATCTGACACCTCGTCCGTCGATCGAGCGAATTATCGACCGACGTCGAGTACCGTTCTTCTCTCTCTCACCACCGCCTTCCGTCGCGCTGATGCCGGAGAAGACTTCCGCAAAGAAGAAGAGCGTTACCTCAGCCTCGTTCGAGCCGTTATAGAGTAAGCACGTGTGTCGGCGATCCTCCCCGTCTCCGCCATTGTAAGAGGATCGTCCGAATTATTGTACAGAGTGTGTGATATCTGCGAGTAATAGTTTTCCCTCCCGCGTGATTATTACCCCCGACTCTCCCCCGATATTTTCCCTGCAGTGAAGTCAGTGAAGTGACCGGTAGTCACTTCGGTAATTTATCGTATATTTTCCCAGTATCGCCATTTGCCGGCGAGGACTCGTGCACGTGGTGAGTGGCGTGCGACAGTATTTTGCGTGCGAGATTATTATAGTAAGTGCGTTTAATCGTGTATTCCCCCCCCCCCCCGTATATTGCCCTGTAGTCCCTGGAATATCGTGTAAAGGCCGAAGGCATTAAATTGCGAGCCCACAGATCGGTTGACCCTCCCCTGAGCCCTCTGCTGTCCCTTTGAGTTTGCCGGCCATTCCGTACCTCGTGTGAATTTGAATATTTGTCGACTCGTGTCGAATCGCATCACGGCGTTACCCCGTAAAAGGTAACTGGCGCCCAAAAATAGTGATTGAATAGTCTTCCCCCCCGAATTTTGAGATATCTTGTGAGTTATTTTTGTCAGCAATTTCCCCGCGATTTTCGCTGTAATTTTCGTAGGCCCGTCGTCCCTTTGCCGAGAATATTAGATAGTCCCGCCGACATTTTCCCTTGTCACGAATCGCGTACGCCTCGCGGATCGCCTCGTGGCAACCACCGTAAAATCTTTTATTATTGTTCCCCGATCATCCCCTTGCCGTAATTATTATCTTTCGAGTCATTATTATTTCCCCGTTTAGTTTGTCATTATTTTTAGTTCACGTATTATTTAGTTGCGATTATTGCTAAGGTTTATTTGCGTTATTCTTGTTCATTTATTTTCTTTTCCCCTGTTCTTTACGACAGCTTATTATTTCTTATTTTCCCTCCCCCAATTTCTTTGTACTATTTCCAAGATTATAATAAAATTCTATTCTTTTGTTAACTACCCCCTCACCGCCTACGACTATTTAATTTTCCCGTTGCCCCCCCCGACTATAAGCTTCCGACGAAAACCCCGTTACAGTACCTATACGGAATTTTGAATTTTAGGTTAGTAGGCTAGGGTGATCGGGGGAGATGTTGCTTCGTCGGCTGTCAGCTCCCAACCACCCGCCCTTACTCGAACACTTGACTAGCTTGACCAAGTGTGGTATGGTGGGAGGCGTGAGTGAAGGGTGGGAGAGCGCGAAGGAAAACGTGTGGGGATGCGCTTCTGGAGCGCCAGGGCCGTATAGTGCCGGATCGGCGTACTATGCCGTGTTATCGCTGAAGGCCAGCGGTGTTGCTGCTGACTTGCGGCGCATGGGGGTATGATGATGATGATGCGTCGAGCAGGTTCGAGCCTCATTTTCGACAGTATTTATTCTGTCCCAGGTCAATATTATGACGCACAAGAATATGTATAGGCTAGGTTTGCCTTGCGGTTAAGGCGATAGCATAAAGCGCCGTCTTTCCCCGAGGGGGAGTATGGTTCGAATCCCCCATCTAGCATTTTTTAAATTTTTTAGTTATTTCAGCCGAAAGTAAAAAAAAATTAATGAAAATAAAACGGGGAAGGTAAGTGAGAAAGTAGAAATAGTTTTCATATTTTATTTCAAATTCTTGCATCCATTGTGTACATATATATATTGTTATACCGCCGATTCTCGGGTAGCTAAGCCGAGCCCCGACACGAGGAATCAAACCCCTTTATTAATTTAGGAAATACCGGTTAAGGGTTGGAACCCAAGCGAATGTAGGAACACAGGAGAGATGTAGCAAATAATATTGTCCCTTTATTTATTGTGCGAAGATGCACTATCAAATCTTACAATCAAATCTTACAGAGATTTACTTACAGAGTTCAGTAAATGTAGCTCGGACTATTGTCCGACTATAGCTAAGTTATACTACTAGGCTGACCCTTTGCACGAGTCCCGTAGAAAGTATTCTTGTCACAAACAGCCGCACAGTATCGGATAACCCTCTGAACTGTCGCTGCGTGCTCGTACTCGCATTTTATAGAAGATAAAGTGGAGCGAGCGATTCAGCTGTTTCCGCATGTTTTACGAAAGATGCTTTAAGTATTTTAATTGCGGCAATGCTGTGCCGAATTTCCGAAGCATCGATACTGTGCGTTCTGCGACGGCTGTCGCAACGCTCGCATACCTCGGTTGTTGCTCAACGCGTGACCTCGGTGATGCTCGCGAAACTCGGGGGTATAACAGACAGTTTAAATTATTTTCACATGCCTCTCAGTAAACTCCCAAAAGCCTTCGGCTTAGGAGAAAGTGTTTTCAAAGGTGTGTTCCCACATCTTTTCAATAGAGTAGAAAACGAGCGTTATAAGGGCCCACTTCCACCTCTCACAGACTACACTCCCGATACAATGGCTGCGTCGGATCGGGCGAAATTTCTGCAGTGGTACGAATAAACGTGTCGCGCGGGTTACGAGTTCGATTTCCAGAAAGAGATCATCGCATACTGCAAAACTGATGTGACGATTCTTCGGAAAGCATGCACCGCGTTTCGTCAAATCTTTCTAGAGTGCGAAGAAGTATGTCCGTTTACCGAAGCAGTGACCATAGCCTCCGCATGCAATAAAGTTTTTAGGAGAAGATTTTTGGAGCAGAATAAAATTTCAGTTCTACCGCGAAATGGTTATCGACGCGCTGATAGGCAATCCGAAGTAGCGATCGAGTGGCTCCTGTGGTGTGAGTACACTTTCGGAAGACAGATTGAGCATGCGGGGCGGGGTCGCGAGTATAAGCTAGTCGACGGTACGCGTGTCGATGGTTACGTAGGCACAGACAACGGTGTACAGCACGTACTACAATTTCACGGTTGCTTTTTCCTCGGCTGTGACAAATGTTACACCGATCCGCGTAAGCGCCAGGAAGAGTTTTATGGTAGCACAATGAATGATCGTTTTGTGCGTACGTTAAATACATCGAACCGTATAAAATCTTTAGGATATAATCTTCATGAGATCTGGGAGTGTGAATATGCGCGGATGAAGAGTAGAAATCCTCTTATTAAAGACACGGTAAACGGACATCCGATTCTTGTAGATCAGCCTCTTAATCCTCGTGACGCATTTTTTGGAGGACATACGAGAAATACACGAAGCTATTGCGAGACCACCGGTGATGAGAAAATTCGGTACGTTGATGTTTGTTCGCTATATCCGTACATTTGGAAGTACGGTCGTTTCCCTATTGGCCACCCCACGGTGTATACGGCCGATTCTGTCCACCAAATAATCGGACCTGAATATAATTTGAGTAGAGTCAAAGGTCTCGTGCAATGCACAGTGCTACCACCTCGTGATCTCTATCATCCGATACTCCCCGTACGCATGCACAATCGATTAATGTTCGCGCTATGTCGAACATGCTGCGAGGAAATGTATCAAGGGGCTTGCCCCCACGATAAAGAGGATGATAGGGCTTTTGAGGGCACATGGGTGTCGTGCGAGCTCCAAAAGCGATCGAAAAAGGATACAAGATCCTGGGCGTACAAGAGATTTGGCAATACAACGTTGAGCAATACGACAAGGCTAGTCAAACACCAGGTCTCTTCGGCAGATATATTAATTTATGGCTCAAGATAAAACAGGAAGCTAGTGGGTGGCCACGGGAACGTACGACTGAAGAAAGCAAAGAAGCGTATGAGGCGAGTTTTCTCGAAGCCGAGGGTGTGCAATTGGATCGTGAGCGAATCGAAAGAAACCCGGGTTTTTATTTTTACGAGAAAAGCTCCCAAAGACCGAGGTAGTCGCGACGCGTCAAAGGCTTCTGGAACTCCTGTGCGACCAGAGCTGCGTGGTTAACAACATTATAACAGTCAGCGACGATATAATGTACGTTTCCTGGCAGAAAACTGGCGAAAGCTCCGAAATAAACCCTCACGTAAACGTTGGGATCGCTGCGTACAGAACGGCACAGGCCCGCTTAAAATTATACTCGTACCTCGAACAGCTCGATAAACGCGTCCTCTACTACGATACCGATTCGTGTATATATATATTGATAGTGGTGTGGCTAATCAATATAACCTTCCACTTGGAAATCTTCTCGGCGATATGACCGATGAACTGTGCGACTACGGTAGCGGTAGTTTTATTAAGCGTTTCGTCTCAGGGGGCCCTAAATTTTACGGATATCTGGTACAGACCGCCAATGGTAGAGAAACAGCTTCTTGTAAGGTTAAAGGCATTAGTCTTAATTATAACAAGCGACTCAGCGCCCTGCGGGCGCAGAGGCTCTTGTTGGTGGGCTCCGCCCCCCAAACCCCCGAAAAATGTCCCTTCGGGACATTTTTTAAGGCACTCACAGGGATACTGTTAGAAAAGGAAGTTTTGATTAGTCTGGCTGCCATACCGACGGAGCGCGAAGGTACGCAGAAATTATAAGCGAGTGTTCCCTCTCTTAACGAATACTCGTATGCCGTGATAATTACTTCCGTCTGTCTGTCGCCGTACGCTCGTGTGTGCACATGT